>CM076992.1:10466506-12866506 GCA_039090855.1 Macrothele yani
CCACCAAAAGTCGTTTGGGACTTTGGAGAAGGCATGAAACTATCAAATGATGATCATGTTAAAATTGATAATCGTGATTACCACTCTGACCTGTATCTCAATAAATGTCTAAGAAAGCATTCTGGAAAATATACCATAACAGCTACGAATACTTCAGGAAAAGACACAGTTTCTGTTGATGTCACTGTTTTAGGTAAGTTGTGAAATGTATAGTGTGCAATTTTATTCATTGTGCCTTAAGATATTTGTGAACTTTTTTTTTTTTTACTTTCCACACTTGTCACTTGCCTTTTTTTTGGTGTTGTACAACCACTACAAGCAGGGCAAGTCACTGAAATTTTTATTGATTTTATGAAAACAATGAAAATATCAGTGTACCTAAAAGAGAAGGTTCTGTATCTCATGAGTGTTGCAAGATTATTTATTTTACCTACCATAAACCATCAGTTTCCCTCAAAAATTAATTAGTTTTTTTAGAGAATGCTTGAAATTTGGAAAATAATATTAACTTTATAGTTATCAAAAAGGTTAAAACTCCCATATTTTGTCTGATAGTTCTTAGAGGACTATTAATAATGGCAGCATTAAACTTTATAATTGCTTTTCTTAGTATCAAGGAAAACAGTGCTGGACTCTCGTGTAGTGACAGAACAGTTTTATATGAATCAAAAGAGAATGTTTCTGATGAGTGGATTGCACAGAACTATTTTAACCCAAGTGATAATGCTTTCAAAAAGCTGTATCTATGCACTACAAGATATCCTTATCTTATCTATGCACTACAAGATATCCTTACCCTATACAACAAGATATCCTTATCTTGTAGTTTAGCATGAATAGATAAGTTTGATCTGTGGTATTGGTTGCCTACCTGTGTTAGATCCAATGACTGTTATTTTGAAATCAAGTGACTTTTCTAAATCATAGACAGAATAATAATAATAATAAAGATTATGCAATTATCAACACAAATCATTGATGCTGCAAAATTGTAGAATTTAGCGTTTATGAATGTATATGTACTTTTTTGCATTTATTGCATTGGAGCATTTAAAAATAAAAAGTGAATGAAATTTTTGAACACATACTTAAAAAAAAAAAAGCTGTTGTAGATTACAAAAACAAAAAAGATTATTTCATTATTTTCTTCTGTTAGATCTTGAGTACATTTTAATTGTGGTAGCATGGGTTTTTCCATTACTATGGAATTTGCCACTTAGAGATGCTGAAAGTGAGAAAATTTAAAACTTCCAGCTTTTGATTCAATTAAAATCATAATGTAAATTATTGTGATAAACACTGTGTGATTTGAAAAGTAACTTGATACATTGTTCCAGTCAGTTTGAGTTTTGTTTTGTCTTTTCATTTAGTACTGTTGCAAGTGTTAACTAATCATAAAATTATTTTATTTACATTTATGAGAGGTTGTTTTCCATGTGTATTGTCATAAAATGTCCATTACTTGCATGTTTTCCATGTTTTAGGGAACATTCTTAAAGCAACAATTAATTATTAAGTTTCAAAGATTTTTAGGGTGTACACAAATTAGTTGGGTAAAAAGAATGGTTTATTATGCGTAGTTATATAGGCACACATGAGAGTGAACAAAATTATAAGATAGTGAAACACACCAAGTTTACCTTTTTCACAAATATTCAATGTGGCTGCCCTTTGTTACTCTGCAAATGTCCCATCGGTACATCAGTTCTTGCCATATGTTAGTGAACATGTTCACGTCAATCAAACCAAGTGCAGTGCTGATTCGTGATTTCAATTCAGGAATGGATTTTGGAAGTGGCAGACGGTAAACCTGGTCTTTAACAAAACCCCATACACTGAAATCTAGGGGCCGCCCCGGTGGCGCAGTGGTCTAAGCGATGGCCTCTGATCATTCGTCCGTAAGGGGTCCGGGTTCGCATCCCGGTGAGGCATGGATGTTGTGTTTGTCTTACGGCACTGGCTCTCTCCCTTCCCTAGAACCAGTGACCCTAAATTAGGGACGGGCGACTGCTTATAGCCCATTGAGTTGCTCACGGTAGTCGTTAAACCTCCAATCAAAAAAAAAAAAAAAACGAAATCTAGGGGTAAAAGATCTGGTGATTGTGCTGGCCATGGAATAACACATCTGTGACCAATCCAAACTGGTACTTCAGCACTGAGGTAAGAAGTCACCACTCTGTGGAAGTGACACAGTGTGCCATCTTGTTGAAAAATGAAACCTTCAGGCATTGTTTCTTTCAGGATCGGCATCAGGTAAATCTGAAGCATGTCCAGTATATGATTCCCGTAACAGTTTTTTCAGCAAAGAAGAATGGGCCAAAAACATTAGAACAACTTACGGCACAAAACACGTTTACCTTGGGACTATCCCTTTCATACTCGAAGGTGGCATTAGGATTTTCGGATCCCCATATCCTGACATTATATCTATTCACTTTTCCACTCAAATGGAACGTTGCCTCGTCACTGAAAACTAACTGCGACAGGAAATCGTCTTCCCTTTCCATGCGCTCTTTACATATCGGTGCAAAATTTTGCTCTATTCGTCAGGTCGACGGGCTTCAGAGCTTGAACAATTTGCAATTTGTAAGGTCTGAACATCAGCCGTTTTCACAGGATTTTATGCACTGTTATTTTAGGAATTCCCAGTTGTAAACTAGCGCGTGCTGTAGATTTTCCCGGACTCATCACAAATGATTCTCTCACTGCATCCACCGTCTGTTCTCGCATTTTAGGTCTGCCTTGGCCACTAAGCCTATGTGCCACACATCCCATTTTGGTAAATCGATTGTACCATGCTACAATTGTGTCTCTTTTCGGCGCACTTTTGTGGTATTCTCGACAGAAATTGCATTGCACTTGCTCAGCGGAATGCGTTTCATGGAACCACAGACAGCATTTCGCTTTTTCACCGCCGGTATACGTCTCCATCGTTACCCGAACACAAAACGAATGATGAACAACCGTGACCTACAGCTCACTGAGACATGGACATGACACACCTAGCGCCATCTATCCGCAAACTTAGGATACACTAAGACTCATCTGCATTTAAACCGGTAACTTACAATTAATATTTCGCACATTACTCACTTACAAAATTGCCCAACTAATTTGTGTACACTCTGTATATGTATTTATGCATACAATATAGATAGATATGTATACAATATGTATATATATAGTGCATAAGATAGACAGATATACATTAGGTAGATAGATAAAAGAGTTGATGTACGGGGCTTTGGGGGTGGCTTAAGCCCCAAAGCTCCCCCCCGGGTGCGCCAGTGCTCTAACTATTCTTTACACACACTGAACACTAATACTAACACATAAATAAAATGAACGTTAAAATAAATTTTTTAAGCTAAAATCTATAATTCATTTTAAAAAATAGCCTCATTGCTAACCTAACAATAAGAACATAACACTAATTCAGACACATTACCAGTTATTTATCACTACTATTCAAATAAATTAATTGAAAAATTACACAATGAACTTAAAACTTCGTTTTTCGCACCTCTCACCCACTGTCTCTCGTTTGTCGACAAACATTCACACTCACTTCACTCTGCGATCTTTTGTTCCCTCTTGGAGCATCCTTAGAAAGTGTATACACAACAATGTCTACCAACTGACACCAAGCTGACAAAGGAAGCTCTCTCATTATCTGTCATGCTGAGGGATACTTTTTTCAACCAATAGCATATCAACACGCAAACGCCATGTCATTGTCCTTTGCTTTCATAGATATTTAATGTTGTTGCTATACACGTGATAATACTTAGACTGCTGAGATAAGATTTAAAGCTTTTCTTGTTGAAATTTATAGTAAACAGTATATACAAAGTCATGATTGCATTCAATTGTTTGATTTGCTTTATAAGTTTGTTTCCTTTATCTTGTATCATGTATATTTTGATTTGATTCTTAGAGGTTATGAAAATGTCTTCCCATAGGTTCACCTACCAGACCTGAGGGACCACTCAAAGTATCTGATGTTCATAAAGAAGGATGCAAATTACAGTGGGCAAAGCCCAAAGATGATGGTGGCACCCCTCTAAAACACTATGAAATTGAAAAGCTGGATAAAGAAACTGGTCGTTGGACTAGATGTGGTAAAACTGATCAACCCGAGTTTGATGTTGCTGGCCTTACTCCAGGAAAGGAATATCTGTTCAGAGTTGTGGCCGTGAATGATGAAGGGGAATCTGAGCCTCTAGAGACCCTTGAAGCCATTGTTGCTAAAAATCCTTTTGGTTTGTAGCCTTTATTTCTGTTTGTTGGTTTTATATGTGCATATTTAATTTCTTGTTAAAGTCACAAGACATTATAATTCATTTCTTTTACTTTATAATGAATTAGATACAGCTCTGGAAAATATGCTTGGTGAAGTGCTAAGTTCAACATTTTGATTTGTATAATGTCTTCCAGCATTCAAGTGTGTTCCAAAAAAGGATTTACTTATAGCATCGCTTTGCCTATCTATCTGTTCATCTATAGGTTCAATCACTTTTCATCTGTGGGTTTGATTTGCATAACAAAACTGTTTTGTGATACCAAGAATCATGAGAAAAACTATATGACATTTTTTTTAAGTGACATTTTTTTTGAATAACACAGAAAACTTTTTATAACAAAGAGAATATGCGAAAGATGATGAATGTGGTCTAATTGCCCATTAGCCAAGAAATTTGCAAGAATGAGCACAAAGTGAGAATCATAGTTGTAAATGCATTTATGGCACCTCTATTCATAGTGATTGTGGAATAACTTTTTTACGGGTCTTTTAGAGGTTATTTTTAATGAAAGTTGGTTGTCAAATTTTCGAACTAAAGCCTAGTTCGTCATCAGGATTATGTCACTGGAGTAGTTGCTGCCACTCAATTGGAAGAGACCATCCGCAATTATCGTTAATTGTGGTACTTCTTCTTCTTGCTATTTCGATCCCTTCTTCTAGTTTTCTCTTTACTAAGTTTGACTGGTGGGCGATTATTTTCACTGAGTCCCAATTTATGGAGTGTCCACTTGCTTGTACATGTCTGTCTAGCCCTGTTTTGTTCCCAATGTTCCTAATAGCTGCTTGGTGTTCTTTCATTCGGACCTTAATACTTCTCCCTGTTTCTCCTATATAGCTGAGTCCGCAGTTACAGTCGATGCAGTAAATTACTCCTTCCTGCAATTGGATGTCCAATTCTTTCTGCTTTAAAGCTGGCAGGAATTTCTTTATCATGATAAAAAATGATTACAGTCAGAGCATCATAATGATAGCAGAAAAAATTAATGTGAACAAAAAAACTGTAAGGCAAATTTTAATAGAAAATCTAAAGATGAACAAACACATTTTGTTCCATGGTGATTCCAAAGAATTTCAGTGAAGGTAAATAAATGCCTTGATGGGAAGGAAGTAGTTAGGGACTGAGGACGATTCAGACTCTTAGCAGTGTCATGCAATGAAACTTGACTTTTTCTGTATATCTGAGACAAACAACAGCCATTCATTGCCAAAGATGAGAAAAGGAAAGAATGTCAAAATTCATAAGATAACACTCGTTTTTTTGTTTCCTATGTTTAAGGAGCTATTCTGCATTCTCTGGTGTATTACTCAGTTGCATAACTAGCAAAATGTGCCCCCCCTGCAAGATTTACTTCAGTGCCCCTAAGAATTGTAATTTTCTCAGGATTTCGAACACAAGGGCGGATGGGTTTTTTGCTGTGTGTGTGGTGTGGGTAAGAAAGTCAGGGAGAGTGTCTGGAAAAGTAAAGGGGGGTACCTAGGGCCGTGTAGTTTTAACTTTTTAAGTAATTTTTGAAACAGAAGTATATAATGCATGGTTATCAATCAGCCATGAGGATTAACATGTTTCGTGGACTGATGCATGAACATGAATATACAGTTTATCACAAGAACTGAATTCAGTACAATATATTTAAATGGTTAAAGTTAATAAGACTTCATAATTACTTATTTTATTTTCAGTTGTTTCTGAAGAGCTTGGTTTTTGTAAAGAAAATGTCTACTTCTAAACTTTGAACAGTTGATGAGTTAAACAAATCATCATTCTTTTCATCAGAAATGGCACTTGAGCTTAATTGACTCTGCGGCAAAAAGAATTGGTCAAGTTTCGGAAGTTTCTTCAGATGCTCTCCTTTTTTCTTTTACCGATACTGGGCTCTGCTTGGATGCTTTTGTGACATTTTATAAATGGATATCATTCACTTGTATATTAAAGTTTCCGTACAGTGAATGAGGTAAACATACTTTCTATAAGGAAGAACTAAAAGCAATAGCAACATGTAATTGTTTTGTCCAAAACTAAAATAAATCACTTGAAAAAGTCACCCTCTTTTACATAACATATCTACAGCTGCTGTGAATAAACATTGGCTCTTGTCATTTGCATAATCCCAGGTGACTATTTTCCCACATCCTCCACAGGGAAACACCATATGGCCTCGTACTTTTCCTTAGCAGTGCAGAGAGAGGGCAATTGGAGAGTGATCATATTACAACGCAGAGCTAATGGGCCGAATAGCTTCCATTTGTTGGACATCCAGTGTTTTAAAAGTGAAATTTGACATTTATTTCAGCAAAGCTAAATATATCTTGAAGGAAAATTTGAATCTTTGGGTTAATTATTTGTTTGTTTGTTTATTTTTATACATGTTTGGATTTTTTCATAAAACTATAACTGGCAGCTGCAGTACACCCCTTCATCACCTGCACACCCAGCAGCTGCAGGGGCTGCCGGGGTGGTAGTTATGCAACTGGTATTACCTTGAATTTTTTTTAACAGAGTTATACAAAAAAATTCAAAGAAAGAGACTGGAATTTTTTATGTATGGTTGGATTCACCACCAGGACAATGTTCAAGCACACAATGCACTACTAGTGAATTTTTTATCTGCACTTAGTCATGCTCCTGGTCATTTCTTCCTGTTTTCAAAGTTAGAAAGTTACCTGAAGGAAACACATTTTCATTTTGCTGATGACATGCAGGGAAAAACTGTTAGACTTAGGAAAAGGAGTTCACCCAAAATATTTTCCATAAAGTTAGCACATATGGAAGAAATAGCTGCAACACTGCACAGAATCCTCAGAAGAAACTACATAGAAAGATATGATTTGTAAGATACATGAAGTTCAATATAGTATATTTTTTATTAAAGCAGTCTCATTACATGTTGTATGCGTGCACTGAGTGAAAACACATCAGGACAGGAACTCTTAAAAACCACACATACGCCACAATTCAAAAGAAAACTAGGTATGTAACACAAGGAAAAAGCTGCTGATTTATTGGAGTTTGATAAACGACAAATTGTGATGGCACTGCGCAGCTTGTGGGTTGTTCATGTGCCATTGTAGTGAGTACACATCAAAAGTGGTGCACAGATGGCCAAATGATGAACCATTGTCTGCAGCTGCAACATTGGTGATCAGGGCAATGTGTCACAGCACACATTTTATCGCAGCCTTCTGTGCATGTGCCTGTGTAGCTGAAGACCCAGCCAGGTCCCAATGCTCACTGCACGTCATCACCAACAACGCATGAAATGAGCCCAAGATCATTGAGATTGGACCGTGAATGATTGGAAGAATGTTGTCTGGTCTGACAAATCAAGATTCCTGGTGCATCACTTAGATGACCGAGCTCGGATACACCGATTACCAATGAAGGCTATGACACCTGGATGCACTGTTGGGTGGAAACAGGCTGTCGGCGGTGGTGTTTTGCTATGGGCGATGTTTCTTTGGACACTTTAGGCCCCATTATCCCAATAGCACAATCCTTGACAGCTTTTAGGTATCTGAACATCATTGTGGACCAAGATCACCCATTCATGGCAACTATGTTTCCTGCTGGTGATGGCCATTACCAACAGGATAATGCACCATGCCACACTGCCAGAATCGTCAAGGAGTAGTTTGAGGAATATGTTGGTGACTTTCTGTTAATGCCCTGGCCTCCAAATTCACCTGACATAAAACCTAATTGAACATTTGTGGTTTGACTTGGAAAAGCGGGTTTGCGCTAAATCACCACACCCTGAAATGTACAGGAATTGGAGGACCTGCTGTTGACATTATAGTACCAGATAACCCAGGATACCCATTGCTACCTCATCGAATTGATGCCTCACCGAGTTGCTGCTGTTTTGTGTTTGTGGGGTATCAGGGGGAGGGGGGGTATACAGCTTATTAGGTAGGTGGTCATAATGTAATGGTTCATTGGTGTAGTTGTGGGCTCCCCACATGACGGGTTGTCAACCAAAAATGTGTCTGGCAGAACACAAGCAAGACAAAACATGAAAGAAAGCCCCTTTACTTAGTTAACAAAATTCTGGGAACATCTGTTAAAAACAGATACTGAGAGGACAGTCTGAGTATAATGTCAAAGAAACAGTATTAGACAATCATATGAAGGTAACTGGTTGCAAAATGAACTAGGATTTATTGAAATTAATAATAATTAGCAGGACATCGTGAAAATGAAATTGTAAAGTAAATAAATTTCACTTTTGGCTATCACATGACTGGTCACTAGATTAGATGCATTCTTTGTAGTGAATTGTAATCTGCAGTGACACGAGTGAGTTTTGATGATAAGGGTCTGATGAAAAGTATGATTTATATTTGAAAATTAGCACATGAAAAAACCATATTCAAATATTAAAAAAATAATTGTTGCTGAAGTAAAATAAAAATAAAAAATTAAGCAATTTTGTTTCACATCTTCATAGTTCGTTTTATTGTTGCTCAAGTAAATAAAATTTGTGTTATGTTTTTATTATTACAGTGATATTCTCTTGATTTTTTTTTGTCCTGTAGATGAACCTGGAAAGCCTGGTGCACCACAAATTGTGGATTATGACAACACCAAAGTTGATCTTAAGTGGGAGAAGCCCAAATCTGATGGTGGAGCTCCCATTAGCAGATATCTGATTGAGAAGAAGTTGAAAGGCAGCCCAGACTGGGAGAAAGCACTTGAAGTATCAGGTGATAAGTTAGAAGCTGAAGTGTCTGACTTGAAGGAAAGGCAAGAATATCAGTTCCGTGTTACTGCTATAAATAAAGCTGGCCCTGGTGAACCCAGTGATCCTACCAAGAATCATTTAGTGAAACACAGAAGATGTAAGTATCTCAGATATTTTCCTATTTTGACAAATCTGTAGTTGCAATGTATGTTCTGTTGAATTCTCAAACCTTTCCACAGTTTGAGGGGGTATGATGATTATATACCATATCATCAGTTGCTGATATTGTCCATAGTGTATTTTTGTTTTTAGTGTTTCAAGGTCAACCAGTACTAAAGTAAGTAACTGAGGAAAGAATGTTGGTGATACATATCAAAGCATTGTGCTCAGGTTCAAAATTTTAGCAACCATGATTTTCAGTCAGTGAGTAGAGGAATTATAACTAGTCTAGATTAAACTATGCAAAACTGTGATTAGGAACTCAGGTGCCGTTGTGTGTGGTGGGGAATGCCTCCAGTATTCATAGTGAACTACACAGTTTTGATTATTGCAGAGAAACTGATGTATATAAGACAGAAATTTTGCACCACAGAATGACATTTGCCACTTAGTCTTGTTTCAAGCCCATTTTTTATTGAAACTGCAACAATGGAAAAAGAATGCGCTGGCTAATGGTTTACATTTCTGCATGTGTCAGTCTAAAGATTTTGGAAAATTCTAGGAAAAGTTCACCTATCACCCTATATTGTTTAATTGAAGTTCAGCAGAATCAGTATCCCAACATGTGGTTGTTTATATCCCATCTTTAGGGAAAACAAGTAGGTACTCGCACAGAGTGACTTTGTCCATCTGTCTGTAAGCACAATATTTTCATATCTGTACGGCTGATTCAAAAAACTTCTTTTTGCATGGGGTACAGTTAACTATCAAAAAGATGATTCATCAGCGTCTAATTTTCTTCATGCACTGTTTTCCTGCTAGGGAGCCTTGTTGCATATTAGCATCTGGAATTCAATTTGTCTGACTAAAATTCCTTTTACATTCATTTCTGAAGCAGTTACAATCTCACATGGTTTTTTTTTTTCAATTTTTTGTTCAAATTTTTTATTAGGGCCATAAATTTTGACTTTTTGAGTGACACTGCCTGAGTATCTACGAATCAGATTAAAAAAATCCTTTAAACACTGTATAGTTCTAATCAGAGTTTAAGCTGACTCCAAAAATGTTGCAGCAGACATGCTAAATGGGGGAAATATTGTAGCAAAATGCTAAAAAAGTTAGCCACTTTTGTCGCTCGGGAAATCGTAGCATCAACTGAATTGTTCACACCGATAACACTTTGAACATCAGTGGAAAACTAATATTTATGGTCTTGGCAGAATGCCATAGACATCACAGTTGACTCGGATTTAAATTTGAACTTTTAATGGGGGAAGGGGTCTAATACATCTATAATCTTAACTCACCCTTTATGGAGTGCTCTAGAATGTACAGAGGAGGGAGTTATTAAGCCAAAAGGTGCTGTAGGAACATACCTAAAGAATTAAGAAAATAACATCAGTTGAGTACGAATCGCAGACAGAATCGTAAGCTAGTTTTCACAGAAATAGAAGAATCTGAGCAGAATCAAATCGTATGTAGAGGATTTTTGAAAAAGAATGTCTGACCCCAGGTCTTAAACAATCTTTGGCTAGGAGATTTGAGCTAGAGTGCCCAATAGGAAAGTGGCACGAAAGCAAGGTAAAAAGGGTGCGGAAGATGCCCTTATTTATTACCGAGGGGCCAGTACCCGGTGTCCGACGGCTTAATGTGCCCATTCGACGCACGACGGATATTTACTGGTTCAAGCGTTGGTACCTGCCCGGGATCGAACCTAAGGTTCCTCCATGGCAGTCACGAACATTGACCACTAGGCCATCCACTGCCCAGTTTGAGCAGAATCTGCTGATGGGTTGATGTTTTAATGGCTGGTGACATTTTGCTAAGTACACTAATTTCTCTCTCGCATTTTGGATTAAGTCATAGCATATCACGAAAATTGCGACCGTAGCTTAATCTCTGATTCTAATGATTATCAGTATTAGAAAATAGTAAAACTATACTAGTGATCTGATTTATTGGCATAAGAATATATACATAAGCTTTTCCACATCAACCAGATGGCTTTTTCAAGGAAGTTAGACAGAAACTATAAACTGAATAATAGAACGCTTTAACAATTTGAACACTGTGACTTGACTTGACAATAAACAGATACTATGTTATATTCATTTAAAGATATGAGGTATCACGTTGGTTGTGCATGCAGTATCCTGGTAGGGAGAAGGTGTTACTAGTAGAACTGGTTCCAAATTTGTGGCAACTCGAATGAGACGCTATCATTGCAAGTATCACTGTTGGTGATGATGACCAAGGTTTCCCGAATGGCTGTACATTTTGGGGTAGCTAATTTCTTTATATCATTCCATATAGGAGTAGTGGACTTGAATTTGACTTCTTTGGATATGGCTGTGACTCAAGTCTGCTACTCCTAAATGGGATGATATAAAGAAATTAGCTACCTACTCTACTCCTAAATGTACAGCCATTTGGGAAACCTTGGTGATCATCACCAACAGTAATACTTGCAATGATAGTGTCTCACTTCAGTTGCCATGAATTTGGAACCAGTTTTTCAAGTAATGCCTTCTCCCTACCAGAATACCGTGTGCACAACCAATGTGATATCTCATATCTTTAAATGAATATAACCTCGTATCTATTTATTGTCAAGTCATCGCATTCAAATTGTTAAAGCGTTCAATTATTCAGTTTGCAGTTTCTGTGTAACTTCCTTGAAAAAGCCATCTGGTTGATGTGCAAAAGCTTGGAAACAATTATGTATATATGTACTTCTATGCTAATAAATTGGATCACTAGTATTGTTTTACTATTTTCTACATAACTGATGTACTTACTGTTCCTTGTTATCAATTTGATGATCAGTATTACCTACTTGCCTTCTGATTGTCCAGACATCATAGTTTCCCACTGGGAGCATAACAGTATATTTGGGTTCAGAGCTATATCTATGCTTCTGAATGTCCCATCCCAAAACTCTTTTTGCATACGATTGCTGTAACCAGGACTAATATCTTCCATGCACTTTCCAGTTTTCCTGATGCAAAATATTCTTGCAAGGTGGTTCAAAATTGTTTTCTTTTCATTTTCTTTTTTTAGGAACAATGCTGATTGAACAATTAAAAAAAACATACAATGAGAGATTTTTAGCGTAATAAGTTTGTGTCAAAAGACGTACTCATTACAGCTGAAAATTCACTGCCATAATTCTTGTTTACTTTTGATACTGAATGGATCAAAGTGATCAAAATATTGTGGGTTGCTCATACCCTAACCTTAACACTTTAAACACACAAAAATAATCTGCCCTCTTAACTCTTCATAAATGGGTTTTCATAGGAGAATTCCTGATTTTAAGTTTATGTTAGTTACAGGAAAAGAGATACTGTTTTTGTGCATGCAAATTGTGTTATGTGAGCTTGTGGGTGGTTGCAGTACATGTGAACTTAACAGGATTCTTAACAAGTTTCCTTCACAGAACAAATAAATTAAATATAGTAAGAGTCATAACATCAAAGATTTTACTAATTTTTTTCAAATTTCCAGGGAATGAAATTGTACTTATTGTATGCCATGTGGAAGATAACTTATAGTTGTTTAAACACTCTCTGGGTACTGAGAGTGTATACACTACTAACTCTGTATTGTATGATTATGTGTAAAAGAAAGTATGCTGGTTACTACTCACTCAATAATAATGTTCATACTTTGCAGTTTATTGCTCATTTTATTTACATGTTCTTTATTTGATTGCCAGGTTTTTAAAGCTATCCATTTTATTTCTGTTACCTTTGTTTAAACTTCATAATGTGAATAATAGATGTTTCATTTTGTTTCAGTAAAACCGTACATTGATCGAACCAATCTTGAAACAATAACTGTCAAAAAAGGAAAAACTATAAAGCTTGATGCCAATGTTCGTGGTGAACCACCTCCAACTATTACATGGAAGTTAAAGGATAAGGTAGTGTTTTTTTTTAATATGTATATATATCTATTTTATACGTACTAATGAAAATGCAGATTTTCATGCATGAGTTGTGTTTGTTAATTACCATTATGTACTTCAGGAAGACGTTTTAACGTCTGTAAATTCTGTTTTACACGTTCTGTAAAGTGGATACAGTCTGTGGCGGTGCATTAACTTATTCAATTAAAATATAAATCGGTTAGAAGTCCTAAAGATGTTACTTACGGAAGTGCGTATTCAGTCCAACATCAGTAGTTATTGAGTTTCTTTGTCCAAAGTTGTATCTTGCTTCAATATGGTCAGTTGTTAGAGTTAGTTTGAGAGCCATTTCGTTATAAGTTGTACCCTACTTCGGATATGTCCAGATGTTAGGGTTAGCTCCGTTCTGGCTGTGTCGACATCATATTGAATGGGTAAAGGTTTCCAGATAATAATTAAAGATTCTTGAGTTAAGAGTTACTATTTACATACAACTTGAAGTTCCACGTCGTACTTGGCCTTTAGGGCTATCTCGTCAATGCTGCACTCTCTTGGAAATGCTGAGGAAGTCTTCAAAGTTTTGTCAGGTTCATAAAAAATTAAAAAGCTTTTTAAAAGGTTCCAGTTAAAATCGTTATACACATCACCTCATACCGTCCACAGTCTCAATCACCGGACGCGCGTTTCACCTAGGCTCTACCCTGGCGTTTTCAACGGAGACTTCACACCCTCTGTCAAAGTCTGCTATCTGAAAGTCTCTTGTCCACAGTGCGCATGTTCCCCATTTAACCCATTGCCAATGCCATCTAGTGTCAGGTCACATCAACTTATCTTCATCTACGTCATTCTCACTCTTCCTTTTTCTCTTCCTCTCTCTCCTCTCCCTATTCCATTTCTTCTCAGTTTCGATCAGGTTCCTCCAAGCGTACGAAAGGTCGTATGGACTGTTATTATTGCAGTTAAATGGTTTAAACAAAGGAGTACACAGACTCAACAGGTAAAAAAATTTTGTGGATCATTACCATGTATACCGGAGATCACAACTATTATGAAGAAAACATGTAAAAAATATGACCTAGATTTTGGTGTACAAACGAGAGATATAACAAAATCTCTTAGTAACTATCACAGAAAGACCCCAATCTTACAAAAAGCGGGTGGCTACTCTATACCAATAATAAATAATCAAAATAAAATTGTCAACCAATATATTATAGGCAGTACAAAAAGAAATATTAAAATCAGATTGACCAAACACATGAAGAACTGGAGCAGAAGAGAGAATAAAACAGCACTTATTGACTTCTGTTTGGATAGTCAATGTATACCCCATTTGGGAAGGAATTACAATATTAAACCAGCAGAAAAATATGAGAACAATACAAATAGCAGAAGCAGTAATAATAAATAAGACCAAACCATTTAACTGCAATAATAACAGTCTATACGACCTTTCGTACGCTTGGAGGAACCTGATCGAAACTGAGAAGAAATGGAATAGGGAGAGGAGAGAGAGGAAGAGAAAAAGGAAGAGTAAGAATGACGTAGATGAAGATAAAGTTGATGTGACCTGACACTAGATGGCATTGGCAATGGGTTAAATGGGGAACATGCGCACTGTGGACAAGAGACTTTCAGATAGCAGTCTTTGACAGAGGGGGTGAAGTCTCCGTTGAAAACGCCAGGGTAGAGCCTAGGTGAAACGCGCGTCCGGCGATTGAGACTGTGGACGGTATAAGGTGGTGTATATAACGATTTTAACTGGAACCTTTTAAAGCTTTTTAATTTTTTATGAACCTGACAAAACTTTGAAGACTTCCTCAGCATTTCCAAGAGAGTGCAGCATTGACGAGATAGCCCTAAAGACCAAGTACGACGTGGAACTTCAAGTTGTATGTAAATAGTAACTCTTAACTCAAGAATCTTTAATTATTATCTGGAAACCTTTACCCATTCAATATGATGTCGACACAGCCAGAACGGAGCTAACCCTAACATCTGGACATATCCGAAGTAGGGTACAACTTATAACGAAATGGCTCTCGAACTAACTCTAACAACTGACCATATTGAAGCAAGATACAACTTTGGACAAAGAAACTCAATAACTACTGATGTTGGACTGAATACGCACTTCCGTAAGTAACATCTTTAGGACTTCTAACCGATTTATATTTTAATTGAATAAGTTAATGCACCGCCACAGACTGTATCCACTTTACAGAACGTGTAAAACAGAATTTACAGACGTTAAAGCGTCTTCCTGAAGAACCTTGTGGTCACGTAATTGTATGTGAACTTTATGATAGAATCACATGAGATATAATACCATTATGTAGTATTCCTAGTTTGTTTGTTTTTTCCACATGATGATAAACAGTAATCCAAAAGGCAATTTTTTCTTATTTATGTTCTTATAACGATATATCAACATAAACTTTTCTTATATATTCTTATGAACATTAGGCCATTTTATAATAATCATAAATCTGTTCTATGAATAATGATAAGTAATTCTGAATTATATCTGAAACTGGAGTTAGTTACAAACACATGGACTACTAGTCAGTGATGTAACAAGGTTAATGCTAAAGTCTCTATTTTTCCTGTACCATTGCATAATGATAGTGATGCCTGCAACTGGGAGCTTTTTTAGATTGTCACTTCAAATGATAATACCAACATATTCTGTAGAAAGATTGTTAATTAATTATTTATTGTTCTCCATTCTGTCCATTGGCTCCTATTAATTATTTATTGTTCTACATTCTGTCCATTTCTGACACTCAGGTTTTTTTTTATAGTATATTGAATAATGGTATACTGTTTTAGTGTATGCAAACTGTGTTGTGTACACAAAAATAGTGTACCATCATGCAATATAACCCCTGTACAGTACATTTTTAATTTTCATATTTTTTGTTATTCTCACTAAAATGCTGACCAGATCAGTCATGTTATGGTACCACAGTTTGAACATG
Source organism: Macrothele yani (assembly GCA_039090855.1). Lineage (NCBI taxonomy): Eukaryota > Metazoa > Arthropoda > Arachnida > Araneae > Macrothelidae > Macrothele > Macrothele yani. Next base: position 10,482,539 of record CM076992.1, read on the forward strand.
ACATTTTTAATTATGGCTTATAAATCACATTGCTGCCATGTAATTTTCTTTCTTTGCTTTTTTCATCTGTAACTTAATGAATTTGCACTGTTTTTGATTATTAGACTTTACTAACAACCTCTACTTTAATATTAATTGCAAGATATTTCCTGTATTCTCCCCTAAATAAGAAATTGAAGTGAGAATAAAGTTTGACGACATGTACCATATTTTCCAGTGTCGTAGACACTATTTTTTTCTGAAATAAGTCTCAAAAATTTACCATGTGTCCTGGAGACCGAAGGTTACATTTTCCTAGGCCTATGCTAACTCCAGCGGAAGGGTATCTATGTTAAAATGTTGACTGGCAAACCTTATTAATAACAAGACTGCCTTCATCATTAAATGCCATGGGATGGCTAATGTTTTTTTTCTGTGTGTCTCTTTTGCTGGGATGCATTTATGATAAACCACATGGTCTGTAGGCTTGTTAAATGGACATATCCATCAACAAGCCTTTTAAGGCATTTATGAAAAAAGTGTAGAATCAGTGGATGTGGGCCACAGACCATGACCTAACCCTAACAGGTCATTTGAAAAGGCCAACAATTGCTCAGATGTGTGAGTGGGTCCTAAAATCACGGAATGCTGTGAAGACTGAAATAGTAGTAAAATCTTCTTAAAAAATGTGGCATCAGTAATGTGTTAGATGGCACAGAAGTTAACATTCTGTTTGAAGATAGTGACACTTCAGACAGTATTGATGACCTTGATTATGATAGTGATGCCAGTGATTTGGATAACTCCAGTGAATTTTCTGGATTTAAGAATATGGATGACCAAAATGTTTTTCCTTATACCTAGAGGTAAAATTTGTATTGGCTTTAATATTTATGAAAGTGCTGAGACCTTATTTTTATGCTTTTTCTTTTTTCTCAAAATTTTGCATTTTAAAATTGGGGTGCGTCCTTGACGCCGGGAAATACAGTATTTAATTTCCCTGAGCAGGTCATTTTCCTCTGAAACCCAATGCTTAAAACACATTAACAGCAAATTCAAACTTTATTAGAAATTAAATATAATAAGCAGAATGTATTCATCCTTAACTCCTCAATGTATAGAAAACCTGCTGTTTTTCCATGCATCATTTCTGCAGGATTGTATTTCAATTAATTAAAAAAAGCCTACACTTTTAGTGCATGTCAGTAGCAACATTAGCAGATCTCTGGTTTATGAAATTGTCATATCAGCTACATAGAGACGTTAGTAATCATGCCATTAGAAATTTTTAGAAAATGTCTATAAGTCGTCAATCTGATGTGATGACTGGGTTCAAATTCTGGGGTAAGACATGGTCATTCTGTTTGTTCTTCCAGTGTTGGCTCTCTTCCTTCCTTGAAACTAGTGGATATAAATTAGGTATAATTAAATTCTTAAAGCATTTGATGCTCTTAGAGTTCATTAAGCCCCAAGACAAAACAAAACAAAAAAATAATGATCGAGTCAGCCCCCATGAGAAATGTAAGGTTGATATTTTTATGCATTTTTAAAATTTCAATTTGAAATCAGTTCTTTTCTGTTTCCATAGCATATACTTCTTGTAAAAAAAGTTTAGTAAATGCTTTTGCCAAGATATCTAGATAAGATCCATTAGATGAAGTTTTACCCAGTGTTTGTTGATCTTTTTTATCTTAGTGATATCCAGAAATTGTCATTATTTTTCATGAAAAAAATCATTATGGGGGACAAAGTAGTGAATGTAATTAATGTTAGAATATATGAAAAACTAATGAAGATTTTGATGTTACTCAAAAACCATTAAATTTATATTACATGATATGGGCCAAAACTTTTTCTGCCCATTCAATACTTTTCTTTTTATCTACTGTTGTTAACTAAAAATGTGTCATAATCTATGGCCTGGATCTGGAATTGCATTAGTATGATGATCCACTAATGGTCAGCAATAAGGATTGATGGGATAGCCATCATATACTGCATTCTCAATCAGATTTCACACCACATTCCAAGTCGTCATTACATCACTGAATAGACAGTGTTACTTCCATAATATTGTCACAGATTCAGTTAAATCTGGGAAAATGTTAGGAAATGTATCTATCCCCTTCCATGAAAAAAAGTTTGCTTGTAGATTAAAAAGTGAAACAAACCAAAATTTATAAGCTTCTGTTTGTTTAGTTTGGTGAAAATAAGAGTTTCAAATACATAATCTAGTTTCTTATAGTTTTTAAACATATTCCCACATACTTTTCCACCATACCTATTTCATATGTTTTACTCGTATCTTCATTTCAGTGAAATATACTGTAACATTTTAACAAATGTGTTGAAATCATACTGCCTAGTGCTTGCTCTATGTAGCAATGCAAACTGTGTCTTCGTAAAATTTTGGTGAACAGGTATCTAAATTTATTTTAGAAGTTCTTTAGTAAAATGGTAATGTATTAGTATAAACTGTGCAGTATCTCTTATGTTGTGGTCAATAGACTAACATCTTATCTAAACTGTATCATATGATGCACTTTTTGTATCAGATTCATTTGGCTGTTAAATTTTCATTATCAGATTCATTTGGCTGTTAAATTTTGAATTGGCCTGTTCAGACATTTTTTCCTCTCAATAAAATTTCTGTTTTGTTTCAAATGCTGTATTTTATTTCTCTTGCTCATTGTGCATCGTTGATTATCATTTTGAAATCTACCTAATATATCGTGTCTAATATATTACTTTAAATCTTAAACTAGTCATGACTATTTTTTGTCTTAAATCATTTTTTTCCCTATCCCAAATTTTAAAAAATAATAAAGTTGCTCTGTTTAGTTGAATAAGCATATGCATTCCTGTTTTTATCGTTCATTTTATTATTTATAATTTTTTTCTTTTTTGTTGTATTCAGGTGGTGGAATCTAAAGATAATGTTGAAATTGTAAATGAGGAATACAACACAAAAATAACAATTACAGATGCTCAGCGTAGCCACACAGGATTATATTTAATTGTTGCTGAAAATGAAGTTGGCCGTGATGAAGCTCAAGTTGAATTTGTTGTTTTGGGTATGTTTATATTTTATAAATTTTAGTTGCTTATATATAGGTGTAGGATGCAATAAGCTTTACTATAGTATGAAATGCCATATTAAAAGTTGACTACAGTTAAAAGTATAGACTATAGTTGTGGTATTTTTTGGTTCCAAGAAAATTATAATCCAGAAGGTTTTCACTATATTTTGAGATATTTAATTGAAGTTTACTACAAGGATGTAGAAGAGCCTTAGCGTGGCTTAGCGGCACTAAGGCACTTTTTTTCTAGGCTTAGCGTCGCTACGGTACTTTTAATGGTTAAAGTGGGACAAAGGTACTTTTAGATGGCCATGTAGGCAGAAATGACAATTGCTGTGTTTTATACGCAAACATATTCGTACATCAAACGAATGATCGTGTTACAGTCAGTTCACACCTCTATGGTGTTTCATGAATCGCAAGAGTAGTTTTAGTGTTAAGGGAATGATAACTTTTTTGATACAACCACAATCTTTTTTTTTTTTTTTTTTTTTTGATTGAAGGTTTTACCACCACCGTGGTAACTCAGTGGGCTCTAAGCTGTCCCCTGTCCCTAATTTAGGGTCACTGGTTCCAGGAAATGGAGAGAGCCAGTGCTGTATAAAACAAACACAACATCCATGCATCACAGGATTCGAACCTGGACCCTTCACCGACGAATGGTCATAAGCCAGCTCTTAGACAACTGCACCACTGGGGCAGCCCGCAATCTTCAAAATGATGTTATAGGAGGTAGATTCTCCATATGTTAAAACGTTAGTAACAAGAAATAAATCAACACAGAAAAATTAAACAAGTATATAGCATAACTGACAAGTGTTTCATGGTTGCAGTGGGATTTCTTGCTAAAGTCGTCACTTAGCACATCTCCTGGTTCTGAACGGATAACGCGAAAGGAAGCTCCAGTAGACAAGTGGTCAAAGGCGTCGGCTTCTGGCTAATCGCTGGAGCTGGTCCCCAAACCCGAGACCAGGATGAAGCAGGCCCAGGGCTCTCCCCTTCTTGGGGCCAGTGGCCTCAAATTAGTGACGGGCTACTGCCTATGGTCCTGGATACCCATAGTGTTCATTAAATGCCCCCCCCCAAGGTATCCTTGGGGGGGATAACAACCATCGTGAGAAACTCGATGGGCCATAAGCAGTCAGCCTTCCACAATTTAGGGCCACTGGCTCCAGGGAAAGGAGAGAACCAGTGCCGTAAGACTGACACAACATCCATGCGTCACCGGGATTCAAACCCGGACCTCATTCAAATGAATGGTCAGAAGCCATTGCTAAGACCACTGCACCACCGGGGCGGCAGATATCCATTACTGCCTCCCCTAATTCATAGGAGAGTCTGATTGGCCAAATCATTGAAAAAACACAGAATATTTAAAATATTATTAATACTTAATATTTAAAATTGTTTAGAGTCACATTCACCGCGAAGGCACTTTCTTTCCAATAGAAATTTTAAAAAATTATATTCTTGGCATGTGACTCAGACGTAACATTAATTATTTTGTTTTAAATTGCCTAAACTCAGCATTTTTAACAAAAATTAAAAAAAATCATGTATAATAATTTAATTAAAAATTATGATTAAAACAAGTCAAACTTTAAGAAACTTTTGAAAGTCTTCTTTCCGGGTTGTTTTTGACTAATCTGTTCACCGCTAAGGCACTTCTTTTATTTAAAACTACATCACTGGTTTACTAATGTTTTGACCTTCTGGATGACGACTGGGGTTTGTTTTCAATTCTGTAGTAGTAGTAGTAGTCCGTTGATCTGGGGGGAAAAGGGGGAGCTGAACAATTCAGTGAAATAACTTGAGCATGATGAAAACCTACTGGAATAATAATTTGCTAAGTAAAATGACACAGACCAAACGCTCACCGTTCCATTCACTTTTTTATCCCAGTTGTTTTCTTTTTAGTTTCCCTTACGCACAGCATATCCAATCTATACTTATTCATTTCTTCAATCACCTCATTCATCTTTCCATTTATTCTTCTAGTATTCCATGCACCAATTTTATACTCATTTAGCCTTTTTCACATGCCTTTAGTTCCAGGTCGAATTCATGGTGGACCAGTCTTCTCAATGGTGGTAGGCCCACCATATCCCACACTTGAATCCTTGAAATACTTTGAGTCTTGAAAATCATAAAAAGTAAGTCAGTGTGGGAGATCAGCCAGCAGTTTCAGTTGGTCATTCCACCTAAGAGTTCTGGAACAAAACCATGTAAGTTGGAGTTTTTTGGCCACTGTCACACAGAATTAGCAACAATATTTATACCAAAGCTTAATTTTGCATTAGCTTCTCAGACACATAGAGGCTCTTGATGCTGGTGTATGTGCCATTGTTGGCCAGCATAGCACCCCTTGGAGGCAAAAATCTCTCACTACAATCGAAAGTTATAATCCAGAAGGTTTTCACTATATTTTGAGATAATGAATTTGTATATTTAAGAAGTGCATTTGACAGATATAACAGATTAGATAGTGAAATTAGTAGGAGTCTTTGAAAGTCATAGCTGCCTTAGGAACATTTTAACAATCCGAAGTTATGGTTTTTGAGTGAGGAAATGTTAGTACTGAGTGCAAGATCAGTCTGAATGGTACATAGATAGACCAGGTAAATGAATTTGCATATTTAAGAAGTGCATTTGACAGGGATAACAGATTAGATGGTGAAATTAGTAGGAGTCTTTGAAAGTCATAGCTGCCTTAGGAAAATTTCACAGGACTGATCAATTCTCAAAAAGATCTCAAATTGCTGTGTGAGAAAGTGTAATTGTTCCTACTCTAATGTACAGCAGTGAAACTTGGGTACTGCAGAAGAGACATATGAGTTGTTTGTGTGATGGAGAGATTAATTACTAATGGAGGAGACATGATCTGATTATGTGAGTAATGAAGATGTGTTGCAGATGTGTTTTGTGAAGCACAATGTTGTTAGTAGGCTGAAGACAAATATTTTCAGATGGTTTGGTCATGTAAGAATGAATGGTGAGATGATTACTAAGAGATATCATTGAGCCCAGGTGGCAGGAAAGAAAGGTTGAGCAAAGCCAACGAAATCATGGGAAGACCATATTCAAGAATGTCTGCATGAGAAAAAGATAATAAGTATGAAGTACGAAAGGTCTTGTGTGAGATGTGTGATGCATGTTAGTGAAGCTTGAGTTGTGTGCTGAGATCTCTGTAAATGGAGACGTTGGATATATGAACAGTAGGTAAAATCTAGCACTCTCGGTTTTAAACTTTAATCTTGTACATGAGCTTTCTTTGAGGAGCTAACCTCTGAATCTCAGAGAACAGCTTCAGGATATGTATGGATGTAAATGGCATGATATATGTAAGCACATGACAACTTAGGAGAGTGTCAATATTACTAAGTAACAAAGTCTTACATTTAGAAGTGCTGACAGGCACCAAAAGAAATTTCCAGTTCAGATATTATTTCTCAATTAGTGACAAATCTATCATTTTGTACAATTTCTGTATACCAATTCACATTTTCATCATATTTGTCTGTTGGATGCACTGAATCATAGCTTGAAAAATATTGTGCCTGAGATACCCAGGGCATGTAAATTATCGGCTTGGGCAGGTAATTAAAAAATCTAGTTGCCCAGTAAGTTTAAAAATAATATAGTTTGGTATAGAATTTCCTACTACAAGAAAAAGACAGTCATCACATGTTGTGTTTCATTTCACTGCTGATCACACTGGAAGTTGTATTATTATTACAGAGTGCCAAGAATAGAAAAATATCCCTTTTTTAATTATATTATGCTCTAGGTCCAGAAATTGGAACAATATGTAGTTTTGCTTTAAATGTTGTTTATAGTCAGCAACAAGATTTGTTTAATGACAAAGGGCAAAAACTTCAACAAAAGGAACATGGCAGAATCACTAAATTTTTCAAATACCAATTTTATCATCACACCATTTTATACCAATTTCAGCACAATTATCTTACAACTCGAGATACACGCATTTGTGCATTGAACATTTTGAGTATAGACCTTAAAATGGAAAAGCAAAACATGTAAAAATAAGCTTGCTGCTAGACTACGTGGAAGAATGATGTATATTTTTCAAAATGCTATCATGTAAAAAAATTCATCATATTTTTTAACTTAAAAAAAATGAGGGTTCTGGTTTGCTGTCTTAAAAGATAAATTTTCCTGGTCATCCAGCTTTTAGTACTTGGGCAGGTAAAATAACTTCTGCACATGCCCAGCTGGGCACATAACTTTTCAGATATTTTTCAAGCCCTGACTGAAGGTTCTGCATCCTCAACTAAAACTACACCTTTTTTAAACTTTGAAAATCACTTAGATGATTGTGTTTAGCTCATTGTTTTCCCCCCAAAAGCCATTTTCAACATCTCATAGGTTTCTGATGCAGTCTTACCTAATTTGAAATAAAATTTGTTACTAATATGCTGTTTTTCAAAATCGGACATTCTCACAAAGTCAAAAAATCACAAAGAGCACTTAACACGTGTTCACTCTACTTCATAAAACTGGACACTGAAGAAAGACTGAGAACCCTGTGAAATGTCATATGACCCAACACATTCCACTTAAGGGGATTATCAAGGTCCAAACCACAATGCATACAAGCTGGCACTACACTGAGGCCATTCCAGAAACTTTTTTTTTTTTATCACAACTCATATTAATTCAATAATATTCTGTTTGCCTGATTTAATTTACAGTGATTTTTTTTTCAGTGCATCAGTTGTGAAGGGTTTGTAATGGACACTTGTTTCTTAAGATAATCCCATAAAATGAAATCAGAAAGGACCAGGGTTACCACAGATTCTTAGAAATCATTTGATCCTCAAATATACTGTGTATCATCACCATGGATTTCCTTGATGTGTGACATTGGGCTAAAAGTAACCTTGGATAAGTTCCACATCATTCAATTGTTCCACAAACTGTGAGGAAATGTAGGAATATGTGATGATGTACATAGTTCTTTCAAAGAAAATGGGTCCAATGATCCTCAGGTATGGCACACCAAACTTGCACTTTCTTTGGATACAGGTGGCTAAGCAGATAAAATCAGGCCTCACATCTAAATCATGTGATAGATATTCTTGGTGAATTGCAAACAAGGTACTGCAACCATTAACTGTAGCAGATTCACCTCTTCTTATCTGGTTTAAGCAATAGGTGGACAACTGTCACTCTGTGTGGTCTCTCTCTCACAGACACCTTCAACCTGGCATGCAAATTCGCTACTGTAGCCTTAGACATCTGCAGACAGTGTGTTCCATGTTCATCCAGAGGAGACCCTTTCCCATCCAATTTTCGTGCCAACTATGTATTGTGGATTTAGCTGGGGCATAGCATCTGCTAATTATTTTTATGAATATTGTCTGTGTCACATCATTGTATGAGCCAATAATCCAAAAAGTGTGCATGAAGAAAACACACTCCTGCAGCATGTACAGAATGATGTGACAATGACTGATATATGGAAAATGAAGACCACTGCTACCAGTCATGTTGCATGAATGTGATAAATGACTCGGCATAAAATGCCCACAAATTTAAATGTAATCTGATGGCAGTCAGTGCGGCAATTCATAATATGTAGCCAAATATCTGGGCTTCTTTCTATATTAATGACTCTAGTAGGAACGCAGTTACTTCAGCAAGTGTGAGGCTAACCATGGGTTAGTCAGAAATGAATAAAACAAGAATTTTGTGATTTTTTTTCGGTTTTTATACATTGAGGCAGTTTCTGTTTTGTTTCATTTTTGTAGGTGTGTGTGCTCTGAGAAAGTATCTTGAAATTTTATTCATATGCTTGCACTTACTGTACAAAATCAATGACACTGTCATCTAAGATATTTTGGCATGTAAGAGAAGCTTATTTTTGTAATCATTTCAACAATTTGTTTTTAGCTGCTCCAACTAGACCTGGTGGCCCTCTGAAGGTGTCTGATGTCAATGCCAAAGGTTGCAAACTCAAGTGGAAAAAGCCTGAAGACGATGGAGGCAAGCCAATACAAGGTTACATGGTGGAGAAGTTGGACACTTCTACTGGCAATTGGGTTCCTGTTGGACGCTCCGACATACCAGAGATGGAAGTTACTGGCCTTACTCCTGGAAAGGAATACCAGTTTAGAGTTAAGGCTATCAACCCAGAAGGAGAATCTGAACCTCTAAAAACCGATTCACCTATTATAGCTAAAAATCCATTCGGTAAGTTTTGCATCAAATTCGGAATTTACATTTAGAATTAGTTACAGAGGAGAAAAAAGACACAGAAAGTGGCATATTTAGTTCAGGTTTTCTTTTTGTATTGGGTTGTCGGAAAAGTCTTGACGTATTTTAGCCATGTTTTGCAAAGGTCATTTATTAATAGAAAGAACAAAGATCAATCAATGATATAATGCCCGTTTTGTTCGATAGCCTTTTGCCATCTTTCAGTGAGCTGCAGAATGCCTCGTTCATTGAAGGACCTGTCTTTCGTGGCGAAAAACTGTACAAAGTGCTGATTTACAGCCTCATCTGAATTGATCGTTATACCACGCAAGGACTGTTAAAGAGAGCGAAACAAGTGGAAGTCTGACGGCGCAAGGTCAGGCGAGTATGCTGGGTGTGGCAACACATCCCACCCAAGCTCCAATAATTTTTGACGGGTGATCAAACTTGTGTGTGGTCTTTCGTTGTCGTGATGCAACACAACACCTTTACGATGAATGAGCTCTGGACGTTTCTGGATGATAGATTTGTTCAAACTGTCCAATTGCCGACAGTACACATTCGAAATGATTGTTTGGTTCCGTGGTAGGAGCTCGAAAAACACGACACCTTTAAAATCCCACCACACTGAAACCAGAACCTTCCGCTGATGAATGTCTGCTTTGGATGTCGTTTGAGGCGAAGCAGCACGTCGGGACCAAGACCGTTTGCGCAGCACATTGTTGTACACAATCCACTTTTCGTCACCAGTTATGAGTTGCTTCAAAAAAGGATCGTTTTCCTCACGTTTAATGAGCATATCGCAGATGCTTATACGCGCCGTCAATTAAGCTTCTTTGAGTTCATGAGGAACCCACACATCGAGCTTGCTTACGTATCCCAGCTTCTTCAGGTGGTCGTGAACGCTTGAATGATGGATGCGCAATGTGTCTGCAATTTCTCGTGTCGTGTAATGTGGGTTTGACTCTATCAATGGCTTCATTTAGTCATCATCAACCTCAGTTGGCCTCCCGAACCGAGGAGCATCGTTGAGGTCAAAATCACCAGCACGGAATTTTGCGAACCACAGCTGGCACTGACGTTCTTGTAGAGCATTATCACTATACACTTTACGCAACTTTTCACAAACTTGAAGCGTGTTCTTCCCTTTACGGAAGTATAACAGTAAAATATGGCGAAAATGCACAGTTTGGTCTTCCATCTTCAACTTGATGTCAAATCTCCGCAAATCAACCAAATCGCTCACTATTCCTTTTAGACTGCAGCTAGAACTAGCACCTGTCGAATGCCATAGCGATAACAGAGCTGCACATGTCTCTAGTACTTCCAAAACCGCCCAACCGCCATCGGGTGCCAAAATACATCATAATTTTTCCGACAACCCAGTAGTTAGACATCTGCATGTGTGAATTCTATTCAGTACTCAGAAAAGCTCTGAAATCACTTGTATTGCCAAATTTTGCCAGAAGAAAATTTTGATGGGTGACTTTATCCCCTTATTGTTTGGTGCATTTAACTATATGTTGCCATTTTGTAACTCAAGAATGAAGACCTGATGAGTTGTAAACTTAATACTTTTATCAAATGTCTCCAAGAAATATATGCACCATTAATTTTAATGTGCCATAAGTTTGGCATACATTTCTTTAGAAATAGGGGCAAAGGTCTGTTTTAAACAGCCATATTCTTCTTCATTAATTTATTTTTTATTCTCTCCAGCTCACCTGAAGGTATTCAGATTGATGAGGCAAAAAGCATAAACATGGAACAGAAAGCTAAAAATTAAATTTATAAACAAACTGTGAAAAGTAATACTAATTTTCTGTAAACATCATGCTTCTTAATGATGTTTTAATATGTATTACCTCTGGTAAATTACATACTTCCTTTATCACCAGCCACCTACACTGATGTAGAAAATTACTAGAAGCACTTACCTAAAAAAAATGTTTGGCCACTCTTGGCCTTCAAAATAGCCTCAATTCAATGTGACATGGATTCAACGAAGTGCTGATATTGTTCAGCCAAGCAGATGTGATGGAACCCCTCTATTGCCAAATGTTTGGTGGAGGATGATCTGTGTTACAAATGGCTCTCCCAGTATTCAGAGTTGAAGAAATATTCTTCTCATAATGCGTGGTAAATACATCATGATCATTAACACAGCAATCAGTCAATTCGGCGATGTCCGATTGCTGTGTTAATTATCATGGCTCTCCCAGTGTTATCCCATAGGTGCTTAATTGAGTTTAAGATCTGGGGACTGTGGGAGCCATTTTAGTACTGTGAAGTTAGTGTTGTGCTCTTGGAGCCACTGTTTGAGGATCCAAACCTTGTGGTATGGTGCATTATCCTGCTGGAAGTTGCCTTCTCCATCAGGAAGTACCATGCACTATATGGGTGTGCTTGGTCTGCACTGATGTTAAGATACCTCATGGTATCCAAGTGCTGTTCCAGAGATGTTAAGGAACCTAATGCCCACACATTGCAGTGTACACTGAGATGTTGGTTTATTAGGTACACCTACCTAGTAGCATGTTGTGCTGTCCTTGGCCGGAACAACAGCCTGAACTCGTTACAGCATGGAACATTCCAAATGCTAGAAGTGTTGTGCAGGAATGTTGTGTGGTCGGAAATAAACATGTCGATCAATTGATGCAAATTGGATGTAGGCACAGTCTCACTGCAAACAGTTCATTCCAGCTCATCCTAGAGATGCTCGATGGAGTTTAAATTTGGGGACTGTGCAGGCCACACTGTAGCAAAGAAAATTTGTCGGCATGTTCCTGGAATCATTTGGTGACAACATGAGCTTTGTGAACAGGTGCTTTCTTCTGCTGAGCTTGCCCATCTGCTGAGCTTGTCCATCTGCTTGAGGATAAACCATAGCCATGAAATGAGGAATTTGGCCAGATGCTCTTCAGTGGGTATCAAGGGGCCTAATGGTTGCCAGGATACCATTCCCAAGACCAGCACATTGCCATCATTAGACTGTACTGTTGAAAACAAAATAAATGTGAGAGCTCTTCTGCTGAGTGGTTATTAGAGAAGAGCAAAATAATAATAATACTATGTTATGAACTTATTAAATGGTTTTAAAAGCTACATAATATTTGGTTTTTAAATATTACTGTGTGTAATCAATAAATTAACAAAAAGCAACAGTATTAATTTCTAAAATGATAAAGCATATTATTACAAAATCTTTTCATTAACATATTCTGAATTTATTTGTTAATATTCAAATTTCAGATGAACCAGGTGCTCCAGGGACACCAGATATTGTTGACTGGGATGAAAATCATGTTGATTTGAAGTGGACCCCTCCAAAGGATGACGGTGGTGCACCTATTACAGGATATATTATTGAAAAGAAGGAACGCTATGGCCCAGGATGGGAACCATGCCTGACTACAAACAGTCCAAAACCAGAAGCCAAAGTTCCAGATTTAAGCTATGGAAATAATTATCAGTTCCGCGTTAAGGCTGTTAACAAAGCTGGACCTGGAGAACCTAGTGAACCAACAAAGTCGCACACTGCCAAGCCAAGATATTGTAAGTTTTCCCATAGTTTTACCTTCCTCTCCCCTTTCTTATTTTCTCTCTTCGTCTGAAACATCCTGAAATTTAATTAATACTTTGGTTGTCATATTGTTATTTCCATTTCATTGTACATTCATGCATAAAAAAATCCATATCATTAAGCTGACCACTGCACATTTTTTTCTTGTCTTGCCACAGTACAGCCATATTTATCAGCATATAATTAAGTAAACAAGCAAACAACATATTAAACAGTTATATCAAATTGAAAGATCAACTTGTTCTGTCTGAAAAAGACAGTCAAATTCTAATAATCATAGTACTAATGTATCTGTTGTCTGCATTTACATTAATCATGGCATGCAATTCATGCTTCATGCCAAATCATTGTTTTTTACACTCATAATGCACTTCACATTCATATATTTTACCATTGAACAATTACCTTGGTTTCACTTTAATTTTTGCTCCCTAGTGATTTAGGATGAATAAATTATTTGTATCATCTCAATGTTCATTCTTTCATTATGTCCAAAAACTACCTCAGGATATTAGTTTCTACTGTACTAATAGCTTTCATTTCATTTCATATTACACATTTCAAGAACATCTTCATTCCACACATGTTCAAAGTATGTCTTGACCCAGACTTTTTATTGATGATGCATCTCCCTAGCACACAAGCTACTGTTATTCTTTTTCTTCTGCACTTGGATTTTTCATTTTCATGCATCAGAAGTAGGCCATACTGAGAAAAATAATGCATTAGCACAAAGATTGTAGCGAAATGATAAAAAAATCATTTGTCAGCTTTTTAATGAGTTAGCTGAAAAAAAAATTACTTAAAACAATTAAGAGTTTTCATTATGGATTCTTAAAAGTCTGTGTGCTATATTTATATCAAACCTAATTAAAAGACAAACACCAATTTCTAGTTAATCATAATGCATTCCTTTAAAGTTTAGGGAAATTATGACGGTCAGGAGAAAATTGTAATTTAAATGCCCATTTCTTTACTTCCATAAGGTGAAACTGATAAAAAAGCAAGATGTATTATGTGAAACAATGAACACATTTGCAGATTTAAGCTATAATCTCCATTGTTATTGTATCACTGTGTGCAGAGAGACACAGTGTATTTATTTAAGGAAGGAGAAGGTAGGAAGTAAAAACAGAGCAGTTGTTTAATTATTTAAAGACACCAGTCAGTTTTTTGAGAGAGGCGCATTTTGAATTCCTCATTCAAAAATTAACTGTCATTCAGCCAGTGACTGCAGTCCTCAGTCATGTGGCTTCAGCATTTATTGACTTATGAGACTTCTCTAATGGCTTATTGTTTATAAAACACAAGACTTCAAAAATCTTTGAGAAGCAATCTTCCTTTTTTTACTTCTGTCATATTTCTCTAGTGGCATAAAGACGAAAGATATTTGCTAGAAATGCAGCCAATTTTATTTTGGGTTTGCCATTTTTTTCTTCAAATCAGATTTGGCAAACTGGCAAATACTTAACATAGGTCTTTCAGAAGAACTATTGCACTTCCATGCACTGTTATTCTAGATCTTTTCTGATAATTCATCATTCCACTGAAACCCACTTGAAGCAAAAATGGCTTTTAAAACTAAATTGAGTCATCTACTAATTTTGTTATTTAGAGCTTTTTCTGCCAGATAGACTGCATATATTCCCAAACTCATTCACTTGGTCTAATGTCATGCTAAACACACCAGCCAAAAAATTATGGAATGTAAACTTTATTTCTTAATATGGTGTTATGTCACCACCTGCATTAATTACAACTTTAATTTTGTTTGGCAAGCTATCAATATTACTCAGTATCACATGCATATCAAATTTATTCCACTCCATGCTCAAAAAATCCCTTAATTCTGCCAAATTTGCAAGGTGTTGTTTTTTCTTTTTCATGGCCCTTTCTAACATGTGCCAGATTTTTTCAATCACATTTAGATCGGGTGAATTTGCAGGCCAAATGAGATGTGGAATGTCTCTTTCTCATGTTCTTCAAACCAATCCAGCACAATTCTAGCTCAATGGACACCAGAGTTGTCACTTTAAAACACAGGATCCACTTGTGTCCTTCTTGTTCCCAAAACTGGACATATGGCAATAATGCATTATTTAAAACTGGCACATAATCCATAGATTTCATGCAATTGGACACCTCAATGAATTTTCCAACTCCGGTGAAGAAAATTATGGATGACTTCTTTCTATTTCAACTAGTTCTGCTAGAAACATAAAAAAAATTATATTGCCATATTTTTTTAGCATCATTTCAGCAAATAATCTTTATACATTTGAATTCCTCATATCTAAACTGAAAGCTCCAAACACTATTAGGATTACACATCATTTTCAGGGTAACTGTTACCACTCATTACAGAAGATCCAAATGGAAAACCTATACAGTAGCTCATGTATGGTTCTAAACTAACTGAAAAAGCTATGAAAAACTGAAAGAAATTTTAAAAAAGCTAAAAAAGTAAAAAAATAACTGAGTTAATATGTTGATATATCTTTATAGTTGGGGTGAGATTGGATATATCTTTGTAACTGAATAAAAAGGAAAATGAGCTAATATGCTGATATATCTTTTTAATTTCAGGTGGAGAAATTTATTTTGCATTTAGTGCCACACAGAAAAGAAATGGAAGTATTTTTGGAAAAGTATAAGTACTATAATGTTCCTCATGTAGCTGAGTTAGTTATTTTCTTAAATCTAGTCCTTAGTAGTGTTGTGGTTAGGGTGGCAAAACTTTGTGTGTGTGTATGCGTGTGTGTCAGAGCTTTGCTAAATTGCCTAATAAGTTTTGGATGATGTGCTGTCCCCCCTTCCCCATGATGGTGTTTTTTCTTTTCATGAGAGTCAGAATTCCTAAATTTGAGATGGCAGGGACTCCTAAAAGTTCTGGGAAACTGTATTTTTAGGGAGGAATGCTGAAAAAAATATTTGTGTGTGTGTTTTGCTTATGGATATTAAGCTGTAAATTTTGAGAGTAGTGGTGCTTTTCACTAAAAAAATGAAAGCTTTTATTCAAATGAATATACTCATTTGAGTGAAATGCAACAGAAAAATTTTCAGATGTTAGTTATTGAAGTGTGTAAAAGTTTTAAGTGGTGTAAAAATGTTTTTATTATTCATGTATTTATTTTTTTGAGTGAGAAGAAACAAATGATCTAAATGATATTGATGTTGCATTTCTTTTCTGTGTTTTATGTGTTATTTAATTATAAAAACATTTTAACAACCTTTTTTTCTCCCTAGGAGTATTTATTTTTACTTTGTGCAGGTCTTGTGTTAACAAACAGCAATTTCAGTGATAATTAAAAATATTTTAATGGGGTACTAATAGAGTTTTTTAAAATGTTTGTTGTTAATTTTCAAAGAGTATACTACTTCTTGTGACTTTAGTGATCATATCAGGTCACAAGTAAATGTCATTAAAGACCTGATGATATGGTATACACTGTGGAAATTATGAAAATATTTCTTGAAAAGCTACCAGTATTGCTTGTTGAAAATTCAGGATTGAGAAAGAAGATGAAGTGTTAAAAAACAAATCTCTGTGAAGTATTTTTAACATAGAATATTTTGGTAACAACAAACCTAAAATAATTTTTCCTAATATGCCATGTACAATCATTGACATTGAAGTGATTTTGCCAATTACTGGGTAGTTGGCTTGCCACTTGCCACTGGTAAATTTAAAGAAGATGAAAAGTTATAGTCGTGAGAATCCCAGTGATGTACTTTTTGACTCAGAGTAGATTTTTTAATTTCCTAAAAAAATTCTTTAGCATAATGTGCCTACATAATCCCCAATGTCTGCTGGTGTGATATTACAGTGCAATTGGCTTACAAATAGTGTTTTCAAATAATTCATTATATTGAAAACAACATTTTTTAAACTTAAAAGAAAGTTTACCCTAACATTATCTGAAAATGCTGGAAAACCTGTGAAGGTTTCTGTTATTTTGTTTATAAGAAGGGATTTTTGGAAAATAATAGTTCTTTGAGGGTTAAGAAATGAAAAAGGGAAAAAAGTCAGTACAAAACATGAACAACAAAACAAAAAGAAGGGAAGAACTTACATTGTACATGATCAATGCTTCTTTGATAGAAGAAGGCATAGTAATTCATATGTGCATAACATAAATTTAGCCATATATCATTCAATTTTCGCCAATTTGCGATGAACATACTTTTTACGTGGCTACGATATTTTAATTTGATTGACATTAAATGTCTGTACATACTGTTTCACACGTTATGCAAGTTCAGCTATCGGGAGATTGGAAAAGGACGTTAACATAGTATTGGCAATTGAAATCAAGAATAATAATAATAAGTATCTGTACTTACAATATTCACAGTGGCTGTCGGGGCTTCATATGTATGTCTTCAAAGAATGTGAATTTTTTCAATTGTGAAGTTAAAATTCATGATATTGTAAAATCTGCACCAGATAAAATTAAACAAGATGAATTTTTACAATGCAAAAAAATCTTTTAATATCGATGAAATAAGAAACTGAATTAAAACCTTGTTGAATTTTTTAAAAAACGAACTATAATCCTGAAGAGGAAATAATCTTGACCGCGAAGCACCCTGATACATAATGAAAATTGAAGACGAATTGCTGAGATTGTTCGTTTTTGAAATTTCAGCAAAAGTATAATTCGTCTTCAGTTTTCATTATGTATCAGGGTGCTTCGCGGTCAAGATTATTTGCTCTTCAGGATTATAGTTCGTTTTTTAAAAAATTCAACAAGGTTTTAATTCAGTTTCTTATTTCATCGATGTTAAAAGATTTTTTTGCATTGTAAAAATTCATCTTGTTTAATTTTATCTGGTGCAGATTTTACAATATCATGAATTTTAACTTCACAATTGAAAAATTCACATTCTTTGAAGACGTACATATGAAGCCCCGACAGCCACTATGAATATTGTAAGTACAGATACTTATTATTATTATTCTTGATTTCAATTGCCAATACTATGTTAACGTCCTTTTGCAATCTCCCGATAGCTGAACTTGCATAACGTGTGAAACAGTATGTACAGACATTTAATGTCAATCAAATTAAAATAAATTTAGCCTTTTCTTGTATGTTTACTTATATTCCTGGGTAAACATTGAGGAAGCAGAGTTGGCACATAAAGAAATCTATCTATAATCATTAATGTTTGGAATGCTACAGTATCCACAGAATCCTTTGACACTTGCAGTAGGAGTAGCACAGGTTTTGAAACTGATGGAGCATTTTGTTACTCACAGTTGACAAAGGTTTAACCACCTGGGAATGTAATGTAGTGTAAATATGTACATAGTTTTTTAATTGAATGTATGAATGAGTAGTATGCTTGTGTGGTTTTTATGGAATTGATGAGCTATGGTTACATCTCATATGGATAAAAAAAAACCAGCGTTGTTTGTCTAACAAATAAAAAGAAAGAGAAAAAAATATGGTGTTTTCATCCCCGGAAGAAGGAACCGTAAGCAAGGTGTCTGTAAACCTTTGAAGGCCTACAACATTATGATAATTGACGTGCTTGAAGTGTTTTGTGGATGGAAATTACCATGATCTTTAGGGTAAGTGATTGGTGATTTTTAATAGTATACCCTTGGTCTCTGTTAACTATAGCAATTTTTGTTATAGGAAAAGTGTGTTTTCTTTTATACAATGTGATTTTTCTGCAAGATGTATTCAACATTGATGTGCAGCATAATGCCTGTTTTTAAATATACTTTTTTCATGAAAGCTCTACTTTTGTTACAGTGGCGCCAAAAATAGTTCGAGACAATTTGCAACAAATTGTTGTTCGAGCTGGACAGAGTGTGAAACTCGATGTAGAAGTTATTGGTGAGCCTCCACCACACTGTGCTTGGTCTTTAGGTGGCAAATCTTTGGAATTGAGTGATTCAGTGAAAGTTGAAAATGAGGAGTACATCACTCACCTGTCAATCAACAATGCTGTGCGCAAACAGTCTGGAAAGTATAAAATCACTGCAACAAATACTTCTGGAAAAGACGAGGAAGAAGTGGAAATAGTTGTTCTTGGTGAGTTTTGTGCAATTTGTTTTAATGTATATATTGTGAATTTTACATAAAACTTTATTGCAAGTTTTTTAGCTGAGCAATAATTTTCAGAATAAGGAAGAGGAGAGCAATGTTTTTGAGTAAATTTTTGAAACTCTCATCAGAGTTTTGGTGTATGGAGATTTTACACACACTGTAACATTTTATTTTGTTCCCACACTTCTTGGGAGTTCCATAAAACAATCAGTGTAGTTGCTACACTTTCTGTTTTTGGTTCCTAAATTTGTTCAACATGCTATAAAATGAACCACCTCTTAACACAACACATATTATAAATTAAAAAACTATTAATAAATTGTACATATCACATCATCTGAATCAGTATTGAGTGCTGTTGCATGAAGGTTTTGGAAGACATATTCACATATATTAACATTGTCTTAGCCTCTGCTGAGTGTTTTTTTTGTGCAGGAAATAATGATTTCAGAATTGCCAAGTGTTTGGAAAAGTACATATGTTAATTATTTGCACCCCCCCTTTCAACATTGAAACTTTTCTGTTAAATTACAAGAGGCATAGAAAATGAAAAAAGGATATGTTGTTGACACAATTCAACACTATAATCTTAAAGCAACTTAGGTCCCACAGACTTAGAATGTTAAGAATAATTTTCATTAACACAAAACATAGGGTGGCAGGTCAAGTAATATAAACGTTTTCAACATATTGTGACTTCCTAATCTGCAGTTATGTAACAGTACAGTATGTTTATTAAATAACATTATTTGACATTTAATATATCAAATAGTAGTTTTTCCTGTCAAATGACTTTTACTTGTGCATAAAAGTTCTGTGGTTTCATTTACCTCAAAAGTACTGAAATTATACTCACAGATGCATGCTTTTTGTATTTCATATCTTCAGAGCAGTATATCTTAAATTGGAAAACCTTTTTATGTATTTATGTTAGCTTGCTCTACATAAAAAACATATTTTTCATCATGAAAAAAATTGCGCTCCTTTGGCTTGTACCATTTATCATAAAATCCTGCTTGTGGATCTAGGTGTAGTCACAGAGATCAAGTGCGAGAAAACAGATGCTGAACACTTGACCAACTGCAAGAAAATAAACACTTCACATGTAATAGTTTTTAAAACAGCAACATCATGATATGATATCTTACCCATGTTTTGTTGTTTGTTGCAGATAATCCTGAGTAAGGAATAGACTGTTTGTAATCTGGCTCTGTTTGCCACCTTAGATTGAATCAGACCTTTTAAATAGTCCCAAATATAGGGAAATATTATAAATTTACCTAAGTAACTAGGAGATTGCACTGAAGAAAATCCATTGAATTCTGTGAGACCTAGTTGCACAGGAGTGGCCATTTTTGTACTCCTGTGCCACGTTTTTTGTCAAGGAAAACTCATGGGGAAATATATTTTTCATTTACTACTTGTCTTCTGCAGGCCACAATACTTATTCCTCAATAACTGATTTACCTTGCTTCTCATATTAAGTCATGATATTATATAGTTCAGTCTGTCAACATTCAGCTGAGGGGAGCAAGTATGTTATCATTGTGAACTTAAATTTGTTAGCTCAGTTTGCATGGTAATGTGATGAAAAGACACTATATTTGGATGTTTAGTTTCTTTAGCTCTAACTTTTAATGAAGATGCTGTTTAAAAATTTGTTGCAATGCTCATTAACCTCATATAGGCAGAACATAAACATGTATGTTTGTTTATGGCCTTTGCATTTAGAACAGAGGGTGTGTCCTAAAGCAAGAAGCACAATTCACAGTGGAGGATTTTTGGGTTGAATTGCCTTTGAACCTCATGCTGAGTTCTGGTGCCCCAAAATAAGATATGCAATTCATAGTAGAGGTCCTTTTGGTTGAGAAAGCTCTAAATTTTTGCACTTAATTCTGTGTTTTTGATGAATTTTAGGTGCCACAGAAGACTGTTGGAAAGTTCAAGAGCCTGAAATTTCCCAGGATTTATCCACTGGCTGACATTTAATGAAGCATCTATGTTTTGCAACATTGAATTCGATGTCCAAATTAGAACTGAAAATATTGGTTTGAAATCTGTGATGAATCAAACCAAAACTTGTAATGAATGGACATATACTTAAAACTGAAAAACATATTGTGAAGTTAGATGCATTTAGAATATTTTACTGTCTAGGATCTGCTTAGTGATAAGAGTTTCTAACAAAATTTTCAAGTGATTTGCAGAATGTTTCTAAACATACTGTTAGGTACAATGAATAAACTGACTAGCATTTTTTGCAAAAATGAGTTCCAAAAGTAAAGTATGTGGAGCAACATTAAAAGTTAATGTAAAAAAATCACAAAAATTATGCTGCTAATTTTTCTGCAAAGTTGTTACACACAGGCAGGCTGACTTAAGAAGTAACACCTAACAGTAATGACAGTCCATTGAATAATATAAATACAGTAGATTCTGTTTCAATTGGGCCACCGGTTAATCAGAGCAGCCGTTTATTTGGAACAATTCCTGAAAAACATCCCAAATTAGCTCTTTAGGAAAAAAAGCTTTGCATAATTGGGACAGCTGCTTAATTGGGCCAAAGTATTCTATCCCCAATGTGTCCCAATTAACCAGAATCTACTGTATGAAGAGTGTGATACACACATAACAGATAAATGTCGGTTGCAAGAAAGCAACTAGCTATGTTAAGAAATTTTAGAAAAACAGAAGCACTTTTTACCCAACTTTTATCTACACAAAATAGCAATAATTTTGTAAGGTTTTAAAGCAGAGATATAGATCCTTGATCAGTGCACCTTGGAGCTCTTGATGTTCCACAAATTTCTTGGTCACAAGAATTTAGGCATCAAAGAAAGGCACTAAAGGAAATAATGATTCAGCTGGACTCTTTAGACCAAGAAGTTGCTGAGTTACTTGAAAGTATCAATTGCATCAAGCTAAAACATGATACTCCTGAAAACCTTTGTAAAGCTGTCAGTAGGCTTGCTAAAAATCCTCTTTGCAAACTTTTCTAAGGAGTTATATCCCTCCAGCATATTACCATACCACAATGTTTTTTTTTTTTTTTTTCAGACTAAGTTGCATAAAGATGGACACCCTGTTCATCCTCTTTTCGAAAATACTTTCTCACTTTCACTTTACCTTGAAAAGCAGTTGGTCAAGTGTTAAAGTTTCCTCACCAAAAACCATCAATATTCTGTTATTTCAATCAAGGATTGTGTACAGAAAATCCCTTTCTCTATTGGTGCTCAAGATACTATACATACCTTTGATGTTGAATCCTTATTTCCGTCAGTGCCTTTATTTTGATGTTTACATGCTCCTCATCAAGAAACTGATGAAACATCAAGATATCCATGGTTTATTGATCAAGAACCTATATGAATGTTTTGAAACCTTATGGAATTATTGATGCTTTATGTACAGTGGTGTTTACTTCCAACAAAAACAAGTTAACTAATGGGCTTTCCACTTTCCCCATTGCTTGCCAAAATTTATATGCAAAATTTGGAAAAATTGTTTATTGCTTCATCCCACTTAAAACCCACCATTTGGCTAAGGTATGTAGATGACATTTCATTACCTGACCACACCAAAAAATATCATTATTGGCACATAGGTCATCTACAGTATTTCTTCCAAATTCTCTAATAGAAAGTCCACTTCTAATGAACAAGTTAGTAATGTAAACTTTCTTTGTGATAACATTAGATTATACACTTAGTTTCTCTGTCTACAAGAAACCTACTACCACACATATCATCCCTTATTATTCATGTACCTTCGAGAAATACAAATTCACAGCCATCAAATCTTATATACACAGAGTTAGCTTTATTTGCAAATAGCTGTCCTTCATTACAAGAAGAATGTACTGATTTTTTAAACATTGTGAATCACATAACTTTTCACCCACCTTCAACCACAGTTTGATTAAGAAATTTGAATCACAAAAGAAAAGGATCAGTTGTTTATTTCCGGAACTTTTAACCACCTGTCAATTTGTTGGCTTTGTACCTTTCAACCTATACTTTTCTTATATACTTTGCTCAGTCTCCTAATTCTATTTTTAAGCATTACAGTTAAGCCTCCTCCACAACTTATCAATCCTTTGCTTGAAGATAGAGAACCAAACAAACACCACAATTTACTTGGTGTTTAATTTATTCTGGCCAAAACCTCAGCAGCTGTTACCTACTACAACAGCATCTGTCAAAAGTATGTTCTGCCAGATGCTGTTTGATACATTTGCCAATGTATCAAACAGCATCTGGCAGAACATACTTCAGTTATTAATGAAAGTAACCCATCTACTTCTCTTTTCTTATTTACTATTAGTGATGTTTCTGCTGTTCCTGAATGGAAAACAAAAATGCATTGCTGCATTCATTAATAGGAAATCTCCTGAGAGTCATGAAAATATAAAAATTTACCTTTCCCTTAGTTCCTATAATACAGACTCACCTCATGAAATTCATATTATTTGGAAATCTATTGTAAAATATGGCAATATTTGATTCACCTCGTGTTATTTTCATTCATTCGATGGCTAATGAAGGTAAAGGTATCTATTGAAGTGTCCCAATTTTATGATTTTGCAACTTCCTTTTTATGTAACTTTAATATTGGTTCATTAGCAGTACTTTAATGTGTCTGTCAGTTGTTACTGTGTTTTGTGGGTTTCTGCTATTTCTTTTCATTATGCGTAAGTAACCCCTACAAACTTCACTTCTGATATAAGGAGTTACCTATGCCTAATAATTAATTGATGTTTTTTGAAAATGAACAACTCTGAACCAACCCTGTAAAGCAGAAGGAATGAGTAAAAGAACATTACATTTAATATTTTTAGGCTCCAGATGACTTCCTTTCAAATCACTGCTACAACCTGTATCTTAGACTCTGGATCATCCTGTATATATAATTATACATTAATGTTTTAAGATTTTAATTTGCTGTTTGATGACCTTGACCCAATTTTTTGTATAGTAAACAATACAATATAAAAGGCTGTTCACAGAAGTATTGAGGTGTTAAAATGAGTTAGCTCTGACATATTCAAATTAGTAATGATGTACTCTATCACAGTCCAAGTGACAAAATAGATTTCGAGGACTGTGGTGATTGCTTTGGCTTTTGCTTTGTCTGTAGTGCTCATTTTCAGTACTTCCCTATCTGTTTGATATGTAGTATGTGAAAGTGCACAAATCAAACATTTGTGCAGTATTTTGGCCACAGTACTTACTGATTAAAATTGCCTGTCTTTTAAGTCCTTACACCATGTTAATTCATCAAAAATTAAATTAACTACTTACCTATCTATCTCAGGGTCCTGGGTTTAGGCAGTATTTATATCACATAGAATTCCAAGGTTGAAGCAAAAGAAAAATGGCCGACATAGACTTATCTGTACATTATTTTGTTGATTCAGTCTCTCCCGTATTTATTTCTTTTGTATCTAATATGATTTTTTTCCCATTTATCTACATGTCTTATTAATAATAATTCCATGTATGTCACATACTGAGACCACTTTCAAGCTTTTTTACTATGCATCTTTTCTGAATTTGACATTCTGAAGTGTTCTCACTTGCACCTCATGTGTGTCATACAAAATCAGATGATGAACCTTATTTTTGTTTCTGTTAATATCAACAACAGAATTTTTGATAAGATTAGTTTACTATGGGAAGTGACATGACTGCATTGCAATGCATATGATGTACAGTGGATTTCACCTCATTTGTGTTGTTTCAAATTAAAGATGGTGTTTTATGTATTCTATGTTATGTGTTATAACTTAGCATTTTTCACCCTGAATGTAATTCAAAACTTGGTAGAACTGATGAAATTCATGTTGTTCATAAAACATACTTTGATATATAAATTTAATTTCTTAAAAGGATTAGAAAAAAATATATTGGTGGTATATCATTATGACCAAATATAACAATGAAAAATATGAGTAACCATGTTTAATTACTAAATATTACTTGCAAATGTGTAACTTTGTTTGTCCAAAAAAGATAACTTTTGACCAGAAGCTTGTGATGCCATGATATAATTACAAAATACCTATGTAGTACCTCAGTATGTGGTACATATAATACAGAACTCCAGTGTTCTGAGATGTGGTAGATCTGTACAGCATGAACAAATTTGGATTTCATGTAGTCAAGTGTTATGTTTTGTTCAGAATTTCCTTGCTGCCTAATGCTACTGAGGCAAAAACAAATTCCTATGTGATAGGTCTTGAGTGTATAAACTAATTTATGTTCATAAAATTTTACTCATGCTTTGCAAAAAGGTGTGGTTGTATTGTTAGAAGGGTTCTGAAAAACTACACAGACAAGTTCTTCATCTCATGCCTCTGTAGTAGTATGTTTTATTATGTGGACACAGAGGACTTTAGAAAACAACCTTCTGGTCCACAACAAACCTCTTCCAACTCCTTCTGTCCATTGCAAAATAATCCGCCTCTACCATATCGCTTTCTCAATCATTGATGTATGATTTCACTGCTTCAGCCCATCTTGTTCTAGTTTTGCTTCTTGATCTGTGGCCTAATACCATGAAATTGAACAACTCAAGGCAGTCTTTTATCTGCCATTTGACACAGCATTTGTACTATCTCAAAATGTCTACAGTACTAATTCTTTTTTGCCACTGAGCCCACTGACTCTTTGCCCAGATATTCCTCTTACCACTCTCATGTCTTCAGCTTCTAACTTCCAGCAGAGCCCTTTACTTTGAAACTTAACTCTCTCTGCCATGTAATAGGGTTAGGTCTAAATTCTGCATTGTACACAAATTGATTTCTCTAGCAGATCTCTTTCTTGGTGAAAATATGTTTATGCAGCTGATAAGAGACTTTCCCTGCTATGCTGATTCTGTTGTCTAGTTTGATATTAAGGTTTTAATAATCACACCCAAATACTTAAAATCTATTATTTCTTTGAATAAAACTCATGTTGAGAAATGGCTTTCTAGTTTCTTAATTCAGTTACTAATCAAAAACAACTATTCTGGGAATTTTACTAGGAATTTTTTTATTTAAATTGCAAATTTTCGGAGAAAACTCTTCTCCTTCTTCAGGCTGTCTTTTTGTTGTCACTTATTCCCCTTGGGAATAAGTGACATAAATCGAATACGGCGAGACAATTTTTTTCTTCAGGCTGTCTTTTTGTAGTCACTTATTCCCCTTGGGAATAAGTGACTACAAAAAGACAGCCTGAAGAAGGAGAAGAGTTTTCTCCGAAAATTTGCAATTTAAATAAAAAAATTCCTAGTAAAATTCCCATAAGAGTTGTTTTTGATTAGTAATCTATTTACTGTTCTACTTTCTCTGTACTACATGAGTAAGAGTTTATCAAATGTTATGCTCATGGTTTCCTTATGATACTTTTATTAAATCATTACCTCTTGATTTTGGAGGGGGCGATTGTTCTCTTCTTTCCCTTTTTAGAATATCATTGTTATATTTAGTACTAAAATACATGTGTTTGCTTCTGTGTGGGAATTTTGGTGATTTTTTTAAACAATGCTGCACATATTTTAGTTGATGATTGTGCTTTATATAGTTATTGGAAGTCAATTTAACAATTCCTGACTTTATCTTGTATATTGTTAACCCCTTTTCTTAGACAAGCCATCAAAGCCTGAGGGACCCCTAGAAGTTTCAGATGTTCATGCAGAGGGTTGTAAGCTTTCATGGAATAAGCCAAAAGATGATGGTGGATCTCCTATTACCGGTTATGCTGTGGAAAGGATGGATCCAACAACTGGTAGATGGATACCTGTTGGCCGTGTGGATAAAGATAAAACTGAAATGCCAGTAACTGGACTAGATCCTGGCAAAAGGTACCAGTTCCGTGTTAAGGCACAAAATGAGGAAGGTGACTCAGAGCCCTTAGAGACTGAGAGAGCAACATTGGCTAAAAACCCATATGGTATGGAGCATATTGCATTATATAAAATACATATGAAATATTTTGTTTTATATCAAAGTATTTTTTATATAAAATAAATGAATGAAGTATTTTGTTTTATATAAAATAAATGAAGTATTTTGTCCACATATATGAGTGTTGTGTTCTCAGAAAATGGAGTGGATACTGAACAATTTGCAGAAAACAAAATGCTGTTTTGTTTTTAAGCATCAAGACAATTATAATTCTCCTTATGTTTTTGTGTTAAACTGAAGCAAAGGTTCTGGCATTGTGTTTATAAGAAGTGTGGTTCTAATTAATTATCATGGAAAATCATGTATCTATACTCTAATTCATATCTAAATAAGCAGCACAAGTAGAGTCAGTTTGTTCATGTTGAACTTTTGTTGAAAAGTGCTCGGCAGCGCATCAATTTGTAATTTATAAAATTATTTTTTTCTCAGTACGCCTTGAAATCACTTTCTAACACTATCATACTCACTTTCTTAGACATCACAACAGAAAGGATTACACTGTAGTGGTAGTGCAATGTAAAGTCAGACATCATTGATTAGCAACCAGCTTCTCAAAGATCTAGGGGGAGAGCTGAGAGATATTGTGCACATCCAGATGTGTCAGCAAGAGTATACACGATTCTGTGCAGCTCCCATAAAAGTCATGAAGAGTCAGTGAAAAATTGCCCAGCACATCTTAATCATAAAATTTCTTCAGGTACAATTTCCTTCACTCACCATTTTTCACCCCTATACTCAGTACCTCAGAGAATTGTGCCTGATTTCTTCAGGTTACAAGAATTCTGCAATGAAACACTACAGGCCAGAAAAACTGCTGGTATACATTATGGTAAGGATGTATGCACACATGGTATTGTAGGAGATACAACCAGGCATGTAGACCACTGACAGTCCAATAATTACAAAGTCTAGTGGAATGAGAAATTATATAATACCAAATTTACATTACCATCAAGGTATGCACAATCCTTATGAGAGAAGTGTCTGTGCAGAGACACCGAATTACTCAATTCAAATGACGTAAAGAGCCCCCTCTAAAAGAAAACTTCTAAATTCTTGAGTAGTGGAAGCTGTGCACCAGAGGTCCATGGCTTCATTACACTGACCCCACTAGGTATATCATTCATCTGTGAAGAGCAGTATATAACTCAAGTTATTAGACCATATGATACATTTCAAAACTTCTAATGACCTTATCTTTGATTTCATGCAGCTTCAGAATCAGTCTGGTTAATAATGGGGGAGGGAGAGGGGAAGGTTCCTAAGTCATTTTATGGCTTCATAATTGCTACAGTTCAGCTCTGAACACATCATTCTTGCTGTCAGCATGTCTAACACCTGTGCTGTTTCCTTCACATTGAACATATCCCCAGGAGCCCTTGTCCTTTGCATCAACGAACCCCTTGAAAGGTTTAGAAATAAATTCTTTTATTTCATAGAGATTTATTTTGGTTGGTAATTCCTGTGCAAGTGCTCTGCACCATATACTGAATCAGTGGCATAGCCAGAAATTTCTTAAGGGGGGGGGGGGTCTATGGGTTTGGTTCATTGGTGAAAACCTCGTATATGTGTATATCACTCTAAATTCATGCTCAATCTCCCCCTCAAAGAAAGTAACTTGTTTACAACAAGGGAGTTTCTCTCCAGGACAAACTGGTTACCATGACATCCAAACCAAGAGGCGCATTTGTTGGCAGTGGCTCACAAACCAAGGAAGCACCAGCCCCAAATTGCCCTCTATTGACTTTAAGGCCATAGACAATCATTAAGATTTTTGTGCTTGAAAAAGGAACTTTACATTTTCATTATTGTGCCTTGTGTAGCAAAGGATAAAGAAAGGTGAAGAAAGGGCAGCACTACAGTAAAAAACAATTTTTCTGGTAGTCAAGGTGTCATTGTCCCTGCCCACTGAAAGAACAACAACAAAATAAAACAAAAAATGAAACGTAGCACTATCCATACCATTGTGGCATGCTTTGCCACTGGTACCAATCTGTGTCAAAATGTATGGTGAGCCTTTTTTAACTAACAAGACTTTAACTACTCCAGAGTAATTTGCGTGTGAAACAGATTTGCAACTTTGCTCTCTCTGAGCCAATGTTTTTTTGTTTTGTTTTGTTTTTTAATCTAAAAGCCCAGCAAAAACTGTTTGAAAGCCAGACTTGGTTGAAAAGTTGTAAGAAATCATTCAAAATTTTCAAAGGGCAATGTTCCAACTTATTTCAGATGATATGTGTGTTAATAAAGTAGCCACACTCAGTAACTAATAAACCCAAAGGTCTGTGTCAGATTAGTTTCACATTGGTTAGCAGATGCACAATAATACTCACATGTTGAACCCTGTAGAGAACTTGTTGAATCCACAGAAAGCAAACTGAATTTCCTGAAATTGATCATTAGGGGTGATGAGACATGGTGTTTTCAATGCAACCTTGAAAAGAAATGGCAAAATGTGGAGTGGAAGTCACTTAAATCTTCCAATGCCAAAAAAAAAAAAAAAAAAAATCGTCAAGAAAGATCAAAACAATACTCATTGCTGTAAATGAATTTATGGCACCTCTATTCATAGTGTACTGTGGAATCAGCTCTTTAAAAAGTAAAAACCAGCTAAATGAGCTCTTCAAAAGCTTCTCCAAAATCCAGTCAAGAGTTCCACAGATCTAACAGATCTATGGTACAATAAAAATTCACAAAGAAGGCCATCCAATAAGACCTAAAAATTCACCACTCTCCAACATTAATTGTTATTTACTTATTCACCTCAGAGATATTTTCCCTTCTCCTCCCTACCTTCTAAAAATTCCATGCAGCTGAAAGGAAAACTAGACAACTTGCCAGAATTAATTCATCCAGTAATGGCAAGCCTGGATATAGTTTCTATGTATACCAAAATAACCTGGACCTCCTGCTGGAATTCATTGCGGATGACCTGGCAGAAAAAATAGTATTCCATAATCACAATAGAGAAATACTACTTGGCATATACGAACTGCTCCTGTTTTCTTTCAAGAATAATTTCTTCCAGTTTGGAAAGAAATATTACAGGCAAACTTCAGGACTTGCAATGGGTTCTCCACTAGCACCTCTGCTAGCAAATTATTATGTAAGTAAACTAGAGGCAAAAATCCTTATACAACCCTCAATATTTGCTCTCTATGTAAGATACATGGATGATGTCCTATTTATAGTAGATACTGTGGACCAATCTCTACCCTCTCAGATTCTGGCAGAATTTAACTCACTAGAAAATACCTTGCAGTACACCCTGGAACTTGAAAAAGACCATGGCATCAATTTCCTTGATTTAACCTTGACCTCAAGAGAGGGGAGAATATTCACTCAGCTTTTTAGAAAACCCACTAACACAGGGAAGATGTTAGACTTCTACTCATTCCACCCTGACTATATTAAATCGAATACGGCGAGACAATTTTTGGAAACAATTGAAGTTCTGGTCTCTTCAGATGCCCAAAAAAAGATCTTCACAGAGAAGAATTAAAAGAAATATTGCCAGAAAATAATTACCCCTCTTCATATGTTGAGAAATTATTTAGACAAGTGCCAAAAAAGAAGCAGGAAATAAACAACTTCAAATTCACCAGCAAAATTACGTACCACAAGGG
The DNA here is from genome assembly GCA_039090855.1 of Macrothele yani. NCBI lineage: Eukaryota > Metazoa > Arthropoda > Arachnida > Araneae > Macrothelidae > Macrothele > Macrothele yani. Next base: position 10,513,030 of record CM076992.1, read on the forward strand.
ACTTTTCGAAAAACTGAAGGGGATTGGAGCAAAATATAATATCAGGCTTGCTCCAGATCTAAATAACAAATTAAAGAAATTCCTGCCAGCTTTAAAGCAGAAAGAAGTGGACATCCAAATGCAAGAAGGAGTAATATATTGCATCAACTGTAACTGCAGACTTTCACGTCTGGCTGTGCCAATGTAGCTTGTGTAGGGTGCTATTCTTTTCATCATGTTCGAAAGTGGGGTTGCTCTTTTTTGGGTGACTTCCCTGCATAAAGTAGTTGTCATTTTCCCATCTTTAACATCTCTTTTTAAATGTTTCTTACTCCTTACCTGGAGTGATCTTTTAGTTAGCCCAGCATATGATTTTGTGCTTCTGTTTAGATAGATTAGGGGTATGTCGTAAACTCCTCCTGAGCTTACTTTGTTTACTGGCGGTTTGCTTGTAGATACAGTGTCGTGTATAGATGCAGAAGATTTAACAGCCACATTTACTCTGTACGTTTTAATGATGTTTTTGAACTTGAAATATAACTTAGGGTAATATGTAATGGACCCACAATATCTTAAACTGTTGATTATGAGTCCTAAGTTTAAGCATTTGAACCTGCCATAGTATTGAATCTAGTGATTGTCTAGAAAATTCAGCTGAAAGTCCCTTGTTGACGATATTTGTTATTTCTTTGCCTCTGGCTTCTGTGGTCGAATAATTAACAAATGCTCTTATGAACCATGGTCTGAAAACAGCTGTTTTAATACAACAATGAGCAAAAGGAGCTGGGGAGGATGATGTTAGGAACCGCTGATGGTTTGTAAAAAACTTCCGTGTGTAGTTGGCCATCTTCTTTCCTGGTAAGAAGAACGTCCAAGAAGTGCAAGGACCCGTTGTTTTCCTGCTCATATGTAAAATAGATGGATCAAAATTCATCCATATGTATATATTAGATCATATTTTATATTTTGATATTTATATAAAAATACCAATACTTATGTATTTGATCCATCTCATATTTAAATGGATGTTCCATCCATTTTACATATGAGCAGGAAAACAACAGATCCTTGCACTTCTTGGACATTCTTCTTAACAGGAAAATGACCAACTACAGGATCCTCACAATTTCACCATATGCACAACATGACTTTCCTCTTAAACTGCCCTCTTAGTATTACTATCTGGGCTTCCTGGTGTGGCCTCAGCCCCTGGTTCCCAGGAGTAGAATAAAGTAGGAATATCTGCTGATTTTATCCAGTAAAGGTTCATAAGTAATTTTATGAAACCACAAAATGACTTTGTCTTGTGTGGCTACACCACAAGAGCAAGCCATCAGTATTAAGATTATGAGTATGAAGTACAAAAGGTCTTCTGTGTGACGTGTGATAGATATCAGTGAAGCTAAAGCTATATGCCGTGATCACTGTAAATGGAGACATTTGATACACCAACAATAAGTAAATTCTAGTTCCATCAGTTAAATGTTTACTTGGAAGGCAGTCTTTCTTTGAGAAACTAACAAGTGAATCTCAGAGACCAGCTTAATGATATGTATGTATGTATGTATGTATGTATGTATGTATGTATAAAATGACTTGGGAACCTTTTTTTCCCTCACATTACCAACTAGACTGATTCTGAAGCTGCATTAAATGAAAAAAAAAAAAAGGTCATTAGATGACTTGCAACACATCATGTGGTCTAATAACTTGTGTTATATGATGCTCATCACAGATGAATGATATACCTAGTGGGTCAATGTAATGTAGCCATGCACCTCTACTGTAGAGTTTCTTATACCAAGGGTTTAGAAGTGTCCTCTTAGAGGTGTGGTCACATCGTTTGAATTGAGTAATTTGGTGTCTCTGCACAGACATCTTTCTCATGAGGGCTGTGCACACCTTGATGGTAATGTAAATTCAATAGTATATAATTTCTCATTCCACCACACTTAGTAATTATTGGACTCTCAGGGGTCCACACGCCTAGTTGTATCTCCTACAATACCATGGGTACATGCAACATCCCTACCATAATGTATGCTAGCAGTTTTTCAGGTCTGTTGTGTTCAATAGCAGAATTTTTGTATCCTGAAGAAATCGGGCACAACACTCTGGTAATGAGTACAACTAACTTGATTTGTAATGGGTGGTCATTATTCAATAGATATGAAATATATATCATAATTACTCAGTAGAACTTCCCAGTGCTTACTACTAATGATGTTATCAATTTGTGAATTGTCAGGCAAATTGTGTAGCATAAATATGTAAGGGTAAAAGTAACTAATCAAAGAGCAACCCTTCCCAGGGAAAATTAACTGATTGAAAACATAGCATTTCCTCAGAAAATTAACTAAATCAGGACATTTCTTCTTTTCATGGATGGATAGACTGAAGAAGACTATAACTCATATCCTCCTAAATCCAGGATAATGCCACTGAGGCATAAGTAGTGAATGATCAATGTGAAAAGAAGGGGGGGGGGTGAAATAAGTTTTGGAATGCTCCTCATATTGTTTTGAAAAAATAATAATGAGAGGAAGAAAAACTGGTTTCTAGGGTTGACACATTTAGTTTTAGATGACATAATGAACTTGAAGTGTTTTAGCTCTTGTGCTAATTCTGCACCATTTATGTCTGATGATTCTTGGTCACTTAAAGCATGGTGTAAATCCATGCAATGAGCTGCCAAGTTGTCCTGCAGACATTTAAAGTTAAATAGGAAACCCCGTGACTTAGTGTAGCTGAGCATTTGCTCAAACCGCTCATTTAAGGCATTTTAAACTTTGTCAACTGTGGCAAAGAAGAAATCTCTTTTAAACTTTCCTTCTGCAGTTTCCCCTAATTCATCTTCCACCTCGTAGTCAAACATCTTTGTACATTTTCACCTTCTGGTTCTCGGAAAATGGCCTCTGTGCTCATGCTCTCTGCCCTTTTTGCAGCTTTCAGTTTTGCTTCATTGTAGCCATTTTCTCTGAAAGCCTTGATAAGGTTAATTGCGCCCTCTATCATAGCTGTAGCAACAATTAGGTTACAGTCAGCATTTTGCATGCGTTTGCTGATGTTATTCACTTTTCACAGTAGATTATACCGCACATGGAGTCCAACTAAGAATTTAAAATCACATAACTGTTCTGTGAGGCAATAAGTCTCATGCTTCACTTCCACGTCGATAGATGAGTTTGTGTTTTCATAGATCTCTATCAAGCTATCATACACTTGTTTTGTCTGAGTGCAGGTATCTTTGACCATTTCAATTCTACTTTCCCATCTTGTCGTACAGAGTGGCTTCACTGTAAGTGTTGGAACGTGCTTCAAGAGAACACTCCATCTTTGTGTCAAAGCAGAAAAAAATGCATATATTCTTTGGAGCACTCTAAAGAGAGTGATTGCTTCAGTGGATACTGATGCTGTGTCAGATATCACCAAATTTAAGGAATGACAGCTGCAAGGAAGGTAGAATGCTCGAGGGTTTATCTGCAATACCCTCGCCTGTATAGCTTTGTTTTTTCCTTTCATATTTGAAGCATTGTTGTATCCTTGGCCTCATAAGTTATTTAAATCTAAGTTGTTTTCATGCAAAGTTTCTAGAAAAAGTTCAGTCAGTCCTTTTTCTGTTACCTCATTTGTTTCTTTAAACCCTAAAAATGTCCTTTTACAGTGATTTCATCGTTACTGAAATCTGATAATCACAGACAGCTTTTCCAAGCGGCTGACATTTGGAGTGCAATCCAAAATGATTGAGAAGTATTTTGATTGCTTGGCTTGTTTATAAATGTCCATTAATACTTCATTTGCCATCAAATTGATGATCTCATTTTGTACAGTTTTCCCCAAATAATGGTCTGCTATAGAACCACCTTGGATTCTCTGCAGGTGTTCCCGCATTGTATCGTTAAACTGCCCAAAAACCTCAACAAGTTCAAGGAAGTTCTCGTTATTAGCTGTGAAGGGTTTGTCTGACAAGCCCCCGAAAGCAAGATTGTGCTCAGACAAATAAAGAACTATTGCCATTAGTCTTTTCAAGACGGCTTTCCAATGCTCCACTTCATGATTTATTATAGTCTCGTGCAGGGTAACAACACCCTTGTTCATCTTGAGCCTTTTTTCTGTTTCAGTCCACGTACAGTATACTAAAAAATGACTGTGAGATGTATTATGTTCTTTGAGACGATCAGCGAGGTGCTTCCAGTCATTGTAACCAGTTGTTCCTAGCTGTGACGGTATTGGATGGCAGTTTTGTAGCAGGTAAAAGTTCGCAACAAAGACAAAAACACAGTTCATCTGATTTGAATATACCAGCCATTGCATTTTCAACTCTTCACCATTCAGCAACTTTCTTATGAAGTGTTTAGCAAAAAACTGGCAACCTTTGTCATCTACTGGGAAATCTTTCTTCTCAAGTTTGACTTTGTAGTCCGATTCCGATCATAAGAACAGTGTCAATGAATGACGAAGTGATATTGCCTGGCCAGTTGGCAGGGTCTGTGAAGTCAATATCAGTCAAAGAGGAGGAGGCATGTATCTGTTGATATTGTTCATTCTGTATGGTTTTCTGTGTGAAGTTCCGAGCTGGATCTGAAGCATATTTCATCCAGCAGTGGGCATCAGAAGACTCTTCTTGTGGCTGGTTTTTCTCTTCAGCAGCAATCCGAGTGCGATTTGTTGAATGTGTAGTGACATCAAGTTCATCAGCTAAAAAGCAGTGGATGTGATCAGGATTAGATGCTTGCTGTTTCTCAGGCAGTCTTTGAGAAAACCTTCACAAACCTTCTGAGGATCTTTGATCTACTGCCTTCCTTTTCTGGTGCTGATAACCAGATAGTTTTGTACTTTTCATATTTCAGCACCTGGAAGGAACTTAAGAAACACTTTAAAATCGACGCACACACTTTTTTGAAAAAGGCAAAACATGCAGCCAAATATGCACTCAAACATCCATGAGCTTCTTCCCACCTTTTCTTTGCAATTTCCGTCGACCAATCACAAGAAGCCACACTCTGTTAATTAAAAGAGCACTTGTTTTTGCTCCAATCAAGGTAAAGTTTGCCAGACGCTGGAGCATATATGCACTAAAGAATTAGTTTGCCGAATACGAAAGAAAAAAATGTCAGAAACAAAAATTAAAGAGAAAATGCATCACAAATAACATAGGCATAAAAAATGTTTTACGAAAAGTGTCTTGCCAAGGACGGGTAGGTTTGAAATCCATACAATAGCCGAAATTTATTGAAAATGTGCAGATATTTTCGAAATTATTCCATATAGAAGCTGATATTTAATTAAAGCTAATATAGAATCAAACGGCAAAAATATTTGAGCATTTGTAAGAATACTGTTATGTAGGAAATTTTTATCGACTTATTTTGATCTCACATCTGAATTAATCTCCTCACTAAGCTCAGCTAAGATATGCCATGTGACCTCGCTAAACTTTAATCTCTCTGCTCTTTATAAAGCGCTGGTATATAAGCAAGAGGTATATACTATACCGCTTGTTTCTGTTCTACGGGCAGAAGCGTAAACTCAGTTCGCTGGAGAGAAAACTGTACAGATCATTCTCATTCAAGACTCCGCATAATGTACACATAAACACAACACTTATTTCATTCTGTTCTTGCTATTTACAGTAAATTTCTATCACAATATGCTCAAAATTATTGTAAACCATGCAAAATATGCACAACCAAACACCTATGGTCCCCAGCTTTTTAGACATGCTGAAATATGCAAAGTATGAAAAATATGCCTTGTTCAAGAGAAGTCACAAAGCTAACAAAAACCAATGCAGATGGAAAATTGCCGAAGTCAATGGAAGAAAGGTGTACTCAAGATTAACACGCAGCAACCAATACTCGTACCTGATTGGTCAGAGGTATCTTTGATAAGGATGGCATGTACACAGTCAAGTCACATTATTGTGACCACCTCCTACTTTTGACATCAACAGCGCATAGCCAATGAAATAAGGCATGTGTCGTGGGATGGCTTGGAGGGTATATAAGGTGTGCTGTAGGCAATCTGAAAACATATCACTCGTTGCTATGGTGGATAAAAGGAACAATTTATCAGATTTGCAAAAAGAGGTGATTATCGGCTTTTGGGCCAAGGGTGTCAGTATTCTGAAACAGTGCAGTTAGTGAACTGTTTGTGTACTGCTGTGGTTAAAGTGTATCATCATCGGAGAAATGGCACCATTGCGAATAAGCAATGTGGAAACTATGAAGCACCACATGCCATTGATGTGAGAGGTGAACGTCAGCTTCGAAGGTGTGTGAGAGCCGATCGACACGCTACAGTGGAGCAACTTCCTGGCCGAATGAACCAGGAGGCTACTGGAATTTGGAGGAGCACAATGAAGTCTTCAAAGTACTTCCCTGGCCCCCTAATTTCCCAGACTTAAACCCAATTGAGCATCTGTGGGACCACCTCGATCGTGTTGTTTGCTCTATGGATCCTCCACCATGCACCCTCCAGCAGCTGTCAGATGCACTGCAATCAGCATGACTCCACATACCTGTGAGCATCTTCCAGCACCTTATTGAGTCACCCCCAGCCCGTCTGGCTGCACACGGTGGTTACTCTGGATATTAGCTGGTGGTCACAATAATGTGACTTGACCGTGTACTTGAGTTGCTGGAAATGTTCTACAATAAAAGATATTTCTGCAATAATTTTTGGAAGAGTGATAATTTTTTTTTAATTTTTAGTGCACATCTCAAGATTTGTTTCTTTGTTACCATATTTCGAGTTTTATTTTTGGTACCCCTACGCCTTCAGCACCCAGGGGCGCGTGCTCCGCTTGCCCCGCTCAAAGGTCGGCCCTGCCTAGAAACCTTACTACTCAAAAGAAAGAAGTGGCTGGAGTGTAATGAGAATCACTGGAAAAAGTACATTTTTAGATTATACACACACGCAATCAGCACAACACAACACAATGCAGACACACACAACACAACACTTACAGAGACACAACACAGACAGACACAACACTTACAGAGACACAACACAGGCACAACACAACACAGACAGACACAACACTTACAGAGACACAACACACACACAGGCACAACACAACACAATGCAGACACACACAACACAACACTTACAGAGACACAACACAGACAGACACAACACTTACAGAGACACAACACACACACAGGCACAACACAACACAGACAGACACAACACTTACAGAGACACAACACACACACAGGCACAACACAACACAGACACACACAACACAACACAACACACACACACAACACTTACAGAGACACAACACAGACAGACACAACACAGACAGACACAACACTGACATACACAGACAGACACAACACTTACAGAGACAGAACACAGACATACACAGACACAACACACACAATGACACAACACAGACACGACACAACACTTACAGAGACACAAACACACATGACACAACACTTACAGAGACACACACAACACAACACACGCAGACACAACACTTACAGACACAAAATAACACTTACAGAGACACAACACAGACACACACAACACAGACATACACACAGACACAACACTTACAGAGACACAACACAGACACAACACTTACACAGACATACACAGACACAACACTTACACAGACACAACACAATACAGACCCACAACACAATACAGACCCACAACACTTACACAGACACAACACTTACACAGACACAACACTTACACAGACACAACACTTACACAGACACAACACACAATAACACCACACAGGGCTCAGTGAGATCAAAGTTGCAAATCTGTTTCACATGCAATTTGCTTTGGGGTAGTGAAATCCTTGTTAGTTGAAAAAAGGTACATTTCACCAGCCCCCCCCCACCACCACCACCACCACGGAATTTTTTAATTTTTCAGACACCATTCGTTTGTACCACGTATGAACCGGAATGAACTCGATTTCTTTTGTTTGAACCGCAATAGTTTTGGAGATATTTAAAAAACAAAGTGGGGGGGCTGGTGAAACGATAGCCCCCCACCACGGAATTTTTAGAAAAATTTTGCACCATTCGTTTGTACCACGTATGAACCGGAATGAACTCGTTTTTTTTTGTTTGAACCGCAAAAGTTTTTGAGTTATTTAAAAAACAAAGTGGGGGGGGGTGGCTGGTGAAATGGTACCCCCAAAAATAGAAATTTCAAATTCCAGCATAGCCATTCGTTAATAAATCGTATGAACCGGAATGAACTCCATTTTAATCGTTTGAACCGCAATAGTTTTTCAGATATTTAAAAAATAATATTGGGAATTTGCATATATACAGAGAGACCGACCATTTCACCAGCCCCCCCACCACGGAAATTCAAAATTTCAAAATAGCCATTCGTTAGCAAATCCTATGAACCGAAAAGAACTCCATTTTCATCGTTTGAACCGCAATAGTTTTTGAGGTATTTAAAAGAGAATGTTATAGGCTTACCATTTCACCCCCCTCCTCATCATGGAAATTCGAAATTCCGAAATAGCCATTCGGTAGTAAATCGTATGAACAGGAATGAACTCCATTTTCATCGTTTGAACTGCAATAGTTTTTGAAATATTTAATAAGTAATAGAATTTACATATACGCACAGAGACCGACCATTTCACCCCCCTCCCCCTCATCATGTAAATTCAAAATTTCAAGATAGTCATTCGTTAGTAAATGGTTTGAACCGGAACAAACGCCATTTTCATAGTTTGAATAGCAATAGTTTTGGAGATGTTTAAAAAAGAATGTTAGTAGCCCACGATTTCACCTGCCTCTCCCCCCCCTACCTGGACATTTCCTATTTCAGGATAGCTATTCGTTAGCATGGTGTGAACGGGTAAGACCTCCTTCTTCATCGTTCAAATCTTGATAGTTTTTGAGATATTTGTAATAAGGGTAATGGAGGATAATGAAGAAGTAATTTGTTTTGTACAAAGTCTTTCATTCGTTCCTGTCATTAGCTGAAAGAACTCCCCATTTCTAGCTTTGAACCGCAGCAGTTGAAAAGACATTCCAAAAACAACGTGACGTTGCTTTATTAGGTATCGAGGACTAGTACACAGGAGAGCGGAAAATACATGGCATGATAAAACAATAAGAATAACGGTACTGGATGAGCAGCACAAAGCAGTTTGTAAAAGTCAATCAGGACATACAAAGATAAACGAAGGTGAACGAGCAGCACAAGGCAATCTGTGATAGGCGAAGCACACTGGAACAGTCACTGAGCAGAAGGAACGATGGACATGGAGATGGAGAATACATCGAACTGGAGGCTGCTTTTTATGCTCCGGGGCGTAGCATGAAAAGCAGAAAATGAGGTGGAACAGATAACACTTGCAAAGATAGCATGGTGTAGGTAACAGCACGGTGAAATCAATTAGCATGAGGCAAAGCAATAACGGTAAGTATCGGACGAGATGAGTCACACTGGATGAGCAAGTAATGTAGCACAACAGTAGAAGGTATGCTGAGGCACATGACATGACATGACATAAGACAAATACTCGACGAGACAGGAAAAACAAACCCACGGAGCATCTGAAAAAACTAAGTGGGTGCGAACAGCAACATAGGGATTTTCTTTTTGTCCTGAAAAAACAACGTGGCAATCCAGGACAGTGACGAAAGGTATAAGAGGAGAATCGTGCATAACAATGCACACAGGAAGAAGCTCTGTGAACAAAACGATGTGACAGGTTCACGGAAGTAGGCACCGGGCGGATGTTTGAAAGAACCGAGATGAGGAGAAAACATGGCGGTACATAGGATACAATGGAAAGAAAAAGGTTGGGTACAACGCATAACAGAAACATGCAAAGGAGTAAGACGGAACAGCAGCAAGGCAAAGACGGCAGGAAGCGAAACATCGTGCAAGAGCAGACAGAAGCTAATCGGTCAGAACCAGATCAATGAGACGATTTTGAGCATCACCAAGGTAGCAATTAAGAAAACTGTAATAACGGAATATCTCAGGGGTAAAATCTCGTGAGGTCAACGAAAACTTAGAGGAAGCAGCGAATATCCTCGATCATATTCGAGTAATCGGCTGGATCATGTGAGTCAAGAAGGTGATCCAAAGTAGCGTCACAAGAAGAGGCAAAGAACATGGGTTGGCAGCATCTGGGAAGAGAATCTTCGAATACCCAGGGACAGCTTGGGGGCGAGCGACAATTGCAGTGGAAACGGAGGGAGTACCAATAAGGTCGGCGAAAGAAGCAACAGTAGAATCAGGAGCGGAACCTGAAGAACGATGAAGAGAAGGCTGAGCGACCGCGGTTCGCTTAGTACGAGTCTTTCGATTAGAGCGACGACTGCGCTTCTTATTAGAAGGAGTAACCGACAGCGAGTGAGAAGTCTGAGAAGAAAGATCTGGATCATGTGCGGACAACGCAAGCAAAGAGGCAACTGATGGGGCAACAGGAGCTGGTGAAGGTGAGGCTTCACACAAATCCAGAAGAGTAACTGTGCTGGAAAGCGGGAACCGATCACGGGACCAGAAATCGAAAGGAAGGCAACAACACTAGAGGCATCAGAAGAGCTCGGAGAAGGTGAAACGGGCGGAGAGCACACCGGAGTACTGGAATGGCTGAAGAAAAGATGAGCATCTGAGGGTGGCGAAGCTGACGTACACAGCAATGATGGAGCAGAAAATCCCGGGGTTGGGATTGACGAGGTGACATGCAAAAACAAAGAAGGCAGCACCTGAACAGGCAGAGAAAGGTCGGCAACGGGATGTGACCAAGCACAGACAACAGACGAAGAAGAAAGCAAGACAGACGAAGGCACCGAAGCAGATGCAGTAGATCCAGATGTATCCGCAGCAGGCGACGCTAGTGGAGAAGGAAAAAGACCTACAGAGGAAGGCAACGACAATCGAGATGGAGACTAAGAAGGTGGAAGCGAAACAAGCGCAGGCGTGGTGACCGGAAGTGAAGAAGGGGGTTCTGTGATTGGCACTTGAGCAGCCGTTGAGGAAGAACAAGAAGAGGTGAGCGGACACTGCGAGCGATGAAGACCAGGCGTTGTACATGAGAAGCAATGATACGCAGTGAACACGTTTATAACGACGTTGTGATGAACACAAAGCACCTGGAAAGCAATGGGGCAGGAAGTAATGAAGTCCATATCAGGGAAGAGAACTAAGGCTTGGCGTCGGAATCCTAAATAAGGACGATCACCTTGATCGGTGGGGAGCGTGCGAATAACACCAACAATTCGCCCACACCGAGAAAGAAATGCATGTAAAACCGTCGTCGGGGCTTACGTTTGCAAACGAAGGACTTTGCTATGACATTTGGTACAGTTCAAACTGTGGTTACAAAGACGCTGCAATATCGGAAAGTGTGTTTACAATTAATCCCGAGGATGCTGACTGACCACCATAAGGAAGAATGTATGGGTTGGAGTTTGAATCACTTGCTGCGTTACAAAGCAGAGTGTGATGCATTTATATCGCGCATAGTGGCAGCTGACGAATCGCGGTGCCACCACTTTGAGCCATTCAGCAAACCTGCGAGCACGCAATGGAAACATCCCGGGTCCCCAAAAACACATAAAATTCAAGTCACAGGACTCTGCCGGTGAGGTTATGCTGACCGCATTTTTTGACCATGAAGGGCTTTTGTTGGTAGACTTTAAAGAGCCTCACATGAACAGCAATACCAACCACTACATCGACACAGTGGACAAGCTGCATAAAGCCATCAAGAATGGGTGACCTGGCATGCTTTTGCGTGGTGTGATTCTATTGCACACATTATGCAGGATGCGTTAGCACGGAAAGGGTGAGAGGTTCTGCACCACCCAGCCTATAGCCCGGATCTGTCGACATGTGACTTTCATGTTGACAGATCCAAATGGTTCAAGGAGAAACTAAAGTTCTTCGCAGACGGTATGCGTCATTTTTTTTTTTTTTTTTATTGGAGGTTTAACGACCACCGTGAGCAACTCAATGGGCTATAAGCCGTCGCCCATCCCTAATTTAGGGTCACTGGTTCTAGGGAAGGGAGAGAACCAGTGCCGTAAGACAAATACAACATCCATGCCTGACCGGGATTCGAACCCGGACCCCGTTCGGACGAATGATCAGAGGCCATCGCTTAGACCACTGCGCCACCGGGGCGGCTGCATCGTCTTTACAAGCAATGGGATGCGTGTTAATTCTGCCACACCTGCGGATGTAACTCTTCGTTCGTTTATATATATATATATGTATCATCATCATTGTCAACTGTTATGAATCCACTACTGGATGAAGGTCTCCCCAAGTTTCTTCCACAATTGTCTGTCTTGAGTGTGTCTCCTCGATGACACACCGGCATGCTTTCGAATTTCATCCATCAATCTCCCATAGGGTCTTCTTCTGGGTCTTTTCCTGTCCCTCGAAATTCATTCTAAAATTTCGTTTTTCCGTCGGTGGTCCGTTCTTCTAGCAACATGCCATGCCCTTACCATTTCAGTGATTTCATTGTGGTCATGATGTCGTCAACTCCTGTCGTTTTTCTTATCCATGAGTTCCTCTGCTTATCTTTCCTGGTTAGACCAAGCATGATTCTCTCCAGGGTTTTTTGCGTTGTCTGCAATCGTTGTTTGTCTTTTTTACACTTTCCAACCGTAGGTTGAAGAAGCGTATATGCTTCAGCTTTTTCCGTCCGTCCGTCCGTCTGTCGGCAAGATAACTCACGTAGAAATGGTTCGATTTCGATGAAATTTTAGTATGTGGTAGGGGACCACCTTGGGAGAAACCCTATGGAAAATGGACGAAATGTGGTCAAAGGTTAGGACACAGGAGCGGGATCTATTCCATAGCCCTTATGCATCATAACTTACGTAAAAATGCTTCGATTGCGACAAAACTTTATCATGTTATTTCGGAGGTATACCAAACCGGTTCTGTTGAATATCATCGAAATGGGATCAAAGGTCAGGGCACAGGACCGAGATTTATTCCACAGCCATTATTCTCATAACTTGAGTAATTATTTCTGGTATGTTGGAAAGCGCATCATATTCAATGCATTGCAGGATTTTACTAACTTGTTTAGTTAAGGTCCATGTCTCTGCTCCATACGTTAGCACTGGCAGGAATAAACCCTTATCTTTTAAGACATAATGGCATACCTTTCGTAAAAATTGTACTGTTTCTTCCAAAAGCTATCCATCCAAGTTTTACACGTCGATTAATTTCTTCATCAATGTGACCCTTACTTCATATCTGCTGCCCAAGATAAATGTAGGTATCGGTTGTCTCAAGCTTTTCACCATCAATAAATAAATATTTTTTTCTTGTAAAAGCAATATACGTCACTTTTGCCTTCTGAAAGTTCATTTTTAATTCCACTTCTTTACTCTTGTCAGCAAGTTCTTGGATCGTATTCTGCGGTTCAGAAGTCGTAGTTGCAAAAATGACAAGGTCATCAGCAAAACGAACGTGATTTGAATTCTCTGCATAAATCTTTTTCTCTTTGTCCCAGTTCAGTGATTAAAAAATATTTTGCAATGTGGGATTAAAGAGTTTGGGAGATATGATTTCACCTTGTCACACTAGCTTTCCAATTTTTATTAGTGCTGCATCCTCAAATATCCAAACTTTTGCAGTTGCATTTTCATAGATTCTATTAATAATGCTAATGTATGCATCTGCAATACCGCAGAATTTCAAAGCAGTTGTAACTGCTGATGGTTTTACGGAATCGAAGGCCTTTTTATAATCAACAAAAGCCTTGCATAATGGGAGTTCATATTCTCTTGTTCTTTCAGTTAGTTCTCTAAGTACATGGACATGACCTTCAGTGTTGTAGCCACTCCTGAATTCAGCTTCTTCTCTTGCTTGAGCCATGTCCAGTTTTACCTTCATGCGATGTGAAAGAACCAAAGTGAAAATTTTATAATCAACTGATAGGAGGCTGATGAGCCTGTAGGTCCTGAGATCCTCAACGTCACCTTTTTATGTAGAAGGATCATTGTAGCATTATCCCAATGCTCGGGAATCATACCTTCGTTGAGACAGCTGGTGAAAACTTGGGCGAGTGAAGTTTCAATTTTTTCACTTGCTTCTTGTACTCTCGTGGACAAGAAATTTGCACACCTAGAAGAAAACATGCTACAACCCCGAAACTTTGCAAATAGCTAGGGTGCGTTTGGTGCGAGTCCGCATAACCGCACACCTTGTGGTGGCGCTGCTAGCACGAACCGGCAGCCTTATAAACCGGCGTGTAGTCGATGCCCCATGAAAGAGAAAAGCACCGGCCGGCGCAAGCAAGAGTATACAGAGTGACAAGAATGCCGGGTAGACACCAGAGGCGTCGATGTACACAACTTACGGGCTTTGAGAGAGGCTTGTTCATCAGGCTGAAAACAGCAGGTTGGTCGGTGCGCCGTGTAACCCACCACGTGGATCATTCTGACCATACCGTTCGACTGTGTTGGGAGCAGTGGACACGTGACGGCATTGCCACACGGCGGGTGTCTCCGAACGAACCAGGAGGACCACCAGTAGAGAGGACCGACATATCGTGCGGCAGGCACGAATGGATCCCACGGGAACCCTGTCCACTCTACAGGCAAATGTAGCGGCTCTTGTGTGCCAAAGAGCCATTTCCTGAAGCCTCGCGTAAGCGAATCTGCGATCCCAGCGCCTCTTACGTGTTCTGCCATTAACACCGGAACATCGCCGGCTCTGTTTGCAATGGTGCCAGGCGAGAGCGACGTGGAACGCCACAGACTGGCGACGTGTGGTGTTCAGCGATTAGTGTCGGTTCGTTTAGGAGACAGTTGATCATCGTGTCCGGGTGTGGAGGTCCCGGGGTCAACGGCACAATTCCAACCTTGCTATCGAGCGTCCCACCTACCCCATTGCAGGCATTATGGTCTGGGGAGCCTTTATGGTTTATTGCCTACGATAGCCGATCAGCTCTAGTAGTGGTACGTAGATCATTGTCGGGCCAGCGGTATGTGGATGAGATCATACGGCCCCATGTGCTCCCACTCCTGGGCAGAATTCTAGGTGCGCTATACCAGCAGGATAATCCCATCCTGCACACGGCTCGGGTTTTCCAGGACTGCCTATGCCATGTTCATACAGTTCCATGGCCTGCCCGCTCCCCGAACATGTCCCCTATCGAGCATATGTGGGACCAGTTGAAACGCCGGTTGACTCTGTGCCGCACTATCCGGGATTTGGAGCACACCGTCCAACAAGTGTGGGCCCTCTTCAGCAGGACATCAGGCGCCTGTTCGCCTCTATGCTGGACCATATTGCTACATGTCTCACCGCACAAAGCGGTGCGACGCGCTATTGAAGATGACCGGACTGCGTGCCACAGATGCCTCTGTAATTGTCCTGCATTAATACACACAATTGACGTGGATTAGGAACATCAAACAGAAGTAATTTCTCTTTCCACGTTTTTAAGTGAGTCACGGAAAAATTATCATCGGCCGCCACCGGGAATTGAACCCAGGTCTTCCAGTTACGCGCTGGACATGCTACCACTGCACCACAGCGGCCTCGAATTCTCCAGACTCACATGGGATTAATTGCCAAGCCACATGGCTGGTTGCTTCTTGGAGACCCGCACAATGGTGGGGATTCCCCAAAGATGGTAAGACGCAACTGGTGCAGTGGTAGCATGTCCGGCGAGTAACTGGAAGACCCTGGGTTCGATTTCCGTTGGCGGCCGATGATAATTTTTCCGTGACTCACTTAAAACCATGGAAAGAGCTATGCCTTCTGTTTGATGTTCCTAATCTACGTCAATTGTGTGTATTAATTATTCATTCGCATACTAGTTATTTGTTCAGTTGCTGCCTACCATCTTTGGTAGGCAGCAACTGAACAAATAGTACTGAGATTTGAATGGACAAAATCTTCTATAGATCTAAAAACAAAATCAGTTATCTCCTGCAACATGAGGAATCTGTGATATAAATTTCTTTTGAATAGTGCGATTCTTTTTTGGCGTTGCAATTTTCACAAACAGTAATGTACGTATTTGCTCGTCGTAACGGAAAAATTCTGTAATATTAAGATACAATAAGCTGTACGTAAAAATGGTACCTTCAATAGGCGTTGAAAGTGTTTCAATCTGATTTTTGAGCACCGATATAAAGCAAAATATATTTTGAAATCGGTGGAATTTGCATTTCGCTCTTGGCGGCGAAATTATGGATCAGATAAAGATTAAAATGCTAGGATCATCGTTCTCATTGTTCTAGCTTCCCAAAGCAAAAAGAGGCTGATATTAAATCAGACTTAGAGGTACACAAATAAACGTACACAGACAGATACATGTATATAGTGAAGGTATAAGTACATCCTTTAGTTTTCAAAGAACGTGGAGGAGACTTTTCCACTTTAACACACTTCGGTCGAAAGGAAGTGCAAAGCAGAAGCACCCTTAAATTTAAAACAAACATTCTTGAAATGGTCCCATCCAAACAATTGTCTTTGTACGATATTTGACTCACACAGCATCCCGTCACGTTGCTCTGCTGGCCACGCCGTTTCGAGCTTTGCATTTTGTGCTCTGCCTGTATCTAGCGCCCACCGCCCAATTAATTTGTGTTTCTCTCGTGCATGAATGTCTGCGCTCTCTTCCTAGTCATTCTTTCGAGTTGAGTACGTGCATATTTTGCCGATATTCATTTATAATTCATCTCGTTGGGCCTGTTTACAATCTGCCCATCATGGCTCGCCTTGACTTTTTGCTCTAAAACTGTCTGCTTTATGTAGTAGCCTTCCTGCTGCTGTGTCTACGTTTGCCTTCCGTGTTTGCGCTCCAATCATCGTTAATGGTTCTCTGCGCTGCCTTCACCGGTGTGTCGATTACCTTCCTGGTGCTCCACCCATTGACAGTGGTTCTCTGCGCTGCCTTCTTCGGTATGCTGATCGCCTTCCTGGTGCTCAACCTTGTTATAGTGGATCTGTGTGCTCTTCGCCGTGCATTTCTACACATTGTCCATGGCCTGTGCTTCTGCTTCTGAATTCTATTTCCCTCTCACGTCACTACGTGCTGCTTCGATGACTTGTCCTCCAAGTGTGTTGGATGTGTCCCAGGACTGCTCTCCTCCTCATCCTGCTACAGATCCGTGTTCAACGTCTCCGACTTTCCTCGCGACAGCCTTGGACTCCTATATTTCATGTCAAGGTCCCACGCTTACTGCACACGTACAATACTTTCAACTCTTAGTTTAAGTGTTAAGTTCGACGCCTTACCCAATGTCAAGTTGCACGTCTATACAGTGTATGTCTGCATTGTCGTTTCTCCCTTCCGGTGCAATTACACATTTCGCCAGCAAGCCTAAGTCCGTTCTTGTATATTTTTTTTCACCTGAGTTTGTTTCTCAAGTCCTATCGACTAGCCTTTCCGTTGGAGATCATAGCTTGGTCCCTATCCCCCTTGCACATTCTCCCGTTCTTCTTAATTTGTAACCTGTACCTCCGGACGTTTCCGATGAGTTTTTACATGCTTTTCCTTCTCGGGGTGGCCGCGTTCTTGGTGATATTCGCAAGATCCCAGCCGCCCATGTTGATCAAGGTGATCGTCCTTATTTTGGCTTCCGCCGCCAAGACTTAGTTTTTTTCCCTGACACAGACCCTGTTTCTTACTGCCCCACTACTTTTCTGGTGATTTGTTGTCATCACAATGTCGCAATCAACGTATTCACTGCCTATCATTGCATCTCATGTAAACAGCCTGGTCACCATCTCTCGCAATGCCCCCTCATTTCTTCCTAGTCTTCCTCAACGGCTGCTCAAGTTCCCGTCACAGAACCTCTTTCTTCGCTTCCAGTCACCACGCCTTCACCTGATCCGTTCACACCTTCTTAGTCTCCATCTCCATCTTCGTTATCTGCCTCCGTTGGTCTTTTTCCTTCCTCGCTAGCATCGTCTGTTGTGGGTACATCTGGATCTACTGCTCCTGTTTCGGTGCCTTCGTCTGTATTTCTTTCTTTTTCATTGTCTGATGTTTGCGCTTTGTCACATCCTGTTGCCACACCTTCTCCACCTGTTCAGGTGCTGCCTTCTTTGTTTTCGCAAGTCACCTCGTCTATCCCGATCCCAGGATTTTCTGCTCCACCATCGGCGCTGCGTACGTCGGCTTCTCCACCCTCAGACGCTCATCTTTCCTCCACCGGTTCCAGTACTCCGGTGTGCTCTCCGCCCTTTTCACCTTCTCGGGGCTCTTCTGATGCCTCTAGTGCCGTTGCCTTTGTTTCACCTTCTGGTCGCCATGATCGGTCCCCGCTCTTTCGCACAGCTCCTCTTCTAGATTCGTTTGAAACCCCACCCTCCCCGGCTTCTGTTGTTCCTGCAGTTACCTCCTTACATATGTCATCCGACTTTGCACCCTATTCACCTCGCCAGATTCCCGAGACGCCGCCTGTTGTTCCTTCTACGTCGTCTCGCTCTCTTCATCAACATTTTCCTACTGGTATTGCTCCTAATAAGAAGCGTCGTCATCGGTCTAATCGCAAGACTCGAGCTAAGTGTGCCGCTGTGGTTATGTCTCCTCCTCATCATTCTTCGCCAGGCTCCGCTCCTGATCCTGCTGCCGTCACTTTTGCTCGCCTTCTTGACAGTCCCTCTGTTGTGCCTGATCTTGTTGCTCGCCTTCAAGTTGTTCCCGAGTTTACGCAGACTCTTTCTCTAGATGCCGCTTTCCCATTGTTCTTTGACTCTTCTCACGATGCTTCATTTAATCACTTTATTGCTTCCAACGATCCGGCAGTTTACTCATCTCTGGTTGACAATCTTAGCGCTTTTTACTTTGCATTTTTTCACCTTTCGGGCTCTTACCCGGAAGTTGAACGTTACTATGGTTGTCTTGACGACTTCATTTGTCATGCTCAACATCGTCTCCTTCTTCGGTGTCCACCTGATTAGCTCCTGTGTGGTTTTGTTTGATGATTGATTTCTGTTGTGTTTTCTTAGCTATCATTCTCCCTGCCTCTTTCAGCCCTTGTTGTTTCGTTCTCCTCTTTGTTAAGTGTTTTCTCTCGTGCCACGTTTTTTTTTTTCTCATCATTCTGCTTTGTGAGCTTTTTCTGTGTGTTTTGTCTTACGATGTCATGCCTGCATCCGTTTTACATGACCATCACCAACTGCCTCGCACCGTTCATTCTGCTTCTGTTTTTCTGTGGTTCAACCATGCCCCCTGCTCGATTTTCTCGGAGTGCCATGTGTTGCTTCCTACCCTGCTATGTTTTGTATAGTATGTCTAACTGCTATGCCACTGTTAGACAGAAAATGCCAATTTTAAAGAAAGTAATAGTTTTTCCTTAATGTCGTGTTTCTTTTCAAAGTGGCATTAGTACCATTATTTCTCTTTTTGTCGGAGGATGGAGCCCAATAACCACAGATGGACAGCAATAATTTCGCACCAATAATTTCGTTTTTTCCTTAAAAGGAAGAAGGAATAGTTCCTCAGTTTTCTACTCATCATGTTGCTCCCTGGTTCCAGGTATGGTGCTTTCTCTATTTGCTGGCTCAGCCGTTCCTCAGCTCAGTGACTGTTCCCTGTGTGCTTCGCCTCTTGTTGTATCTGCCACCGACTACCTCTCGTGTTTGTAACAGACTGCTTTGTGCCTCTGCCATGCTCAGTTTCTTTCTGTGATGCCTTGTATGTTTACTACAGACTGCCTTGCATCGTTTGTTTCCGCTCCGAGATTTTTGCTGTTTTACTATGCCATGCATTTTCCTGTTCTCTTGTGTACTGGTCCTTGAGACACATTGAAGAGATGTTGAAACCGTCACGTTTTTTTTGGAATGTCTTTTCAACTGCTGCGGTTCAAAGCTAGAAACGGAGAGATCTTTAAGATAATGACAGGAACGAATGCAAGACTTTTTGAAAATAAATTACTTCTTCATTATCCTCCATTACGCTTTATACAAATATCTCAAAAACTATCCAGATTCGAAGGATAAAGATGTAGCTCCTTCCGGTTCACACGATGCTAACGAATAGCTATTCTGAAGCAGGAAATGTCCGGGGAGGGGCAGCTGATATCGTGGGACATTTTTAAACATCTCAAAAACTATTGGGGTTCAAAAGATAAAAATGGAGTTCTTCTCGGTTCATACGATTTACTAACGAATGGCTATTTTGAAATTTTGAATTTCAATGGGGGGGGTGAAATGGTCGGCCCCGAATTTTCTCCATCCTTTTTTTTTTACTATCTCAAAAAATATTGTGGTTCAAACGATAAAAATGCAGTTCATTCCGGTTCATAAGATTTACTAACGAATGGCTATTTTGGAATTTGGAATTTAAATAATGGCGGGTGGCTGGGGAAGTGGTCGGCTCCGAATTTTCTTCATCCTTTTTTCTTAAATATTTCAAAAACTCCTACGGCTCAAACGATAAAAATGGAGTTCATTTCGGTTCATGCGATTTAGAAATGTTGAATTTCCGTGGGGGGGGGGGGGGGTACTGGTGTAATGGTCGGTCTCTGTCTGTATATGTAAATTCTCAAAATTATTTTTTATATATCTCAAAAACTATTGCGGTTCAAACGGTGAAACTGGAGTTCTCCTCGGATCATGCGATTTACTAACGAATGGCTATTTTGAAATTCCATTGTTGGCTTCAAATTTTCTGAATCCTTTTTTTTTAGATATGTCAAGAACTATTGTGGTTCAAACGATAAAAATGAAGTTCATTCCTTTTCATAAGATTTGCTAACGAATGCCTATTTCGGAATTTTGAATTTCCATGATGGGGGGGTGAAATGTTAAGCCTGTAACATTCCTTTTTAAATACCTCAAAAACTATTGTGGTTCAAACGATGGAAATGGAGTTCTTTTCGGTTCATACGATTTGCTAACGAATGGCTATTTTGAAATTTTGAATTTCCATGGGGGGGGGCTGGTGAAATGGTCGGTCTCTCTGTATATATGCAAATTCCCAATATTATTTTTTAAATATCTCAAAAACTATTGTGGTTCAAACGTTAAAAATGAAGTTCATTCTGGTTCATACGATTTACTAATGAATGGCTATTTTGGAATTTGGAATTTCCGTGATGAAGAGGGGGGAGGGGTGAAATGGTAGGCCTGTAACATTCTTTTTTAAAAATCTCAAAAACTATTGCGGTTCAAACGATGAAAATGGAGTTCTTTTCAGTTCATACAATTTACTAACGAATGGCTATTTTGAAATTTTGAATTTCCATGGTGGGGGGGGGGGGCTGGTGAAACGGTCGGTCTCTCTGTATATATGCAAATTCCCAATATTATTTTTTAAATATCTCAAAAACTATTGCGGTTCAAACGATGAAAATGGAGTTCTTTTCGGTTCATACGATTTGCTAACGAATGATTGTTTTGAAATTTTGAATTTCCATGGTGGGGGGGGGGGGGCTGGTGAAACGGTCGGTCTCTCTGTATATATGCAAATTCCCAATATTATTTTTTAAATATCTCAAAAACTATTGCGGTTCAAACGATAAAAATGGAGTTCATTCCGGTTCATACGATTTACTAACGAATGGCTATTTTGAAATTTTGAATTTCCATAGTGGGGGGGGGGGGCTGGTGAAATGATCGGCCTCCTATATTTATATGTAAATTCTCAATATTATTTGTTAAATATCTCAAAAACTATTGCGGTTCAAACAATGAAAATGGAGTTCATTCCGGTTCATACGATTTATTAACGATTGGCAATGCTGAAATTTGAAATTTCTATTTCAAATTTCAGCATTGCCATTGCCCCTGTGTCATTGCTTCTTTCAAACATAAATTTGTATCCTGTGGCAAAGCCTACCACAATACAGGCTGATTCATAGGTGTGGAACCACCCAAATATTTTCTAGACATTTAACAGCACATGAAGGTAACCATGTGCAAAATACATTAGACCAAGTATTGCATCTGAAGACATCTGTTTTCATGGATAGATAAACTAGAAAAAGGCATAGCCCATGTCCTCCACAATCCAGGATAAGTTTCTGATTCATTTCCTGCTATTGGATAACAGGTTCTATGGAAGGAAGTAAACCAGAATGGTAAATGTGATATGTATGCTTTAGTTGAGGTTTGAACCCATGGCCATCAGTAGGAGAATCTAGAAGCATGTGTACTAGACCTTGCAGTGGCATGAAGAAGCTGTGCTGTTCAACAACTCTGCCATGTTTGTTTTCCCAGCTAACCTTGCTGACCTTCTAACACTCATCACACATTCCAAAAATTCAGTAACATGTTGTTTCTAATGGAAGTCCATGTCTGTCTGTCTGTCTACACGGAAGCAATGCAATTATGATAATCGGATATGAGTACATCTATGCACTGTACAAGGAACACTGCTAAGGGATAAATAGTAAATTATCTCAAAAGAAGGTGTGTGAAATAAGTTTTGGAATGATGCTCATAATTAAAAAACAAGAGAGATGACACCGAATTTTCGGGTGTAATAAGCACGTCTTTTGAATCCGTTCTGACGCAAATTAAATTTATCAAAGCTATTCAAAGTCAATGGAACCGGTATGGAAAACAATAGTAACTGACGGAAGAAAGAAGTTTTTCAATCGGGTCTTTAATCCCTCAGATATTGTTGTAAACAGAATCGTGAGCTTACGAACTCTTAGAAACAGAGTTATTGACAAAAATAAGATGTGACTTTACGTCCCTTGGTGGGAAAACCATGCATTATTTTAGGAAGAAAGTATTCACAAAAGGTTTATCCATATGAGCGGTATCGGCCCAAGAAAAAAAAATTTTAGTAGAGTTTTCAGGAGCCCAGATTTCGCTACAAATACATCAGAAGTAGAAATTAACACTTATGACCCCCTAATGGCCAAACCATTCTTTACCAAACATTAGAAATTACGTGAAAAATATTTTCCGTCAGGTCTTGTATGCGATACAGGAAGAATTTTTCAAATCAGAGTTTTAGGAGCAGAAAACGCAATTTACCATTGTGCGCCCTAGCGGAAAGTCTATGATTTACTTGAAAATTTTGAATTTATAGGAAAAACATTTCGCATCGGAAACACTATCCAACAAAGAAGGAATTTTTCAAATCAGACTTTTAGAAGTAGAGATATTGACAAAAAAAAGATATACATCTACGCTCCTGGCGTAGAAACCATGCATTATTTCAAGAAGAAAATGTTTCTAAAAGGTTTCTCGACATGAGTAGTATCAGTCCACAAAAGACTTTTTCAATCGAGATTTTAGAAGCTCATATTTTGCTGCACATACATCAGAAGCGGAAATTAAGACTTACGCCACCTGGTGGACAAACAATTTTTTACAAAAATTTGAAATTACAAAAAAAAAAAAAAAAAAAACGATTTCCCATCAGGAGCTGTATCCAATGCAGAAAGTATTTTTCAGATCGGAGATTTAGAAGCAGAGATATAGGGGGAAACACAATTTACCTTTACGCCCCCTAGCGGAAAGTCTATGAATTACTTGAAAATTATGAATTTATAGGATAAACATGTCACACTAGAAACACTATCCAAAAAAGAAGGAATTTTTCAAATCGGACTCCTAGAAGTAGAGATATTGGCGAAAATAAGATATACATCTACGCCCCCTGGCGTAAAAACCGTGCACTATTATAAGAAGAAAATGTTTCTAAAAAGTTTGTCAGCATGAGTAGTATCGGTCTACAAACGACATTATTTTCAATCAAGAATTTAGAAGCTCATATTTTGCTGCAAATACATCAGAAGTGGAAATTAAGGTTTACGCCCCTGGTAGCCAAACCATTTTTTTTACAAAAATTAGAAATTATGTGCAAACGATTTCCCAGCAGGAGCTGTATCCGGTGCAGAAAGAATTTTTCAGATCGGAGATTTAGAAGCAGAGATATAGGGGGAAACACAATTTACCTTTACGCCCCCTAGCGGAAAGCCTATGAATTACTTGAAAATTTTGAAATTATATGAAAAATATGTCACACTAAAAACACTATCCAACAAAGAAGGAATTTTTTAAATCGGACTCTTAGAAGTCGAGATATTGACAAAAATAAGATAAACATCTACGCCCCTGGCGTAGAAACCGTGCACTATTTTAAGAAGAAATTATTCCGAAAAGGTTTATCAATGTGAGTGGCATCAGTCCACGAAAGAATTTTTTCAATCGATATTTTAGAAGCTCAGATTTTATGGCAAATACATCAGAAGCAAAAATTAACACTTTCGCCCCCTGGTGGCCAAAGTATTCTTTACCAAAGATTCGAAATTATATGCAAAAGATTGTGCATCAGAAGATGTATCCACTGAAAAAAAATATTTTCAGATCGGAGTTTTAGGAGAAGAGTTATCGGAGAAAATGTAATTTACTTTTACGCCCCCTAGTGGAAAATATATGCGTAATTTGAAAAAAGAAACTATATCCAAAATGCTCTTCAACATAAATGGAATCGAAAGATAAAAGATTTTTTTCAGTCGGATTTTAGAAGCAAATACACTGACGTAAAAAAAAATCCCAACACCACAAAAAAATAGTTGTAGAGGAATGAAATGGCGGCAATACATTTGTATAGGTAACATATTTAATCGATTAAGGTTTCAAGATCACAGCTTAATGTAAGCGCGAGAAGAGCCATTTTAAATGTGAAATGCTGGTACATTAATAACCGGTGTAACCGCCAGAATGTTGAATGCAAGCACGCAAACGTTCATGCATTGTGTCGTGCAGGTGCTGGATGTCAGTTTGTGGGATGGAATTCCATGCCTGTTGCCCTTGGTCGGTCAATACAGGGACAGTTAATGCTGGTTGGCGGTGACGCTGGAGTTGTCGTCCAATGATGTCCCATACGTGCTCGATTGGTGAAAGATCTGGTGATCTAGCAGGCCACGGCAACATGTCGACACTCTGTAGAGCATGTTGGGTTACAACAGCGGTATGCGGGCGAGCGTTATCCTGTTGGAAAACACCCCCTAGAATGCTGTTCATGAATGGCAGCACAACAGGTTGAATCACCAGACCGGCGTACAACTGTGCCGTCAGGGTGCGTGGGATAACCACGAGAGTGCTCCTGCTGTCATAGGAAATTGCTCCCCAGACTATAACTCCAGGTGTAGGTCCAGTGTGTCTCGGCCGCAGACAGGCTGGTTGCAGGCGCTCACCTGGCCTCCTTCTAACCAACACACGGCCGTCACTGGCACCCAGGCAGAACCGGCTTTCATCAGAAAACACAACAGATCTCCACTCCGTCCTCCAATGAGCTCTAGCTTGACACCACTGACGTCGCAAACGGCAGTAGTTTGGAGTAAGCGGAATGCACGCTACAGGGCGTCTGGCTCTTAGCTGTCCTTCAAGTAACCGATTTGTAACAGTTCGTTGTGTCACTGTGGTGGCAACTGCAGCTTGAATTGCTGCCGCAGACGCGGTACGATGTGCCACGGCCGGAACCTTCCCTCTCAGTAGTGCCACGTGGCCGGCCGGAACCCGGTCTTCTTGAGGCAGTACCTTCCCTTGACCACCGCTGCCAACAATCATGCACAGTGGCTACATTGCTGCCAAGTCGTTCTGCAATATTGCGGAACGAAAATCCACCTTCTCGTAGCCCTATTACATGACCTCGTTCAAACTCCGTGAGCTGTTGACAATGGCTTCTTCGTCTTCTTAAAGGCATTCTTGACTAACATCAACACACTACGTCGAATCTCAAGGATAACTAATGCTCACGAACGTTACAGCGCGTATTTACAGCAAACCTGCTTTGCATGTTCTGAGGGGCGCTACTAGCGCCACACGTATGCGCCGAGCGCGAAATTTGCATAGACATCTTAAAGATGTACTCTGACTGCCTACCAACTGTCGTTTATCTAACACAACCCCTTCTTGGTGTTGGGATTTTTTTTTCCGTCAGTGTATGTGGAATAAAACGTATTTTTGAATTCGACATCATCTGCATTTACGCTAAAAAACGAAATAAAGGATCATCATTCGCATATTTCAAGCTTTCGAATGCAAAAAGAATTTGCATAGACATCTTACAGATGTACTCTGACTACCTACCAACTGTTGTTTATCTAACACAACCCCTTCTTGGTGTTGGGATTTTTTTTTCTGTCAGTGTATGTGGAATAAAACGTATTTTTGAATTCGACATCATCTGCATTTACGCAAAAAAAAAAAACGAAATAAAGGATCATCATTCGCATATTTCAAGCTTTCGAATGCAAAAAGAATTTTTCAAATCGGACTAATAGTTGCAGAGATACCTTGGGTACGGACGGACAGACGGACAAACCGATAACATAAGCATGATCTTTTTTTACAAAAGACGTGCTAAAAAAGAAGAAGAAAAACTGGTCACTAAGAACTAACCCCCAATTTGCTCATTCCAGTTTGTGTGATGGTAACTCAACAGTGCAAATTCTGTGTCACTGTAGTCAACCTTTCACTCAAGACCAAAATGGCCCACATAAGAACCTTGACTTGCATGAACTGCTTCTTGATTCTTTTTCTTTTTGTTGCTGGTCTTTCGACCAGCTTGCTCAAATCAACATCAAAATTTGGCATTTGGCGTTCTCTCTTCTTTCGCGTTCATTTATATAGGGTTTGTAACAATGGTCCATTGTTATGTCATTGGTGGGAAAAAGCACTGATTGTTAGAATAATTCCATTGTTGTCATATTGTATTATTGACTATGATGTTGGTTTTAGTAAAACAGGAAAGAAAATGATGGAAGAAATCTTCTGATTCGTCTGCTATTAAGTTATCAATTGATATGGGAAAAATCTTTTTATTTTTTTATTTTGAGCTCATCTTAGCACCATTAAAGTAATGGTCTGTGACCTAGAAACTGTCACTCAAAAGAAAGAAGTGGCAAGAGTATAATGATAATCACTAGAAAGAGTTTTTTGATTAAAAAAAAAAGAAAAAAAAAGAGTTATCCTTAGGGAGAGAAAGGGTGGAAATCTGTTTCACATGCTAATTATTTTGGGGTGGTTAGAACCTTGTAAGTCAAAAAAGGCTTGTGGCAAATGGCACTATACATCTCACTATGGGATGTACAGCTACAAAGTTGTGTCCTGTGGTAGTACTAACTGTAATAGTAAGGGTAGCTTTGTAGTACTCTTTTTAGCACGTCTTTTGTAAAAAAAGATCATGCTTATGTTACCGGTTTGTCCGTCTGTTCGTCTGTACCCACGATATCTCTGCAACTATTAGTCCGATTTGAAAAATTCTTTTTTCATTGAGAAGCTTGAAATATGCGAATGATGATCCTTCATTTCGTTTTTTTTTATGATGTACAATTTTGCCGCTAGAGGGCGTAAATGCAGATGATGGCAAATTCAAAAATACGTTTTATTCCACATATTTGTTTCTAAACATCCGATTGAAAAAATTCTTTTATCTTTTGATTCCATTTATGTCGAAGAGTATTTTAGATATAGTTACTTTTTCAAATTACGCATAGATTTTCCACTAGGGGGCGTAAAAATAAATTACATTTTTCCCAATAACTCTTCTTCTAAAACTCCGATTTGTAAAAAAAAAAAATTCTTCAGCGGATACACCTCCTGATGGAAAATCTTTTGCATATAATTTCAAATTTTTGGTAAAGAATACTTTACCCACCAGGAGGCGTAAGTGTTAATTTTTCAGGGTTCCCACGCCACCTGGAAAACCGGGAATTCTCAGGGAATTTGAAAATTGTTCCAAAAATCAGGGAAAACTCAGGGAAAATCGTGTTTTTTCCGTAAAAATCAGGGAATTTCTTATCAGGGAACTGAAAAGTCAGGTTTATTTTGCCAAAATAATATTTTTTCAGACTTTTGTAGAATATATTTCTGTATTGCTAAGTTTTAAAATAATTCCGAGTTGTTTTATCCTTCGAGGCAACCCACCCACCGATTAAAGTGCAGCTGTGCTGGGGAGTGCGTCTCTTCGCGGTTTCCCCATCTCCAGATGCTCTAAACTACTACCGAACAAACGGACACGTCAAAGCGTGAGAGAAAGCCATTAATCACACACCCATTTCGCAGGCTCTTATCTGCTGCGTTCGCGCAGAGGCAGTCACTTGTTCATAAGTAGGTGCCCTGGTTCTCTGTGTAGACTGGGAAAAAAATTATGAAAAAGCTATTTCCTCAATTTTTTAAATAACCGACTGAAATTTTTACAGTGGGCAAGATATATGAAAATAACGTTCCATTTTAAATTTCGCCGAAATTCATCGGAAACTTTAGAAGTTGCGCTTTTTTTCCCCCCTTTCCTTTTGCATGTTCCACTTGTCTTTTATCAAACCGTACAAAAACATTTTATTTTGCGGGATGTTGGTCATCCTAATAAATTCGTCCCCCCCCCCTTCAAGAGCAGTGGTGTCGATGAATGTTGCAAATTGAGGGCACCTAATTTATTTTGAAAAAAGTTCGTATCACTTACGAACTAAAGCTTCACTTTCGTAATTCTGTAGCAGAGTTGGTATAGTTGGAAAAGTATGTACCTTCAAATGTTTGAACAAGGAAGATATGAAATAGGAAGATTCTTCAAAGAGGGGGAAAGATTAATTTTTTTCATAGTACTTACGAGTATTTTGTATGAAAAATACCATGCAATGAAGCCGGTACTATTGCATACCTACCAAATTTCCCAGATTTCACGGCCGTTTTTTAGATTTGTTGTTTTACGGCCGGAAAGAGATTTTTCTTGATTCTGTCTTATTTCTATTTCATAATGCATGAAGAAATTAATTTATAGCTATTTTGGCGATATTCCGATTACTGCAAGAGCTGGCTGGTTGCGAAAAATAGGGTAGTCCGACGCCCGGAACCATAGATTTTCACATCTGGGTCATTCCACGCAAAATCGTCAGATATTGAAATAATTTTCCACCAACACATCTCCGATTCTTACGGGTAGCTGCCTCCAAGTTATAAAAAAACCCCTATAATTTTCAACTTTTTTTGTTTCTGATAGATTAGAAGATATTATTTTTTGAATTTTTCTGCATAGTGGAACCGTTTTCCGTAAAAACGCAAATATCTCCGTTATTTAGAATAAGAAATATAAAATTCATCATTCTCTCGTACTTTTTCCTAAGGTTTCAGCTTATACATAGGGAAAAAAATTTGCGAGAACAAAAGTTAGACGGAGTAGAAATTTTCTTGTAATCGTAAATTCTTTTTCTTGCGTTGCTGCACCTCACCAGAGTTGCATAAATTATTCATTTCACATCTTTACCCTCACATTGCCGAAAAAAATATAAAAAATCTACCTAGTTACTACTGATTTAAATCTTTGCCGTGCGTGCTCTATTGGTTTCAGGTTTGTCAGTGCAGGCGCTAAAGCTTCTGTCTCCGTTTTGGATGACGTTATTTGTGGGGAGTTACTGCAAATGACCTGAGTGGGCTCCAGACCTTTCTCGCACTTTGCCTGATCAACATCGCACAAATGTATTGCCCTTCGTAAAGATATTGTTAAGTATAAACATGCCACTCGCCACAGGATGAAAAATTATGTTGAAAAAAAAGTGTTAGGAGGATTTTATGAGCACACATGCACACAAAACTTCCTCTAATTGTTTCCCGTACAAGTAATTTGACGTAGCATGGAAATGAACTGTGACCTGCGAGAAAAGTTCAGTACTAATGTTTGTGTCACAAAGGTATCCAATCAATTTTAAGACTTCCGGATTTTGGAAGTACTTGTATGAATTGTAGCCTCTCAGGCAAAATGGTATTCCGTATTAACTGTTAGTTTTCTCCACTTGTTGCTTCCATTATTTTTTCTTTATCCCTGGGTTTAATTTTTTTTTTTTTTTTTTTTTGCCGTTTTAGCATTAGGATCTCTGTGTGCCAGCTTATTGGTTATGAAATTTAACAGCACAATGTCTAAATATCCTATGCTGCATTATTTAGAAGCAAATAGCAGAGGTGCCAACTATTACGAATTGTCCGTAATTATTACGGTTTCGAATGTCAGATTACGGAATTAGGGACAGGTTGGAAGAATTACGGATTTCAGTGTGTTTTGGAGAATCTCAATTTGTATCCTTTTTCAATTTTGTATCCTTTTTCGTTAAACCCTTTTAGTGCGACGCTGCCGATTTGTCGGCCTTCGATTTTGATCCGCATATTTTCCGAATCAGACTGCAGATTTCGGTGTCTCAATGATCATATCAATCATATCGTTTTGAAATGGAATGTCCCGCAGTGGTCTAAGCGATGGCTTCTGATCATTCGTCTGTAAGGGGTCCGGGTTCAAATCCCGTTGAGACATGGATGTTGTGTTTGTCTTACGGCACTGGCTCTCTCCCTTCCCAGGAACCAGTGACCCTAAATTAGGGACGGGCGACTGCTTATAGCCCATTGAGTTGCTCACGGTGGTCGTTAAACCTCCAATCAAAAAAAAAAAAAAAAAATGGAATGTCCATGAATCATATCGTCAAACAGCGATATTATCGGAAGAATGGTACCGTAATTTTCTTCGTATAATCCGCGGATTATCTGTTAAAAAAGTTAAAATTATAGGTTTTGCGGATTATACACCGATGCGGTTAATACGCCGATTTAAAAAAAAAAAAAATTACAACCTTCCGATTTTTAAAAAATCTGCAGCGTGATTGTGCAGGGAAGGGTGTAATAATTGGAAAAGGAACTCCCTCGGAAGAATTTTCCTCAGTTCAGGAGTTTGTACGGAGTGGGGATTAGGGGGAGGAATGTCGTAACGAAAGATCGGGAAAGTTGTGGGGAGGGATGACAGGGGTCATTTTGATATCGTTGAGAAGAGCTCTGACTGTCGTGCCGGCTCTGTTTTTGGCAAAAAGCCAAAGAAGTACGCACAGCACTTGCTGCACGAACCTATGCGTTTCTCCTTTCGGATTTCATGTGCGCGATCTTGTGTCTAGTTTGCTTTCGTTGTTTTGGCGAACGTCGTTGCTGCTGTTTTTCTTCATTGCTAATCATGATGTCTCTGAAAAGTAAACGTTTCAGTTATACACTGCCGAATTTAAACTTGAAGTGGTGGACAGAATTGAGGATATGATCGTGTCACTGCGCGATAGTTTTGAGGTCAGAACACAATCGTGCAGCAACATACGGAAAGCCTCTGTGTCGCGATCTAAAACGTAAACAAATCCGTCGGTTTATTCCACGGGAGAATTCACGGGTTTTTTATTGGCCCACGTATAAGACGATCTCTCAACTCTGAAAGCAGGAATTCCTCCAAAAACTTTCGACTTAAACGCGAGTACATACGGTATTTCTACGACTTGTTCTGTATCAGCCTTTCGTCATTGGCAAGGTATAATGCAATACTCTGGAGCTGCATCGGCGTGATCTATGAATGCCACACCCTTTATCTGTCCGGAGATAAAAAATATAAAACAGTTACCTTTAAAAATGAATTTCTTCATTTAATAAAATCGTTGTTTTTTTTCTCTCTTACTTCTTCGGACTCATTATGTGTTTCTGGAACGTGGAAAGAGCGATGTATTTATTTATTTTCTGACGCCACGTATTTGGAGGATTTTCACTTTGGATCTAACTGCTATAATATATATAGCCAGTGCCGTTAATACCCACCAGATGGAGACGTCTCAGTAGCTGAGCCCATCTTACGGATTTATGATGTCAGAAGCTGACTTAAAAATACACATAGCACCGTTTATTGTTGGCCACCATGGTGTAAAACTAACGCACTAGGCTATATATGGAGAGATCCGTGGATTCAATTCCCCGGCGGCGGCTGAAAACAATTTTTCGGTTGCTATGTGTTTCTGGAACGTGGAAAGAGCGATGTATTTATTTATTTATGTGACCGACTTTTCTGTCGGAAATTCCACTTCTGGTTCAACATCTATGATGTGCGGATTATACGGCGACTTTTATTTCCTGAATGTCACAGTCTGCGGATTATACGAAGGATTTTTTTTTTTTTTTTAATATGAATTTCGTGGTCTGCGGATAATACGACTAAAATTACAGGTAATATGCCGTAAGTGTCATCGTAAAAGAGTTTGCGCTTGCTATCGGTTCCCCACGCACTTTTCCGTGTGACGGGAGAAAGGTTACTTTAGCCAAAACTTTTCCTGCTGCAGTTGAGGCAGTGCTGTTCACTTTGCATTGTTGGTGAATTATAAGACGTCGTACTGTCGGAAATCAATTTTTCGAGCCCCGTTAGAAGTGCAATAACGATCAACTCGTCGCAACGCGTGGTCCCGTGATGACGGATGTTTATATTTCTTGCGGACTTTCGCCGCGCGGGAGAACGAAGTGCGGTGTTTTATTACTAGAAGCTCTTCAC
Organism: Macrothele yani; assembly: GCA_039090855.1. NCBI lineage: Eukaryota > Metazoa > Arthropoda > Arachnida > Araneae > Macrothelidae > Macrothele > Macrothele yani. The sequence continues at coordinate 10,545,239 of CM076992.1, forward strand.
ATTATTCATTTCTTTTTCCCAAACAAACAGACACAATCGCAAAATTCCGTGAATTACGAATCCCCATCTTTTTCCAAACTCGTGTTAGCAGAGGATGATTTTATTGACAGCTTGTTCCTCAGACTAGGAGACGTGCTTTTTCCCACTGCGTGAAATTGTTTTCTAAGGTTATTTGAAGTGGCTTGTAGTGAGAGTGAAAGTTTGCCAAGTGATGGTGATGATTTTGAATCATCTGAGAGTGATATTGGCCTAGCAACATCAAGCCAAAAAACTAGCCACCGTGCCACGCACACCATATCTTCTTCAGAAGGTGAAGATCTTCATAGTGAATCTTCAGATCATGAAAGTTCTGAAAGTGAATGGGAGGATGTTAATAGAGAGAAGTGATGAACAACCTCAGCATCTTTTTTTATTAACATGAAATGCAGGGGCCCAAACATGCTCGGCAACTGATGTGGCACCTATTGCATAATTTTTACTTGTTTTTTACCAATTTCATCCTTGGAATGATCGTTTCTGAAACAAATAAATATGCAAAGAGGTTTCTCCAGGAACATCCAAATCTTGAGCAAGGAAATGGAAAATGTTACAAATGCTGAAATAAAGGTTTCCTTGCGTGCCTTCTAATATGAGAGTAATCAGTAGCCCATGTAGGACGAGATGATTGCCGAAGGCATATCCAGTCAAAACAAACACCAGGATTGTGTAAAATTAAAGACTCGATCAAAGCCTTTGGATAATTTTTTTGCAAAAAGAATGAAAATAGCGTGATAAACGCTGAATTGCTGTTTACTACAATCGTTGTGGAGCATAACCTGCCTATAGCAAGCTGTGATCATGCTGGTCGCTTTTTTCATGCTATGTTCCCAGACTGATATTGATGAAGCTGGACATCCTTGAGCAGATGTGGCATGGAATGAAATATCTAAGACAAAGGATTCATCTGGCCTTCCCAAGTATTCCACATTGCCTAAACTAATGTTGGTAATATTGACTATCCCTCACAGCAATTCCTCTACGTAGAGAATATTTAGTATAGTAAGGAAATACCTCACGTACTTTTGCCCAAGAATGAGCACCAAAACATTAAGTGCCCTTCTTGTACAGAAAAGTAAAGCATTTTCCTCAGGTGAGCTGTGTTATAAAAAGTTTTCTGAAAAAGAATATACCACTGCAAAACAAGCAACAAGGGAGTTTTTATGTCAGCAATGACATGAGGTAAGTACAATATTGATAATTTAATTTCATATTTTTTTTGTGAGGATAGTGTAAACATGCAAAGTTATTACATATTTCATGCATTAATTTCTCATGAAATACCCATCCCACGCGTTAACGACGTATGGTGATTACCGATAGGCACCTCATACAAGTATTACAGGTTACACAGTAATACTATAATATTGTCCTTAACTTTAAAAAAAATGGTGTGTTACATTACTGAAAGTTTGTGTTACATTATTGAAACATTACTGAAAAATCCCCTATTGATTACTGATATGTTCTGCTAGAGGTTGGCACCTCTGAAATAGCATAGATTCGATGTTCTCATTGCCAAGTGCAAGAACTAACTTTAGCTAAAATAATTACAATTTTGATTTTTAAATGTCAGCAGCATTTTCCCTGATTGCTAGAAATTGTTGGGATGGTACTGGCACACGTTTTTCCTCAGACGCAGAAATGCTGTCATGATTTCCGTTCTCTCTCTCTTCTTTTTTTTTCTTTTTTAATAGCTGTTTTAGTTTGCTTTGTCTTTAAAGATTCTAAGTGAATTCCAATAGAAAATACAAATTGTTAGATCGATTTGATAGAACCGCTCTAACAAAATGTTAAGAGACTCTGTTAGACACTCTCCATTTTATCATTCCCATTAGACTTCAATTTCAGTAAACGTTTCCGTGTTCTTTAATATTTATGTAAAATAAGCACTTAAAGGATTTAAAGCTTCAGCATTGTATCATTTAATGGCAATTTATTCTCTTCAGTCACATTCTCCCAGCTTGCATTTTTAAACCTAACTGGAACTCTGAATGTTGTGAGTCGTTTAAAATGTTATTTATATACTTGTGTGCACTTAAAATACAGATAAATCAGTTATATAATTTCACCTAATCGATTGAAATATTTCATTATATGTAAAATTTAAATTAAGTCTTTGTTCAAATATTCTTTAAAACATGTAAATACATGGTTTGCCACCTAGGTGGTGCAGTGGTCTAAGCTCTGGCTTCTGACTATTCGTCCAAGTGAGAATGGATTCAAGTCCCAGATGAGGTATGGGTTGTGTGTTTATCTTACGGCACTGGCTTCTTCGTGAAGCCAATGGTCCTAAATTAGGGATGGACGGATATAGCCCAACAAGTTGCTTATAGTGGTCGTTAAACCTGAAACAAAAAAATAAGACATGATTTTGTTAAATATTATGTAAAATTTATGTTAAATACACTAATTTTTGTAACTATAAAGTAATTAGGGAAAATGAAAGTTATTTATCCTTTATATTCCATATTTTCTGTTTATCTTTATGGACTGTATAATCAGGACGTTCATTATGTGGTGTTTTTTAATTCTCCCTCATATGTGATATGAACATAACATTATCAGTATTAATTTCAGGTAAGCAATTATTTGCAATTACAGCCTGTCTAGAATTTGATAAATCTTGCTTTCAATACATTACATTATTCCTTAGTTCTCTAAAAATTATCAAAACTGAATTTAAAAAATTGCCTGTAGACATTACGGTTTTATTCGATTTCTGCAGATAGTTTGCTTCATATTTTGTAACATGGAACAATTAGGCACAGTGGCCTGGTACATACACTCTTGCTTGGAGAAACACATCACAAGAGAACCACTTAAACAATGGATCAAAGCCCTTTGTTGGTTGATTCTCTTTCGACATTTCTCTGAGCAGGAGCCCATTCGGTCATTAAGCTTATCTACACTGTGCTATAGAAGAAAGGAAAACAAACTATTCAACATACAGATTTTTTCTTACATATAAACGGTTTCTACGGGAATGTATTAACAAATTGTACATGGGCAGTATACCACTTAGGTTCAGAAAAGATCATGGAATTATAATACCAAAAATAATATGCCTCATGCATTTATTTGTTATTCATAAAAAGCAGGTAATTGTATAAAGAACAGTTATTTAAAGAATTAACAAATGTATGCTTTCGTAAGGAATGCAAGAATGTAAAGAAATGCAACAATTTGTCGCAATGTTATTTGATTTGCCGCTCTGGAAAAACTCTCAGAACCACCTGGAAAACCTGGAAAAGTCAGGGAATTTTTTTCTACTTTTGAGTGGGAACCCTGATTTTTGCTTCTGTTGTATTTGCCATAAAATCTGAGCTTCTAAAATATTGATTGAAAAATTTCTTTCGTAGGATGATGCCACTCAGATCGATAAACCTTTTCGGAATATTTTCTTCTTAAAATATCCCACAGTTTTTCTGCCAGGGGGCGTAGATGTATATCTTATTTTTGTCAATATCTCTACTTCTAAAAGTCCGATTCGAAAAATTCCTTCTTTGTTGGATAGTGTTTTCAGTGTGACATGTTTTTCATATAATTTCAAAATTTTCAAGTAATTCATAGACTTTTCGCTAGGGGGTGTAAAGGTAAATTGCTCCCCCCCCCCTATATCTCTGCTTCTAAATCTCTGATTTGAAAAATTCTTTCTGCACTGGATACAGCTCCTGATGGGAAATTCCTTGCACATAATTTCTAATTTTTGTAAAAAATGGTTTGGCCACCAGGTGTGTAAGTCTTAATTTCCGTTTCTGATGTATTTGCAGCAAAATATAAGCTTCTAAAATATCAATTGCAAAAAAAGTCGTTTGTTGACCGATACTACTCATGTCGACAAGCCTTTTAGGAACATTTTCTTCTTGAAATAATGCATGATTTTTACGCCAGGGGCGTAGATGTATATCTTATTTTCGTCAATATCTCTACTTCTTGGAGTCCGATTTGAAAAATTCCTTCTTTGTTGGATAGTGTTTCTGATGCGAAATGTTTTTCCTGTAAATTCAAAATTTTCAAGTAAATCATAGACTTTCTGCTAGGGGGCACAAAGGTAAATTGCGTTTTCTGCCTTATTTCTGCTTCTAAAACTCCGGTTTGAAAAATTCTTCTTGTGTCACATACAAGACTTGATGGAAAATATTTTTCACATAATTTCTAATGTTTGGCAAAGAATGGTTTGGCCACCAGGGGGTGTAAGTGTTAATTTTTACTTCTGATGTATTTGTAGCAAAATGTGGGCTCCTGAAAACTCGACTAAATTTTTTTTTCTTGGACCGATACCGCTCATATGGAAAAACCTTTTCAGAATACTTTGTTCCTAAAATAATGCATGGTTTTCCCACCAGGGGACGTAAAGTCACATCTTACTTTTGTTGATATTTCTGTTTCTAAGAGTCCGATTAGAAAAATTCTGTCTGTGTTGGAGAGCGTTTCCGGTGCGAAATGTTTCTCATATAAATTCATGTTTTTCTTAACGCACAAGTCTGCAACCAGAGGGCCTAAGCTTACGATTTTGTTTACAGCAATATCTGAGGGATGAAAAACCCGACTGAAAAACTTCTTTCTTCTGTCAGGTACTATTGTTTTCCATACCGGTTTCATTGACTTTGAATAGCTTTGATAAATTTAATTTGCGTCAGAACGGATTCAAAAGACGTGCTTATTACACCCGAAAATTTGGTGTCATCTTTTTTGTTTGTTGTTCTTTTTGACAGGAGGAGTGCCAGCATGTAGCAAAATAAAAAAGGGTGACACCTGTTTGCTTGCTTTTTGCTGCTTTCAGAAAGACAGTTTTTTATCATAGTGTAACCCTTTCCTCACTTTTCTTGTGAATTTCATCTATTCGTAAATGCAGGAAATACAAAAGCTGGGCAAAACATGTTTGATTATCTGTTTTTGAGCTGAATCAGATAATGCTCAATTTTTGACTTTATAAAATCCTTGAATTGTTTTAAATGAAAATGTGTCACTTAGTGACTTTCTTAAAAAGTAGATGACAAAATATAATTTTATACAAAAAAAAATGGCATGTTATATGCTATTTCTGTGGAATCCATTCAGTATTCTTTCTGGTCCTGCATGGCTTTCAGTGAGAAAATGATGTTGGTAAGGAGTTTTGGATTATATGTCTGTGCATTCCTAATGACATAATTAGGTAACCCTTAATTTTTAACTTTTCTGTTCATCTTCTGTTGGGATTCTAGTGAAGAATTGCCATTATTTTTGTGCTAAACATGAAACATGCATTTAAAATTGTTGTTCAGCTAGGAAATGACCATGAATTGATTATATATGAAATAACTTTTAGTTGAAAGTATGCTTTTGAAGTTAAAAAAAATAATAATAATTGCATAATTTGAACCACATAAGTATATTTCTCCCTCATTTTTGTGATTTCCATATATGTGTATATATATATACATATATGGGATGCAAGGTCAGGTGATGCGTAACATCACAGCCTCTCCTTGACAAATGTCAACCCCGCCTTCTCGTGGTGCATCCTGTTCCCACTAAAGGGGCTCTGACGACCGCCCATAGCGGTATATAACTATACCATCGGGATCAGAGGAAATGCTATCCCACACTCACCAACCCGCTTGGCCAGCGTGGTGAGTTATGGCCAAACCCCTCCAAAATGATTCCACAACTTAAATCTTGGCCCTCAGTCTCCGGCAGCTGGAATGTACCTGGCCAAGGCAGCGGCCAGTGCGACATGAAGGCAGAGGGTGCTAAGAATCCCCGGAGGACCGGACTAGGCTGCCATCTGATGCTGACCTTGGCTACTTACAATGGACGCTCCCTATCTTCTGATTCAAGGCTTCTTGAATTGGAAGAGGAACTACAAAGGATCAAGTGGGACATCGTGGGGCTAAGTGAGGTAAGGAGAAAAGGAGAAGATCTCATCGAACTGAAAAGTGGACATCTCTTCTACTATCGTGGGACAGATACTGGCAGAACTAGTGGTGTTGGATTTATAATAAACAAGAAACTGAAGGATAAAGTTGTAGAAGTTGAAAGTTCCTCTGACAGAGCTGCACGACTCGTTATCCAACTCTCGAGAAGATACCAGGCTCAGATTATTCAAACTTATGCACCCACCACAAGTCATCCTGAAGAAGAAATTGAAGAATTTTATGAGGAAATTTGTCATCTAAATAATAAAGGTAAGCAGCACTTGAAAATAATTATGGGAGATTTCAATGCAAAAATAGGGCAACGGCAACAGAATGAAACTTCAGTAGGTAAATTCGGTCATGGCAACAGAAACCAGCGTGGAAATACTCTCGTTGAGTTTGCAGAGGCAGAAGGGTTTTTCATCTTGAACTCCTTCTTCAAGAAAAAGCCACACAGGAAATGGACATGGAGACATCCAAATGGGACAACAAGTGAAATTGATTTTATTATGTGTAACAAAAAATTCGTCATAGAAGACTGCAGTGTGCTAAACAAGTTCAACACAGGTAGTGACCATAGATTGGTGAGATGTAAGATGCACCTCAACGCTAAACTTGAACGTGGCAAGCTCATAAGACAAACAAAATCTATTGACATAACCAACCTTAAAAAACACCATAATACCTTCAAGTTAGAACTGAAGAACAGGTTCTCTGCTTTAGAAGGCCTAACATCGGAAGAAGTGGACATCTCTGAAGTTAACAGAAAAGTAACCAAAGCTCTTATGGAAACAGCAACAAAATTAGCTGGGTCTAAGAACAAGTTGCATGTGAACAAATTATCAGGAAAAACCAAAATGTTGATGCAAAAAAGAAGAGAGATGAGGACAACTAAAGAAGATGTGACTTCCAAAGTGGAATATATAGAGCTATGCAAGACAGCACGAAAAAGTATCATTGAAGACGTAAGGAAATTCAACTGTGAACTAGTGAGGAAAGCAATTGAAAGCAACCAAAGCCTAAAGATAGCAAAGGGACATCTCAGTAAGGGAAGAAAACAGATTATGGCACTGAGAAAAGAAGATGGTTCTGTAACAAGAAATAGAGGCGAAATTTTGACAAGAGTGAAAGATTTCTACTCCAAATTATATGAAAGGGATGATATATGTACTCCAGACATCATGAAAGGTACCAGAGTTCTTCCAGTCCTCCCAGCAGAAGTTGCTCATGCAATCAAGAACATGAAGCGAGGAAAAGCTCCAGGAGAAGATGGAATTACTGTAGACATCATACAAGAAGCAAGTGGAGAAATCGAAACAGTACTCGCCCAAATTTTCACTCGATGCCTTAATGAAGGAAAGATTCCTGAGGATTGGAACAATGCTACAATGATCCTGCTACATAAGAAAGGTGACATTGAGGATCTCAGGAACTACAGACCTATCAGCCTCCTATCAGTGGTTTATAAAATCTTCACTAAAGTTCTTTCACACCGCTTGAAGGTAACACTAGACATGGCTCAACCGAGAGAACAAGCTGGATTCAGGAGTGGCTACAGCACAATAGATCATATCCACGTACTGAGAGAACTAATTGAAAGAGCGAGGGAATATGAACTTCCATTGTGCATGGCTTTTATCGATTATGAAAAAGCCTTTGATTCGGTGAAACCATCAGCAGTTACCACGGCTCTGAAATCCTGCGGTATTGAAGATGCATACATTAATATTATTAATAACATCTATGAAAATGCAAGTGCAAAGATTCGGCTGTTTGAAAATACAACACACATAAAAATTGGAAAGGGAGTGAGACAAGGTGACACCATATCTCCGAAGCTCTTTAATGCCACATTGGAAAATGTCTTTCAATCACTGAACTGGGAAAACAAAGGGATAAAGATTAATGGAGATTATCTAACCCACCTTCGTTTTGCTGATGACGTAGTCATTTTTGCAACTACCCCATCAGAGCTGCAGAGTATGATCCAGGAACTTGCTGACAAGAGTAAAGAAGTGGGATTAAAAATGAACTTTCAGAAGACAAAAGTGATGTTCAATGCTTTTACAAGAAATGAAGATTTATCGATTGATGGAGAAAAACTGGAGATAACAGATACGTATGTTTATCTTGGACAGCAGATATCAAGTGAGGGTCACATTGATGAAGAAATTAATCGGCGTACAAAACTTGCCTGGAGAGCTTTTGGAAGAAACAGCATAATTTTCAAGAGCAATATGCCATTATGTCTTAAAAGAAAAGTGTTTGATCAATGCATCCTTCCAGTGCTTACGTATGGTGCAGAGACGTGGACCTTAACTAAAAGAGACATACAAAGGCTGCAGACAACTCAAAGAAGCATGGAGAGGTGCATGCTTGGTATAACCAGGAGAGATAAGAAGAGGAACTCGTGGATCCGAAAAATGACGAGAGTGGAAGACATCATGATCAGAGTTAAATCCCTGAAATGGCAATGGGCTGGACATACTGCCAGAAGGACAGACCATAGATGGACAGCCGAAATTTTAGATTGGATTCCAAGGGACAGGAAAAGACCCAGAAAAAGACCACATGGGAGATGGGTGGATGAAATTCGTAAATATGCGGGAGTGACATGGAGGAGACTGGCACAAGACAGACCGTTGTGGAGGAAACTTGGGGAGACCTTCGTCCAGCAGTGGATTGATAATGGTTGACAATGATGATGATGATGATATATATATATATGCATATGTATTGTATATATAGATATGTATTATATGTAGATAGATTACCGGAACACTGAGCTTTATTGAAAGTGCTTGCTCACTGAAAATGAATGTTCAAAGAACTTGCTACAATATTCTTGATGAAGCACATTGCTTAATAAATATGCAGGGTTATTACAAATGAAATAAACACTTTCAACATTTTTTATAAAGCCAAAACTATGTAAGATATTGATACTCATGATGTACCATTCTATCACAGTAGTAATGCTTTTTTGCATATACACCGATGAGCCATTACATTATGACCACCCACCTAATAAGCTGTAGAAACCCCTTTATCCCACAAAATAGCAGCCACTGAGCAAGGCATCGATTCGATGAGGTGGCGATAGGTATCCTGGGGTATCTGGTACCATAATGTTAACAGCAGGTTTTCCAGTTCCCATACATTTTGGGGTGGTGGTGATTAAGCGCAAACCCGCTTTTCTAAGTTGAACAACAAATGTTCGATTGGGTTCATGTCAGGTGAATTTGGAGGCCAGGTCATCAACAGAAAGTCACCAGTATGTTCATCAAATCACTCCTTGACGATTTTGGCAGTGTGGCATGGCGCATTATCCTGTTGGTAATGGCCATCACCAGCAGGGAACACAGTTGCCATGAATGGGTGAGCTTGGTTCGCAACGATGTTCAGATACTTGACAGCTGTCAGGGATTGTGCTATTGGGAAAATGGGGCCTGAAGTGTCCCATGGAAACATTGGCCACAGCATAACACCGCCGCCGCCGGCCTGTTTCCGCCCAACACTGCATCCAGGTGCCATAGCCTCCGTTGGTAATTGGCGTATCCGCGCTCGGTCGTATGTGTAATGCAGCAGAAATCTTGATTTGTCAGACCAGGCCATTTTCTTCCAATCATCCACGGTCCAATCTTGATGATCTTGGGCCCATTTCAGGTGTTGTTGGCGATGATGTGCAGTGAGCATGGGGACCCGGCTGAGTCTTTGGCTACACAGGCCCATGCGCAGAAGACTACGATGAACTGTGTGCTGTGACACATTGCCCTGATCACCACTGTTGTAGCTGAGGGTGATTTGTCACACTGTGACCCCGCTGAGGTCACTGTGAACAATGCGTGACATTCTCCGCTCCCCTCTGGCATCAATGAGCTACGGATAACACATGGCTGGATGATGGTTCGTTGTTTGGCCATCTGTGCACCACTTTTGATACATACTCACTACAGTGGCACTTGAACAACCCACAAGACACGCCGTTTCTGAGATCATAGTTGTGAGGCACCATGCCATTACAAGTTGTCCTTCATCCAACGCCGATAAATCGGCAGCTTTTCCCATTCTGACTCCGAACACTCTATTGACCGAAAGCCGGTCCTCGGGTTGTATATATACTGCTTTGTGAACTTCACCTGTGCCACCATTCAGTCTCCAGGCAGGCTCATTTCTCTGGGCTGGGGGTAGTCATAATAGAATGGCTCATTGGTGTAGATGGCTTCATTAAAAGACTGTATGTTTTCACCATCATGTGACTGGTCAGAAAAAATGGCCAGAAATACTGTGGAGAAAGTATTCTGTGTGCTTGAATTAAGCAAACCAAATTCTGTTACTGTTATACTACACTGTTTTTGAACACATTACAAGAAATCACTGCCAAATAGACAATCCCTTTACGACTGTACAAGAAATTTGAAACAACAGGATGTCTATGTAAAGGTAAAAATCCAGGGAAACCATGTGTATCTGAGCATGTAAAACATATTCATGCCATTTACCAACATGGCCCAACAAAATCCACAACGATGATGGGTCAGGAGTTACAAATTCCACAACTGATTGTTTGGAAAATTTTGAGAAAGTAGCTGAAAATGACTCTCTACAAATAGCAGTTATTGAAAAGTCTAAGTGACAATGACAGAACTACATGTTGTGATTTCTGTATAGAAATTCAGGAGCATTTTGGAGAAGATGGTTTCAGTGAGCATCTAATTTTCAGCAGGGAACTGACTCCACATAAGTGGGAAAGTTGACAAACATAACACTTGCATATGGGAGGACTGAAAACCCTAGAGCAACAGTGGAGCATGTGCAGGATTTCCCAAATATTAATGTGTTCTGTGCTATATCCCGTAAAAAATTGTAAGGTCGCTTCTTTTTCCAATAAAACACTGTAACAGGAAGTTCTTATCTTGATATGCTAATTCGTTGGTTGATGCCTCGACTGCATGAAGATAGTGACATCATTTTCCATCAGGATGGAGCACCACCCCACTGGCATTGGGAAGTTAAAAATTATCTCAGTGAAATTCTTCCACAGCACTGGATTGGCCACATAACAGGCAATAACATATCACTCACATGTTGGCCACCACGAAGTCTGGATCTAATACCCTGTGATTTTTTTTATGGGGCTATGTCAAAGACAAGGTCTTTGTCCTTCCCCTTCCTGTTAATTTAGCTGATCTGAAATACTGTATTGCAACAACTATTGCTGGATTTGATGAAAATATGTTAACATGTATTAGGCAAGAATTCAACTGCCACATTGATATATGTCATGTGACTAAGGGTGCACACATCAAACACATGTAAGTTGCTGTAACAGACTTCAAGAGTTTCCCTACAAAACGGTGCAACATGAGTGTCAGTATCTTAAATAGTTTTGGTTTTATAAAATGTTGAAACTGTCTATTTCAGTATAGCTCATGCTGTTAAGCCTGTTGCTGGACTACGTGGTAAAAATTGTTTATAGCAATTTTGAAGAATATATTTCATTCTTCTTATATTTTCTGTTTCACATGTTAAAATTCTTCGTTTGTGACCATGGAAGGCAGTGTGCACAGTTATGTAAGGGAGTTTCTTAAAAAAATCCCTTATGTCAATAATGCGAAAATGTTAACTCACCTTCGTTCTTTGTGGACTTTGTGCTAACTGCTTGATGTTCACGCAATATATATTGCCTATTAGATGATATGGGTATAAGCTGGACGAACCTATATACCTTATTCAATGAATTAGTATGAACCAGAATGAAGTACAAACCCTTAAAATTCAAATAAAAATCGGAAAAAAATCCGAAATAAATTCTGAATAAAATTACGGTAACAAACCGAACCAAAAAAGCGGCAATGACGAATCCTCCAAAAACTTTCAGATATGCCTATGTTGTTCGCACACACCTTCCCAGTCATTCCATACATGTTTCAACTGCCGAAGGCGCAGTCTTCATCAGTCGTCAGCAATGTTCTTGCCCCAACTGCCTAGTCATCTATGCCACGTCAATTTCTTACCACGTGGCATAGATTTCTTGCCAAAACATGTCTACTAATTCATTGAATAAGGTATATAAGTTCGTCTAGCTTATGCCCATATTATCTAATAGGCAATATATATTGCGTGAACATCAAGCAGCTAGCACAAAATCCACGAAGAACGAAGGTGAGTTAACATTTTCACATTATTGACATAAGTGATTTTTTAAGAAATTCCCTTACATAATTGTGCACACTGCCTTCTATGGTCACAAACGAAGAATTTTAACGTGTGAAACAGAAAATATAAGAAGAACGAAATATATTCTTCAAAATTGCTATTAACTGTCTATTTCATTTGTAATAACCATGTATAAGAATATTTTACACACCAAAATCAGTACTAACACAGTATAATAAATATGTTTATTGGTGTACATTCACAAAAGTTTTGGTGCCAAGCTTTTGGTCACTAGTCCCTTGAGAATGGCACTCATTGCTGAGGAAAAAGCTTGGTATTAATATTTCGTGAACGTATACCAATAATTGGATTTATTATACTGTGTTAACAAATTTCCTTATGGGATCATAATTTGTACATATTTTTAATCTGTGGAAAGCATAAGTTCATAAAACTCCTCAGTGAATTCTCACTTTTTTTAAATATTGATATAGTATATTTGAATTTATTATTATGTCTTTCTACTGTTCATCTAATGTTGCATACCTTTTCTGTCAAAAATGTTTAGTGTCATTTATTTTTTTCCCCTGCAGATGAGCCAGGTCCTCCAGGTTTGCCTGAAATTAAGGACTATGACAATGATTTTGTACAGCTGAAGTGGGACCCACCCCTTCGTGATGGTGGAGCACCAATTTCTGGCTATATTATAGAAAAGAAGGATAAGTACAGCCCTGACTGGGTGCCAGTAAAAGAAATTGATGGCAACATTCCTCAGGGAAAAGTCGCTGGTCTCAATGAGGGTGATAAATATGAATTCAGGGTTAGGGCTGTCAATAAAGCTGGACCTGGTGAACCAAGTGCATCAACTTCACCCCATTTGGCAAAGCCTAAGAATTGTAAGTAATGCATGCTATTGTCAATTAAACTGCAATTTTATATACACTCTTTGCCTACAAAAACTCCAAAGTACCCAGAAGGAATAATCCAATCAGATGAAAATTGGTACATACAGTGCACTTGTATAGGAAAGGAAATGATTGAAATTCAAGAGCAATTGGGCCATTTATTCAGACAAAACAGCTACATGAGTGGAACAAGTCAGTATGTTATAGCGCCACCTCTGGTTTGTATACAAGCTGTTACCCAGCATGGCTTAGACACATTCAATTTTCAGATACTATCCTGAAGTATAGCATGCCAGATGGTATCCAAATTGCGGGCCAGTTCGCTGACATTCTCGAATGGGTGTAGGTGGTGTCCCATTAGGTCCCAAACATAGGTGAGAGGTCGGGTGATCGGGCCGGCCATGGAAGGGTGTTGACATTATTCAGGCAGGCCTGGGAGGGCATGCTGTGTGTGGCAGGGCATTATCCTGTGGAAAATTTGCTCGGTGCTGCTGCGACAGGAATGGCAACACAACAGGTTGTAGAATGTCGTCCACGTACCTTTGTGCCATGAGGGTATTACAGAGGACTAGCAAGATGTCCAACTATCGTAGGAAATGGCTCTCCAGACAATCGCTCCCGGTTTGTGAGCCGTGTGCAATTCCATGGTTAAGGTAGGATCCGTATGCTGGTTGGCTGATCTACAGACACATATGCACTGGTCATCGGCACTAAATGCAAACTGTGACTCATCACTGAAGACAACATGATGCCACTGGACATTATCCCACATTGAGCAGGTCCCGACACTGGTGCTGGCAATGCTTGCTGGTCAGTGGTAGGTGACTGAACGGCTTTCTCAAATGTAATCCCCATGCCACAAGTCATCTGGCAATGGTCCAGATGGATACTTCCAAATATCTGTAGATGACGCAACATGGTCATGGATGCTTGAGAGCGACGAATTCGGTACTGTTCGTGCAGCTCTCACAATTGCTCAATCCTCATGTTCTGGTGTTGCCCTCTGTCATCCACTTCCCATGTGCCACTAGGTTGTTCCGTACTTGACCCATTGGGCACAAACATCGTCCAATTGCCACATCACTTTGACCCAAATGCCTGGCAATATAGCAACTTGACCAACTGGCCTTGCTCAGCCCAATATATGTATATAATACATCCTCTTTCAAACTCACTCAAATGCTCATATTGTGCACTGATCTGTCGTCGAGGCATCCTCACAGTTTGTGGTGGTTTGTGCAACCGCAATCTGCTATCACAATTGTCCTAGCATGTGAGCTTTGCTTTTGATATGCCCTCCTTGATGCATGGTTCCCATATGCTTTTGCACATATTTGTCCCAGAAGTACTTGCATGCAGAGTTTCATGAGGATCAAACAACTTTCTTGGGGTGCTTCGGGGTTGTTGTTGTTGTTGTTGTTTTGCAAAGTATGTATTATTTTGTTTTTAGAATTTTGGTGTTAATATTTTGTGTTGTATGTGAGTTCATTTATAAACTTATATGTGTATACATTTTCTCCGTGTTCACCGGCGTAAAGTGCGAAGCTATTTTGCTGACATGCATAACTGGAATGATCCAGTGCCATTCAAATAAGAAAACAGAAAGCCAAACTCTGTCAACTGGTATGGTATCATATCATGTTTTTGCATTTGAAGTATTCCAGAGGCTTTATGTTTCCTGTGAATTCATCATTTCTAAGCAATATAACATTTTGCATGGGTGCCATTTTTCCATCGTGGGGATGGATTTCCGTCTTTTAAAAATTTTGTCACGATTGTCAGATTATTTTAAGTCTGTTCCCCCTTTTACTTTTCTTTTCCCACAAAATCACATTTCTGTGATTACTGAAATTGTGGAGTTGCTCCAAATATTTTAAAAGTGTTCAAAATGTTTTTAAAATTTTGATGCAATTGCTTACATGCCAATTTTCCAGATTTTGCTGTTGTCTTGCAGTCCAAGAAAGCTTTTTTGCAGATTTTTATTGCATTTTCCTGGAAGTTCACTACGAGATGTCCATCTGCCTGCCAAAATTCTTTGGGATCGGTGGAAATGCCCATTCTTGCTGGAATAAGAATATTCCATGATTTTTCATGTTTTGAATTTTTCTGACCAAGTTCTGTTTTTTTTTTTTATTTTCTGGTTCTCTTCCTGTGTGTATTCACCAGTTTTAATTGCTTTCTGATAATGGTCATTTATTTTTTTGCAATGGTGCAAAAGAGTGACTTTGTTTTTTTGAAGAATATATCTGAATGAAAGGCATGTTTTCTTATTTCAACAGTCTCTCCTTCAAAATCAATTGACAGCGCTCGCATTTTTATTAAGCATTTTATTAAGTGAAATTAAATTTTAAACTCTGTGTTTTATCTGTCCATGATAGAAACTGCTCCTTTTTCATGACCCATAAAATTGTTACAAATTTTGGAAATTAATTTCACTTAAAGCGCGTTTTACCATTCCTTAGTTACCTCTTGCTATATTAAGGAACAGTGCAGGCATTTTCCCATTTGCTTACTGATATTAAAGTTCAAAAACACCATTTTCTACTCACTCTACAAAGAAAACTCCTGTAATGATGGATGGCGACAGACAGTTGAAGTTCCGATTTTGAACTTTTAATTTTTCATCAAACAAAAGAGAAAAATGCTCTCACCCTTTGCTTCTTGACGATGTAGCAAACAGTCACTAATAAATGGGAAAACATTCATTTTCAGCAAAATTAAAGTTTAATAAGGTTTAAAACTCAGGTTTCACTTGACAATAACACATAAACATAGAAAACGAGCAAAAACACACAAGAGTCACATATGGTAAAAGGCTCATTTAGCGGTAGGAATTGTAAAAGTGGAAAAGAAACCCCTGAAGTATTCTTCCTCATTCCTCAAAGAAATCAGCAATCTAATGAGAGAAAAGAATTTTGCAATCTGTAAAGCTGATAAAACTGGCTGTCCTGTCATTATCTCCAAAACTGTTCTAAATGAAAAAGCTGAATCATTCCTTTCAACTTCAAATTGCAAGGTTCTAAAATCTGATACCACCCCCAAACTTAAAACTGCAGTTGAAAGACTTAACAAGAAACCCACCCTAAAAATCTTTCTTGGAGATTTTACACCACCACCATATTTCCGAACTTCACGCTTATTCTTCCAGATTAAACTCCATAAAACTGGTTTCCCTCTTCGACCACTTGTGGAATATACTTTCTCTCCCGCCCGTAACCTTGAAAGGAGGATTGTGGAAAAATGTAAACATCTCACCTCCAGCCATCCTTTGTCAATTTCCTCCACTCAGTGGCATAACCATGTTTCAAAATCTGGGGGGGGAGGGGTTATATCACACATACACACATTATATGTATACATACATATACAATATTATATACATACTGTATAAGAGAGTTTGGGGCCCCTCCCCCTATATATACACACACACACTCAAGAGCAAAGCCGTTGCTGAGGTGCGATTTAACGGGCATGACATAGTTGGCGAATTATGGAACTTAGCGAATACAACTATAAAACTATGATAGATAGGGCAGAAATGTAAATTACAAAGTTGTAGAACTGACTTTGCCTATTAGGAATCAATATTGCTGCTTTATTAAGTACACATTATACATGTGGTTACCATCTATAAAAAATTACAATCATATATTATTAAATTTAGTTGGTTCACATTGTAAAAAAGTGTGCATTATATCATTATATATCCAAAAAATTTGGGGGGGGGTCCTTTACATTGGGGATCCCCAACTCTGAAAATCTGGGAGAGTCCTGACCCCCTGACCCCCTCCCCACTGGTTACGCCTATGCCTCCACTAAAGAGTTCATTAGAAAACTCCCTCCTAGCGTTGAACCCTCTGACAAAATGTTCACTCTGGATGTAGTCTCTCTCTTCCCTTCAGTCCGTCTTTTCCACTCTCATATGCTGCTAGTACATTTGCTCAAAGAAAACCAATCCCTCTCTGGCCCACTAACAAAAGACCTGTATGACTGCCTTCGAACTCTGAGAGATCTTAATTGTTTCAAGTTCCACAACAAATACTACTGTCAACAAGGACTTCTGACGGGTTCACCTCTCTCTCCACTTCTGGCTGAAGTTTTCATGCAGCATATAAAAAAAAAAAAAAACATACTCATGGACCACAATCTACAACCTTTCATTTTTCTTTGATATGTTGAAGATATTTTTGTAATGTGGCCACACAATAGAACTGACCTTGAATCTCTTCTTGAAAAGATTTCCCTAAAGTTCCCATCAATAAAATTCACTATCAATGAAGAATCACAGCAAGGCATTGACTTCTTGAATGTCCATCTGACAAGGCAAGGGAATCATCTCAACAGATCTGTCTATAGAAAACCCTCTGCGATAGCAAACATAATCCCATTTTCATCCCACTCCCCAACTACTCACAAACTTGCTGCCTTAAAAACTTATGTGAATCGTGCCAGGATTGTCTGCAACACTGAATCTTTCTTCAATGAAGAAATTGGCACCATAAGGAAAATTGCTGAAGCCCATCAGTTCCCACCTTCTACAATTGAAAAATTCCTTCAAAATTCCCATTTGAAAAATCTGTCTGCTCTCTCACCAATACTAATGGAAAAACCACCATTCATTGATTCCATCTTTTTCCATGGATCCTTCTCTTATAGATGTGTAAACTTTTCAAAACTATGGGCTACACTCTCACAGTGAAACCAAACCCTTCTGGAATAATGTGCTTGCTTAAAGACAGGGATCCTGTCTCACCCCTGGAGTTTATGCTATTCCCATTTCAACTTCCTCTGGTCCCTTAGTGTATATTGGAAGCACATAACGAAGCATCAATACAAGACTTGGTGAACACAAAAAAGATGTTTCCAATGGTCTCCTAAAGACAGCTTTATCTGCAGTAACCCTTGAAGACACTTCTGCAGTTCCCATTTGGAAAGAAACTAAAAATGTTGCCCCATTCATCAACAAAGCATCTCTGCCTTTCCAAGAAAGCATTGAAATTTTGTTCACAAAAACTACAATTCAGAGACCCCTCACCAAATCCCATTTATTTGGATCTCCCTTCTAAAATCTGGCAACATTTCCAACACCTCAACTTGAAATTGTAGTTCTGGCAGCCAGCCCATCTAGTTGATCACAGGTGATTAAGGTCGTAGGATGACCAAAAGCTACCACTAAATGAACCTTTTGCCATACATGACTCTGTGTGTTTTTGCTCATTTTCTATGTTTAAAGTTTAAAACTGGTGTATTTCTGCTGCCTGGAGTTAACTGTTCAAGCTGATTGAATGATCTAGCTTTCATGGTGGGAATTGGGTTACTTAATAACTGTAGAACAGCATTTAGATGCCACATGGTATCTTAACATAATTGTGGACCAGCCACACCCACACATATGCATGGTGTTTCCTGATGGAGAAGGATACTTCCATAGATGCCAACCCCAGGAAGTTGTTTTCAGTAATAAACAAAATTTTTTTCAGTAATCCAGCATACAGTGGCAAATTTGGATATCTAGCATGGCAACATATTCCAGTGTGACACTGAAAAAAACAAGAAACACATTAAACAGTAATTTGCTAGTGGTAAAATTAAAAATGTTGTCTACAGGAAAAATCTTAAAGATACCTTTAGTGATCTTTTAAATTTTTCTTTTTGCTGTCTGTCTTTTTTAATGGTCTCAGATTTTGACAGAATTGGAATCCATTGCTTCTCCTATGTAACCCATTTTACCGAAGAACAAAATTGCAGTCTTACCCTGTGCTTTTAAGTTTGTGATTCACAGTTTCTATAGCCAAATAGTTTTTACTGTTCATTCTTCCTGACGTTATGACTATAATGTCATCCATTATGCTGAAAGAACTTTCAGCCTGAGGACCATGAATGCATAATAAAAAGCTTTCATGATTTTAGATAAATAGTGTAACTTAGAGAATATGAATATTTTTGAACACCATGCATCAATTCTTACAAACTTTCTAACTTCACTTCCATTTTTGGAAAACTTTCCCTCCCTTATCAAGCTGAAATGCAAACATATTTATGGGTAAAAATAGTATTTAACAACAATTCAAGATGGTAGAAACATCATGAAAAAAAATTGTGATTATAGGAGAAATTCGCGTTCCATCAAACTTTCATTTTCGGAAATTTTCCCCATTTTCAAGCTGAAATACAAATATTTATAATATAAGATGACATTTAACAATAATAGAGAGCAGAAGGAACATCACAAGAAACATTATTTACAAATTACAGGGACATTTTTGCTCTGTCTAACTCCCCATTTTTGAGATTGTTGCCTATATTTTCAAACTGAAATACGAACATTTATGCAAAAAATTATATGTAACACCAATACTTTACAGAGGCAACATCAGGAGTAAAAAATTATGATTACAAAAGAAACCTTCACTCCGTCTAACTTTCATTTTCGAAAGTTTTGAAAGATGGAAATCAATCCCCCAATGGAAAACGACCACCCCATGCTGTTCAGTATAGTATTGATCTCGAGGATAATCCAGATGATGACAAAAAAGTGAAATTTTGTTATTCCGTGGAAGAACCTCGTGTCTGTCTGAAGCAGAAAATCAAATGCCGATAATGGCGATTTTCCGGAATTCCATCAAAATGTCTGTACTTCTGTAATTCTAACCAAAAATTTGTAATATTACGGAAAATCCATACTGATTGGCATCTATGGATACTTCCAACAGGACATTGGGCCATCCTCAAGGCTCGGATCATCACACAGTGGTTCCAGGATCATGGCAGTGACTGCAAAGTGCTAAAATAGCCCCCAGAGTCCCCAGATCTTAACCAAATTGAACACCACATCCACTTGATTGCCAAACACATCTGTCGAATGATATCAGCCCCTCATCTTTAAATTTATGACATATTGAATTGAGTCTGATTTATAGGCCAAGGGTGATATAGGCAAAAACACACTGACTGTTAGGGAACTCTCTCTCTCTCTCTTACACACACATACACAACACCAGAGAATAAATCTGCCATTTAAAAAAAATGCTAAACAAGAAAATTGACACTACCATTTAAAAAAATTGCTAAACAAGAAAATTGACACTCTACCATTTAAAAAGATTGCTGTACATTGACACTAGTCATGTACATTTGAATTGGTGCATTCTAATGATTTCTCTTAAATTCTGATATGAATTCGAAGTTTTCAAAACTTCCACTGACATAATAGATGGTTACTCAGAATTGAAATCCTCATTAGATATTGGTGGGTAGGGTGAAAAGGAATTATAAATATGGTTTGCAAAAATATAAAAAAAATGTTAAAAACATACCTAGTTAAATACTTCTTGAAGATAAAACTTTTTTCTTCTGGTTGCTCTACTGATCCAGATATCACTAGAATTATGACAAGTATGACCATATTTTTTAGTGAATTTCTTAATGAATGAACATTTTTCTTATTCCTTATAGTTCCTTCTTGCTATACACATCACAGAAAAAAGTTTTTCTTTCCTTTTTTAGAGCATAATTCAAATTGAAAATCGTAACATACCCTGTGCATGCTATAAATAGCATCATTTCCATGACCTGTACAATTGGAGGTTAATGATTTCCCCACATTGAGTCCTATTTTACATTAATCTTTAACTTAAGTTTTTTTATTGTTTCAGTGAAACCAAGGATTGATAGGACAAATCTGAAGAATATAATTGTGAAAACAGGCCAAATTGTCAATTTTGATGTTGACATCATTGGTGAGCCTCCTCCTACTGTACAGTGGAGATTTGGAGTAAAACATATTGATCATGGTGATCTCTACAGCATAAATAATGTGGATTATAATTCAAAGTTCTGCCTTGTGAAAGCAACAAGGAAAGACAGTGGGATGTACTACATTACTGCAACAAATTCTTCTGGAAGTGATGAGGCTGAAGTTGAGATAACTGTCCTTGGTAAGCTATTTAGTTTTGTCATGTGTTTACTGATGTTTGTACTACTGTTATTACATTTTTTTCAGTAAAGCCAATGTGTTAAATTTTTTTGGAATATTTTTTAAAAATAAAGCATAGCATTTTAAATTTTTATGTTACAATTAAAAATATGAACAATGAAAAAAATTGCCAAAAAAGTGTACCCACATGAATATAAAGTCAAGCACTCATGCTAAAGTGGACTTTTCAACTTGTCTCTTTCCATATGGTTCATTTTCCAAATATCTCACCTTATCAAACGATTTCCCTACAGAAGATCATGGATAAAATTCTTCATCCTTTGTGTCTTCAATTTCAATATTCATAAAAGCATCTAATTTTAGACTGTTTTGTTAATTGCTGAATTATCTTCATGAAACTGAAACCCACTTCACACAACATGATGTGGAAAAGGCAAAGTGTGAACTTATTTTCACCCACTACCAAGTACATTTTTATCCCTTTCATACTTTTCTAGAAACATCCTTCTCCAAAAGTGACTGAACCCATTTCAAATGTTATGTTTATGATTAATGTGTGCTCTTGTTTTTGTTCATGAAATTCCTCCATAATTTAAGAAAACAGTAAAGCAAAATGTTCAGAATTTCAACACCAGCCCTCTCCAAAGATGTTTTGAAATGGGGTATCAGTGCTGACACTGCATCATTTCTGTACATCTTTGTCAGTGCTAGGCAGAACTTTTTTGTATTTGAAACTGACAATTTTGGTACTGTTCCATTGACAAATGATAAGAATATAATGTCAATGTTTTCTAAAATTTTACTAATCAGTGCCTTTCTATTAAAGGAATGAACAACAGCATCCCTTCTTAATGCTTAGTCTTGAAATCTACTCTTACACTGTCTACTTTCCAGGTCTAACATCATTTTTAGTGAAATCTGTTGGATTCGTGCCATCGGTGGTTTTCAACAGTGATAAAGTTTTTCCTCACACTTCAGATAGAAGCAAGTATAGTCCATTCACTATTACGTAGCAGTTGGGAAAAATTCACTTGACTAGCTTTTAGGGTAATGTTACATTGTAAAAGATGTGTCTTTTTCCTAGCTAAACACCAAACAATGATGGGAAAGGGTGGAGAGGGTAGTGAATGGGGAGTCCTTCTAATGTTGATTCCCTGAAGTGCTTAGGAGCTTTTTGTTAAATAGTCTTTGTGGAAGGGAGGGAGAGCATAAAAAAGGCCCTTCCAACCTCTACACTAAAATAAATCTTTACTCACCCCACTCTCTACATCCCATCATTGTTTCGTGTTTAACCAGGGAAAAGATACATCTTTTATAATGCAAATCTACACTAAAACTAGGCAGGTAAATTCTTCCATACTGCGAGGTAATGTGAACGGACTATACTTGTAAATATGTTTTGTTCTCCTGTAAACAAAGAGAATGCTAAATAATTTCACCTAAAATACCTGTAAAGAAATGTAGATGCAACAAGAATTTTTAAGTGAAAGCATGTTTTTAAATATTCTAGCTGACTTGTTCATTTGAATATGCTGAAAAAGAAGAAATGGCCTATTAATGGAAAACAATTGACTTCCAGTTAAAAATGAAGCTTTTGCAAGCTCTGTATGATAAGGAATCCATCTCACCCCACCCAGTCTCTCAGGTTTTACAATGCTTTCTTCATACAAAGAAACAATATTCAGTGAATTGATTCATTCAGACGATCTAGAATAAAAATTATATATGTATTGTATGAAAGTCTTGAATGAATTATAAATATGTTTCATTACCACTAGAGGTGGGCTTAACGGTGATTTTCCTGTCAGAGTGACAGTTCCATGGTAGTAACAATGACTTTAAATGGTGACAAAATCACCATTTACAACAGCAGTGTTGGGGCTGTAAAGAAGCCAGAACGGCGATTCACCTCTTATTGTAACCGTAACAAAATCACCCTTTGTGATGAATACATTTAAAGCAGGGACAAAGCAAAAAACACTCTGAATTGGCTCACTTTAAATTCATTGTTTGCGAGCAAACGCATAGTGAAAGCCAAAACAAAAACTGTTTTAAGCGTGGGAAAAAGGGAAGAGCCAGAAGAAAGCTCACATCACTAGCAACGTCTACCTTAAAATGCGGTGACTGAAACTGTAAATAGTAACAGTGATTTTTGAACCCAATTATTGCCCTGGTGGTCACATGGCTAATGGTGTCATCCTTAACAGTGATTTTGGAACTGTTACTTTTAGAAACTGGTCATAACAGTGATTTTTCAGTAACGGTGACAAAGTAACAGTGATATGACTTTCGACCCATCTCTAATTACCACTTCAAGCATATTCATATAGCTTTTAGAAAACGTTGCCTTAATGCCCAGATTGAGATGATGAGTCATTTCTGTGTAAAATGACAAACCAAGGACAAATGTCCTTCAGCCCCGCTGCAATTCCTGACTTCTTTCTGCACTGATATCACTGCAGCTCCATTTGTTCTTAAACTTATTATTTGTCCATTCGTTCCTAAACTTATTATTTCTCCATTCATTCCTAAACTTATTATTTTAGGTTATCAGAGAATTCCATTTCTCTTTAGCTTTGTGCATGTTTTGAGAAGTGGTGTTTTTCAAATAGGTCACTTTTGTGTAATGGGGTTCTGGCTCTCCATTGTCAATAAATTTGACAAACAATGTAACTTTTGTTGTTGTACTCTAGACAGAGGCATATCCAGTGGAGGTCCCTGGGCCTGACCTCCCCCTTTAGGGTGGATCGAGTACAAATTTAAACCAAATCCATCGACCCCCCCCCACTCACTTAAGAAATTTCTGGCTACACCACTGACTCTAGAGTCTGTTGTCTCATAAATCACAAGAGAGAAGAAATGAGTACTTGTAGCTTTACCAGCAATGAACCAGTTGTATCTTTTCCAATGTATTTGGTGAAAGTGCTGCATGTTTTGTCATTAATATGTTAACCAAGATCCAAATTCTCACTTAATCTTAAATGACATGCCACAAACTTTAAAAAAAAAAACACTTCAATTTATATAACATTATTGGCATATAAGTACAAATAATGATAGGTATGTGCCTTTCATGTATTTGTGAAGAATTCATTTTTCCAAGGATTTGCTTCCCATTCATTTCTGTGAACTTCAATTTAGCTTTCGATTTTCCCTTTGTGTGCACGATGTGAAATAGCTTATCTTTCATTTTTAATGTTCCCTCATCAGAAATTCATGCACTCTTTACTAGAAGGAAGTCATTGTTTTTTTTGTTGTTCAGCTGCGGTGGACAACAAAAAACAATGACTTCCTGACTAGTCGTGCCATTATGGATTCAATACAGGTTCAGTGGTCTTTGCACAAACTTGCATAGGTGCCTCGTCATTGAATGTCAACATTATCCTCTCCACTATGGCACTCTGTCCCAATGTTACAATATAGGAGAGGTGGTGCTCACTTCAATCATCAGCAGCATGTTTAGGGCCACTTTTCCCCCCACCAGTTGCTAGTTTTGTTTGTTTTGACATAGTTCTGGTACACATTTTTGATGGCCGCATATGGAAATCCCAGACATTCTGCAGCTGTAGAGAGGGAGCACCCCATCTTTCTTGCACTGACTGTTTTCCCACAATCGAACTCTCTCAGGTTGCCATGTTTACCCATTGTCACAGGAGCAGGTAGGTATCTGACCTATTTCTAAGCCACAGTTTTAGCTGGCTTTATTATGATGGAAGGATTAGGCAAGTTTGTGGATTGTTGTGATGTGTGTAATTATGCTTTCAGTATAAAACAACATTGTGAATTTACTGTGTACTTGTATAATCCATGATAAAGTGCAACTTATGTAATTATATTTTACAGTTGTTGTATAATTCACAACAGACACTTTATTTTAAGGCAAGATATCACAGGATGTGTTTATCTTCGTTTATACCCAAGAATCCTATAGAGAAAGCATATTGTGGAGCTGTAGGTTCATGTTAAGTACAGAAACTGCTTTGGCATGCCATATGCAAAGTTTCTGACAGTTTGTAGACTAATTTTGATGTACTAGAGTAATAGTATAATTTTAGCTTGTACGGTACATTTTTTAGCTAGTGATGAGGCCCTATGATTATTTGTTCTAAGACCTCTGTTGTGTTTTGCACATAAAGCTTGTTTAGTACATATTTTCAAAACATCATGCAATGGTATTCTTTGAGATAACTCTGATAAATTCCATCTGATGAGTCAGTTAAGAAAAGTCTGAAAATGGCATTTTTAATCTTCATTTCCTAAAGAAGTCTGCAAGATATTTATCCCAACATTGATTTGCTTTGAGATACAAAAAAAAAAAAAAAAAAAAAAAAAAAAGTACAAAATGAAAACTGCTATGTTAAGATATAAACTTTCACTTTAAAAAAAGTTTCTAAATGAAAAAACCATGAAAGTCTTCAGAAGTTATATCTTATTAAAATAAATTTGTTTTTTATCTGAGTGAGTCTGTTATATATGGGATGTGAGACAAAGCATATACAATTTTTTATAGGTTATTTGTCCAGAATCAAATAGAATGAATGCCAGTGGCATAGGTAATATTCATTTCCTGTCCTGAAAATTTGTGTTGAAACCCTACTTGGTATATTTACTTTAACTTGTTAGACTTGTTGCCTTTTGATGAATGTGAAAAGTATCACAATACACATGAAATGAGAGCTATGGTTCTTTAGTTAGGAGAAAATCATTTAAAAGTTATATTTGTGTTTTATTATGTTTAAGATTTATTGGTAGATTTATAGATTCATCCTGAATATATCTTTGAATGTGACAACTTTCAATAATCTAACCTAAATTTAATGATTACATAGCAGTTTGTGAATTCTGATTGAGTTAGGTTTTACTTTTCTGCATAAGAGAGATCATTTTAAAGGGAATGCAAAGTGGAATTCGTCCATTATCTTTCAATTTTTGATAAGAAATTTATAATGCTAGTCATAGTGTAATAAATGTTCATTTAAATTTCTGTTACTATGAAAAATATAAGTACTGTTTTTATGAATGCATTTGACAAAGAAATATTTTATACTCTTTCAACAGGTAAACCAAGCAGACCAAATGGTCCACTTGAGGTATCAAATGTGACAAAAGAAGGCTGTAGCTTGAAATGGAAAAAACCTGATGATGATGGTGGTTCTCCAATTGAATATTATGAAATAGAAAAAATGGACACAGAAACAGGAATGTGGGTTCCTGCTGGGAAATCCACTGAACCAAAGTTTGATGTCAAGAATCTTGTTCCAGGCAAAAATTATAAATTCCGTGTGAGGGCAGTAAACAAAGAAGGAGATTCTGATGAACTA
The DNA here is from genome assembly GCA_039090855.1 of Macrothele yani. NCBI lineage: Eukaryota > Metazoa > Arthropoda > Arachnida > Araneae > Macrothelidae > Macrothele > Macrothele yani. The sequence continues at coordinate 10,571,496 of CM076992.1, forward strand.
CAGTCTGAGATGCCAACTTTGGCCAAGAATCCATATGGTAAGCATTAAACAATTTGGAATGATGCAAAATTTCATTGTGTTTCATATATTTATAAATTATTTTTTTCTATCTCCCATAGTCTTCTTCATCTTTCTGTTCTGGCATGATATTGATTTAATGAACATTTTTTTTTGGATTATATAAAACACACATATTTGCATTTGATTTATGTCTGAAACTTACTCTGCATCAAATTATTTACCATTTATTACTGAACAGAAGCCCCTAGTTAAATCTGGAAGTAACGTTATATAAAATAAAATATGAAAAATTTGCCTACATTGATAAAGCTACATAACTAAAATAGACTTCTTCAAGAACTGTAGGGATGAAAGTTATATGTACAAATTACATCAGGCTTTCTCACATTACATTCTACAACTAATAAAGGTGCAAACATCTGATTGAATTGAATCACTATATGGGATCAGTTAACACATCAGCTTATTTGAATGTTGGTTTATATTCTCATGTATAATTTCACCAAGTTTTTACTCCACAGTTTTTTTGCTTTCTGTGTTTGGTGCTGTCTGGCCTCCTGTAGCCCTTATACCATTAAAATCGGTTAGTCACTCACTTATCTTGACTTTTCAGTCATCAGAAATACAATTTATGATTTTTCCGAATAAGGTTATTATAGACCAATTAAAATGTTTCCAATTAAGAGGGATGTAGACCGTTTCTCACTTTATTGTTCAAATTTAAGCAGGACTGCTTTCACATAACCTTGTGTGAGCCCAGGTTTGAGTCCTAGATGAGGTGTGTATGGTGTTCTTGTTTGATTGTGCTGGCTCGGTCCCTACCTAGGGATCATTGGCCCAAAATTAGGAATGAATTATTGCTTATAACCCTCAGAAATGCTCATGGTGGTAATTAAACCTTGAACAAGAAAAAAGATGGAACTTTATTCACATTGAAATATGTAGAGCATTTTAAATCTATTAAAACTCTGTTGTGCTCAAAGTGTTTCATTTTGCCTATCAAGTATTTGTTATACCCCTATGTAAACAAAAGCATTAAAATTATGCATTTGTTTATAATTAATATGCATAAGTGATACAGACTGCTTGAATTTCTCTTCTGGAATAATTGTCTTAAAATGCTTATGTTGAAATAATATCTCCTATGTGACAATAACATTGTCTTGAACAATAATCAGTTACTGTTGAAATGAAGTGATAACTCCAGTGACATTGATGGTCCTTATATAGATGCATGTTATCAGGCTATGTATGATATGCATAGAAATTCTGCTCTCCTAAGAAATCAGGGTTTTGGTCTTGCAGTTTATGCCATCATTATTCCTTTAGTATGTTTAGCAGATTTTGCCTGATTTTTTATAGGGTGTGATTCATGTCTTAAGAAATAAGCATGCACCAAAGTACTTGTATTTTAATAACCTTTGATTCCTTTTTATAATTCAGATGAACCCAGCAAGCCTGGACGTCCAGAACCAACTGATTGGGACAATGATCATGTTGATTTGAAGTGGACAGCTCCTGAATCTGATGGTGGTGCTCCCATTACTCATTATGTTATTGAGAAGAGGAAGAAAGGCACATATAAATGGCACAAGGCAAAAGAGACTTCCTCTCCTCAGACCAGTGGAACTGTTCCTGATCTTGAAGAACGTGAAGAATATGAGTTTAGAGTTATTGCTGTCAACAAAGCTGGTCCTAGTGAACCAAGTGAAGCTTCTAAATCTGTTGTGGCCAAACCAAGGCGATGTAAGTACTACTTTAGGTTCTTGAAATATTATAATGATTATTCTTTACAGCCACACAAGTACTAATACTATGATTATTCCTGTTAATCATTATCAACTAAGTCCTTATTCATATATCATAAACACCATTTGCTGGCAGTGACTGCACTGTTCACTGGATTGTTTTGACTTTCGTTTGTAATTCATTATTTCATGTATAGGGAACTAATCTCTAACATTTTTAACTTGCAGTTTGCTGTTTGCCTTCCTTGAAAAAGCCATCTGGTTGATGTGCGAAAGCTTGGAAACCTTTATTTCATCTACGCCAATAAATTCAGATAACTAGTATAGTTATACTATCTTATGTATAGTTGGTGTATAGTTCCTTGCGTTATTATCTAGATAAATATTCTAGTACTGCCATGGTGGCATATCTGAAACACCATCTTTATGAAAACACTCATCAAGTTGAAGCAGTTGCAGTAAGGAAATAAATAAAGTGTTTAGGTATTAACAGAATAGAGTCTCAAATGTTGTAGTCAATGTAAGTGGTCTGACATATTTTTTCTTGCCAAAATGCATTTATGATTTTGCGGCAAAGATATTGCAATCTTTCATAAATTTCATCAGTTCATTACTGTTTTTCATGAAATTCAGTAATCATTATCATCCTATTTCTCTGGTAAATAAATGATTGCTGAATTTTGTGCATAATGAACTCATGAAGCATTGAAAATACTGAAGAAACACAAATTGTTTATTGGGAATCTGAAACTGTTAAGAATTTCAGCTTCATAATGCATTAGGTTTGCCTGATAATTTGATTTTGACATTCTCATATTAACACAATTTGATTCATTGTGCAGGATTTATGTCTGTCTTAATTTTAAAAGGCAGTTACAACAGACTCCCAGTTATCTGGGATAGATAGAAAATTATTTTTCCCAAGAAATCAATAAAAGCTGTGTATAAGTGTAGTAACATATGAATTGAGATTTACAAAACAGTGCATATGTAGTGCAACAGCAGTATAGGTGCAATTGTAGTTATAATCCATAATTAAAAGTAAAACAAAAAGTTACTTTTCAAAAAAAAAAAAAAAGAAGTGAAGTTTGTTAGGCCACATGGTTGACACTTTCATGCATAAAACACCCAATTTCTACTGTACACTGTTTATTCCATGACACTGTGCTCTCTAATTAACCTGTCACTGTAGTACCTTTCACATTCTTATCTGGTAGTTCAAGTTTTTGTCTGATTGAAAGAATAACTTTTTTTTTGTTTAAAACACCATGAAAAAAATTTAAAAAATAGTCTAAAAGCTATTAAAGGAAGGACAAAAGCATCCATACAAGTGCAAAACTAACAAAATCTTGAAAGGATGAAAATAAAGGGCATTATTACCTGAATGCAATGAGTAGAAGCATGAATTGGATTTTGAGAAACTATGGTGCCATTGTACACATCAAAAAGTTAAACTGAACAAAGAAAGCTTGTCATAGTTTGCAAGCACATAGTCAAATAAGAGAGAGAAAAAAGAACTCTTCATTTTGTATTTGCTCCTTTTTAAAGAGAAATTGCACATGAAGTTATTCTTTTGACACTGGATGCATGAGTTAGTTTTCTAAACAAGGCACCAGTTTGATTATGCTGGAAGTCTATGCTGTTTAAAAGTCACTTGTTTTTCAGTGCAAGTTTAAGTTATTTTTGTATTAAATCAGTGAAAACATCGCACAATTCTGTTTTCTTGTTTTCAGATAATGGTTTTATAATCCATTATACCTCAGTGATGTTTTGTATGTAGTTTAAAGAAATTATTAAAAGGAAATTATTGAAGAGTGACAGAATTTTAATAGAATTATGTAGAATAATAATAATTGTTAAATGAAAAAAAAAATTTGAATAAGATAACAGTAGAAGCTGATCTTGATTAACACTGCAAGACAAGGGAGTTCAAGTGTGTAAGGGGTTAGTGAAAGGTTCCACCATTGCTAGAACTTTTGTCTGGAACTTTTCATACATAAGTTGCATTTTTTTGAAAATGGGTGGGGTCTTGGATTCCTTGCTCTGCTCCTAATTATTGAATAGAGGCTTCTTCATAATGAATAAATGTATGCAGTTTTTGGTGAAAACAAAAGAAAGCGAGATAGTTTGTACGTTAATGTATGATACAGTAATATAGGAAAATGTGCATGTATCTTTTCCCCTTTATTTACAGAATCAGTGAGATGGTTTTAAAATGTGACAAAGAAAAGCTGGAGGGTATCTTGCTTATTTCAATCACTGTTGTCAGTAATTTTATCATTTGATCCTTATAATGGTGGAGCAATAAAATAATATTGTTGTTTCTTGTAGGTGATATCAATATTAAATCTGATTTTGTTGTATAATACAGTGGAAGACGGATGTAACACTGTCAATTATACCATGGAATCGGATATAATGTGGGTCCAATCATGTCCCCCAAACAAATTACATACACAGGCAAATACATATGTACTCAGATTCGGGTATACCATGGGTATCTCTATAATGCAGTTATCACCTTGTCCCCATATACCTGCGTTATAACAGGCTTCCATTGTAATTATTTGCTTTCTTGTATATTTTTTCTCTTCACTGTTCTTTTTATTAATTACATATTTGCTGATTTATAATGAAAGTATCTGTAGTTTTTACAGTGCAAACTTGTACATTTTCAGTTTCTAATAAAAGAAATTAAATAATTGTTTCACACCTGTGTTAGGCATCAAACGTTAAGTGAGAAATGTGATGATTTCTTTCTCTCTCTCATGGATTTTCATTTTTCCTGTGTTCCCCACAGGTTACCCATAAGCAGTTTACAACAGTAAATATGTAACTGAAACTTATAGAAATATGAAATGCTCGTGTGTGCATGTGGAATTTTTGTTTTGTTTTCTTTTTAATTTAGAACTTTAATTATAATACCTTTTGTACTCTATGTGTGTGTGTGCGTGTATGAAAAACAGAGGTTTGTCTTGTGATCATATTTTAATAATTTCAAAAGTTGGATTAATAATTGTATTTTTCTCCTTCCTTAGTGGCGCCATACATTGACAGGGCCAATCTGAACAATATTGTTATCAAAGCAGGGCAAATAGTAAAATTGGAAGCTGATGTAAAAGGAGAACCTCCTCCCAAAATCACTTGGCTTCGTAAAGGAGAACCCATAACTGATGATAAAGCCAAAATTGATAATGAAGATTATCACACATCATTTATTCTTACAAAAACTCTGCGTAGTGACACTGGAAAATACACTGTAACAGCTGTTAACGAATTTGGAAAAGATCAAGTTGAAGTAGAAATCACCGTGTTAGGTAAGAGAAAGATGTTTTTATTGCTGTTCTAAATTTACTACATCTAAGTCATGTTTTTTTTTATTTATTTTATTTTTAATGACTGCCATTATTAATTTTATGTTTGTATTAGAGAATTTCACATACCATCTTTTTATGATATGAGGAAAGCTAATAGTCACTGTGAAGATTACTACATTTCCTCAATATTAATAAAGAATTATAGTTCAAGGTAAAAATATGACATATTGTTCATCCCATTAATACCAACAATTGGTTTAATATTACATAACTGAAACTGTCATCAGATATTGTACTCTGAAGTATCTGGTTCAGGGAATGAAACAGACATTTTTCAATTAGAAATTCATAAATATATACTTCAGTACAGTAGATTCCAGTTAACTGAGACACATCAAGACTAGAACACTTCGGCCCAAAATTCAGCAGCTGCTCCAATTATGCTTTGCTTTGCCCTAAAGAACTAATTTGGGATGTTCTTCAAGAATTGTCATAAATAAATGGCTGCCCAGATTAACCAATGCTGCAATTAACCAAAATCTACTGTAGTTCACACAAACTGAACTTATCTATCAGATGAGATATTTAATCGTACCAAAAAATTCCACAGAACCTCCCTCTCCCCTCCCTAGATACAAGTCAAAAATCTGATCTGTGTACATACAATTTTTTCATAGAGCAAGAATTGTGAATAGTCATTAGTTCCCTTTTTTCTGAAGGATACCCAATCATATGAAATTGCAATAACATTTATGTGTTTATGAACTTCTTTTAACTCTCAGTCAAGCAAAGAAATGAAGATTTCTTTAGTGACTTGACTTGTCAGTGGAAAACCTCAGTGGAGGACCCAAGTATGCATGTTTTGTACCATTTGCTTCTCCGATTTTGTGATATGCTGTGGAGGTAAAACTAACATTATGGTGCATTTGGCATCACTAAAGCACAGGGAAAATAATGAAGATAAAAATAATTTAAAGGTTACTTTTATATCAAGAAATGGCAGTGAAGTTGCAGATATGGCTGCAATTTGTGCAGAATGCCTTTTATGATGTTCTTAGTGGATCATAATTTGTCAGCTAGTGCAGCAGATCATACAGGTCATTTATTTAGGAAAATATCCGGAAGTTGGATGTAGCCAAGAAGTTCAGTTATGCACAAAGAGTTCTGCAATAATATTGGGTCTGTGCAAATTAAATGTCCGGCGCGAACAAGCAGTGGAGACAGCCCCCACCACAGCAGAATGGAACCACCCACAGGTGTTGTTGGTATTATGTTACAGAGTTACTATAAATAGCTAGCATGTGTGTGAAGAACAAAATTCAGGCGTAGTTTGTTTGGACGTAACGTTGCTTGCTTAGGAAACATGCAGACACCGGATTTGAGAGTAATCTTCCTGTATGAATTTAAACTGGGCCATTCTGCAGGAATTGCTGCTCGAAATGTTAACAAAGCGTTTGTGAAGAATACAGCCAACGAACGAATTCGGCGATGGTTTGTGAAGTTTCAAAGTAGAGATACGGACCTGCAAAATGAAGCACGTGGTTACTGAGCTGTTGCTGCTTCTGATGATGTTCTGTTACGTGTGGTTGAAGCGGACCCCCGAAAAATGTGTTGTGAGATAGCAGCAGAGGTAAGTGTCCACCAGACGACAGTTGTTTGGCGTCTGGCTGCACTGGGTAAGGTCCAAAAGCTGGGCATGTGGCTGCCGCATGAGTTGACAACTGCCAACAAGACTAGGCATTTGGAAGTCTGCACGTCACTGCTTGCCAGCAATAAACAGCAACCTCTACAGCATCGAATCATCACCTGCGATGAGAAGTGGGCCCTTTATGATAATCTTAAGCGATCTGTACAATGGTTAAGCAAGGCATAGCCTGCTGGACGGCATCCTAAGCCACCCTACACACCAAGAAGATGATGCTCCTTGTCTGGTGGTCCACAGCCAGGATAATTCATTGGAGTTTCTTTGCAAGAGACCAAACCGTCACTGCAGATCGTTATTGTGCTGAATTACACCAGATGAACCGGAAATTGCTGCAGAAACAACCGGCTTTGGTCAACAGACTTGGTGTTCTTCTGCTACAGGACAACACTTGCCCTCATGTCACACAACGAACATTGCTGACACTAAGTGCCTTGGGCTATGCAGCACTGCCTCATCCTGCCTATTACCCGGATTTGTCTCCATCAGACTATCATCTGTTTTGTCGCCTGGATCACTTCCTGTCCGGGAAACAGTTCACGACAGACTACGAGGTTCAAGGTGCAGTTGATGACTTCTTCGGGTCCCAGCCACAAGACTTTTTTCGTTCCGAGATCATGGCCTTGCCAGACAGATGGCAACTATGTGTTGATGCTGAGGGGGATTATTTTGCCTAGGTAAGTTCTCCTACTTTCCCATTCTCGCCGTCCATGTGTGCTGGTCCTTTGCCAGACATTTCATTAGCGCCAACCCAATAAATGAAACTTCAAGTGAGAAAAGGGGAAAATTGTCTTGGATATTTGGAATAGTCTATTTTCTTTGGAAATTGATGGAAATTCTAAATGTGTCATGGATATATTTGATGTTAACAGGAAAAAGCTGAACATAAGTGTTTTTCTTTGTAATTTTTAAGTATTTAAAAAGATTTATAAATTGATTTTTAAAATGTCTTCCAACTTTTTTGTTTTCTGGATGTATGCTAATATTTGTTAGCATGTATGTTATTCCATTTTTGGTAAATATGATAATTCAACCTCTCAACAAGGTGTGCCATCCTGGAGGCCAAGTGGTCTGAGGCACTAGACTCTGATCATTCTTTTGAGATGGGCGCAGATTTGAGTCCCGGATGAGGCATGGGCGATGTGAATTCATGTGATTTAAAATTCTTCATAAATTTGATTTATATGAGGAATAAAATCAGCTGTGATACATGGATTGTATATGATATACACTATCTACCAACAAGTAATTGGTAGATAGTGTATATCATATACAATCCATGTATCACAGCTGATTTTATTCCTCATATGCAACTCCAAAACTACACACACGTGAAGAACCCTCGTGTAGAAATAATGGCCCGAAGATGGCGGTAAAGGTACCGCAGAAAACGCTCTCCGTAACAACGAACCCCATGTGAGACGTCTCCTGACCCGATGAGTATAACTCTTTCTACTAAAATCTTTTAATTAATAGTAAATTTCAAACATTTGATTGTGCAAGTGAATGAATGTGGAACTGAAAATTTATAACCTAACTGATTTATTTCTCAATTTTTTTTTTTTTTTTTATAACTAACCAAAGGTCCGTAACGTAAGAGACCTCTCGGGGCCAGGAGCACATGCCTCACAGAGCAAACAACGTGAGAAATACTTTGACAATATCAGGTAAAATACCTTAGATATTATGTATAGTTTAAGTAATTGGACACCTGTGATAGCAAAGGAAAACAAAGTTTATTCACCTTCAATAGTTGGTGGAGCCTCCACGAGCGGCGATTACAGCTGCGACCCTCCAAGGCATACTCTCAACCAGGCGTTGTACGACAGCTAGCGGTATTTTCTTCCACTCGGCTTGGAGAAGACAGGTCAGTTCCTTCACCGATTTCGGACGGTGGGGGGCACCCCTTAAGTCGACGCTCCAACTCGTCCCAGAGGTGCTAGATAGGGTTAAGGTCCGGTCTCTGTGCAGGCCAGTCCATTCGATTAACCCCATTGTCACCATACCAAGCCATGGTGGACCTCGCAACACGACAGGTGGCATTGTCATCCTGAAAGTAACATGGGTCCTCCCTGTAAAACTGCCACAACTTAGGAAGCACATGGTTATCCAAAATGGTGCAGTAGGTCTCGGCGTTAAGTCTACCAGGAATTGCGACCAAGGGTCCCCGTGCCATACCAGGAGAAACACCCCCATAGCATAATTCCACAACCGCTGAACTTCACAGTTGGCACAATACATTCCGGCAGGAGGTGTTCTCCAGGCAGACGCCAAACCCAGACCCTGCCATCCGAACAGTAGAGGGTGAACCTTGATTCGTCGCTCCAGAGAACCTGTTTCCACTGTTCAACGGTCCACTGTCGACGTTCTTTGCACCACGTTAGCCGAGCAGCGCTATTGGACTTGGTGATCAAAGGCTTGTGGGCGGCAGCACGTCCATGATAACCGAGCAGATGGGCTTCCTTACGGATGGTATTCATCAAAAGAACACTCCCGGATACCTGTTGAAACTCCTCGCGGATGTGGCCCATCGATTTGGTGCGGTTCTTCCGAATTTCTCTAGCCAGCACCTGTCGGTCTAAAACTCACAGTTTTGTGGGTCTGCCGGGTCGGGGCACATTCCGAGTCACCTCTCATCTTCCACTTGCCAATCACGTAGGCCACTGTCTATTTTGGGTACTTCAACTCGCTGGATATGTCATGTATGGATCGGCCATTTCTGTGATACCCGACGATTACACCTTTCTCGAAATCAGAGAGCTCCAAACTGCGTGGCATCTTGCATGCGACTGGTTGCGTTGTTGTTTCCCACTAGATATTTAACGGCGGCGGCTGTGACATTTATCAGGACCGCAGATATCGTCGATTGCAGAGGTGTCCAATTACTTGTTGGTAGATAGTGTAGTTTGGTATATAGTGAAATGTTATATGCCTATGTATACCTGTTCTTCACCTATATATTAATTATTCAGCATGTCAATATCTATGTCAACTGCTAATGTACAGAATGAACTTATTAATTATATAAACTTTCAAAACCATCAAAAATTTGATTTACCCAATTTCCCATTGTTTGCACATTTGTGAGGTTGTTTTTCATTGTTATCAGTCATCCACTATCCCTTGCAAGTGTTAAGATGTTTAGAAATCTATGTCTAAGAATATAAATGAGTGGTAGGCAATGCACGTAACTAACAAATAAATTAAGAAGAAGGTAGTGTAGAACACACTAAGTTACATATAAAAAGTTTAAGGCAAATATATTTCAGCCATTACTATGGCCTTCATCAGTGCGACTATGATTGGTTTACGTTGCCAGATTGGAAAGCAATTTGGCAACGTAAACCAATCATAGTCGCACTGCTGAAGGCCATAGTAATGGCTGAAATATATTTGCCTTAAACTTTTTATATGTAACTTAGTGTGTTCTACAATACCTTCTTCTTAATTTCTAAGAATGTAGTCGTAAATGAGTATACAATGGCTTTTGATGGTTTTAAAAGTTCATATAACTAATTATGTTCATCACACTCATATTAGCGGTTGACACAAATAATGGTATGCTGAGTAATTAATCCATGTGAAGAACAGGTATCCATAGGTATACAGTATGTTACTATATACCAAATTATATGGGTGGTGTGTTTGTCTGATGATGCTGGTTCTGTCCCTTCCCTGGAATCAGTGCACCTGAATTAGGGATGAACAACTGCTTATAGCCCTCTGAGTTGCTCACAGTGGTCATTAAACCCAGAAACACACACACAAAAAGAAAAACAATATGTCTGTTTATAATTGCCATCATTATCAGAGTGTCTTTTCAAGATGTGATTGCTCACTCATAGCCTGCAAGATCACCAGATCTGTTCCCAATCAAGCATGACTGGAAGATGATTGGGAGCCACCTAATTTTAAATTCCATACCTCAACTTTCAGTGCCTCACCTGAGAGCTCTGGTCAAACAGGCATGGAGGGATATATCAGAAGGTGACATCCAACACCTCTTGGACTGAATGCATCCCAGACTCAGCACTTATATTCAATCATGTGTATTGTCACACTAGATATTAATTTTCAAAAATGCTGGCTGTTTTTTATTTTGTTATCTCAAAACATAATTGTAATCATTTCAAAGTTAAATCATTTCCTCCTGTAATCATTTTTTATATTATTACTAACTTTAAGTGAAAATCAGATCACTCTTGGATAGTGTTTTTGTTTCCATTTTCTCTGCTGTGTAACTATGGTATTGATAGTTACAGTCCAAGGGTGTCAAGTGCCCATAATGTGGGCAAAGCAAGCATTACATTTCATCTCACTGTTTGTTTGACATCATGGACCTAGTGATGCATCTGTTCTTTTATCTAGTATGTTCCCTTGAGATGATTGTGTGTGACCTCATGTGTTTTTAGTGTTGTTATCATGTGTGTTTGTAAAAGATTGTAGTTTTTATGATTAGAATTAGTCAGTTTTCTATGTATCCAGTTCCTTGATTAGTAAATCACTGGACTAAATATCAGGAAAAGAGAAAAATTTGAGTTTATTGCTTTTAATAAAAATGTGTTTTAATTCCTAATACTGGCAAAGTAGCAATCAATTGCTTCTCTCTTTCTTAGGTAAACCTGACAAACCTAAAGGTCCACTTGAAGTTTCTGATGTTCACGCTGAAGGCTGTAAGCTCAAATGGGACAAACCTGAAGATGATGGTGGTCAGCCAATTAAGGAATATGTTGTTGAAAAAATGGACACAGACACTGGACGATGGATACCTGTCACCACTACCAGAGAACCCGAAGCAGAAATATCAGGTTTGATTCCTGGAAAGGAATACAAATTCAGAGTAAAAGCTGTTAATCCTGAAGGTGAATCTGAACCTTTGGAAACTCAGACTGGTACTGTGGCAAAGAATCCATTTGGTAAGGAACATTGGTTTAGGTATTTATTCTGTGTTTTGCAGAATAAGTAACTTCAAATGAATTAAGTATGTTTCTTATATTATTCAAGATCACAGATAGTACATTTTCCTCCATCCAACACAGTATTCTTTGGAGTTAATGGTAGTTTTCTCACCAAGTTGAAATTGTCGGTCCTACATACCAACACATTTAGCCCCACTATGAATAGCACCAACTAATTGAAACTTAAAAACAGGCTTTCTTGTTCCATACCCATTAAATCTTAATGTCTTGTCCCTCCAGCAAGGGAGCTGCTATAGTACCTTTATCTGTGAACCTAGAATTACTCCCTTTATGGTAAAAACTGTCTTTTAATTTCATATTTGTCAGTTATCTTGTAGCTTATGCATATCAACTGTAACAAAGTAATGCTCATTTTTGTTGACTCTTATATATACCATAATGGGCTCTAATATATTTTTAAAGTCGAAAATGAGATACGCTGTGCTTGAGCTTAAAAGCTCGTCCAGACATTTCATCAAATACATGCAGCTTAAAATCAATACAATACTAATGATAAGCTTACCTTTAACCAACTGAAAGTTGCTGAAGCTCTTTTGCCCCATTTCAAGCATGTGTAGGCATTCACAAACTTCCTGTTGGCGAGATGTGTTCAGTAATTATTAATAGAATAGAATTATTATTTATAATTACTGAACACATCTTGCCACCAGGAAGTTTGTAAATGCCTACACATACTTGAAATGTGATAAAATGAGCTTCAGCAACTTTCAGTTGGCTAAAGGTAACTTATCAGTAGTATAATTTTGCAATACGGGGATTACTAGGATGACATAAATATTATTTTTTGTCAAATTTTTGGGTTGCATGCCAACCCATCGTCGGGATTGACTCAATAGAGTAGGTGTTGCTACTCACGTGGTAATATCCAGCCTTTTATGTTCATTAATCATGGCACCTCTTCTTTTTATTTGTAGACTTTCTTCCAATTTCCCTTTTACACAGTGCTGTTGATGGGAGAGAATTTTTAAAGAGACCTAGTTAATCGAATGTCCAGTACTTTAGTACGAGACACTCAATTAACTGGGACTCATTAGTACTAAAGTACCGGACATTTGATTAACTGGAACTGTTTAAAAATTCTCTCACACCAACAGCACTGTGTAAAACAGAATTTGGAGGAAAGTCTAGAAATCCAAAGAAGAAGAGGTGCTACAATTAACAAACACAGACGTGCCAACTCTCCGGATTTAGGTGGGAGATTCCGGATTTTCAGCCATTCCTCCTGCCCTCCGGATAAATGTCAAATTCTCCCGATTTTCGCCGATAATTAGCCATTATGATGGTCGAAATTCCATCAACCACCGCCTTGGATCGATGCAGAAGAAAAAAATTTCGAGCCGCTTGTGAAATCTTTTTCTTTCTGCGTCGATGCAAGACGGTATTTACAGTCATCAGTATCGTACTTTTCCTCTCCTCATATCTGCATGGCGCGGTGGTCTATTTTATGTTGGTTACAAACACTCGCGCACCAGCTGTGACCTACTTATTGTTTCACGTCTCCCTGCTCTTAGCTGCGAGCTCTGTTTATGGTTTCTTCAGTTTTGCGGAGTGCTTTTCAGTTTTGCTTTACTGTGGAGATTTTTATTTCTTCTTTTTGTACCATGTTTGTCTCTTTTCCCTTCTTCGTCGCATTTTGTGGAAGATAAATGTGCTCCTTTGTTCATCTCTAATTGCGAATCTGTTATTGTCAGCTTTGTTTTATCTTCTATTGTAGCATTTTCTGTACACTTAGTTTGTGAATTTTTTTTTTCTCATTCCTTTCGCTTACTTTTTGCGGGAGATTGTTCCTTTTGCATTACGCCACTTTCGCGGTTTTTAATGTTTTATTTTATGTCATATCGTTGGCAATTTGTTTCTTCTTTACATATTAGCTGTTATTGTCTTTGCTGCATAATAAAGTTGTGAAACTGAGCGCCGGCTTTCGACAAATTGTCCAGATGGGTTCAGGTTTGAATCGCAATGGGGCATGGTTGTTGTATACTTGCTAACTTTTACGGATTATCCATAAAATTTATGGATTTCTGCTTAATTTTACTGATTTACGGATAGAAGTCTTTTTTTACGGATTTTTTAATATTTCGATTGCTCAATCGAAATATTTCAATCCCCTGCAACCATTCATTTAGATTTTCTACCGGACCTTACGAGCGCCGTGTTTCGCGATGATGTCACCTTTGACTCGCCGGCTTCATGCGGAGCCATCAGGTATAACGATGGCTCCACTTCTTGGCGTCTCCTTGGGTAGCTCTATCTCTCCACTGGAGTGCTCAAGTGACGTGCCGACCAGAGTTCTCCAAAATGCGTAATCTAATTACGCATCTAGTAGGCATCAAAATGTTATCAACGCGTAAAAATACGCATCGGAAATTTTTCTCGACGCATAAAAATATGCATCTGGAATTTTTCTCGACTCGTAAAAGTATGCGGCAGGAATTTTTCTTGGGGCGTAAAAATACGCATTGATAATTTTTCTCGATGTGTAAAAATACGCATAGAAGAATTTTACCAATTCGTAAAAATATGCATCAGGACGGTATTTCGTCTTTCAGAGACGGAAGTAAATGAAATAAAGATTTTTTCCGTAATCGTTCTTTTTCCTGTGATGTTGCTTCTGTCCAGTATTGTTGTTATATATCATTTTATTCCTTAAATATTTGTATTTCAGTTTGAAAATGGAGGAAATTCGAGGGCGAAAAAATTTTGCTGTAATCTTTAGGCATGAGAGTGTGATGGCTTCGAGGAATTTCTCCTTTTCCGCTATAATTTGGGTTATCCACAAGATCGATGCATAACTGAATAGAAATTTTGGGGCAATTAGTAGTGGTGGAGAATGTTTTCTGCCTGAAACTTTCTAAACTTTCGAAAGAGGAAGTTTCGTCTTTCAAAACTTTCGGAAACGGAAGTTAGACGCAGTGAAGATTTCTACTGTAATCGTAATTTTATTTTTCACATGATGTTTCCTCTGCTTGTTGTTAAATATCATTTTATTTCATAAATATTTGTATTTCAACTTGAAAATGGAGGGAAAATGTTCGAAAACGGAAATCGGACGTGGCAAAGATATCCCCTGTAACTGTAATTTTTTTCCCCCAACGATGATCAGAACATGTATCCTGTATTCTTAAATATCCCCCTCCAAAGTTTTGCATTTCAGTTTGATAAACAGTTTGATTCAGTTTGATAAACATACAGTCTGCATTTAGAATTCACTTTTTAAACATTAAAAATGCTGTGTACCAATAATACTACTTCTGGAAAATTGCTTCTGCATCTGAAAAATGTCGATAAAAAATGGCGCTCATGTGATTTTATGAGCTGTAAAAAATCTCCTGATTTTTAGATTTTGAAGGTTGGGACGTCTGCAAACATATAAGCATGAGTGGCAGCACCTACTCTCTTGAGTCAGTCCCAATGACGGGTTGATGTGCAACCTGAAAATTTGACAAAAAGTGATATTTATGTCATCCTAGTGATCCCCATATTGTAAAATTATACTTTTATGATATTTCATCACTAGGATGTTGCCGTGACTTCATTAATACACAGGATTATCATTTTAATACTGTATATTTTTGAAGCTTTATCAACCTGAATTGAAAAGTTTTTTGCTCACCTTAACAAGTAAAAAATACTAGCTTTTCTTTCACATTTTAGCTCTCTGCATAGTATCAGTCCTATCATTCTTTCCCCTGGAACTTCTTACTTTAGCTTTTTCAGTTAAAAACATTTAAAACAGAGGCATGGTCATTTGGCTATCTGTTTATTTGTTGGACTTTTTGTGGGATTCAAGTTTTCTTGGTTACTTTTGTGTATTTTATCTTCTGGGTTATCTATGTGTTCAGCTGAGTTACTTCAGATAATATGTAACCGGTTCAGAGTAAGAAATCTGCTTCAAGCTTAAATTTTGAAGTAAAATAAAAATGTCTCAAATTGTAAACAACAAGTAAAAGATATCTTGTGGCAAAAAGTTACGATCTGCAGTGTGGATTGCCCTTATAGTCTTTTATGTAGGGCAGGTGAAAAGATACTGGATAGTCCTTGTGAAAAATCACAAAGCTGCAAGTGAAAAGTGTAGCTAGCAAATGATGTGCATGTGCAATGCAATTTAAGTAGTAATCTTTAAAAGTTACCACTCGTCCACCACACTTTTGTTAAGTTGTGTCTCTTAATCCTCTGAATTAATTAATTATCTTGATTTCAGTGTTGCTCTTCATTTGTCATATAGTGTATGAACATGAGAAAATCATTTTTTTTTCTTTTTTTTTTTTTTACAGAGGAACCAGGTAAACCTGGAAAACCATCTGGCCATGATTGGGGCAAACACTATGCGGACTTGATATGGACCCCACCAAAAAGTGATGGAGGAGCTCCAATCACCAGCTACATTATTGAAAAGAAGGACAAATATAGCACTAAATGGCAAAAAGCAGATGAGACCATTGGAGATAAATGTGAAGCTCGTGTTTCTGATTTGATTGAAGGCATGGAATACCAGTTCAGAGTCCGAGCAGTCAACAAAGCTGGGCCTAGTGATCCAAGTGATCCCAGCAGCCCTGTGATAGCAAAGCCTCGATTCTGTATGTAATAATTTTTGTCTTTTTTTCTTGTGCTGAAAGCAGATTTTAACATTTTGCAAAATTGAATTGTCTTGCAAAATTATTACATATTTAAAACAAATTAAAAATGGAATTATTAAAGATTTTAATTAGTCCTTTTTTTAATACAGCTAACAAAAATATTTGAAATGTGGAAGGCTGCTAAAAAGGCAGGTTTTTTTTTCTGTGATGAAGACAAACAAGCTTCTTGTGTTTCTCAATTCTTACTTTTGGCTGCATTTTGTGTAGTTTATTTGGATGTATTCTATCTTCTTTCTGGGTCATTAGAGGAAAGTGACTGAAGTTTGGAATGTTTTTCTCATCCTGTATGAATGTGCTTTTGTATTTATTAGTTATGAAAGTAAATTTAACAATCAAGGGTAAAAATTGTATTTTACATACCATTAATTCATTGATGCTTTAAATCCTTTCAACTGTGTAAAACTTTTATATAATTCTTGAAGTGATAAATTGATATATTAAAAGGTAATGCAGATTTATAACTTAGTTCAAAAACATTAAAATCTTAAAAAAACAATTCTGCACTGTTCTCTTGGCAAATCCAGGTCTTACTTAATTCCTTGAGTTACACATTTCAACTGTTCTTTCTCAGCATTCCTCAAACCAGTTCACATCTTTGTCTCTCCATCTAGTTGCTACTCCATTTCACTGAATTTAGAGGGGAGCTTCTCATTAGTATTCTCCTTATGTAATCCTTGTTGATAGCTGTTTCACTCTTTCATGGACTGCTCTGATTAGGTGTTGATTTAGATGTACCATTTGCTGAAGTTTCCTGGGAGAAAATGTGGGTGTTCTGATTGGCTGTGAATTTAATTGTGGCATCTGTTCGAGTTTATTGGAAATAATTTCCGTTACAGAATTATTAAAAATGCTTATTACTTTCTCTGGTGATGTGCACATCCTATAAGGCATAGTAATTTGCTCCTCTAATTGTACCTTGTTGTCAAACAGAAGTCATCGCTCTTTCCACGTTTATAAGTAAGTCACGGAAAAATTCTCTCTATGACTTCTGTTTGATGTTCCTAATCCACGTCTAGAAATTGTAACACATTTGAATTCACAAATAAACTCATTGAGAATTTTTCTGTGACTCACTTATAAACGTGGAAAGAGTGATGCCTTCTGTTTGTTGTTCCTAATCCCTGTCGGTTGTGTGTACTTTGTTGTGTTTGTAAATCTTATGCTCTAGACTCTAAGAAGGGATATTTGTAAAATCTATATCATTTACAGATAAAATTCTTTTAATATGTGATAAACCCTGAACAAATATTAATTTTGGCAATTTTGAATTCTGTTACTCCATATAGGATTCACTCAGATCATTCAAAGTATTGGACTGTTTGCTCTGGGTTTCATTGTGGAAATGTCATTTCGCCTTCCACAAGCATTCTTTTCAAATCTAATTTTTGGTATCTATAACTTCCAAAGTTTGTAAGTTTTCTGATGCAGATGCTGGATATTGGAAAATTTTTACAGCTTCAGATATTTTTGAAAAAATGTTATTTGGAATTTTGATAAAATGGTTTTCTTCATAAATTTCACTCTAGACAGTTTTTAATGTAGTTGAAATTTTGAATTAATATTACAAAAAAAATTTTAAAAATTTTCCATCTTCTAAGTCAAACAAATATATCAATTGTAGCGCATTTGAATTCACAAATGAATTCATAAGATTGCTTCCAGGAGTGTAGTTGGAAAATTGTGAAATTTTGAATAGTTGTTGCACAAAGGCTGTACTATAAATTCTTTTTGATATGCCTTGTTGTAATTGGAGATTATGTAAAACTATCAGAATGTTAGACTCTCTTAAAGCTTGCACAGAAGCAGGTGTTTAAAAAATTACAGTCTTCAAGAAAAATGATAGAGATCCAATGTAGGATGAAAGACTTTTCATTTTGCTTTCAACTACCTTGTAAGTTTGCAAGGCATTCACCATTAATTAAACTTGCAGCTGGACAATAGTCCTAATCATATTAATTAAGTGTCCTCTCAGATATCCATTTGCTGGCTCACAAAAGAGAGATTAAGTCTAGTTTTTTTTAGAAGTCTAGTCTTTTACATATAGTTTCTTTTTCTTCTTCACCTCCACATTATTAATTGCACAGTTAGGTGGAGTATCTAGAAAATCTTTCTTTGGATGCTACTCAGTTCTGTTTTGTTTCATCTTGCTCCTTAACTTTTTTCTTTTATGTCGTTGTTTAAACAGTCTCTCTATCTTATCATAGGTCTAGTGCTCTGTTTTCATGGTGTGTTCATAGCTTATGTTCCTTGCATTTTTCTTTTCCATTCTCAACACATGCTTAAACCAGTGCTGGCATGCTTCTTGATTCTGCTTTTTGAAACCTCTATCTCTTTAACTGTTGCCCTTCTAATTGTATACTTACTGGTGATATTCCACATTTATCTCACCATCTTCATTTCTGTAGCATTTAGCTTATTCTCAATATGTCCTCTCACCAGCTTAGTTTTTGCACTGTGAACCACAGCTGAGCATACTGTAGACTTGGAAACTGTTTCTCAGTCTCATTTGCAACTTTCTTACCAGAAACTACTATTTTCTTCCATTTATTTCATCCTACCTGCACTCTGCTGCTAATTTCCTTTATTATTTCAACTCCATCCTTCATCAATGGTTCCAGGTATTTAAACCTTCCTACTCTTTTTGGCACTTCTTCTTATGTATTAGAACTATTAGTTCAGTTCTCTCCTTATTCACCACAGTGTATATATCCTCTGTTCTACGAGAGTCATTTCAAAAGTTTTGCACAGTATGGGTTATCTCTTAAAATCGAATTTATTTCACAACATACCTTTACAGGCCTTGGAAGTAATCTCCATGTTTCTTTATGACAGCGGCCCAACATTTGGGCAAGTCTTGTATTTCATTGTTGAGGCATCGTAGTATTCGGGTCACCTCTTTAGAAACATCCTGAATTGTACTGAATCGTTTCCCATGTACTGGCTTCTTCAGTTTTGGGAACAAGTCTTAGTCTGGTGGGCTCATGTCAGGACTGTATTGCATGTGGGGAAGCAATTCCCACCCATACTTTTCCAGAATATCTCTTACGGTATGGGGCGACATGTGGCCTCGCGTTGCCATGCAAAATGATGACACCAGCTTTGAGCATGTCTTACCTTCTTTGGCAAATCTTTGGGTGCAAAACATTTTGTAGAAATCTTCTGTAGTATTCCGCTGTTACAGAGATCCCCTCGGACACTCTGTCTGTTGCTATCACTCCAACCTTGTCATGGGCCCTAATCATCATCAGCTTAACCTTTGATTATTGGCGGCAAAATTTTTTCTGTCGAGATGATTCTGGAGGTTTCCACTGACCGGACTGGGATTTCAGTTCTGGTTTAAAATCTTGTGTCCAGGTTTCATCTATAGCAACAATTCTGTCCAAAAACTGCCCACCTTCCATCTCGTACTGCTAAAGCAATTCTTCTGTGATCCCTTTGCAAACTTCTTGCTGCTCTTCACAGAGATTATGTGGAATTTATTTGGCAGCCACTTTTGTCTTCTGTAATGTTTCACTTAGGATTCTGAAAACTGAAGCAGTAGACATGTTTGCTTCATATGCAATCTCTTCATATGTTATCCGTCGATCTTCTTCCAAAATGCTGTCAACAATAATCACAAAAGTGTCTTTTGTTGCACTGATGGCCGGTGCTTCTTTGGTCATCTTAGATATTTTCCAGACCTTGGCGGAAACAAGAAGCCCACCGTGACAATGTGCTACGATCCACTACACTAACCCCAGAAACTTCACACAAAGCTTTATGAATTTCAGTAGGGGATTTTCCTCTTGAAGTTTCAATTTTAATGTAGGATTGGTGGTCGCTACTTGAGATGTGACCTAACTCACTTTCTTTCTCCATTTCTAAGCAGAATTTTTTGGAATAGGAACAAATTGTCCAGCAAACATAGGCACAAATTTGTATATTGAGGTCTGACTCCCAACTGGCGCAATGATTGGAGTGATTGCATCATCCTACAGGCAGTACCTGCACAGTTGGCAAAACTTTTGAAATGATCTATGTAGTTCTGTTCTGCTTACTAATCTTCAGGCACCATGTTCAAATACTGTTCTCCAATGTTCCAAGCTTTTCTTGTACATTATTCTATTGCTTCTCTCTCTCTCTCTCTTTCCGTTGCTGCTGGTTTTGTTTCTTTTAGCTCTTTGTGCAGAGTACTATGTCATATGGAAAGAACATAGTTCATAAACCTCTAATATGGGTTTTTTCTTCTAGGCAAATAAGTTAATTAAATAAAGCAAATTTTCGGAGAAAACTCTTCTTCTTCAGGCAGTCTTTTGTTTTTCTCTCTTTTTCTGCCACTATCGCGGTTACGTTTATTTTTTACCAAATCTTGGCAGATGTTAGGCAGGAACAAACCTCTGCACTCATTGACGATGGAAGTCTGATTTTTCTCAATTTCTATTCCTTCTTTTGATTTTCTTTTTTGATAGTTGCCCTGGAAACTAATGACTTTTAGTGAATTCCAGTCCATGTTGTTTCCAGTTTCTGTAACATGTTTATCAAATCCTGTCTTGTTGGAGCAATTTTTTGTAGCTGCTTTATGTTCTGTTATTCGAGTTTCTAGTCTGTGACCTGTCTCACCTATGTAGGATACTTTACAACTACATTTTACCTCATAGACCACTCCTTGCATTTTAAAAATATCTTCTTCTCTTTGAACTATCTTTGGGAAATATTTCTTAACTTTGCTCTTTAAACTTGGAGTTAGCCTTATGTCATACTTCTTACTAATTCTTTTTAAAGATTTGAATAAACCTTGGTGATAAGAAATTTTTCTAGTAAATTTTATTTACTGCTGTTGTGTGTTCTTCTTACCTAAAGAATTTAGAAGTTTTTCAACTTTGTTCTTAGGATGGTTATTTTCTGAGGATGACTTAAAGTACTTTTTTGTGTACTTTCTTCATTTCTGCTGTAAATACTACTTTATTTTTTCTAAGAACTGACTTGCCACATTTTTCTTAATAAAATATGGATGATAGGAATTGAAATCCTATAATTTATTCGTATTTAATGGTTTCTTATACACTTTTGTAAGGAATTTTCCAGCTTCCTAATAGATTGTAATATCTAAAAAGTTAATCCTCCTTCTTAGATATTACAAAGTTTTTCAACTTTGTAATATTACATTACAAAGTTGAAAAACTTATAAATTCTTCAGGTAAGAAGAACACACAACAGCTGCAAATAAAATTTACTAGAAACATTACTTATCACCAAGGCATACCCACCAAATTTTACGGTTTACCCATAAAATATACAAAAATTCTACTTGTTTTACTGTTATTTTATGGATGACATATTGTTTTTCTTTTTTCTTTTTTCGAGGGTAGAATAAGGGCTCCAAGGGCCAACCGAGCCTTTATATTCTGATTTACCTAATCTCAGTTCTGCGTCCCGAACCATTTTTACTCGTAGCCTAGCAGGAAAGATTCTGTAAAAAATTATGTATGATTAGCGTTGGCGATAACTGCAAAAAGTGAAGAGAGGGAAATGAAAAATATCTGCCTGACATTAGACTTTGTAGCCGAATGATAGCTTACTAATGAGATGATTATGTATATTGATTACACTTTAATTGCTGTAAGCGTAAAGTAGTGTAAAATATTTTAATTATAACATGTGAAATCGATTAAAGTAATCTGCATAATGTATAGACTTTTAATCGATATGTTCGAGCCCTTTAATCGCTACGGTCGACATAGGAGTCATTCGAACATATCGATTAAACAAACGTTCGCTGAAATATTTTTTGTACAGATTTCAATTCTTGAAAGTTGGCAGGTCCGCTAACGTTTTTTCGAATCTTTAAAGAGAATTAGTAAGAAGTATGACATAAGGCTAGCTCCAAGTTTAGAGAACAAAGTTAAAAAATATTTCCCAAAGATATTTCAAAGAGAAGAAGGTAATTTAAAAATGCAAAGAGTGGTCTATGAGGTAAAATATAGTTGTGGACTATCCTACATAGGTGAGACAGGTTGCAGACTAGAAACTTGAATAGCAGAACATAAAGCAGCTATAAAAAAATTGCTCCATCAAAACAGGATTAGATAGACATGTTACAGAAACCAGACACAGCATGAACTTGAATTCACTAAAAGTCATCAATTTCCAGGGCAACTATGAAAAAAAAAAAAGAAAATTAAAAGAAGGAAAAGAAATTGAGAAAAAGCAGACCGTCATCACCAATGACTGCAGAGGTTTGTCCATGCCTAACATCTGCCAAGATTTGGTAAAAATAACCATAACCATCAGAGTTAACTGTAACCACGATAGTGACTGAAAAAGAGAGACAACAAAAGAATGCCTGAAGAAGAAAAAGAGTTTTCTCTGAAAATTTGCATTATTTAATTAACTTATTTTCCTAGAAGAAGAAACCCATATTAGATGTTTGATTAAGTGTTTAATTTAAGTAACTAGGAAGACAGTTTACAGCATGAGCTTTATTCAAAGGATAGTTCATAATGCTGTTTCTGTCATTTCCACTGTTGCTAGAATCAGCAACAATATGTTTTTTTACATGTGTGAAGTGACCAAATAACTAAAGGTTTTTTTATTAATGCAGCATTTGCAACACTAATTCCTGGTGGTGCATTATATATATACTTGTGATTTTTGTAATCGTTTCTTTGATTTTTGTGGCAGATGAAGAGTGTTGGTTGGGCCAGGAAAGTTATAGATGCATGCAAAAACTTTGACTAAATTATTCTTCATGCAACTCTGAGAAGGTTTTGCCAATTAAAAATTTTTTTTGGTGGGCTTTAAACTTGCATCTATGGCTTTGCAGAAACCCATTTCCAACTACGTCTTTGTGGAGGTGAGAAAATGCAGAGTTTTGCTGGTCCTTGATAAAGCCAAGGCTCGGCATTCTCGAGACTTTCTACATTCAGGTTTACTATTACTTTATTTTATTGTTTACTCATGCCTGTTGGGCTTTGAAGTTTTCTATATTTTTTTAGTTCTTGTTTAATAATTTTTTTACTGTCTCTACTTAGTAGTGTGTATATATATAGCGCTAAAATGAACAAAACATACCTTTAGGGTTAAAGATGACTTCGTTTTAATAAACATACAAAATGCTTGAAGATGTTAACTGCAGAAAATGTGATGAATAATTGAAGATAAAAAAAAAAAAAAAGAATAATAAGAGTTTACTTCGTGAAAGTTCACATTCCATAAACTGTTCTTAGTCATTTACTGATCACCAAAAACATAGTTTGCTCTTTAAAAGGAAGAAAAAAATGAAGAACCAGACACATAATTTCAGTAAGCCAAGTTCCATCATTTTAGAAAAACAGAAGAAGGAAAAACAAACTTCTAGTGCAATGCACAAACATACATGTTTCCAGGACGGGAACTTCACACACATCTGCACAGCTTTCCGTGGAGAGAAAAAATTGCTGTTTCTATCCAAGCGTGAGAGAGCTAGTTGCACCGGAGCGCCCTGTCTTGACTTACACAGGAAATAATGCTTATATTTAAGTTTTTCTTTCCTTTTGGACTTCTGTCAGAGCATAAGTAGTGGTTTTATGCTAACAATATATATATAAAGTATATGAACTTATGAAAATAGGAAGTTCTGACAACCTGCCTCTGTTGTTAAGATATTTTGTATTTCAATTTTTCTTCTGTATCTGGGTTTTAAATATAAGAAAATCCCTGCAAAAGAGAGAGTGAGGGTATGGGTGCAGATGGGGAAAGCTAATGCTCATTCAAGTTATTGGAGAATCTCCAACAAACATGCCGACAATGGGCAACAACATGTAACAAGAGATAAATAAATTAAAGTTAAATAAAATAGGGCTTCCTGTCAATCTTCCACAAACCGTTTCTCTTGTGGAATCTGCCATACATAGAACTGATCCTGTACACCAA
The DNA here is from genome assembly GCA_039090855.1 of Macrothele yani. NCBI lineage: Eukaryota > Metazoa > Arthropoda > Arachnida > Araneae > Macrothelidae > Macrothele > Macrothele yani. Next base: position 10,595,790 of record CM076992.1, read on the forward strand.
CCACTTCTCTGTGCTAATACAGCTTTAATTTTATCCCATCAAAAATCTGAGCCAATCATACTCATCTTCTCATCTGAAATAATTGAGGTCATTTCTTAATGAAAAAAACCTGGCCATTTGCAAAGCTGATAAAGTTGGTTGCCCAGTTATCATTGAAAAAGCAGTAGTAAACCAAAAAGTGCATTCATTTTTTGATTTTACTAATTGCATTCCTCTGAATTCAGACTCCACCAGTTCATTCAAAAATGTCATCGATAGACTCTCCGTTGTCTCTCATTCTCTTGTTTATTTATTATTATTAATAATGACATTTTCTTTAGTATTCTGTCTGCCAGTCTGTTACCATTTGTTGCTGAACTGTTGTTGAAACTAGTGTTGTAGTCAGTGCATCATTAGCTTTTTTCATGTCATTCCAAGAACTTTCAAAAGAAAGTTAATTCCTTTCCTGAAAAGGGGAGGGGGATTAGTATGATTGATCATGCTATAAAGTTTGTGCACCTTGTAGAAATAATGTTCTGTATCCCCTATGGCCAAAGCTTTATCAAATGCTTTAGACATTTGTGCCATTCTGTGGCACACTAAGGGGGAGCTGAAAGTTGTCTAATTCTGCTAGAACATGAACAATTTTTTCCTTTCTGTGTGTGTTGGCATGTGCATTTTGAAGTATGCGTTTATTAATTTGTATTTTTGTTACTTTTTTTATTTTTCTGCACGCAGTGGCTCCACAGATTTCCAACTTGAAGGACATTACTGTGCGTGCTGGGCAGACTGTCCGATTTGATGCCAAGGTCATTGGAGAACCTCCACCAAAGAAGGTCTGGCAGTTCCAGAAAAATCAACTAAAATCTGGAGGCAGAACATCTATAGAAGTTGAAGAATACAGAACAAAATTGATAATCAATTCTATAGAGCGCAAAGATTGTGGTCCTTACACTCTGACTGTTGAAAATCCTTCTGGAAAAGATGAAGTTACAGTGAATCTAAATGTCCTAGGTATGGATACATTATTAACGTATTTAATGGCAAGAGTTTTAACTTGTAGTAACTATGTATGTAAACAGTACTTAATGCTGTTTTTTTTTAATTTACATAAATTCGTAATTAATTATGAGGAATTGTACACCAACTATACTTAAAATAGCAAAATTATATTAGCAATTGAATTTATTGGCATGAAAATAGATCATTTAAGTGGATAAATTCATTTAAGAAACCATCTTTGTTCAAAAGCCATGCAATGGAATTCCTTTAGCCAATCAGATAAGTTTCTTTTTTCTCTGAAATTGAATTGCACAAAATGAATGTATTAGTATGTGTGTGTTTGGGCTTGCATGCATGTATATGTGTGCCTTTTCCCTTAAGTCTAATTTTCATGTATTTTTGTGTTAAAAAATATGTCGCACTGCCACTATTTCCTGAATATTTTCAAATGAAAACAGGTCTTTAGAAATATTTTTCTTTAATTAGTTTGGCATGTGTTGGCATTTAACTTCAAGCAACTTCTCTAATTTGACAAAAAAAGAGACAGAGAGAAAGAAATAATTGTGTTTGTGCTACTCTGAAAGAAAAGAGGTGCAGTGATTTTGCGTCAGCTAGTTATTAAAAATCTAGCTGTTCTGTATTCACACATCTGACATTTACTATTTTAATCCCAAAGTTATTCATTGCTGCTTCTTTAATAGAATGTGCCACATTGCAAATAATTGATCTCAAGCCATGCTCTTTCCCTCTCTCTTTCATTAGCTTATATGATTTATGTGTTTTTGATTAATCAGTGTTTGTTGCTTGTCATGCTGCTGTTGAAGACATATGCTATAATTAAAAATAGAATAGATATTCATGCAAGCTCTTTGGCAAAAAAAGAAAAGGATATTTCAAAGACATGGTATGGTGGTTCTGAAGTGTCAGTTTTCAAGCTAGGAAGAGCATCATCAGAAAAGGGTCAGACATTCAACATTTTATGTATCATAGCATACAGTGTACACTTCAGCTGCTAGTTAAACTGTTCTGTTCCTCTATTAATTTGCCAAAACTTTTAGAAAAATAAACTTAGCAAATGCAATGAACATCTCGTTTTCTGAAGTCAGAGAACTAATCAGTAGCTGCAGCTTCCTCAATTGTTATGGTCTTTTAATCTTTCTATTATTATTTTGATCATATTATCTGGTTCAAATAGTGATGTGAGGGGGAAAGTGCAAGTCTAGATCCCTTGATTTGCAAGGAAATATCAAAATGCATAAAATCACTCACATCTTTAAGTAAGAAATTTTATTGCATTTGCATCAGTGCATGCTTTAATTCATTGAATGTAAAAAATGCAACCATTAATATTAATGCCATTTCTCCATTATTCTACGTAATAAAACATTCAATACTTGATGCAACTACAGTTTACCTTTAAGACTGTAATCTATTGTTATTTTATTCCATTTTGCTTTTTTCAGAATTAATCTAGAAAAAATTGAAAAAAATTTCAAGACAAAGTCTCAGTTAACATTGGCACAGACATACAAACATGCACTCACTCTCTCTCCCACTCTGTCTCTTCCTTTCTTTCATTTTTGCAAGTTATGTAATGAACATTAATTATACTGATGAGGCCAATATTGTTTGTGTCTCACCACTGTAGGGCCATTATTTTCCTCCACTGAAATGCGTTTACCTGCCTTTATGAAAATTTGGTGATATATCTTTTCTGCTTTTGCTGTCTGTATCACAAGCATTAATCAATCAAAAGATCTGCAAGTTGTGTAAACTCATAGCAATTATTTACAGTTTCACACAGTGGCATTATTTTTAAATGGTCTGTCATCAAATGCAAGTAATAATGTAGAAACAGGATCATTATCACATTGAGCATCACAGACCATTCCTCCACCATTTATGCATGAAGAAATTAATGAAATAGCACAACTGTGCTTCAGTAACAACAAAAGATTTGTATCCCAGTGTAACTCATTTTCTAGTAATGAATATTTTCATCTAGTTCTGCATTTATAGAGCATGAAGCTCTCATCCAAGCTGAGGTTTCAATTTGAGATTTATATTTTGTATAATCTGCAATTTGTGTGTTCCATTACTTGAAAAGGCTGTTTCAGCTTTGAACGTGGGTGTTTATTTACCATGGAACTTTTTATTATATTTGCACTTTTAAGGTATTAACCTCTTGCAAAGTGCGCATAGTTTACGTGCAATTCATAAATGAAAAAACCATGAGGAATAACCACTCACCATAAAGATCATGGTAACCTCCAATGGACCAAACACTTCCAACACGTCAATTCATCGTGATGTAACTGGGCTTCCACAGGTTTACAGACCTCTTGCTTACGCTTCTTATTTTCGGGTGTGAAACATCGTTTTTTCCTTTGCCTTATAGTATGTTACTATAATGCTTGTCAATTCGATAAAAATCATACATACAACTCATTCATACAATTCAAGTAAAAACTATGTACATAAACCTTACATTCACAGGTGATTAAACCTTAGTCAACTCTAATTATGGAACTCCTCCTTCTGTTTCACAACCTCTGCTACTCCCACTGCAATTGTCACACCCATTCAGCCCCGCACATCCAATCCTCTAGTACTTTCGACAGATCCCTGTCATCTTCAGGAGGCAGGTGTGTCTCATCCGCCCACCGCAGCTCAAGTGAGCAGAGCCATCGAGGCCTGGGCCCCAGTCGCTATCTCTGAATCGTTGTGTCTCTGGCGCCATCTATTGTCCCTGCTGCTCTTTTTTCTCTCTTTCTTTTTACGCTGCTGTTCAATTTTTATTATGGCTTTCCATTGTTCGTTTAAGTTATTTGGCTCATTAATGTTGCATAATCTTGATCTGTTTTTTTCAATTAACACTGATTCTGCAATTCTTAACTGCTTTTCGTTTTTACAGCTCTTAATAATTTTAATATCTTCAAACCTTGGACATTTTTGATTTTCCATACAGTATTGGGTCAATGCTGTCTTAGCCTCTTTTTGTTCCAATTATTAATATGCTGATTCAATCTATACTTTAATTTGTTCTTGGTGCTGCCTATATATGACACAGGTGGTTGCTGGTTTATTGGGATTTCATAAATTGCTGCTCTATCTAATTGGCTAATTTTTTCATTTTTAATCACTAAATTTTTTACAGTAAGTACCTGATTTCCTACCTGTATGCCATACTTGCCACAAACTTTATTAAAAGCAGAAATTAATAAAGTTTGTGGCAAGTATGGCATACAGGTAGGAAATCAGGTACTTACTGTAAAAAATTTAGTGATTAAAAATGAAAAAATTAGCCAATTAGATAGAGCAGGAATTTATGAAATCCCAATAAACCAGCAACCACCTGTGTCATATATAGGCAGCACCAAGAACAAATTAAAGTATAGATTGAATCAGCATATTAATAATTGGAACAAAAAGAGGCTAAGACAGCATTGACCCAATACTGTATGGAAAATCAAAAATGTCCAAGGTTTGAAGATATTAAAATTATTAAGAGCTGTAAAAACGAAAAGCAGTTAAGAATTGCAGAATCAGTGTTAATTGAAAAAAACAGATCAAGATTATGCAACATTAATGAGCCAAATAACTTAAACGAACAATGGAAAGCCATAATAAAAATTGAACAGCAGCGTAAAAAGAAAGAGAGAAAAAAGAGCAGCAGGGACAATAGATGGCGCCAGAGACACAACGATTCAGAGATAGCGACTGGGGCCCAGGCCTCGATGGCTCTGCTCACTTGAGCTGCGGTGGGCGGATGAGACACACCTGCCTCCTGAAGATGACAGGGATCTGTCGAAAGTACTAGAGGATTGGATGTGCGGGGCTGAATGGGTGTGACAATTGCAGTGGGAGTAGCAGAGGTTGTGAAACAGAAGGAGGAGTTCCATAATTAGAGTTGACTAAGGTTTAATCACCTGTGAATGTAAGGTTTATGTACATAGTTTTTACTTGAATTGTATGAATGAGTTGTATGTATGATTTTTATCGAATTGACAAGCATTATAGTAACATACTATAAGGCAAAGGAAAAAAACGATGTTTCACACCCGAAAATAAGAAGCGTAAGCAAGAGGTCTGTAAACCTGTGGAAGCCCAGTTACATCACGATGAATTGACGTGTTGGAAGTGTTTGGTCCATTGGAGGTTACCATGATCTTTATGGTGAGTGGTTATTCCTCATGGTTTTTTCATGGAACTTTTTGTTATCAGTAAAATGCAAAACTTCCAAATTATCATGTCTTTTCTACTAAGCTCAGAAAATTGTGTTTACAGTATTTGGTGTTTCAGCTGATAACATGTTTGTGCCAGTCTTGTCACTACACTCTAAAGTATCAGAAATGCAAAAAGTAGCATCATTTCTTTCTCACCCATTTCTATTCACTTCTTCCTGGGTGATTTTTCTTCAGAACATCTTTGCTTATATATTGCTAAGAAGCTCTGGTTTCTAGACAGTAATTTTTGGCACAGGCTTATCAAAAAATTGTTCAAAATGTCCTGTCATCCTTGCCTTTTGACATACCAGTAAATTAAAATTTCACAGAAGCTAGTGAAACACTTTGGAACTGCACAGTGAGATGTCAACATCAGGTGCATATTCATTGAGCATTATTTTGCCAAATGGATCATAACGTGTTTTGAAATCGCTAAATTCAAAATCGAAAGATCACAGGAATACAGTATTTATCTTTTATTGAATATACACAGTCGAGCCACATTATTGTGATCACCTCCTACTTTTGACATCAACAGTGTGTAGCCAATGAAAGAAGGCATGTGTCGTGAGCTGGCTTGGAGGATATATAAGGTGTGCTGTAGGCATTCTGAAAATATATCACTCGTTGCAGTCATGGATAAAAGGAGCAATTTATCAGATTAGCAAAAAGGGATGATTATCGACTTTTGGGCCAAGAGTGGCAGTATTTCTGAGACAACGCAGTTTGTGAACTGTTTGCGAGTTGCTGAGGTTAAAGTGTAATGTGATTGGAGAAATGGCACTATTACAAATAAGCAATGTGGAAACTGCGGAGCGCCAGGTGCCATTGATGTGAGACTTGAACGTTGGCTTTGAAGGTGCATGAGGTCTGATCGACATGCTACAGTGGAACAACTCACTGGTGAATGAACCAGGGTGCTACCGGAAGTGTGTCTAAAACGACAGTTCAGCGAATCCTGCTGCATATGGGGCTCCAATGCAGACGGATGTTCACTGCACCTATGCTAACGAAGGTGCATTGGCAGAAAAGGCTTACATTTGCACTGCAGTATCGGAATTGGACTTCCGCTGATTGGCAAAGGATTGCCTTCTCCGATGAGTCATGTTTTCTGCTTCATCAAATGGATGAACGTTGCTGTATAAGGCAAGAAACATCGGAGAACAAACACTCTTCAACCATTGCTGGAAGAACACAAGCTGGTGGGGGCAGCGTTATGGTCTGGGGAATGTTTTCATGGCATTCTCTGGGTCCACTCATACCTGTGGAAGACACTATGGACCAATTTTGTTATGAATCCATCCTTGCAAACCATGTACAATTTACATACATGCTGATTGTCTTCCCTTGGGCAGATGAGATCTTCCAGCATGACAATGCAATGTGTCACACAGCTAGAAATGTCCGAGAATGGTTGGAAGAGCACGATGAAGACTTCAAAGCCCTTCCCTGGCTCCTAATTCCCTGGACTTAAACCCAATTAAGCATCTGTGGGATCACCTCAATCGTGTTGTTCGCTCTATGGATCCTCAAGCAGCTGTCAGATGTGCTGCAGTCAGCATAGCTCCACATACCTGTGAACACCTTCCAGCACCTTATTGAGTCACTCCCAGCCCGTCTACTGCTGTCCGCACTGCACACGGTGGTTACTCTGGATATTAGCTGGTGGTCACAATAATGTGACTCGATCGTGTATGTATTTTTGGGGACAGGTGGGGTGGGGGATTTGAAGATGTTTGAATCAAGTAAAGAAAAGGAAATGTTTCTTTGCACACACAAATCGTAGAAGGAAAAATTACTAAATAGGGGGTACTACTGTCATTATGCTCATTGTGAACTGTTGCAAATGCATAAAAATTATAGTTTGCCAGAGCTGCAAAACATTGTTAACAATGAAAATTGGGTAGCACAATTTTGCTTGTATTTGCTAAGCCTTCAAAAAAAAAAAAAAAAAAAAAAAAGGAAGGACTGCTAACAAGGAAAGGTCAAAGTAAAACACTAGGACCTTTGAACCCAGGATATGCTAAAGATCAGTTTTTACCTTTTTAGCTGTACCATTCTTGCCATATATTTCCAGTTTCATGTTTTAGTAACACAAAGTATCCATTTCTAGCAAAAGCATTATCAAAAACACACTAAAATAAACCTTGTGCAATAGGAGATCCAACCATTTGTCTCATCAAACACACACAGGATTGCATTTCATATTCCAGTATTTGCCATCATAATTGCTTCACCAGTACCCTGTTGAATATTTTTAATGGTTGTAAATGTTATGTAATACAACTTTTAGCATATTGTGTGATTTTTGCTTTGTCAAGTGGAAATCAGAAGAGGAAACTAAAATCAAAAAGATAGGAAGAGCCATATCCTATTTCTTTAAGGTTGGCAAGGCAGAAAAAATTTAAAACAAAATATTTATTCTCCAATAACCTTCATATATTTTTAATAATTAATTATGAGAAATTAAATTTCATTTGCATTGTGGTTTTATTTATAATCTTCTTATGATTTTAGTCTTTACATTTCATTTACAAAGTTGCTCATTCAAGTCATGAGTGAATGGGAGTCTGGAGGCATACTTTTCTATGGATCTGCAATGTGATACTTCAGAGTTATTCATATATCTTTCCTGTTAAATGCAATGCATACATAACTTTTAATGATATATTATATTTCATTTTAACATTTACCATTATAATGGTGGCATTTAAAAATATATTTTATATTTTTTCTTTCTACAGATAAGCCTGGCAAGCCCGTAGGACCATTAGATATTTCAAACATAACTGAAGAAGGTTGCAAATTAAAGTGGAAACCTCCAGAGGATGATGGTGGCAGTCCGATTGAATACTATGCTGTTGAGAAAATGGATATGGCAACAGGCAGATGGGTACCTGCTGGAAGAAATAGCAACCCAGAGCTTGATATCTCCAACTTAACTCCAGGTAAGTTGCATGTAACAGAAGAATTTTTTAAATTAGTAAAGATTTAAACTTCTAAAACACATCTTGAGATTATAAAATCATTATTTTGAGAATAGAAATTTTGTAATAAATTTAAATTGTCCTAAAAGAAGTACTTTCAACCACCCTAAGGTCTTGCTCACCTGTAAACAAACAGGCCTGTTTTTAATTTACTCATTTGTTTACAGGTGATCAATACCTCAGGGTGGTTGAAAGTACTTCTGAGTTTCTAATTTCTTTATGTAACTACTAGCCCATAGCCCATGCCATGCCCAGGTGAAAAAGCTGTGACTGAAATTTTTATAAAACAAATCGTACATTAGAAGATTGGTTTGAACACCATCACTCTTGTCGTTCTCTATTTAAGCAATGTTTTCTTTTAGCTTTATCTTCTTCCATCTTGTACTACAAAGAAAAAATTCCATGGAACCAATAGTTTTTTAAAATTTTAATCACAGTGAAACAAAACTACACCTGCAGTTACTTTCTTACAATTTTACTTGTTCCTTTTTATGAAATTACTGTGCAATTTTATTCCTTTTTATGAAATTACTCTGCAGTGCGAAGAAAATGAAATAAAACATAACAACACCTACGTAACAGAACAAACATCACAGACAGTTGTTCGAGCACATGCATGTTGCCACAGATGAAATCATTTGTCTTACTAACTTTATTTTATTTTTTATTTCCTGGTATTTCTCCTTGATTTTACACATTGTGCGATAGATAGCAGTGAGCTTAGTTCCAATTTCAGCCACCGGATAAAAGCAGATGGTGCTGCAAGCACTGAATGACACCAGAGCATTGTTGTCAGAGTGTTAGGGACAGACGTAGCCTATTATATAGGTTTTATAGTGTGCTAAAATGTTATTACCTACATTCATTTATGTTACACGTGAATTGCGTTCCTCATATTTATTTTGTATATCTGAAACATTTCAAAAATTAGATTTAAGAAGGTTATTTAAAAAAAAATTTAAAAACAGCTTTCAAGATGCTTTTCTGCTTTCACTATTTTGTTTTTGTCTTTGCTGATTTGTGTATTCAACAAATTTCTTTGTCCTTTGTCAACATTTTTTCTCTCTACTTTGCTGCAAGAAAACAAAGCAAAATAAAAAATATTTGAGTAGTTTGAATGATGTTATTGTTATGATCTTTAGGACATCTTAACGTTTTTAGAATAGTCCCTCACATGATCATCCACCCTGGCAAGTAGCTCAAGTAATGGAGACATTTTTACTTTGATTTATGTGCTTCATTTAGTTATTTCCCAGTGCAATGGTAGCAACATGTAGCCAATACAACTGCGAAAACAACATTTTTAAATTAAATTTTTGAAATGTTTCAGATGTGTGGCAGAAATTTGTAGTTTAAAGAAGTTCAAAAATACAGTATATATGGAAATAAGAAAAAAATACTTAGTTTATGAAAAAGAAATGTAAGTTGTCTCAACTTGTATTTTTAATTTAAACAACATGTGTTTGAAAAGTTTTTGGACTGCGGGTGAATCTGTGCATACAAAAAAAAAAAAAAAAAAAAAAATGTATTTACGAACATTACATGTACTAAGAAATTATGGCTCCCAGTTCATTTTACAGACACACAAGCCCAGTGCTTAGGAACATTCACAATGTGTGAAGTTTGCTGCTATTTATGATGCACCACAGAAAATGATTAGTTCATTAATTCCCCATTCTGTGTTGTATTGAATGGCATTATGTGCACTTCTTGTAATTTGATGGCAAAAATAGAGTATGAATTTTTCCACAAAGTTTTGTTAAACTTCTTGCAGATTCCTTAAATCAAATTGAGATGGCTTTTAAAAGCTGTTCAAGATAATGAATGACCCAAATGCCAAAAGAAGCTCTATAGTCTCCAAACGCATTAATATAGAGTTTGCCTTTACAAACAAGTGTATGAAGAAATTTTAAAAAAGAAAGTGATGTGTGTGACATTCACTTAAGCCTTTCTTCAAGAAAATAGAAAAGACCCCTAGCCTTATTGGATCTGATAATCTGGGGTTTAGTTTGGTGCAATGGTATCTAATGCATGTATGTGTTTCAAAATGCTCTTTTTAGAATAAATTTAATAATTTTCAAACTATGTGTTTTTACCATAAACTATTTTAGAACACAAATAAATTCTTTTCAAATTATGCCTTTTTACTATTTTTGTATAAAACTAATTTATTTCAGAAGTGCATTAACAAATTTAACAATATATCTTATGAAAAAAATAAATTCAACTTATGAACATTCAACTAAAATGAATATTGAGAGTTGTATCAGGATCTTTGCTTCTAGTTTACTCACAAAAATAGTTTGCCAGCGGAGGTGCTAGTGCAGATCCCATTGTGAGTCCTGATATCTGTTTTAATACTTTTTTTCTAAATTGGAAGAAATTATTTTTGAAAAAATTAGAAGCAGCTCATATACCTATTAATATTTCTCTATTGTGGTTATGGTAAACTATTTTCTCTGCAATGTCATCTGCTAGAAATTCTATCATATTTAAATTTTATCAAGTCATTTGCTATATGAATGGTTTTATAGTAACTGTTGATACGTATGATCTTACCACTGTTCCCATCTTAAGTTTCTTTAAAACTCATGTGAATTTTTGGGATCTTGATAAGTCCAAGTGCATTTGAGTGGCCACCTTATCATGCTCATTCTTTTTTTGGCACTTATTCACTTGTCAGTCATTTACACATTTTCCATGAACTACAAATCAAGTAATTATTACTCTTCCATGTCAAATAATTTTGAAAAAATATGGATTTAGTTAGGTATTTTATAAATTTTTGAGTATTTATAAAGCCTGATGTTCCTTTAAATTCCATGGTACAATTTGTAAATGTTAGGTGTGTCTTTTTAGGCCTGTCTTTTTTTGACATTTGGTAATGTCTTGAGTTTTAAAGTCATAAAAACCAGTAAAAATTCTTGTTGATGGATGGATGATGTTTTAGAAGGTATTGTGAGCTACATGCTTTTGATATTGCTGTTTTTTGAGGTGTTTTCACCCACGCTTAAAAATAAGAGCCTTGTTCTCAAAATATATGTTCTAGTTAGTCTTGAAATAATCTTTCTCCTTTTAAACAGTCCTAAAATATGATTCTTTTATTTTCTAACTGATCATGTTATGATATTACTGACTTACATCATGTTGATATTTAACATTTACAGGGCAGGAATACAAATTCCGAGTAATGGCTGTCAACTCAGAAGGAGAATCTGCTCCACTTGATACTGAGAAACACATTATTGCAAAGAATCCATATGGTAAGAAGACAGGGGTTTTTTTACTTCCTTGAGAGTATACTTAAAAACTTAAAATTATTCACATTGTTTTTAAGAGTATAAAGACTTTCAGAATTAAATATATGACACAAGTATGTGTGCATGTAAATAAATAACACTCTGTGTATTATATTAATTATGCACTTAATATTTACCATCCTACATTTTTAAAAACTCCTGTTTCCTCCTTTTACATTACCTTATATAAAAGTCATAAATTTACACAGTTCTCTGTGTAATTAGATAAATAGGCTTTCACTGTTTGTTTTATTCATAACAGAATTATAAATTTTTGAAGTCCAACTAAAAATAATGTTAACTGTCATGCAAAAATTTATTCAGTGAAATGGATAGATATGAGGTTGCCATGTTTTAAGGAAGTATCTGTTTTTAGGGAAAACATAACTCAGTACAGCTACATCCATACTTGCAAAATCAGTATGGATCAGCTTTGTGTGTGAGCACAGTGCAGTCCATTGGTATTTTAAACTAACTAAACATCTTGAAATAAATTTTAGCCCCTTTAACATTTGAAAAGATCTAATTATTTTTTCTGGCATGGTGAAAATAATTGAGTTCTAAATTCATCAGAGCAAATTGTGGTTAGAGTGGAAAAATCATGAATTTTTAATTAATAAGAGGATATTAAATCAAAAAGGGAGAACAGTGCAATCAGAATGAAATAACCGGACAAAAGCATCAGGTGTACTATGTGATAAAAATATGACAGAGTGAGGCTGAAAAGTTGAGTTTTCACTGCTGTAGTAAGACCAACAGTGATTATACAGTGCTCAAGATGCTAAGATGGATATGTAATATCACTAGAAAAGACAGAATTTAAAATGTTTGGGTAAAGGCAACAGTTAAAGTAACAGAGGTTTTGAAGAAGACTTACACAAGAAGCATGATATATGTATCATGCTTTAGAAGAGAAACACAACATAGCATTTATTGGCATACATTAGTACAGTGTTGGTCCACCTTTGGCCTTAATGCATGCACTGACCCCTTGAGACGTGCTTTCAACAAGGATTTGGAACACAGCAATAGGTATGTCCTTCTATTCAGTACACAATGATGCCGCTAACTGTTGCTTAGTAGTAGGCCTTGGTTCCAAACTTCTTATGTGGTGCTCTAATTCATCCCATAGGTGCTCTATGGGATTAAGATCAGAGCTATGTGCTGGCCAGTCCACACACGATATGGATTTATCGCCAAACTACACCATAATAGTCCTTGCTTTTTATGGCTTGGTGCATTATCCTGCTGGTACCAACAAGGCTTGGTTCCATAGTATTGCTACAGAGTTGGTAGGGCATAATTGTCCAGAATATCGAGGTAGACATGCTGGTTAAAAGGTTTGTCCACGAAAACCAATGGGCCAAGACCATACCATGAAAAACACTCCCACACGAGTACACTGTCAGCTCCAAACTTGACCGTAAGAACAGTACACTGTGGTAAATAGCATTCCCCTGGCTGCCGCCATACCCACACACAGCCATCAGACTGATGGATTGTGTATAAAAAAGTAAATAATTATCACCCTAACATATAAACCAAAAGAAGGAAAAACATCCTGTTGCAAGAAGGTGTCATGTACAACATGAAATGTGAATGTGGTCTCAGCTATGTGCGATAGACTGGCAGGCAACTTAGAACAAGAGTGGGAGAACATAAAGCTGCAATTAAGAGCATTTTGAATACACATATACAAAATACAGGATATAAAGAGATTTGGGACTCTGTGGAAGAACTGACACACCAACAGTACTTTTTAAAAGAAAAATTGCAGAAGCTCCAGAAATAAGGAGAAAAGGAGGAGCTAGAATTAAAGGATCAGAAGAGTTGGATATTATCCCAGGAGTGGCAACAGCTTCTGACTCCTGGTGATGGGTAAATTTACTGCCCAAATATTTGACAACTAGTGAAAAATCATATATTCCTGTAAAAACCTCATATTTATTTAAAATTTATGGACTAATAACTTCTAGAAGTAGCCATTTCATCCTTTATTTCTAATAGTTGCATGTTTACTCATGCTTTCTTCTCAATTTGCAATTAAGGGGAATTCCATTCTCTTAATTTTCTAATAATTTTGAAATGGTGTTGATAAAAGCATCTATATATATTTCTGTGATATTCCAGCAAAAATTAGGTAATTTTTCAGATTTCCAGTATTTTGTGTGCTATATATAATTTGTGAAAAAACTCAAGTTTCTTTCAGCATTGATAACTCTGTTACTTGTGTTTAATATTAAATGCGAGTAACAGAGTTATCAATGGTGAAATAAACTTGAGTTTTTTTCACAAATTATATGTAATAATTATGCTGCATAAATAATGTATACATTGATGTAACAATGTTACAGTTAATGGTACTAAATATCTTATAATTTTGTCTGCTAACTTACTCATGTGGGTAAATAATTTTTTAATGAGTGTTTCATGAAATTTGGACATCCCCCCCCCCTCTCTCTCTCTCTCTCTGTCTCTCTCTCTCTCTCTCTCAAAACCTATCACCCTTCAACAGGAAGGGCTTCTTATAGTGTTTTTTACAACAGTAATTTGTATAAATACCACATGAAAAAAAGTTATGATTAACAGCAGATTAAAGCTTTCTATGAATCAACTGTAATTTTCAATGTAGTTCAGTGGTTCTGAACCAGTGTTCCACAAGCTCCAGCACACCATTCCACAAACATTTTAGGTAGGCATAAAACTATAATGAGACTAATTCTTAGGCACACATATGCCATTTGTATAGAACTTAATGACATCACAGTTCTTTGGTATACTTGTTTTGCTATTGCCCTATGTTTAATATAATAACCGTTACATGTGTTTCTACAGTTGGTCCACAAAGTATCACAACATAATTCCAGGGTTTCCTCAACTCCCAAATCCCAGCAATCTGAACTTTTACACTGTTTCATTCAGATATGTTAAACAACATAACTTATTTTCTTTTTCAAAGAACATAACTATATTTCTCCTTTTGCATATATGTGCACATTGAAGAGTGTATATGCACAGACATATAGCAGTGTGTATAGCTGTCCTTCAAAATAAGGGAAAACTGGTGTACACTGAATGGTGCATTCTAAGTTCATGTTTTATAGGGCAGTGACATGTTTTCCAAAGTAAGACAAGCTAGAGTTATTTTGAATTAAAAAAGCAACAAATGTACAAGAATATTTTTAGCAAGATGAAGTGAGTTATCAGCTATCACTTGTAAGTATTAATCTGCACTAAATTTTAAATATATTATCCCATATTTTAAGAAATTTAATGTTACAGATTGTATGTTTTTTGCTGTGAAATAAAGCTAGGTTGTTTTTCAGATTATGTGATATTTAATATCATACTGAAAGAAAAGAAAAAAATTATTCCTTATTAAAAACCTAAAGGGTTTTACAGGCGAGTCCTAATACATAGAACCATTTCTTCACCAACATTTCTAATACTATATTTTTCTTTGCTAACCATGAAATGTTAGGTTTCAGTTTGCACATCTAGTTCAGTTAAAAGTTTGTACTTACATTATGACTCTTGTCCATATCAAAATGCAGTGTCTATGTCATTAACTATGGTTGTGCATTACATTATCTTTTTTTTCTTGTTATTTTTAATCAAAACCACGTATTTCAGATCCTCCGGGAAAACCCAGTGTACCAGAATTGAAAGACTGGGACAAGGAATGGGTTGAATTAAAATGGACGCCCCCACTTAAAGATGGTGGTGCTCCAATCACTGGGTATATCATTGAGAAAAAAGAGAAGGATTCAACTTTATGGTCTAAAGCATGCCAGATTGACAAAAATACACCAGAAGGAAGAGTGAATGATCTCGTCCCTGGTGAATCGTACCAGTTCCGGGTGCGAGCTGTCAATGCTGCTGGTCCAGGTGAACCCAGTGATGCTACCAAGGCTATTGTTGCAAAACCAAGAAAATGTGAGTACAGAACTTTTTTAATATTTTGCCAATTTATATTTCCTGTGCACTCTTATCTCATCATATAAAGCTTTCTCTTGTCACCTGTTTTATCTAAGTTGTTTATTGTTATGCACACTAAAACTGTATGTGGTTATGTTCTGTTCTGCCTCTTGGAAATAACTGGTTTGCTAGCCTGGTAACTGTTTGGGCATAGGTACAGTTTTTTGGCTGGCCCACTGTTTGGATTAGGTTTAGGTTCGTATCCCAGATGAGGTATGAGTGGCATGTTTGCTCTACAGCACTAGATCCTTCCCTTTCTTGGAACCAGTAGAATTAAATTAAGAACAGACAACTCTTCATTAGCCTTAGATGCTCAGTGGAAAGTGATTAAATCCTGAAATGAAAAAAAAAGAAAAAAGGAAAGGAAATTGATTTACAGAGGTGTCTTTCCAGGGGTATGCAGTGATCTTACCTACTGGATACATAGTTCCAATTATTGACATCTATTTTTTCAGTGAAATTCTTATGCCACAATGATGTCTGTAACAATAGCTCTATTGTACAAAATGAATATGTCCCTATTCGAGGATAAAATAAAAATAAGCTTGCATACATTTGAAACATTCTGAGTTTAACATCACAATCTAAAATATATTTCAGATGCATTAATCAGAATTCACAAATATTAAAGTTATATCAATCATAAAAAGATGTGGACCGCATGACTGGCTTTTTTCTTTGCTTGAACAAAAACTGATTCTCAGACTACCAAGGAACTCCATCCAAAAACGTACTGGTAAATAAAAATATTGTGCACTGTGAGAAATGGCCAATGAAATCATTTTTTTTTTGTACATCTACACATCAAATAAGAACTTCCTTGAATACTATAATAATATATCAAACAAAGGTCTTTGCTCTTTCCACATTTATAAGTGAGTCACAGAAAAATTATCATTGGCCGCCACCGGGAATCGAACCACGGGTCTTCCAGTTACGCGCTGGATATGCTTCCACTACACCACAGTGGCCTCGATTGGCTTGGCAGTTAGCGAGTGTGAGTCCAGAGGAATTCGAGGCCGCTGTGGTGTAGTGGAAGCATATCCAGCACGTAACTGGAAGACCCATGGTTCGATTCCTGGTGGCGGCCAATGATAATTTTTCCGTGACTCACTTATAAACGTGAAAAGAGCGAAGACCTTTGTTTGATGTTCCTGGTCCCCGTCAAATGTCTGTATTAACTATAATAATATGTTAGTTCTTTCTGCTGGATAAATAATCAAGAAACAAAACAAAGCTCATTGACAGCTCAGAAGTGCCAAGCTAATCAAGCAGCTGTCTTTCTGCTTACTTGCCTATGAGAATGGCAGGAGTACTTGTGCAGCATGTTTGTACCAGATCAGGATCCAAGCCATTGGCTATAGCCGAACTGGGCTCTTTATGCTGATCCAGGTCAAAGAAAATGAGCAGAACAGAAGGAAAGTGCTTATGGCTTGGGTTGCATGTACAGAGGGTGATTCGAAAGTTTTGCAATATTTGGATCACTTTATGTCTTCATACGTACCTTTATGACGAAAGCTGACTAGCATTCAAAGTGTAGGCCATCGTGTTGCACTGTCTTTAGCCATCTGTCTGCCAGTTCTTCGATTCTGTGGCGGTACCAGTTCTTGTCCTTCAAGGCAAAGAACTCCTTCACCCCAGCTGCCACCTCCTCCTGGTTGTTGAAGTGCCGCCTGCGAAGAAAGTGGGCCATGGACTGGAACAAGTAATAATCCAATGAGGCAAGGTCCGAACTATATGCTGGGTGTGGCATCAGTTCGATGCCTTCAAGTTCCTTGAGTTTTGCCCGGGTCATTTGCCCGGTATGAGGCTGAGCATTGTCCTGCTGTAGAAGAGTATGCTTTCTGTTCACCAGTGCCGGGTACTTCTCCTCCAAAACAGCATACATCCATTCCAGCTGTTCAGAGTAGAGGTTAGTGTTGATGGTCTGACCATCTGGAGCAAATTCGTAATGGATTATCCCTTCAAAATTCCACCAGACGCAGAGCATCACCTTGTGCTCAAAGCACCCACGTTTGGCAACAGGTTCTGGAACCTGGCCTGAGCTCAACCACTGCCGTTGTGTGTTAGGATTATGGAAATAGACCCACTTTTTATCGCATGTAACAATTCTCTTGATGAAACGTACAGCACAAGGGTTTTCTAGGAGTTTCGTTCACACTTCCACTCAATGATTTGCTTCAGCTGGCATCATTTCGTGAGGGACAATGCGGCAGCTCCTGCAGACCTTGCCGAGGTCCTGAAGGCGATAAACCACTGTGGTCTGTGATATGCCCAGGTTGCCTGATGATCTCTGAGTGCTAGTTGTCTGATTTACCTCAACACCCTGGCGCACGGCCTCTGAATCTATGGTTCGCGGCCTACGTGACCTTGGCTAATCATCGAGGTTTCTGTCACCTGAGCAGAATTTCTTGTACTTTCTGGTTGCAGTGCTGTGGTCCACGGGACCTTTTGCATGACAAATGTTTCGTGTTGCTTGAGCAGCATTATGGCTGAGTTCAAACCTGTAAGGCAAAAGTTCCTTTATTAGCTTGTTGTGGCTGTTCATCTTTTAGGCGTTCCAACCACATACAGAACGACGACATGCAATGCTGTTGACAACAATGACTACCACTTTATATCCCTTTTGACTGACTACAGTTCACAACTTGAACTAGTTTAAATACGTGACATACCCGCCGCAGCCCATGCATTTATGCAAATATTGCAAAACTTTCGACTCACCCTCTGTAGTTGCCCCTTCCCAAGGTGCAACATTGTGACTCTCTGCTTACTTACCTTGGAAATACACATATCTTACATTGAATTAGAAACCTTTGTGTAATTGTACATAAACATCACTTACGCAGCATATATGCAAAACACATAGTCATGTGTGCCACCATGTAATCCAGGGCAACTCCTTTTTAAGACCGTTGCTCATTAATAATCAATAGTAGTGCTGGTCCCAGTGAGAAAAACAAAGAATCTTTTGGACAGAAAACTAGCGGATAATGCTTACCTTGGCATTCCTTTCTAGCGACGGGGACATTTCATGCACGTGTTTTCCGGTCTTTGTTGAGGTTATTGTCCTAAAGTCCGTTGTATGCGATGACTGGCTTTACTTCTCACACTTTTCGCTGGGTATACTCATTGGATCTTTGCTTTAGAATTCAAACATCAATTTTTACCGTTCTTTATACTCGAAATTTTCGCCCATACTCTGGGCATCTTCAGGAGCGTGGCGACTTTACCACCGATGTTCGTGGTTAACTTCGCGCTAATGGAGTCCGATACTCCTTGTTGCCATTCGTCGGAAAAACTTTCCTGGATATATTTCGTTATCAAGCCCGGCTGGCGCCATCTATGTTTCGTTAAGAACACTTTTTTTTTTTTTCCGTATTTTTTTTTTTTTAATTTTTTTTAATTTCTTCTCCTATCCTGGTTTTCTTGTCTTTTTTGCCTGTTTTTCTTTTGTTGCTGTTTTTCTTGTCTTATTAGTTCTTTCCACAGGCCCGATAATGTGCTAGGGTCGTTCTGGTTACATACCCTTGCTTTATTTTTGTAGATTAATATTGCTTCTTCCCTCCTCATTTGCCTTTCCGATTTTTTATTCTTTTTTAGCATTTTAATTTCATCGAACTTTGGGAATGTCCCGTTTTCCAAGCAGAATTGCACTAAAGCCGTTTTGTCTTCTTTTTTTGCCAGTTAGATATCTGTTGTTTAAGTCTTTTTTTAATCTGTTTTTCGTACTTCCAATGTGCGATATTGGGGGTATGTGTGCTATTGGAATTTCGTAGGTTCCTGATTCTTCTAGCATTTTTTCCTCTGTTTTTTTGTTGACAGTCATACTTTTCATGGTGTGCACTGAGCTTCCTAGTTGTAAGTCATATTTAGCACAGTGCCTATTGATTTCTTTACTCACTCCTTCCAGGTATGGGAAAGCTCCAATGTATTTCAATTTTTTATTTCTCATCTTCCTTTGGTTGTGCACTTCTTGGCCTTCTTTACTCTGAGTCAGAGTTTACTCTGAGTAAACTCTGACTCAGAGTAAAGCTCCAATGTATTTCAATTTTTTATTTCTCATCTTCCTTTGGTTGTGCACTTCTTGGCCTTCTTTACTCTGAGTCAGAGTTTACTCTGAGTCAGAGTAAAGAAGGCCAAGAAGTGCACAACCAAAGGAAGATGAGAAATAAAAATTGAAATACATTGGAGCTTTCCCATACCTGGAAGGAGTGAGTAAAGAAATCAATAGGCACTGTGCTAAATATGACTTACAACTAGGAAGCTCAGTGTGCACACCGTGAAAAGTATGACTGTCAACAAAAAAACAGAGGAAAAAATGCTAGAAGAATCAGGAACCTACGAAATTCCAATAGCACACATACTCCCAATATCGTACATGGGAAGTACGAAAAACAGATTAAAAAAAGACTTAAACAACACATATCTAACTGGCAAAAAAAAGAAGCCAAAACGGCTTCAGTGCAATTCTGCTTGGAAAACGGGACATTCCCAAAGTTCGATGAAATTAAAATGCTAAAAAAGAATAAAAAATAGGAAAGGCAAATGAGGAGGGAAGAAGCAATATTAATCTACAAAAATAAAGCAAGGGTATGTAACCAGAACGACCCTAGCACATTATCGGGCCTGTGGAAAGAACTAATGAGACAAGAAAAACAGCAACAAAAGAAAAACAGGCAAAAAAGACAAGAAAACCAGGATAGGAGAAGAAATTAAAAAAAATTAAAAAAAAATACGGAAAAAAAAAGTGTTCTTAACGAAACATAGATGGCGCCAGCCGGGCTTGATAACGAAATATATCCAGGAAAGTTTTTCCGACGAATGGCAACAAGGAGTATCGGACTCCATTAGCGCGAAGTTAACCACGAACATCGGTGGTAAAGTCGCCACGCTCCTGAAGATGCCCAGAGTATGGGCGAAAATTTCGAGTATAAAGAACGGTAAAAATTGATGTTTGAATCCTAAAGCAAAGATCCAATGAGTATACCCAGCGAAAAGTGTGAGAAGTAAAGCCAGTCATCGCATACAACGGACTTTAGGACAATAACCTCAACAAAGACCGGAAAACACGTGCGTGAAATGTCCCCGTCGCTAGAAAGGAATGCCAAGGTAAGCATTATCCACTAGTTTTCTGTACAAGTTACTTTGCAATATCGCACGTAAAAGAGAATAGTACAATAATTAGAGCTATATAATAGTCAGAATTAGAACTACTAAGTGGAATTGAATCTTTTGGAGTTCAATAAACGGCTTATTGTGTGTACCCATATGGATGGAGCTACAGTCAAACCCCTATTTAATGGACTGTGATTTAATGAATTCCGCTGTTTTACGTACATTTTTTATGGTCCCGACAGAACCACATTGAAATTAATGCTTGGCGTTTTCTGATTTAACGAACACATTTCCTCAATTTAGCGAACATTTTTTATTTTTTAAACCACCAAACTATGTTAACCAGCATTTTCACATTAAAAGTTAGCCCAAGTACAATCCCTTGATGATGATTTCAATGAACAGATCAGACTAAATGCATTAGATTCTGATGAAGAAGATGAAGCAGAACTGAAAGTTAGCTGTTTTAGTGATGCTGGTAACAGTATAGGATCTGCTAAAAACTACTTGATGCCCTTCGATATTAATGATGATGTTTTTGATGCGCTTCATAAAATTGAAGCTTCAACTTATAAAGCTAAACGTTCAGAAAAAACATAAGCAATCTTCTCTAAAGCATTTCTTTTCTACAGTGTAAAATGTCAATCAACACATATTCTGTTATTACAAGTCAATTAGTACCAATTGATGTTCTGTTTCATGCAGTTTAGGATACTGAAATCATTATTTAAGAAACTAAATGCTCAGGGAAAAAATCAACTAGCATATTTTTCTTGCAATTTTAAATTACGCTTAAATTTTTATGCTACATATTGAAGTCTAATGTCTACAAATTATGTATTTAATACGCAAAGTAAATGTGTACATATCATAACATTTTTTATAATAAATTCGTAATTAAAAGTACTGTACATAATTTAAATTTCACTGAAACAAAGAGAACTTAGCTGCTTACATATTCTGTTATGAACACTAGCTTATTTTGAATGTTTCATTCGAAAGGCTTCCTCAATTTAAAGAATTCCATCATTTTACGTACAAGACTGTTGGTCCCTTGAAGTTCGTTAAATCGAGGTTTCACTGTATATGATTTTGAAGCAATTGACCAAAGCATTCAATGAAGGCTGTTCTTGACCCATATCTCAGTGAAATTGGTGCAGGGAATCAAAGAGGATCAGTATTTTTTCAGCAGGTGATGGCTATTTCATGGACAGCAATGCTGCTGTACATTACGCAGAATGTGTTCTGTGAGCATGACAGTGACTTCTACCTAGGGGCGTATATAGAAGCTTTTTTCGGGGAGGGCCAACCAAAAATGAAAGTATTACTCAAATTTAAGGTAATAATTCTTACCATCAATAATTAACATATGTTGCATGTATGGAAACGTGTAACATATGTTAATGATTTGAAGAAATGTGCAACATATGTTAATGATTTGAAGGAAAGAATTATTACTTCAAATTTAAGTAATAGTCATAAAAGCACATTTAACATGAGGTTATTGAATTTAATGACCTTCATGATATGCATATAGAAAATTAAAGTGTTTGAAATCCATCAGGACAAAATAAAAGTTAATGAAAAACAAAAGAAAAATTAACACATTATTTTCTGTTCTAAGTTGAGGCATTTTTATTATATTAAAGCATTTTTTTCTAATGTAAGTCACATTTTAACAAAGAAATGAAACACTCTGGGAGGAGAAGGCAAGGCTCCCTTGGCTTCCCCTCTAAATATGTCCATGCTTCTATCATCTTTCCTGGCCACCACAGAGCCCAGATCTGAATCACATTGCGAATGTATGGGATATGTTAGAAAAACTGATCCAGGAGCAAAGTCCTCTTCCATCAAATTTTAGCCAGTTAAAGACTGTATGGTAAACACCTGGTATGCTGTAGACGTAGATGCACCCCTACACCTTGTGGAATCTGTGCCAAACCAGATATGTGACTGCAATTTGGGCTAAAGTGCATCCAACCCAGTGTTGAATAAAATTTCTTAATTCAGTGGCCAGTTTGTGTAATAGTAAATGACACCAAGTGAAGTGAGAGACAGAGCAATCCTGTGCACTTCAAACATAGTGCAATGAATTGCATGTGAACAAGCAAAATTATTCCAAGAACTGCTGGAGTTTTGAGAGCAGAAAGACTAATGCAAAATAGATAAACAAAAAATTATCAATAAATATATAAATGCATTCATTCATTAAAATATTGATTCCTAAAACAAACCAAGTACATAATCCTTACTCTGTGAATAGGCCTACCTGCAATATCCGCCTCTGTTATCTTAATGAATAAAACATAATATTATACCTGTCTTCCCTACTTTTTAGTATGGAAGTAATAACTGCCATACTTGGATGGTTGAAAAATCCAGAAAAATGGATATTCTTTTGATGTTGAAACCATTTGAGCTAGCCCAACAAATATGAGCTTAGCAAGATCTATACACATGTTATTAAAGAAACCTATCTCTGTAATAATAAAATGCATAATGTATGTTCTATAGTACTTCATTTTAGTACATGACTGAAGACATAAAAGGATTATTAAGTACTAAATATATACTTTTACACCCTTATTATGTTGTGCGGTTCATAATAGTCTGTATTACTATTTTGTTCCTTCAGCCTTAGTTAGCTATTGGCCCTGAAGTGGCAAAAGCCAAGCTGATGTGAACTTTTTTAGTAGCATCAGTGTAGTAGTACCATAATTTTTGGACTAAGAGCTGCGGCTCTTACGTTACTAAAAGGGAAATTTTTCGGGTGTGCGGCCCTTATGCCGAAGTGGCTCTTATGCCAAATTTGTTTTCGATAAGACTGTTTCTTCCTTCCCTTTTTTTTTTTCATGCAGATGCTTAGTAAATTTTTTCAAACTACGTCTTTTTTTTTTAACAAACTCGACTGTGATCAGGTTTTCCCCCTTTCTACTCATATGTTAGACACATCTATTTAAACGATAACTCCGCTGTCCTGATGTTGGTTTAGGAGGGAAAGTGGGGGAGAACAGGAATGCTCGACTCAAATGCCCTTTGCATGGGGGAGTGGGGGATGGAATGGGGACATAAGCACACAGACGAGTACCGTGACGTCCGAGGCTTCTGTGGATAGCGCTCCCAGCATATCTATTTTGTTGGCTGCAGCATACATCATGCAGGAAGGTGCGATGCAACCAAGGGAAGGAACGGGGATCTTCACTGGGGTGGGGAGACCGGTTTGATGGGCGCTTCCCTGAACAAAAGCTTAAGGACATGAACAATGCAAAAGCCTGCCCCAAAATGATTCCATTAGCAGAGACCTATTCCAAACAATACTGGCGGGACGGAAAGACAAATTCTGTTCACTCTTCTTGGTTAATCTGGCATGCGATACAGGTATTTCTTGTTATGCTTTTTTTTTTCTCATCTAGAGTTGTTTTTGTTAGAATGAAGTTGTGCTTCCTGTGCTCCTGAGTTTTGCTTCATTTTTTTTTTTTTTTTTTTTTTTTATTGACTGACGATAGTGGAAATTGAAGGCTTCGTCTGGAAAAGAAAAAAGGAAGGGAGATTTTTCCCATTCATATAAAAGCGGAGCTCAACGTGAAGGCTCAGTTTGCAGTAAATGAAAGTAGGTCAAACCACTGGAAAGAGAGATAGCGGCACCGCTGTTTCGAAATGTTGGCAGCCAGATCCGCGACACGTGCGACGCAGCTGGTAAAAGGAAGCGCAACTTCATTCTAACAAAAACATCTCTTGATGAGAAAAGAAAAAGCATAACATAGAAGGAACATATTATTAAAGAAAACATTAATCGAAATCATTACAAGCGATAATTTATAAGTTAAATACTTCTAAGACGGATTCTATTGCAGTGAACAGAAAACCACATTAAATGGAATTTAGACAATTGTGCGGTTTTACGAGCAATGTGATATTCTAATGGGAGTCTTAAGATTAACTATGATTTATATTGATTACATAAATGGTTTTGAGCATTTAATAAAGGCAAACAAATGACATCATTAGCATGATTAATAAAAAATGTATAAATAAAATTTTTTGCCAGTATGAAAAAATAAATGTATAAAGTAGATCGACACTGAGTTGCAGAATTAGCCTTTGAAGTATACATGTAATCACGTTGGGTGTGAGTTAATTCATGAAAATAAGGAAGATAACGTAGCTTTCTGAGCAGCAGCACAACTTCACAGGTGCAGCTCTTAAGCCGGTGTGGCCCTTACGGCAACTTTTGCTTCCAAGATTGCAAAATTTCTCACCTGCAGCCCTTACGCCGATGCGGCTCTTCGTCCGAAAAATACGGTACTTTAATTCTGGTAAAGAAATAAAAGTTAACTGTTCTGTATAGACTTGGTGATGATAAAATAACTCCATATATTTGTGTAAGACTGACAAAATTATCCTACCCTATTTAAAAGACTACTCTTTAAAATAAGGTGGAATCTTTTTGGTTACCTGCAAACTTTCTCCCTCCATCTTCCTCATTCCCCTGTAAGATTTTCTGTGTCAGACAAATCACTTGTACCTTTGTTGGTGAAGTTTACACCCTCATCCCATCTTGTTCTAGGTCTTCCCCATAATCTGCAGCCAGTTGTTTGGAACATAGTACCTGTCATCGAAAACATTCCCTCTCCCATGCAACACACATACTGAAACCACCTAAGTATATTTTCATTAATTTTGTTTTCTACAAAGGAAATACACAGCTCAGATGTAATATCTGCATTGCTAATCATGTCACACCATTTAATCCATTTCTTTTTTCTTGATATCCCATTTCTTTTTTCCTGATATCCCTCTTTTTTTCCTGATATCATTCATAATGGCCACATCTAACTGCCTAATAAGAACTTTACTTTGAATCCAAACTGTTACTGCCATAGAAAAGGATAGATCTGAATATGGCATTTTATACTGCCAGCTTTGTTCTTTGACCAAACTATTTCATAGTATAGTCTTATGCAGTCTGAAAAAAATTATAGACTATTATTTAAATATATTTTTATTGAATTTATAATGCTAATTCATTTATTTCTTTATCATGGCTTATGTGTTTATTTGAAGTATTTACTTTTAATACCACTGTTACATCTGCTTCTGAAAAAAATGAGTACATAATTAATGTTCAAGTGGAATTTTCAATTCACAGTGGCGCCTCGAATTGATCGACGAACATTGAAGCCTATTACAGTAAGAGCAGGACAACCAATTTTTCTTGATGTCAAGATTGCGGGAGAACCTCCACCATCAGTGCGCTGGATGATCAAGGATGGCCCTGTTGTAGAGAGATCTGGCCTCCGCATTGAAAATGTTCCTTACAATTCTAAATTTATTTGTGATAAAGCAGAAAGAAAAGACAGTGCCACGTACAAAATATTTGCCAACAATCCACATGGACAAGACCAAGCAGAAGTTGAAATTACAGTATTATGTAAGTTTATTATTATTATTATTATTATTATTATTATTATTATTATTATTATTATTATTTAGTGCATTTAACCCATCTTAAAAAAATTAACTTGATAAGTGTAAAAAATTAACTTGATAAGTGTAAAAAATTAACTTGATAAGTGTAAACCTCCTCGGGGCGCTCTGTGGTAACAATGGCACACACAACAGCAACTAGGGCCTCTGTGAATTTTGGAGAGGTGCAAGCTAGTTCTGTGTGACATTGGCAAAAAGACCCCAACTCACTGGGTTTTGTTCCAGAATCCTTAGGTTGAATGACCAAGTGGAACCCTCAAGTGTGGGCTAATCCCCCACACTGATGTACTTACCTGATTAAAAAGACAAAAAGAAATATTAAATTGTATTTCTTTTGGAGCTAACCTCTGAATCTCAGAGAACAGCTTAGTGATATGTATGTATATATGTTTAATTTACATAAATTATTCCTAAAACAGCAAACAATGTGTATAACAGTTTATAAATTATTTATTCAACATTAAGAAGACATTTAGTTGAGATTTATTCATTTTCTTTTAACTTGTGTTAAATAATATTCGAAATTCCTTGGCAATGTTGTTAAACAATGTTCAACATAATTTCTGGTATAGGTTTGGTGAAAAATGTCTAAGCTATTCTGAAATACTGAACTATTTCATGATCATCCATTGTCCTTGCTGGTATCCATTATATGGGATATTAATTAGTGAGCTTTCACTATATTTATGCTGTGAAGCAGGTGTTTTTTAATTATTTTAAATATTATAATTATTGTTTTATATGGAAAAACAAGTGATATTCTACTATTGGTATTTTACTGCCTGAAATATGTTAAAAAAGTTTATGAAAATATTTTCTTGTCATTCTTCAGTTAGATTCTGACTTTTTGCATTATGTAGTTGCAATAAAATCTCTCTTAAAGCCTAAATATTATGTTTGTTCTTTTCCTTCCCCAGAAAAAGAGACAGGTTAGATTTGTGGTACTTTTGAAATCTTGCCATTTTGTAGCATTTTGGCAAAACTCAAATCTGTTTTTGATAATGATCTCTTTATAAAAAGGTTCATGTACGATGCCTTTTGACATAACTTCTACATAGAAAATTTTTTAACTGAGATTTTTGTTTTCATTTACTTACTCCACAAACATTGGGGAAAGGACATAAATTTCTCAACCACTTGTTCATATTACTTTTTGCTGTATTGCAATAGCTTCATTAGATCAAACAAGATTTTTCAGTGTTTAATGATTAATGGGCACCTAGTATAATGAACTGAACAAGATAGAAAAGTTTGTAGCAAACCAGCATTAATCAATGGAGGAAGAAGCATTCTTCATAATACATGGGATATTGATAGAATATTCTAAGTAAACAGAATATAAATTCTGAATTTGCTTGTAACACTTACTGGTCATCCATGTAACATCTCTCAGAAAACTGAAAATTTCATCGCCCTGGAGCGGGAATCGAATCCGTATCTCCCGATTTCCATCCGAGTATGCTAACTGTTACACCACCCAGGACAGTGAAGTTCCAAACAACTAAGACTAAAGTTGCTTGGAACTTCACTGTCATGGGTGGTGTAATGGATAGCATACTCGAATGGAAATCGGGAGATGCGGGTTCGATTGCTGCTCCAGGGCAATGAAATTTTCAAGTTTTCTGAGAGATGTTACAATGTTACATGGATGACCAGAAAGTGTTACAAGCAAATTCAGAATTTATATTCTGTTTACTTAGAATATTCTACCAGCATTAACTGTAATATATGCAAGGCAGTGTGAAAATGTATTACATGAGATGTCGGGAAATATAATGATAAGCAATAAAAAAAATTATGTTGGGAATGATGAGCCTCAAACAGACTAAACCTCATTACATTATCTACTCAAATCAGCACAAAGCTCTATGCTAAATCGAGCATATTTTTACGTGGCTCAAAGTATTACTATATTAACGTATAAACGTTTAACGTTTACTGTTCATCACGTTATTGTTGGTGTAAATATAGCTCTCCAACGTGACGTCCAACATATAATGTGTCGTAAAAATTATTCATATCGACATACACTGAACATTGTATGAATCGTAAAAGTTATTCATATCAACATACACTAAACATTGTATGAACCGTAAAAAAATTTCATATCAACATACCAAGCAGCTCCCTCCGAATTACATATGTATAAAAAAAGTGCTCTACCTTCGATGTCGATGAGTATGTCCCAAAAAACATCCACTGCCAATGCTCAATGTAAGCCTAGTCAAATATTCCTCTTTCTGTCAACATCCAGGAACGCCAGTGGTGAAATCGTACGTGTGATAAAATATGCGGTCCCACTGGACGAAGTCAGAATTAAAATGAGACACTACAAATGACCACAAGACAAACAAAGACATAATAATATAAAAAAATTTCAGTGTTTAATGATTAATGGGCACTTAGTATAATGAACTGAACAAGATAGAAAAGTTTGTAGCAAACCAGCGTTAACCAACGAAGGAAGAAGCATTCTTCATAATACATGGGAAATCGATAGAATATTGTAAGTAAACAGAATATAAATTCTGAATTTCCTTCCCCAGAAAAATTGTTATATCTTTGTTTGTCTTGTGGTCATTTGTAGTGTCTCATTTTAATTCTGACTTCGCCCGGTGGGACTGCATATTTTATCACACGTACGATTTCACCACCGGCATTCCTAGATGTTGAAAGAAAGAGGAATATTTGACTAGGCCTACATTGAGCATTGGGCAGTGGGTGTTTTTTGAGACATACTCATCGACATCGAAGGTAGAGCACTTTTTTTATATATATGTAATTCGGAGGGAGCTGCTTGGTATGTCGATATGAATAACTTCTCCGGTTCATACAGTGTTCAGTGTATGTTGATATGAATAACTTTTACGGTTCATACAATGTTCAGTGTATGTCGATATGAATAAGTTTTACGGCACATTATATGTGAGACGTCACGTCGGAGAGCTAAATTTACACCAACAATAACGTGGTGAGCATTAAACGTTAAACATTTATACATTAATATAGTAAGACTAAACCTCATTTGAGGAATGGAAGGTAACTACTTATAACACTTGAAAGAGAAGGTGGTAACATAATAAAAATCATAGGGATATTTTGAATAAAGTTGAAAAATTACACTGAAATAGTATATAAAGCAGAAAGCATGGTTGCTATTGATATGAAAAAAGAAAAATGTGTAACCACTGAGTTCCTCCAGTTCCTTTCAGGTGAAATATTTTATACATAAAAAAAACCTGAAAAGAAGAAATGGACTGGCCATTACGAAAGGAGCAAGTGAAGGAATAGCATCTAGTCTTGCACTGCTTTTTACTAGATTCTTTAATGGAGGGAGATTTCCTGTTGACCAAAACAGTGCCATAGTTATTCTTAGAAATAAGTGAAGCCATGGCTATTCCTTCTATGAAACTAGAAACTTAGGAAGTTATTATGGGTTTTATTCAGGAATTAAACTTAGAATTAAGTTAAATTTTCAGATAGGAGCCTTATCCTTCTTCAGGACAACGACTGTATACAGTGTTGCCATCACAAGAAACAGTATGACAATGAAAGATTTTAGGGGATGGACACTTGCGAGAGAATGGCAACACTGTATACAGTCGTCATCCTGAAGGATAGGGCTCCTATCCGAAAATTTGACTTAATTCTATGTTTAATTCCTGAATAGTTATTATAGTTATTCTGTTGCATAAGTAAGGTAGCAAAAGACTCAAGATCTATAAACCTGTTAGCCTCATCCAGTTCTGTATAAAATCTTCACTAAAATCTGGTCACATCACTTGAAAAGAATGCTGGACATGGCTCAGCCATGAGGCCATGCTGGATTTAGGAGTGTACATGTGCTATATATCACATGTATTTATTAACTGAAAGATCAAATGGATATAAATTCCATTTATGCATAAGGTAATTGATTATGAGAAGACTTTTAATTCAGTGGAAACATTGCTGGCTATTACAGTAGTACTTTAAAAGTCTGTAACATTGAAATGTTTTACATTAACATTATTGTAAGCATTTTCATAGAAGCAAGTGCCCCAAAAAGCTGTTTTAGGACCAAAATCATGTAAAACTTGAAACATGAGTGAGTCAAAGGGACACTTTCTCCTTCATGCTGTTCAGAATGTTTTCCAATATTTGAACTAGGAAGAGAAAGGGATGAAGGTCACTAGAAATAATTTATTGTACCTCCATTTTGTTGATGATACTGTTTTTGCAAAGAGCCTTTCCAAAATCACACATCATGGTCCTAGAACTTTCTGAAAGAAGTAAAGAAATGGAATTAAAGATGAACTTGCGGAAGACGAAATTCACGCAGAGGTGTAACTAGGGCGGGGCAGGCGGGACGCTTGCTCTGGGTGCAGCTCAAGAGAGGGTGCAAAAATCATTGTTACAATCTGATTAAAATTGGATTAGAAACTTTTGCACCTGTTTCTGGTACCATTTTCTTGCACCATACTTCATCGTTCGTCCATTTACAGAACTTCCTTGTAATATCTTTCATCAATTTCAGATGCTTCGGCAACCTAAAATATGCATTTCTTTTTCAAAATGTTCAGGGGACGTCAGTTACTCACATTGAGAAATGAAGGCTCTGTTACACATAGGGTGCAAGATAAGCATTTTGTCCACACTGTTGAAGATTATCTGGGGCTGTTTGATCATTAGTGCGACTGAGAACCACGACTGTCAGCTGCATTCTCCCTGTTTGATGTGGTACTGAAGGTCTGAACACCGAAGAAGTTGGCAAAAGCTATACAAATAATAAATTTGATTCTACCCCCAAATAGATGTGATATTAATTCTGTTTTGTCGAGCAGTGTATATTTATGTGGATATTTGAGTATTTGAGATAGAAAAACAGATGGGGGCACAATATTTTGTGGTTTGCCCCGGGTGCAGAAATACCTAGTTACTCCTCTGATTCAGCAGCTCTTTACAATAAAAGAGGAATTACAGGAAGATGAAGTGATACTAAAGATATATTACATTTGAATCTTGAATAAAAGTATTGAATCTTATATTACATTTTGTACAAATCTTGAAAATATTCATAATTCAAGACTGTGTGTGATCTTTAACAAGAAGTCCTACCGAAGAAGGCTGGTCAGACCTAGCAAAAATGTACGCAGTAGCATTTGAATTTGGTGTATACAGTAGCATTTAACAAGTGTGAAAAGGAACATGTGATAAAGACCAACAATGTATTCCTATTACAATGGAGATTCCCAATTGTTTTTTAATTGCAAGCCTGTTTTTGACCTTACTTCTCTGGAAAGGAAGCAACTATAGAAGGAGTTATTGGACAGCCGACCATGAAACTGAAGCAGTGGTGAGGAGGATATCTTATAAATTCTTCTACTGGATCATAGTTATTATAAAGAATATGATTGCAGGTGCTATAATCTGGACTCGTCAGACTTTTTAATGCCTAGAAAATACGTGAACAGATTAACTTTGCGAAAATACATTACTGTTTTTAAGATGTTTGTACTGGATTTTGTTTTTACCTATGCCAAAGGTAAAAACAGTATGATCACAATATTTTCACAGGTGTAGTCTCAAAACGGTGCAATTGCTTTTCCCTCTGAAAAGTTACCTAATCATACTTTACTTTTCTTTAAATTTTACTGTGAAGAATCAAATTATTTTCTTAAATTTGTTTTCAAAGTAATAAATCATGTAATTTTTGTTCAGTAATTTGAAGCAGAGATTCCAGGACGGATATTCAGCACTTGCAGTGTTACAGATATATGTACGTTTAACAATGAGGGGGATTTAGATAAGGGGCTCTTCAGTTTGTTCATTTAATGGAACTTCTAGTACTCTGTGTGATATGACAACACATATTTTGGTGAAAACCATGGAGAAAATATTTCCAGATTTCTTATCAGAAATATTTTTAAAATTGCATCATCTACAGTGGGAATTATGTCCAAACATTTTACTACTGAAATCCCAGGATGCTATAGATCTAACTGAAACCTCTTATATAAAAATCTGAACCAAATGTCAAGGCTGTACAAGTCAAGACATAACATTTTTTTTGTTTATTTATTTAATGTTGTTATCTTTTGATCAAACATTTAATAAAGTGCCTGTTTGTAGCAGAAATCCAGGTTAGGTGTCAGCAGTTTTCAGATGCATTTTTCTTTTTTTTTTTTTGGCTTAAACTTTTGAGCTACTGAGAAAGTTAAAACCAGATTATAACACTTACTGTAAATTCTGATGGCACCGATTAAGACGCTTAGTACTTCTTCTGAAACATAGCAGTAATTACGATCCCAATACTAATTTCAGCTGCTGAATTGTATAGCAGATGATTCAGGATTTGAAAGATACAATGACTAAATTTTCATTCTTTTTGCCCTGGCCTAATTTTTAAGACAAAATGAAATACATCACTCCATAATTAATATTTTATTGCACAGAACTGCATGAATGCATTTTTGACTCCATGGAATTCACTTTATTAAATGTTTGATAAAAAAATAACAATAAATAAATAAATAAATAAATAAATAAATAAATAAATAAATAAATAAATAATGAAAAAAAAAGAGTAACTGAGTGTTTATGCTGTAGAGAAACAATGTGTGTTTGAAATAAGACACATTAAGCAGCAAAAATAAAATAAAGGGAAATAGCAGCATTAATTCTTTCTATGAAATTGTGAATGATTTGCTTCTGCTTGTGTGTATGCATACATGTGCTTGTGCATGTGCTGACTTATTTTAGACACGCCATTTTGCTGTGGTCCCACCCTCTCTGTAATGACACATTCTAAACTTTTTCTGTCTACATGCAATTTCAATTGTTGCCTGATTTGTGAAATAAAAAATCACAGGTGACCCACAATTAGTGATAAACTTGATTACATATAGCCCCTCTTTAGTTCAAATGTAAATAATTTTCAAAGTTTTTTGCATTTTTTTTTTGTTTGTTTCTTCAAGGAAACAGCGTGCAGGGTATCTTCTCATTGTTTCTTTAGAAATATGTATGAATAAATAAATAAATATATATATATGTTTTTTTTTTTCAGCTAAACCTTCCAAACCAGAAGGACCACTTGATGTTTCTGATGTTAAGAAAGATGGATGCAAACTCAAATGGGATAAACCCAAAGATGATGGTGGTGTTCCTGTGGAAGGATACCTTGTTGAAAAGCAGGATCCAGAAACAGGGATGTGGTTGCCAGTTGGTAGAACTCAAACTCCTGAAATGGAAGTGACAGGACTGACTCCAGGCAAATCTTACAATTTCAGAGTTAAAGCCCTGAATCCTGAAGGAGAGTCTGATCCTTTAGAAACTTATGTTCCTGTGATTGCCAAAGATCCATTCAGTAAATAATTTGATTTTTAATTTTCTTTAAATTTCTAAACTTGTGAATATTTAGCATATGTAATGTACATCTGGATTGTGGTATGACCTGCAAATCATAGATTGGAAGCATATCTACATATTTACCGTTATAGTGTTTTGTTCTCCAAAAGCAAGCTACACTATTTCTATCAGACATAATTTGATTGGATTTTCCTAATTGTGTGAGTCTTTAACATTTTGCTATGCAAAAATGACATTGGTTTGAAACTTCAAGAGCAACTTCATTCGTCTATGTAGAGTGACCAGTTCAGTTCAAGTAAGCTGATTTCAGTATATATTTTTATTTTATTTTATAGAATTCAGAGCCTGTTCTTGCAGTCTTCACTTTGACTATTTAAAAATGCCCATTCAGTTTGTCAGTTTTCATATTTTCCACAGTGAGTGCAGATCTCCAAGGCATGCATTAAAACTTTCCAATTGACTTTGTAATAATGCTGATGAAATTCCATTGTAAAAATGCCTCCTTGTGCAGAGGTCTCTTTTTTGAAGCCATGGTTCATTAGTCTAGCAGAAAAAATAATGTGGATGGTGGGTGCTTTTTTTGAGTACTACGCCTGTCAGGCCCAGTGATTTGTGTTTCATTGGTTAGGATACCCTTACGGACTCATGTAAAGTTCTCATAATGTCAGCATTACTTTTTAAACATTTATTAGACATCTCTTAGCATACATATTTACACTTTCACTTGCTTATGGGTTATCACCCTTAGCACACCAAGATATGTCTTCTTAGTTCTTTGGTTTCTCTCAGACTCCATCTCTCTGTTCCTTGTCTTGTCCCTCCCACTGTGAGGTTATCATAGTTCCTCCCAAAAGCTTTCTGAGAGTACTTTAATTAATGTACAAGGGTAAATCAAAAAGTAAGGTCAATGTTTTTGTATATTAAATAAACTAAGAGGCATGCAGATAACAATTACCTTATTTCTCAACATAGTCCTCCTGTGGTTCAATGCATATTTTATATCTGTCTACAAGCTTCTGGATTCCTGCAGAGAAGAATGTTTTGGGTTGTTCCTGCAGCCATGAATGCGCAGCTTCTTGTACCTGGGCATCACTTTCAAAACGGCGGCCTTGCAAAGCGTCTTTCAGAGGCCCGAAGGCATCAAAGTTGCTTGGCACCAGATTGGGGCTGTCAGCAGGATGTGGTAACACCTCAAACTTCAACTCAGTAATTGTTTGTTGAGTTGCCAGTGCAGTATGTGGACAAGTGTTGTCATGCAGCAACAGCACTTTTTTTTTTTTTGGATAACATTCCCCGTCATTTTGTGCGAATTGCTGGTTTCAATTTGCCTTTCAGCAAGTCACAATATGACTGACTGTTAATTGAGTCACCCTGTGCTTGGTAGTGGTCAACGATGGGTCCTTTCTTCTAAAAAAAGAGCCAGCATTAATTTTCATGCTGAAGGGACAACTTTGAACTTCTTTTTGCATGGGGAACTCAGATGTTTCCACTCCATGCTTTGCCTTTTGCTCTCAGGGTTGTAATGATGGACCCATGTTCCATCCCCATGACAGTCCTCTCCAGAATACTGGGATCTGACTCATACCGCTGCAAAATTTTTTTGCCAATTTCCAGGCGCTGCTGCTTGTGCACATCAGA
The DNA here is from genome assembly GCA_039090855.1 of Macrothele yani. Lineage (NCBI taxonomy): Eukaryota > Metazoa > Arthropoda > Arachnida > Araneae > Macrothelidae > Macrothele > Macrothele yani. The sequence continues at coordinate 10,630,851 of CM076992.1, forward strand.
CAACTGCCGTGGCATCCATCTTGCACACACTTTATGATATCCTAGATTGTCATGCACTATTGATAATGCAGAACGATAGCTAATGTTTATATTTTGGGCGATCGCAGACAGAGTAACCCGGCAGTCTTCTTTAATGAGTGCATCGAGCTTCATCAAACACATTCGTTCTACCAGATTGAAACTTTTCTATCCACTTGTACACATGTCTCTGGCTCATACACTTGTCCTCTGCATATTGCACAAGCATCCCACGATAAATTTCAGTGGGTTGCACACCCTCCCCATAAAAATCTCACTACACTTCACTGATCGACGATGGAGCATTCTGACAAACAAACAACCATGTTTACACCCTTAAAACTGCTGGGTAACTGCAGTTAAAAGATTAGTGATAGCATCCACCACGTATGTAGATCATGTGCCTTCCCCTCCCCAAATAGCAATCTGCCCCAGCTCTGCTTGCCTACGTAATGAGAGCATTGAACTTACTTTTTGATTCACTCTCTAACTTTTGTACCTTCTCCATGCACTTGTGAGGCTTATACTAGTTATAGACAGCTTTTCCTTGAAACTTAGAACTGACATGACTCTTTTTAAAGACAATTCACAATGATAATTCAGTCCTTTCTCAGGGCTACTGCTGTCTTGTTTACATACATCGTATTGTAACCATGACTTGAAACATATAGTCACCATACATAAAATATGTAAAAAAATACATATTTAACACTGAAGTCAGAATTGAGTAATATATCTGATAAAGTACACTCACAATTGTTATTTAAATATCAAATTACATATCTATTACACTAAGATGCTCACAAATATATATTCAACACTAGAAATGTTGCAAAGGTATTAACATTTCATTTCAGTAGTTATCATACTAAAAATTAAACTGAACTCTCATGGGAATTAATGAAAAATTTATATTTTATATGTACATAGCAGCTTAACAAGTAGATTCCCTTTTCAGCATGGAAGCACCTTATTCAATTGCATATTTAACTATTTATCATGCATCCTTCTCCTCAAAAAACTTGTAAAGTTGCTTCATTTCCATAGCGTATTTTTAAAGATATTACTTCTTCATAATTTCCATGGTGGTTTCTGATGATCTGACAATTCCTGATTTCTGGATTAGAATGGTCATTACCATGAGGAGGCATTGAATGCTTTTACTAGCTCAGTATGACGTTCTTTCAGAAACCTATGCTTCAATTTGTCTTGGGTGGTATAATGGTAGCTTGCTTGAGTGAAAATTGAGAGATACAGATTCAGTTGTAGCTCCAGGTCAATTCAGTTTCCAGGTTTTCTGAGATAGCTATATAGTTAATGAGGTAGCTACATATATGGTTAACAGTTTAACAGGTACTTCTTTGCAAAAAAATAATTTACTTAAACTAAAAATGTGTGTTGTTCAGATTACAACATGCTATTTTAATTTTTTAGTTTATCTTTGATTCAAAGAGATGGAATTTATTTTATATATTCAAATGTCTTAATGGTCTCTGATTGGTTTTATATCAATGTTCAAATCAACCAGCTGTCTATGAAATTCTTCTTGTTAAGAGCAAAGAAAATTAGTCTAGGTTACACACTTCACACAGATTCATACTTACTGTCAAAACCTTCCCATTTTATAAATAACATACAAAGTCAAGGGAAGTTATTAATGCTCTACCTTATTCTGACTTTTCATGCTGTGGTTGCTGATACATAATAAGAAACACTTTATTTATACAATTGCTAGATGCTACTTGACATTGTCTAAATAAAAAGTTTTTTGTTGAAAGACTTTTGGTGTTTACACTTTTTCTTGTTACCTAGTATCAAATAGAGTGAATCAACATTTGTTTTAACTTTTATATTGATTTTTATTAATTACTTCACTGAGCATTTAATGCTAAGTGGATTCTGTGTATCATGAAACTCTCAACTACTAAGATTTCCTATACATGCAAAACTTATTCAGGCTACAAAATTTTGTGATGCATAAAATTAAATGTAAAACTATAAACTTGTTTATATATTTTATATTGGAATGAAAAAGAAATCATTGCATTTATAAAATGCCTTAATTTATATTGTTTTATGAAATAATATGCTCTGTGTGTGTGTGTGTGTGTGTGTGTGTGTGTGTGCATGTGTGTGACAATATACAGAGGGTGAGTCAAAACTTTTGCAGTATTTTCATAAACACATGTGCTGCAGCAGGTATGTCACATGTTTAAACTAGTTCAAGTCACGGCACTGCAGTCAGTTGAAAGGGATATAAAGTGGTAGTCGTTGCTGTCAACAGCATTGCATGTCATCATTCTGTCTGGTTGGGATGCCTGAAAGATGAACAACCACAACCGTCTAATTAGGGAACTTGTGCTTTACTAGTTTGAACTCGGCCATAACATTGCTCAAGCAACACGAAACATTTGTGATGCAAAAGAGGACAGGTCCATGGACCACAGCACTGCAACCAGATGGTTCAAGAAATTCTGCTCAGGTGACAGAAACCTTGACAATCAACCAAGGTCAGGTAGGCTGCAGACCGTGGATTTGGAGGCTATGCACCAAGCTGTAGAGGCAAATCAGACAACCAGCACTCAGAGATAATCAGGCGACCTAGGCATATCATAGACCACAGTGGTTCGTCACCTTCAGGACCTCAGCAAGGTCTACAGGAGCTGCCGCATTGTCCCTCATGAACTGATGCCAGCTGAAGCAAACTGCTGAGTGGAAGTGTGAACAAAACTCCTAGAAAACCCGTGCGATGTATGTTTCATCAAAATAATTGTTACTTGTGATAAAAAGTGGGTCTATTTCCATAATCCTAACACACAACGATTGTGGTTGAGCTCAGGCCAGGTTCCAGAACCTGTTGCCAAACATGGGCGCTTTGAGCACAAGGTGATGCTCTGCGTCTGGTGGAATTTCGAGGGGATAATCCATTACGAATTTGTTCCAGATGGTCGGACCATCTACCTCTACTCTGAACAGCTGGAGCGGATGTATGCCGTTTTGGAGGAAAAGTATCCAGCACTGGTGAACAGAAAGCATGCTCTCCTACAGCAGAACAGCGCTCAGCCTCATACCATGCAAACAACTCAGGCAGAACTCCAGGAACTTGAGGGCATTGAACTGATACCGCACCCAGCATATAGTCCGGACCTTGCCCCGTCGGATTATTATTTGTTCTGGTCCATGGCTAACTTTCTTCGCGGGTGATCCTTCAACAGCCAGGAGGAAGTGGCAGCTGGGGTGAAGGATTTCTTCACCTTGAAGGACAAGAATTGGTGTTACTGTGGAATTGAAGAACTGGCAGACAGATGGCTAAAGACGGTGCAACACGATGGCCTATACTTTGAATGCTAGTCAGTTTTTGTCATAAAGACATAAAGTGATCCAAATATTGCAAAACTTTTGACTCGCCCTCTGTATTTTTTGAAGTATAATTTTAGCTCACACACTAGGTACAAAATAGCAATTACCCTAGAAGCGGGATGTTTTCTTGTTATGCCGATTGCTGTTCAAACAGGAGCACATCAGCCTGTCTGTCAGCTTTTAATCAATCCTGAAGTGTCCTAATACTCTCACAACTTTTAGGTGCGAGCAAGAAATTCATGAGTGGGAAACACAAGAGTGGGAAAATTAAGAATATTTTATAATCAGTCAGGTAGCAAAGGAAGAGCTGGCTGAAACAGCTGCTTAACCAATAGTGGATCCAGCAGGCAAGACTGGGGTGACCGCTACCCTAAAACAAACTTTTCCTTTTGAAATTGCTAAGATAATAAATAATTAACATATTTATTTTTGGAAAATAATAGTAATAATGCACAGATTTTTGTGAAAAAGTTTTTTTTTTTTTATAACAATTGCTGTGAATTTGCAGATTAAATGTTCTGTCCTAGCTTCAGAGAGAGAGAACAGAAAGAAAAAAATACTAGAGTTTCTGAAACAGAAAGCTGAAAGCAAAATGGAAAAGGAATTTTGACTGATCATGAAAACAATAGTTGTGCTTTGTTTAACATAATATTTCCACAAACTTTTGAGAGAAAGTCATTCCTAAGTAATACAAAAAAATGATGCAGAAATGACTTGGTGAAGTGAAGTAAATGGAAGTTCCTTTCAAAAGAAGTGGAAATCATGCATTTGAATTAGCAAATATTTTAAAGAACAATTACTGGCCATATTACTTAGGAATGACGAAATGTGCAATTCATGAGACAAATCCTAATGGTTGTCTTATATTAAAAACGTGCTTTAGATTATAAATAAATAATATCAAAAGGTATTCTTTACCTGTTATTGAAAAAGCATTTTGCACGTTTGTTGCTTCGTGAGGCACGTGCTCCCATCCCGAGAGGCCAGGTTTGTGTTACAGGATTTTTTATTAGTTAGAAAGTTTTACAAATAAGACAGTTTAGTTAAGGATTTTCAGTTAAAAAAAAATGTAACACAAACTTGGCCTCTCGGGAAGGGAGCAACAAACGTGCGAAATACTTTTCCAATAACAGGTAAAGAATACCTTTTGATATTATTTACTTAGGAATGATTCTATGATTCAAGCTGGAATTTTTTTTATTAGATTAAACTGCCCAAATTTAAGGGCTCAAATTTAGATTCTATTCAGACTTGAATAAAGGTTGAAAGACTGTCTGAAGAATATCAGCACTACTCTGATATACTCTGTGAATGTCTGAATGAGTTGAAAGTGTGCGAGAGGGATGTAGAAAAGAAGTGGACATGTTTTAAGAACTGTGTTGTCACTGCCGCTGAAGAGGTCTGTGGTACTGCAACAATGGGTAACTTTAAAGGTGATGCTTGGTGGAACAGTGAGGTTAAAGAAGCAGTAAAAAGAAAGAAGGAAGCTTACTTTGGGGATCTTGCAAGGTAGAGTTTCTGAAGATGAATATCACTGTAAGAAGCATGAGGCAGCAAAGCTGATTCGCCAGAGTAAGGCAAAAGGTAGGAAGGAAAAGGAGGAAAGGCACGATTTGGCTTTTTGGAAAAATAGAAAAACGTTCTGTAAGTACATGAGAAAAATAGGGATAATAAAATTCTAAGTTGTGTAAAGAATAGGATCGGAGAAATGAAATGGGAGCCCAATGAGCTAAGTAAAAGATGGGTGAACATTTCTGTGAATTATTGGAACATGAAAGCAGAGATGATTTTGAGGTAGAAGCAGATGATGCCACAGAGAGAAAGAGGGAGAAGAAAAGCACAACAGGGATCTCAAGGGGAGAGCTTTGTAAATCTCTGAAATCTGTTCAAAATGGCAGGGTTTGAGAGTAGATAGTATAACTGCCGATATGTTAGAATACAGTGGTTACTCTGTCACTGACTGGTAAACTGAAATTTTTTATTTGTGTCAAGAGTTAGGAATGGCCCTTCAGGATTCAATGCTGTAATGGTCCCTTTGTATAATGGAAAAAATGATCATAGAGTGAACGTAAGAACTATCGTTGTATCAGCTTGCTGAATGTGCTATGCAAAGTGTTTGAAAAGGTCATATTGATAAGGTATATGATCTTACATTAGAGCAGGGGTGCAGAAAATTTTCAGGGCCCAATATTTCCCCAGAACGCAATTTTTTTTATGTCCGAAATTTCCCCCAAAACTGTAGCGGACTTTCATACAAGTTTAAGCGAGTATTAGATCTATATGTTGATGATTAAGAACTAATCCTTAAAGTCTATTACTTAAAAATTTGAAAAAACAACAACCTAATATTTATTTTAGATTCCAAATGTCTGAAACATTTTTGGGTCTAGGTGGAAACACCGGTGGGGCAGAGAGGCTGAAAAATAAACAGCTAAAAAAAATTCTGCAATTAACTATAATTTATTTCATCCTAGCATTTCAGGCATATAATTGTGCCAGATAATTTTACTGAATGAAATTTAAATTAGACTTAAATCCTTTGAAAAATGTATGGGCCATTCGCTTTAAAATGTGCAGAACCCCTAATAATTTTTCAGATTGGCGCCTACGACACATAAGCTGCCATTAGTTTCGGAAAATTTTTATTAGCATGACTAGTGGTTGCGCCATACTTATTACTCGTGCCACACTGTCTATGCCTTGGCATTAGTAAAGTTGTTTGGGCTTGGTGAATCATATGCCAGCACAGTCTGCAGTACGTCACTGTGCTCATAACCTCTTGCATTTATAACGACATGACATTTTTCAAAATGATTGCCTGATTACTGTGCAGTAAATTACTCTTATCTTTAGCATTATGCTCGTTGTTAATAAGTCAATTTTTCGTTTTATTATTATTACTACTATTATTATTTTACCTGCGGGCAAAAATTTCCCTAGAGCTGCCTTAATTTCCCCGAACCTTGTTTGCGAGTTCGGACAAATTCTGCACCCCTGCATTAGAGAAAGCATGGAATGCATGGAGTGGTATTATGCCTGCTAAAAGCTGCATTAAAAAATTTTTTCTGTTACATATGATGATTGAAATGCATATGTCTGTTGGTAAGAAAGTTTTTGCTGCCTTTGTAGATTTGTAGAAAGTTTATGATTGAGTAAACAGGATGCTTTTGTGAAAGGCTTTAAAAAATTATGGTATAACTGGGAATCGTCTTGAAAGTGTGAAAGCTGTGTATGCTGGCAATAAAACGTGTACTGTGACATGCCTTCCCCGCAGGAAGCACATGAGATAAAGGCAGATAGCAGTGAGAGCACATGTCCATGTAGCTCAGTTGGGAGAGCGACTTACTCCAGAGTGAGGGGACCCAGATTTGATGCCCAGCACAGACAAACTTGTACATTATAGTGCATGTGAGTGGTTTATTAAAATGGTATTCTATCGGAGCAGTATGACATAGTAACATTACAGAAACATAATGTCACTATAGCTATTCAATATATTGAATAGCCCTAATGACATCTCGTTTCTGTAATGTCACTATGGCTATTCAATATACTTATGAATGCATGCATGCGTGATGTCAAAATAAACAATACTGGTTTATCTATTGGTAATTCCTGTATGTACAGATTGCTGTATGCCGATGACACAGTCCTGTTGGTAGAGAGTAAAAGTGAGTTCCAGAGTATGTTGTCCCAGATGTACAAAGTCTGTATGAAATTTAAAATGAGTAAATGGGTATAAATAAGGGGATAACCAAAGTTATGATTTTTGAGTGAGGAACTGTTAGTAGTAAATGCAAGATCAGTCTAATTGATACTGAGATAGACCAGGTGAATGAACTTGTTTATTTAGGAAGCATGTTTGACATTGAAAACAGATTAGGGGTGAAATTAGTAGGTGAGTGAATTCATCTTTGAAAGTCATAGCTGCCTTAAGAAGATTTCACAGGACTAATGGGTTCTTGAAAAGGTCCCGAATGGCTGTGTATGAAAATGTAATTGTTTGTACTCTGATGTATGGCAGTGAAACCTGGGTACTGCAGAAGAGGCTTAGGAGTAATATGTGTCCTGGAGAGATGCATTACATATGGGAGGTTTGTGGCAAGACATGTTCTGTTCATGTGAGGTAATAAAGATGTGTTGCATTTGTATAATATGAAACAAAATGTTACTAGTAGGGCGAAGACAAATATTTTGAGGTGATTTGGCCATGTTAAAAGAATGAGTGGCAAAATGCTAACTAAAGAGAATTTATTCAGCCCAAGTGGCTGGAAAGAAATGTAGAGGGATGCCAAAGAAAGTATGAGAAGACTAGGTTCTGGAATATCTGCTAGAGAAGAGCTAATTAGTATGAAGTACAAAAGGTCTTGTGCGTGACATGTGATGGATGTTAAGCTTATGTTGTGTGCCAAGATTGTTGTAAATGGAGATTTTTGTTACATCAATAGTAAGTAAATTCTAGTGCCACTAGTAATTTCAATTTGGGAAATGAGCTTTCTTTGAAGAGCTAACCTCTGAATCTCAGTGAACTGCTTAGTGGTATATGTATGTATGTGATTTCAATTTGGGAAATGAGCTTTCTTTGAAGAGCTAACCTCTGAATCTCAGTGAACTGCTTAGTGGTATATGTATATGGTATGCTCTTATGCTTTTAGTCAGCATTCTTATGCTGACTAAAAGCATAAGAGCATACCATATGTGAAGAATGTTATCAGTAAAGCTTTGAACAGTTGGGAATTGATGAAATGCAGAGATCTAATTATCATTTATTAAACTATCTCAAACATTCTTGTATTCTGTAAAAATATCATCTTAATATTTATTCAAGAATCATGTTATCTTTTCAGAATTGTAGTGCTTATCCTAAGAATATTAAAAGATATTAAAAAATTGCACAATGGTGATATGGTAAAAGTGCATGAGATAGACTTAGAGTTATCTCTTCTGATTTCACTAAGCTTATTCTTGCATCTTTGCAGAGGCAGCTGGTGCACCTGGTAGACCAGAAGTGACTGACTGGAATAAAGATCATGCAGACTTAAAGTGGACTGCTCCAGAAAATGATGGTGGAGCTCCAATAACTGGTTACATACTGGAGAAGAAAGAAAAAGGTGGTCCTTGGGAGAAAGCTGGTGAAGTTCCTGGTGATAAGCTAAAAGGCACTATTCCTGATTTGGAAGAGGGCAAAGAATATGAATTTAGAGTCGTTCCTGTGAACAAAGCTGGTCCTGGTGAACCTAGTGATCCTTCAAAATCTATCACTGCCAAACCTAGATACTGTAAATATTGCAATTATAAAGTATTTAATAGCCTAATTTTTAAATCTTTTGTATATATTTATTAGAATATGTCAGTGAATATTTGTGATGTATGGTTTATTTTAAGGAACACATAGTTGATTATATGCTATTAAGTTTTTGATTAATAATTTTTATTTGAATTGTTTCAATTAGTTACACAAATTTTTTGTATGTTTCCACTAGCCTGTTTTTAATATTTTAAGTTATTTTATATTTGATGTGTTACATTTCTGCAAGTTTTTTTATTACATGTAAACAACTAAGAATACAACTTTTCATCTTAGTAATTAATAACATCATAGCACCTCCAATTATTAATCACAGTGAACCTTATGATGCACTAGAAGTTGAAAAATTTGACTACCAAAGTATTAAAATTTACCTCCATAAAACCTGTAATTAAACATTTTTTCACAATTTTTCATTTCTTGTCATGAGATAGTGGTAAATTCCAGAATTATAGTATTAATAGGTATATCCCATTTTGTCTCTAGATTTTGAACAGTGTTCCAAGTAAAGTCAAACTCTCCAAAACCAAGGGCAGTGAAATCCTTAATTTTCCACCTGTCCATCTACAAGATATTTTTTGCTACAAGCCAGCTAAACTAGCCTGAAAATGCAATAGTTAAAATGTCACTGCAGATTAAATTCGTTGTTGCATAGAAAATCTGGTATCCATCCCCACAGCATTCTAGAAGCATGTTCTTTGTTTATGTATTGAATAGACAAGAATTTTGTTATGGGGACTAACATTTCTTGTTGGCTGATGGTCTGTGTGCTGTTAACTTTTTGATACAGATAGGTCTAGTTAACATGGTATAAGCATGTGATCTGGACACTGGATGCATGTATGTGTGACTTCTTATGGAGGAATCATTTTGTGTCATATTGTAATCCATGGTAGGTTTTAAGATATGGCATGGACATGTAATTCAGCCATAACGTAATGCATCAGAGCTCCATCCATTCACATCCTGAAGTATGCTGTTGGACTGATGTGGTGTCTCAGCTCACAAGATATTAGCTTCTTGCATAAAGCACCTGAGTTTAAATTGTGGTTGTTCTAGGTGTTGTGTTTGCCTTTCAGTATGTTTCTGGGGAGTTCTGTGGCTATCTATCATTATATTATTCGTTTTTAAACATTGAGTGGAGTAAGGTGTGGAATCTATCATAATATACACTAAATTTGTCAAGTGTTGAACTAGTATGATGTACTTTGTTAAACATTGTTCATAGTTTTCTCATGCATGCACAGACATTTATTTAGATGAAAATGTTAAGCTGAACAACAAGATCTAACTACAACAATTCACATGCGCAACTTATTTGTAACAGTAATTAAATTACACTGCACATGCAGTCTGAGATTAAGTCTCATCTGCACATTCACTTTGCAATGAGTTAAATTTCGTATTGTACACATGGAATTTCTTGGTATTTTTTTCTTTTCCATCTGATGAAAGGCATGAATTTATACTGTCTAAGACTACATTTCCAATAAATATGCAGCATCTTTTATGATAGCTGGTTTTGCTTGCACCATGTCATCCAAGTGCAGGTATGTTCATTGGATGTTTCTTTTCATATTTTGTATTCATCTTTGCCTTCATGTGCTGGTGTCATTTATATTTTCTCATTTAAATTTTCTGTGATCAGAAGGGAAATGGTTTGTCCAAGTCTTGCATTAACATTGATATACCCACAGCTTCCAACGCACTGTTTTGTCCTGGAGACTTCTAATTTTTATTAGTGCCTCCTAGTTTGCTGATTCATATTCTTAATCTCCTAGCTTTGAAGAAATTTTGTAAAGAATCTGGTAAAGAAAAAAATCATGTTGAATATTTATGGAGAAAGGGGAAAAACTTTGTGTGTGACTGCATACATGTTTATGTGTTGTTAATGGAAGGTAGGGCTGTTTTTTTTATGTGGGACAACTTAATGTTATTAAAATGAAGTGAGAAGTACTATGATCATTCAACAACATGAGGATGCACTTTCGGATAAATCATCAATGAACTTGAAGAATCTGATAAGGGGATACTGGTAGGGTCTTTCAGTCCTTTTTGATTAATCTTTATGAATTCAATGTATTTGGAGTGAGGGGTCTGGAAAAAAATGACTAATATATGTACAATAGTAGCAAACAATGAATGAAAATTTGCAGAAGAGCTTATGATGTGGCTGCAGTTACACTGATGGCCTTGCTAAAATAGTTTATCTCTTAGAGAACATGCAGAACTCTTGTTGGTAGGTATGGGGAGTAAAGAATATTACAGCTGGACAACGGATAATTTGTCTGGATAAATTATATAGTTGCCTACATTTTTCTTCTGATTTCTTCTTTAAGTAATTAAAAAAGTTACTAAATGCTCATTTGGATATTTGCAAAGAGTTCAAAATGCTGATATTGCAATAGAACCTACTTACATGGTATGATATAATAATATATACTACATGATATATGTAGAAGTATGTACTGTTTCACACGTTATAATACTAACTATGTGGCCATCAGATAAGGACGTTTAGGCTACAATATTGTTAAAATATAGATAAAAACTTTCTACTCACCTATTCTATTACTGCTGCTCTACATTTCCAGGGTAGTCCTGTGATATTGTTCTGCTCGTTTACAGCAAGAATAAAAACTTTTAATAAATGACCTGTAGTTTACAAACTATGAAGTATAAAAATGTCTTTGAATTAAATTATGACAAACAACGGGAATGAACAACCATATATTCACAACACAAAGCTCTGTTGAATTGAAGATTAAAAACGAGTTTAAAAATGAACTAAAAAGACTAAAAGCCAAATCCTTTACTCATCCAACAAACCACATCATCCATACTAGTTTCAACATTTAATCATGTCATTATCAATGGAGCAGTTTGCGCTCATTTGGATGTTTCCACATTGCATTAAAAAGGAATTTTGTGCTCTTAAAATCAAGGTAAAAATGCTGTAATGCAAGTATCTGTTAATTTTTTTAATTTAGAAAAGTTGCTTGCTGTATACATTGAAGATCTAAAATATTATGACTAGCATGTCATTATGCAAATCAAAGCAACTGTAGGTAAATGATGGCGTTGTGAAGATCATGAAATAGCACAAATAACACCTGATTCTGAGCTCTGTTAATCAGTGTTATTCTTGTTCTTCAGATGATAAAGACAATGGACTTACGTGAGTTTGACAAAGGCCAAATTGTAATGGCCAGATGACTGGGTCAGAGCAATTCTGAGACGGCAAGGCTTGTGTGCTACTCACAATCAGCCATGGTTAGTGCTTTCAAAAAGTGGTCTGAGGAGGGGGAAACCACAAACCACTGGCAAGTTGTGGGCAGACCACAGCTCATCAATGGTAGAGATGAGCCAAGGCTATCCTATATGATGGGATACTGTGGTGCAACTTGCTGGTAATTTGAATGCCAGTGACAGGAGCAGTGTGTCACAACACACAGTATATCAAATCCTGCTGAAATTGGGGCTGCGTAGCTGCCAACTGCTCCAGGTTTCCATGCTAACCTTGTCAGACCAGACAACCTTCTTCCAATGAAACAAGGTCCAGTTTTGATGCTTGTGTGCTCATTGTAGGTGCTTTTGTTGGTGAACCAACAAACTTCATTGGAATAAGGTCATCTGGTCTGACGAATTTCATTTCCTATAGTGACAAGAGTAGTGTGTCACAACGCACAGTACAACAAATCCTGCTGAAAATGGGGCTGTGTAGCTGCAGGCTGCTCCAAGTGTCCATACTAACCTTGGTTCACTAACAAAAGCACCTACAATGGGCACAGGAGAATCAAAACTGGACCTTGTTTGATTGGAAGAAGGTGATCTAGTCTGACGAATTCCATTTCCTGTTGCACCATGTGGACAACCGGGTACATGCGCATCATTTACCTGGGGAAGTGTTGGCACCATGATGCATTGCGGGATGAGAACAAGTCAGTGTAGAAAGTGTTATGCTTTGGGCAATGTTCTGCTGAGAAAGCTTGGTTCCAGTCATTCATGTACAGGAAACTATGCTGTCTAGAACCTACCTAAACACTATTGCAGACCAAGTACATCCTTTCATGGCAGTGGCATTCCTCTCTAGTAGTGCCTTCTTTCAGCAAAGTAATGCACCCTGCCAGACTGCAAGCGTTATTCGAGAATGGTTCGCAGAACATGAGAAAGACTTCCAGGTATTGACCTAGCCACCAAATTTCCTAGACATCAACTGAATCGAGCATCTGTGGTTTGTGTTGGAACAGCAAATTTGATCTGCAGCAGCTCAACCGCATAGCTTACAAGAATTAAAGGATCTGCTGGTAACGTGTTGGTACCACAAGACACTTCCAGAAATCTAGCATTTGCAAGTAAATTAATATGTGAAACATATATACTTACACTACTAACATTGTCGTACTAACACTATTTTTATAGCCCGTTTTCGTTTTTTTGCCGATTTGTGATATGAACCACGTGTTCTTCATCTTTGTTTGATATTAAAAAATAAATGTTTAGAAGGGTCAAATGGTAATATTTTATTGTAATGAAAATAATAGTTGGTTTTAGGAAAATAGTTATTAATAAAAAATAATAACTTACCTTAAAACCACGTGGTTTAGGTACTTACTTGGTTAATAACAATGTTCAAAGACGGTTTTTTTTTTAATTTGATATATTTGTCTTTTTTTAAATAAATTTTAACTACAGGTATAAATTTTAACTAAGATCATCTACCCATATTTTAGGTTAAAATTTATTTCAAAAAATGACTAATATATTAAAACAAAATAACAGGAAAATCTTTGAACATCGCTACTAACCAAGCAAGTACCTAAACTACAGGGTTTTAAGATAAGTTAAAATTAAAAAAAAATTATAAATAATTACTATTTTCCTAAAACCAACTATTATTTTTATTACAATTTAACAAAATATTACCATTTGATCCTTCTAAACATTTATTTTTTTATATCAAACAAAGACGAAGTACACATGGTTCATATCGCGAATCAGCAAAACAATTAAAATGTGCTATAAAAATAATGTTAGTAGTGTAAGTATATATGTTTCCCATATTAATTTACTTGCAAATGTTAATTTTCCTTTCAGCACGTTATAATTGTGTAAAAAATTGTTTTTTAGGTGTCTTTGATTACATATCAACGTGTCAAAGACAACAGTAACAAACCTCTAGAAATCTTGTACATCCATACCTCACCAGGTAAGAGCTCTTTTGGCAGCACGTAGAGGACCAACATCATACTAGGCAGGTGGTCATAATGTCTCAGCTCTTTGATGTATATCGTTACATATAAATGTATGTAATAGTTTTGACCTTCAGGAATTAAGACTTCTTCCACTGATGTACCATGATATCTTTTAAGTCATCACACTTGCATGACAGAAAGCCCCAGAGCTGTTGCAGTATTTAAAAGACATTCTTAAAGTAAATACTTGCTTTAATTTAGGTGACTAATGTAAATCTGTAATTTTGATTAAAAAAATTTTTTTTTCTATTTTACATTTGGATTGAAGTGTTTAAATTTATGTTAAAAGAACTGTAAAAGCTGAAGTTAGTCAGAAGAGTTCAAATATGCTCTATCAGGGCTCATACGGGAAAAGCTAAAAAGTCATTTTTCTTTCTCTGGCTAACTATGTTGATAAGTTGGGATTCTCAGCAATTTGTGGAAGTTTCCAACATTGGAATCAATGCTTTTGATTTGGAACAATATTTGATTCAAATAGTGGAAATTTTCAGAAGTTGATAAGAACCCCAACTTGACAGCAGAACATGAATACTTAGATCTAGTAAGAGCTTCAAAGCATGAACAAGTGTTTCAATGCTTCCCTTACAAGCTCTATATAAAGTTTGTTTTTATATTACTCCCCAAACTTGTTATGTACTGGCATCATGTTTTCCTTAGTACCTCTTTTGGCTAGAAACTAAACTTTCAGCATTGAAATTTGTTTTGCATTATACCTAATAAACTGCAGATTAGTGTCATAGTGTTGCTGGGTTTTGCAAAAGTAAAACACTGAAAGTTATTATTACATCTTCAGACCTGCCAGCTGTTACGATTTTATCATATTTAGTACGATAAATCACGCTGCAGTACAATAATATGATTTTGCCACCAAAAATACGATTTTTTTAAACCTCATGTTTCCCCCATTCTTCCCCTTTTCAGACAGAAGCAGGGAAAAATTTATGTGTTATCTGTTTTTTCCCCTTCGAAAGATTTTCTTCTTGGAGAGGTTTCGAGTTTCTCTTAACAAATTCCCCTGCCTCTAGTTTCTCAACGGAAATAAAGTAAGTCAAGTCAAGTGCAATCGGCAACCAATGGACGAATCCCGACTTGTTTCGTATTTTCAACTCTTCGTCATACTGAAAGCTGCTGGTTGGTCGGCCCTGGAATGTGGACAAGTGTGTTTATTCGAAGCAACCTCTTCCTCCTTTTTTACACCTGCAACCATCATGAATTTCTATAGCTACACCTTACACCATCAAGAATTTATGTAGATGAAATAGGCTTCAAAAATTCTCAGCACGTATCATGTTACGATTTTTCTATTTGAGTGTTACGTTTTTTGGTTCTAAGACTTTGGAAAGTCTGCATCTTGTACAAACACCTGTTTTTATTTCCTTGATCAGCATTTTAAATTTCACTTTTTAAAAAATGTGTAAAATAATATACTTGCAAAGTAAACATTTATCTGTGAAATTTACTTTAAAGTAATGTCTTCTTGACATTTTATTTTTTGTTCCGTTTTAGTAAAACCAACAATAGATCGAACCATGTTCAATGACCTTACAATTAAAGTTGGACAGCCCATAAAATTTGATGTTAATGTATCTGGTGAGCCACCACCGACTATTAGCTGGCTTGTTGATGACAAAAAACTTAAAATCCACATTAGAACTACCTTAGAGAATGCTGATTATAATACCAAGTTATCAATACGTAGAGTGGTGCGAGAAGATAGTGGCAGATACACTATCAATGCTGTCAATGAGAGTGGAAAGGATACAGCTACTGTTACAGTGACAGTAATAGGTAAGTAAATCATTGTTGTGTATTTATGTTTTTTTTAAAAAATATGTGTTCTTTTGATTTTTCATAAAACCAAAAAAACTGCAGTCACTATTTAGTGTAAAAGTGTTATACATTGTAATTAATTTATGTTGCTTTCATTACTGTTATTTTTACAGCCTTGAATCAATATTTCTGTTTTTATTAATCACTATAATTTGAGTAATATTTGACCATAAAATGTTGCATACTTTCAGTTAATACATATTTGCATTATGCTGCCATTTCAATTTTCCCTTATATGCAAATGAAGTCCTACATTTTGAAAGACAGAATCATCTTCAATGGGATAGGGGATATTGGTGTTACTGACTGCTTTTTGGTTTCTTCATCATTTTCCAGACATCCAAATATTTCTTCATGGCAGTTTTTTTTATTGTTTTAGAAAAACCTCATATATTGTAGTTAAGTGAAATTAATGTCATTCATTTTCACGTGAGCTGATTCTTAATTGAATAGTCTTTTTTCTGTCATGAAATTTTTAGATCATTCATTTAAGTAAGAGAGTGCCAAAGTTTAATTTTTAAGTATGGTGAATGCAAGATCAGTCTTGGTGATGCAAAGTAAAATCAAGTGGAGAGAATATTTACTTGTTAAATCAATTTGACTGAAAATAATTTGGATAGTGAATTCAGTTTTGAAAGTAATCTTTGCCTTTGGTGGGTTTCACAGGAGAAATGAATCCTTAAAAAAGTATGGAATGGCTGCTCATGATGTGTCCTTGTTCTGATGTATATTTGGGTACTGCAAAAAGTACCCAGTAGTTTATTTTATCCTGGTAGATGCTTTCCTTGTGAAAGGTCTCTGACCTATTTGAATGATGTACAGAATAAATATGTTCTGAAGATGTGTAAGTGAAAAATATTGTTCAGTGGTCTGCGCATGCTGAAACAAATTAGGAAGTGCTAACTGAAAGGATTTAGTCTGTTGAATTCATTTTAAAAGAAAATTAAAAGAAAGCCACATATATCAAAGGAGAATCAAATTCAGAAATATTTGAAAAGAATATGAAGAGCATAAATACAAAATGTAGTGTGTCAGTCATATCATGAATATGTTTCAAGTTGTGGGCAAAGGTCTTTTTAAATTTAGATACCTAATGCACCAACATTAATGAAAATTTTGTTTCACTTCTTTGAGGAACTAAAATCTGATTTTCAAGGAACACAGTGATATGCATGTCTGTGTTGATTTAGTATTTGCCATATTGACAATATTATAGAGACACAGAAACGTTCCCCAAAATGTAATGTGGCATGAAGATAGAATACTCGCAATTAGGGTTGATTTTATGCAGTTAACCAATGATTCAGCTGCAGGGTTAATGGCCCTCTGAAGACTACTGTGAGATTGCAGCAAATAATGCATCCAGGGTGGTTCAGTCATAGATGACTTGTAACATTTGATTTTAATTGAGTATTTTAACATTAGCATTTCAGCAATCTGAAGCAATGTCACCCATTTGTCTTCTTGCACCAGAACTTCCGCACATGCTATATTGTGATATGTTGTAAATGTTGAAGGCCTGCAACTGCATTTCTTGTCCATCAATGTATAGCACACATGTGCAAATTTTGAACACCATTCTGATATGCGCTGAACACTCGTGACTTGAGGACCATAGACTTCTTGTAGTTGACAATGGATCTCTGCTGCTGCTATTTTCCATGACCATAGAAACCTAATCACCATGCTTACCTCAGAGTGAGATCGTGTTTCCAGGCAGGTTGTCATTTCAACTTGTTGAATCTATAATACATAGTGATTCAGTACCTCTTTTAGAATTGCTATTACGCACGTTAAAATATGGACATGTGATTATGGTGGTGCAGTTAATTATGACGTTTATTATTTTAAAAATAAAGATTAAAAGAAAGCAATAGCAATTACTCACATATATTCGTCCAGAGGTTGCTTTCGCTCGCACACCACCGTAGTTCCGCAAGTTATTTGGTCTCAGGTGTTCAGCGGCTATGCATTGCAAAAGTCCCATGGTGACCATAATATGGTGTTTAGCAATGTCAAAGTAGTAGTCGACCCAAAGAACCTTGCTATATATTGTATCGTAAGCTCAAAAGAATAATACAACTGAGAATAAAAACCCTGTAATGACCTATGCCACAGGCAGGTTAAAAGGCTAAGAATGAACAATCCAAGAAACTATAGCGAATGAATCTAAAAGGCTGATAGTGAACGAATTTAAAAGAACAAAATGAAATATGAATGGCCAGAAGAAATGACGAATGAACTATTTACATAATGCGTGCACCACCTTCTCACATCCACCAGCGTCCCCGGATGCGTTTCGCCCTAGCCTCTTCCTAGGCGTTTTCAACGGGAAATGAAACGTCTGTTGGTAAGTGACAATGTTTCATACCTCCAGAAGTCATGATGCACATTGCGCATGGGTCAGTTTTCCTCCTATATAGTGGGGCCATCTGGTGTCATAGTTTGATTTTCTTGTATTTGTCGTTGTCTTTTTATTTTATTTTTTATGCTCCTCTTTTAATCTTTTTTCGGTGTCCACTAAATTCCTCCAGGCATATGAAAGGTCATATGGCGAATTGTTATTGCAATTTGATGATTTGGTCTTTTCTATTAAGATGGATTCAGCAATCTGGATGGTCCTCCAGTTTTTTTTGCTGATTTATCAATTTTATTTCTTCCCATAGTGGTATGCATTGATTATTTATACAGAAGTCGATAAGTGCAGTCTTATTTTCTTTCCTGGACCAATTGCCGATGTGTTCCAATAATCTTATCCTGATATTTCTTTTGGTGCTTCCTATATATTGGCTGATAATTTTGTTTTGGCTGTCTCCTATTGGAATTGAGTAAACACTCACTTTCTGCAATATTGGTGTGTTTCCATTACCAGAAGTTAATGTGTCCTCAATATTTCTGGTCTTTATACCAAAGCCTAAGTCAAATTTCTTGCATGCTTCTTTCAATATGCTATTAATTTCATGATTGTAAGATATTGATCCACAATATTTCTTTTCTTTTTTATCAGTTGGGGTTCTGAAATGATCATTTCTTGTCTTCTCTGTTATCCGCTTTATGAGATTGTTTACTATTCTGATGTCATATCCAAAAACAGAGGCTGTATTTCTGATCCAATTGAATTCTTTATTTAGCAATCGGTTATTGGAGGTATGGGTTATTGATGTATGACCTAAAAGCTGAGTACTTATATGATATAGGATGGTGATAATTATCTATTCTCCAACATGTTACTTTTTTATTTAAACTCTTGTGCTAAACAGCACCATCTAGTCAGGAGAGAGTAATGAGATTGTGAGACAGCTCCCTAATTCAATGCTAAAGGTCAAATTCCTAATCCAACGCCAAAGGTAATCGAAAGTTACTTATTGATCAGCCTACATAACAGGTAATAATTCCAAAACTATATCATGAAAACTGTAGTTATCTTGTTTTCCTGTATTTAGCAGTAATGCAACTAAAGTATCATTAAATTCATCACCAACAATATACTTTTCTTTGTCTGAAGTTTGTTCCACTTTGGTGGTGCAATGGAAAGAGCACTTGCTGCTTGTTTTAATTATCAAATTTTTGCTTCAACCAATATACTTTTTTTACTGTTGTAATGTTCACGAAACATACTTTCACATTTGAACATCACAAACAAAAAGAAAAAAATTCCTGGTTATTAAAAGATTACTGTACATTTCTTATTTTTCCCTGTCATTAATGACAGACTTTCATCTAGTATATTCGTATTTCATGTAATTTTAATATTTTTTGTAGTTTCCTTCTTACGTTGGGAAAAGACGGTACTTTTTCAGATGACAGAATTATATATATGATTATTCTACCAATGGCAAATATCATTTCAGATGTACCTCTTGCACCCGAAGGACCACTAGAAGTCTCAGATGTGCACAAAGATGGTTGCAAGTTAAAATGGAAGAAACCTAAAGATGATGGTGGTGTACCGCTTCAAGGCTATGAAGTAGAGAAGATGGACCCTGACACAGGTACTTGGTTGCCTGTTGGGAAAACCAGAGAACCTTGTAAGTATCTATGTCTATGCTCTGTTTTAATTAAACTTTTTGCCAGTAATAAAAGATGTCTCGATGGAGAAAGATGGTATATGTAAGAAAATTTGTTATCTGAGTTCGAACTTTGAATAAAACCTTTTCAAAGCTATTTGTATTTCTTTACTGCTTTTTAACTTCATTTGAAAGATGCAGATAGTTTTTTATTCCTAAAACCAGAATAGTTTCAATATCTCTAAGACCCTTGGTGTACTGTGAAACCTCTGAAAAACGACCACTTCTTGGACCAGTAAAAAGCAACCGTTGTTGGCAGGTGGCCATTGTTCTGAATTCAGGCCTAAGTTGATATTGTTTGTTTGATATATATATATATATATATATATATATATATATATACAAGGTTGGATCCAAAAATTTGGGGACTTGGCGTATAGCTCTTACCTTGAATACTTTAAAACACCGATGCACAGCCATCTTCAAAATAATCCCCTTGGGCAACAATGCACTTTTGCCAGCACTCGTAAAGCTTCAGGAAGCATTGCTGAAAGCCATGTTTTGCAACCCCTCATAATGCCTCCTGCGTTGCTGTTTTTATCTAGTATATTCATATTTCATGTATATATATCGTGCTCATTTGTTGACACAAAACGACATCCCTGCAGATTTTGTTTCATAAGTGGAAAGAGGTAAAAATCGCAGGGGGCTAAGTCGGGTGAACAGGTGGGATGTGGAATCACATTATTACGATTTCTGGTGAGAAACTCCATGACTAGTAGGGACTGATGTGCAGATGCATTGTCATGGAGAAGGTACCATTGTCCACTTCGCCACATCTCCAGCCATTTACGACGGATCAACTCCCATAAGCGATGTAAAATGTCCAGATAACATTCCTTGCTAACTGTTGTACCCTCAGGAATAGATTCAGAATACACAATGCTGTGAGAATTAAAAAACACCTCCAGCATGACTTTCTCTTTGCTACGATCCTGCCTGAATTTCTTTGATCGCGGTGAAGATGGTGATTTCCATGTTGAAGAAGCACACTTTGGTTGAATATCAAACAAGTAGCACCATGTTTCATCACCTGTGATGATGTTATCCAAAAACGTAGGATCACTATCGGCTTTATCAATTAATTCGCCCGATATCCGCATCCATTCATCCTTTTGTTCGTAGGTCAAAAGGCAAGGGACAATGTACTGACACATGCGATGCATGTTAAGATCCTCCGTTAAAATGTGCTGGGATGTGGTCTCCGATAAGTTAGTTGTGTTAGCGATTTCCTGAATGGTTTGGCGATGATCCTGACGAACACACTGCACCACCAGCATAATGTTTACCTCACTCCGTGTAGTCACAGGTCGACCACAGTGCTCATTATCTGCGATGGATTCTCGGCCCTGTTTGAAACACCGATATCACTTGTACACCTTCGATCTCACTATCCTAGAGTTACCATACACCTTCGGAAGCATTTCTAAGGTCTCTGTAGCTGTTTTACCCAAACGCTACCAAAATTTAATGTTACAACGTTGCTCTTCAAAAGCCATGTTTCTCACATCGCACGCAGAAGACAGACGACTAACTATAGCAGCAAATGTCTGCACGCGCATTCCAATCACTTTCCACGCGCCAAACTATTCTGACTACGGAGGGGAGGGATGACAGGATGTATTTCAGACGCCGTAACTTTAACTACATGCTTGCGTTGTCACGAGTAGGCGCTGTCCCCGAACTTTTGGATCCTACTCTGTATTTATATAACCTTCTCAAGAGGTAGATTTGCCTCTGATTAACTTGCATATAATAATTGCCATTCTGTTTTAGTGCAAAAGACTGAATATCCTTTAAATTTTGCAAAACTTCTTCACAGGTTTTCATTTTACAGTTGTTAGTTTCAGTTTGTATCTCACTCTGTACCCTCTCTTTGATCCCCTGAATTTTTTTTTTTTTTTTTTTTTGTATCTCAGCATGAATGAGCAAAGGATTAAGACTTCTTACTTCTCTACCTCAGTAAATGCATGCATGATTTTTCATATGCTGATTTTCTTTCTTCCTTTTTTTTTTATTGTTATTTCCCCATTTGTCAAAAAATCTGTGCTGTCTCATGGGATGTTTATCAACCTACAACTGAAGAACCACAAACCGTGTTTACTAGACCATTGTATGACTGAAAAGTAAATCAAAGTTTAAATAATTTATAATCTTTCTTATTTCCAAATCAGAATTCAAGTAATTCGTAATAATTCTTATTATTGCTGTGTCAAGATTTGAATAATTTATGATTCTTTTCATTATTTCTTTCACTGCTGTCAATTTCAAAGTCCTTTTTGTACTCTTCCCCAAAATAATCCATATATAGATGATATGAGAATGTAAATCACCTCTGGTTATAAAACTCATAGTGGTCTCTAGTGAAATTTTTAATAATAATTTCTTAAATTTATGCATTTTTATTTTTTAAGATTAGAGTTTGTTTGTGGGCTATTTGTCAAGAGAGAGAGGGGGAAGGAGGGGGTGTAAACTATCCTCTTCATTTGGCTCTTTTATTATATTTATTGCACAGTAATTGAAATGGTTAGAGGTAACCACACAGAACCCC
This sequence comes from Macrothele yani, assembly GCA_039090855.1. NCBI lineage: Eukaryota > Metazoa > Arthropoda > Arachnida > Araneae > Macrothelidae > Macrothele > Macrothele yani. The sequence goes on from CM076992.1 coordinate 10,653,240, forward strand.
ATTCTTCCAGTGCCAACCAGCCCATATAGTGATGGAGTCATTCTTCTTAATTTTAAGGTTTTCATTAAATTCTGATTTTAAGTTGTCTTGCATTGTACTTATAACTGTAATCAGACACTTCAGTAATCCTACTTTCATTGATGATTAATGAAAGTAGGATTTGCATTTTTGAGGATTTGCATTTTTGAACACTTACCGCACCTGGGGCTTGGCTTTCAATTCATATTTCCGTTATGTGGATGCGGCATGGGGGTTTTTCATTTGGCCACGGGTCCACTTCTTTTTTTTTTTCCGGTGGCATGGGGGTTTTTCATTTGGCCACGGGTCCACTTCTTTTTTTTTTTTCCGGTGGCATGGGGGTTTTCATTTGGCCACGGGTCCACTTCTTTTTTTTTTTTTTCCGTTGGAATTTATTTTGCCTCATCACCAAATGAGTTTTTTCCTTTGCTGCATCCTCATTTACTTCAATAAGTAAATGAGGATGCAGCAAAGGAAAAAAACAACTCATTTGGTGATGAGGCAAAATAAATTCCAACGGAAAAAAAAAAAGAAGTGGACCCGTGGCCAAATGAAAAACCCCCATGCCGCATCCACATAACGGAAATATGAATTGAAAGCCAAGCCCCACGTGCGGTAAGTGTTCATCGAACTTTACCAACTAAAAGTGAAGTTCAAAAATGCAAATGCATTAATGCACGTTAAAAATATAACCTCCAATATCGGAAGTAAATTGAAAGAAAGTAGGATTGATTAATGTGTTAATGACAAGGAATGCATTGTTAAAAGATGTGCAGATATGCACTGAAGCATCTAATTTACAGTTATAAGTACAATTTCATTTCCATTAAAGGAAGCAGAAGTTATATCACCTTATAACAGAATCTGGAAAGTGTGGTTTATCTTCTTCTTGACATTAGGGATTAGGCAGTGGCCTGTGTGCATCGTTCCCAAAGTCTTCTTGTCAGTGTCTCATTTTTCATCTTTTTGATTGCTTCCTAATGGGTGGGAAACCATTAAAATGCTTAGTATTTACTGAACATATTATTAAAAAAATATGAATTAAATAATACACTTTACTGCTGATGGTTGGGTGGTTATGAGCTTAATTTTATTTATTCATTCATGGGATGTTCAAGATCCCAAACCAACTACAGATTTTTATGAATTTTTTGTTGATTTTGAGTGTAATATAAAATTAAAAAAAATGAACTTTGTGAAATGAACTTGTTTCAATTTGCTTAGTTGCATACTAAAAGATGATTTCTTGTACATTATAAATGTAAATTAAGTAATAATATGTTTGTGTTTTTCTTTTTACAGCTATGGATGTCACTGGTTTGACTCCAGGGAAAGATTACAAATTTAGAGTTCGAGCTATTAACAAAGAAGGGGAATCAGAGCCACTAGAAACAGAAAAGGCCATTACTGCCAAAAATCCGTTTGGTGAGTTAAGATCCATAAGCACATTATGAATATTTATATTTATATAAAAGTGATTTACTTCTTATATTTATACTCTTCCTACGTATACATTCCATGTAGATAATTCAAATGATTCAAACCATAAATCAAATTGTAACAAAGAAAAGTCATGCATTATTTTCAATTTCTAAACTGTGCTTTTATGAATTCTTGTATGTACAGAATACTGCTGTGTTACATGTATACATCATAAGCATACAGTAACCTAGAAAGTTATAAAGTTAATATCTTTTGTCATTTTCCTGTTTTAAATCTAGTTTTGACTACAGTAAAAGTTGTTTAACAGTTTTTAAATTTGATTCCCTCATATTTCAGGAAACTTTCTTCTCCCCCTCTCTGAAAAGATGGTTGAAATAATTGCTAGTTTTTTATTCATATGAATCTTAACGTGATTGTACTGTTTGAAGAAATTGCACATAGAATTTGCTGTTCTGAGTCTCTCAGAGTATTTTTTCCCATCTCTTTGTTATGTTTAGGTCATTTGCTAAAACCATATCATATTAATTTTTCATCTGTTTAGGATGAGTGGGGTCCTGTTATATAAAGCCAAGTAGGTGTTGGCACATTTACTGTATTTCCCGGGTCATGGACGCTATTTTTTTCCTGAAATAAGCCTCAAAAAATTAGCGTGCATCCTGGAGACCAAAAGTTACATTTCTCATAGGCCTATTCTAACCTCAGGGGAAGGTTATCTATGTTAAAATGTTTACCAGCAAATTTTATTAATAAGAAGACCACTTTCGTCAGGAAACACCACGGGAAGGCTAATGCTTTTTTCTTCGCATCGCTTTTGCTGGGATGCATTTACCATAAACCACGTGGTCTATACTACAAGACCAATACACATATAATATGGAGTTCTAGATCAAAAGAGCCGCTCTAATGGGTTTTTGCCAACACGTGTGAACAATTTTAGCTCGCCTATTCGAAAAGCTTTTCCCACAGTTGTAGCTGAAAAACAGGTGGTACCTTCGCTTGGCAACTCTCTGGCAAACCACTTAAGAGAAAAAAATGACTTTTGGCACTTAACAAAAACAAGGCATTAATTAGCCGTCATCACAATATTACTGTAGTAAGATTTATTCTTTTTCCTTGTTTCTCTCTCAGTTCCTGCTTCATTCCTTTCATGATATCATCTTTGATTCATGTGACTTGAGTCAGTGACGTCGGAACTCTTTTCTGACAGCGGGGGCAAGATGTCAGAGAACAAAATGTTTTTCCCTGGCATAAAATTTATCATACTACTGTTAAAGAAGACGTGCTGCCTTCATTACGAAAACTTTCTGAAAATGTTTTTCCATTAAACATTCATCTATAAAACAAAACACTTTTCATATCCATATAGTTTCTCAATGTAAACTAATCATACACATGAACGGCGTTAAACTATAGATCTTGGTACTTCCGGATTGGTACGAATTCCGCAGGAATTGTAGTCGTAGACGTTATAATTAAACATCGAAGGAACTTATATTTCATTCCTCACCCTAATTTCATTTCCCTATTTATTTTTACTCAGTTTTTTTAGAGGAAGACTAATTTTTTACACTTAATGAGACAAAACATTGCGGTCTTCAAACGGGAAACAGCCCTCTGGACTGTTTAATGGGGCTAGCATTCCTTGGCGTCCCAGGAGTGAGTGACATTAAAAAAAATATATTCAGATTGCTGGATAGTTCATGGTAAAAAATGAAGAGTAATACTCAATTTTTATGAAAATGAGCTTAAAAAGAAAACCGAATGTTTAAAATCTCCGATTACAAACATGTGTAATTTAAAAAGGAAGAAAACTGAGGGGGCAAATGTGATGTTTTGCCACCACACTTATTTGCGTACGGGGGCAACTGCACCCTCTGCCCCCGCGGTCCCGACGCCGCTGACTTGAGTGTGGTGTTGCTGATGTGTCATCTTTAATCTTTATGAAAGTTCTGAGCCTTTTTTTATGTTCATTCTTTTTTTCAAAATTTTGCATTTTAAAATTGTGGTGCGTCCTTGATGTCAGAGTGTCCTTGACACCGTGAAATATAGTATGTCTTCAAGGCAGAGTTGCATCATACATTAATGGGTGGTAAGTGGCATTTACAAATCATTTCATAGCAAAACAAAACAAAAAATAATTGTGGCACTGAGAGAAACACAGAGTCTCACTTCAAAGCAAAACTGTAAGCAAACTCAGAAAATATGCAAGTCAGGGGCTTGTGATTTTATAATGGATGTTGGCATTTGTGGCAGAAAAACAGATGCAAGATGTAAGTTAACTCTAATAACAGAAGTAATTCACCAGCTGAACATATCAAAGAAAAATACAAACATCAGATATAATACATCCTGACTCATGACATTTATTTTGCAAAGTCTTCTTTGACTGTATTTCTTATCTTTTTTCTCTCATAAGAAACTAAAAAAACAAGTGCAATAGTTTAATCTGATTATTTCATACCTGCAGGGTATATCACAAGTGCAGCAATACCAAGTTAATGTTAGAATTTTAAAATCTTTGTCATGTTGCTTAAAATTTGCAATGACTGTCCAAATACAAACATTTTCATTGAATAATTTTCTAAGTTAGCAAGGTTTAGAAACACATAAATTTGTTTACAAGATGATTCCTTCACTCAAGTGGTTAAGAATACTGCTGACAAAACCAGTGCAGAGTTAAAACAGAAAGGGTAAGCAAATAAATACCAATTTAACATAACAAGCTATTTGAATATATAATAAATCAGAGCAAAAAGTGCTAATGCCATTTCATTATACTTGATCGTTTTTGAATCCAAGATTATACTTATTAAAATGCCAGTAAAAGAAACAATAATGGGGCCATGGTTTCAGATACTAGGGCTCTCGTCAACCATCAAATCGCATATGTTGCTCTGCTCTTGATCAGCTTTTGAATCTTTTATCACAGGGTTGTGGCCTTGTGCTGCCATCTCCCAGCTGGAATCTGTTGAATTTTTGGAAGACTTAACGACCAATTAAAGTAAAATGACCAATTAAAGTCTTGTGAAAATTCAACAGATTCCAGCCAGGAGATGGCAGCACAAGGTCACAACCCTGTGATAAAAACTTCAACAGCTGATCAAGAGCAGGGCAACGTATGCGATTTGATGGCTGATGAGAGCCCTAGTATCTGAAACCATGGTCCCATTATAGTTTCCTTTACTGGCATTTTAGTGAGTATCATCTTTGATTCAAAAACAATCTGAGCTATTTGAAACTAAAGGGTAATCACAAAGTTTTTGCAATCCACTTCCTTCCAGTTTTTCTTTTTTAAGATATCACCAATGTTTCTCAAGGTTGTGGGATAAAAGCATTAAATCACTGAAGTGACTGCCAGGATGTTAAAAGTGCAAGTGTTCTACAGGATAATGTCTTCTGGACAATGCATCCCCACTAGGTCTAAACTGAAAAAAAATACTAATAAACTAAATGAACAAAACATTTAGCATTCCACTAAGCTCAAAAGTTTACTACAAGAATAAATTTAGGAAAAAAATGAAACACTGGTTACTGTGCTTACTTTTAAGCCTCTCTTTTAGAAAACAGCATTTCTGAGTGAGGGCAGCACATCACACTATACAGAACCTTTTTACAACTTGCAAAACAATGACACGTCACACAATAATATTCTGGGTTAAAAAAGTTTACATAGCAATGCATTGCATTTTTTTCTCTCTTTTTTGTACTGTAACTCAAGCCAATTATAATGACCCCCCCAAAGTAAATAACCAGCTCAATTTTCATGTCTGCATTATTAATTCAATTTTGCCACTGAATCCACCAATTTCCCCAGATATTCCTCATACCAGTCTCATGTCTTGAGCTTCTGATCTCCTACAGAGCCCATTACTTCACACTCAACTCTCACTACTGTAAAGAGGGTAGGCCTAAATACTGCTTTATATACAACCAGTTTAGTCCTCTGACTAACATGTGCTTTAATGAAAATATTTTCATAAAGCTGATAAGAGACTTTCCTTGCTTTACTGGTTCAGTTGTTGAGTTCTTTAAATCAAGATTTAAATTCTTTGAATAAAGCTCATGTTGAAAATTGGCTTCCTAGTTTCTGAATTCAATTACTAATCAAAACTTTTATTATGGGAATCTAGGAAATTTTTATTTTAATTGCAAATTTTCGGAGAAAACTCTTCTCCTTCTTCAAGCTGTCTTTTGTTGTCATTTTTTCCCGTCACTATCACGGTTATGGTTAACATTGACGATTACAGTTATTTTTCACCAAATCCTGCCAAATGTTAGCCATTGCAAATGTTAGTCACTTAGCAAATGTTAGTCATTTCACTTGCACTTCAGTGCAAGTGAAATGACACTTGCACTTCACTTGCACTTCAGTGCAAGTGAAATGAAAAATTAGCATGCCATGGCATTTCACTACATATTATTTCTTTTACTGATCAAAAACTATTATGGGAATTTTTACTAGGAATTTTTTTTATTTAGATTGCAAATTTTCTGAGAAATTTTTCTCCTTCTTCAGGCTGTCGTTTTGTTGTCACTATCGCAGTTACGATTAACTTTGATGGTTATGGTTAACCTTGATGGCTACGGTTATTTTTCATCAAATCCTGCCAGATGTTAGGCAGGGAAAATCCTGTGCAGTCATTGATGATGGAATTCTGATTTATCTCAATTTCTATTCCTTCTTTCAGCTTTCTTTTTTGAAAATTGCTTTGGAAACTGATGACTTTAAGGGAATTCCAATCCATGTTGTGACCAGTTTCTCTAACATGTCTCTTTAAGCCTGTCTTGTTGGAGCAATTTTTTTATAGCAGCTTTATGCTCTGCTATACAAGTTTCTAGTCTGCGACCTGTTTCACCTATGTAAAAATAAAATACTTATCACAAAGGTTTATTCAAGTCTTTAAAGAGAATTAGTAAGAAGTATAATATAAAGCTAGCTCCAAGTTTAGAGAACAAAGTTAAAAAAAAATTCCCTGAAATAGTTCACAGAGAAGATACTTTAAAAATGCAAGGAGTTGTCTATGAAGTAAAATGTAGCTGTGGAATATCTTACATAGGTGAAACAGGTCGCAGACTAGAAACTCGTATAGCAGAGCATAAAGCTTCTATAAAAAATTGCTCCAACAAGACAGGTTTAGACAGGCATGTTAAAAATTGCTTTGGAAACTGATGACTTTAAAGAAACTGCTCACAACATAGACTGGAATTCCCTTAAAGTCATCAGTTGCCAAAGCAATTTTCAAAAAAGAAAGTTAAAATAAGGAATAGAAATTGAGAAAAATCAGAATGCCATCATCAATGACTGCAGAGGAATGTCCCTGCCTAACATCTGGCAGGATTTGGTGAAAAATAACTCTGACCATCAAGGTTAACCATAACCACGATAGTGATGGAAAAAAACGACAACAAAAGACAGCCTGAAAAAGAAGAGTTTTCTCTGAAAATTCGCAATTAAAGTAAAAAATTTCCTAGTGAAAATTCTCATAATAGAAGCTCTTATTGGTAATTGAATCAAGATTTCAAGTCTCATCAATAATCACACCCGAATACAAGTAACTGAAGTCTGTTACTTATTCTAGACTCATTTCTTGTATTGCAAAGTTAATTATATTTGGAGTTTGTCCTAGAACCATTGATTTAAACTTGCCAAAGTTAGACTTTGTCCCATATTTTTGTCATATCATGCTTAACTGATATAACTTGTTTATACTCTTAGAAATTAGTGCTAATTCATCAGCATACAGCAAACTGCTGATATCAGAACTACTGTTGTAATGTCTATAACCAAGTCACTTTCTTAAAGCATTGTATCCATGTAGATTACAAAAAAACAGTAGGTACAGCCTACATCCCTATCTTACTCTACTGTTAATTTTAAACCATTTACCATGGTATTTATTTCCAACCTAACTGTTGCATTACTGTCATGGTGAGCTGCTGGGCACATTGATTTTCAAGATGACTGTTTTTCTGTTGTTCCAGACACACAATATATTTAATTTTTTACGTCACTCTATGTTAATAGTTGATATAAATAAAGAAGTTTAAGCACTGTGGTACTCGGTGTTAAAGAAATCATAAAACAATGTAGAAGCGTGTTCAAGTTTACAAGATCATAAAGCATAGTACTGTAAATGAATTAAAAATTTAAATGCATAATCTGCAATACAGACTTTGTTCAGTAAAGGCAGTTCATTGTTGTAGGATTTTGAATTTCCTTTTTGTTTCGGATCTGAACAAAATTAATTTTTATTTATTCAACATTATCTGTGTAAAAATTTTCTTTTATATTTTCCATTAATTTTCTTTTACTGTGATTTAATGCAATTATTTGAATTAATTCTTTTTGTTTCTCAGATGAACCAGGAAAACCTGGTAAACCTGAGGTAAAGGACTGGGACAAAGATCATGTTGACCTAAAATGGACACCACCAACAACTGATGGAGGCTCTCCTATAACAGGTTACGTCGTGGAGAAGAAAGATAAGTGGGGCGACTGGGATAAAGCAGCTGAAGTTCCTGCAGATCAAACAGCAGTAACTGTACCCAATTTGATACAAGGACAGCCATATGAATTTAGAGTTCGTGCTGTAAATAAAGCTGGCTTAGGTGAACCAAGTGATGCCACTGACCCAGTTATAACAAAACCAAGGAAATGTAAGTATCCATATTTCAATATTTTTAATTGTTAACTTCACATACTCAGTAATTTTTTTCTGTTCCTTCATTCTCTATTCTTTTGAATCTGGAACATACTGAAATATAAAACTTAAAGAAATTTTCAGAATTCTATAAATGTCACATGCTAAACTTTATGCACTTTGACTAAAGAAGTGAATTAATAAATGGAAAAGTGATGCCCTTGGAAACAGTAGGAACCATACCTGTATCTACAGTTCCTAGTGAGCAGTCATTTTCTGAACAGAGTTCATAAAATGTCATAAAATGAAACCTTGCCTATGTGTAAAATAAAACTGGCATATGAAATCCTGTGTAGATATAGATAGTTCAATGGTGCTGTACTTGTACAGAATTTATATATTGGCTTATATGTGTGCTGTGTTTGCATTTAACTGTTATGACATTGTCTCCAAATAAACTACACCAAAGGAGTGAGCCAAGTAATCACAGGGGTAAAGAAAAAATCTGTTCCTCAGAAATGTCCAAAACTTTAAGTCATTTCCTCAAAATTATCTTCGATGTCCACTGCAGGATGTGGTATAAACAGTGTTTCAGTGGCTCCAGTTAAAAGGAAAAGTTCTGCTGATAGAAGCATGTAAAGTCAGTATAGGAGTTACATGAAAATTTTCTAAGACAGCAGGACTCAAAATTACCAAATGGCCTCAAAGATAAGGGTTACACTGTGTGTGTTTGCTCAGTAGACAAGAATTCACCAATGAAAGGATTCTTGGCTAATTGTAAATTTTCCTTCTCCAAATTTCTGAAATGATAGCATTTGTAGTTTAAACATCATGAATCCAGTTATTCTTGGCAGCGTAAACATTCACTAAACAATACAGGAGGTCTCTCCAAACAAGAAGCCAAATACATAAACTTAGTTGGTCATACTCCCATTTGTATGGAACAGTTTACATGTTAGATTACAGTTAATCATTCATCTATGCTGTGTGATGTACACACATGCATGCATAGTAGCTGCAACTTTCAAAACACTGAGAAACTGTGTTATGATATCATATTATCCCATGTGCTTATAACAAAATTATGTATTTGTAGTTAAAGATGCCAGTCAGGAGGAGTACTGTGCTCCATGCTTGGTCTCTACTAATAGCTTTGTAATTATGAAGAGGTACCTTTTTCTTTTAATTCATAAAGGCATGCATTTTGAACCCACAAGTACAGCAGGCAATTCATTCAAAAGAGATAATTATGTAGAATGTGTAAAAATGCAATTCAAATCACAATCGGATTCACCAATAAATTAGCATTGCAAGTTATTTCTGACACAGCCACTGACCGCCAGCCTTGATTTGATTATGACAAGCAGCGAAGTCATGTTGAGAATACACTTCATAAATACATGACTGTAATGCAATAAATGCTCTAAAATATTTAAAAAACAGGCATTAAGCAAATAAACAATTATTCATTTTAAGAATTCATCAGCAAATTCCATCTTATAAATGACAGTAAAAATACAAAATACCTACTGTCTATTTCTGAGTAAGATTATACACTGCCGGAAAGTGAAAAAAGAACACCAAGAAGGAATTGGCGGACGATCATGAAATTTACATATGTTAATGGGGTCGAGTTTACGTAGGTGTGATGTTAATTTCGGGACCAACCGGTGAGCGCTTACGCCACAGCATGGCATAATATGCAAATTATCGTCGGTGGTATTTTTGGAGTACAGTAAAGTGAATGTAATCAGTTGTCGGCGTACAGACACGTGCGAAGACCCTGAAGAAGCTGCAATGCCTGGACATGGAAGATGTGTACGATTTCAGCAGTTATCAAACCTTGAGTGAGGTCGTCAAGTCGTATTGCGGAGCGAATTGGACGGGAAGTATCGGTGGTGGTCCGATGGTGGCGTAGATGGTCCGAGGAACATTCCCACACGAGAAGACGTGGAACCGGGAGTCACAGACGGACTGATGAGCGGACCGATCGACACATAAGAAGAGCGGTGTTGTAAAGCAGAACATCCACTGTGACGCAAATCCGAGCTGCCGTTGCACCTGAGGTGACTGTGCGAACAATCTGCAACCGTCTACTGGATGCAGGACTACGTGCACGTGTGCCTCTGGCATGTGTACCTCTGACTTCAGCCCACCATCAGAAACGGCTGCAGTGGTGTCGCCAATGTCTGCACTGGAGAACGCAATGGCGATCTGTCGTGTTCAGCGATGAAAGCAGATTCTGCTTGGGAGCCTCCGATGGCCATATGCGTGTTCGCAGACGCACAGGGGAGAGTCTCCACCCTTCTTGCATCCGCCAGCGACACGCAGGGCATACACCTGGTCTCCTGGTGTGGGGAGCGATCAGCTATCACTCCCGTACACAACTAGTGTTTGTACCGGGTACGTTAAACAGCACCTCCTACACCAACAACATCATTCAGCCCGTTGTTGTGCCATTTGTAAGGTCGGTCCATCGTGGTGTTTTCTAGCAAGATAACGCACGCCCACACACGGCACGTGCAATGCAACATGCACTTCAGGTGTGAGACAACTTCCATGGCCTGTACATTCACCGGATTTGTCCCACATTGAGCACGTGTGGGATTTTATGAGACAGCGACTTATCCGGTCTCCACGACCATCCCCGATTTACGCGTCCAGGTTGAGGATGCTTGGAACTCAATACCCCAAACTTACATCCAACATCTGTATGACAGACTCCACGCCAGAATTGCACAGTGTGACGCAGTTCATGGCGGTTCAACCTCGTACTAACCATGTTACATGGAAATGTTATTTTTCAGTTTACCTGAAAATACAGCTGTATTTTGCCATAATGTTTTGATCACGTTATCCTGTGTATTCCATTATTATGCTGTATAAATTTCGTTGTTATCAGATGTCTTCTTCTTGGTGTTCTTTTTTCACTTTCCGCCAGTGTATTTTCACATACGTTAGTGAAGTGTTAAATAATGTATTTAAAAATTGATTAGAGATTATTTGTGTTACATTAACAAAACTTAAAGCTTGTATATTAATGAAGTCATGGCAAAATCCTAGTGATGAGAAATCTTAAAAATATATTTTGATAATACAGAAATTACTAAGATGACTTTAATTTGACAACAAAGTAAATTCAAGTCATCCTAGTAATCCCCATATTACTAAATTATATTTTTAAGATAACTTTAAGGTAAGGGATATTTAGAAAATACCTTTTATCTGATGTAGAAAATCACTTTAAAAGTGCATACTGTGTAATACTGCCATTATGGAAAGTAATTAACTTGTCTTGCCAGTGAAATGAATTGTGATGTAAATGGCATTGTGCCTTGGCATTTCAGAAGTGTAAATAATCTATTTTGCATTTGTAGCATTTGTTAAAGTATTCACTGGGTTTAAATAAAGCCACAATTATCAAGTTGAAAGGCCATTTCACGTAGTATGGTGAAAACAGTAATGAAGAAAAAAAATTTCATGCATGATTTATTATGTATTAAACATTAAGAATAGTAAGATCTTTGGGCTAAAACATCAGCCTTGTTCATACTAGCAGCAAGCACTCATATGGTTGGCATCATTTCTGTAGCTGTTGCCAATAGAAATTTCCAAATAATCAGAATAATGAAGGGTGCATCCTAATTACAAAAGTTTTTACTGAAGAGAATTTCAATTACTAATCAAAAACTACTATTATGGGAATTTTTACTAGGAATTTTTTTTTAATTGCAAATTTTAAAACTAGGAAGCCAATTCTCAACATGAGCTTTATTCAAAGAGAATTTCAATGCTTTCCCTGTAGCATAATGAAAATTTGTTTGAGTAGGGTGCAATCCTTTTGGTGCTGGTCCAGTTTGGAGAGGCAGAGGTAATTTCAATTGTCAGAAGTTGGAAGGCTTTTTCTGACATCCCTTTAATGTTCCATAATTCTTCAGCTGATTGAGCAAAAAGTGCTACCAATATAACATTTTTCACCTGAGGAAGTAGACACAGGGATGAGGTATACCCCAGGGCGGTATAAAGGATCTCTGTCGTTAGATATTGATTGGATGGTAGTAATAGGATGATTGATTGCAAGCCTGTAACCTAAAGTTTTGAAAATTTTGAGAAGTTTAGCTACAATTATGTATTTATAACTGCAAACCTGTAGTAGCCTTGACAAAATTAAGGTTATTAAAAGAACATTTGAACATTTGTTGATGGCATGGATGTATTTCTCAAAAATTATGTGTGTAACACTTAGAATACAAATAGTTAAAGTGTTATTCTTTGGCACTGCATGAAGAAGCTTTCTTTATTTGATGGAATGTAAAAAAAGCAAAAACAAACAAACAAGCAGATGAATAATCATTTTTTGAAAGTGCCTTTCTACACCATAATGAGAAGAAAATTCTCTTAGCACATATGCATTATTGGTGTAAAAGTTATTGCAGTTACATAGTACATACTGACTTCAAATGTTATACTGACAAAATATTTTCATAATGGACAAAATTTGTTTAAGACAGTATGTTAGAAGAAGTGCTAAATGAAAGAAATCTGCTGTGTGCATATGAGGTATCTTGAATTGCCTTGCTGCAATAATCTTTCACATTATCAGAGATAAAATATGCATGCTGAAAACAGTAGGAATATTGTAAGAAAGAAATGTAAATAAAATCCTGGATGATTTTTATGGTCAGGTGAGCATGCATACATTATCTAACGGGAAATTTAATTCAGTTAACTCTTTTGTACTGTTTTGTGGAAAATTTGGTAACTTCAAATTCAGCTTTAAGCAAAAGAATGTCTCATGAAGCACACCTTAAGCAAATAAATCATTATATTATACTAGCTGTAAAGCCAGTTGAGATAAGAATACAACAGGTTCTAGAAATCACTTATTGATATTCAAGCATTTATTATTATCTTTTGCAGGGTCATCGTAAATAGTGAGTGTGCATAGAATAATAGCCATTGACACATTAGAAGGAACAGCGTTATTGGTTTGAGCATCTTGAATACTCTCTTGCTCAACTTCACTAAAATATTTTGGATGCTTCTGCAAATGGATTATTTTCTGTCATAATGTACTGAGTGTTTGTAACAGACCTTCATTGCACCCAGTATTTTCTTGCATTTGCATTCTTTTGGCAGCAGCTTCATCAGGATACAATATGTACACTCATTGTCATAAAAATCCGTTCACCAAGAAAAAATCAGGCAATTAATGCAAAACTCGGCGAATAACTTCGGGGATGGCAGACATGCAAATGATTAAAGTTTCGTGTGATTCTGCATTCCCGTGCGTCCAAGACTGGCACTACAATCACAATCCTTGGGGCTTATAAGGCACCGCGCAGTTGACTCCACATTTGTGCCGAAGTGCACGGTAGGAGTCAGGGGAAATCCTTGAGCGATAGATGGGCCGAGGAGCTGCGCATATGCAGATGTTCATACGGGCAACTGACACAGTTTGAATGAGGCCATATTGTTGGGAACAGAGAGAGGCATGGTGGCTGGCACGCCGAATCGGCCACCATTTGAGCAGGTCGAATAGTATAGTGCGATCATGTTGGGAGCAATGGACATGGAAAGGCACCCAGATGCGGCGGACTGGCTCTGGACAACCCAGACACACCACCAGCAGAGATGACCATGGGATCATGAGAGGGTCATGCACAGATGCAACAACATCCTTGTCCAATATCCAGAGACATGTGGCGGCTATACAAGGGACTCCTGTGTCTGCCAGAATCATTTCCAGATGCCTGCCAGAAGCAAATCTGCACTCTCAAATGGCCCTTACATTTTTTGCCATTAACACCTGACCATCATCGGCGTCGATTGCAGTGGTGTCAGCAGCAAGCAACGTGGAATGCTACAGACTGGCAACATGCAGTGTTCAGCGACGAATCCCCCTTCAGTATGGGAACGGACAACCACCATGTCAGAGTGTGGAGGATTGCAGGTGAGCGCTACAATCCCAACCTCACTCTACACCCAGCAGCACACATCCTGAACTGCAGGCGTGATGGTCTGGTGAGCCATCATGTATGGCAGCCGGACTTCCCTCGCAGTGATCCAAGGGACGTTGATAGCCCAGTGCTTTGTACAGGAGATCCTGAGACCCCATGTGCTGCCTTTCCTGGCAGGGCGGCTCGGAGCCATTTTCCAACAAGATAACACCATCCACACATGGCTCGGGTTTCCCAGGACTGTCTACATCATGCTTCGACATTTCTGTGGCCTGCCAGATCGCCTGATCTCTCGCGCATCAAGCACTTGTGAGACCAGATGGGACTTCAGCTTTCTCCATGTCCCAGTGTTTGTGATTTAGAGCATCAGTTGCAAGAAGTGTGGGCCAATCTGTCCCAGGATAACATACATCTCTTTGACTCCTTGCTGGACTGCGTCACTGCATGTATCCGAGCACGAGGCAGTCTGATGCAGTACTAATGCTGCCCGGAATGTGTACCGTATGTCCATGGGAAGTCATCCTGCTGCTGTGATATTGTAATCACTTCTCTCCTTGTTATGTACCATCTCACTTCTAAAATCTCATTTCAATCCAACGCCTGCTTCTTGGTACGCAGACTTTTATGACAATGAGTGTACAATTACACGTATTTCCACTGTTCACCATTATCAGGATGCAGTGCTCCTGCATGATGATAGATTGATTCATTTATTGTAAAACAATAAGGCCCATAACCTGGTGGAGGAGCCATTTGTGCTCCCATCGATGCAAATGCAAGAGAACTATTAATTGACCATATGTTAACCATAAAGTTTTTTGAATGCTCATGCTGAGAATTCATAAGTTGTTCAATTAATGGGGAAGTGCGAATGGGATCTAACTTCTATTGCTCCTTTTGAGCAACATTTAAAAAATTTACCATCTAAAGGTCTCTCTCCGAGAAAGTGTTTGGGTTTACAAAATTCACAAATTTGCTCGAGAGTGCCACTTGAGTGTCTCACTACAGTCTTTTCGTCTATAACATTTAAAGCCACTTGACGTGTAGCATTTCTTTGTTGTTGTCAGTTCATTAATTGCCTCTGAACCTTTCGAACGCTGCATTCTTTCCTTTGTTTGGGGGTCATATTCTGTGCCTCTGCAATATGAACATTTTTCATGCGCTGAGATTCAGCTTCAATATGTTGCGGCATCATATTACTTCGACAATCATGCAAGCATCGAATATCAGCATTTCTTTCAATTGCATTGCATTTTTGTCCCTCTCTTCTTCTTTCTTTTTTTTTTGGGGGGGATGTTTGGCACTGCAGCGGTTAATTTCTTGTCTTTTGACTGCAGTGCGTTGTTTCTGCATTGCTCCATCATAATAGACTTTGCGGCATTCATGCAAGCATCGAATATCAGCATTTCTTTCAACTGCACTGCATTTTTGGCTCTTTTTTTTTTTTTTTTTGGCATATTCGGCATTGCGGCGGTTAACTTCTTGTCTTTTGACTGCAGTGCATTGTTGCCACCTTGCTCGATCATAATCAGCTTTGCGGCATTTAGCTTCAATCTCTTCATATAATGAAAGAGGTAACTTTCTTTTGTTACGTGGCATAGGCGAGGTTTAAAACAACGGTCAAGTTCACAAAGGACAGTAACGTTCGTCCTTGCCTTACTCAGTGCCAGTAAAGTAAAACATCTTACAACCTACAACTGTGTGCTTCCACTTCCATCACACCCCCAAAAAACTCTAACTGTGTGCTTCCACTTCGATTGCTCCCGGAAAAAAACCAACTAACTTTGAAGGAAAGAAAAAAAGATATAATAAACAAAAAATGAAACAGGAATGGTTATGGATAACACGGTGTGTTAAAAAGTGATCCATGCTAACTTTGAACAAAATAAAAACGATGCGAACAAAACATTAAACAGGAATGATTACGAATAACACGATGTGTTAAAAAGTGATCCACGTTGTCGCAAGTCTTGCCTTTTATATAGTAAAATGCTGTGTGTCTGTAAAATTATGATAATATGATGAGTTTTTTATTGTAGATAAAAGGTACTTGAAGTGAGTATATATCTGTTTTATATGATGCATATGATGATGTGTGATGTATTTATTATTTCAAGGTCACCTGACAAAGAACTGCCATTCATTTCTTTTCAGTACCACCAAAAATTGATCGAAGTGCTCTTAACAAGGTCAGAATCAAAGCAGGTCAATCATTTAACTTTGATGTAAATGTCACCGGTGAACCAGCACCAACAATTGCATGGAATTTAAATGGAAAGAAGTTCCTTACAACTGATCATTTGAAATTAGTAAATGAGCCTAATAATACAAAATTGTCTGTTAAACATGCCAAGCGATCAGATGGTGGAAAATACACAATCACTGCTGAAAACCCACATGGAACAGATCAAGCTGATGTTGAAGTTGTTGTTTTAGGTATGTTGAACATCTTTAGCTTCTTTATTACACTTCTATACATAATTGTGTATGCTGCTGTTATTGAAAAATAAAATCATATAGGTAAGTACTATGTGTTCTTATTTGATTACATTTTTATGTTGAATTCTCAATCCTGTTTCATGTGACTAGATTGATATGTAATACATTTTTGTTATGTGTTAACATTTGTTATGGTAAAATTAATATTCATTTGTTTCTACTTTTTATGCATAAACTGTAATTTATTTTGGTTTTATTTTTTAATTATATGTAAGGCAAAGTATGCTTTTATGCATAAATTGTAATTTATTTTGGTTTTATTTTTTAATTATATGTAAGGCAAAGTATGCTTTTATGCATAAATTGTAATTTATTTTGGTTTTATTTTTTAATTATATGTAAGGCAAAGTATATTTTAGGGGAATATCATTATGTGTTAATTTTTATTTAATTGAGATTTTTTGATTTTTATTAAAATTGGCAACAATTGATTCTTAGCATTTCCTTCTCTTCTGTCAGAGTGTGGAAATAACTTCATTGGGCTAATCAGATTAGGCTCATGAGTGGACTAGAATTTTTGTTTGTATAAAAATGAGGGAGAGATCATTTTATGTTTCACGTATTCTGCTTTGAATTGCTGTGAGAATTAGAGATTGATCTTATTCCACTACCAGATTTTTTTGTCTGGTGGAGAGAGCACCTGAAGTGCAACTTCAAAGTTATGAGGAAATTGGGTAGAAATTTTTACTGAGCTTTAAAATTTTAAGGATTGAGTTGGTATCTTGAGTAACTGACCAGCAAATTTGCTTTTCAGGTCTTGAAGTCTTATAAAAGGAGTGATATGACAGTGAGGAAAGACCCATTCGATAAAAATAGACTTATAAGATGTAGAAGACATATTATACATGTAATTAACAGAGAGTTACAGTTTTTTCAAGCATAACAGGGACAGACATTAGTTTGGGAGTGAAGTGTAATTGTCAGCATATATGATGTTCAGTACTGAAGTTACTGAGGGTGAATATTGTGTATAAGATTTTGGCTACATAAATTATGAACAAAGAGCTTTCAGGGCAAAATAATAAAATTTTGTTGACTTTTAACTACATAATAAAGAAACAGGTTTTTTCATGAAACAGTAAAACTAATATGTTGGCAACAAACCCTTTCAATTAAAAATAAATTTACAAAATGTGGAAAATTAGTTGGACTTTCAGCTAGATCCAAAAAAGAAGGTTTTATGAGTTCTAGTGGAAGTGTGTCCCATGTTCATTTGGCAGAAGAAGTTTCTTATTAGACTGCTTGCTACTTTGCTAATGTACAAACATCATAATGACCTGCTTCTTCTTTTCCTGCTTGTTATGTATCTGCTACCTAGCTGTTAACATGGGAAAGAAAATTACAAAATTGTGGATTTCCCCCTATTGGCCTTCCATACTAAAATTATCCAACAGTACTTTGCCCACTGACAGCCACAAACATTTATTTGCTTTGGATGTGAAATGCATATTTTTTTGTGTTCCTTTCCTTTTATTTCTTCTTGCTACTAAAAAAAATAATGCTTGGAAACTCTAAAGTTCCCTGATGTATTCATTAAAGCTTTAAGTGGGTTTCTTTATTCCACAGAGATAAATGGTTGCTTCTCTACAATTACAATTTCTATTTCCATTGACAAGGAAAGTAGTGAATTCACTACTTTCCTTTCCTCTCACTGAACCTGTTAACACAAAAAACAGTATTAAAAACATCATAGTTAAAAGGTACTATATCTAACTCAAACATTAGGTATGGTGTATTGATGATATCCTTATGATTGAGCCACATGTCAAAGGCCATGTTGTAGCCACCCTAATCTTTACTAGGAATGTATAAGCATTATATTATTGTACACAAATAAACAGAATAAGCTGTAAACTAACCATGATGAAAGTTTTTTTGCAGTAAATTATTTGAAATCCAAATCATCCATTTGCATGTATTTACTTTCAGTTGCACAAATATAATAATCATGTTACAAGTACATTTTCATTTCCTTAGCTGTATTTTTTCCCATATATAAGTTTTTGTATGCCTTTTAACATACAAAGTATGTAAACTCACGCTATTTTATGTTTTTTGCTTTGACTTGAGCTAAAAGTGATATTAAAGAAAAAACATGTATAAGCATATTATGCATAATATAATTTTATTCTTGTAGACCATCCTTCTCAACCAAATGGTCCATTGAAAATTGATGATGTGCATGCAGAAGGATGCTCACTTAAGTGGTTCCCACCTTCTGATGATGGAGGAGTTCCTATTGACCATTATGAAGTTGAAAAAATGGATCCACAGACAGGGCAGTGGTCACCAGCTGGAGAGACATTGGGCCCTGATACTAACTTAAAAGTGTGTTTTATTTTAATTTTATAATTGTATATATTCGTTAATTTGTGTGTTTAAAAAGACATGTAAATTTAAAGTTAACAGTATAAATGTTATAATGGTTTCACCTTTTATGTTTTTTTTTATTCCTTCTTCCTAACCATTCACTTAGAGTCATGTCTCTGTAATATTTCACTGAAGGAAGTTATTTCATTTCATTTCATTTTCATTTTATTGCATTTAAGTTGTTACAGACATGGCATTACGTAATCATAAATATATAACATAAATAATATATTTTTGTAACAACAGGGAATGAGGAGGGAAAAGGCCTAATAGGCCTGACGTGCCCTCTTCTCCCACAGCATCAAAATTTTCATGAAAATAAAAAAAATAAAAACAAAACAAAACAAAAACAAGACAAGTTCACATAATATCAAACACAGCTAGGGTGGTACTATCAATTAATAAAGGTAATATTACATTATGAACTTTTGGTTAGTAAGAAATGCTTGAGTTTTCCTTTAAATATATTAATATTATTAAGTGATATAATATCAGTAGGAAATGTATTCCATAATGCAGGACCAATATAATTAATAAATGATCTAAATCGTTCTGTTAGTGGAAACATGGGGATTAGTGTTGTTTTTTGTCTCGTGGAGTAATCATGACTGTGTACTTATTATCATCCAGTCTTTGTAGGTTGGTATGGAACACAGGTTCTTAACTGGTTCTTTGCCACAGCCCCTTCAGAATCTGATGAAAGCTAAGGATTCCCTCTGAGAAAAATATCTGTAAAGAAATAATATTAAATGTCCTTAGCCTCATAATATTAACTGACCATTTACAATAGGATAAAATTCAACAATTGACATTGGAAAAAAATTCAAATGCAATTTTTTATTGACTTTTAAATTTTTTTCCCTTTCTTTTTCTTTTTCTTGAACAATCCTGTGTTTTGCAGACTCCTTGAACCCTAGTTTAAGAAGCCCTTGTATAGAATATTTGCTTTTGCAAATTGGCATCATGGGAACCTTCTTGGTCAATCAAAGATTTTCACTGGTCAATCTTTAGTTTAATATAACAAGTTCATAACTAGGTGGGTTCATATCTCTGGCCAGGCCATATTAGGGTATGACCAGTGTAGCTCCTGCCATAGGTACTAATTAAATGAAGGTGCCATATGGGATTTCACATAGGTAAATAAATAGTAATTTCTAACTATAAGGTTTATGTAAAGCAATAGCTGGATCATGATCTTTCTAAAATTTTAATGTTTTCATCATTTTTATATATTTCTGAATTTTGCTTTTTAGTACAACGTGAACTAATGTTATTTTTTTAAATCTGATTAAAATCGTTTAAAATCTGGAGTTATATCAACTTGGTTCGGAAGTCAAGAAAGGGATTAACATAATTTCCCCTGGCCTTGTGACCAAAAGACTTGTGGCCAAAATGACCGCAAGTCTTTTGGTCACAAGGCCAAGGGGGAAGATGTTGATCTCTTTCTTGACTTTTAAACCAAGTTGATGTAACCCCAGATTTTAATCGTGGACCAAGCATGTAATTTGTATTCCTTTACAAGGCGGTGGACTTACCTTGTGGAATTTCAAGCTTTGAGTGTGAGGTCAATCAAAATGATTGGTGGACAGAGCATAAGTTATGCTCATGACAATGGGAAATTTTTGGATGCTTCCCAAAATGATCTGTATATAAAAACTGATTTTGGCAATGTGAATTAATGAATCTGTAAAATTGAAGGCACCAAAAGTGAAGTTAATTGAATTTATCGATAGTTATTTGGTGTCATAACATGCACTTAAAATAGTAATAAGGTATTTTTTTTTTCTAAAAAGATTATATTTATAGTTCATAGGAAATAGTTGTGATTATATTTTTTGTATAAATATTATTTTTCACAGTTGAACTTTTATTATTTAATAACAACTACATTTTAAATTGATATATTTTTTTCATTAAGGCACGTTTTAATGTATGGCTGTAAAGTGCCCCAAATCCTAGCTATGGCTCTGGCGTAACGTGCACTTAATTACGTTGTCTCTGGGCATTCCATGACCAAGAATTGTATTAAGTGCCCTTACAGTGAGAAAACATGGTTTGGTGTGATGTTTTCTTTGTATACTGTTTTTATGTGAGCATGATGGCCATGGTCAAGTACTTGGGCATTTTGCATCAATTCATGAGTTTGTTGATGACACTGTGCTGTAGACTAGTTACTTTCAGTACAGCAGAGAAGTATTTTGCACAATTAATATATATTATGGTATGCATTGTAGTGAATAAGTATTTCATTTTTAATTACTCTCTCTTTCATAAGCTGCCATCTTTGAAAGTATCTGAGTTGACATTTGTTGAGAAGCAGAACGTTTCCTGAAATGATAATTGCGGTATTTCTATTAATAAAAGTACTAAATTGAAGCCTTACTTTGACTACTCTTTTCTCAATTCAGTGTTCTTATTGATTTGTATTTGTAACAATTATATTATCTTGTTTTCAATGCTGTAAACAAGATGAGAAAGAAAATGAGAAGCAGTATTCATTTTTTCACTACAGCCAGGGCCGTAGCTACTGGGAGGGCAGGGAGGGCAGTTGCCTTCCCAGAATGGTCATATCAGAGGTGTAAATTCATACTCTGAGGGGCTTAAAAAATAGAAATGCATAACCTGTGAATAAATTTACCAAAATTGTAACTCAAAAAAAAAAAAAGTTGTACACTTTAGTATTTTCTTTCTTAAAGATTTTAGTTTGCCGTACACTGTATTCTGCACTGCTAAAAGTAACCCTCATATGCATTAAGAGAATTGTCTGAAAGAATGGAAGGAGGCATATAAAACGATATGTGGATATGCCTAACCTCAATGACCTTGCCAAATACGCTCCTCTGTGTGTTTAACTTTCAGCATAATTTTTCCAAGCCCTATTCCAAAATCATCTTCCATTTGTTACGTTCACTATCTAATACTCACTGTTTTTGTGATGGTTTGTCTTTCATTTTGCGTAGTGCTCTGTTGCCAGTGTTCACATGCCTTTTAGGTTTTACTTGGTACTAAAACCATTGGCTCATGGGCATTTACCTAGTTTTTGCATTTTTGGTAAATTTGTGTCAAAAAAATAGGAAGTGAGATTTTTGAACGATCATACTTTTCTATAATGGAAGTATGAAAAAGTAAGAACCATATACTGCTTGAGTGGAAGTGAGGTCATTTTAATCTCAAAGTGGCATAATTTCCAGTCTTTCCCAGATAAGAAAAGCTTGCTCTGGCCCTAGCTACAGCCTTTTTATTTACTTCATGAAATTTACTTTCTTGAATGAAAATTTTGCCACCATCTATTCTAAAGAAGTTGATAAAGAAATTTTCTTTATGAAGTGAAAGGTGAATGCTTTGAATGCTAGCAATATGTCACTGCTATGTAAAGCAAAAAGGAACATAATCCCATTTTGTGATCTTAGTGAAAGAAAAACTTTTTCTCTTAGTTTTATACCGTGTACCAAATTTCAGGAGTGTACTAAATAAATATGTCCTTTTGAGCACAAGTTTAGTACTATGCAAATTGCATTAAAATTTTTGGATTACAGTGGCTAAATATTTTCCTGATTTTTTGAGAGGAAACAAATTCCATTATATTTAGGGATACTGAATCAAGTAAACAAAATGTTTTTTTTTGTTTCATTATATTAAAAGCATTACATATATATAAGTGGGAAACCAGTTTTTCTGAAAAAATAATTCTTCACAAATACATGGAAGGCAATACAAATGTAATTGTTGGCATAAATGTGCCATATTTTCACTGTTTCCATGTAGCCACTCCTTCAGAAAACTTGAAAATTACATTGTCCTGGAGAGGGAATCGAACCCGCATCTCCCAATTTCCGTTTGAGCATGCTATCCGTTACACCATCCAGGACAAGGAAGTTCCAAATATCTGAAGCTTAGCAGATGTTGCTTAGAAATCTGAGAACTGTTCAGATTTACACTAGTCAAAGCAATTATGTGCTTCCTCATAGGCTCACCACGACCTTTTCTCACATCTGAGGTCGGATGCAGGTCACAAGTTCTAATGCTTCAGAGGACATCAAATATAAGTGGGAAAGGAATTTCCATGAAGAAATAATTCTTCGCAAATACATGGAAGGCAATACAAATGTAATCATTGGCACAGATGTGCCGTATTTTCACTGTTACCCATGTAGCCACTCCTTCAGAAAACTTGAAAATTACATTGACCTGGAGTGGAAATCGAACCAGCATTTCCCGATTTCCATTTGAGCCTGCTATCCATTACACCATTAAGGACAAGGAAGTTCCAAGCAACTGAAGCTAAGCAGATGTAGCTTAGAAATCTGAGAACTGTTCAGATTTGTGCTAGTCGAAGCAATTATGTGCTTCCACATTTTACATTTTCGTTCGAGCATGCTATTCGTTACACCACCCAGGACAAGGAGGTTCTATTGCTTGGAACTTCCTCGTCCTAGGTGGTGTGGTGGTTAGCATGCTCAAACTGAAATTGGGAGATGCAGGTTCGATTTCCTCTCCAGGACAATGTTATTTTCAAGTTTTCTGAAAGAGTGGCTATGTGGAAACGGTGAAAATATGGCACATTTGTGCCAACGATTACATTCATAAAAGTATTACTTTCAACTGAGAGTATCCTTAATAAAGTTGAGTAGCTGGAAGCCCTGAATATGCATCTCTTGCAGTCTTCTTGTACAGGATTTCCAAGAAATACAATTCTTTATTTATATCTTTCAACATAGATATTTTAAGTCAAGCACTTGAAAAGTTCATAATGCTGGGTTTTTTCAATCCTTGCATAAGAACAAATTAAGACACCTTGTATTTTAAAAGAAATATTTGTGGATAGTGTCCATGAAATTTATTTCCTGTATTTATTTTAACTTAGCTCAAAGGTTTGCAACCAGGAAAGCAGTATAAATTTAGAGTCAAAGCTGTGAACCGGCTAGGTGAATCTGAACCACTGGAAGCCACCAAGCCTATCATTGCAAAGAATCCATATGGTGAGTAAACATAATAGGTAAATATTATAATAGACAGTTAATTCATGTTATTTGATTTATTCATAATGTATTTTTAGCAATTGTTCCAGTTTAAAAAAAATTGTGGCACATCTTTGTTCCATATATGATCAAAATGAGACTTGTCACAATCCCATCACAAATAATTCATCTCTCCATCATGCAAGCAACTCCTGTGTTCCTTCTGCATTGCCCAGATTTCATTACTATTTATCAGAGTAGGAGCAATACCACTTTCTTACACAGCCATGAAAGGTAATTAGCTCATAGACTTTGTGTGCCACTAATAATTCATTCTGTTTTCTAAAAGTGGTGATAAATTATGAGGTCATTTTATTCTTTCCTTAAGTGACTGCATTTTAGAAAAGGGTTGACAATAATTGTATTATTGCTCATTATAAATAAGCTTGCTATGAACACCTTTATTACTGATTGGAATGCTAACAGCTCAGGTGACTAAAATATCACAATGCCTGTACACAAGGAACAAGATGCTCCTAATTGCAAATCATTCAAATAATATTCATACAGCTCTTTTTATTTTGATTATTTCATCATTGACATGGATCCTTCATAAAGAATCAGGGGATCCTATGGAAAAGCGTTTTTGCAAGAATAGAGAGCATTAAAGCATGTACTACTAAAAAAAATATTTCTTTATGAACACATTTGTAGAATTTTTGAAAGTTAGTTTGCAATGACACAATTCAACATCACTCTTAGAACTTTTAAGTTTTCTGCGAAGCGAACTTACCATTGTTATTCAGTTTATAAGGGATGTTTTGCAAGTTTTGAGTCTTGTCTCAGCTACACGGTAACCCATGAGGCTTGAGTTTTCCTGACAGCATTGCTTGCTGAAAGGCATCTGAACCTGCTTGTCTTGCATCATTCTTTCTCTAGCTTTTGTTGAGTACAGACCTGTCAGCAGTACCCCACACAGATTTGAAACATGAAATGAAAGTGAGAGTGAAATTTTGTGTGCTCATGAAAAAAATGCCAACTGAAATGTTTGATCCGAAAAAAGAGCCAAGGCTCTTTTTTAAAGATTTGGTAATGTCATGTGTTTTCTGGCAGCTCAATCATTTTTCAAGACAAGCCATGAACTGAGAGACAGTCCATCTCAAATGCTGACATCAACTACGCAAGGATTGGCATCATGATTCTAGAATATCAGTGTCTATTCATGCCACTCATGATTATTAGAAAGTTGATGCCAAGTGGGCACCATCATGACAGCTGTTGGCAGAGCAGCAGAGTCATCATGTCATGACCTGTCAGCAGTTAAAAAGCAAGCTGAGAAGTGATCCTGCTTTCTTGGATTGGGTAATTACATGTGATGAGGCATGGTTTTACCGTTACAACCCAGAGAGGCAAAGTGGGAATTGTTGCAATATAAACACCCAGGAGGCCCTCGATCCAAGAAAGCCAAAGAGCAGCCCAGTGTGGGAAACATGATGCACCTGGGATTTTTTTAAACAGTTATGATCTGCAACCACTTTATTCCTCAAGGACAAACTGTTGGTAGTTGCTGCCATATGCATGTTCTCAAACTGTCAATGAGTAGCCAGATTTTGTAAGCAAGTGTAGGTACTCTATCAAGACAACACTCCAGCTCATAGCTTTCAAATTGCACTACAAGCAATTGCTAACTTGGGCATGTAAGTGATATTTAACCCACCATATTCCCCAGAAATCACTCCCTGCAATTTCTTTTTGTTTCCTGAAGTGAGGAAGCTTCTGAGAGACTGGCATTTCCAGTCTGATGCTAAGCTAGATAATGCTATTATTAGTATACTTAGTACTGTGTAGAAGAAAGGCTTTACCCACATTTTTAAACAATGGAAGAAAACCTGGAGCACATGTATTAAAAATGACGGATCATATTTTGAATGGAAATAGCAGCAGTTAAGCTATTATAAGCATTGTTTAGTCATAGCAGCTCCAGTCTGAAAACTTTCAGAACTATCCTTATATGTTGTTTATGTTTAGCAGTTGATGAGAAAAATCTAGAGATAACTGATTCCTACATTTATCTAGGCAGATGATATCAAGTGAGGGCCACATTAAAGGAGAAATTAATTGAGGTACAAAAATTGGTTGGAGAGCATTTGGAAGAAACAGTACAATTTTCAAGAGCAATTTACCATTATGTCTTAAAAGAAAAATGGTTAATCAGTGCATCCTTCCAGTTCTTATGTATGGATCAGAGACATGGACCTTAACTAAAAAGACATTCCAAGGCTGCAGACAACTGAAAGAAGCATGGAGAGGTGCATGCTTGGTGTAACCAGAAAAGAAAAGAAGAAGAACTCTTGGATCAAGAAAATGACAAGCATGAAAGACATCCTGATCAAAGTAATATCCCTGAAATGGTAATGGGCTAGATATATTTGCTAAAAGAACTGACCACTGGTGGACGGCTGAAATATTAAACTGGATACCAAGGGACAAGAGTAGACCCTATGGGAAATGGGTGGATGAAATTCGAAGCATGCTGGAGTGACATTGAGCAGACTGACTCAAGATAGACAGTTGTGGAAGAAACTTGGGAAGGCCTTCATCCAACAGTGGATTAATAATGATTGTTGATGATGATGAACCTTTTTTGAAAAAAATTCACATAAATCGCAAAGTTCATTTTATTCTGAAGCTTGTTTTTTAACTGAAGGACTGCTTTATTTTATAAGAGTATGAAATTGAAAGGTTTATGTTATTGTTTCATATAAGAAGAATTTTTTTTCTTTTGTCAGGGAAATGCTTTTGTTTGTTCTTGTGAGGATGATACATACCTAGAATGTCCATTTCTTTGAAAAGTTCATCATATGAAAAGAATCACTTGACTGACAGCAAATTATTCTTTTCCATTATTTTATCCCTTCCTTCATTTAAAATCAGGCATAAATTTTAGACAAAATTAACTGGTTGTGAACTTATTTCAGCTGCATAGTGAGAAGTTTAGCAAACTAATTAACAAATTTGGCTCTTCCATTTAATAAAATTAAGTGATTTAGTGGGCTACTTTTTGTAAACTTTTGCTGACTTAGATTTGTGTTTATTAAATTCAGAAAATTACTTTGTTCTCAGAGTTTGTGAGTATATGTGCTGTGCCACATGAACACCCAATTTTGAGTACACAGGTGTGATATGGTAATGAATGAATTCATTTTATCAAAATTCTGCCCACAAATTTAGATTTTTGATTTTTATAAAATTATAAGTTAAAAAAAATTAATTTCATGTATGCCAGACTTTATACTTTTCCTTTGTCTTCTTAAATCTATATATTTCAATTGTAGTTATTTGCTGTGTATATATATATATGTATTCACATTTTCATTTTAGATCCACCATCACCACCTGGCCAACCAGAGATTGCTGATTATGATAAAGACTTTGTCACTTTGAAATGGAAGAAACCTACTAATGATGGTGGAGCTCCAATAACAGGATATGTTATTGAGAAGAAAGACAAATACAAGTATGCTTTACTCTTCATAAATTAACCAACCTTTCATGCCATAATTTAAAGTGTGTTTTGTGTATGCTGTAAAGGTTTTGTCAGGCTTCTTTTTAAAGTTCATAGCTGTCTCTAGCAATATTTTGATAATTTTAAAATTTTTCATAGGAGTTTTCCACTAAAATATAGCATTTTAACTTGCTAATTATTGTGGAATAACTTTTTTTACGGGTCTTTTAGAGGTTATTTTTAATGAAAGTTGGTTGTCAAATTTTCGAACTAAAGCCTAGTTCGTCATCAGGACTATGTCACTGGAGTAGTTGCTGCCACTCAATTGGAAGAGACCATCCGCAATTATCGTTAATTGTGGTACTTCTTCTTCTTGCTATTTCGATCCCTTCTTCTAGTTTTCTCTTTATTGCGGATGGTCTCTTCCAATTGAGTGGCAGCAACTACTCCAGTGACATAGTCCTGATGACGAACTAGGCTTTAGTTCGAAAATTTGACAACCAACTTTCATTAAAAATAACCTCTAAAAGACCCGTAAAAAAGTTATTCCACAATCACTATGAATAGAGGTGCCATAAATGCATTTACAACTTGCTAATTATTGAAGGCAATTAATCTCCTTTATCAGGTTTTTATCACTACAAATCACTGTCTCCATAATTACTAATCACTCAGGACTATTCATGTGGTAGTGATAAACTCTTGAAATAATTGATAATGGAGTTCTTTTTCTCAATTTCAAGCCTTTATTTTCATAGTAAAAACAATAAAATTTTGATGTCCAGTAATTTTATTTGAAACTCAGTACAATTTGGAACCTATTTCTCTCATATGTTTTTTTTCATTTAGGCATGTATTCCACTGCTTATTTAGATTTTACAAATTTTCATTTGTAAAATCTAAATTATATGATATGAAAAAGTCAACAATTAGTTTTATATTGTAAATAACTCCTTCCATAAGTAATATGTTTGTTTTTATTGAATTCTTTAATTTTTGGTAAATAATTCCTGTTTTTTTTTAATTAAGATTTAGAGCAACTCTTATGTTGTATTTTTTATTAATTTTTTTGGTGAGATTCAAATAAGGTTTTATGGAAAATTAAAAGGACTTGGAATTTAAAGAAAGGGTTCCACTATCATTGGTTACATGGGTTTATTGCTACCAAAAATATGGCCCCTGTGGGTACCATTACCGAGACAATCTATCATAGTGATAAAAGCTTGATAAAGACAGTGAGTCATGTTTGAAAATTAGGAAGTTAAAAAATAAACTACTCTCTAGTGGAAGACCTTATAAACTTTGAAAACTACTGTCCTTATCTGTAAATCAAACTTGTCTTTGTTATGTGGCTTCCTAGATTATTATATTCAAACTAGTTAACTTTTTTATGGGATTTATCTAGGTAAAGTCTCAAATTTCTGCAAATTTTTGGAGAGAACTTCTCTCTTTCATCAGGCAGTCTTTCGTTAACTGAAGACCATGACAGAGATTGAACGAAAGACTGCCTGATGAAGGAGAGAAGTTCTCTCCGAAAATTTTCAGAAATTTGAGATTTTACCTAGGTAAATCCCATAAAAAAAGTTAACTAGTTTGAATACTGTCCTTATTTTATGTGTATGCTTTAAATCAAACTTAAAAATGTGCTAATGATGTGTCTTTTACCAATATCCTAGTGAGAAATTTCCCTTAGTGGTTAGAAGACTTCACTCAGAAATAGTGTTGGTGTTCAAAGATTTATGAAAAAATGGGCAATTTCCATTTTAACTTCTAAGGAATGTTATTGACTTATGGTAACAGAAAAAAAAAGTAATCGGTAGAGCCCCCCCCCCACACACACACACACCCACCCACCCACCCACACATTCTTCAGCTGTTATAATATTAGTAGTTAGTCTTCTGTTATTGTTTTATAGCATATTAGTATATTAGTAATTCAGGTCTCAAGCTGAAGATTCATTATTCTTATTGGTAGATCAATGTCCAGGTCGCTTATCGCATTTGGCTTAGATTTCTTTACTTTTAAAATGATTAAAAGTAATCTACATCTCAGAGACTTATGCACAACTTATTGTTTTTCTGTCAAATGAAATCTTTTGCATTTTTGAACTTCACTTTTAGTTGGTAAAGTTCGATGAACACTTACTTCACTTTTAGTTGGTAAAGTTCGATGAACACTTACCGCACGTGGGGCTTGGCTTTCAATTCATATTTTCGTTATGTGGATGCGGCACGGGGTTGTTGTTTTTTTTTCCATTTGGCCACGGTTCACTTCTTTTTTTTTTTTTTTCCGTTGGAATTATTTTGCCTCATCACCAAATGAGTTTTTCCTTTGCTGCATCCTCATTTACTTCAATATTTATTCTTAACCCGAGTACTTTCGGTACTACTACTATACCGTCTTCGAGGGGACATTTTGCTCCAACTAGCACGGACCGTGTCAGCTGGGCATTTCAGTGGTTCTCGCGGGCTGCTTCTGTCATCTGCTATCGCTTCTTCTTGGGCGTTGTGGCGCCATCTCTTGTTGGTCAGTGATCTCCTTTTTCGAACTTTTTCTTTTTTTGCTCAATTTTAATTAAATTTCTCCAGCTGTTTCTCAAATTATTAGGGTCATTGTGGTTGCAAACATTTGTCCTATTTTTTTCAATCATTACCGACTCTGCTATTCTGAGGTGTTTTTCGGATTTACAGCTTTTAATGATTTTTATATTTTCGAATTTTGGATATTTTTGGTTATCCAGACAGTATTGAATCAGTGCTGTTTTTTCTTCTTTTTTCTGCCAGTTTTTTATGTGTTGTTTTAATCTGTGTTTAAGCTTATTTTTGGTACTTCCTATATAAGCCATTGGAGGATTTTCAGTAATAGGAATTGAATAAATACCTGCTTTTTCTAACATTCTTATTTTATCATTATTTTTTGTTACTATATTTTTGATGGTATTTACTTTTCCTCCAATTTGAATGTTATGCTTTTTACAAATATTATTAATTTCATTGGTAGTGCCTTTAATGTAAGGAAAACCATTTAAATATTTGATTTCTTTTTTATTTACTACAGCATTATTTTTTTATTTTCTTTATTACTTCTGTGTCCCATTTTTTTATTAAATGGTTAGGATAACCAAAGCTGCTTGCAATTTTTTTTATGAATTTGATTTCTTCATTGATGAACTGACTATTTTCAGAATGCGTATATGCTCTTTTAATTAAGGTTTTTATACTATTGCATTTTTTGAGGATATGGATGTGCTGAATTGTATGGGATTAGGACCGGAACAAATGAACTTTTCCGATAAACTCTGTATAGTAACTTATCTGTGGATTTGATAACATGTACATCCAAAAAGGCTATTGCATTATTTTTTTCCATTTCAACCGTGAGTTCTATAGTTGGATATAATGCGCTGTAACGTTTTGTTAATTTTTTTATTAATTCTTCTTCGTTCAGTTTTGATAGAATGAAAATGTCATCTACGTATCGACAGTACACTTCTGGTTTTTCTTCCATATGATGTAGGACATTTTCTTCAATTTCGTTCATCACAACCTCAGCATATAGAGTTGATAATGGTGAGCCCATTGGGCCTCCTGAATTTTGTTTGAATATTTTGTTCTTGTATGTAAAAATATTATTTTCATATAAATAAACTAAAACTTTTTTGAATTCTTGAATTTGTGTGTTATTTAAAATTTTAAGATTTTGCAACTTCTTAATGATGATTTCAATAGCTTCTGGAACTGGAGTGCTTGGATATAATGCTTTAACATCCATGCTTGCCATGTTTAAGTCCATTAGGCCAGTTTTTACATTTTTAATTTTCTCTATAAACTCATATGTGTTCTTGATGGTGAACTTGTTGTTCATGAAAAAGGGTGCTAGGAATTTGTAAATGTTTTTCTCTAATGTTATCAAAGGTGAGTTTTTTTTTGAAACTATCAGTCTCATTGGAGCACCATCTTTGTGCGTTTTTATCTTTGCAACGATACGTGGTATGCCTGCTCCCATTGGTGGAAACGAGCGTTTGATTTCATCAGGTAATGTGCTATGATTTCTTATATCCGCTAAGAATTTAATTTGATTATCAGTTGGGTCTTTCTTAATTTCAGTACAATTTAATCCATCAATTGCTTCTGTCATTTTTTGTTCAAATTCATCAGTGTTGAGAATAATGATTTGGCCGGATTTATCTGCTTCACAAAATTTGATATATGGGTCATTTTTTAATTCCAATAGTTGTTTTTTTCATATTTTAATTTTTTCTCTATATAGAAGTTTTTGTTGTGTTTGGCATTGTATTCTTTTAGAATAACTCTATATAATTTGTTCTCAATTTCAGTTTTATTCTCTGTGCCTGGTATATTTTTGAGAATATCTTCGAGGCAAGGGATGATTTCTTCAGTTTTGGGGAGGCCTTGTGGAAAGGCAAATTTTTTCCCTTTTTGTAAAATTGCTTTTTGTGTAAAGCTTAAGTTTTTATCAGACCGATTTTCATAAACATTAAATTCATTTATGGGTTCCTTATTTACTTTTTGTTCATCAAATAGTGCATTTAATTTTTTATCTACTGTAACGCTATTGGAGTTGGCTTCTTTGTTAGCAATTTCGTTAATTTCGATGAACGTAGTATCCAAAATGCGATCTTTCCAAGTGCCATCAAATTGTGTATATTTTGAGTTGCTTATCAGCTTCCATAATTCATAAACTTGAGCATTAAGTCTGAATATTTGTTTTCTTTTAGCTATAATTTCGTTACTAAGTCGCTTTTGTTGACATCGAAGCAGGATGTAATGATCCTTCTTACTTGTTGGCTTGTTCTTAAGTCTCAAAAATTTGGGGATAAATCCAAAATCTCTGCAAGTTACAAGAAAACGTTCTTGAACTTCAAATTTCATACATTTGATTTTAAGACGTTTGAATTTGGTAATTGTTGTTAATTCACGGTTCGAAAAGAGATTGCGATAGTGCATCGTGAGGCCTAATCTGCCTTTGATCTAACCACTTGAACGAATAATTCGTGCGCTTCAAAGTTTCAATTTACTTCCGATATTGGAGGTTATATTTTAACGTGCATTAATGCATTTGCATTTTTGAACTTCACTTTTAGTTGGTAAAGTTCGATGAACACTTACTTCACTTTTAGTTGGTAAAGTTCGATGAACACTTACCGCACGTGGGATGGCACTTGGAAAGATCGCATTTTGGATACTACGTTCATCGAAATTAACGAAATTGCTAACAAAGAAGCCAACTCCAATAGCGTTACAGTAGATAAAAAATTAAATGCACTATTTGATGAACAAAAAGTAAATAAGGAACCCATAAATGAATTTAATGTTTATGAAAATCGGTCTGATAAAAACTTAAGCTTTACACAAAAAGCAATTTTACAAAAAGGGAAAAAATTTGCCTTTCCACAAGGCCTCCCCAAAACTGAAGAAATCATCCCTTGCCTCGAAGATATTCTCAAAAATATACCAGGCACAGAGAATAAAACTGAAATTGAGAACAAATTATATAGAGTTATTCTAAAAGAATATAATGCCAAACACAACAAAAACTTCTATATAGAGAAAAAATTAAAATATGAAAAAAAACAACTATTGGAATTAAAAAATGACCCATATATCAAATTTTGTGAAGCAGATAAATCCGGCCAAATCATTATTCTCAACACTGATGAATTTGAACAAAAAATGACAGAAGCAATTGATGGATTAAATTGTACTGAAATTAAGAAAGACCCAACTGATAATCAAATTAAATTCTTAGCGGATATAAGAAATCATAGCACATTACCTGATGAAATCAAACGCTCGTTTCCACCAATGGGAGCAGGCATACCACGTATCGTTGCAAAGATAAAAACGCACAAAGATGGTGCTCCAATGAGACTGATAGTTTCAAAAAACTCACCTTTGATAACATTAGAGAAAAACATTTACAAATTCCTAGCACCCTTTTTCATGAACAACAAGTTCACCATCAAGAACACATATGAGTTTATAGAGAAAATTAAAAATGTAAAAACTGGCCTAATGGACTTAAACATGGCAAGCATGGATGTTAAAGCATTATATCCAAGCACTCCAGTTCCAGAAGCTATTGAAATCATCATTAAGAAGTTGCAAAATCTTAAAATTTTAAATAACACACAAATTCAAGAATTCAAAAAAGTTTTAGTTTATTTATATGAAAATAATATTTTTACATACAAGAACAAAATATTCAAACAAAATTCAGGAGGCCCAATGGGCTCACCATTATCAACTCTATATGCTGAGGTTGTGATGAACGAAATTGAAGAAAATGTCCTACATCATATGGAAGAAAAACCAGAAGTGTACTGTCGATACGTAGATGACATTTTCATTCCATCAAAACTGAACGAAGAAGAATTAATAAAAAAATTAACAAAACGTTACAGCGCATTATATCCAACTATAGAACTCACGGTTGAAATGGAAAAAAATAATGCAATAGCCTTTTTGGATGTACATGTTATCAAATCCACAGATAAGTTACTATACAGAGTTTATCGGAAAAGTTCATTTGTTCCGGTCCTAATCCCATACAATTCAGCACATCCATATCCTCAAAAATGCAATAGTATAAAAACCTTAATTAAAAGAGCATATACGCATTCTGAAAATAGTCAGTTCATCAATGAAGAAATCAAATTCATAAAAAAAATTGCAAGCAGCTTTGGTTATCCTAACCATTTAATAAAAAAATGGGACACAGAAGTAATAAAGAAAATAAAAAATAATGCTGTAGTAAATAAAAAGAAATCAAATATTTAAATGGTTTTCCTTACATTAAAGGCACTACCAATGAAATTAATAATATTTGTAAAAAGCATAACATTCAAATTGGAGGAAAAGTAAATACCATCAAAAATATAGTAACAAAAAATAATGATAAAATAAGAATGTTAGAAAAAGCAGGTATTTATTCAATTCCTATTACTGAAAATCCTCCAATGGCTTATATAGGAAGTACCAAAAATAAGCTTAAACACAGATTAAAACAACACATAAAAAACTGGCAGAAAAAAGAAGAAAAAACAGCACTGATTCAATACTGTCTGGATAACCAAAAATATCCAAAATTCGAAAATATAAAAATCATTAAAAGCTGTAAATCCGAAAAACACCTCAGAATAGCAGAGTCGGTAATGATTGAAAAAAATAGGACAAATGTTTGCAACCACAATGACCCTAATAATTTGAGAAACAGCTGGAGAAATTTAATTAAAATTGAGCAAAAAAAAGAAAAAGTTCGAAAAAGGAGATCACTGACCAACAAGAGATGGCGCCACAACGCCCAAGAAGAAGCGATAGCAGATGACAGAAGCAGCCCGCGAGAACCACTGAAATGCCCAGCTGACACGGTCCGTGCTAGTTGGAGCAAAATGTCCCCTCGAAGACGGTATAGTAGTAGTACCGAAAGTACTCGGGTTAAGAATAAATATTGAAGTAAATGAGGATGCAGCAAAGGAAAAACTCATTTGGTGATGAGGCAAAATAATTCCAACGGAAAAAAAAAAAAAAGAAGTGAACCGTGGCCAAATGGAAAAAAAACAACAACCCCGTGCCGCATCCACATAACGAAAATATGAATTGAAAGCCAAGCCCCACGTGCGGTAAGTGTTCATCGAACTTTACCAACTAAAAGTGAAGTAAGTGTTCATCGAACTTTACCAACTAAAAGTGAAGTTCAAAAATGCAAATGCATTAATACACGTTAAAATATAACCTCCAATATCGGAAGTAAATTGAAAAATGAAATCTTAATCAATTTATAAGTATTGATCACTGAACTTCCCAGTTTTCTGTTAAAATATAATACTCTTGGACAAGGCTGCATCACATGTTATTCAACTTATAATTCCATGTCCATCTTTTAGGAAATCTATATGACTTGTATCTGGCATTGTTGAATATACTCGTTTTGTAATAATGTCATAATCAACACGTAGGGGCCATGTTTTCACCTGTTTCCCATGTAGCTACAGTTCAGAAAATTTGAAAATTACATCACCCTGAAGTGGAAAATGAACCCTTTGTGCCAATATTGACATTTATAGCATAATTCCAAGTCCATGTGTCTAATAACTGTAATGGTGCTAGTTACTTTTTAGTATGTCTTTTGTAAAAAAGATCGTGCTTATGTTATCTGTTTGTCCATCTGTTCGTGGACACCATATCTCTGCAACTATAAGTCCGATTTGAAAAAATTCTTTTTGCATTGTGAAGCTTGAAATGTGAGAATAATGATACTTGCATTCCGTTTTTTTTTTTTTTGTTTTTTTTTTCTGGATGCCCAACTTTGCTGCTGGAGGGCGTAAATGCAGATGATATCAAATTTTAAATACATTTTATTGCATATATTTGCTTCTAAATATCCAATTGAAAAAATGCTTTCTTCCTTTTGATGCCATTCACAATGAAGACTATTTTAGGCACAGTTTCATTTTCAAGTAATGCATAGATTTTCCACTAGGGAGGTAAAGGTAAATTGTGTTTTCCCAATATCTTCTCGGCTTCTAAAAGTCCGCTTTGAAAAATTCTTCCTGCAACGGAGGAAAAAGCTCCTTGTGAAAAATATTTTGCGTGTAATTTCTAAATTTCAATAAAGAATAGTTTGGCCACCATGGGGCATAAGAGTTTATTTCTGCTTCTGATGTATTTGCAGCAAAATCTGAGTTTCTGAAAACTAGATCGAAAAATTATTTCGTGGACTGATACCACTCACATCAGAAAATGTTTTGAGAACACCTCCTGCTAAAAATAGTGCAGAGTTTTCCCACCAGGGCGTAGATGCCGTATTTTTGTCGATTTCTCTGCTTCTAAGAGTCCGATTTGAAAAAGTCTTTCTTTGTTGGATAGTGTTTGCAGTGCATAATGTTTCTCATATAGTTTTAAATGTTTCAAGTGAGGCATAGATTTTCCACTAGAGGGCATAAAGGTAAATTGTGTTTTCCTCGATATCTCTGCTTCTAAAATTCTGATTTGAAAAATTCTCCCTGCATCTTAAACAGTCCCCAATGAGAAATGTTTTCCATATAATTTCTAATTGTTGGTAAAGAATTTTTTGGCCACGAGGGGGCATAAGTGTTTATTTCTGCATCTGATGCATTTGCAGCAAAATCTGAGCTTCTAAGAGCTCAATTGAAAAAATTCTTTTGTGGACCAATACCACTCATATCGATAAACTTTTTTGGAACATTTTCTTCTTAAAATAATGCATGATTTCTCTGCTAGGGAGTGTAGATGTATGTCTTATTTTTGTCAATATCTCTGTTTCTAAGAGTTCGATTTGAAAAAAAAATTTCTTTGTTGAAGAGCATTTCCAGAGCAAAATGTTTCTCATATATTTCAAAATTTTCAAGTAATGCATAGATTTTCCACTAGGGGGCATAAAGGTTACTTGTGTTTTCCCCAATATCTCTGCTTCTAAAACTCTGATTCAAAAATTCTTCCTGCATTGGATACTGCTCCTAATAGGAAATGTTTTGCATATAATTTCTAAATTTCAATAAAGAATGGCTTGGCCACCAGGGGGCATAAGAGTTTATTTCTGCTTCTGATGTATTTGCAGCAAAATTTGAGCTTCTGAAAACTTGATTGAAAAAATTCTTTCGGGGACCGATACCGCTCACCTCAGAAAATGTTTTGAGAAACACCTCCTGCTTAAAATAGCGCATAATTTTTTTGCCAGGGGCATCATAAATGTATATGTTATCTTTTTTTGATATCCCTGCTTCTAAGATTCCAATTTGAAAAAAACTTTCTTTGTTGGAAAGTGTTTTTGCTGTGAAATGATTCTCATATGATTTCAAATTTTTCTGAACTCACAAGTGTGATGCTAGAGGGTGAAAGTATGTGTTTCCGTTTACAGCAATATCGGCAGAACTAATATAAAAAATTCTTTTTTGGTCAGATACTACCAACTATGAAAACTCTTTGTGTGTATTTTCTTCCCAAATTTATTTCCATCTGTGCCGCTAGGTGGCGCCAATGTTTAATCAGTTTCTCTTACTATCATCATCATCATCATCATCATTCATCATTGTCAACCATTATCAATCCACTGCTGGACAAAGGTCTCCCCAAGTTTCCTCCACAACGGTCTGTCTTACCTGCTTCTAAATGTGCGATTTAAAACATTCTTTCAGCACCGGATGTCATTAACTTTATGGAATACTTAACGTTAGTATTTGAGGAGTTTTATAGCTCACAGTTCTGTTGCTAGGTGGTATTTGCTGAGTGCAAATTAATAGGGAGAAGGGGGGGAAGAATTCCCAGATTCATAAAATTGTGTCCCTGGCTAATGATAGCAATATGTTTCCCTGACGGGGAAAATTGTTTCCCCTCCCTTGCCTCTAGGCACTAAAATGACATTTTACTATATTTATGCCTGTTGCTCACAATCAAATTTTCTGTCAAATTTATTGAACAACTAATCTGTCGATTTCTATTTGAAGTGTGTCGTCTGCTAGCTAGTATCAAGTGACACTGCAGGCATATGATACCTTGCGCACCAAGCAGCATGCGCTGGAACTGCATGCTGTATTTCAAATTTGTTTCTTTAATGAGTGTTGGCAATACTGCATCATTCAGTAAACACATAGATAACAACAGTTATGAAGCAACATGTTCATTATTACATTCCACATAGTTATTAGTTTCATTTGTTGATATTGAAGTTAGTAGGCCTATACAAGCAACCTGCCGCCCCGGTGGCGCAGTGGTCTAAGCGATGGCCTCTGATCATTCGTCCGAAAGGGGTCCGGGTTCGAATCCCGGTGAGGCATGGATGTTGTGTTTGTCTTACGGCACTGGCTCTCTCCCTTCCCTGGAACCAGTGGTCCTAAATTAGGGACGGGTGACTGCTTATAGCCCATTGAGTTGCTCACGGTAGTCGTTAAACCTCCAATAAAAAAAAAAATAAAAATACAAGCAACTATACTTGCAAAATGAAACGTCAAATGGTTTTATCTGATTTGTTTATAAAACAGAAAAAGACTAAGGCATCAGTGGGTGATAGTTTGTCTGCCAGACCTTCATCAACATCAGTCCAACAGAATTACGATACACCTAATTCGTGTCCACCTTCATTCGAGAAATTAAGTACCAGTGGTGATTTAAAAGAATCTGTGCTTATCTGTTCAGAAGAAGCTGATTCGCTGCATGGTGATGTAGATATTGTGGACACGTTTGAAAAGTGGAAAAGCAGCAGGCCTTGGCTCCCGTACAAAGCCTCTGGTGAGATAATTTGTTCCTTCTTCAGTGATGTGCAAAAACATGGTGCCTTAAAAGACAGCAAATTACATATTGAAACAGCATTCATGCTAAGAACAATAAAAAACTGAATGACAAAATCAGTGACCATGGGAGAAGCAAGTTTTACCGAAAATGTGTTGAAATATTGGAAGAAAGAAAATGAAAGACTGCCAGCAGCATTGACAACAGAATTTTGACTGTGGGAAGAAAAAAGTGAAGAGAACATTGAGGTAACTGCATGTAATTTCTGTCCAGCTTACCTAGTAGCGTACCCAAGAGCGCGACAGGGGCTCATCGAGATGGTCAAGCACCTCAAAGAGGAACAGGCGGTCTACCTAATTGAGGGGTGACCGAAGAAGAAAGAAGAGGGATGAAGAATCGAAGAAGAGAAACTGATGACTCAAGCCCAGAGTCATCACCACAGAACCGACCCTAGTCCTGTGGCAATGTAAATATCAATATAAATACTTTTAAATATTTCTTAGTGTGAGAGGGCCCATTGAGCAAAGGACTTGTTTCCCACGCGGAGATGGGTTCCTCAGTGTAAATAATGTGCATGTATCTCTGTTTGAATACAGGGCGGACGCCCCAAACAGTTTGCGCCAGCAATTGATTCTCCCAGTCAGGGGTAGAGAAATTTCTTGTCTAGCCCCTGCCCAAATGGCATGCACACCCGGGTCATGACGGAGAGGTGAGAAGTGCCGGCCCACGGGGGTAGCAGCAAGCTGCAGGTCTACGGACCGATTCTGTCTGGATGGGGGAATGTCGGATCCTGGCAGGATTACCCGCAACGCCGTCACTATTAATTTCGAGAGAGTTCGCTTAACCCTGTGGAGTCCGCAATTGGACGGTACAGGTAAATGGTCATCAGCTAGTCTTTACCTAATTAGTAAAAGAGCTGAGACATTTAAACTTTACAAAGATTTATGTACATTGCAGTTTCTAAATGGTACTAATGTTGGAAAAATGCTTCATTCTGACCACAGTTGTGCCAACATTATTAGTTTTATAAGCAATAAAATGCCAAGTCAAAGTCATTAGCAAAACATTTAATTGAATCAGGCTGTATACTTATTGATGAAAGCACTACTATTTCAAATAAATCGAGTTTGATTTTGTATGTTTGATGTATGTTTGATGGTGATCGATGCAATTATTTTTTTTGATATTATAGAATTAACTTCTCTGACTGGCGGGACAATTGCAGGCAGCATTTCCTTTTGATTTTAATAAACATGGCATTACATACGAAATATTAAGCAAACAGCTAATTGGATTTGCATGAGATGGTGCAGCCAATTTATAAGGAGCTTATAGAGAAGTGGTTTAATTCTTGAAGAGTAGGTATAACCAAGACCTGATTGTTATTCACTGCTTAAACCATAAGCTTGAACTTGCTGTAAATTATGTTATTAATTCAATGTCAGTCCCTCTTCATTTTAAATCATTTTTAGACTCTTTATATGGAATTTTCTCAGTCAGTCCAAAAATCAAAGAGAGATAGAAGTTGATACTACTTTGGGATGTGAATTCAGAAAAATAGGAAAAATGTTTGACATTCGGTGGGTGGCATCATCTTGTTGTACAGTAAAAGCTGTAATGGCAAGCTACTCGTCATTAGTCCAATTTTTGAAAAATAAGAAATGTGATGACTCCTTGAATTCAAGAAATAAAGCAAAATATCAAGGATTGTTAGAAAAGTTGACAACATGGACTTTTGTTGTAGAGTTAGTTAGCATTGTTCACAGACACTCTAGAAGTTCTAAAACAACTATCACTGTATTTTCAATCACAGAATTCAGATGCAATCTCTGTTTCATCTGAAATAAGTGTGTGTATTAATTCATTAAATGCAGTGAAGGAAGCTGAAGGGATTCATCTCAAAGCAGCAAATGCTAAATATTCACGAACTGGGAAGTATCAGGGTCAAGATATACAAGAACCATCGAATAAAAACAAAGAGACTTTTGGCAGCTTTAGAAAACAGTTCTTACAAAGCCTAATTGATAATTTGAATGCAAGATTCTCAAATGCTAATAACTTTTTTAAAGACTGTGAAGTATTAAGCCAAACATATTGGCCAAAAACTGCAGTGAACTCATTCTGTTTGGTGATGACAGAACACAGTCACTTTGCAATTCAGTAAAAATCCATGATAAAAATCATGAAGATTCTATTTTTTCAAAAAACATTAAGGAATTCCGTATGTTTAGGGAAGTAAAAAACCAGGAATATTTAAGTAATTTGTTAAAAGAGCTATTTAACAGAATTAAAGTAGTGCCAGTGTCTTCAGCAGAGTGTGAAAGAGGGTTCAGTATAATAAACAATACCATGACCAAGCTAAGGAACAAAATGAACATTCAAACACTATGATCTCTAATGTTTATATCAATAAATGGGCCTGCTTTAGAAGGTTTTCCAGCAAACAACCTTCTAAAGCAGGTCTATTTATTGATATAAACATTAGAGATCATGGTGTTTGAAGAGATCATAGTTTGCTTTAAGGTAAATACATTTACCTTAAAGCAAACTATTTGTTTTAGGTAAAGGTATTTTTCTTTGTTTTGTTATTTTGCTTCTCTTTGATATTTTTTCATAATTACATAAATATATTTCTTTTAAAAAAGCTAAATTATTCGTCTAATTTGCAGTATTTTGTGCGGCCTTTCATTAGCATAACTTGAGGAAATGTTATTTACTTTTGAAATGTCAGCACACGAAGCATGTTAGTACAGGAAACATTGTCTAAACATTTCCCCCACAACAAGAAGCTTGATTCGAACTCTGGGTATTTGTGTACTTTTGCTTGCAGCTGTATCTCCACTTCTAAAAACCCTATTCAGAAATTCCTTTTTTTACTGTATGCCATTCGCCACAATAGAGATGTGGAGCATTATCCTCTTTAAGTAATGTTCACATATTCCACTAGGATGAATATAGGTCAATATTTTTTTCTAGCTGTCTCTGCTTCTGGGAGTCATATTTGAAAAGTTCTTTTTCCTTGGCATAGTTTTTTCCATGAAGAATATTTTTTACCAATTTTTGACTTTCCCATTATGCAAAATTCTTCTGCTAGAAAGCGTAGAGTTATATCATGTTCCCTTCTATATATTTCCGTTTTAACTGTTTGATTTGAAAATTTGTTTGTCTCCAATACCTTCCTTCTGCTCTGAAATTTTTTTTGTGCACAATTTGTTATTTTTCGTAAAAAATATATCAACAGTTATATACGATGATATCATTATTTTGTACCTGGTTTTTGTTAGCATTGATGATATCAGTCATCTAGCAAGTACCCGTAGCAGATGAGGCAAGTTTCATCCAAACAATTTCAGTTTCACTGTAATTGCACAGAAAAAAAAGTATTTGGTGTAATACCAAAAATGTTTGATAATACAAATGTAATACCATATGAAGATATTTCTTGGAATGGTGTGATTTTTAACTCTGTCCTGAGCATTACAACTAAACTTGTTCACTGCAGTTGAACTGCTGTGTTGCATTGGACATTTTTACATATAGATTGGTCTGGATTGAAAATCATCTAACATTGCATAGCATATATACTGTTCTCCCTAGAACATTGCTTTAGCTGAGCAGCATAAGGAATGTTAACTGGATGGTACATTCACCTCCTCCCTCCTTGTTTCCCACTAACCTAGACATAGGCCAGGCAGTAGAAGATCAGCTTTCTACAAAAAATGTTGGGAGTTGTCTACTCCAAGCATAGAAAAGTAACACAAAAAAGTACTAAAGAGTAATAAGAAAACAATAGAATAAAATGAATAATTGTGATGTTTAGTGCATTTTTCATGTAAACAGAAATGTCATTTGAAAGTAATAGTAGTGATGTTGTGTAATGCTTTCATACCTTTGCTTGCTGGGGAGGTGTGACTCACATGACAGATCCTTTTCTCATTCTATTTCTTCCTTCAGAATAACATGACTGGTTAAAAGCCTAATTTTTACCTTTGCCAAAGCTGCTTTTTTTAGCTGAATCAAACATGCCTTTAGTTGGACTTAGATGTAAAGCCAATTGTCTCTAGGAAAGCATTCATTCAAATCATGCACTTTTTTTGTTGGAAATCACTATAACAGAAGTAATGAGCCCAATTAAAAACCTGCTTAATATTTTTATGATCTAAGTAGTTGGGTGGCAAAGAAAAATAACTGGGTAGTCCACCAGGTGAGCAAGGGAGGCTGGGAAGAACATTGCATGTAAACAGATGATCCTGTCCACCTTGACCATTGCAAGTACTTGGTAAGCATATATGCAGTACTACTAATCATTGCAAGTACTGGTGAGACTTATATCAGCTATTAATGTCCAGGAGTACTTTTTAATTTAATTCATTTATAGTAACTGGAAAAAGTGTAAATGATTCATTATGAAATTATCTGGCTGCCATGTTTATTTTCATAATGTATTATATTTTTAGTCCTGACTGGACACCAATCCAAGAAGTACCTGGAGAGGAAACTAGAGCAACTGTTCCAGATCTTGCAGAAGGAAATCAATATGAATTCCGAGTGAGGGCTGTCAATAAAGCTGGAACTAGTGAGCCAAGTGATGCCACTGCACCCCACACAGCCAAACCTAAGAAATGTATGTTACATTTTTTATGTAAAGTTAAATAATTTGGAGAGGTGTGGATCTGTGTGATTGAAAGTTTTTGTTGTGACATGATGTATTCAAAAACAAAAGCCGAAGCATATTATCCATTTATATTAATCTGAATGCCCATTTGGCATTTAAAGAAGTCTCCCGCATTGGGATTCCTGGTTTTCCAGTTATTTGGGGAATAGCGCCCCCACGGCCTGAGCTGACCTTGTGACAGATTCTCTTGCTTTCTCGTCTTTGTGCAATTACATCACCGTAGGGACAGCTGTTCATCCAGCTGATGGGGAGTGGCAACCCCATGGCTCAAGCCGACATATACTGTATGATGTTTTCCCATTTTTCTGGTCATATCGAGGAAGGTCCTGCCCCTTCCACAAAGAAACACGTCCCAAATTCTTTGAATGCACATTTTTTCTTTGTCCACTCCTTTGACTCTTCAAAGCCTTTGAGTGCAAAGAGTCTGTTTTGGATTAACAAAGCTCTTCAATCCTTTGCAAGCTCTCCTAAGAGTGTAAAGAAGCTCCAATCTGGAGACCATCTTCTGGAGATGCCAAATACAACCTATAGTACTGTACTTCTAAACACTACATTGCTGCTGGGGACTCCAGTAAAAATAACACCCCATGGCTACCTTAATTCATCTCGAGGTGTTGTCTCTTCTCAGGACTTAATTAAATGTACAAAGGAAGAACTGAAAAGCCAACACATTACGGGTGTACAGCATATTCTCTCTTGGCAGAATGGGCAGTCAGTCCCATCTCACAACATCATTTTGACATTCGACACCCCGTCTCTGCCTACATTCATCAAAGCAGGGTATCTTCACCTTCAGGTACGTCCATACATACCTAACCCTCTGAGATATTTTAAGTGTCAGAACTATGGTTATTCTCAGCAGGTCCTGCAGGAGTACTGCTCAGTGTGAGCACTGTGGGGCACCTGACCATACTTTGCAAGCTTGTAATGCCACTGCCGAGTTCTGTGTCAGCTGCAAAGCAGCACGTGTAGCATCTGCCAAGAACTGTCCACAATGGGTACAAGAGAAGGAAATTCAACTCCTGAAGACCATTGAGTGCATCTCCTATCTCGAAGCCAGAAGGAGGGTCGTTCCTTTACAATCAAATCGGCGATTATATGCTTCAGTGGTGATTGCCAACTCTACAGCCGCTGTTCAGAAGATAAGTCAGATCCCATCTAAATGTCCCTACCAGCTGAATGATATCATCACTGCTGCGTTGGAAGCACTCCAGTCACGTGCTAGGGGGTCTGGAAGCGGTACCCACCACTCCGCCGAAGCGTGTTAACACCACCACCAGCACCGGAACTCAGGCCGCTTCTTCTGGCAAGAAAACGATGGACAAAGAGAAGAAGAGCATTCCTTCTCCAAAATCTCAGACTAAAACCCAAGGTCGGATGAATCCCATAAAGACCCATGGAACAAAGTACCCTTCCAAATAGCCACCAGATAGAATGCCTCCACATCTGGTGGAGCAATTATCAAAGTAGATGGA
The DNA here is from genome assembly GCA_039090855.1 of Macrothele yani. Taxonomy (NCBI): domain Eukaryota; kingdom Metazoa; phylum Arthropoda; class Arachnida; order Araneae; family Macrothelidae; genus Macrothele; species Macrothele yani. The sequence goes on from CM076992.1 coordinate 10,698,052, forward strand.
TGCTGATGTCATTTGAGCTGTCAGTTTCATTTATTTAATTTTTTGTTAAGTTCTTTCACTTCTTTTTAACTATTGGTTCAGTCATTCAGTGGAACTGTTGAAGTTTGTGTACAAGATATGGCAATATGAAACATCTGCTTTCATCTTACTCTCTAGTGTGCCTTTGTCTACAGGAAACAAAACTTAAACCATCCGACCTGCTTTCAGTTCGAGGCTACAGTGCATTTTGGAAGGATAATGTATCAGAAGACATAGCCTGTGGAGGAATTGCTATCCTGGTCTGCAACAGTATTCTGGTCTCTCCCATTACGATTTCTACAAATATACAAACTGTAGCGGTACACATTTCTGTGCCTGGGCTTCTAACTGATCGTGTGAGGAATGAAGATCGTGTGAGGAATGAAGATGTGTTGCAGTTGTGTAATGCGAAACAAAATGTTGTTAGCAAGGTGGAGACTAATATACTTCAGTGGTTTGGCCATGTTGAAAGAATGAGTGGTGAGATGCTTACTAAGAAAATTGTTTTAGTCCAAGTGGCAGGAAGGAAAGGCAGAGGAAGACCAATAAAGTCATGGGAGGATCAGATTCAGGAGTGTCTGCATGAGAAAAAGATTATGAGTATGAAGTATAGAAGGTCTTGTGTGTGGCGTATGATGGATGTCAGTGAAACCCGAGTTGTGTGTCAAGATTGCTGTAAATGGAGAAGTTTGATACGCCAACAGTAAGTAAATAATCAATTAAAAATTTATCTGGTTGTTTGTCTTTCTTTGTGGAGCTAACCTCTGAATCTCTAAGAACAGCTTAGTGTTACGTATGTATTTTCAAACAAAAGGAAAATGCTTGCTCTATTTATCTTGATATAGCAAGATTGTAACTGAGGAATAGAAAAGTATGTATTTTAAGGAAAATAAAGAAAATGGTACTGCTGTTGTTCACTGTAAAAACAATTTTATCAGTCACAAAAATTGTGCTGGTTTTATCAAGGACAGATTAAGTATACCAATTTAGAAATTTAATTTTGCTTTAAAATAAAAAGAAATGTGATTGCTCCATTAATTGGTATAGCAAGAAAAAACCAACTCCATATTAAAGCTGTTGATATTGATTTTGGTGCAATGGTAGCTAGTTGGGCTGCTGAAGAGTTGGATATCATTAAATTCAGGCATGAGTGTTGGGCATTTTTAATTTCCCAGTGTACCTTACTTTTGGATGCAATGTCATCTCTTTGTAAGCAGATGGTCAAATGTGCATATTGTCTGTCACCTGCAGTGATGTTAAACAGGTCACTTTGGACTTCTTGCATTGCAGTAGCTCTTGGTTATCTAATTTCAAAAACTTATTTTGCCTGTATTGAAGCTGATATGATTGATAATTTTTTTTTAAATCTGTGAATAGCCACATAATGAGAAAAAAATCAGTCCTTTGACTAGTAGAAAAATAGATTGATGTTCTAGTAAAGAACATAAATGATAAAACTCAGACTAGCCTATTTTCTTCAGGTTTTCACAGAAACTGCAAATAATATTTTATGGAAATGCTGCTGTGGAATGGTGCTTTTCAGTAAACAAAGATTGTAAGATTGTGGAACAGGAACAAAATAACACATTGGCATTTTTGGATATTATGGTAATCAAAACAAATGACAATATGCAATACAGAGTGCATAGAAAATCATCATATATTCCTGTATTAATACCTTTTCAGTCATCGCACCCATTAACACATAAAAAAAATAGCGTTAAAACACTAATTAAAAGAAGTTTAACACACTCATCAAAAGAACAATATAAAAAAAAGAAATTGAATATATTGAAAAAATTGCACATGACTTTGGTTACCCTAAACAGGTATTAAAGAAATGGATTTATGAAGTAACTCAAGCAAATAATACTAATGGTAGAAAACTATTAAAATATGTAGGAGCAATTCCATATGTTGAAGGTATTTCTGCTGAAATTAATAAGGTTTGTGGCAAATATGACATACAAGTAGGAGGAAATGAAGTGCATACTATAAAAAATATAGTAATAAAAAATGAAAAAATCAGCCAACTAGATAGAGCAGGTGTATATGAGATTCCTATTAATCAGAAACCACCTTTGTCATATATAGGCAGCACTAAGAACAAGTTAAAGTATAGATTACACCAACATATGAGTAACTGGAATAAAAAAGAAGCTAAGACAGCATTAACCCAGTATTGTCTAGAAAATCACCAATGTCCGAAGTTCGGAGATATTAAAATTATTGAGAGCTGTAAAAACGAAAGGCAGTTGAGAATTGCGGAATCAGTATTAATTGAAAAAAATAGATCAAGAGTGTGTAACGTTAATGAACCAAGCAACTTAAACGAACAGTGGAAAGCCTTAATAAAAATTGAACAACAATTAGGAGAAAGAAAAAGAAAAGAGAACAGCACTGACAATAGAATGGCGCCAGAGGCACAGAGATGCAGAGTTTGCGACTGAAGCCGGAACCTCAACGACTTTGCTCACTTGAGCTGTGGTTGGCAGAGAGACACATCAACCTCCTGAGGACGACAGGGTTCTGTTGAAAGCGCTAGAGGATTGTGTATGACTGGTTGAATGAGGTTGACGTTTGCTGTGGAGTTTGTGCGGTGTATGAGGCAGATGAAGCAATACATTAGTCACAGTTGACAACAGTTTGACTGCCGTGGAATGTAAATAGTGTAATTATGTACATAGTGGTTTTAATTGAGTGTATGAATGTGTTGTATATAGTGTACCTTAGAGTGCTTTTATGGAGAATATAAATTGTTGAGAGTACTAATTGAGAATTTTAAGGCCATGTTGCATATGGAGGAGTGAAAGAGGAATACGATAAAAAAGAAAAATAGGCGTAATGAATGTTGACAACACTCACGTTATAGTGAGTATACACCTAGTGATGATGAGCTATATTACATCTCAGAAGGCAGACTAGTCAGCGTTTTTTGTCCTGTGAATAAAAAAAGAAAAAAACACAATTTCATGACCAGAAGAACTAATATAAAACAGCGCCCTATATAAGCAAGAAGTTTTCAACCTTTGAAGGCCAGCTACATAACAGGCTGTTCTAATTGATGTGCATGAAGCGTATAGCAAGAAAGTAGCCAAGAGCTTTTAGGTAAGTGTTTGGCCTTTTTTGAATGATATGTCGAAATGACTTGCACGTAAATACGCGCACTTTGCTGGTATTAATGCTGTTAAAGATGCAAATAATATGATTGTAAGATTGTTGTGGAATAACACAGTGTGTTAATCCTAGTAATTAATGACATCTTGACACCTCTCATTCTTTTTTACAGTGAAAATATTACTGGTTTTATAGAGGTAATTCGTGTATATTTGGTGGTCAAATTACTTTTATAAAACCCATAATGTCAAGTATTTAGTGTGTTAGTGTGACAAAAAAGAATTATACTGTAGGTGAGAAACAAAGCACATCAAACATAAGAAGTACTAAGGGAGAAAAAGCTTTATTTTCTCTGTAGAAATCTTGTAAGTGTTTAATAACTGCAATGAAAATATTTGAATTTGCATGTAATGGCAGTTGCATATTGAGATTATTAAGTTTTTCTTTAAGTACTGCCCTGTAATTCCATACAATACCAAATATTCAGTGTGACTGATATGCCTTATTCTCCTAAAATTATGTGGTGTATGTAAGAGATTTCTTTAATGTTATACATAAGAAATCAGAGAAAGAGCTTCCTTCTAAACCATAAAAGCTTTTCACTCAGCCTTTATTACGATTGTTCAGTTTTTCTTTGCTGTTTTGCTTCCTAGCTATACAGTCTTAAATCATGGCAAAGCCACCTCTGATGACATTTTTTGAGGACTGCTGTCTTGGCAAAGATGTTCACTTTACCCTAGAACCCTTGATTCATGAGATGCCTAACTTCATGATCCAACTGTTTAGTCTCATCCCTGCAGCATGAACATTAATTTAAGATACAAGTATGCTTGCACATAAAACACATTCCATATTTCTGCATATGTGATCATCTGAAAAGATTCCTTTGTTAAGCTTCTTTTCTCATCTCCTTTGTTAAGCTTCTTTTCTCATCTAACCATAAAGATTTTAGTGCCACTAAGCCTAGGAAAAAAGTATCTTAGCACCACTAAGGTTTTCGGCACCAATGAATTAAAAACTTATATAGTTTAAAAATCTATTTTTGTTCTCATATGAAAATACATTGTGTGTATTTTTTTTTTTTTTTGTAATTATCCTATTTTTTCCAAATATTTGTTTGCATTTCTGTTGTTTTGAATTTTTATGTTTAAGCTTATGTTAATTCATTATTACATTTTTATTTCAGTACCACCTAAAATTGATCGTGATGCAATGTACAACATAAGAGTAAAAGCTGGAAAGTCTTTTGAATTGGATGTTCCAGTTAGTGGAGAACCTCCACCGGTCAAGAAATGGAACATTGGAACTAAAGGTTGTGAAACACTGACTCGCTGGACTGTTATCAGTGATGACCACAATACAAAGCTGTCTGTTAGGAATGCTGAAAGAAGTGATAGTGGCCAGTTGACCCTCACTGCTAGGAATATGCATGGCACTGACACTGCAACTGTCACAGTATTAGTTTTGAGTAAGTTGTGTTAATATTTTAGCATTGTTTTCTATCAGTTTCATGGGTGAAGAATGATTTTTTTGTTTTTTTGTTATTATTATTGTTGCCAGTTACCTTGCATAGTTATTATTTTAACTGACAGTAACAGTTTGCTTTGTAATGTGAGTTAAGTTTGTTATCATACATAAATTGTGTTCATTTTTGTAGAATCAATGTTCATTCTAATTAAAACAGGCCTTAATGTATCATCTTGTAAAGACCAGAAATTTGTGCAAGAAAATTTGATTGACTAAAAGCACAGAAAGAGTAATCAAATATATATCTTTCAGTTGCATAATAACTGTTTAAATGTAATTTTATAAGTGCACCCAGAATAAGTTATTCCACATAATGTAAAATAGAGTGTTATTCTGCCTAGTGCACATTTAACTCACTTAATGTTCACTCTTTGTTATGTATGGAGTACACATTATTATCAAAGGAGACTAGTTCAAAAAAGTGTACAATATTCACAAGTTTCCTGGAAACTATTTAATGTGGAGACTAGCTCTTTAAATAATATACATACACTACTGTTTGTGAAAATTGCAACACCAAGAAAAAATAGCATTATTCAAATGAAATTTATACTACAGATTTCTCATGTTTCAGTAGATAACTGATTACATTTGTAGAGCTATACAAAAAATTTTCGCTTCGAAACTCAGTATTCCGTGAAGCCACTTTGAGCTACAATAACAGCTTCTACATGGCGTGGCATTGAATGGAAAAGGTTTTTGATATCGTCCTGGGGAATAAATAGCCTGCTAGGCTGCTGCTATGCAAGACCAGAGTTCATTTGTTGTGACTGGCAGAGGCACTTGACAGACCAGTCACTTAGCTACCATGTGCCAGACATGTTTGATCAGAGACATATCCATCAAACATGCAAGCCAGAGAAGAAGCAGTATCTGCCGTGCATGGAAAATGTCTTGGACATTCCAGGCCACATGTGACCAAGCATTGTTCTGCTGGAATAAAGTACTAGAACAGTTCTGAAGGAAGGGTATCACCTATGAATCTAAAACATCTCTGATGTATTACTGCCTGTTGAGGGTTCCCTCAATTCATATCAGGCAAGATTTCATTTGAACCCAATGCACCCCAAACCCTGCAAATTGCAAGATGCAAAGTGTCGTTCACCATGATGTCTTCGACCATGTATGTGACCATCGTGGTGCATCAAGCTAAAACATGACTCATCATAAAACACGATCTGTTGCCAGTAAGTGTGCCAATGTCTGTCTTTGAGATCCTATTGCAGCCTGAGGCATCTGTGGTTGAGGGTCAAAGGAATTCAAGCAATGTGCTGCTAGCAACCAGTCCTCTGTTAAACAGACGATGTCGAACTGTGCTGGAGGATAAAGCCTGACCTGTGATAGTGCTCCATTGCTGTGCTAATACCATGGATGTTGCTGTGTGATCAGTCACTGCCATGCGGTAGAAGTGTCTGTCATTGCATGTAGTCGTGTGATTTCACAGTCCATTTCCCAGATTTCTGTGCGTTCAAGCCTCATCTGTTCACTGACACTACATTTGTATCACAGTACTCGCATTTTGTCCCACACAAGTAGCAATTTTGCGGTAGGAAAATTCAGCTTTTCTCATCCCAACAATCCTTCCTCGCTCAAAGTCCATCAGGTGTTCATAATGCAACCCTCTTCGGTGACGGGGCATAGTGAGACACAAGAAACATCCTTTCAACTCATTGTTGGCTCTTCACTGATTACAACATATCGTTTAAGCCAGCTCTTTATACTCAAAACCGGATAGTTTAGAGGATGCTGCTCTGAAACCACATGAAAATTTTCACGGACATTTTAACCATTGTCATGTACCAACCTATTGTACATATCCTGTGAGTTTCAAGCTAATACCAGCAGTCCTTCATGGTGTTGCAATATTCAAAAACAGTAGTGTATATATTTGGTTTATGGCATATGTTTTTGCCTTTAAACCTTTATGAATTCTCTTCATTTTCTTCTATCCAAACACCATTCCTCCCCAAGATTCATGTAATGTGGTGCTGTTTTATTCCTCATACCATGTTCTTCTCAGTTGTCATCTCTTTCTTCTCTCTTTTGGTGTATATTCCATAGCAATTTTGGAAAGTCTTATCTTCAGTCATTCTTCTAACATGACCATAGTAAATCAGTCATCTCTTTTGTACATTTAATTTTTTCAGTTGGCATATTCTTTCTCTTCTTAACACTCCACGTGATTTTTTGAAAGCATACATCTCTACTAATAAGACTTTTCTTCTCTCCTCCTCTGAGAGTCTCCAAATACTCTTTACAATAACATTATAAGTAATCCATTTCCTTTTTCTAGTTATTTCTTCACTACACTAAAGCTGTTTTTAATCATTTAACAACTTTCCCTCAATGCATAGTTCTATTTCTGACCTCCTATGAATCTATACTTTCACAGTACATGTTTGTTGTAAGTAATTATAATGTTCACATATGCAGTTTCTTCACCTTCCGGCTGTAGGATTGTCTTATCACTATCAGCTCACAGTTACTTTGTTTTATTTGTTTATTTACATTCATATACTCCCCATCTTTCATACCCTTCTTTTAATTTTCCTGTCATTTCTTCCAAATCTTCTTTATTTTTATGCCATCAGTGCCAGGTCATCTGCAAATTGCAATATAAAAGTCAGTGCTCTGTCAAGATTTATTTCCATCCCTTGAATATAATCATTACTAAAATATTTGGAGGGTAGAATATAACCACAAAGCATAATGATGAACACATGCATTAGCATGTAGTTTCTCCTCAATACTTAGATGATTTTAGTTGATTCTTCTTTTGCAACACGATTAGATCCACATCTAGATTTGGTTACAGTTGTGAATCTTCTTTCTCCACTCTTTTGTGCCTCATATCAACTTGCTCTTATGTTTCTCCTCCTTTAAGTCGTCATTAACATAGTTCTTCTAGCTCACCTTAAGTCTTCCTGTGGTTCACTGTCCTGGTAGCATCATGCCCATAAATACATTCTACTCAATCCTTGTTCCTTCTCAAAACATTATTGTACCAACATAATTTTGCTTCTTGGGCTCTCATGATTACAATTGTTATTCAAGAGCATTTCAATGCTTTTTTCATAGTAAGACAATTGTTTTGGTAAGTGGAGTAACACATTTGATATTTTACCAGCTTTGTGAAGCTGAAATATTTTCAAAGTTGAGAATGGGAAGAGATGTAGAAGTAAGATCTTTTATATTATCCATATTAATGTGTCATCACAGTAAATTTCAAAACTATTCAGATCATAATGCACTAAAGCATGGAAATTTTTCAACCTAAAAAATTTGGATTCACATTCAGGATTTGGCTGGAATATGCTACCAAAATTAACATCTATATCTCACAGATGCTAAAACTGGGATACAGCACAACCCTGTACTGTACCTTGTGTTATTACTATATTTTATTCCTTTTTACTTATTTATTCTTTCAAAAGTTGCTATCATAAAAATACTAATCATATAGAGCCATATGAGTATATACTTATGAGTTTGGTTTTATGGTAGAACAAATTATGAAGTGATTAGCTTTTGTTGTTATTTTCTTTCTTTAATTCAAAATTTTCTTTGCCTTGCATTATGCAGATTTGTGCATTTGTTTTACTCTTTTTCTTCCTAGGCTCACCCAGTGCACCCGAAGCTGTACAGATTTCAAATGTCACCAAAGATAGTTGTAATGTGTCATGGCGACCTCCAAAAGATGATGGCGGATCTGAGATAACTAATTATGTTGTGGAAAAGAAGGATACAGAAACTGGACGTTGGGTCCCCATAGGAGAACCTATCAACCCGAACATAAGAGCTGATAAGTTAATAGAAGGCCATGAATACAATTTCAGAGTAAAGGCAGTGAATAAGGAAGGTGAATCACCTTGGGTATATGGAAAGGAGCCAATCACTGCTAAAAATCCTTTTGGTAAGTATAATAGAATGTACTTAAAATATTTTGAACACACTGGCTTTCTAGTTCATTAAATTAGAAACTTAAATGGAAAACTATGGGTTTTACTAGGAATTGTTTTCAAATTAAATCATTTGTCTGTGCAGCAAGTTCTGTTGATTATTATTAATCCCTGACTCTTATGATATATGGGTTGCCTTAGTGTATATTTCCTTTTCATTTAAGAACATTGTGTAAAGATTATTTGATACACAGATTCATTACTAACTCTCTTTTTGTTTTTAGATCAGCCTGATAAACCACCTGCACCAAATGTTGTTGACTGGGACAGTGATCATGTCGATTTAGCCTGGAACCCTCCAAGACGGGATGGTGGGTCTCCAATTACTGGATACATCATTGAGAAGAAACCTAAAAATAGCCCAGTATGGGAGGAAGGGGCTAGAGTTGATGGCAATAATCCACAGTGTACTGTTCCTAATTTGAAAGAAGGAGACGAATACGAGTTCCGTGTGATAGCATTAAATAAAGCTGGTCCAAGTGATCCAAGTGAACCATGTGCACCATTCCTAGTCAAGCCAAAGTTCTGTAAGTATCTTGTGTTACTTCCATGTTTTAAGAAATTGGGCATTGCTATTTTTATGTCGGTGGTTCCGTGTGCAATGAGATTTATGTTGCATTTGTTATGTGGCATTTTTTTACCACATCCTATTTAATTTTGGGAATTGAAGTTCTAATGCATTTTCCTTGCATACATACATCAGTAAAAACTAATCCATTCAAATAAAGTTCATGACATTTAAAAAAAAAAAAAAAAGATTGACAGTATGGAAAGGAACCATATGTGTTTAGTTGTGAACAACATAGGATGCAGAACAAAAAAAAAAAAAAGACATGAAATGGGCAGACAAAAGGTAGAGCATGGTACTTTCAATGATCAAATGAGAGAACACCTTATTCATTCAAAAGGAATAAGCACACAAAACTTACCTTGGTCAGTCAGTATGTTATGACACCTCCTTGGTTGCTCACACCTCCATGACATACTGCAGATGAGATGATTCAGCTGGCTTTAGGGTTGTGCCACCCTAAGACAAGGCAGAAGGTCACAAAGCTATTGAAGTGTCATATGGGGTGAGCGATGCCTTTCCATGCTTCTCCTGGATTAAGGTTGCAGCAGTGGCAGATTTAGATTTATTGAAACCTTGCTCACAGCAGTGGTTTTGCATAACATTCTTTAGAAATGGCATTTTTTGTTACCACATAACTCCTTTCCACATTTTTTTTCTGATACTTTGATATCGTAATTGCAAAAATTCAGCTCAAGATTTCAATAGAAATACACATTTTAGGTTCCCCTGAATAGGATTTGACTATTTTCACAACTATGTTTATAAATATAAATGTGAGTGTGTATGTGTGTGGTTTGTTAAAAATAATTATAGTTATTGAGACAAAATTTAAATATTGAGTTTTCTGATAACCCCAATGTGCTGTTTAAATTTTGGTAGACATCGAGAAACTGGAAGTCACTGTTTCTCACATGGCATGTTTTCAATTTTTTTATATAACTCAAAATTCATGACTCCTGTCAGCATGAAATTTAATACCAATAAGGATTATCAGGAATTCTTGGGCTGATTAAATATTGGTCGAAATCAGGAAACTGGAAGTGGCATTCACCATAGAATTTTTCCTGTCATCTTTAATTTCTTGATATAATTCAAAATCTGTGACACCTGTTCATATGAAATTCAATAATTGGAAGTTTTAGCAAGAAAAGATATGCTGATTACATTTCTATTGAAGGTTCAGAATCAGAAGTGAATGTTCTCCTTAGCATTTTTATTTATATTCTGTTTCTTAGTTTGCTGTGGTACCACCAATTTAATTTACTGACAGTTCTTCTAAAGACCTCGAACATGGATGGAATAGGTTAGCGTATTTGAAAAACCAACATTTCCAATGCCATTTTACTAACACAGTAACAGTTTTGTTATTGGTTCTCAAATACAACTGAATGGGGAAAAACAATTTTCAAGAGAAAGATGGATAGACCTGTTCATGTTAAATAACTGTTTAAAGAGCAAAATGTTCATTGCATTCTAAGCATATCTGTTGAAAATAACATTGCTGTACGCTCAGCTGCAGTGTAGTATTAAAGTAATACTATTCTCAAAAAGATTTCCATTCAGCCTGCATTTAAGCTAGTAAATTGAATACTTGTAGATGCCACATACTTTGAGCTTGTTGCAAAACCCAGAGAAGCAAATTAATCCCTCACCATATGCCTCCTTCTATCTTTTTTTAAGAAGCAAGAAGAAAAAAAATCTTTTTATAAAGCATTATTTTGGATCTCTTCAGCAGGCCTGGGACCCCCCATGCCTAGGCTTTGTGGGCATCCCTGTAAAAGCGCTAGAATTGGGTGGCTTGAAATCTTATACCTTCCACATACATGAGATTCTTCCACAGATTCGCAGAATTCCGCTTTTCCTGTCGTCATTTGGGTTATGCTTGAGATCGATGCAAAACTGAAGAAATTTTTCCTGAAACTTTCGAAAACGGAAGTTAAACGAAGTGAAGGTTTTTCCCGTAATCATAATTTCTTTTTTCTTACGATGTTGCCTGTGTTCAGTATTGTTGTTAAGTATGGTTTTATTGCATAAATGTTTGTATTTCAGCATGAAACTGTGGACAACGATTTCTGAAAATGGAAGTAAAGGCGGTGCGAAAATTTCCCTGTAATCCTTAGGCATCAGATTCTTCCATGGATTTGAGGAATTCCGCCATTTTCGTTATCATTTGGGAAATTCTCGAGATCAATGCACAACTGAACAGGAATTTTGGGAGATTGGAGATGGTGGGACACCGGTTTTCCATTGAAGGACGAAATTCCGCCTTTCAAAAACGGAAGTTAGACGGAGGTGAAGATTTCTCCTGTAATCTTAATTTTTCTCTCTTGCGATGTACCTTCTGCTCAGTGTTGTTACTAAATATCCTTGTATTCCATAAACTTTTATATCTTAGTTTAAAAATGGGGGAAACATTTCTGAAAACAGAAGTCAAACGAAGCTCAGATTTCTTCTGTAAGCGCAATGTTTTCCCCCGTGATGTTCTCACTCTCCTGTGTTGTTGTTAAATGTAACTTTCCCCCATAAAGGTTTGCATTTAAGTTTGATAAGGGAGGTGAAATTTGTATGAATTGATACATAGTGTTCAAAGTATTCATATTTTCAAAGTTACCTAAAATAATGAAAGCTTTGATGTCATCCATTCATGGTCCTAGTCTGAAAGTGCTTTCATCAGCATGATGGATAAAATTGTCGTCTGAGGGAATTAAAAAAAAAAAAAAAAAAAAAAAAAAAAAAGAAAGAAGGAAAAGGAAAGTGACAATGAAGAAATGGGAAGGGAATCATATCAACAGAAAATAAAATTAAGCAATGCCTGCTGCATAGTCAAAAAAAGGCAAATGTAGCCGTGGAACTTGTTGAGAAGAAAACAATACCAGAGGAAACTTGAGCTGATGTTCTAGCAAATACAACAACAAAACAAAAAAAATAATGTATTTAAAGCAATGTCTTTTAAAACTATATTCTTTTGTTTTGAATTCAATAATTTTATATTGTGATACAGCATATGCTCCAGTTCAATATTTACGTAATAAAGTACAATGAACAATTCCATCTCATGCTGCGTTATGTACACACTTGCTCTTCGCGTGTTCTGATTTTTCTTCCGGTTAAAAAGTTCAGCTTTTTTTGTTTCTTGGTTGGTCTCATGTATGCAGTTCCAAGAATAAAAGTTAAAGTCGTTGTCTCCTCATCTTCCCAATCGAAGGTTTCTGTTTCATTTTGGAAAATGTCAAGGCAAATCACAAAATTACTTAAATTATCGCATTCATCACATCTCGAAGAATTTTTGTGTTTTTGTGCCCCTGCTACATATTTAATAATCAATACTTAATACAGACAATTGACGTGGATTAGGAACATCAAACAGAAGTTATCTCTCTTTCCACGTTTATAAGTGAGTCACGGAAAGATTCTCATTGGCCGCCACCGGGAAACAAACCCAGGGTCTTCCAGTTATGCGCCGGACATGCTACCACTGCACCACAGTGGCCTTGAATTCCTCCAGACTTACATACGACTAACTGCCAAGCCACTTGGCAAGTTGCTTCTTGGAGCCCCGCACAATGCTGAGGATTCACCAAAGATGGTAAGCAGCAACTGAACAAATAACTAGGAGACAAATGAATAATTAATACAGACAATTGACATGGATTGGGAACATCAAACAGAAGTCATCGCTCTTTCCACATTTATAAGTGAGTCATGGAAAAATTCTCATTGGCCGCCACCAGGAATCGAACCCAGGTCTTCCAGTTACGCACTGGACATGCTACCACTGCACCACAGCAGCCTCGAATTCCTCCAGACTCACATACAACTAACTGCCAAACCACTTGGCAGGTTGCTTCTTGGAGCCTGCCAAGAAGCAACCTGCCTAGTTATTTGTTCAGTTGCTGCTTACCATCTTTTGTGAATCCCCAGCATTGTGCGGGGCTCCAAGAAGCAACCTGCCAAGTGGCTTGGCAGTTAGTCGTATGTGAATCTGGAGGAATTCGAGGATGCTGTGGTGTTATGCCGGCGCGTAACTGGAAGACCCTGGGTTCGATTCCCAGTGGCAGCCAATGAGAATTTTTCCATGACTCACTTATAAAAATGGAAAGAACGATGTCTTCTGTTTTATGTTCCTAATCCATGTCAATTGTCTGTATTAATTATTCATTCGCCTCCTAGTTATTTGTTCAGTTGCTGCTTACTATCTTTGGTGAATCCCCAGCCTTGTACGGGGCTCCAAGAAGCAACCTGCCAAGTGGCTTGGCAGTTAGTTGTATGTGAGTCTGGAGGAATTCGAGGCTGCTGTGGTGCAGTTGTAGCACTTCCGGCGCGTTACCGGAAGACCCTGGGTTCGATTCCCGGTAGAGGCCATTTTTCCCATGACTCACTTATAAACGTGGAAAGAGTGATGACTTCTGTTTAATGTTTGATGTTGATGACATATTTAATATACTATCATTCTGTATCAGTAGTTGACCATGCATTTTTGTTAAATTAATTCTGGCTTCCTCCTCTTTCTTAAATGTTTAATGAAGTGGCAAAAATTATTCTTGGATCCTTTAATAAAAGTATTCCATGTGAAAGCCATGTCTTGAGATCTCTACAGCAGAATTTTACATTTAGACAAAGACTTTTATAAGCCTTGAAATTAATCCATGATATAACATTTAAGAAGTTAGCATGATGCACACTTGTTTGTGTGTCTATTTTTCCATTCCCATTCTAGCAAAGTTTTGCAGATTAGGAGGCCTAAATAACACCTACAACTAGAGCATGTGCATTTGTTTCCATGCACATGCTAATTCTAGACCCCTTAATTTTGCAAATTCATAATGCTATGGATGATTTTTACTGTTGGTTTTAAAGTAGGTAAGCATAAACATAAATTTCTTGTCAAATAAAATTTGTCAAAGTTTTGCTTGGTCTACAGCCAACTTCAAAACTGCATATTTTACTATTCCAAAATGCACATAAAACAGTATCACAATGTGAATTGAATTGTGTGTTTTCCTTTTTCTGGGTGTTCTGATATATTTTAAATTAAATGTTTTATGTTACCAGTATTAAAACAACATAATTCTGGAAATGCTTTGAATGTTTTTTTTTATACCATTTAAAGCTAACACCATCTGAAGTTTATAAGAATTACATATTCTTTTATATTTTTTAATATTCTATAGTGGCTCCCAGTCTTGACAAGTCATTATTGCGTGACCTGAAGGTCAGAGTAGGTCGTCCAATAAATTACATTATTCCTATAAAAGGCGAACCTACTCCAACTGTTACATGGACTATAAACAACAAACCTGCTGTTGGTACAAGGATAGAAATAAGCTCTTCTTCTTCTGAGACTACTCTTGGTATTCTGAGCTCTGAGAGAGGTGACTCAGGAAAATATTGTCTGACTCTACAGAATACTTCTGGTGTCATCTCTGCCACAGCAACAGTTACAGTCATGGGTAAGTGATATAGCTATTTTTATTATTTTTTATTTTTGCTTGTATCTATCATGTGATACTTTTAGTTTGTATACTGAACTTGTTTTATTTTGATTTTAAAATGAATTATTTTTAACAAAGTTATCTGTTTGATGACCAAGGAAAATTTTCTTAATTGGATTTTACTAATGTAAAAATTCTGAGGTTTTTGAGTAATTGCATACTTCATATCTACTGTTTGTGAAAATTGTGACACTGTGAAGGACTGCTAGTATTATCTTGAAACTTACAGGATATGCACAACAGGTTAGGACATGCACATGATTAAAATGTCAGTGCAAATGTGCATGCAGTTTTGGAGCAATGCCTTCTGAACTGTCCGGTCTTGGGTACAAAGAGCTGGCTCAAACGAGATGTTACAAACAGTGAAAAGCCAACATTTTGTCAAAGGGGTGTTTCATGTGTCTTACTCCATCACTGAAGAAAGTCGGATTATGAACACCTGACAGACTTTGAGCGAGGAAGAATTGTTCAGATGAGAGAAGCTGTATTTTCCTACTGTGAAATTGCCACTTGTATGTGACGAAATGCCAGTACAGTAACGTAAATGTGTCATCGGTGGATAGATAATGCTCAGACGCATAGAAATCTGGGAAATGGATCACAAAATTGCATGACTGTACAGGATCACAGACACTTCTACTGCATGGCAGTCACCAATCACACAGCAACATCCACGGTGTTAGTGCAGCAGTGGAGCACTGTCACAGGTCAGGCTTTGTCCTCCAGCACAGTTCGATGCCATCTGCTTAACAGAGGACTGGTTGCTAGCAGACCATTGCTGCTCATTCCTTTGACCTTCAGCCATGTGTGCTTCAGGCTGCAATGTGGTCTTGAACACAGACATTGGCATGCTGATTGGCAACAGGTCATGTTTTCTAAAAAGTCATGATTCAGCTTGATGCACCATGATGGACACATATATGTTCATAGACATCGTGGTGAACAGCACCTTGCAGCGTCATACCGGCCCAATGCCAAGTGTCATGATTTGGGGTGCCATTGGGTTCAGTTCGTGATCTTTCCTGATACAAATTGAGGGAACCCTCAACAACTAGTGATACATCTGGGATGTTTTAGAGGCAGAGGTGATTGATACCCTTCCTTCAGAGTTGTCCTGGTGCTTTATTCCAGCAGAACAATGCTTGGCCACTTGTGTCCCGGAATGTCTTCTTCCCTGGCCTGCACATTCACCGGATATGTCACCGATCGAACATGTCTGGAACATAGTAGCTAAGCGACTGGCCCATCAAGCACCTCCACCAGTCACCACAAATGAACTCTGATCTTTGCATAGAAGCAGCCTGGCAGGCTATTTCCAGGACAACATCAAAAACCTTTTCCATTCAATGCCATGCCATGTTGAGGCTGTTATTGTTACTCAAGGTGGCTTCATACAGTAACGAGTTTTGAAGCAAAAAAATCTTGTGTATAACTGATTACGAGTGTAATCAGTTATCTCCTGTAACATGAGGAATGTGTGATATAAATTTCATTTTAATAGTCTGATTCTTTCTTGCTGTTGCAATTTTGGTGTATGTACTGATAGTATTGGCTATCATTAGGTTTTCTTTTAATTTTTTTTCAATACCAGATATGTTTTTTCTATAAGACAAACTTCTGCAGTACCTTATTTATTATTATATTTCTTTAATGTCATTCATAGCCATCTCTCTAAATCCAGTGTTGTGTATGAGACTGTCATACAACATCTGAATATAACTGGATTTCTGCTCTAGTATCTTTATCCACTGTTAATTCTTTCTGTAATTTTTGTAATTGCGAATGTGCTATCTCAAACCCACAAGCTTATATTTTGATGGATGGTTAATTACATGTGGAATGACTGATTGCATGTTTGTCATCTTCTGGTAAACTTCATGTTCAATTGATTAATTAGCATTATTGGTCAGCAGTATATCCCAGTAAAGAATAATTCTATTTATTTCTATTTCATGTGGGACCTTGATAGATTCATAAACATTTAAGTATGCTTCTATAAAAGAATTTTTTGAAGGACGTAAATCTTTTTATTATTTATATTGTTTATTATCCTGTTTGGTTGTATAGAAGTATAAGACCTAATTTGCCAAACATGATGAACCAAAATTGATGACATGCCTTATATTAAATTTGACATACATAATCTGAATGTCAGTAGCAAGCGCTTAGTTGTATAATATAGCTGTTGCCACATCATTTGCCTTTCAAGCAGTTGCTAGTAATATCATAACTTTGGTGTCTGATTTGTTCATCTTAGTCAGTTGCTAATTTCAGTATTTTTTTTATTTAAATCCATTTATTTGTCTACCATTTTTTGGTCCAGTGTAAGAATTTGGCCAAATTACCTTTATTGTATGAGGTTTCCTGGTTTGCAGTATATGCTTCACTTGTACACACATATTACTTGTTCAGCATTTGATGAAAGTACAGGTGTATCATGACAGCTGCTAGTTTCTATTAGTAAAGGAGATTAAGATTCTGCAGCAGCTTCATATTATGATGAATGGGCTAACAGACTGAAGTTCGTTTGCAATTTGTGATGAATATGTGTAATTCATATTTACAGTTTCATGGCAATTTTGATGGCATTCCTTTTTGCCTCATTCTTTCCTCAATATGGGCAATAAAATGTGATATCTGTACTGTAAAATAAAATCTAGGTAGTTTTCACTGATATTGTAGGGAAGTTTCTTAAGGTACAGTTTAGATTGAACTTAAAATGATTAATGGCTTGATCAATAATGATTGATTTTTTCCATGGTTTAAAAAGATTATCATTATGACTTTCAGTTATACTGTTTGTTATATTGAGGTGTAAATACATGATATTATCTTCATTTTTTAAGTTGCATATTTTATAATTGTTTGTCCTTTCGAAATTGTAATGTTTACTGTCATTTTTTTTTTTTCGTTGTTTCTTCAGATCGCCCAACTCCACCTCAAGGACCATTAAATGTTACTGATGTCACCAAAGATTCAGTTTCACTCAGCTGGAAAGTCCCAAAAGATGATGGTGGCAGTCCTATCAAACACTACACTGTTGAGAAAATGGATACAACACGAGGCACTTGGACAGAAGTGGGTACTACATCTGATCTCAAGTTCAAAGTTCCTAAGCTTATACACAAGAAACGTTACCAATTTAGGGTAATGGCTGTGAATGAAGTTGGTGATTCTGATCCATTAGAAACAAAGGATGCTATTATTGCCAAAGATGCTATGGGTATATATCCATTTTTTCCTACATCACATGCTTATTTTAAATTAATTATCACTTAGTTCACTTTTAAAATTGCTTTATTTATTTATTTTTTCATTTTTTATGTTTTGTAGAGAGAATTGCCAAAAAGAATAGTTTTAGTGTGGCATGTAGTCATACACTTAATTTTCATTAAGGATAGATAACAAAGCATAAAGAATTTAAAATATAAGTAACTTATAGTAATATCACGTATATTCAGCAGCAGAATAATCACTTGAATAAGTTTGTTCCAGTGTTAAAGTTTTTGGCCAAAAAATGTACACAGGAGAACTTTGTGGGAAATATGTTAGTTTGGGGAAAGTAGTTTAAGAAGGCCCTAATCTCAAAATTCATGTTATTCAGGGACCTCAATCTCAAAACTTATTTAATTTAATCATCTGACTATGATAACAGTTGTTAATTCATAACTCTTTCTTCAGCTGTGTTATGCTAAATCTCAGTAATTCTACAGCTACTAGGTGAAAATGCAGAAGCATTGTTCATGATTAATTCCAATTGTATAGGTAATAACCTATCCATAATTTTTTATTTTTTGTCATTATGTTACTTTTCAGCATTTTTAACATGCTGCTGAAAATATTTTAATGTTTTTGTAAAGTTTTTGTTTCTTTACCTCCTATTTTTCTGGTGCTAGTAAACCCCATGAATAACTACCTCTTTATTTTGATGATAAGATAAATCGGAACTTTCTGAATAAAAACCAGAAGACAATCTTAACACAAAACACCTTTCTTTTACAGTAATAAAATTCTACTCTGATACTCTGTTTTCATTGCGCCTTTCAAAATGTTTTTCTCTATGTGCATATTTCTGCCATTACTCCTTACTTGTCACCTGACACTTGTAGTGTGGTCTTCTGACTGTTCACCTAATATGTCACTGTGATTTAACAGGTTTTTTTTTCTATTTAACAACATGGTGACTTAACTATTGTTTGCCAATGTACCAAGTATTTTGACACTAGCTTCCATAAGTTAAATAGACTGGTTTTTATATGCTGCCAAAATCAATATAATACACTCATTAAAACTGCTAAAAAACTTTTTCTTTTTTGCACAAGTGATGGTGCACAGTTAAAGTCATTGTACAATTTTAATGCGGTAATGCATTTTATAATCTTAATATTTAAGTGCCATACTTATGTGTGAATGCTTTCATTGAGTGCTCTGTGTTGTCAGTGTTACTACTCTGTTTTATTTGAAATGTTTTACAAACTTCATGTTGAATATGTTATATTAATGGGTTTTTTTTTTCAGAACCACCACAATCTCCTGGTAAGCCTGAAATTAAAGATCATGACAAAGACAGAGTAGATTTGGAATGGACTGCTCCTAAGGACACAGGTGGTGTTCCACTCTCTGGATATGTTATTCAGAAAAAGGAGCGTGGGTCTCCTGTTTGGACTAAAGCTGCTGATGTTCCTGCCAATCAGACCAAGTGTTCTGTTCCAGACTTGGTGGAAGGAAATGACTATGAATTCCGTGTTATTGCTGTCAACAGAGCTGGTGAAAGTGAACCCAGTGATCCATCAGATTTTGTTACTACAAAGCCTAAATTCTGTAAGTACTTGAAGCAAGCAACTTTTTGTCACATTTCTTTTAACACTTTTATGTATTGAATATATTCGTTTTCATTAATGAACTATTCATGTTTACAAATTTAATAATTATATAAAATTAGTGTTATGTTTTGCAAGACTGATACTTCTGCAAATAAATTAAGCATATAAAATAATATATAAGAGATAAGAATGAAATTTGGTGAGACTTTTTTTTTTTTTAGAAAACTCAGAAACTCCATTCTTCACTGCTTTTGTGTCACAGTTACTTAAATACTTTCTGATGCTAGAGTTTTGATTGGCCTTATAGTTTTATTTTTTATGTGTTTGTTTTTCAATAGAGAGTCTGTCATACTTAATAAAATTTATTGATTTTGCAATGTATAGGAAAATTTAAAACAGTTAAAGGAGCAATCAACTGATTATCATAACTCTAGTGATTTTTTATTAATGCTGTCTTATAGTATCAAAAAATATGATATGTGGGTTTTCTCTGAAGGAGTTATCATAAATTTTTCTCTTGTAATAAGGTACAGACAGTTTGATGTTAAAAAGTGCAGACAAAATCAATAAGATATTAAGAAGGTGGTCTCATTCAGAATGCCATGTCTTTTCATTGAAACTCAACTCTTTTTATTTCTTTATTTTTATTTAATGGTTATATTTGTTTTACCTAATGAAACAACAACTATAGTTATTAATATTCAAAATGTATGCTGTGTCAACAAATCAGCAACAAAATATAAATGTGCCCCAATAGTAGGAGCAGTTTTAGGTAGTTCATTAAAAGTACTGAACCTCATGAAGTACTGAATATTATGGGTAAGGATTCAGCATCAGTCCTAATATAGTTCATTCATAGCTTATACCTAGAAGTGTGAGACAAAAGATTCACTCCTTTTTTTTTGTTTATATGTGCCATTTATATACATCCATATTATCATCAGTAAATCTGGCTGAATGAGAGCATTAGACTATTATCACTAATGACAAAAACCACATTTCTCTCCTTTTGCTCAGCATAGAAGATAAGCTTTATTCCTTCAAAATATTCCTGGAAAATTTTCAGCTTGCAAGAAATTACTAAAAAAATAAACAAGAAAGATGACACCAAAATTTCGGATATAATGAACACATCTTTTGAATCCTTTCAGATATGAAAATATATATATATATTTCAAAGAAAAAAATCAGTGAAAAAGAGAATGCATATATGCCTCCAAGAGAAAATCTGCAAATCATTTAAAATGTGCAATGTAAGCAGTGTTCTTCATAGTGTATTGAACTGGTTACAAAGAAAAGATATATCTGCCAGTTTTATACACAATGGATAAAACATCCACAAATAGAATTAGCTACTTTTGGCAACCAGCTTCTGAAATGAGTGCTATGAAAAATCATAAATTATGTACAAAACATTTCTCATAGTAGAAGATGTCCAAGGCAAAGGGGTTTTTCAAATTGGGTTCTTAGAAACAAAGTTTCAGTTTCAAGTATGGTACAAATAGAAATTAACACTTACTCCCCAAAGTGGCAAAACTGTGTGTACAGAAATTGGCAAATATATAAAAAATATTTCTCACCACAAATGCTATCAGTAGCAAAAAGAATTTTTTTAATTGGAATTTAAGAAACAGATATATCATCATTATGGAAATTTGCATTAATTAATGCCCTCTAGAGAAAAAACTAGATATTATTTTTTGGGGGAAAAAGTACACATAGAAATGTTTTCTGCAGTAGTGGCATTTGACTGAAGAATTTTTTCAGTTAGATTTTTAGAAGAAAAGATACAATTGCAAACATGATAGAAACAGAAATATGCACTTACACCCTCTAGTGCAAAGCATTTTGTCACAAACTATGTAAAATGCATGTAAAATATTTATTGTCCTGATCTCTATCTAACATGAAAGTAATTTTTAGAAGCAGAGATTTTGGGAAAAATACAGTGACACAATGCATTATTTCTAATAGGAACTGTACATAAATTGGCCTTAGTGAGAAAAGGTAAAATGAATATTTTAGATGCAATTTTATAGAGTAAAATATATTTTGAATTTAATAGCAGTGCATTTGTGCCCACTAGGGGTGAGGGTACATTTTGGAAAAAGACAAAAAATGCATGGATTGTTTTTATCACAGTTCAGGCTTTTGACTGCAAAAATGATGTTTCAAATTGGACTAATAGTTGCGTAGATGTGGTCCACAGAGATGGACATGGTGATACTATAAGCATGTACTGTTTTTCAAAAGACATGCTGAAAGGCAGTTCTATATTAGAACAATAATAATGCATAAAGTGCTTTTACCATAACTTGTGTTTTTGTTGCATAGGGTAATGTTAAAGCCATTTGTATTTTAATGTTCAGAGGATCTTTAGTTCATTTATTGTCTCATCTGCTGTGCCATATATCCGCTAAATATTTTCTTGCTGCATGGTCTATATATGATTCCTTTGGCTGTGACCCCACCATCACCATTTGAAGTATATTTGTCAAAATTACTAGTGGTATTTTCCCTGATGAGATGAAGAACTATGACCCTCCAGTGCTCAACACCTTTTCATTCATTTGCAACTTAATTACATTCTTTTATTCTTCATCACATCCTTTTAATGGAGTTTTTATGTTATTATTCAGTTGTAAAATTTGTTTTGAGGTAGATATATCTTATGTTCTGTAGTATATGTAAATTTCAGAGCAGTGAAAATCATTAGATTTCTTCCTGAATATGGAATTTACTTTAACAAGAATTTACAGACTACAAGTACGTTGTAAATAAAATTCGCAAAGAGTTCACTCTACTTCACAGATATGATTTGAACTCAACAGGAAGCATACAATTAATAATACAAGGACAAAATTTAAACTGTATGTTTTTCCAATCAGTATCATATTAACATACCCTCAGAAATCAAATTATCAAATGCCATAGGCTTATTATAAGCAATCGTGAACTAACGAATTAAAAATTTTACTTACTTGGTGACCACAAGGATGTAGTTTTGAATGTTACAATAAGCATCGCTAACAATAGCACTAATGTAGAATTTAAATGTAAATAAATATTATAGGAACTAAATTGTTATCATTCATAGTAAAATAAATAAATATTTTTTTCAATATAAATTATCTCGTAATGTGAGGCTGAAATAGATGAAGTTCAGAGGAGAGTACATGCCCATAATATGACATATGAAATGAAGAAAAGTAACATTGTTACTTAATCAATTCATGATTGCTTATGAGTATTTGCATTTGATAATTCAATCTTCAGGCATCTTTATGGCTGGGAATGGTAGATTTCATGTTCACATTTCTAAACTGAATATAATATTTGCCATGACTATAAATTTAACAGAACTATCTGGAAGTTAAAAAAAATCATTTTTTTCTCTATTATGGTGACACATTTTTACTTACTGATGTGTTTTCCTATTAAAAAAAAACTACAGATAACATCAAAATGTTTATGTTTGATAAAACTGTTCATATTAAAAAATGCATATCCACTGTAAATAAATTCGTTTTGACCCTATTAAAGAATTATTGAATATGTCCCTTATAATTACTAGTTAGTAATTTTTATGCAAATCTATCATGTAGATTCTGAACTGGCACACACACACTCACACACAATTGATATGACTCTGCAAGAACCTTTCATAATGGATGCATGTGGTTGAATTTTTTTTGGGGGGGGGGTTGAATTTTTTTTTGGGGGGGGTTGAATTTCAGATTTTTTTACAGATTATGAATATATAATCTGCTTTGTAATCTGTAACAAAAATCTGAAATTGTTTTCCAAACAATCATTTATTAAGCATATATTGTGTATTTATGCACTGAAGAGCAATTGAATTAGAGACAGCTGGCGTTATGCGAATGTGGCGCTGTGGGCGACCCTTGTAAATGGAAACGACATGACGTATGCAGTGATCCGACAGTATAAGGAGTGATGCGATGGGAATCAGTAAGAGTCGGACACAGTATGGGTAACAGGAAGGATCTAAGCGCATTTGATCATGGGCAATTTGTCGGGGCCCAACAAATGGGTCACTCTATCTCGAAAGTCGTGCAGGCACTGGAATTTTCACGAGCCACTGTGTCACTGGTACACCGTAAATACACCGAATCCGGTAAAACCATCCCTGCAAGGGCCAACTGCTGTGGACGACAGCGTGTGGATGAGCGGGGTCATCGTTGGCTAGCTCGCATTGTAACAGCGGATAGATGGGCCACAGTGCAAGAAATCACTCGACAATTTAACGCTGGTGCACAAAAATGTGTAAGCAGCCACACCATCCAGAACCATCTCATAGCTATGGGGTACAGAAGCCATCGTCCCACGAGGGTACCGCTGCTGACCACACATCACAGGGTGCAAAAATTAGCTTGGACGTGGGAACATCGCCACTGGACCCTAGACATGTGGAAAAATGTTGCCTGGACTGATGAGTCGAGATTCACATTGGTACATGCGGATGGAAGGATACGAGTACGGTACAAACCACATGAAGCGATGGATCCTTCTTGCCAGTAGGGTACTCTTCAAGCTGGTGGGGGTGGTATTCTCATCTGGGGACTGTTTATGTGGACTGAAATGGGACCCCTGGTACGTGTAACATCATCCCTCACAGGTCAACGTTACTGGGATATCCTGGATGACCATTTGCTCCCGTTTGTGTGTCTTCAACATCCCACTGGGGACATCATCCTGCAACAAGACAATGCACCGTGCCATCACTCCCAAATTGTATCCGAATGGTTGGATGAACACTCCACCGACATGACCTCGCTTCCTTGGCCAGCTAGGTCACCTGATCTCAATCCCATCAAGCACATCTGGGATGCCATTGAGAGAGATGTTCGAGGCTCTGATCCCCCTCCATCAAATCTTTGTGAACTGTGGGAGCTTGTTCAGGGGTCGTGGATCCGTATGGCTTCCCAACGCTTCCGGTGTCTTGTCGAGTCCATGCTGAGACAAATCGCCGCTGTCATCAGGGCGAAAGGTGGTGTTACACATTACCAGACAAATATCTCTAATTCAATTGGTCTTCAGTGTTTACTGGCACTGTGGTATTTTTAGAGATGGTATTTTTGGCACTGTGTAACTTGAATTGCAAATTAGTTTCTAAATCGCATTGTGTTAGGCTTTGGTTGAAGCTTGAAATATCCATCATGTAATGGAAAAACTATCTTTTCTTCTCAAAAATGTAAGGAAAGCTCTGTGATAGCCCTGTTTTTTTTTTTTTTTAATATTGCCTGTGTTTTTCCATAGCCATATGAAAAGACCCATTTACGATAGCAGTATACCAGAATTTAATTTTGTCTGTTTTCATTCCCATTTCACATTCTGATTTCAACTTGAGGTTTGTGATTCAAAACAAAGCCTTGATGTAATACTGACATTTTGCTAATATCGACATTATCATAATTAACCACTTAGTAAAATCCCTTAACATGGCTTTGAAATTTTTTATTTTGTTTTATTTTGAATCACAGTTTTCACTTTTATTTTTCAGAAATAAGTTAATATGTATGTGTTTGCATTCATGCACACACAAATGTATAAAGGCATGTTTTTCACAAGACAGTTGTTCTTTCTTTGCATATAATGATATGGATTCATGCTTATTCATAGTACTAATTTTATTTATCTGCTTATTTACCTTTCCCATTTCTATGTACAGTTCTATATTATGCCCCTCTTTTAAATAACTACCTAATCTTTTCAGTGGCTCCTAAGATTGTTACTCCGATGAAAGAGATAAAAGTCAGAGGTGGTCTTACATTAACAGCAGACATAAAGTTTATTGGGGTTCCTGCACCTGAAGTATCATGGATGCATGAAGATAAAGCCTTAGTCACTGCTGACAGGATATCAATATCCACATTTGATGATCATACTATCCTGAATATCATTGACACACGAAGAGCAGACAGTGGTCCATACATCCTCACCATCAAGAATGCTCATGGACAGGACACTGGAATTCTTCCTGTTAACATTTTAGGTTGAGTATTGTTTATTTAATGTGAATGCTTTTTCAGTTATTATGCTAACTTCATTTTTATATTTCAAATACATGCTGATTTCATATTTTTATTCAAGATACGTAGAAAAAAACTTATGTACAGGAATTAATCATGGTAATTTTTACTGACATTGTGATTGAAAATAATGCACGGACAATATGTTTAAAATTGTAATCAGATTATGAGCTGTATGAAGTAATTTTAATCAAATGTTTTAGCTTTATTTTAGGAATGGAATATTACACAATGAGGTTTTTGGGAAAATTATTGGTGTAATATTAGGCATAATAAAAGACTTCGAAATCAAACTTCAAGTCTTCAAACATGATGTGGAAAATAGTAGTTTTAAGTACTAGGTCTGTTTTCTACTTAAAGAAGAAATATCTTAATGAGAAGGAAATTTGAGAACAAACTTGGAAAAGTTTTGGGAACAGTTTGCTGAGATCCCAAGTTCAATGATCAAACAGTTCTTGTCCAGATTTGTATTGTTCAGGGAGTTTTATGTTATTGCACAATTCATAAAATATCCTGATACTTTTATTTTGAAATATTTAAGATTAAAAATGTTTTAGTTGATGGGTTTAAATGACTTTGAAATGCAGCTAGTTGATTTTCAGTCCTGTTCAATTTAGAAACAAAAGTAGATTGATTTAAAATCAGAATTAGGAACTGTTGAGCAAGATCAGTTAACATTATAATGAAAGTAATTAATGACTTCATGGCTTCCTCTTATTACTTTCAGTATTATAAATATTTAACGGGAATTATCGAGGATAAATTTATTAGGTACATTACCTCTCAACTTTTCGATCTAAACACTCGATCTTTGTCAGGAGTTCTTGCTTCCTTCTACTTCCACAGGTCTGGTGACCAAGCCTGATGGATTTTACATCCAGCATGGTCATTGATGTTGCCATCTTGTGTCTTGTAAATTTCCAGGGATTCCTCTAATTTCCGGATAATTGCATGGGATTGATGTTTGATCACTTTTAAGGAGTCCCAGTCCATTTTGTGGCCAGTTTCTTGTATGTGCCTGTCTAATCCTGTTTTATTTGAGCTGTTCCTTATTGCTGCTTTGTGTTCTTTAATTCTGGTGGTTAACCTTCTTCTTGTTTCTCCTATATATGGTAATCCACAAGAACAAACTATTTTATAAATGACTCCTTCCTGGAGTAAAGTATTTTTTTTCTTTTTGTTTTAGGGATGGTAAGTATTTTTTAATTTTGTTATTCAAACCTGGAGCTAACCTAATTTTATATTTAGTGCTGATTTTTTTCAGTTTTTCAAACAGTCCCTTGTGGTAAGTGACTTTTCTTGTGAATAAATATTCAATTTTCTCCTTATTTTTGTCTAATTTTTGTTTTCTCTAAAGCTATTTTAAAAAATTTTTCATCAAATTAATCATGTAAAATTTTATTTCTTATTTAAACACCGAAAAGACAGACAGTGGAAACAGATTGATTAATTAAGTTAGTGCTGTTTGTGTAACACTGAAATTTATAAACTACATATCTGCTATACTAGGAAAATCATCTTCCATAGTACAATAACAGAAAACACTCTAAGTAATAGGTAAAATTAATTTATGTATTTGGTTAGATGTTGTTATTTGTCATTGTATTTAATTTGTATTGTGTGACGTGAACAGATAAGTAATCTTAGCTGGAGGATTTTACGTAGTTTTTTTTTTAAATATCTGCACAATCGGTTTGGCCATACATTGAAAAGCAGAGAGGAGGGGGTAGTATAGTAGGGACACACAATCATATGTGAATGTCACAGAATTTTAAATATTTTTAACCAAATAAAATGCTATTATAAATCCTTTTATTGTGAAACGAATAACTGGAAAGATATGCATAATTTCAGATTTAGCTAGAAAAACACTGATGGTGGTGCCTTCCCTCTGGTGGGTACCCTAATGGCTAGCACACTAGCTAAAAAGGGATCTCTTATTTCATCAGTTTTGCCACACTGGCTCAAAAGGATTGTCATCATTTCACTAGACTAACAACTGCTCCATGAGCTACAAAGTAAATCATTTCAGTCTGTGGAAGTGTGTACAGGTAGCCAGAAGTCTTGGACTAAAAATGATCCAGTAAAATTTTTTCCATTTAAACCATTTACCATTATGTTGAAACTTTAGAAGTATTTTTCTTCCACATTATGATACAACAAGTAGGTTTGCAGTTTCTCTCTCATTATAAGTTCTGTTCTTTGTAAATAGGCACATGGTATGTATTTGTATAAATTCAATATCTGTAAAATGAAAAGTACCTGAATATAAAATTTATAAAAATGTCAGAAAAAACAGTCTCCTTTAAGCAGATTTAAGGTTGCTATCCTAGTCAGTCTGAAGCTTGAGTATGAGTGTACCAATTGATTATAAATTGATGTACTTATAGTGAGGCAATTTATTTCACATTAATTCTTATCAGAATTCTGTGTAGTCTCAATGTACAGCTAGGTATAACTCCTACTGCATGCTGTGTGGCGAGGCTTGTACTTATAGGATCAAATAAAAAATGTTAACACAATAGATGAAAAGTGCAAATACATGAAGCTTGTCCCAAGATAAACACAATTTAAGCAGAAGTACTTACTTATTCATAAGTAAATTTGTAACTGAAGTGACACAATAATAATTCATTTGTGCAATTAATACAAGTTTCAGAACTTGGAGATTGGCATTGCCTCCCTTTATTATGAACATCTTCTCTTTGTGATATCATTTTTCTTCAGTCTTAGGCCTTTTGTCAAGTTTTTAAGATTTGTTAATAAAATCATGCAGATAAATTGTGTTCAGTATTAGAGTTTAATGAAAAGACCCTTTAAATTTTTAAATAACTCTTTAATGTATCAAGTATATAAAGTGCAAATTAGATATTAAGTGTGCTAATTCTGTTGCTTAGTGATCAAAAACAGAACTTTTTGTGGATCACTGTGTAATTAAACGTAGTGGGCATAATTTAATGATGCTTTGGTTTTTGTGCATAACAGTAATTTTACAATTCTTAGTATCTGAAGCTTTTAAATTTAAATATATTGGTATTTACTCTGTAACAGATAAACCTGGACCACCAGAGGGGCCACTTAGGGTTGATGAGGTGGATAAGGATCATGTCAAGCTAACTTGGAAGCCTCCAAAAGATGATGGTGGAAGTCCTCTTACGTAAGTTGCACCATTGGTTGTATTGTTTCTTCTCCCTAAATATCCGTTGAAGGAAAACTTTAAATGATAAACACCATACCTGCACTTATTGTGGAATTTCCTGTGCAATTTTTTGACAACTGGCAGAACACACACACATATAACAGTTATACTTTAGACTTGTTGAATGACATGTAGGTGTTTATGATTTAGCTTCACATCTGCAGTCAGAAGGACTTTTGCTAGGGTAGTGCAATAAGCAGCTACACTGCACACCATAATAAGGGATAAATCAAAATAATATAAGACATAGGCTTCATACCAGCTGGCCCAATATTGCATTGTGCTACCCACATGATGATCCTCTTTGTTGGTCACCTTAGCTATGCATGCTGTATTAGATTATTTAATTCTCTGTGCATCAGTACATTAATGTAAGGATGCTTCCCCTATAAAGCTGATGGTAACAGAAACAATGGCAATGTCCTAGATGCACATAACTTCTGTTTCTGTTGTGCTCAGCTTCTTTGCAGTTACTGTAGTTTTAACCATTTTGCATCATCTTGTTACTTAATAAAGGGAACATTCCATTTCCGGCTTTGTAATGCTCTCTGCTATTGATACTGAGTATTATAATCTTACATTCACTGAAGGGGAAGTTAGTAGAGCACATCATGTGACATGATTTCATGCTTGAACAGAGGTTCTGCTGTATTATGTATGCTTAAAAGTTTGGAGATTATATGCTATGGTTCCATGTTTCTTTTTGCTTTTTCACTAGTGATTCAGAAGCTGTCTGATATTCAGATAATGCTTTTAGGAAAATTCAGGAAAATCTCCAAGATGTAGAACATGCACTCATGGATTGTCAATTATAGCTGTCTCTGTACACTGGGACAAATACTCAGTACAAGGGTCATTAGAACCAGTGTTTCGGTTTTGTTACTTCTGCAGTATGATTATTCTCACATCCAGGTGGTATCACCATTACAGATCCACATTCTCCTATTGTTTCTATCTTGTATCAACTCACTGTTCAATTTTTCCTCCTTCATGTTGTTGTACACACAGTTCTTCCATCTAACTTTAGATCTTCCTCTAGTTTGCTTTCCAGGAAGGTCCATCTCTATAACTCTGTGTCCCATGCATTCCCTGTCTCTTTTCAAAACATTACCATACCGACATGGTCTTGATTTTCTGAGCTTTCTTTAAAATATCTATCACTTCAACTGTTTCTGTAATACTTTCATTTTTTTAATTGAGTCTTTTGTTGTGTCACGACACATCCACCTCAACATCTTCTTTATGACAACACTTAGCTTATTCTCCAAACATCTTGTCACTGCTCATGTCTCATTCCCAAGTTGCATTGCTGGTCTTACTACAGCCTGAAAACCTGATTTTTTAGTCTCATTGGCATCTTTCTGTCTCACTGTACATCTGGTATTTTCTCCGAATGTTCCATCCTGGTTATTCTCAATACGTAAGTTCGACTTACACTTGTGGTGCTGAACTGGAACCAGCGTGTGTGATCTACGATCTGGTTACTCTCTGTTGTTTACTTCTCCTTTGAGATCTCCACCTTCCTCCAACATCTGAATCTCCTTACTCCCTTGATCTCTCCTTCCTAGAAGTTTACATCCTCCGTTTGAATTTCTTCTTCATTGCAGCACATGCACTCCATTTTGGTTCTACTTACCTTCAACCTCTGTCTTCTAAAGTTCTCTTAGAATTCTTTGAATAAAGCTCATGTTGAGAATTGGCTTCCTAGTTTCTTAATTCAATTACTAATCAAAAACAGCTATTATGGAAATTTTACTAGGATTTTTTTATTTAAATTGCAAATTTTTTGAGAAAACTCTTCTCCTTCTTTAGGCTGTCTTTTTGTTGTCACTTATTCCCGTCACTATTGCGGTTACAGTTAACCTTGAAGGTTACGGTTATTTTTCATTAAATCCTGCCAGATGTTAGGCAGGGAAAATCCTTTGCTGTCATTGATGATGGAATTTTGATTTTTCTCAATCTCTATTCCTTCTTTTAGCTTTCTTTTTTGAAAATTGCTTTGAAAACTGATGATTTTAAGGGAATTCCAATTCATGCTGTAACGACGACACATGAGAAGCAATCACCTAACACATACAACCCTTTACCTTCGTTTTCCTGACATGCAACTCCAGCAGCTACACACAAGCAAGGAAACCCTCATGTAGATGTTGAATGTTGAAGGCCCGACGATGACACAACCAATGTGTCGAAAGCGCTCGCCATAAGAACGAGACGAAGAACCTCTTGAGAGACGTCTCCTGACCTGATGAGTATAACTTTTTCTGATACAATTTTTAATTAATAGTAAATTTAAAATGTTTGATTGTACGAACAAATGAATGTGAACTGATAATAATATAACCTAATTGTTTCATTTAATCAAATTTTTAACTAACGGGAAAAAAACCCATAACAATAACCTCTCTCGGGCTGGGAGCACGTGCCTCATGGAGTAACAACATGCAAAATACTTTGCCAATATCAGGTAATAATACCTTAGATATTATGTATTTTTTTCCTATCATCCAGTTTCTATTAAGAAAAATGTATCAAGTCAGTTTTTAGAAAAAAAATATAAAATAGTTTCTACAGCAGATAAGAAAGAAATCCATAAAGAAGAACTTAAAGTCATACTTGCAGAAAATAACTATCCTAAAGAAGAAATTGAGAAGCTTCTGAATTTTAATGGTACGAAGAACCCGCAAAAGCAACAAGTAAAATTCACTAAAAACATTTCTTATCACAAAGGTTCATTTGAGTCTTTAAAGAGAATTAGTAAGAAGTACAATATTAGGTTAGCTCCAAGTTTAGAGAACAAGGTTAAAAAAATTTTCCCTAAAATAGTTCAAAGAGAAGAAGATATTTTAAAAATGCAAGGTGCAGTCTATGAAGTAAAATGTAGTTGCGGACTATCTTACATAGGTGAAACAGGTCGCAGACTAGAAACTTGTATAGCAGAACATAAAGCTGCTATAAAAAATTGCTTCAGCAAGACTGGTTTAGATAGGCATGTTAGAGAAACTAGTCACAGCATGAATTGGAATTCCCTTAAAGTCATCAGTTTCCAAAGCAATTTTCAAAAAAGAAAGCTAAAAGAAGGAATAGAGATTGAGAAAAATCAAAATTCCATCATCAATGACTGCAAAGGATTTTCCCTGCTTTATATCTGGCAGGATTTGATGAAAAATAACCGTAACCTTCAAGGTTAACCATAACCGCGATAGTGACAGGAATAAGTGACAACAAAAAGACAGCCTGAAGAAGGAGAAGAGTTTTCTCCGAAAATTTGCAATTTAAATAAAAAAAATTCCTAGTAAAATTCCCATAATAGTTGTTTTTGATTAGTTCTCTTAGAATTTTCCAGATTTTCTTCTGCAACCCTTTTAAATTTTAGCATATAGCACTACATCTGTAAAAACATTATTGTTACAATATGGATCTTCTTTTCTTTCATTTTTTTCTTCTTTTTATATATATATATATTTTTTTTTTTACAAAACTCATTTTAAAATTGTAACATGAAATGTTTCAGCTACTGTCTCCATTCCTTGGAATGGGTATTCACACCCAGCAAAATGTGTCAGTAAAATTTTGCAAGGTGAGGGGATTTTCCGGTAGGAAATGCAGCATCTGGGAGATAAGCTGACTGGAAAGGAAGGGAAGGAGGAGGTCACTTCCTGTGGTGTGCTAGTGAGAAGGGGAGACGGAGTGAACCTCAAGGGAGCAGGACATGTCTGTAGGTACTGCGCAGTGACTTCTTAAACATCAGATTCACAAAAATCTGAGTGAACCTCAAGGGAGCAGGACGTAGGTACTGGGTTGCTCTTCCTTAAACATCAGATTCACGAAAATCTGATGTTTAAGGAAGAGCAATTTCTAGCTTCCCTATAACATAATATTCAAAAGTTAGGGAGAGCTGGAGTGTAGAATGTACAAGGGACCTGAGTAGCAGGTTCCTACTTCATCATGTGCAGGCAAATGTTCCATGGTGCTATTTCCCATCACTCCTGTTGTTGATATATCTAAAACAATATGAAGTAAGAATGTGTTTAATGCTGACACATGTACAGAAATATCTATATTTATATAGAATAATTTTACAACTTTGCATTGTATTTGTTGTACTAGAAAAATTGGAAAAAACTGTAAATTGAAGACTTCTTCTGATGCCTTTAAAATGATGCCAAAATAGTCTCTGTTGAACTACAAAAAGTCACAAAAATCCAGAGATCAAGGAAATATGAGAAAAGTTATAAAGTCCTAAATTTTAATTTCAAGTGACGAGTTTTTTTAGGAATAATTTCTTACACACATGAACACAGTGCTGTTTTATAGAAAAAATTTAATTGAAGGTGCCAGTACCCATTCCTTGTGAGCATGAAAAGTGGACTCTCCCCCATGTGTTTGATGAATCACCATCAGAAAAAGTGCTAGTACACTCTGTGTGTGTGTGTGTGTAGTACTGTCTTTTATGGACAGATTTTCAAGATTTCATTATGATAGGGAAGATTGTAATCTTCCTCAAGGAATAATTACTTATCCTCGAAAAATGTGTGCATGAAAAATAACATTAGTTAAGCATAAATATAAGAATTTTTTGTTAAAACGTTTCACTGGAGAAAAACCTGTGGGTTGTATAATTTTTTCTTTTCTTTGTTTTCTGAAACATTTTTACATATTTTGGAGTGTAAAAATGCAATATTAAAATGCTTCTGAAGGAAAAGCATTTGGAAGGTCATGAAAAAACTGGAAATAATGGCCAAGACTTTTCATTTCCATTAATCCAATGAACACTGTGTAAAATACGCTCCTTTTCTTCTTAATTAAACTTAAAAACTTTCATTTTCTAAATTTCAATGTACAATTGCTACATCTACTTAAGTGTTTTATAATGTGTGTGTGTGTGTATTTTACTTTACTATTCTACATTGATTAACTGCCAGGATTATTTTTTTAATATGTGTGACTATCTTTCTGTCCTTAAAAGCATAGTGGAAATTTCTTAAAAGTAAGTGTTACTTCAAATCACTTTGAATTTACTAAAATGTAGAAATCTAGTCACACATTGTGTGACATTCTTTTTTCATGAAATGTGTGTTAAAAACTGCCTTCTCAACAAATAGTTGCATCACTTTTAGTTAGAAGTGTGATTGCTCTCTTTGCAGTATTGCTTATTTTATATGCAACATTTGCTTACTATTCAGTTGCTAATAGTGATTTAGCAGTTGTCAGTAAGCAAGACAATTGATAATTGACATTAGTCAAAGCAAAAATATTTTACAGTTTAAGTTTATTTGACAATTCATGGTGATTGAATAAAATATCTGTCTAATGTCAGTTAGAAAATATTTGAATTGCCTTGTTAAAATTAAATACTGTGAAAGCATACCCCCCCCTCCTCAAGATTTGCCAATACATTAAATGCAAGATTTCTGGGGTTTGAATTTGAGGAAAATTGTCTTTAGCATGTGTTGTTCATTGTTTAAAGCTCACACCATTGATGCTACATTAAACAGATTGTACAGCAGCATGATTGCTTCACTGTTTAATTTGTCTTTTGAGAAAAAAGTATACACTTATACAGTACACTGGTGTGCAAAACTTAAGGATGAAATAGAAAAAAGTAAAATAATGTCATAAATAGCAATAGCACCCAAACACAAATTACCTCAGGATCATTATGGGAACAAGAGCAACAGTGCATGTGTAATAATGGAGCATGACCTGTGGTTTGTGTGGTGTGAGAACAAAATGTGCTCATGCAGTCCATTAGAGTCAGTGGAACAGAAGGCACTAGATGGTGTGCATAAGTGTTACAGACATTTAATTGAATTTGTTGTGTGCTAGAGATGATAAAATGGCCTGTCCAGAACATCTTGATGACTTTACTCATGATCGAATAATTGGAATGCTCGAGGAAAGGCAAACTGTAATGAGTGTGGTCCAAGAGTTCAGTATCTTCCATAGCATCATACCTCATGCATAGTTGGTTTTCAGGATTACAGGTACAGTTGTGTAAAAGACCAGTTGTGGTTGTTCACCTGAAACCACCTCCAGTGAGGACCGCTATCTGCTCCAACAGGCCAAGAGGAATTGACACCAGACAGCAAGCAACCTTGCAAAACAACTGAACATGAGCACAGGACACATGATATTGTGGTTTGCAGTGTACAGGCAACTACACAAAGGTGGACTGTTTGCCTGATGACTAGCACACTGTGTTCCATTAACAACTGCTCACTGGAGACACTATTTACAAGAGTCCAGAGAACATAAGGACTGGACAGCAGAACAGTGGGGTACAGTACTTTTAACTGGCAAGAGTAGATTTAGCCTCTCTAGCAATTCTAGGCATAAGCTAATCTGGTGTGAGGTAGACACTTGGTATCACCCTAAAAAGGTCAATGAAAGGGATAGATATGTCAGTTGCTGTGTTTTCGTATGAGGAAGCAGTCTGATCAATGGATGTATGGAGCTCCAGATTCTAGAAGGAGGTACTGAAATTGGTGCACGCTACTGTAATGAGGTTACCCTTTCCCATGTTTACCTGTTCCAAGGTGCCATTGCCCACAGTTTGTGTTAATGGACAGTAACACCACACCCTATGACAGGATGGCTGTTGATGAGCTGTTGGAAAGTGAAGACATTCAAATCCATCTCTATGGATTGGGTCTGGTGTCAATGAATGTGCTGGCCAATCCATCTCTTTGGATTTGCCAGCACAGTCCCCCGACCTAAATCCCACAGATCGTGTGTGGGATGCTCTGGGGAGACACACTGTCGAGACACACTGTGGCACATCAACACACACTGGAAACTGGCCAACAGCTGAAGATGGCACTGTCTCAAGAATGAGCAATGTTACTGCAAGAACTCATCAACAACATAGTCTAAGGTATGGATAGACAGTGCAAATCACATATCAATGTTAGGGGTGATCATATCCCCTGCTGAGGACCTCCTCTTCCCTTCATATTGTCTTTGGCAGTGATACCTCTGTATCTTGGCACCCAGTGCTATGTAGCCAATTCTGAATGAAGTTCCACTGCATCCTTTAATATGTGCAGTTGTGTCGGTGTTGTTTTTGTCATCATTTTGGTAAGTAATGGAGTTCCTTTGGTTTGAAATTTATGTATCCAGGCCACTCCTGTGTGATGCTACAGGCTAAAACGTGGCTCATACTTAAGTTTTGAACACCAGTGTAGTATCATTTTTTGTTTTTTCATTCATCTGTAAACATCTCTCCACATCTGTAAATCAGATTCAAAAAATGTTTTTTGTGCTGGATAGTACTAACCACCAGGATACTGATTCATGCAGTTTTGGATCTCTGTGCTGCATAATTTTCCAACTACATGGCATGCGTAAGATTTTATAGTTGGTATGATATCTGCATTTCTAAAAGCCAAATCGAAAAAAATTATTGTTGCCTTCAATTACTGGGAGTGCAAGCAAATTTTACCATTTTTTTTCATGATGTATAGTTTTACTGCAAAATGCCTTAAATGTATGTTTGCATTTAACATGATATTTCTGCTTCTTAAAGTCTGTTTTTAAAAATATTGTTTCAATCTAGTAAAGGAAATTTTGACAAAATTTCTTTGTGTGCCTTAGCTTTTACTGATGAAAAATATTTATGGTAGGTGGTATAAACTAAAGTGTTTATTTCAATGATAATACACTGCCGGACAATTGCTAAGGACGGATGACAATAGCAACGATAGCAACCATAAAATGGAAGGCAGGAAAATGTGGAAATTAGCATAAGTGCGGGATACAGTAAGACGTGTTGTACGTATGCAAATTTTGGATTGCCGAACTTGTTCGTGACGTCATAGCGCTGATAAGAGATATAAAGGATTTGACGCATATTGACCGTTGTTGTTCAAACGCAACATTGAAAGGGAAAGAATCAATTGACGAACTTGCAATTTTCAGTATGTCTTCCCGACATCACCTAGATGATTTTACACGTGGCCGTATAATTGGCAAGATTAAAGAAGGGCGAAAAATAACAGATGTTGCCAGGGAGTTCGACGTCAGCCACAGTGTTGTTTCAAGGCTTTGGAAAACATTTCAAACAAATGGAGAGTGTAGCAAACGTCACGGGGAGGTCGTGTTCGCAGTATGACACCTGCAAAAGATCGGTACATAGTGCTATCAACAAAAAGACACTGGCGCAGCACAGCTAGTGAGGTAGCAAATCAGTTTATGGCTGCTACTGGCAGGCGGATCTCCCAAAAAACTGTCGCCAGACGTTTGCATGAAGGAGGACTATACGCCCGCCATCCTGTTGTGTGCATCCCATTGTCCAGACGTCACCGTACCGCCCGTTTGCAATGGTGCCATCAACATCGCAATTGGACTGATAACGACTGGTCTGCTGTCCTCTTCTCAGATGAGAGTAGATACAGTCTATCATCTGATTGTCGACGACAACTGATCTGGCGTGATAGTGGTACTGCATATTGTCCAGCAAACATACAGAAAAGGGACCGATATGCGACATGTAGTGTCATGGTATGGGCTGGCATCATGATCAATGGCCGTACGTCCCTCTATGTGCTTCCAACTGGGACTGTGACTGACCAACGATACATTAATGATGTTCTGCTACCTCATGTTCACATGTTCCGTGTTGCTGTCGGTGATAGATTCATTTTCATGGACGACAACGCAACATGTCATCGAACAGTCGCTGTCCAGGAGTGTCTTGAGAGCGAGGATATTCAACGCCTCGTATGGCCAGCACGTTCTCCAGATCTGAATCCCATTGAAAATGTGTGGGATGCTTTGGGGAGGAGTCTTGCTGGTCGCCAATGCCCTCCAATAAACAAGGACACCCTCATCCGTGCACTGACAGAGGAATGGGATAAATTACCCCAACAGCTGCTTGATAATGTTGTGCAAAGCATGACACGACGTGTGGAATCTTGCATCGCCCTCCATGGTGGCCATATCCCGTATTGACATCTTACGCCGGAACGCCTGCGGACGGTAATTGCATTTTTTCATGTTTACGTATTCTGCACAAAATGGCCTGTTTGTCCCTTGAACACGTTCCAAAGCCTTCTGGATTTCAGAGCACAATAAATTGTCTTTTTTGTAATGTCCTGGCATTCTGACATTATTTTATTTCACTTGGCATCCAACCACACTTACTTTTTTATGCGCTATATAGCCGTTTATGATCCTTCCTTAGCAATTGTCCAGCAGTGTATACTTCCAATTGTCAGATCAAAAAAATTCCTTTGACATCTTCTACCTTTATCCATAATTAATATAATCCACACACTCTGATTTTCCAGGTGCATTGTCTTTTCACTAGGAGCCACCATAGCTTAAATTCGGAACTGGATCTACACTTTTTACTTGAAAACTTCTTTTTGCATTTGATTGACATATTCACAACCACAATTTTCCATAGCTTTCCAACTTTTCTGATGAAAAATGGTGTAAATTTAGATTTTCAGTTTTACCACACTTTTTATCTTCTACATGATTGACTGGAAATTCCTTTAACATTGTTAGCTCAAACTGTAATAATTATAATTCACATGCCTTCTAGTTTCCCTGATGTGTTATTTCCATTAAGATGCATAAAAAGTGCATTGGTGCTTGATTCCATAGTCTGCTTAGAAAAGTGCCATTTTAAAAATAAGAATTTTTAAAATGGCACTTTTCTAAGCAGACTATGGAATCAAGCACCAATGCACTTTTCATGCATCTTTTTCATGTGTTTGCTATGACAATGACCCCATTTTTTCATGAATTTTCTTAATTTTGCAAATGCAAGATTTTTTTATTAGGAAGCTTATAATTTAAAATTTTGTTATGGAAAGCTACTTATTATGAATAAAGAATACATTGAAGTACTTTGCACACTAGGTTTGAAATTGTATCAAAGGATATGCTCATTACACCTAAGAATCATGTAGCATCTTTATTAAACATGTACTGTATTATGTGCATCTAGATGTATTTTTAAAAGAAAAAATAGTGCATTGGTATTTGCCTGAAAATATCTTAGTGATATGCCAAGTCAATTTTCTTTTCTTTTAAAATGTCTCATGGCTTCACCAACTGGAGTTATAAATTGTAGTTATGTGTTACTCTTGAACATAGTTTGCTAATGTTGAATCATACTGTACCTTTTCACAGAGGATATGTTGTTGAAAAAAGAGATAAAACAAGAGGTGGTAGCTGGCTACCTGCTGTTTCTTTTGTAAATCCGACAAGCAAAGAATGCACTGTTCCAAAGCTGACTGAAGGAACTGAGTATGAATTCCGAGTCATGGCACAAAATGCTAATGGCACATCTGACCCTCTCACTACAGATAAACCAGTTGTAGCTAAAAGTCCCTATGGTAAGTTTTGCGATTTATATTTATTTGGTAAATTTTTAAAGGAATTCTTTTACCGTCATCATCGCCCACATGTATTCCATGAGAAGCCAGTGATTCATATTTCAGCAATATTTGTAATCTGAAAGAATATGGTTAATAGTGCTTCAATTATGAGAACATTTTATTAAAAAGCAATTAATGTGATATAGCAATTTAATTCATACCATCAATTTATTCATTAAAATTGGCCTTTAGATTGTTATGAGCAGAACATTACCATGCTTTCTTTCTAGTATCTACAAAAATATTTCCTGTAAAGTTTTAGAACTTATATTCCATAATTTTCAAACAAAAATGGAGCATAAGTAAACATGGTGTATGCTATATTGAAAATATTTTTATTTGAATTGCCTTGATTTATTTCATCCGTTGCTTTCCCGAGTGAGCAGATGCAAAACAAAGAAAACTTTAAAAAATCTGCATGACAAATGTAGCCAGTGAGATGATCATTTTTTTAGAGGATGATAATATTTACCCCAAAAAATGTAGATAAATGTCCCATGTCTTCTAATTTTCTTACAAAAATAAAACAGCAAGTGGCAAGATTTCTGTTCCTTGAATTCAAACAAGTGGAACTGTGGTAACTCCTCTACTTTACCATTTATGTTATTTAATTTCAAGCTGTATCTAATAAATTAAATTTCATATACATTTAAGTGATATTCTTCCTAAACAAATATAATATCAAAGGTATTGTTTACCTAATATTGAAAAGTATTTCGCACATTTTCGCTTCGTGAGGCACGTGCTCCTTCCCGAGAGTGGTCTAATTATGTTACAGGTTTTTGTTAGTTAAAATTTTTTTTCAGGTAAAATGATTTAGTTAAATATTTTTAGTTAAACACTCACTCAATAGCACAATCAAAACTTAAAAAAATTCTATTAATTAAGACAATTGCATTAGAAAAAAGGTTATACTCATCGGGTCAGGAGACACGGCTCACATAAGATCTCTTCGTCTACGATATCACGGCGAGTACTTTCTATGCTCCGGAAGCACCATCATCAGGCCATCAACTATCTACACAAGGAGGGGTTCCTCGCGTGTGTGTAGCCGCAGGAGTTACAAGTTGGGAAATGGAGGGATTGATGTAACTCCTGTGGCTACATACACACAAGGAACCCTTGTGTAGATAGTCGATGGCCTGATGATGATGCTTCCAGAGCACAGAAAGCGCTTGCCATGATATCATAGACAAAGAGGCGCTGTCTCCCGACCCGATGAGTATAACCTTTTCTAATGCAATTGTCTTAATTAATAGATTTTTTTTGAAGTTTTGATTGTGCTATTGAGTGAGTGTTTAACTAAAAATATTTAACTAAATCATTTTCTTTGTAAAAAAATTTTAACTAACAAAAACCTGTAACATAATTAGACCACTCTCGGGGAAGGAGCACGTGCCTCATGAAGCAACAATGTGAGAAATACTTTTCAATATTAGGTAAACAATACCTTTGATATTATATTTGTTTAATCTAAATCATGTTTTAACATAAGACAACCCTTAGGGATTTGTCTCATGCATATTTCGTAATTCGTTCAAAAATGTCAACAGGTATTTAAATATTTTATTTTGTAACAAGTATGTGCAATGTTTAACCTCATACAGGCTGAGTACACACTGGTCTAAAATGTATGTACTGTTTTTAAAGCACATCATATAAAAAATAATGTAAATGTAACTTTTGTATTTCATCTTGAAACTGTAATGAAATCATTTACTGTCATAATGAAATCTTACCAAAACTGGAGATTATAATGCATAGTGTAGTAAGAAGTTCCTTAACCTCGTTTTAACAAATTGTGAAAGATGATAATTAACACAGCAGTCAGATACTTGGGACTTTAAAAAGCAGACAGTCAGATACTTAACACTCAGATACTTGGGACTTTGTCGTCCCGGATGGTGTAACAGTTAGCATGCTCGAATGGTAATCGGGAGATGCTGGTTTGATTGCCGCTCCAGAGCGATAAAATTTTCCAGTTTTCTGATGTGATTGATATTATGTGAGAAATAGTAAATACAGTCAATTCAGAGATACCTGACTCCTGTGTTAATTACCATAATGTATTTTCCATGTATTATGAGAGGGGTATTTCTTTTACACTGTATAAGAAAGATGTTTTACATAGTATTAATTCAGAAATTCTGATCCAATATACTACCTAGCACATTACATCGTATACGTAAACCTTCCACTTGGGTAGAACACTTATAATTTACCGTTTGCTTATTTACTCGTACTTAATGCAGTGTTTACAATGATGTGCTAGTGTGCATAGGTAGGAATACTTCCTTGTTTGTGTTGGTGTGTTCAAGGGCACCCATAAGAGGGGGCAGGGGGCTCAAGCCCCTTCCAGCTGTTGGTATAGCCAAATTTTTGATAAACTTAAAACATTAAAATAGACGAAACCCCTTTTTTTAAAGCATTGTTAGAAATAAGATATTAATGATTGATTGCAATTATCAAACTTCTTTATTTTAAAAATTTGATTTGCCCAATTCTGCTACGCGTTTACTTTCAAAAGTACTACAATGAATTGTAGGTGACAGTTTCAACACATCTGATAACGAAGTACGAACTGATGAATCAGTAATGCTTTTAGGAGAGGGAGAGTGGCTGAGTGGGGGGTGCACATGCGCAGATTTCGCTGCGCCCCGGCTGTGCCTATGATGTGGTGATAAAACTGACTGCCCATTAGTCTGTTCAAACCAATAGTTTCCGCAGATCACAGGACTCTAAAAAAAACGACCAAAAAGAACCTTAGAAATGACTAGAATGTTCTCCGCTGTTGTCGATCTCCGTAGAATTTTATTTTCGCTGTAAAAAGCGAAGCATTGCTACTTGCTAGTCAGAGTGAGGCGAGTTGATTTTGAGATTTTTCAGTTTTGCAAATCGAATGCGATTGTTTCTGTAGCAGTGTTTGCACGCTGCATTTATTAAAGTCTGCTATTCACTTTGTTACTGTTCGATAGTTCTGTTAAGTGTTGAACTGATTCATAGCTGTGGATACAGAACTGTAAACTATTATTAATTCTGTAATTCTGTCTAACAATGGATATACGGAAGTTTTTATCCGACCAGTGGGACAGCCATGAAAAAGGCGAAGCTAGAGCAACAGCAATCTACTACAAAAGAAATACCTCCTTGTAGAATTGGTTTGAAACAATTTTTGGTGCCTTCAAAAGGAACAGAAAATTCATCTACTCATCCCTTAACTTCAGCAGAAAGAATAGTCAAGCAAACACATTCCAGTGACGATAAAGACACTCCTAGTGGTGACATTTTTGCAGTATGTTATGATTTAGGCCAATATTTGGATTATTCATGTTCATATGTTTCAGATGATGTAAAGTACCAACTGCTAACAAATCCATGGGTAAAGTTTTTTACTCACGGTTTTAAGAAAGATGTTTTCAATTTTGGTAAAGATAAATGCCAATTTCAGAAGAGCTGGTTGGATGCATATCCCTGGTTGGTATATTCTCCTTCTTTAAAAGGTGGACTTTGTAAGTATTGTGTGTTGTTTAAACCAACTTTTAAAATAGGGGTTCTTGGTGCCTTCGTGGCTAACGCTCAAAAGGACTTTAAACATTTCCATGAAGATGCAAGAGCACATGCCAAATCCCAGTAGCACCAAGAAGCTGCGACTGACGCCAAACACTACTGTGATTCCGTGGAAATGAAAAAAAATGTAATTGAACATTTGGACTCGGCTAGAGCTGAACTAATTCAGATCAACAGAACCAAACTTAAATCTATTTTGCAAACAATAATATTTTGTGGTGTTCATGATATTTCACTTCGCAGAAAACTATCACAAAGTGGGAATTTCGAAGACCTACTTCGTTTCCGCATCAACGCAGGAGATAAAATTCTTGAAGACCACCTAAGGATACACTCAGGAAAATCTAAATATACTTCTCACAGAGTTCAAAATG
Source organism: Macrothele yani (assembly GCA_039090855.1). Lineage (NCBI taxonomy): Eukaryota > Metazoa > Arthropoda > Arachnida > Araneae > Macrothelidae > Macrothele > Macrothele yani. The sequence goes on from CM076992.1 coordinate 10,741,143, forward strand.
ATTTGATCAACATTTGTGGATCTGTAATCCAAGAAACGATTGTAAAAGAGGTCAGTGAATGTGAAGCATTTTCTTTGCTGGCTGATGAAACTGCTGACATTAGCGGTAAAGAGCAAATGTCTCTTGGGATAAGGTACATCAAAGAAGATGCTGATGTTGGTTGTATGATAAAAGAGGAATTCATGGGTTTTGCCGAGCTTGAGAAATTAGATGCAGAAAGTGTAGCAGATGCTATTTTGCAATTTGCAATTCACGGAAAAGCTAGGACTAGAAATGACTAAGCTTATTGGTTTAGGGTTTGATGGATGCTCCACGATGGCTGGTAAAGATACTGGTGTTCAACAAAGGATCAGATTGGAATATCCAAAGCTGTATATTTTCATTGTGCATCCCATCGATTGTTCCTAGTGGTGAATGACCTCAATCATGTGCCAGAAATCCGAAACACATTTGGAACAATAAAGCAAGTAATCAGATTTTTTAGGGAGAGCACTCTTAGAATGAAAAAAGTGCCAAACATTCCTGGTCTTTGTGAAACAAGATGGTCTGAAAAATACAAGTCTATACAACATTTTTCTAAACATTTTGTGACCATCAAGGAAGCTCTTAGTAATCTTTCTATTGATGATGAGGTGAACCCAGAAACATGCTCACAAGCCTTCCAGTTAGACACTGCAACATCATCTGTAGTGTTCATTGTGTGTCTCAAAATCATATCCAGGTATTCTTCACATCTGGAGCCAGTTGTGAGCAAATTACAGTCTGTAGATTTTGACTTGCATTCTGTACATCGACACATAAAGAAGGAACTTCTGGAGGTTTCTCGGAAGCACAGGGTGGAATCAGAAGAAGAATTTGCTGAAATTTTCATGGAAGTAAGAGATACATGTGGTTTTCTGGAAATTGACATCAAAATGCCTAGAATGTCTACAAGACAAACTCATCGTTCGAACATTCCTGTGGCCACTCCACTTGCTTACTACAGGGCAGCTGTTTTTATTCCTTATTTAGACTCTCTAATTATGTCGTTTGAAGCAAGATTTACAGATCTCAATGAGACGCCATTCAAAGCAATTTTAATTCATCCCAATATGGTGAAAAAAATGAAAAAAGATGTTTTTGTCAAAGCTATGAAGGAACTGTCTCAGTTTTATGACATAGAAAATCTGGAAGCGGAAGCTAGAACCTGGTATGATTTATGGAAAAACAAGGACTGTGATAAAAAAGTTAAGCTAAGTGATCTCCTCTCAAAAACTGCATTTTCCCCTTCAGTTAAGAGGGCTCTACTGAATTATATGACAATTCTGCCAACAACATGCACTGTGGAAAGGTCATTTAGCACCCTCAGGCAAGTGAAGACATAGCTGAGGAGCACAATGAGTGAAGAGCATCTTTCAAGTTTGTGCTTATTAAGTGTTTACATAGACAGAATAAAAGAGAAAGAGCTGACTTTGGAAGAATTGGCTATAGATAAGTTTTCTAAAAACAAGCAAAATCTGCAGTTTGCTTTCTCTGAAAAGTACTAGATATCATGGTGGAATTAACTTTTCCCATCACAATGTTCTAAACTGTAATTATAACTTTAATTGTATAGTTCAGTTATAACCTCTGCATTGACGAAAAAAATTGCTACAAACTTTTAATTCATTTGAAATGTAGTTTTTACATACCATCATCACACATGTAATATGAAGTTGCAATACCAATTTTTGAAATCAGCTAAAACATTTATTGATTCAGTTTTTCTTGTAACTTTATAAATAAATATAATGAACAAAACAGAAAAAAATCATGTGAGTTTTTGATAGACCTTTCACATGTTAAATAAGGTACTTGTTGGCTATTTACTAATTGTCAAACAGTATCAGTTATTTTTGTTGTATTTTAGTATCTTGTACATTTACTAAAATGTTTGACAGCCTTGAAGGAGGTAAGGATTTTTCTTAGCCCCCCCTCCTAAAAGTACTCATTTGGGCACCCCTGGGTGTGTTATTCATATTTTGATCTTACATGATGTGAATACAAAAGGGCTTGAAAATTATGGAAATAAGGTATCTATTCTTTTGCTAATGAATTAAGAAAAATATTCAACTCTGAATAGTTCCCTTGTAGGATCAATAATAAAATGGACTTGTTCCAAAACTAAAAAGTAATAATAATGCAGTTTTCCTGTTTATGAATGGAGCACCTTGTACCATCATCCATGGGGCTTTTGTGAATTTGTGCAGGTGACCTGAAATGATAGATTTAGAAACTTTCAGTTCAGCCAACAATTTCCAGGTGCTTATTTCTGGATTTGCTTCAATATCCATGAATATGGCATCCAACTTTACCACAGATGACCATTCCAAACTTTTCTTCCTCTCCAGGCTCATGTTGCCAGCTGCAAACTTCTTGAACCAGATTTGTACTGCCTGACTGATGGCAACACCTTCACCTTTGTATTTCTTACAGCTTAAGCCACTTTAAACCCTTGCTTCTAGTAATGGTGCAATAGAACTAAGATTTCAAACTTTGTGGCCATTTTGTACAATGTGGTAAATGTTCAGTGCACATTTCAAAACACATGGACCAAACATGAACCGATTCCCCATGCAACAAGCTTTTATATGACTTGCAACGTTGACAGCCTATCTCGCTGAAATTATGCAAATTAGCAAAAAAAAAAAAAATGTAAAAACACATTATTTTCCAGACACCCAAAAATTGCTTCAAACATTTTTATCTATATTTGTACACAATATGATATGTAGGAAACATAACCATACTCTGCTACATGATAACATTTCTTGAACAGGTGTACCTGGTAAGCCTGGGCAACCAGAACCAGTGGATTATGATCGTGATTTTATCAAAATCAAATGGAATCCACCTCGATCAGATGGAGGATCACCAGTTACTGGCTATGACATTGAAAGGAAGGACAAAAAATCAAATCGATGGGTACGACTGAACAAACAGCCATGCAAGGTATGTATCTTCAGTTTATCTGCTCTTAATGTTATCACTGTTACTCCTTGATAAGGAAATGCATAAAATGCAAAACTTGAAATATTAAGGGTTCAATGTAAGTAATTTCTGTATGTGCATTTTAAATGAAATTTCTTTGGTTTCTTTGTGGTTTTGCCACACTTTCTGCAAACAAAGCTATAATCTGAAATTCAGAGCTTAGCTCCTTGAAAACATATCAGATTTTAATTAATGTTGATATGTCCAATGTTTACATTTGCAGTGATCTTGGCACACAACTCAAGCTTCAGTAACATGTCTCATGCAAAGACCTCTTGTATTCACCTCATTCTATTCCTCCTCTTATATTTCCAAGCTTGAGCTTCTTCTGATTTCCTTGGCCTTTGCCTGTAATTTGCGCTGAATAAAAAAGTAACAGGAACTGATACCTTGTCTTATTTACTGAACCTTTGTTGTGAAGTACTGCTAACAAAATATTTTTACTCCCTGCTTTACTCCTGGTATTTACCAGAAAATGTATTTATCTGGCGTCTCATACAGAACAATAATTATTAGACATGAGGTATCACTACTGATATGTGCAATAATGTATGTACAGGTGGAACCCAAATTTTGAAAATGTAAATCTAAAGCACTTTAGTAACCATCAGTTCTCTGATCTGTAAAGAAATGACAACTAAACTCATTTTTATGTATAATCATAAAAGCAAATTTTGGCCTTTGGGTACCTTGGCCCAACTTCAGTATCAGTAGCTGTCCAAACAACAAACAAATCATGAACACAGATAAGCTGGTATTGATGCTGTTAGCTTGCAGAGCTACTTGAAGCTCATCTCATTCCAAAATTCTTCATTTTAGCTATATCATCTGTGGCCAAACTGGATTTTTTTTCATAAACAACATTGCTTGGTTTTCCCCCAAACTAGTAATATTCTTCAGCACATTAGTTTTTCAGAAGATGCAATGCTTCCACTTTATTGGTAAGAACCTCAGGTACTATTTTATTTAAGTGCATTAATTAATTAATTGAGGGAACATTTGGACACAAATTGTGTGTTTTGTTCTTATTCTGCACCTTTGATGGTCACAATGTATTGGTATCTCAGAGTAATTACATTAGTTATTCTGCAAAGTATATACTTTTAGCTAAAGAACATTTGCTGCATCAACAAAAAGGTTCAAGAAATCATCATTCAAAGGCAAAGCACCAAACTATACACAATGTTAAAAACACTTTGTGACCGATTTTCTCAAATTAAAATAATTAAAATCTATTTTAATTTGAAGAGCTTTCAAATATTCTTCATATCTTCTAAGTTCTTTTGTATTTTCAGATGTTTCTGGCCTCTAGATCTTTATCAAGCCCTGTTCTCAATAATTTAAAACTTATTCATCAAAGGCTTTAACACGGAGGCCAGGAACATCTAAAAATACGAAAGAACTCAGAAGATGTGGAGAATATTTGAAAGCTCTTCAAGTTAAAATATAATTTAATTGTACATGGTGTGCCAACATGTCTACACCAGCTGCTTTTAGGGCAGCCTATTGATTTTTTGAAAAATTCCAAATATGGGTATTGTTATCAAAGTACAATTAAATACTATCTGTCACATTATCTTGTTACATATCCTATTTCATCCTCTGGGTTATGGTTTTAGAACTTTAAACTTTTAATTTTACCTACATACCTGCTTTTTTTGTCAATGATCAAGTTATTGCCAACACAAAATAGGTGTTAATGGCAGTGTAATAATGTTGGTAATTGCAAATACAAAGAATTGCAAATACATTGACAATAAAAGATTAGCCCATAGCTGTGGTCCTCCCCTCTTTGTCATATGGCTGTGTTATGCTTACACAGGGAGCTGGAGCAGCACAAAGTGTATGACAAAAAATACATTGTTGCGTCATTCAGATGATGTCAGTTTATGTTCTTTGAAAGCTATAAAGTTGGCTTACCCAGATTAAACAGTAAGTATTTCTTCATAAGAAATAACAAATCAAATATTCCATAAGTTCTAGGCTGCTTATTTACATATACAGACATTTCAAGCCCCTGGATGTCTATCAAGTTTCATTGTCAATGTTGATCTCATTGTCTTGTTTCAGATTGGCAATGAACCCTGATAGTCATCCAAGGGCTTGGAACATCTGTATATGTAAATAAACACACACACACGCACACGCACACACACACACACACACACACACACACACACACCCCTCTCTGCCAAAACTCTTGAATTTGGTGGTGAGATGGTGCTTTAATTAAGATATTTTATAGGATTTAAAAAGAAGAAAAGAAAATTGGAATCGTAAGTTAAAACAGTAATATTTATTGCTAGCTGCTGTAGAGTGTTCCATTCTTGCTACAGTTATGGGCAGGGGGATGTTTTATGTCAGTCCTGTGTTGTGGTAATAATCTAGTTCTAAATATTTGTATTTTCATTTTATCAATAACATTTTATTTGAGAGATGTATGCCAACTAATTTATGTATGTTTTTCTTTTGTGCTTTAGAGCTGTATATATAATGATGATACAGTGGTAGATGGCCATCTGTATGAATACAGAGTTGTTGCAAGAAATGCAGCTGGTCCTGGTGCTCCAAGTGATAGTTCCAAACCAATTGCTGCTAAGCCTATGAAAGGTATGACTGAAATTTAAAAATGTGTAATGAAAATTTCCTATTACACTGTATATTTATAGGCAGAATTACTATTATTTAACTTAGAAAACAGCATATATATGTTTCTTTTGGAAAATTATCTTCTGTAGTTTCCATTGTTATGTGAGTGTGAACCAAGGTGGAATGTTTACATCACATGGGTATTGTAGGGCCTCATTGGTCCCCATAACAATATGCAAAATGAAAAAATTGGAAAATAAAATTAGGTATTCCACTGAGGAAGAGTAAGTAGTGTGGTTCCAGAATGTTATCCAGATATTGTTTAGTCTGTCAACATTCCTCTGATGAACACCATTACTTTTGGCACCCTGAATGGTGATTCAAATGGTGTGGACAGTGAGGCTATCTAAATGCATGCTGAATCTTTGTCCTACCCTTGGAGATGCCATGCACTTTGCACTTACACAGACAACATATGTATCCAAACAGAAGTAAGACTTGTCGTCCTGATGACGAACTAGGCTTTAGTTCGAAAATTTGACCACCAACTTTTTTTGAATAATAACCTCTATAAGACCCGTAAAAAAAGTAATTCCACATGACAATATGAATAGAGGTGCCATAAATTCATTTACAACTAGAAGTAAAACTGTTAGAGAAAATAAACTGTCGCCGTTCCTCTACCCAAGCGCTCTAACCTTGACACCACAGCAGGTATTCATGGCAGTGGTAGGCTGTCAAAAGCAACTGATGCATTGGGTGTCATGCATGTAATCTGTATCCTTCCAGAAGTCATTGGAGCGTCCTTGTTGTTTTTCTTGTATATATCTGTATATTTGTACATATTATTTTGACTCTTCACATATCTTTTGCACTTGTTAATTTCTTTTGAGATGTAGAAGTTTTGCCCGTCTCTCTTGTTCCATCTTATTTTGCTCAATAAGGTGTTTGAAAACCATATCTTGTTGGAAGCAATAGATATGGTAGAGGAGCTTGCAATTTCTTGTCTCTGGGTGAGGTGATCCTCTCATTATGTGGTATGTCTGTATGAACCAGATCATTGGCACTGAATGGAAATACCTTTCCCTAATCCACTGCTGTAAACACCATGTCACTGGACATACATACAGCATGACCAGTTTGAATGTCTATTTAATGTCTGTCCAAACCACCTCATACAATCCCACTATACAGCCCCACTCAAATGGATGCATTGTCTTGGCATTAGTACTACTCCTACACTACATTATTACACAGCTAAGCATTAACTGACCTCACAGCAGCATGGTTGGTGTACTTTAAAATGGGTTTTCACTGATGACAGAGCCTAGTGTATTTCAGGTGACAATGATGTCACATGTCTGTTGTTTTCTTTTGGTATGTAGGAACAAATGTACTATTCATGTTGCTAGCATGATGTTCTAAATTTTATTGGTAGTGAGTGTAGCAGGTTTTGTGTCATGAGTTTGTAGAGCAAAACATGTTAGCAACAGAGCAACTGAACAAGAACTTGTGTAAAGGCAACAGAAGAAGTGAAATTTCAATGTGTTATTGTGTGCTCTATAAACATGCAATTAAAAGCCACAAAAGTCTCTATAACCTAGATGATCGTTGCAGCTGTGCTTCTTCCAGTGCATGCAAACAGGAAGAGAGGAATAACAAATTGTGCAACTTAATTACCACAATGACTAAATATACACATATGGCTGTGCAAAAGTGCTTCCACTTAAAATATTTGCTGTCATTATGTGCAAAATATGGGAATAGTATAAAAGTAGCTTAACATATTACACATTTCATTCCTAAGTCTTTCAACTTTGTACCAAAGTATATTATTCATTTAGTTTTGTGTATAACTGGTGTTGTGTGTATTAATGGAATGCAGCTTTGACCATGGTAATTTTTAATATATTGTTTAATAACAGCAGACTGGTAAATAGCCAAAAACTTAAGTGAAAGTGTGGGGATATTGTAAATTTTTGGTTTCCTATATGACATGGTAAAAATCAAATGTTATCCATAGGTTTTATAACTGATATACATAACATCCCCAATATATAGCCTAAGAAGAAAATTGGAGTTTAGTGTGTGTGTTTTTATGTTTTAGACCAATCGTTGGAGTTGCATGTATTTCAGTTGACAATTTGGAACAGTTATACGCTATGTTATCAAAAGTATTCGGACACCACATTGTTTCAGAACAAATGGCTTTATCATTGCAATTAGGAGTTAGTTGGTCCACCTTTTGTTTGTATGATGGCAACAACACATCAAAGCATACTCTCAAATAATTTCCAGTTGGTCTCAACAAAAATGGCTTGCCATTCATCCTACAAAGCTGCTGCCTGAGTGGAGAGCAAAAACAGTCATTGTGGTCCATTTTGAATCCATCGCTCTAGATCATCCCCAGAGGTGTTCTATGAGATTAAGATCAGGACTCTGAGCAGACCAGTCTACCTCATTTTCAAGAAACCAGTCCTGCACATGTCATGCAGTGTGGCAGAGAGCTCGATTGTGTTAGAAGAGACAACAGTCATTTCCATAATACTGCGACATTGTTGGTAGGGCAGAATTATCCAGAACGTCAAGGTACATTTCAGAGTTCATCATGGTTTGTGTCATAATAACCAACGGGCAGAGTTCCGTCCACAAAAAACAACTCCATACCATGATGAAGCCTCTGCCAAACTTAACAATTAGAAGAACACAGTCCAACGAAAAATTTTCGCCAAACTGTCACCAAATCCAAACATTCCCATCAGATTGGAAGAGTGAAAAGCATGACTCATCACTCCAATGAACAGCTTTCCAGTCACCCACAGTCCAGGAATGATGGGAGACACACAACTCCAAATGACTCATCGCATTCATGGTAATGATGTGTGGCTTGTGTGCCACTGCTACCCACACTGTGAAACTCTCTGTGGATAGTTATGTATTCACAGAGAGTTTTGTTAGTGTCCGAATACTTTTGATAATATAGTGTATATGTTATTACAACATTATTTATGATATTTGCACCATTTATTTGGCCTAAATACATTAGTTAACATTCATTTATTTAGCCGTGTTATGCGAGCTGCTTTTCATCATAACATATGTGGTGCCATTTCCTTATTTTATGTGAATATTGACATGTTTCATGCAGAAGAATGTGTATGTCACTTATTTATTAAATAACTTACTTTTGTGTTTTTTCATTATAGAAAAACCAAAGCTTCACCTAGATGGACTATATGGCAAGGTAATAAAAGTTCGTGCAGGTGATCCATTGAACTTAAACATTCCATTAACTGGGGCACCCCCACCTACTATTTCTTGGGCTTTGAATGACAAAGATTTGCCGCTTACCAATCGTGTTAAAACAGATTCCACTGATGATAGTGTTAGTCTTTCCATTCCAGTAACTCAGAGAAGTGACAGTGGTAAATATACCATCAAGGCCAAAAATCCTCATGGTGAGGAATCTGCAGACATCACTGTCCTAGTATATGGTGAGTTTCATGTTTCTTCTACATAACTTGTTACATTATCATGTGTTACTATTATTGCCAATCAATTTGCTTTACTACAGGAAAAATTACCCTATGTATGTACAGGCACCAGAAAAAAGTCTCCTCCAGAAATTAACTTTTAATACTTAGTTACATCACCACATGCAGAAATCACAGCATTAATTCTTGCTGCAAGAGATTCAGCAAGATGATTTAAATAACTTAAGTCAATTTTTGACCATTCTAAGAACAGTTTGTCTCACAATTCATTGAGATTCATGGGATGCTAAAGTTTCATTTTTACACTTCGTTCAAGGAGGTCTCATAAATTCTCGATGGGATTTAAATCTGGCAATTTAACTGGCCAGTCCATGTGTCCCAAAGTTGCATCATGCTCTTCACACCAATCGATAATGGTTTTAGTTCAATGAATCCTACAGTTGTCTTCCTGGTAAATCAAATAAGTTACTTGATGAGAATCCTGCAAGTGTTGTGCAAAAGAAAACACATGATTATCTAAAATTTCTCTGTAAGCATGCTGATTTGTTGTATTCTTCACCTCTACTAGTGGGCCTGATTCACAACTATTAAAACAACCCTGCAGCATTACAGACCCACTTCCTTTGGCAAGAACTCTTTGAACACACTCAGGATTGAATGTTTCTTCAGACCTCCTGTTGACCCTATGCCTTGCATCATTTAAGTATAGGCAAAATTGGATTCATCAGACTATATAACAGCCTTCCACTGACTAACAGTCCATGTCCTGTGAGCTTTGGCCCAAGCTAATCGAGCTTTTTTTTTTTGTGAACTGAAGTTAACATTGGTTTCAATTTTGCAACTCTACTCCAGATATCCATTTGATGAAGTTCCCTGCACATTGTTTGCTCAGATATAGCCGTGTGAGGTCCATTATTAACAGACTGGAGAAGTTCCTGCCTTGTTTGAAATCTATTTTCATTGACCAGGTAAGAAATTCTGTTCAGGACAGGTCTCAACTCATCAAAATGGTATTTTGTCCACAGTTTTTCCATTTATTTTCAGTTGAATTTGACTTCCCCAATCTTTATAAATATGTAGAACTGTTCTTTTGCTAACAACTGCAAATTCAGCAATTTCCTTGATGCTGTGTGTCCTTTTGACTGGCCAAAAGATATAACACCTTTTTGCCAGTCACTTACATCTGTCTTTCAACCCATTGATTTTAATTTTTCAAAAATTTCAGCTTAAGATTTTGCCTGCAGAAAGAAATAACACCTATTTTGTTATTATATAACCTAGAAATGTTTAAATAAAATTCTAATGATAATCTCAGAAATATATTAAACTATTACATATATTGCTGCAAGTGACTTAATTTTTTGTCCTGTGTCTTTATAAGATTTTTATTCACATTGCTTTTTGTTTGTTTGTTTAAAATGCGGAAATCCATTGAATTTTTCTGACAATTTTGTTATACTTTTTTCCAATATTCTTATAAATGCATTTCTCCATCTTACACATTTCTTTAAGTTTGCATAAATTTGTGTTTTAAAGTAACCAGACTGCTACTGTGGTTTGCATAATTCAGCTTTCTTGCTAAATTTGTCAATTTGTAGGTTTTATTGGAATGGGATTAATTATACTTATAAAATCTTCTTACTCTGTAATTTTCCAAAGTTGGTGTAACATCTTTTTTAGCTAATGACATTTAATTACACAGACAGACAAGTTGGTGGAACAGTTGTAACTGGTGCAGTATAGCAAATACCTCCACAAAACATACTACCTTTGCTTTTCTTTTTAATTTTATTTTTTTTCTGAATTTACAAGTTTTGAGCATTTGGTTGTTTAAATTTATTTTGCATGTTTCAAAATAAGTTATTGCAGCTTATTGTTTATTCTGAAACACAAGAGTGCTAACATAATAGAGATGTATGAAGTAATATACAAAGCACATGGAAAAAATAGGGAAAACAGTATTCTGTGGCATAGAGATGTTCAAATTAATGATCTGTATGTCCACTACTCAGAACACTTAATTCCTGAGGATTTTCCACATGAATAACAGTTAATTTTGGCATTTCTACATCAGAAAATTCTTTTTCATATTTTGAGTGATTTTTCTTGTTTAGGATTCAACTTAGTATAAAGTAGCAGAAATGTAACTGATAATTATATATTTTTCAGTATGAATTTTTATTTTTATTTTGCCGCTGGTGTTTCACATACTGCTCTTCTATAAAGCTGTATTTTTTTTAATTCTGATTGATGCTTGAATCATATAAAAATATTATGAATTAAATCACTTACTCAAGGCTTTACCGTGATATATTCATTTGGTTCTAGTTCCAGTTGAAGAAATTTTCATAAATTTTCATTTAATCCTTCTATACATTGAGAACAGGCCTTGAATAAAATTAAGAGGTCAGAAACGTCTGTAAAAATCCAAAAGAACTCAGAGGGAAGGAAGATTAAATGAAAACTTCTTCAACTAGAACTAGAACCAAATATTATGAATTTACTAATGTAATGAAAAAGGTATTATAGAGCTTGTAATATTGAAACTGTTCAGTAGAGTACTAAGGATGCCTTAATTGTGTCTTATACTAAAATTTAAACACTGGTGTGTCCCATGCACCACAAATCCCAATAATCAATCAATCCAATGTGTAAAATGCAAACAACTAAAGTTAAAAAATAAATAAAATACAAGTATGCAAGAAACTAAAAAATATAAGGGGGAGGGGGTCTGGTTACAATAAGATTTTGGTAAGGAATCCAACAATAGGATTTGCTTTTATGATTTAATTGTGTGTAGGTATAAGTGTGTGTTAAATATACATTATGAATTATGCAGATGCATACAAACACACAAAAACGTACATTGAGAGAGCTGATACATACAGGCATACAAGGTAGCTTCAAGAAGTCCCCAAAAATGATGATATATTACAGATTCTAATAATCTAAGGATCACTTAACTGCAAATATTACAGATTCTAATAATCTAAGGATCACTTAACTGCAAATATTACAGATTCTAATAATCTAAGGATCACTTAACTGCAACTGCCATCAAGATACTTTCTACAACACCCTTGATGACGTGACTCCATTTTCTTTCAGAAAATCACATGGAGCAGGGTTAGGTAAATTAATACGATGGATGTAGTAATACCATAATCTCGTATTTGGGGAGCTGTTGCTGCACAAGAGTGACTAATGCACTGAAGCATGGTCATGTCTCACCATCTCATCTTTGTTGCTTACATATCAGGACACTTGAAGTAAATTAATTCCTGCATAAATCTTTGCTTATTAATTGTTAACTTGTGTGTGTGTATGTGTGTGTGTGTGTGTGTGTGTGTGTGTGTGTGTGTGTGTGTGCGTGTGCATGCACATGTTGATTGTGAATTTCACATTGATGGATATTATTTATGTTGAGTAATGAAGAACAAGTATTATGGTCCATGACTTGTGATGGTCTTGTTTCACATTTTCCATTGTTCTTTATTCAGTATTCTTGGAATGATGTTCTAACTGATACAATGCACTTTTAAGCTCATATTGAGCATATTGTGGCATTTGTTGTTGAAAATTTAACTTCCAGTGCAATTTTTGCTATCGACTGCCTATTGTCAGTGCATATAGCCTAGAGCACCTGATGATTATTGTTTTTCATTCATGTTGCAGTGCAATAAATGTGAAGCTTGCCTTTCAACATTTTACAGCCACTCTGGAACTTTTGATTTACTTATATGCCTACACAAGTATGACATTGTCCATTTCCCATATACTCCAAAGCATGTGCAGTTTCAGTGTCAGATTTTGCCAAATGCTGGCAAAATCTTGTGTTGGTCTGATATTCAAATTCATTCTTCACACACGGAAACATTCCTCCTGCTGTGCTCTAATTCTGTGACCCTCCATTTCCTACTCAAATAATAATACAAAAGTTTTAATTTTCTCTATCATTACGTAGGAACACAACGTGTGGAGATATACAAGCACTTACACCATTAGACTGCCGCAATAGAGCTGCAATAGCACCACACCAGAACTTTTGAAACTACCTTGTGTGTGTGTGTGGGGGGTAATATAATGTTATAGTATTTCTTAAATGGTTGATTATTCCACACACTATATATATACATATATTATCTAATATTCTTCAGTTACATACTTTAATTTTATTGAAAGCATTGCTGTTCCACATGATCAGGCTATTTAATTTTTGTTGTTCTTGCTATTTAATTTTGTAACTTTTTGTTGGTTTCCTTCGTAATCGAGGTGTTAACACATCATCAGCATACCTCATATATTACTGTTTTAATGTTGGTGACTTAATTTTCAAGATACCTTAAAATATGATTTCCACAAGTGCCAACATTATATATTGTCACCATTTCTTAACCTTTGTTTCAAGGACTTTTTTATTAATGCAGATTATATGTTGAATTGCAAATTGGCTTTCTTTACCACAGATAAACCCGGAGCACCAAAGAACATGGAATATCCAGAGGTTACAGCTACCTCGGTAACCTTGAAATGGAAGAAGCCTGACGACGATGGAGGCTCTGAAATTACAGGTAATTTATGATCATTGTTGTTCATTCATGTTGCCCTTCTGGTCTGATACATGCCACGTGTCATAGTTGAACCAAATTTGCATTTTTAACATTTATTTTTCCTAATAGAAAATTGAACAAATGAATTATTAATGGAATTTGTGAAAAACACCATTGCCTTAAATCTTAACCAGCAGTGATTAAGAAGTTGTTGGGATTTGCTGAAAATTTAATTTTATGAATCTTAAAAATGATCATAACTTGTGACACTGTGCAATTTTAACATTTTATTACTTTTTCCCTCATAATATTTTTTTTTATGGCTAACAGTTTGTGTCTTCTTTTTGATAAGTTTTAGTAGCATTAGTGACACTTTTCTATTTTAACACATATATTTTTGCTTTGTACCTATATCTAGTATGGCATTATTCTCTTTGTTACCATATAATATAAAAATATTAAAATGGTACTGATACATCATTTATAAATTCTTGTTTGAGATTAGTGATTTCGTTTGTTGCTTAGAGGTACAAAACGTAAGAACCTCTACGTTAGTTTATATGTATGCAAAATCAGAGTATGACCTTAACATCTCGGTCTGTTATAGCAAAGTTTTAGTTAAAGTAGGCACTTTAGACTTTTGTATGGGAGCAGTTGAATGGGAACACTTCCTGCATAAAGAGAAGAATACTCCTAGTGGTCCAGTTAAGTACATTAAAAGATGTATATGAGGGAGAAGTTTTGCTTAGTTAACATAATTTCTATGGTTCAAAAAATTCAGAGATCAACACTTTAACAGTCATGTGAGAAACTGTCAATTACCAACATGACTGTGAATAAACCTTCTACTACAGTAAATAATGATCAACAAATTTACATTAGAGGGTTATTTCGTATCATCAGAATACCATTGTCAAATTGCACAAGATCATTTCAACATATGCTGTATCTCTGCAGGATGGATTCCTGAATCTCAGGAATATGGACAACAAATAAGGCATATTCAAGTCTTCTAGCCATAGAAATCTTAAGCTAAAGAAGATGGAATCCAGTGACTCTAAACCCAGTGTAGTGAGACATGCAGTAGTTTCTAGTTGGGGCTGCAGAAGAAGTAAAGCTTTACCTGAAGAAGCAAGCGCCTTACTTCATTGTTATATAGTACTTGCCAGTGCTGCTAAACAGTGTAAATTAAAGCTTCCTGAAAACATTTCGCTGAAAGAAATAATCATTCTCTGTCCTCAGTGAATATCCCTCATAGATTTGTAGAAATCTTTTAGCTTGAATATTGATTTAGTTAAAGTAGGCACTTTAATATGTTTCTAATACAATGTTGCTAAGTAAACATATGAACATGAGAAAGTTCGTTAATTTCTGTTTCTCACATGGTTGTTAGCATTGCACATGATGGAGGAATTATAAAGATGTTCAAAAATAAAAGTTAAAATGATTGAAGTTAAAAATTAAAAAAGCTCACCTGTTGAAATACAAGCTTGGCATCTACGTTAAATGAGCGCCAAGGTTCCATCCATGCAGTTATGCCATTTTAAATGCAAAGTAACATAATTAAAAGACCAAGGTAAGCAAAAATGACAAGAACAAAAATTGAAAAAAAGAAATGAATGAAACACGGAAACTATACCAAAACGTAGACTAAAATCTGAAGATTTGCAAAAGGAACTGTCAGCATTAAAATCAGAAAATTCATAACAAGAATTGTCAAATCTTAAAAACATTGAAAGAATATCATCGTCCTCCCCATAGTCTCTAAATGCATTTCAGCATATATATCCATGCCATCCTCAGTGGTCTTTGAACTGTTAATTGCAAATGTTTGTCTGTTGCCATCTCCATACAATTGCACTAACTGACGGCCACGTAGAAGCTTTCCTCTTTGTCATCTGCATTGTGGTATTCTATTTGTGTGCCATCTGGTGGTCGATTGTTTCACGTTGCTTCATGTTGTATTCTATGTTCCATCCATCCCCCCCTCTTTTTTCATTTCATTTAATGTAGATGTCAAGTTTGCATTTCAACAGGTGAGCTTTTTGTCAATTTTAACTTCAACTATTTTAACTTTTATGTATGAACATCGTTATAATTCCTTTATCATGTTCAATGCTAACAACCACGCAAAAAACAGAAATTAACGAACTTTCTCATTACGAAAAATGCAATTCATGAGACAACCTTATAGGGTTGTCTTATGTTATAAACGTGCTTTTAATTAAACTATACATAATATCTAAGGTAATTTACCTGATATTGTCAAAGTATGTCTCACGTTGTTTGCTGTGTGAGGCATGTGAGAAATACTTTGACAATATCAGGTAAAATACCTTAGATATTATGTATAGTTTGAACTTTCTCATGTTTGTATGTATACTTATTATAAACCGTGTATACTGATTATTATTTTATATTTGCAAAATATTGTATTTATATTGCTGTGTTGCTAGCTTAATACAAGCATTTGACATGCTCTGTTGCCTAGAGCAATAATTTTTACCAGTTTTTTTACATTATTTCTTTGGTGTCTTCTGAAAGTATATAACTTTTATAAATTATTTTGTGAACATGAAAGCAATTTTTATCATTATTATTTTGTTGTTGTTGTTGTTGTTGTTAGAATTTAAGGAGACATTTTCTTGTCTGAATTCATTTACTTGCCACAACAGAGCTGTAAATGTTAAATATATCAATTAGGTAATTAATTTTAGGCCATCTGTTACTGAGCATATTATTTTCCACATATGCATTTTATTTATTTCTATTGTCCTTTAATAGGTTATCAGGTTGAAAAGTGTGAAGTTGGAGTCGAGAGGTGGTCTCCTGTGGCATCATTTTGCCCAACACCTACATGCACTGCAAAGAACCTTGAGGAAGGAAAGCAATACAGATTTAGAGTAAGAGCTGAAAATATGCATGGAACTAGTGATCCTTTGGAGGGAAAACCAGTGTATGCCAAAAATCCATTTGGTAATATTCCACATTTTTTGTCTTTTTACTCTTATGAAAGTAATTGCTCTTGTGTAATTGTAAGGAAAATAATATATGTTTTAGCCATTAAAATTCCTGGCTGTATGAAATCCAGAAATTATGAAATTTAGGAATGAACTCTTGAATACAAGGTGTGATAAAAAAGGTATCCAGACTGGTTGCATAAGTTTGGAATCGTGCAACACAGCAGGAAGTGGTTTGGCACAAGTTGACCTAGGAACCTACTATGCATGTGCCGTGAATCATGTTTCCCCTGCTTGTCCTGTTTTTTTGCAGTAGTGCTTTGTTTTTATGTGTGTGTGAAGCTGTTCGACGCATTTATGATGTCGGAAACAATTGATCAACAAATTTGCATCGGATTTTGTTAAAAACTTGGCAAAACTTGCAAAGACACATACTTAAAGTTACAGAAAATCTATGAGGAGGATTGTATGAATTGTGCATAGTGAGTGGTATAAATATTTTAAAGATGGTCGTGAAAGTGTTTAGAATGATGAACGTTCTGGGAGGCCCACAGCCAGCAAAAGTGCAAAACAGAGTTGAACTTGTGTGTACAGCTGTGCGGAAAAATCGATGGGTCACTATTCGTGAGTTATCTGAAGATTTCAAATATCAGTTTCGGTTCAGTTCACTCGATTCTTATGGGCAACTTGGGTATGAGACACATCTCAGCCAAATTTGAGCCAAAAGTGCTTTCAGCTGAGAAAAAAAAGGCCCATGTTCAGCTTCTAGTGACCTGCTTGAGTACATCGAAAATGACAAAAACTTTTTAAAAACTATTGTAACTGGTGAAAAACCATGGGTTTATGGGTATGACCCTGAAACCATGAGGCCCAGTCTTCACAGTGGAAGACCCCAAACTTCCCAGACACGAAAAAAAGCACAAAAGAGTCGCAGCAATGCCAAGACAATTCTGACTGTTTTTGTTTTTTTCAATCATGAAAGAATTGTACATCATAAATATGCTCCATCAGGCCAGACAACCAAGGAGTACTACTGTCAAGTTTTGCAGAGTTTGAGAGATGCAGTTCATCCCTAAAGGCTAACATTGCATGAGAGTGGCAGTGGCAACTGCACCATAACAATGCACCTGCAACTTGTGCAGAAGTTTCTTGTTAAGCACTGTGTTGCACAGGTCCAATAGCCACCCTATTTGCCAGAACTCACTCTCTGCTACTTTTTTTCTCTTCCCAAAAATCAAATACCACTTGAAAGGAAAAAGATTTCAAGATATTGAGGAAATGCAACAGAATGCGACGAAGCAGCTGTTCACTATTTCAGAAGATGACTTCAAACAATGCTTCAAGCAGTGGAAACAGTGCTGGGCTAATGTGGGACTTCAGAATGGTACTACTTTGAAGAAACTTTAATTTCAAAGCTGTTAGTCATGTACTCTTTTTTTAATAAATCCAGTCTTTTGGGTTGTCGGAAAAGTCATGACGTATTTTAGCCATGTTTTGCAAAGGTCATTTATTGATAGAAAGAACAAAGATCAATCAATGATATAATGCCCATTTTGTTCGATAACCTTTTGCCATCTTTCAGTGAGCTGCAGAATGCCTCGTTCATAGAAGGACCTATCTTTTGTGGCGAAAAACTGCACAAGGTGCTGATTTACAGCCTCATCTGAATTGAACGTTATACCACACAAGGACTGTTGAAGAGAGCGAAACAAGTGGAAGTCTGACGGCACAAGGTCAGGCGAGTATGCTGGGTGTGGCAACACATCCCACCCAAGCTCCAATAACTTTCGGCGGGTGATCAAACTTGTGTGTGGTCTCGCGTTGTCGTGATGGAATACAACACCTTTATGATGAACGAGCTCTGGATGTTTCTGGATGATGGATTCATTCAAACTGTCCAATTGTCAACAGTACACATTCGAATTGATTGTTTGGTTCCATGGTAGGAGATCGAAAAACACAACATCTTTAAAATCCCACCACACTGAGACCAGAACCTTCCGCTGATGAATGTCTGCTTTGGATGTCGTTTGAGGTAAAGCAGCACGTTGGGACCAAGACCGTTTGCGCAGCACATTGTTGTAGACAATCCACTTTTCGTCACCAGTTATCAGTCGCTTCCAAAAAGGATCGTTTTCCTCACGTTTAATGAGCATATCGCAGATGTTTATACGCGCCGTCAATTGAGCTTCCTTGAGTTCATGAGGAACCCACACATTGAGCTTGCTTACGTATCCCAACTTCTTCGGGTGATCGTGAACGCTTGAATGATGGATGTGCAATGTGTCTGCAATGTGTCGTGTTGTGTAATGTGGGTTTGACTTGATCAATGCCTTGATTTGGTCGTCATCAATCTCGGTTGGCCTCCCGGACCGAGGAGCATCGTTGAGGTCAAAATCACTAGCACAGAATTTTGCGAACCACCACTGGCACTGACGTTCTTGTAGAGCATTATCATCATACACTTTATGCAACTTTTCACAAGCTTGACGCTCCTTCTTCCCTTTACAGAAGTAAAATGGTAAAATATGGCGAAAATGCACAGTTTGGTCTTCCATCTTCAACTTGATGTCAAATCTCCGCAAATCAACCAAATCTCTCACTATTCCTTTTAGACTGCAGCTAGAACTGGCACCTGTCGAATGCCATAGCGATAACAGAGCTGTGCATGCCTCTAGTACTTCCAAAACCGCCCAACTGCCATCGGGTGCCAAAACACATCATGACTTTTCCGACAACCCAATAGATACTTTTTTGTCATGCCTTGTACATCTGTAGTTTAGTAAAAAATATATGATCTTTCCTTTTATTGTCATAGTAATGGAATTCTTAGCCCCTCAAAAGTGAAACCCTTTATATGTGTTTTTAATATGATTGTTGCTGTTGATGTTATGCATCAGTATAATTCGTCTTTAGATGACTTAAATTGAAAGTAACTGACTTTACTGAAATAGAAATGTTTGACATACATACATGCATACATATCACTAAGCTGTTCTCAGAGATTCAGAGGTTAGCTGCAAAAAGAAATACAAACTTCCAGATATTTTTACTTATTGTTGTCGTATCAAACTTCGCCATTTACAGCGATCTTGACATACAACTCGTGCTTCACTGATATCCATTACACGCCATACACAAGATCTTTTATACTTCATACTCATAATCTTTTTCTCATGCAGACACTCCTGAATCTGATCCACCCATGTCTTCCTTGGCCTTCCTCTGCCTTTCCTTCCTGCCACTTGGGCTCAAAAGATTTTCTTAGTAAGCATTTCATCACTCATTCTTTCAACATGGCCAAACCACCAAAGCATATTGGTCTCCACCTTGCTAACAACATTTTGCTTTACATCACACAACTGCAATACATCTTCATTCCTCACACAATCAGATTGTGTCTTGCCACAAACCCCATGTAATTAACGCATTTCTCCAGAACACAAACGACTCCTATGTTTCTTCTGCAGTACCCAGGTTTCACTGCCATACATCAGAGTAGGAACAATTACTGTTTCATACACAGCCATGCGGGACTCTCTAGAGAACCCATCATTCCTGTGAAAACCTCCCAGAGCAGCTATGACTTTCAAAGAAGATTTATTTAACCATCCAACTTGTTCTCTCTGTCAAACATGCTTCCTAAATACACAAACTCACTCACCTGGTCAATCACAGTGCCATTTATACTTACATTACATTCAGTGCTACCCATTCCTCTCTCAAACACTATAACTTTGGTTTTTCCCTTATTTATACTCAGTTTGAATTTCATGCAAACTTCGTGCATCCGAGTCAACATACTCTGCAACTCACTTTTGCTCTCTGCCAACAGGACAGTGTCATCAGCATACAGCAATCTGCACACACGGATATCACCAAGACATAAACCACTATTATCTATTTTGGCCTCACGCATGCATGCGTCCATTAATATATTAAACAGCCATGGGGACATTACACAACCTTGTCTAACTCCTGCACCAATGGAAAACCATTTTGATAAAACACCATTCACTCGTACACAAGCTCTACTACCAGCATACATGGCTTTTACACTATTAAGTAGATTCCTAGTAACACCATATTCATTCAATACCTTCCACAAAAGTGTCCTATTGACTCGGTCGTAAGCTTTCTCTAAATCTATGAAGGCAGTAAAAACTTTCTTCCCAACAGCCAGATACTTTTCAATCATCATGCATAATGCAAAAATCTGGTTAGTGCAGCCTTTACCAGGCATAAAACCACTCTGAACATCCCACACTTTCTCTGATGTAAGACCCCGTGCTTTTTCAATAACAACCTTACCAAAGACTTTCTCTGGCACACTCAGTAGGCTAATACCACGATAGTTCTTGCATTCAGTCTGATCACCTTTTCCCTTATACAAGGGAACAATGATAGCATCCTTCCAATCCCGAGGGACCATTCCTAACTCCCAGCACAACTGGCAAATTTCAGTTAACCAGTCAATTATAGAGTCACCACCATACTTCAACATCTCTGCAGTTATGCCATCAACTCCTGGAGCCTTACCATTCTGAAGAGATTTTAGAGCTTTACACACTTCTTCTCTTGAGATCCCTCCTGTGCTTTCATCCCTCATTGTGACATCATCTGCATCTGTCTCAGAATCATTTTTGCTCTCCTGATCTAATAACTCACAAAAGTATTCGCCCCATCTGTCACTTAACTCATTGGGCTCCCATATCATTTCCCCAATCTCATTCATCACACAACTTACAACTTTGTTTCCCCTATTTTTCCTGAGTCTCGTGTACTTCCAGAAGGACTTTCTATCTTTCCAAAAAGCCAGTTCATGCCTTTCCACTTTCTCTTTCCTATCTTTTGCCTTACTGTGGCGAACCAGCTTGGCAGCTTCACGCTTCTTACAGCGATATTCATCCACAGAGACTCTACCTTGCAACATCCCCAAATAGGCTTCCTTCTTTTTCTTTACTGCCTCATCAATCTCACTATTCCACCAAGCATCACCTCTATTGTTACCCACTATTGTGGTGCCACAGACCTCTTTAGCAGCAGTAACAACACAGTTCTTCAAACATTCCCACTTCTTTTCTACATCTCTCTCACAAGATTTCAGGTCCTTCAGTCATTCTCTGAGTAAGTCAGAATACCGCTGATGATCTTCAAGGAGCCTATCAACCTTTATTCTTTCTATCCTGGGTTTCTTCCTATTCCTTTTCCTCCAACCAACATTAAGTTTCACTCGTGACACTACCAAGTAATGATCAGAACCAACATCCGCACCTCTCATCACATGGGTGTCAACAACTAAGTGTTTCAAACGCTGATCGTAAACAACAAAATCTATCACACTCTTTTGACCAAGAGTACGATTTTCCCTAGTATATGTGTGTATATACTTGTGGTTGAAAAATGTATTAGATACACACAAATCATTCTCAATGCAGAGTTCAATTAATCTTTCACCATTATCATTCACACAAGGATCATTAAACTTACCCAGAACATTGTCAGAAATTGCATTCTGCACACCTACTCTAGCATTGAAATCCCCTGCTATTATAACTTTTTCTTTAGCACCAAACTGGCTCAAAACAGCTTTTAGCTCATTCCAGAAATCTTCTTTCTTATCAGAAGGTTCCGAGTCACAAGGAGCATACACTACAACAATTACAATTCTCTGAAGTTTCACTTTCAAACGAATCCAGAGAATTCTCTCACTTATGCAACTATAGTGAATCAAGTTGTTCTTCATCTTTTCATTTAAAACCACACCTACACCAGCCTGTCCTCTCATATTATCCAATACTCCAGACCACACACTCACCGTGCCATTCACTTCTTCTACCCCAATTTCCTTCTTTTTGGTTTCACTTACACACAGCACATCCAGTCTATACTTATTCATCTCCTCAATCACCTCACTCATCTTGCCATTTATACCTCTAGTATTCCATACACCAATCTTACATTCACTCAGCCGAGATCGCTTTCTCATACGCCGTTTAGAAAGTCCAGGTCGATTCTGTGGTGGACCGTCCTTCTCAAGTGTGGTAGGTCCACCATATCCCACACTTGAGTCATTCTTAATATTTCTTTTTGTCTTTTTAATCAGGTAAGTACATCAGTGTGGGGGATTAGCCCACAGCTGAGGGTTCCAGTTGGTCATTCAACCTAAGGATTCTGGAACAAAACCCAGTGAGTTGGGGTCTTTTCGCCAATGTCACACAGAACTAGCATGCACCTCTCCAAGATTCACAGAGGCCCTAGTTGCTGTTGTGTGTGCCATTGTTACCACGGAGCGCCCCGAGGAGGCAAACCCATCGCTCACTACGACCGCCCGCAAGAAATGTTTGAAGTTTAGTAAAAAGGCTTCTGCTTTCATTTAACTGAATGTTCTTAAGGTATTCTTTTCATTTAATTCACAAATTTCAGTGTTAGAAGTTCTATCAGTTTCTGACCATTGATTCATTTGGTAAATGGGTTGTTCTTTATATATATTAAAAAAAATTAGGGGATATTACTATATCGACATGAAGTGATGAAAATATCAGTGAGTTGTAAGTCTGTGATGGAAGGTCAACTTCTGAGCAGCCCATGTCAACAACAAGAAGAGAATCAGCACATGCAAATGAGCAACACTTTCCATAAAATGTGGGATTACACCAGTATACAATACAAATTTGAAGTTGTGATTCCATCTATTGGTTAAATTATGACAAGAGTGGTAAGTCAAATAATACCCAAAAACTTGAAAATTTCATCGTCCTGTAGTGGAAACTGAACCTGCGTCTCCCGCTTTGCGCCCGTCTATGAGAACCACTACTATTTGAGCAACACTTTACTGAAGCACAAAGTCAGCTGGCTTATAAGTATCACACTCATTGAATTCTCCTCATTCCATAGAAAACTGCATGTGTATTTCAGTTGAACAATGCCTCAGCAGCATGATTTTTCAGAATCGACAGCTTGGAGAGCAATCAAAAGGCCAGGTGCAGGAGATAGTGGCAGAAGCAGTTGGAGTGTCTCAAAGTGTGATCAGTATATAGTGGATATATTTCCAGGTGAGCTGAATAATACGAAGATGACCAGAGCAAGGTCAGCCAACATCAACTTATACAGCACAAAATGATTGGCAAGTTTGCTGGCTCATGGGAATTGCTGACGAAATGCAACTTAACTTCAACACCTGTTATTGTGGCCACAAGATGAAGCATATCCACAGTTTTGAATTTTGCTTGGTTTAGAAGTGGACACTGTTTGCCTGAAAATCATTTTCCCATTTTGAAGCATCAGTGAAGTTATTTCAGCAGCATTCATTGATGGCATGCAAAAATATCAGCATGTTTTTTTTTCATCAAGAATGTATTCTCTGGTTAAAAAAAAATTCACTATGTTTGAACAAAACATTGTTCAAGTCACCTTGTTTTTAGAAATACTTTTCTTTGAGTAAATGAGTGTGAAGCTCAGTAGTTTGAAATTTCACTTGCCCAAAATTTGAAGTTTGGGTACTTTAAAATTATGAAATCTGCGTGTAAATGTTGGTTCAATTTTTTGTGTCCCTGGAGCATTCAAGACAAAGGCTCTTCATTTAATCCAAAGTGTTATGAACATACTTAAATTGATTTCATTGGGTCCATTTAAAATAGGAAATTTCATAAGCATTTGCAATGTGCATATATATACAGTATACGTATATAAGGGGCACCCAAATGAAAGTGAGACTCGTGTAATAGCGTAGTTGTATAATTACACAAAGCTGTGCATTTGTGCCATTAAATGACATGTCATGTCAGGAAGCTTATTGTTATCAGTGGCACATGTCATGTTAGTGTGCTGTTTGCACGTGCAGAGGCAAGTTGACTACATAGGGTCGTGACATGGATTCGTCCAAACAGGCCCAGCGGGCAGTTGTGCAGTTTTTGACGACGGAAGGTGTTAGTGGAGCCGAAATTTATCGTTGTATGATCGATGTGTATGGGAATGAGTGTCAGTCACTGTGTATTGTGTTCTGCTGGTGTAGCAAATTTCGTAAAGGACGTGTGAGCACAGAGGACATGCCGAGACCTGGGCAAACACACGTGGCCATCACCATGGAATCAATTGCTGCCGTGGACTACCTTGTGAAGGAGAATTGCTGAATCACCACCTGCAAGCTTGGGGAAACATTTTCCGTGAGTAAGGGAACTGTTAACACCATTATCTGTTGCCAATTGGGATATAGCAATGTTTGCACACAATGGGTCCCCAAGCATCCCCAGGAGGAGCAGAAGACTCGGCGAATGGGTGCTTGCCTGGAGCATCTGCATGGTTACCACACAGAGGGGAAACAGTTTCTTTCCAAGATTGTGGCCGCAGATGAAACTTGGTGACACCACTTTGATTCGGCCACAAAAGGGATGAGTATGGAATGGCGGCATCCCAACTCTCCATACCCCAAAAAAGCTCAGTCCTCCTTAAGAGCTCGAAATGTGATGCTCACGGTTTTCTTTGATGCGAATGTCTCATTGCTGTTGGATTGGCTGGACACAGGCAGTAATGTCAAGGCAACCACATACTGCAATATGTTACGCAACCTCAAAACAGCCATCAAGTGTAAGCAACACGGTATGTTGTCAAATGGGGTTATTCTGCTGCACGACAATGCATGCCCACATGTGGTGACAGTGTGCCAAGATTTTCTGTGAAGCTTCCACTGGTAGGTCCTCAACCATCCTACCTATAGCCCCGATGTGTCGCCGTGCGACTACCACATCTTTTGGCCACTGAAAAAGCTCTCAAGCGCTGCTGGTTTGCTAATGACGCTGAGGTCCGGGACACTGTTGAAGACTGGTTCCACTGCCAAACATGGATGTTCTTCGCTCGGGGTATCCACAATCTCATGCCGCACTGGGACACTTGCTTGAACTGACAAGGCGACTATGTGTAGGAGGTATGTAGCCCATGTGTAACTCCTACTTCCTGTATGTTCACATATTCCAACCTATAAACCCTTATGGCAAAAAGCCGACAGTCTCAGTTTCATTTGGGTAACTCTTATATATATATATCATTAAGCTGTTCTCTGAATTTCAGAGGTTAATTCCTCAAAGAAAGATAGTCTGCAAAATTTTAAGTAGTATTGATGTATGAAACGTCCCCATTTACTCTGATTTTGGCTCACAACTTGAGCTTCACGTACCTCCTTAGCATGTTTACTGTACCCAGCTGCTTCAGTCTTGAAGATACTGAATGTGATGATAGAGATGTTCTTCATACTCATTAACCTCTTCCTTTTCATATATTCCTGAATCTGATTCTCCCACGATTTCTGTGGCCTTCATTTGTCTTTCTTTTGTAGTCGCCTCGGCTGAATAAAATCCATTAGTTAACACCTCATCATTCTTTTATCTTTCTAAATACAAACTATTTTTTCTTAATTGCACACAATCCGGTTTATATAAAAAAAGGGGGCGGGTGTGTGTCAGGCAGGGTTAGACTATACAGAGACATGTTCTTTATTATTTAACTTATTTTGGTATTTAAAATTAGGTGACCAGTGTAGTGGCATCAAAATTAAGAATTTCTTTTTTAACTTCAAGACAGTCTATGTCTAAATAATGTTAATGATGAACAATGTTTCAGAACATAACAATTTAAAAGTTAAACATGTGATCAGAAAATGTGTTCCTTTTTCATAAAATGATAGAAATAAAATGTAAATGTTGAATATAAATCTAGAAAATTTAAAAACAGCTGCAGAAGTAATCATTTGTACAAAATTAATGTATTTTTATTCAATGTGTGTCATGCACTTGTGTTGTTAAACAAAGAAGTTAATTATTTAGTTCTTTGATAAAAATTCAAAGCTTGGGTTTTACTATGTTCAAATCTGATGTATACATGTAATATGATCTTGCTTATTTGTATATTTTCTTTCAAGATACGCCTGATGCACCAGGACAACCCAAGGTTAAAGATTTTGGACCAAATTATGCTAATATTGGATGGACACCACCTACTAATGATGGAGGAAAACCAGTAACAGGTATTTGAACAAATTCATATTTTGGACCTTTATCTCCAATGTTTCTGTTGAGTGTAGTGTTCCTTACTTTAGGTAATTTACACAAAATCAGTGTCTTGTTTTTAAGTGCAGTATCTCATTGCTTATCTTTTGGATTAGAGCAGTATGGGCTGATGAGTTATGAAGAATCATGGATAATTGCATTTTTGTTATTACCTTCATTAAAAAAATTAACAGGAATTATAGAGGATAAATTTATTAAGGTATGTTACCCATCAAGTTTTCGATCTATGCACTAGATCATCATCAGGAGTTCCTGTGTTTTACTACTTCCACAGGTTTGGTGACCAAGCCTGGTTGATTTGCCATCTGACCAAGCCTGTGGAAGTAATATCATCATCAGGAGTTCCTGTGTCTTACTGCTTCCACAGGTCTGGCAACCAAGCCTGGTTGATTTGCCATCTGACAAAGCCTGTGGAAGTAGTAAGACACAGGAACTCCTATTGATGATTTAGTGTATAGACCAAAAATTTGAGAGGTAATGTGCTTTAATGAATTTATCCTGTGTAATTCTTATTAATTTTTTCATTATTGACAGTAATTAGAGGAAGCCATGAAGTCATTAATTACTGTTATTACCTTGTTTTTATAATTTTGACATGTTGTCTTTAGATGTTGTAAATGATTTTTATTTACTGGAAATGGTCTGAAATAGGGTCTTAAAATGAATAATTAATTAATGCTAGTACAAAAGTAAATGTATGCTGTACTCAGCCACTTCAATCTTAAAGACACTGCATGGAATGATGCATCTTCAATATACACTGAAAGGACAAATTATTACATACACCCCGGTGAAAATATGCGAAGCAGCAAGACAGCAGCAAATCACAGTGTGCAGGAAAACCAGTTGGGGCTATAAATAGAGTGGGTCAGTACACACAGGAAAACATTCTGTCAAGGGCCAGCATGGGTCAAAGATGAGACGTAAGTGAGTTTGATCAAGGTCAAGTCGTGGGAGCCAGGAAAGCAGGATGTTCAATCAACATAACAGCGAAACTGTTAGGAATTCTGCGACAAACCATAGCAAGTGTGTACCAGGAGTACTTGAAATCCAGCAAAACCACTAACAGTCGGGTGAAATGTGGCTGTAAAAGTGCATTGGATGATTGAGGGCGACGATGATTGGCCTGCATAATACAGACGAATCGGAAGGCTTGTTTGCAGCGAATCACGTCACAATTTTAAGAAGGTGCATCCACAAGCCTATGCTCAAAGACAATTCATCAACACAGGGCACAACTCGGCTGGGTCAGTCGATGACCACATCGTGTCCCGATGTTAACAGCACAGCATCATGTAATTCGGCAGCAGTTTGCGAAGGCCCATCGAAACTGGAGCATGGATGATTGGAAACACATCATATGGTCTGACGAATCCCATTTCACATATCGCGCCGATGGCAGGCAGCATGTGTGGCATAAACCACGTGAAGCTATGGACCCTGCATGCCAAGTTGGGGTACTACAGGCCGGTGGAGGCAGTGTAACTGTTTGGGCAGTTCTCACATAGTCTGGTGTGGGTACCTTGGTACCTCTTGAGTCTTCCATCACTGGTTCCAGCTATGTGCAGCTCCTTGCCGACCGTCTCCACCCTTTCATTATGTGCCTCTCTCCGAACCAAGTTCCAATCTTTCAGCAGGACAACCCTCCACCCCATCAGTCCTGGCTAGTGACCAACTAACGCCCCCTCTCACTCACTGGACATCAACCCCATAGAAAGTTTATGGGAAATATTGGAATCAGCTGTTCATGATCAACTTACCCCACCTACATCTCTGCCTGCTCTACACCAAGCACTCTTAGATTGTTGGTCAGAGTCTGAGTCTGTGTTTCGGAACATCATTGCATCTGTACCATGACGTTTGGATGCTGTCCTGCATGCAAAAGGTGGTGCCACACGCTATTATGTGGGTGTACATAATAATTTGTCCTGTCAGTGTATATGGTATTACAGTTTGTATGTCATACCATTGAAATTTTGAACTCTTCAAAGTTTAATACTGATAGTTTTTATTTTGTTTCCATCATTGGAAATCCCTCTTTTGGCAACAACCATAATTAAGAACCTGAAAACCAAATCTGGCAAGTAGGCTAGCTCCACTGTATATATATATATATATATATGTGGATCCGAAAAATGACAAGAGTGGAAGACATCATGATCAGAGTTAAATCCCTGAAATGGCAATGGGCTGGACATACTGCCAGAAGGACAGATCATCGATGGACAGCCGAAATTTTAGATTGGATTCCAAGGGACAGGAAAAGACCCAGAAGAAGACCACATGGGAGATGGGTGGATGAAATTCGAAAGTATGCAGTGGTGACATGGAGGAGACTGGCACAAGACAGACCGTTGTGGAGGAAACTTAGGGAAACCTTCGTCCAGCAGTGGATTGATAATGGTTGACAATGATGATGATGATGATATATCCATATTCCATTTAACATCAACAAATTCATGGATATTGTTGATTTTAATAAACATTTACAATGTAAATGGAATATTCTACATTTATGCAATATAGGTTTACTATTATTGTTAGGATTATTATAAATATATTCAATATAGGTTTGTTATTTGCTAACAGATTATGTAGGTAATAAACCTATCAGAATATAGGTTTATTATTTACCAACAGGTTGTACTATATATTATATTATATTATATTATATTATATTATATTATATTATATTATATTATATTATATTATATTATATTATATTATATTATATTATATTATATTATATTATGCATCTGTTAGTAAGAAATAGACAAATTGAGAGCCACTGTTTTAGAGTATCCAAAAGCTGGTGGCCTTTAATTATTATTTATTGCTGTTTCTAATTTTTACATTCACTATTTGTGCAGTTTAGTTCAGTAGAATCCCTAGTTTTAGTTGATGTCTTAATTTAGTGTTCTTATATTGAGTGTAAGATGTTTCTGAATCTATACTGTTGCCAACACATACATACCTTCAGTCTGATTTTAGTGTAACTTGCATGTTTGTGAGAAATTATAGATACCTCATCACTGAATTAGTCTTTCAGTTACTTTGTTTACTAATGCCCATTTGACTGTCAACACAATTTTAAGTTATTTAGATTAACCAAAACAAAAAATTGTTCCTCTGTGTGTGGTTAATGCAATTTTGATTATTAAACAGTTATAATCACAGTAGTTGTTTTGAAAAAACGTTTGTTCATGATGTTTATGTAAGAAAGCAAGACAGTGTCTTTTTTTTCAGCTTGCCTTCCAGAAACTCATATTTCACACTCACATTTTGAAGCACTTTCTTTATTTATAGTTACCATTTCTCATTAAACTAAATAACACCATTTTAAAATGTTGTCACTGATATAATTTATTGTATGGTATTCATTTCTTCTTATTTTTCTTCATTTAGGTTATATTGTTGAAAAACGTGAAAGAGGAAATCCAGACTGGGTCAGAGTCAATTCATTCCCTACACCACACACTGAGTTTAATATTCCTAATCTCAATGAAGGAAAAACGTATGAATTCCGAGTGACAGCTGTTAATGAGGGTGGCCCAGGAAAAGCGAGCAAACCATCAAATCCAGTTACTGTTAAGGAAAGAAAATGTATGTAATAAAAAAGATCAAGATAATTTTTACTAATTCAAATATTATTTGAATATTTACCCTACATCAAAAAAACATTTTATCTGATATGTGTTAATTAAGTGTTTCATTTACCATTTATCATCAGTATTATCACTAATATTGTATTGTGCAAAGCATAAGAGAAGGACTCACATAGATATCTTTCTCTCTCTTTGGGTATCTTCGTATCATTATATAATTGATGGGCATAGATCAGATGACATTTGTTCATCACTGCTGTAACATTTGTCAAGGTTTAAGTTTTTCATGCTTGATTCATATAGCAGGAAAGGCATGTGTGTGTCACTCGTTCATACTTACGTGTCCGTTCTTGCTACTCGTGCATGCTTGTGTGTCCATTCAAGTGTTTATGTTACCCCATTTGTCCTGAATATATATACAGTCGACCCTTGACTTACCACAGCTCTTTGTTACATTACATCACAAGGTTAGCGTTATATCAAATTTGCCAATTTTTTTTAGGTAATCCAAATTTTGTTAATTATGGTTTACCAAAAATCGTAATTAATATTAAGTTAAAAATATGCTAATTAGAGAATTGTAGTTATATGTTGTGTACTTAGTGCACACACTGTAGTTCAAAGTGTCCGTTTTCATCTCAGAATCTTCTGGTATGCATTAAACGCAGAAATTTGCTTTGCAAAGTAGGAAGACAAAGCTAACATTTCAATTATAAGGAAATTATTTAAAAAATTGTTACATTAGTAAAATGTTATCATGTGAAAATTAATAGCATTACTCCAAATGATTCTATATAGCTTAGTGTCTTTTAAAAACTCATCTATTTGCACTTGCATTTTAGATTTTAACCCAATTATTTCCAGAGCACAATCAAATTTAACTAGGGCGTTTAAAACATTGCCATCCTACGAGTTTGATTCAAAAAATCTGTTTAATGCCAAAAGACACTGAATTGCATTTTTGATTAAATCAGTGTCTTTTACATTAAGCTTTGCCATAATTGAATCATGGTTCGTAAAAATAGGAAGGAAATTCTGACCCAGCTTGCAAGTGGCAGTACACCAAGTATGTTTTGTGTTGGGAAAGGTAGTTTGGTGCAGTAATATATGTTGGTGAATGCCAAGTTTGTGGCAGTATACCAAGGATGCTTTTTGTAGAGTAGATCTGTTCAGACCCAAGGGGTGGCTGTAAATCCAGAAGTGGTACATGGAAGGTTGAATGTATATATGTATGTGTTTGTTTATATACTTAACTGAAAGGAAAAATGAGAGTGAAAAAAGAAAATTACTTTAGGTGAGGAAACACAAAAAAAACTAGAAGTTGATAAACCTGGAAGCACAAAAATTGCTTCTGAGAAGGATTTCGCCAGACAAATAAAAAATGAACAAAAAGACTTGAGACATAAAATAGAACTTACAACAAGGAGATTGAAAATCCAAATCAAAGAGAGAAAAATTCTTTTGAAGAAAGGAAGGCTGAGGAAGCAATGAGAAGTTTTAAAACTAAACAGTGAGGGGGAAAATATATTGTTGAAATGAAACAATTTAAGAGAGACAAAAGAAATGGGAAAAAACGAACAGCAAAGGGAGTAACTACTAGAGAATCTGATATACATGTATATATACACTTCTGAGACAATTTTAAAAAGGCAGGATATAACATTATTGCAATATTCCATGTTACTGCATGCAGTGCGGCTTTGATGCCTTTGGAATCACGGTATTATTTGTGTAGCTTATCCGAAGAAACTGTTGAAGAGACCTGATTTTCTTGGATCACTTTTTAGCCCATTCTGAAAGTTATTCAAACATCATTTATTCATATTTATATCAAGCATTTTTCATCTGTACAAATGAGATTTCATTCTGCTGGGTAATACAATGGGTAGTTTACTTGGATGAAAAATTTAGGGACTTAGGCAGCACACATTTTAGTCTTTTCCCACCTATGCAAAAGAATGAATTACATGTGTCTGTTTTTTGTTTGTTTTTTAACCCTTGAACTTTCCATGATTTGTAGATTATTGTGCAAAAACACAGTTTAAGTATATCCAACAAATGTCAGTTTTTATGCTTTTTATTGATTTTTTTATAGTAAAATGTAACCATATTCATATTAACAATGTATTTTATTTTCATTGTATAGATGCACCCAGTGCTCCAGATATGCCAAGGGTTGATAAAGTTACCAAAAATTCAGCTACGTTGTCATGGAGTAAACCATTGCATGATGGTGGTAGTAAAATTGAAGGCTACCTTATAGAGAAAAGACCAAAAGGTGCAAAGGAGTGGGATATTATCAACACTTTACCTCATCCTGACACCTCATTTACGGTATGACAAGATCATGTAAAAGTTGTGGCAATGCATAATTATTTCTGAGTAAATTTCTTATTAATGTGTATGTGAAAAACATAAATAACAGAATGCATAAGGATGTATGGTTCATCTGTTGTTTGGAAGAGTACTGCTGCAAATTGCTTGCATGCATGCATGATTATAAAATAAGTATGAAATTAATAATCGAAAAAGATATGAATTTATGTATCAACATTCCTCTTGTTAGCCTTCATTACACTACTAGATGACAACATCCTCTTTTTTCCTTCCAAATATCTGTCTATGGCTTTGGATCTTTTTTCCTCTTCCTGAAATTATTTTCATTTAATCCAGCTATCTATGTCTAGGTTTTTCTCCTCTGCAGTATTCCAGTTTGGAGTTTCATATTATCATTTTACTACACTATCATTTCCTATGAGCTAGGCAACATTTCCATTTCATTACTTTGACATGAATAAATGCACTTTCTGTTTTACTTAGTTGTCTTATACAAGTATTTCTTTTCATATTTTGTGGAGTTGTATCCAACATTATTCTTTTCATTCTTCTCTGTGTGGCTTACATTTTTCTTCATTGCTTTATGTTTAGTGTCCATGTATATCCAGCATATGTTAATATTGGAAGTATGTATTGATTGAATGCCTTTTTCTTTTGAGAGAAATGGAATTGTTTGTTCCTGAATATGCCACTTAATTATTCAAAAGCAGCCCAGTATTGTTGAACTATTAATCCCATCCCTCTTTGCAAGTTCCCATCTTTCAGTTATTTGTTGCAGGTAACTGAAAGAAATTCTTTGTTTTTTTGTTGTTGTTTTTTCTTGCAGGGTAATTATCCCATTTGAAATGAAAACATTATTACCAGCTTATAGTAAGTGTGGTAATTGTTCTGTTGCCTATTCTGATATTTTTATTGTTTCAATTTAAATTTTGAGAACTGTCTTGGACCACATTGAAGAATTTCGGTGATAAAGGGGTTTCCTTTTTTGTATCCACTTTTCTGTTGGAATGTTGCACAGTTCATACTGATGAACTTCAATGTGTATGCACATATGTGCATATTCCCTGGTACATAGCAAATACATGATGAAGCTGATAGCTTTTGTGATGGGGAAAGTTTTTGTGATTGATCACCCAGCATATTGCACTCTTGCCTATGTTTCTCATGAAGGGATTTTTATATCCTCAAGAAAATATAAGTTTTTCAGTTTT
Organism: Macrothele yani; assembly: GCA_039090855.1. Taxonomy (NCBI): domain Eukaryota; kingdom Metazoa; phylum Arthropoda; class Arachnida; order Araneae; family Macrothelidae; genus Macrothele; species Macrothele yani. The sequence continues at coordinate 10,774,959 of CM076992.1, forward strand.
GGGGGCATTAGATGCTCCTGAAATGTAAAGTTCCATTGTAATTTTTTGTTCCATTTCATGGAAAATTTATTGTACCATGATTACTTTTGTTTTCCTGTAGTGAAACACAGAGCTACACAAAAGTAGTTTGTTTGTCTAAGATTTAAATGGATGAATTTATAATTTTTGATGGAAAATATAACCAAGTGAGGAATCCCAAAGCTAAATTTGTGAAACAAGAGTGATTAAGTTTGCAAAATGAGTTGCATGATATTTATTCAGCTTTTCTTTTGCACAGCCAGGCTGCCATTGTCTACCCATTCAAAAGAAATTGAAGACAATTAGTGTGTGTCACAGATTGTTTATCAGACAAGCTGCTCTTTTCTTCTCAGTATTAAAACATTTCTGGGGTGATTTCAGTACGTTACTCCAAATGTGTTTGTAATACTTCAAGATTGGGTAAACTTATGATTCACATGCAGTAGATTCTGGGTAATTCAGACACATCAGGGCTAGAACACTTTGACCTGATTAAGCATCTGCCCCAATTACACGAAGCTTTATCCCAAAGAGCTAATTTGGGATGTTCTTCAAGAATTGTCACAAATAAACAGCTGGCCCAATTAACCAATGACCCAATTAGCCAAAATTTACTGTAGTGTCAGAAGTTGTTCAGGGAAACAGTATTGTCTCTCTCAAAAGAGCAAATTGTAGCTTCCTGTGAGACAGCTTCAGAAATGGAAAAAAGTTTCTTACACCTAACAGTCAGAGAAAATATTCAGGTCAAGAAGACATGAAAAGGCATCCAGTCAAAGTTTTATCAGACATGGAGGCAGGACAGAAGTTAACTCTTTTGCTGCCTAATAAGAGACTTAATTTTTAAGTGTTGAAAACTCCATGAGGCTGTCCTCGCCCCAGTGACAAATAGCATCAGTATTGTAGTTCAAGGTAGTAACAAAATTTGTGTTCAATCACTGATATGCATAATCACTATGTAAATCACCTAAGGCATAAGACATGGGAAAGGAAAGGAAGTCATGGATAACAGTAAATCCAGAAAGTTCTAGGAATGATTCTTTTTTTTTTTCTTTTTTTTGGATGTACATACACAACATTCTTTTGGGCAACACATGAACTATTTCCCATGAAACCTCAGTAAGCAACTGTAATTTTTTTCACCTAGTTTCGCTTTGGCCATGGTGATCAGTGTACATGTTTTTCATGCTGGAATTTTGATCTTGTCACACTGTAGAGAATGGAATAAAATGCCACAGTAGGTTCTGCTTTAAATGTGGCAAATCTGCATCAGAAACATACAAATTGATTAAACAAGCATACGGTGAGGAATGTTTATATCAGTCCAGCCTATGTGAGTGGCATGCACGTTTTTGTGATGTTCGACAGTCATTGGAGAATAGTGAAAGGAGTGGACGACCTTCAACAAACAACACTAATAAAAATCTGCAGCCTGTTTGCTAACTGCCTGGCTTTGGTCCTCAAATAACATGTCAGATGATAGCAAAAGAACTTAATATTGATAATATATATAGCATTATTCGTGATATTCTTGTCAAGTGGAATATGTGCAGTACATTAAGTTCGTCTCACATTTTCTCACCCCAAAACAAAGAGAGCTGCAAGTGACTGCTTCACAAAACTTGGTGGAATGGGGAATGGCGACCCAGATTTTCCCAGCAAGATAATAACTGGTGATGAATCATGATGTTTTGAGTATGATCCATCCACAAAACGACAATTTTCTGAAACTGCATTTCCTTTATGCGCAGATCATCATGTGAGATGTATAACTAAATATTAGTGCCAAAGGCCATGTATATGGTGAGTTTTTGACATGCTCTATACCTATCATCTATAATTATTTCTTATGTATGAACAGGTTTTTTTTTTTTTTTATCTACTGCCAATCTAGAATTTCCAGACTGCTGCTAAATATTGCAGTATAATGTGCCTTTTGCAGGTGCCATATCCTAAAGCTGCTAAATAAATATTTTACACTGTGTCCTCAGTGTACTATGGTAAAAACCATTGACTGTTTGAAATTGGTAGACAGCTTTGGTGATATACACATACACTATGTTATAAATATACAATTCTTACATCTAACATTTATTTCTTTTTACAGAGATTATTTAGTTTTTACAAACCAAGGAAAAATTTACCACAGAGACTGGTGCTTTATATTTAATGGTACCTCTTCTTGTCTCCTGAGGAATGTGTGAACTTTAAGTGATGATCTCACTGTTCCAAGTTTAATCCTCTTGATGTTACAATCTTTATGTTACCCTTTTATTAAATTCTATTCTCGTCTTTGAAATAAAAGTACCATACCAAATTTTCAGAATCATCATCATCATCATTGTCAACCATTATCAATCCACTGCTGGACGAAGGTCTCCCCAAGTTTCCTCCACAACGGTCTGTCTTGTGCCAGTCTCCTCCATGTCACTCCCGCATATTTTCGAATTTCATCCACCCATCTCCCATGTGGTCTTCTTCTGGGTCTTTTCCTGTCCTTTGGAATCCAATCTAAAATTTCGGCTGTCCATCGATGGTCTGTCCTTCTGGCAGTATGTCCAGCCCATTGCCATTTCAGGGATTTAACTCTGATCATGATGTCTTCCACTCTCGTCATTTTTCGGATCCACGAGTTCCTCTTCTTATCTCTCCTGGTTATGCCAATAAATATAAAAACTACATCCCAAAAAGTTATAGTAATAGATGGTATGAAAGTGTTTTACATGTATGTGTTGTTCTGTATGTAGCTGTTATTGCTATCATGGCAAATTCCAAATCTCCTTTACTGATTTTTCAAAAAATATGCTACCTACAAAGAAAAATTCCACAGAAAAAGGGCTTACAGTGTGGCTTACTAAAATTAACCATTGTGAAGGCTTGTTCTAATTTTTCTGAGTTCAGTAGACTTGTAGACTCGTGTGTGTGTGTGTGTTAACAATATCAACCTGAGCAGTTAGTAAAAGGGTAACTTTTAATGCTAATTCCACATGTTATTAAGAGAGGGATCCTAGGTGTTTTGCTACAATTTATGCAAGTTTTTCTTCTCTAACTTTTGAGTCAATATTTCTGTATTAGCACAATCTACATTGGTTTAAATGCTTGTGCGTGTTTTATATTTGCCAAGTGGTGAAGTGAAAATTGAGAAAGAAATTGATGTATGTTGTGCACATATGTAATCTGTAGCATTACATATTTAATATTTTAACTTATTTCATGTTCATATCCTATAAAATGTCAATTTGTTGCATATTTTTTTGTTAAGGTTCCAAATTTGACTGAAGGAGAAGAATATGAATTCCGTGTCATTGCTGTGAACGATGCTGGAGAAAGTCCACCTAGTCGTCCATGTGCCTTAGTTAAAGCTGAAGACCAGCCAGGTATACAAACTATTATTAAATGTTCCCTTGTTTCAGTTATCATTAATTTTTCATTTAGAATAAAGTCATGAGCATTCATGACCTGCTAGAATGAATATTTTTGTAGTAGCAACCGTGAAATGGCAAAATGTATAGAAGCTAGTTCTTTGATTTCATATGTGGTTTCTCAGGATTTAAAATAATTCATTATTGCTGATGGTACAAAATTCCAGACTCTCCTTTCTCCTTTGAAAGGTAGATTTTATTATCACTGTTTTTAAATAGAATGATGAACTAAAGAAAATGTGATGCAGTGGTTGTAAGGTAAAAAGTCTGACGCAAATTAGAAGAAAGAATGAGTAGATGTAAGGTAAAAGTAATTCTCAAATAAATGTTATACAAGAAAAATGAAAAAGCATAAGGTAAAAAGTCATTCATGAATAGAAGATAAATGCTATTGTTCAAGGCAGAGAGAAGAGGGAACAAAACAGAAAGAAAGCATTGGCGAAGGTAAGGAAATTAAAAAAAAATGAAACGGCTTTTAATAAGTTCTGATGACTTATATTACTTTTGACTTGCACACACTTTCTCTTAAGTATAGTCGACAAAATTGGCTGTATGGAACTAATGATTGATGAAAACTGCAATAAAATGTATGTGTGAATAACATTGGAAATATGCAAATATGGTCAAAATGATAGAATAGTATGTGACCACATATAATTTTCATAAGAAACAAGAACTGCAAACCTATAATAATGTGAAAGATAGAGTTGATGTGGAAAACCTCATTTCTTAATTGCCAGTGCATTCTGCTTGTATTCAAACTTATTTGTTTCTGTAACAATATGTTACACAGACAGCATATGGATGCCTTTACACATGGTCAAGATGTTGGAATTAGGCGAAACACAGTGATGTTGCTAGGACAATAGGTGTTCACCAATTCTTGGTGTCAAGGCTGTGGAGAAATTACCAAAAGACAGGTAACACTATTTGTCCACATGTACAAAATGACCACAAAGTACAGTAGTGGCTCAGGATGGCTTCTGTGTGTCTGCCTAATATAACAGGCAGCAAGACATAACAGGCACATGTCAGTGAAAGAGCTTTCTTAGGAGCTGTCTGCAGCTCATGGTTGAAAAGTTTCAAGGCAAGATGAGTTCATGAACAAGAACTTTATGTGATTCACTTACAGTTTGTATTTCACTCATCCCCAAATTTATTTTTACTTATTTCTTTTCTTAACCATGTTCATTCCTTAAAAAAAATTACTTTCTGTAAGTGAAGTAGAACTTCTGTTGATCATGCATTAAAGAATATACATTTTAAAAATTATAGCTTAAACAGTTAATATTTCTTAACAGATAAACCTAGGATTGAAGCTGGAGCTTTGAAGGACATTGTTGTCAAAGCTGGTCAAGAATTTAGCCTCACTGCACCATTTACTGGATTCCCCAAGCCCAATGCCATATGGTCTAGGAATGAAATTGATCTTGATGAGAAGGACACTCGGTGTTACTTTAAGGTAGAATTCTTTCCCTCTGTTTCTAACTGAATAGTGCTGTTTAGCTATAGATTATATTGTAAGCATGAATTGTATTGTAAGTGTGTAAGGGATCTTGAACAAAACACTGTTATTTTATATGTTTAGTGCTTGAGTGATTTAATTTTAAAATTATACACAAGGGCAATAATTAAAAAACCTTTTCCTCATTAGCATTTAAAACATACTCTCAGGAAATTAAGACAATATATGCCATGGTCATAAGCAATCATGAAAAACACAAGTAAAAATATTACTCACCCTTGGTATTGGTTCTTTAAACATATGTTGTTTTGGGCACTTTCATGAAAGCTCTAATCTATGTGAGAAGATTAGGAGGCCAAATGTAACTTTTAGTTTTGCATTAATTTAAAGAATGTAAATAGGGATATTTTTAAATTTCAGTTACTAATATGGCATTTTTAAATATGGTTTTGAAAGTTTTATGAAAGTTTAACAAACTGGCTCGTACCTAGCACAAATGCTTGGAAGCAGTGCAGCATTTGTGCTAGGTAGCAAAACTGTGTATCGGTAACAATGGCTTTAATATAAAATTTAAAGGTGAATAAGAATTATCATTGTTGATTAACTTAGTATGTGTAAAATAGAGGTGATGTTTTGCTAACTATAATGTGAGGCTTAAAGAAAAAAATAGGGTGTTTACATATCCAAAACAACTTATGTTTAAAAAGCAATAGTGAGGGTTAATAATATTTTTACTTGCATTTTTCATGATTGCTTATGCCCATGGCATATCTTGTCTTAAACAAATTTTAATATTTTTGTTAACTATCTATACTCATATATGACAAAATTTTCAAAAATGCTTTACAACCATTTCAAAATTATGGGTTTTTATTTTACTAAGGAACAAAGGAGATTTTTAAGTCAAATTTTCTGGTAGTACCCCTACCCTTCCTCAGAACTACAGCTATAGTAGATTTTGCCATTCAAGAGGTAAATTCCAACCTTTCAAATCATTTAATGCTGTATCTCTTCTTCTCTCTATTTTCAGTCTTTGTGACAATTTTCTTTGGAAAAGTGCTGTTCATGTGTCCGAACTTTTACAGTGTCCCAAAGCACTTTATGTCTTGTATTTTGAACATGTCTGTCCAAACCTGTCCTGTTTTCTTTGTTATATTTTTAATTGCAGCTTCATGCTCTGGCAATCTGGTTTTCAGCTGTCTTCCTGTTTCTTCAACCTAGCTGAAACTACACTCGCATTTTGTGTTGTAGACCACACCTTCCAGTAAAAGGATGTTTTATTTCTTTTTGCTTTAATTTTGGATGACAGTTACTGATTTCATTTTGTAATCCTGGAGCCAGTCTGACTAGAAACTTCTCACTAATCCTAGTCGGATATATATATATATATATAATTTGTGACTCTACATAATTAATGTTGCATTTACCATAATGTTTTTGATTTCTGTAAATATAATTCGATTCTTACTCAAGTTAGTGTATTAATTGTTTGATAATTGTCTTTTTAAATATGTCATACCATACAGCTCCTCATATGGGTAAAATATGTATTATAATTTTGGTAATTAAGTTTATTCTTTCATTGCTTTTTATATGGTTTTTAACTTATTATTTAGCAGCAAAATATTTTTGAAGTCCAAAACATAAGTGTCATACTTCAGATTATCTGTAAAATGCAGTTTGGTTGATAAGGGATAAAAAGGCTGAGAATAACTGACTACTATGGCTGTTTCGGCTCATTTATGCCTAAATGGCTCATTACTATGATAAGGTAAAGATCTTCACTCATACCTTTGGGGGTGATGATTTAGATTCATGTACTTCAGTGAGATGAAAGTGCATTGTCCTGTCATACTTAAATAGCACCAACTTTCACTCTGATACAATATAATTTTCAAATTTGCAGAATATTCCTCTATATTAGCTGAGAACTTTTGCTTAGGTGTTGTGTGTTTTGTTTTTCTGTAGATGACAAGAACTTAATTCTTTTATAATTTAGTACATGCTTCTTGTTAGTTTTTGTTATGTTCTTGTCATTTGCAAAGCCTCGGCTGTATATTTCTTTTTGGCATATCTCTACTTCTGAGAGTCTGTTTCAAAAAACTATTTTTCCATTGAATAGCAGTAACATGGACGAAGCCCCCCCCCTTGCATATTAAATACTGCAGTGCACATCCTGCCAAAACAAATATTTCTTAATCAATTACCAGTGCTATGCTTGAGTGATATGAACTTGTGTAAGATGGAGTTTATGTATTCCATACTGTTTGTCCTTTTCTAATTTACACTATCATTCCTTTTATCTGATTATGTGTTAAGTTCAAAAAGATTTAAAGGTAATGAGTGGGAATTTTTTTCAGTGTTCGCCTGTAAAGCAATTTTTAAGCAACACTTCCATTTGTATAACTTTTCAGAAAGCTTGAAAATTGTATCATTGTGGAACAGGAAATGAACCAGCATAATTTCTGCTTCAGCATGGTAGACATTATTGTCCCTGGAAAAACATATTTCTAAGCAATGGTATTTAACATCTGATCAAACTAGTGATTTCTGGTCTGCTGTACATAACTTTACTTCATAGATGCGTGTCTTCTATTTGGTGTTATGGATCAAAATTAAAAAAAAAGGGATTTTTAAATATTGTGCTATGGGTTTTCCAATTTGCAGATATTTTCTTTCTATTTTTTTAAAGTTTAATTATCTACATGTAGCTGTAGTTACAGTTTTGTGTCTTGAAAGTTACATTTAATTCTCTTACCATGATTCCCTTGAAATAAAAAAAAATAAACATAATTAGCCTAGCTCCTAAACAGAAATGTTAAATGAAGGAAATTCACATCGTTAATTATTTCATGTTTAGCAATGGGGCTTTATCATGCATTGTGGATTGGAAATTTTAGTATTGTGGTTTTATGGGCAATGCCCTGTTTCAAAAGTTGAATGACATTTTTTTTTTTTCTGCACTGCCTTAAGATGGTTTTTTGACACTTGTTCTGTACTTAATCTCTATTCTGTTTTTGTAAGTTTTATAAAATTTTATGCATTTGTATAATTAAATTTTCATGCTGGATTTTCATAGGTCGGGGAAGATTATGCTGTTCTAGCAATAACAGATTCCAAGAGGTCTGATTCTGGACAGTATAAGCTCTTCTTGAAAAACATCTCTGGTTTTGATACTTGTTACTGTAAAGTCACAGTTTTAGGTAAGCTTCTTCATTTTATTGCTGATGATGTGATATGTGCTACAAATATTTTAGTTTAATAGTGAATTTCAGAAAATATTATTCATTAATAAACTATACTCAAAGTTTCACATTCAGATATTTTTTTGCTATTGAAAAATGCAGTTCACAATTATAAGGTGCTTCTTTTTTCTTTGTACACAATTCATAGTTGTTGTTTTTTATTATTACAAGTCATAAAAAGTATCCTAACATAATAAACTCCATTATTGTGCTCATTCATTGTATTAAAGATGCTGAAAATGTGTGTCAAAGGTCAAATAATTTGACTCTGTAACACAACAATGGATAAAACTGAATAATATTTCTAACTCAATCTTGTCTTGTTTCACATAACAATCAGCATTACTTTAGTTAAATGTAGTTGAATGTTTTCTGTGACCTACCATTTAGCTTCGGCATACTATTTAAACATCTTAAGACTTGTTATGTATTTCACTGTTTTCATGAGGTAGAAATAAAAATGCATATTAAAGTGAGATAAAATAACAATAGAAGGGAACTAGTATTTTTGTTTTAGTAAGAATTTATCTGAACTTATAGAAAAGAGATGCATTTGCTTAACTTTTTGTCAACCTTTTGTGAAAAGAGTGTGAAAGAAACATGGTCATCTGTATTTTTCCAAGTGTCGAACTGAATGTAGAATTTTAAGGAGGCATACCTTTTTAGGCATCTGTAGGAACAGAGGCAGACTGAGATGTAAAGTTTCCAAAAAAGCTTCATATATCATTTTTAATTCCAAGAAAAAAAAACTCCAATCTACCACGAATCTTTAAAATTAGTTGCGCACTATGGTCATTTAAACCTTGAAATAAAAAAACAACCATTATTAATCCACTGCAGAATGAAGGTCACCCCAAGTTTCTTCCAGAACTGCCTGTCTTGAGCCGTGAATTTCATCCACCCATCTCCCATGTTGTCTTCTTCTGGGTCTTTTCCTGTCCCATGGAATCCAGTCTAGAATTCTCTCTCTCTCTCTCTCTCTCTCTTTATATATATATATATATATATATATATATATATATATATATATATTATATATCATCATCATCATCATTGTCAACTATTTATCAATCCACTGCTGGACGAAGGTCTCCCCAAGTTTCCTCCACAACGGTCTGTCTTGTGCCAGTCTCCTCCATGTCACTCCCGCATACTTTCGAATTTCATCCACCCATCTCCCATGTGGTCTTCTTCTGGGTCTTTTCCTGTCCTTTGGAATCCAATCTAAAATTTTGGCTGTCCATCGATGGTCTGTCCTTCTGGCAGTATGCCCAGCCCATTGCCATTTCAGGGATTTAACTCTGATCATGATGTCTTCCACTCTCGTCATTTTTCGGATCCACGAGTTCCTCTTCTTATCTCTCCTGGTTACACCAAGCATGCACCTCTCCAGGCTGTTTTGAGTTGTCTGCAGCCTTTGTATGTCTCTTTTAGTTAAGGTCCACGTCTCTGCCCCATACGTAAGCACTGGAAGGATGCATTGATCAAACACTTTTCTTTTAAGACATAATGGCATATTGCTCTTGAAAATTATGCTGTTTCTTCCAAAAGCTCTCCAGGCAAGTTTTGTACGCCGATTAATTTCATCATCAATGTGACCCTCACTTGATATCTGCTGTCCAAGATAAACGTATGTGTCTGTTATCTCCAGCTTTTCTCCATCAATCGATAAATCTTCATTTCTTGTAAAAGCATTGAACATCACTTTTGTCTTCTGAAAGTTCATTTTTAATCCCACTTCTTTACTCTTGTCAGCAAGTTCCTGGATCATACTCTGCAGCTCTGATGGGGTAGTTGCAAAAATGACTACGTCATCAGCAAAATGAAGGTGGGTTAGATAATCTCCATTAATCTTTATCCCTTTGTTTTCCCAGTTCAGTGATTGAAAGACATTTTCCAATGTGGCATTAAAGAGCTTCGGAGATATGGTGTCACCTTGTCTCACTCCCTTTCCAATTTTTATGTGTGTTGTATTTTCAAACAGCCGAATCTTTGCACTTGCATTTTCATAGATGTTATTAATAATATTAATGTATGCATCTTCAATACCGCAGGATTTCAGAGCCATTGTAACTGCTGATGGTTTCACCGAATCAAAGGCTTTTTCATAATCAATAAAAGCCATGCACAATGGAAGTTCATATTCCCTCGCTCTTTCAATTAGTTCTCTCAGTACGTGGATATGATCTATTGTGCTGTAGCCACTCCTGAATCCAGTTTGTTCTTTCGGTTGAGCCATGTCCAGTGTCACCTTCAAGCGGTGTGAAAGAACTTTAGTGAAGATTTTATAAACCACTGATAGGAGGCTGATAGGTCTGTAGTTCCTGAGATCCTCAATGTCACCTTTTTTATGTAGCAGGATCATTGTAGCATTGTTCCAATCCTCAGGAATCTTCCCTTCATTAAGGCATCGAGTGAAAATTTGGGCGAGTACTGTTTCAATTTCTCCACTTGCTTCTTGTATGATGTCTACAGTAATCCCATCTTCTCCTGGAGTTTTCCCCACTTCATGTTCTTTATTGCATGTGCAACTTCTGCTGGGAGGACTGGAAGAACTCTGGTACTGGTACCTTTCATGATGTCTGGAGTGCATGTATCATCCCTTTCATATAATTTGGAGTAGAAATCTTTCACTCTTGTCAAAATTTTGCCTCTATTTCTTGTTACAGAACCATCTTCTTTTCTCAGTGCCATAATCTGTTTTCTTCCCTTACTGAGATGTCCCTTTGCTATCTTTAGGCTTTGGTTGTTTTCAATTGCTTTCCTCTCTAGTTCACAGTTGAGTTTCCTTATGTCTTCAGTGATACTTTTTCATACTGTATTGCATAGCTCTATATATTCCACTTTGGAAGTCACATCTTCTTTAGTTGTCCTCATCTCTCTTCTTTTTTGCATCAACATTTTGGTTTTTCCTGATAATTTGTTCACATGCAACTTGTTCTTAGACCCAGCTAATTTTGTTGCTGTTTCCATAAGAGCTTTGGTTACTTTTCTGTTAACTTCAGAAATATCCACTTCTTCCGATGTTAGGCCTTCTAACGCAAAGAATCTGTTCTTCAGTTCCAACTTGAAGGTATTATGGTGTTTTTTTTAAGGTTGGTTATGTCAATATATTTTGTTTGCCTTATGAGCTTGCCACGTTCAGGTTTAGTGTTTAGTGTTGAGGTGCATCTTACATGTTGAGGTGCATCTTACATCTCACCAATCTATGGTCACTACCTGTGCTGAACTTGTTTAGCACAGGTAGAGTTAAATTCAAGAAGCCTGCAGTCTTCTGTGACGAATTTTTTGTTACACATAATAAAATCAATTTCACTTGTCGTCCCATATCGATGTCTCCATGTCCATTTCCTGTGTAGCTTTTTCTTGAAAAAGAAGTTCAAGATGAAAAACCCTTCTGCCTCTGCAAACTCTACGAGCATATTTCCACTCTGATTTCTATTGTCGTGACCGAATTTACCTACTGAAGTTTCATTCTGTTGCCGTTGCCCTATTTTTGCATTGAAATCTCCCATAATTATCTTCAAGTGCTGCTTACCTTTATTATTTACATGACGAATTATCTCATAAAATTCTTCAATTTCTTCTTCAGGATGACTTGTGGTGGGTGCATAAGTTTGAATAATCTGAGCCTGGTATCTACTCAAGAGTTGGATAACGAGTCGTGCAGCTCTGTCAGAGGAACTTTCAACTTCTACAACTTTATCCTTCAGTTTTTTGTTTATTATAAATCCAACACCACTAGTTCGGCCAGTATCTGTCCCATGATAGTAGAAGAGATGTCCACTTTTCAGTTCAATGAGATCTTCTCCTTTTCTCCTTACCTCACTTATCCCGACGATGTCCCACTTGATCCTTTGTAGTTCCTCTTCCAATTCAAGAAGCCTTGAATCAGAAGATAGGGAGCGTCCATTATACATAGCCAAGGTCAGCATCAGATGGCAGCCTAGTCCGGTCCTCCGGGGATTCTTAGCACCCTCTGCCTTCAAGTCGCACTGGTCGCTGCCTTGGCCAGGTACATTCTAGCTGCCGGAGACTGAGGGCCAAGATTTAAGTTGTGGAGTCATTTTGGAGGGGTTTGGCCATAACTCACCACGCTGGCCAAGCGGGTTGGTGAGTGTGGGATAGCATTTCCTCTAATCCCGATGGTATAGTTATACCGCTATTGGCGGTCGTCAGAGCCCCTTTAGTGGGAACAGGATGCACCACGAGAAGGCGTGGTTGACATTTGTCAAGGAGAGGCTGTGATGTTACGCATCACCTGATCTTACATCCCATATATATATATATATATATTGAGACAACCGATTCCTACATTTATCTTAAGCAGCAGATATAAATTGAGGGTCACATTGATGAAGAAATAAACTTTTTAGACATCTGTAGGAACAGTGGCAGCCTGAGCTGTAAAGTTTCCAAAAAGCTTCATATACCATTTTTAATTCCAAAAAAAAAAAAAACCCTCCAATCTCCCATGGATCTTTAAAATTAGTTGCTTACTATGGTCATTTAAACCTTGAAATAAAAAAAAACAACCATTATTAATCCACTGCAGAATGAAAGTCTCCCCAAGTTTCTTCCACAACTGCCTGTCTTGAGCCATGAATTTCATCCACCCATCTCCCATGTTGTTCTCTTCTGGGTCTTTTCCTGTCCCATGGAATCCAGTCTAGAATTTTCTCTCTCTCTCTCTCTCTCTCTCTCTCTCTCTCTCTCTCTCTCTCTCTCTCTCTCTCTCTCTCTCTCTCTCTCTCTCTCTCTCTCTCTCTCTCTCTCTCTCTCTCTCTCTCTCTCTCTCTCTCTCTCTCTCTCTCTCTCTCTCTCTCTCTCTCTCTCTCTCTCTCTCTCTCTCTCTCTCTCTCTCTCTCTCTCTCTCTCTCTCTCTCTCTCTCTCTCTCTCTCTCTCTCTCTCTCTCTCTCTCTCTCTCTCTCTCTCTCTCTCTCTCTCTCTCTCTCTCTCTCTCTCTCTCTCTCTCTCTCTCTCTCTCTCTCTCTCTCTCTCTCTCTCTCTCTCTCTCTCTCTCTCTCTCTCTCTCTCTCTCTCTCTCTCTCTCTCTCTCTCTCTCTCTCTCTCTCTCTCTCTCTCTCTCTCTCTCTCTCTCTCTCTCTCTCTCTCTCTCTCTCTCTCTCTCTCTCTCTCTCTCTCTCTCTCTCTCTCTCTCTCTCTCTCTCTCTCTCTCTCTCTCTCTCTCTCTCTCTCTCTCTCTCTCTCTCTCTCTCTCTCTCTCTCTCTCTCTCTCTCTCTCTCTCTCTCTCTCTCTCTCTCTCTCTCTCTCTCTCTCTCTCTCTCTCTCTCTCTCTCTCTCTCTCTCTCTCTCTCTCTCTCTCTCTCTCTCTCTCTCTCTCTCTCTCTCTCTCTATCTATCTATCTATCTATCTATCTATATATATATATATATATATATAGATAACCGATTCCTACATTTATCTTGGGCAGCAGATATCAAGTGAGGGTCACATTGATGAAGAAATTAATCGGCATAAAAAACTTGGATGGAGAGCTTTTGGAAGGAACAGTACAATTTTTAAGAGCAGTATGCCATTATGTCTCAAAAGAAAAGTGTTTAATCAATGCATCCTGCCAGTGCTTACGTATGGAGCAGAGACATGGACCTTAACTAAAAAAAAAAAAAAGACTGCAGACAACTCAAAGAAGCATGGAGAGATGCATGCTTGGTGTAACCAGGAAAGATAAGAAGAGGAACTAACTTGTGGATAAGGAAAATGATAGGAGTGGACAACATCATGACCGACCAGAGTGAAATCACTGAAATGGCAATGGGCTAGACATGTTGCCAGAAAAATGGATCACCGATGGACAACCGAAATTTTAGACTGGATTCCGAGGGACAGGAAAAGACCCAGAAGAAAACCCCTTGGGAGATGGATGGATGAAATTCGAAAGTATGCTGGATAGACATGGAGGAGACAGGCCTAAGACAGACAATTGTGGAAGAAGTTTGGGGAGACCTTCATCCAGCAGTGGATTGATAATGGTTGTTGTTGTTGATGATGATGATGATGATGATATAAAGAATTATTCCTTACATTCCAAGAATTTTTTTATGATGAAACAGTTCTAGTTATCAGATCACATTCTCTAAATGTTTATTACATGGATGATTAAATCATTTTTGTATTTCCCGTAATCAAGAACATAAATGAACATACAAGAGAAGGCTGAAATTCTGCTCTGCATGTATTTTGTAGAATTCACCTCCATGTCTTTTCTCAACAAAGACTTACTGATCCATCTAAAATATGAGTTCTTGTCTTATTTTTGCTTCGTTGCTCTTGTTATGTTGATTTCATTTCTCTTTAATTCATACCCTGAAACATATGCCGGCCCCCTCCCCCCCCAATGGAAGTGAACAGTAGCCCAAGCAAAGAACAATTAAAGACTGAATCAATGTAAAACAAAACCAACAAAGCAGAAACAATGTAATAGCCTATATTTTACATTATCAGTAATTCTTTTTCAGGAAAAGACATAAATCTAAAGAACAAAAGTCTATCCTTCTCCTGTATATTCAGTTGTGTTCCTACATAAAGAGGAGAAGCAAAGATGATACAATGAAACAAGCTTGTAATCCATTCCAACTTGGAAATAGAACAAATGTTGTAAACACAAAAAGAGCAGCACTGGTTAAAAATCCACAAGAATTTTATAATATGAACTTTTTGTAATTCCTACTTATAAGACTATTAACTCATAAAAGTCATGCACACTGGAAGCAAAAACGATTACAACAACATACACTGAAGTGCCAGAAAAACTGGTACAGACGAGCTTATGCAAAATACATAACAACGTCACTTATGCACGTATTCGGTTGCATCCGCCAGTGCGTATATAAAGTGATAGACATCCTTGCCAGCTGTCATAGCTGTTTTTGGCATGAGAATGACACGTAATAACGATTTAATCAGGATTAAACGCAGTGTCGTAGTTGGCGCTTGTGAGTTGGGCCAGATGGTATTTCGGAGGTAGAAACGAAGTTCGGATTTTCATGGATGACCATTGCAAGGGTGTACCGTGACTACAAGAATTCCGGCAAAACCTCCAACCTACGATACCAGTGTGGCCATAAAAAGACATTGGGTGACAAGAATCGTTTCATGTGATAGGCGTACAACACTCTCGCAGGTATCATAGGAATTCAATGCTGGAGCCTCAACAAGCATCAGCGTCTGGACTGTGCAACGTACCCTGCACGATATGGGCTTTGGGAGCCGACGCCCAACTCGACTCCCCTTGATGGGTGCACGACACAGAGCTATGCACCTTGCTTAGGCATGGCAACACCGCCACTGGACACTTGATGACTGGAAACAAGTAGCTTGGTCTGACAAGTTGCGTTTCCAACTGCATCGGGCAGATGGAAGGATCCGTGTGTGGCGCAAACCCCATGAAGCCATAGATCCCGCCTGTCAACAGGGAATTGTACCAGCTGGTGGGGCGTCCATACTGGTATGGGGTGTGTTTAGCTGGACTTCACTGGGACCCCTGGTACGTCTACAAACGTCTGTGACCGGCCAACGCTATGTGCACATCCTTTCTGACGAGGTACACCCGTTCATGTCCTGCATTCATGCTGATGGGTTGGACCTGTTCCAACAGGACAATGCACCTCCACACAAGTGTCAGGACGCCACATTATGGTTAGAGGAGCAATTCATCTGAGTTTGGGGTGTTGCCATTCCCATCCAAGTCCCCAGATCTGAACGTAATAGAACACATTTGGGATGCATGCAACGCGCTATCGAACACAGGAATCCGAGACCTCGGAATACACCCGAATTGTGGAACGCTCTGCAGGAAGTATGGTGTGCATTGCTTACAACATATTTCCAGAAGCTAATGGAGTCCATGCCCCATAGTATTTCTGCAGTCCTGCGCTCCCGCGGGGGACCTACCAAGTATTAGACTGGTGTACCAGTTTTTCTGGCACTTCAGTGTATATCTAACTGGGTAAATGGTCAAGAAGTTATTGCCTTAGTTCAGTTTGTGAACAGAATAAGATATCAAGACATTTAAAAACACAAAATATTTTTGCATTTGCAAAAATGAAGGTCAAATTAGATTAACCGAGACCATTATTATTGAAAAAACGAAAAGCTATACTTGTAGTGTCAATGACTACATCATGGAAGCTACTAATTCAAAGAGAAAAAGAATTTGTCTAAGAAAGGCACAAAAGGTTCTCCCATAAGTGCAATAGAAAGTGCCACAATGCAGCAGTCACAACAGACCAAAGATAACAAAGACCTGGGGAGAAAATACAGGACTCATATCATTCTAGCGGCTTGCGGTGCCACAGGAGGAAAACAAATCGGGGGCAAGCATGGCTTGATAATACCTAGAGTATAAGTTAAATTATATCACAAGAAGAACTCAGATTTGAATTCTTGATGGTGATGTAATCATTTTTGAAACTTGGTTATTTGAAGAAGTTTCTGGATTTTTGAAGAATGATTAGGTCAAAATATGTTAATTGATGTGATCATTCAAGGCTATGAAAATTTCATAAATGTTATTCTTTGCTAAAAGGTTGCCATTTATTTTGCAAGAATATTTGATAATTTCAAAAATTGTTCTAATGAGTGTTGGAATATGTTTATTTTTTGGAATCTTTTCCATTTATCTTCCATCAGTGTGACAAAATGATTTCAGAATTAATATATAAGTTTAACATCATTTTAAATGTCATTATATGCATTTTTGTCATGATCTTTATCATCATCAAAATATTTTGGCAAACAATATGTATTCAGCTACATCAGGTGAAATAAGTTTGCATCTGTGGATTTTGAGTTTGCCAAAAGAATGAAATGTGTTGTCTATTTAGTGACAAGAACCTTTTGGTCTGCAAAAGCCTTTGCATATCATACCAGTATTGTATACCATTGATACACTGTTGTTGGGCAGAATTTATTGCACATAATAAACTTATCTTCTCAAATATAGTGCTTTAATTCCAAGGTCCTAATTTGAAATTCATTGTCTTAAATGAAGTGCAAAGTTTTATTAAAAATGCATTTGAGTCAGTTATAATATGTGGTGTTGGTTCAGGATTATGATGATTTTAATACAAATAAATTATTACAATAAACTTAAATGTACTGCAATAATAGAGAAAACAATGCTAGATAATTTCAGTGTATCATTTAGTTGTGAAAAAACTCTTTAGTACAAGATTGTATTTTAAAAATGTTATTTTTCTTCACTTTTAAAAATGACAAACTGTCTTTTCTGTGTTCATCCATTTTTATGTAACATGATCCACTGATTAGTTATTTACTGTTCTCAATCATGAACACAAATTTAAATATAGAAAAGAGGTGTTCTTAATCTGAAAACTTTATCATTAGATCGTCCAGGACCTCCCGAAAATGTAAAAGCTGAAGATGTGGAAGGTGAATCACTGACCCTAAAATGGCAGCCTCCAAAAGATGATGGTGGTGCAGAAGTTACAAACTATATTGTTGAGAAGAAAGAGAAAGGAACAACTTTATGGTCACGTGTAAGCAGCTTTGTTACTGGAACTGCCACACGTGTTCGCAATTTAACAGTTGGCAGACAATATGAATTCAGGATTATGGCTGAGAATCAGTATGGAACTAGTGATCCAGCTACAACTGATCCAATATATGCAAAACCACCATATGGTATGAATATTTTTGAAATAAATTGTTGTTGTTTTTAAGATATTTTTTCTCATGCAGTTTTAGCAATTATTATGCAACTACTCCAGTGACATAGTGCTGATGACGAAATAGGCTTTAGTTTGAAAATTTGACCACCAACTTTTTGAATAATAACCTCTATAAGACCCGTAGAAAAGTTGGTGTCATCTAATGTTTGGGAGATAGGAGCCTTTCATGTACTGAAACTGTCTGTTCAATAGATGCATGCAGTAACACACATGCACATATGTGGTGAGTAATTTTGTATAATATTAACTGAGGGAAGCTTTTATTTCTGCGGAAAAAAATATTTTTTGTAATTTTAAATGTTCGTCTTTATGAAAAAATTTACTCATACAAGTTAATAAAATTCTTTTATTTTGATTCAGTTTTCTTTTAATTTAAATCTCATGCTTCTTTTAGGGTTAGTTATTCTTGGCCAGAAAAGGTGTTTTCATAATTTCTTGATATTAGTTTCAGAGTTTTATATATAAGGTGGGTGGGAAGAGCAATGCAAGACTTCTTGAAAATTGCATCATTTTGTGAATTGGTTGCTGAAATCTTTTTCCTTCTGAAATTGAACAGAAGAGGTTGTGAATGTTAGTTAGTGGAATGCCCTACATACTGCCTCTATTCAGACAAAAAAGTCATGCTCAGTAAATGGCAATGTTGACTGATGGGCCAGTTGCCAAGTGAGTATATCTCAGATATGTTCAGTGGGGGATAAATCTGGTGAGTGCACAAGTCAAATAAGAAATGGCACATGTTGGGTATCCAAGTTATCTTACACATTATGTGCCACATGTGGCCAGGCATTGTCTTGTTGAAAGATAGAGACAGGCCCCCATCTGTGGTATGGCTTTTGTCTCCAAAACATCCTCAGTGTACTACTGGTAGTTCAAGGTCATGGCAATGTGTATGAGACTAGAATATAAATGAAGCTCAATAGCACCTCCACACTGAAACATTCCATGTCGGGTCCATATTATGCTTTGAAATGGATGCCTCCAGCAGCCACTCACCAGAGTGTCTCCGTACAAGTGTCTGTTGATCATGGTGCATCAGGTTAAATCCCGATTCATCTGTACACACTGTGATGCCATTTGTCACGCAGGTGTCTCAGTTCTTGGCACCATAGCAGTGTCTGACATCAGTGGTATAGGGTCAGTTGAAGTTACAGCAATAAACGGCAAGTGGTGAGTCCTCTGTGCAGCAAATAGCATTGAACACAGCTTGAAGACATCTCCTGACATGTGGTACAGATGCCAGTCTGGGAGTTCATTCATGCAAGATTTATACTCTAGCTACCTCACATTGGTGTGCCCTACCCTCCTGTTCCCACTGCTGCCATACTCGCATCATCATGCTTGCATTTCTTTCAGCACAAGTGACGATATCACGAAAAGACAATCTGGCTTCCCATAGTCCTACAATTCTGCCACATTCAAAATCTGTGACAACTGTACAAACAGATTTCTTCTGCTGAAGTGTGGCATGGGTACTTGCTTGCAATAATACACTGCCTGCATTTGTATGATGCAATTATGGAAACATATTATCTGCAGTCTTCTTTTCTACCTACACTGGATCAGTTGAAAGAGAATTTCTCACACACAATTTGCATGTGCACTGTTGCTGTAATCATTTGCATCCCATACTGTGGCCTACTGCTGCTTACAAGCTTCCACCTGATTCAAGTAATTCTTCTGGGTTTTGTCATTTCAATATATGGCAGTGCAGTTTTAATGCAGTGGACATGATTTTAAAGTTGTGTAAACCCTACCTCCTACCCCACTATAACATCTTCCGGGGGAGGATAGAATTTAAAAGAATGCCCCTAAGGTTTAGAACACTCTTTTGTGCTGCAGGTGGCATAGTGGTTAGTGCTTCTGGCTGTCACAGAAAGGACCTCGGTTCAGTCCTGGCCAGGTAGAAACCTTCGAATGACTGAATATTCGCTGTGGCTTGAACGAGCATGTTAAGCCAACAGATTCTGGGTACTGGCCCCCTGGTAATGAACTTAAGGGCATCTGTTCTTCCCTCTTTCTACATCACTTCCATGTGACTTTCCTGTCATGTACTCTAGCCCAGATATCCTAGCTTCCTACTTCTAAGAGTTGTTAAAAACCTAGGGTCAGACACTCCCTTCCTGAAATCCTCTACATTAATCTCTCTCTCTCTCTAAAACACTTTCAGTTTTTCAAACAGATGGATCGTGTTTCCTTTGACATGATTATTATTTCTATACATGAAAGAGAGACAAAGTGCTAATTCAGAGTCCTCCCTTTGGGAACACACAAGCTAGGAAATTTTCAGAGAAATATGAGTCAGACACATCAGCTGCCACTGAAAAGAAATACTGTGAATTAATTAGCATAACTTTTATTTAGCACTAAAAGTTGTATTGCAAGCACTCTACTGGATTTGCACACATCATTTCTATTATATCTAACCAGTGGCGGCGGAACCGCCCGGGCCGCCAGGGCCTGGACCCGATCAATAATTTCAATAATTTTAGCCAAGATTTTATTTTTATATTTTTTTAATTGGCATATGTGCGATTTTTTGTTGTGATGTGCCTTAGAAAGTTCCTCTAGATAAGCAGTCAGGTGGTCCTAATCCCTAACAAAGCTCCTTAGGCATTGTTTTTCTCCTGTTTGTTCCAGGAAGTGGGAAAGGAGGAGGGTGCACCACGATTTGAAATTTCGGGCCAGGTCAACAAACTTCACTTTCCGCCGCCCCTGTGTCTAACCCTTCATTTGACAATGACTTTAATTGAAAAATCGTATTTAAAACTGAAACTGATAAAGAACTATTTAAGAAATATGATGAGTGGAACATAGACATTAGTGATGCAATATATATATATTCTTTCCTGTAAAGAAATGATGTCATGGAGATCAAAATGCCATGCAGATGGTACATAGTAGGAACAAGACATTAATATCCTGCCCTCCATATGGTGTTTGGCTTGTTTAAGCATGGCAGTGCACATGTGTGAAGCTCGAGAGCATGTGTAGCACTATCTGCCACACATGCAATATCAGTTGGAGCTGAAACTGTGGTTGTAATAGCTAAGGAATAAGATTTGACCCCCTTGGAAAAGGGCATGATCATCAGATACAGAGCAAAAGGTGGCAATATTCATGAAAGGCAAACTTTTTTGGCTGTTTGCAGGCTGTCATGGTTAAAATGTACTAGGAACAGATAGAAAAAGGCATGATACATAACTGGTAGGTGGGTGTTGAATGGCCATGTCTGCTTAGTGCTCTGGGAGAGAGGAGGCTCATCTGTGTTGTGTGGAACAATAGGAATGATACCTCAGCACAGTTGACCATCACAGAAAAGTGTATCCACAGCTACAGTGCAATGATCCCTCCACCATATGGGCTTATGGTGTAAACGCACAATCATAGCTTTGCCAAAAAAAATATTGGAAGTAGACTGTGGAAGATCGAAGAAAGTCCCCCCCCCTCTCTCTCTGTCTGTAAGAGTAATCATACATGGTGTGTAAGGTGAACCACTGTGGAGAAGATGCAACAAGATACCATGACCCAATGAGTACAGGCAGGTAGCAGGCATATCATACTCTGTGGAATGTTTTGTTGGGACATTCTGAATCTCCCCATGGTGGTTGATGGCTGCCTGAATGCCACCCTGCACCTGTCCATCATTGCAGACCAGGTTTATCCGCTTATGCTGACAGTGTGCCCAGGCTAAGCTGGTGTGTTCCAACAGGACAACACACTGTGTTATAAGGCCCTGATTGACCAGGACTGGTTCAAGGAACATTCAGATCACTTGCATGTTCTTCCATAGCCAACTATGTTACCCAACATGAACCCAGTTGAACATATTTAAAATGGTATAGATCAGGAGCTATGGTGCATGGACCCTCCACTGTGGACACTGAACAAACTACAGGCAGCACTTATACGAATATGTTTCCATACCAGCAGACACCTTCCAGGTACTTGTGGAGTCCATGCCACCTCACATGGCTGCAGTGGTGACAACTCACCTCACAGAGGATCTACACAATACTAGGTAGGTCTTCTTGATGTTTTGCTCCTACAGTGTACATAGGTGTGTTCAGGATTTTTTCTAATGATTTTTATGCAGACATCTGTATCAGGTTGTGGCATTCATATTATTTAGATCACGGATTAAGAGTAGAAAGTTTTTCAAACAAATTCTTAAAACCAAATGCGTTTGTAACAAGTGGTGTAACTACTAATTCTCTTTTCCAATATATTTTGTCAATCATGCTATGAATTTAGGCAGCAAAATGTCACTAAAGTTTCGCATATGATGTTTACTAGCTTCATTAAAATTCTAAGGATATATTGTAAAAATGACTGTAAAATATTACTCTCTGTTGGCTATTTCGCAATATGTTTGCCAAACCCTTGCTGTGAGATTTAAGATTTTCTTCACTTCACTACTAATTATAGGGCCTACCAGTTATCTTGTCGCAGATGCCCCCCAACAGGCTAGTTTGGTTGTCTATGCTACTGTTTTTTTATGTGGCCACCACATAAAAAAACAGGCTTGTTTTATCTGACTGCATCCATACAAAAAGGCTTTGCGTGTGTGTGCATGTGTGCTTCAAGTAATCACTGTAGGGCAAATCGCCTGGCTTTTATGTCTAGGTATCTGAATTTGTGGTACAGTTTTTTCATAGACTTTTACATTAGTTGTAAATCTTTTCTTCTCAATACAGGATGGATCAAAATTGTAACAAAAATTTATTGAACAGAAAGTAATGAGCTCAAAAAGTGACACACAGTTCAGAAAAGAAGCTGAAAGCCTTATGAAACTTCAGCATATGCTTCAGAAGTGAATTTGCACACATCCAAATGACTGTAACAAAAATTTATTGAACAGAAAGTAATGAGCTCATAAAAGTGACACACAGTTCAGAAAAGAAGCTGAAAGCCTTATGAAACTTCAGCATATGCTTCAGAAGTGAATTTGCACACATCCAAATGACTGTCAACATCCTTCCAAATGATTTGCAGTGAATGAGAATAAGTTTGTGCAAGAGCTGTGAGTGCCTGTTCCTTCAAATTGGCTAATGTTTTTGGCAACATCAGAATGCAAATGTGATCTGGAGAGACTGCAGATACCAGGTATGTCCCTGTGGTCAATCCAGAATTCAGGATATTCCATATTGAAAAATGCTGCAAAACTGTGGGTATTCCATCTTGTTGAGAAACCACATTGAATTTCTCTTCAAATAGCTGAAGCTTCAACCAGAAGCCCAACAATTCGCCATAAATAATTCCATTTGTTGTTGTTTTCCTACAAAAAATAATGGTTTGTACAGTTTGTTACAAGTCACAACACAAGAAAAATGTTGACTTTTGGACTATCCCTTATATGTTCAAAAAATGGTGTATGGAGTTGCACTATCTCATACATTGATATATCTGTGGACATTCCCTAAAATGTGAAATGTTGCTTCATCACTGAAACAGATTGCTGGCAGAAATGTTTCATCTTCCTCAGTGCAACATACAATCACTTGCAATGATATAAATATTATATTGCATAAGACAACATACGTTGTTATATTGCAAATTTATATAACCTTCCCTGGTCATATAAATGGCCCCTCACTCCAACATGTAAGAAAGCATGTGAGCATTGTGTTCAGTATGAATCAAGCAGACCAGCTCGTCAACCATCAGTTAGTGTTCTACTGAAGATCAAAATGGACAAAAAGAGTGGCCTGAGTGACTTTGAACATGGCATGATAGTTGGTGCCACTCATGTCAGTTTGGGCATCTCCCAAACTATGGTCCTTCTGAGCTTTTTGCACCCAGGCATAGCAAGGGTTTACCATGGTGCAGCAAGTAAACACTTCCAGCAATCGTCAATCCTGTGGACAAAAACATTTGATGGATCAGAGGAGTCAAAGGAGACTGGTGAAAATCTTGCAGTTGGACAGATAAGGCACAGCCCAGCCAAAGCCATCTTGAGTACTAGCAGGCCTTAGTCCTCGATTCGTGACGTCACCATCAGGGTCATAACAAACACAGTTATGACTGCCATCTTAGCTAGCAGTGAGGCAATATCAGGATTCTAATTTTTTGCAACTTCACAATAACAATGGAGAAAAGTGATAAATTTCAGTAAATGCAAAACATTTTGTAAAAAGCAAATACTTTATGACCCATGGGAGCGATGAATTCAGTGATTATTTTATATCTATAATCTCATTCAGATATAAAAAGAGCTTTAACTTTTCTTTTTACATCAATGGGTTATTGTTTCACACAAATTCACCGGTATTACTGTAGGCACCATGTACTTTTTTTAAACAAATTATATTCTATTTAATCTAAATAAGTTAAGGAGGGGGAAAAAATGCAAAACTGAAAAACTTTATCTGATATGTCATGCATGGAAAGTTCCTCATTAACTTTAAAATTGCCGTTATTGATATGGTAATTCCATATTCTTTCATCAACACAACATGCAACTGATACATATTTCTTTTATTTCAGCATGACGTCGGGAAAGTACATTTCTAAGTATTTCGTACAAAGTAAGGAAACCACACTGGACAAGAAAACAACGCATAATGATTAATGAAAAGTTGCTAAGCTTAATGATTCATGAAACATTGCTTAAACCTACTTAGTTTCACGGGAACTATTATGTTTGCAAAAAAAAAAAAAAAAAACCTAGTTCCATCAATTCATAAGAAATGTACAATCTAAATCAATAAAAATACTAACTTCTCTTTGAATCCTCACATTGCACAAATATTCAGAACTCTCAGTATAAGACACGCGCCGAGCAAACAGACTGTTTCTCGGTTTCAATCATAGCGGTTTTGGTTTGTTGTGACCTGGTTGCTGACATAACAAATGGGGAAATCACGTAGGCTTAGGCCTGCAATACTCGAGACGACTTTGATCCAGCAAATCACTGCAGAATTCCACATTGTTGTGTTGGGGGTCACCTTTGAAGGCACCATGCATTGGACCATGTCACAAATGGGGTACAATAGCCAATGACCATTGTCACCTGTCTCCTTTGACCCCTCTGATCCACCAGCTGTTTTCATCCACAAGATTGGTGGCTGATAGAAGTTTTTTGCATGTCATATCATTAATGGTAAACCCTTACTACAATTGTGTGTGAAAAAGCCGAGAAGGAAGACCATTTGGGAGATTATCAAACCAACATACATGGTGCCAACTCTTGTGCCACTTTAAACCTGTCATAAGGACTGGCTCAAAGGGGGTCAGTGTTGCCACTCATGTCCTACCCTTTTGGTCATTAATTGTCACTCTTTTTCGATTTCTACGTTTTCATTCAACTACTTTTCACAAGGTGTGCTGATGAGATAAAATCTTTATGGAGTCACGATTATTTAAACATATGTCAAATATTGTTTTTTCTTGTGATATTTTTCATTTCAACTTTGGTTCTGTTACATGTGTAACTAAGTGAAAAAAAATTTTTTTTATTAAAAATTGTGCAAAAATCATACCAAATTTTGTGATGAGTGTTTTGGTAATCTTTTAAAATATCTTAAAATGTTTAGTTAAAAATACAAGTTTTCATTTGTTAACATGATTTTCATATATTCGTTGAAAACTCTTTGAAGTATATCAATAAAAGACAACATAGTTACAAATACTTCATCTCTGAAGCAAGCCAAACCAGGGGTCAAAATGTAAGAAGCTTTTAAACTTTTTTTGATATGTTCATACATTTTTAATTAACTATTCCAAAGTGTTCACAACAAACACCCAAAAAAATTTCTGTTTTGACATTTTTTTAGAAGCAAAGTTCTGGAGTCCACTTTTAAGTACTGTAATCTAATTATAAACACATATTTTACATCTTGCCATGTTGGAATCTGTTTTATTTAAAAAAAAAAAAAAAACTACAACAGTTTATCACGCATGCAAACCCTTACATTGTTAATTCATTGAAACAGCTTGAAATTTGAAAGAATTTCTGATCTGTGAATTCATAAATATCAGAGGGGTTTATTTACTGTTCACATATTCAAAATGACATGAATCAAATATTTAATGAATCAGGATGGTGTTGGTACCGTACATCTTGTGCTGTTACTCAAATGCAACTCCTGACCTCTACTCCACTATTCCTGAGAAAAATGGCAAGGAAAACGTGTTGACATAAGGTAACCTGAACAGATGCCATGGAGTATACAGGTGTGATATGACAATGAGTAAATGAATGAAGTAAGCATAAATGAAGTTTCGTATTACTTATAACATAACATGCCTTTATTTTATTTTGTAATGAATTACGCTTGCCTTAGTCATTCAAATGCATTTGTTTTCTACTTTTCAAAAACTGAACTTTTTGTTTTGGTACTGAATAAAACCAAAATATCAAGTGCTTTTATGCACACAATAAAAGTTTCTACTAGGCAAAAAGTAGAGATTTTGTTACACAAATCAATCATTTAAGGGTTAATTTTTTTCTTTTCTTCAGATCCGCCAGGCCCTCCAGGAATACCACACTCTGTTGAAACTGGAACTGATTCTATTACACTATCATGGACAAAACCACGTAGCGATGGAGGTAGCCCCATCACAGGATACGTTCTAGAAAAGCGGAAGATAGGTGACAATAAATGGTCACGTGCCACTAATGCCACTATTCCAGATCTTACATACCGAGTAATGGGACTTCAAGAAAATAATGAATATGAGTTCCGTGTGGCAGCTTGTAATGCTGCTGGCCAAGGAGCATGGAGCTCCAATTCAGATGGTATTTTTGCCAGACAACCACCATGTAAGTTTTTTTATATTACTTTTCTCTGTAGGGTACTGTGAGTTTGTACAAATTAAGTTTTTTAATATGTATTAAACTTAATGTAAAATAAGACAATACAGTAGATTCTGGTTTATTATAACACATTGAGGCTAGAACACTGGCCCAATTAAGTGGCTACCCCAATTATATGAAGTTTTATCCCAAAGAGCTAATTTGCAATGTTCTTCAGGAATTGTCCCAAATAAATGCCCCGATTAACTGATGACCTAATTAACCAGAATCTAATGTATATTCTCTTCAATCCTCTAATTGACATTTTAATTAAAAAACCAAGATCTGAAAATCATCTGCCTTCCAAGAAGAGTTTTACATATACCTCTGGCATCATTCTATCTATGCATTTTTTTTACATTTTGAGATGATTGAGAGCAGATATTGAATTTTCATATCAGTAAGAGTATTGTAAATATTCTGAAATTCATTATAAAGAAAACTCGGCTTTCATTGTTTTTCCTTCAGGGAAAAAAATGAGTTATACTTTGCTCTCTTAGCATCCATAAGCTAAATAATTTGGTGAGCTGTGAGTATCTTGTATTTGTGCCAGCAGCTTTATGTTCTTATACTGTGTCATATGGAGGAAACACTGGAATTATGTTGATAATCATTGAATTTTAGTTCATATTGTATCAGTGACAGTCATGTAGTTTGAAATATTTATATCATGTAGTTTGAACTTTTTATATGTAGACACACTGATTTCTATTATGGAATAATAAATTGCTATGGACTAAGAAATTATAGTAAACATTCAGTAAATTTTAAATGTGGGAATTCCTTTTTCCAAATGCACTTATAGAACAAAAATTCTAAATAAAAGGTAAAAGTAGATTATACTTTGTTGCGTTAAAAGATTATGACTTTGAAAAAGCTTATAACTTGGGAGCTTTCAACCTTAGCTTAGGTCTTCTTCACACCAAATGGAGCACTCATGGGAAAAATATTCACTATGAGTCCTCCATTTGGTGTGAAGAAGACCTATGCTAAGGTTGAAAGCTCCCAAGTTATAAGATTTTTCAAAGTTATAATCTTTTAATGTAACAAAGTGTGATCTAATTTTACCTTTCATTTAGTTCTCTCTTGTTACATGTTTTTGCCCATCATTGTCATGAACAAAAATTCATCATCACCATTTCTAACTAGTGCCTGCATACCAGGATGTGGTTCAAGCCAGAACAATGTGTAGCATACATGTAGACATTAAGAACATTAAGAAAAGAAGAAAGTCAATAAACATAGACAACAATAAAATATGCTATTTCACCAAAAAATTCTTAAAATTTGTTGAAATAAAAGTAAAATTACTAATTAAAAAATAGATTGTGTGTGTGTGTGTGTGTGTATGTGTGAGTGAATGAGAGAGAGAGAGAGGGGGAGGGAGGTATTATTATACAAGAAAACAAACTTTTTGTATTGATATTATTTCATATTATGGTTGCTTGATAAACATTGAATACATTTGTGAGGGACTGTGTGTGTAATCACCTTAATCTAGCATTATGGCCATGAAATGTTGTAGCATCTCCAGAATTTTTCATTTCATTTATTGATCTTGCTGTTACATATTAAAATTAGTAATTCTGAATAGTTAAACATAAACATAAAAATAACAGCAGGGAAGATCAAGGAAAAGGCCTCGAGGAGACCTGACCAGCCTTGATCTCCCTAGGTTTAAGTCAAGACAAGAGCATTCATATAACAGCTACAGAGTCAAAAGAGAAAACAAATATAAAATAAATCATCTAATAATAATATTGAATTAACAGCATATCAAGGGAAAAATAATGTTAAAGTAATAAAAAACATGAGTTGTCCCACCCTACCCAATCCTCATTGTATAGATCCTCCGTCCCTTAATCACTGAATTTTTACCTGGGAAGTCCCTCACATTCTCCCCTCAGTCGAATAATCCCTGTCAATCAACCTCCCATCTTGTACTAGTAAATGGATATCAGTTGTTAAGTAAGTAGTGTTTTAATTTCTTTTTAAACACATTGAAGTTATTAATAGATATTAATTCTGTAGGCAAAGAATTCCAAAACCCCTTACCAGAATAATGTAGGCTTTGTTTAGTAGTTTGTGTTCTAGGTGTAATTAGTCTCAACAAAGTTTGGTTACGAATATTGTAACAGTACGTAGCAGTATTAATTTCTATGAGCTCCATTTAATGTTCTTTTAAAAGTATATATCTTTTTGATTATTGAAATACATTTTTTTTACCATGGGGCTTGTGCCTTAGGACTGCTATTATAAAGCTGAAGAAGCCACGTGTTCTTTTCTGTTATCCACTAGCTACCTGAGGAAAGCTTTTAAGTAGCACACATAAGCTGACGTACTTGATTATTTCTTGTGATTTGACATAAATGTGTGAGAACAGCAAAATTTTTCAAGTTATGTGCCGTTTACTTAATATGTAAGAAACCCATTTCAAACTTTCCCAGTTCCTTTGTCTGATGTTT
This sequence comes from Macrothele yani, assembly GCA_039090855.1. Classification (NCBI taxonomy): domain Eukaryota; kingdom Metazoa; phylum Arthropoda; class Arachnida; order Araneae; family Macrothelidae; genus Macrothele; species Macrothele yani. The sequence continues at coordinate 10,804,081 of CM076992.1, forward strand.
TCTGGAAGAATACTAATTTCATATGGAATGTTATGGCTATTAAAACTGAGATAACCTTGGTACAGGCATAGAAACACCAAGGGATGTAGAGCAATGTATGTAGCATTATAAAAATAATGTGCAGGAGAGATTCTTTTCTATTGAAATCCAAAACGTTTGCTGTTAGTATACTACATATTTAAAGCCATTTAATAGATTTAAATAAACTTTGTTGATTGTTGTACACAAGTTTATGTTAGTTTCTTTCTTCCTTTCTTTTTTTATTTTTTAGTAAACATTTGAATCCATCCCCCCTCCCCTTTTTTTGTTCAAAACCACCCTATGCTTCATGAAGACTGTCTAATGTCCATGCATATGTAGAATATTATGAATTAAAAATCTAGGAGGTCTCCAAGTATTTGGATATAATATAAGCATGCATTCTGACAAAACATCTTAATGGTAGTATCCTTTTAAAGCTACTTAGGTATGCAGCCAGAAGTTATAAAACAACTTAAATTTTCTTATACCATTCTTATTTTTCATTTAAGCAGTATACCATGTTAAAATCTACAGTAATGCCACATAGTCACAGAATTATGTATAAAGGAAATTGTAAATATGTGGATCATCGTGGTTATGCATATAACTCTGTGTGATGCAAAAAGAAAGAAAGAAATCCAATTCAACCAGTGATGGAAGTGAAAATTATGTGAACCACTCCAGTGGCTAAGTGGTCTGAGGCATGCATTTGTGGTTAATCATTCAGCTTGGGCCAAGTTCAAATCTTAAGTGAGGAATGGGTGGTGTGTTTGTCATACACATTACTAGTTTTGTCCCATTCAAGAAACCTGTGGCATTAGAAATATGTGACTTCTTACAGCTTGAGGTTTGCTTGCATGGGGGGGGGATTATCCCTTCCCCCACAAAAAAGAGAAGGAAGAAGTAAGTGACCAAACAGAAATATACCTTTTCAATCCCGTTCATGTTTACAACTATCTGATGCCAAAATGATTCTTCTAATGCAACTTGTAATATCAGAAATATTGTGTGAAATGCAAATATATGTTCACCTCACATAGTAAGAAGATTTTGCATCAGGAAAAGTTGAAAATTGCATGGAATATGTAATTCATAATTGTGCCTATCAAATGAAAAAGGAATTTTTTTTCTAGACAAACATACTGGTAGAGATATCAAGACATTTAGAAAACAGGCCACCTTGCAGAAAATTTTTAAATTAAGAAACACCAGGAAATATGTGGCTAATCTGGGCCATGCTATCGGCTATCCATTGCAAAAAATATTTTTTCAAGTCAAAATTGTAACAGTATGATGATGTTTGACAAGAAATTATTTTGACATTAGCAGGAATATTTTGCACTTGGCAAAGAAGAAATCATTTGAATGGTATTGATATTGGCTTCAGCACTGTCCTGTTCTGCAAGAATTTTTCTAGTCCTTGTGTGAAGATGTTGAGAAAATTATGTGGAATATATGAATTTACACTTCTTAATGGGAACATTCTTTATCAGAAAAATTTACCAAAAAAAATGTGGAAAATTCAGAGCATGGTTACGATGTTTTTTAAATCACATTTTTCAAAGTGAATTTATCCTGTTAAATACAAAAATATATTCAGTACCATAAATACTTAATGGCAATTGTAGAGCATAAATTTATTAAGGTACATTACCTCTCAAATTTTTGATCTATACACTAGATCATCGTCAGGAGTTCTTGCGTCTTACTTCTTCCATAGGTCTGGCGACCAAGCCTGGTTGATTTGGCATCTAGCATGGTCATTGATGTTGCTACCTTGTGTCTTGTAAATTTCCAGCAATTCCTCTAATTTCCAAATAATTGTGTGTGATTGATGGTTGATAATTTGTAAGGAATCCCATTCCATTTTGTGGCCAGTTTGTTGTATGTGTCTGCCTAATCCTGTTTTATTTGAAATGTTCTTTATTGCTGCTTTGTGTTCCTTAATTCTGGTGGTTAACCTTTGTCCTGTTTCTCCTATGTATGGTAAACCACATGAACACTCAATTTTGCCGCCTGGTGGCGCAGTGGTCTAAGCGATGGCTTATGGCCATTCGTCCGAGATGGGTCCAGGTTTGAATCCCGGTGAGGCATGGATGTTGTGTTTGTTTTACGGTGCTGGCTCTCTCCCTTCCCTGAAACCAGTGACACTAAATTAGGGACGGGCGACAGCCTATAGCCCATTGAGTTGCTCACGGTGGTTGTTAAACCTTCAATATAAAAAAACAGAAAAAACCACTCGCTTTTATAAATGACTCCTTCCTGAAGTAAAGTATTTTCTTCTCTTTGTTTTAGGGATGGTGACTATTTTTTAATTTTGTTATTTAAAAATGGAGCCAACCTAATTGAGAGGTAATGTACCTTAATAAATTTATCCTCTATAATCCCTGTTAAGTATTTACGGTACTGAAAGTAATTAGAGGAAGCTATGAAGTTATTAATTATTAGAAAAATATATTTATGCCACTTTACAGAAATATACATTTACAGCATGTACTGGGGGAAATTATGCAAAGCAGAAAATGTATGGAAAGTTTTGGTCATGGTTCTAATTGTCTAGTGCAAAATAGAATCTTCCCCATCCATTGTTTAGAAGTGGAGATGTCTGAAAAATATAAAAATGTTTGCACTCCTTTGAGTAAAACTGTGACCTGGAAAATACAAAGTCATCATTCTTACTGTCCCAGATGTGAAAGGGAAAATATTTTTAATCTCACACATACTGTATACACAAAGATATTGTCTACAAATAGACAAACAAAAAAATAATATGGGCATATCATTTATTTATTTTTTACATATGCGGCGCCCCACCATTATTTTTTAAAACAAATGTACCTGTCCCTTGCATTCTGGTAATGTTGTACCATTTGTATCATTATCTGCATATAGATGCCATACATTTTACTGTTTCCTATGTAGCCATCCTTTTAGAAAACTTGAAAATTGCATTGTCCTGAAACAGGAATCAAACCTGTATTTCCTGATTTATGTTTGAGCTTGAGCATGCTACCATTACACCACTCAGCACGCCAAAGTTCCAATCTACTGAACTTAAGCAGATGTATTTTGGGAATCCAAATAACTTTTCAGATGTGTGCTAGTCAAAGCAATTCTACTTCATCATAGCATCGACAACCATTTCTTATCCATGTACAGATAAAGGTCAATATATCTCCAGTGTTTTTGATCACAGAAAGGAGTGTGGGAAGCAAATCCTCAGAAGAATTAATTCTTCACAAGTACATGAAAGGCATATACAGTATATGTATCTTTGTCTGTACTTTTTATGGTTTCTCATGTAGCCATCCATAGCTTCTGTTGCTTAGAATTTCATCACCCATAGTGGTGTAATGGTAGCATGCTCAAGGATAAAACATAAGATCCAGGATCGATTCCCATTCCAGGGTAATGTAATTTTCAAGTTTCCTGAAGAACGGCCATGTGGAAAACGGAAAAGAGTATGTCATCTATATACCTTTCATGTATTTGTGAAGAATTAATTCTTCCAGAGATTTGTTTTCTATTCATTTCTATTATTGTACTGTTACTTTTTGATATAGTCCACAGTAACTTCATTGCACTTAGCACTAGGGCCGAATTAAGGGGGAGTCTACTGGGGCTATAGCTTAGGGGCCCACCATTACCTAGGGCCCAGGAGGTATGCTGCTACATCACAAATAATACACAGTTTATATATTTATATGTAGAGAGAAGTTTATAAAATAGTTTTAGTTTTGTCTCGTATGATTTCCACTCAATCACAAACACAGGCTAGAAAATGAACAGATTTCAAGGCAGTGACTCACTAAAGGCAAACATTTCATGTCACTGTGTACAGTGGGGTTGGCGAGACAGATTCAGCTTTTTCACTACCATGTACCCACATCTTTCTGCCTGCACTTGGAACCGTTAATGAGTGAAATCCACTGTGGCTTCACATTGCATAACAAAAAAGATGAACCAAGGAAAGTATACAGTGCTAAAGTATTAAAAATTACAAGACAAAATCTAGGAATGTTAATCTTTTAATCATGTTCCTGTGAGAATTCTGGAAAATACAGTGACTTTTTATGAAAACTCTGCAGGTAATTTATTAGTTTGAAGAATGCACTATGTATTAGTTACCATAAATATATTGCTACACCACTTTGTGTTTTAACAGACTTCATAATGTTTCTTCATCATAAGTTCTTTAGTAGCCCACTCAGATATTTTAGCCTAGAGGCCCACTAAGGCCTTAATCCAGCCCTGCTTAGCACATCCCCAATTCCACTTGTGTTGGTCCTTGTAATAAGTTTCATGTCATGCAAAACATGCTTTTCTCTGGGTCTTTCTGGAGCTGGTCATCACCTTTAAGATGTGTTCCATGGTTTTAAACACAATAAAGCGTTTCAGGATGTCATGATGTTATAGATTTTCTGTAGACCCTGACCATACATTCATGAATATTAACTTGTGCAGTTCCTTCTTTCACTGAACATTGGTTCATTGCCCTGTGCTTCAGGTTTTCAATCCCACCCTCCCTATATTATCATCATGTTCAAAACCAGATCTTCTTTTACTAGGTGCCACCATTATCTCATGGAGTTTATACCTACGTGGAAGGTTTAGACACATTTACCTATGTCCCATAGGACTTTAGTGCTGTGTATCAGAAATGAAGTTGTGCTAGATTGAACCTATCGGCTTGGATACAACAGAAGACATACAGGTTTGAGAAGCAAGAGTGCCAGACTATAATGCCACGACCAGCACTTCCAGGGAGAGAGAAAATGGCAGGGGAAGGGATAGACTGTGTGTAACAGGGGTTTAATACCCCGGGGATGATGGCTTAGAGTACCCATTTGACACATAGTGTGTTCTCAGTGGTTGGTTCAGAGCAACTTAACCTATCTGAGATCGATTCCATGACCATGTAGTTGGAAGGCAGTTGCTCTAACCACTAGGCCACCCACTGCCTGTCATCATGTTGAATTTCAGCTTTATTGTTTTCATAATTCCAAAGGATGATGCAGTACTAAGAAGTACTGTCAATAGATGTGTTACTACATCATATTTGGGTTTACGACTCCATGAATGCCATCTGTACATTAGTATAATAAAAGTATATCATGAATATTTATACTCATTCAGCCTACGTTTCTGTGCTTTTTGTATAAAATGTATGTCACTCATGGTAAAATTATATATTTAATTATTGATTAAATTACTATTTTTCTCCTCATCAGCTTCACCAAAGTTGGACACCAGCTTTGCTATGAGAGATATTGTAGTTCCTGCTGGTGAACCATTTACATTAAGAGTTCCATATACAGGAAGCCCAACTCCTCATGCTACATGGACAATCGTAAGTACAGTAGCATTTTGCCCCTCTTAGGTTTTGTGTTTCTGGCAATCTTCTGTTTGATTTAATGAAAAGAAATGAACAGTTAAATATATATTAACAGTGAATTGTTGAAATATGTGAAAGACTTAAAATACAGGATTTAAAGAGTAGGTACAACCACCATTTAGAGTATAACATTTTGTGCATTTGCAGCGCTTTCATCTCAGATGTTATTTGATGTGGGTCATGCAGGTGATTCAAAGTGTTTTAAAAATAAACAGTTTTCCTAACACCTCCCTTCTTTAAGTCATTCATTTTCAATGAAAATCATACAACGTTCTCTCTGGTTAGTTCGGATTGGTTGTCAAATAAAAATTAATTTGTGGTAAGTTTACCTGGGGCTTTGAACTGGGTGCAACATTATTCCCAATAACAAACAATGGAGGTAAATGGAACCATATCATTATACTAGGTGTGGCGTTATTCTTGGAAAATACAGTATATCACTCATGCTATCTGCACACACCCATTCCAATACCTAAATTTCCTCCAGCTTTGTCATAGACACTACACTATATTTTTACATGTAATCCATCTTATGAAAACTCAATCACTTAGATGAAACAGAAAAGCTGTCTGGTAAATATGGAGGCAAGCTCTGGGTATTCATGTTGAACTGGCATTTTAAACTGTTAATGTTGTTCTACTGTCCTCTAATGCTAAAATACTGTTGTGACCTACAGTAAGGCATCCTGTTTTTTTGCATTTTTGCCTTATTGAGCTTCATCATTTTACTATAATTGCATTACAGAAACCTCAAAATATTTTTAATTTCTCTATTGTCACTGCACAGTGTCTTTTACAGTTTTGTTTTATTATTAACTTGTTATAGTACATTTGCTGATTTAAGAGATGAACTAGGAATATAGCTTTGAGAATCGAATAATTATGAACTTACAAACTCTGACTTAGTTCAGATTGCATCCGTATAACTGAGTATAGATTTTATCTGTGCCACTTGTTCTTTTAATGTGAAATGGGAAATGGGAGAGTATGTAGTGCCCCTCATGTTATATGAGTAATATTTGTGGATTACTTGTTTATAAGTTATTCAGTTGAAGTATTTGATTGATTTTTAATTTCTATAGTTAAATTTTTTATTTAAACCTTGTAACCCTTTCTGTCCAGTTTTTTTTAAAGTAACATTTTCTTGATTACAAGAACTTTAAAAAAATGCATTGTAAGGGGACATATTTTACACAGTTTTTAGCAGTCTTTGCAAAACATGCTTTGATGTAGTTTGTCAGGAAAATGCAAAAAAAATATAAAATAGGGCAGCTGATCAAGGCCTCAGTCAGGCCAAAGTGCTTCTGTGTTTCTATTATTTCTTTATGTAAGTATTGCATGCTAACTTACAACCTACATTTATTCATTGTTAGGAAAATATTTATGGAAAATCCCCTGGGCAAAACACTTTGTCAAATGTTCAGAAATGTATAGAACAGCTGTTGAATTAAAACTTTGGTGGCACGTTTTTTATTGTTGAAATGTTTTAATGAGAACCTTTGTGTGGTTTTAAAAAACATTTGTGATTTTTATCTTCAATGTGTAAATCACTGTTTTGTTGAATTTATATTTTTTATTCAAAAATAAGGAGCACACTTAACTGCACTTAAACAACATAGATGCATTGTTTTTATTTCATTTACAGAACAATGCCGAAGTTAAGCCTGACGGTCGCATCATTAGTGAAGTAAGTGAAGACTTTGTTGTGTACATGAATAAGAAGTCGAAGCGAGATGATTCTGGAAGGTATACTCTAAAATTAACTAACTCCCAAGGCACTGATGTGGCTTCCTGCAAAGTTACTGTAGTAGGTACGTATTGCATACAATAAATTTTGCCTAACCTTTCCTTAAAGGATAAGTATGTATATAATCTCATCTCTGTAAAATGATTGGTTTATGTGCTTGTGTTTTCTTTCACCTTTTTTTTTCTTTTTAAAGAAATCCTGTTGAGCTGATGAGTTAAATAATTGTTTTAATCCTTTATACATCCTGTCTTTGAAGAAATTATTTTTATTAGTGAGAGTTCGTAACTGCTGAAAGTCTAATAGATCCATGCCTAAAATTCTGTTGCTTTTACTTCTTGAAACAATAATTTTAAGTAATAGTATAGGTAATTGATATGCAGTATGTCAAAGCCTTTTAAAGTTCTTATCTGTTTATGTTTTGCATCATGCTACTAAAAATATTATCAGAATCTGACTGGGTAAAAGTGAGTGTCATATTTTGGGTTAATTTATTTTGTAATTATCTTTAAGTATAATTCCAGAACATCTACTCAAGTGTAACTGTGCCGCCCCGGTGGCGCAGTGGTCTAAGTGATGGCCTCTGATCATTCGCCCGAAAGGGGTCCGGGTTCGAATCCCGGTGAGGCATGGATGTTGTGTTTGTCTTACGGCACTGACTCTCTCCCTTCCCTGGAACCAGTGACCCTAAATTAAGGACGGGCGACTGCTTATAGCCCATTGAGTTGCTCACGGTGGTCGTTAAACCTCCAATCAAAAAAAAAAAAAAAAAAAAGAGATGTAACTGCAGCTGCATGAAACATGCTGCATTGAGATTTAGTAAGTATTTCATGAATTAATTTCAATGCGTCCATCCTATTCACCTAATCCTTCCCTTTATATATTCTACTCTTTCTCTGACTTAAAGTAACTTTTCTGCTTTGTGGTTTGCAGAGCTATGTTCATCATGAGGAATTTTTGCTTATAGCAGATTGAAAAATTCTTATTTCTCTTGTTAAACAGTCACTTTATATCTCTACTATGCCCATGCATCCTCTATTTCATTACTTTTCTGATGAAATATCAAGAAATGGTCATAGCTTTAGTTAGCTGCTGCCTTGTTACATTAAGTTTCTGTGGATAATTTGGTTGGTAATGGACACACAGAAAAACACCTGCATTTGTTTCATTGTAATTTTTGGCATTCAGTTTGAAATTTGCAAATAGTTTTAGCCAGACACAAACCTGAAACATGCAATATAAAAATAGCCTATGTGAAAGACACCATTTGGGGATATCCTAAAATGAATATAAAGTTTTGAATGTAGAGTTTAGATTCTAGTCTGTATGTTGAGTAGATTTTAATTTTTCATTGTGTTTCACAAATCACTGTTGCCTCTTTCAAGCAAACTTTGATGGTCATTAGTGTAAGTGAGCCTTTGTTTTCAGTGACAAGGTGAGGATTATGTTGAGATTACACTGACAAACCCCACTACAGAAAGTCAGGGAATATGCTATTGTCCTGCCCCATTTTTGCAACAGAAAACCCCATTAATGAGGTCATACAGATGAGTGACTAGTCTGCTGTTTCTGTTTGTGAACTCTTTTTTTACCATTAATTGTGTGTGGCACCTTCTTGCCATCATTGCTTTGTTGTTTGTAGTTTTAGTTAAACTGAGACTTGATTGTATTTGAATCAGTTTTTAAATAGTGCAAAGAGGAATGTTTGCTACTGGTGGACAAGATCTGGTGCAGACCTCTTTTATTTTAATCATTAACTCTGTTATGTTTATTAAACTTTACCTGGCATCACCATAAAACTTCCATTTTATCATTGTTTAAGATATCTTACTTTGCAGCATTGAAGGACGACTACAAAAAGAACTCTTTTCTTATTTTATTTGTATTATTATTTTTTCTGACTTCTTATCAGTTTAGTATACACGGTTGTATCAGAATAATATGACCAACCTCAGAATCACAGTGTACCAGCCCAAACATGTTAGAATGCATGTGACAAGATCAACCACACGTAGATATAAGCAGCCTGCCAGAACAGATGAGCCATAGTGTGTGACATGAGCACAATGGGCAGGGGTAGTGATTTGATGGACATTCAAATAGGAATGATCATCAGCTACAATGCCAAGGGTGGAAGCATCTCAACTTTGTGGGCTGTTCGCGAGGTGCAGTAGTAAGGGTGTACTAAGAATGGACTGCTGGAACAACTTGTACCTCTCGATGTCATAACTATGGAACTCCAAAGACCATCGACTCCAGTGGAGAAGGTCGCCTCCGTCGTCTGGTAAAGTGCAATCAACGTGCAGCTGTGCAGCTATTGACCACGCAAATGAACACTGGGGCACCCAGGTATGTATCCCCAACAGCAGTAGAGCAAATCCTGCTACTCATGAGTCTCCGTAGTCAGCGCTGCGTCAAGGCGTCCATGTTAACCCAGGTCCATCAGCAACGATGCCTGCAATTCATGGGACTACCATCATTGGACAGTGGAAGAGCGGGAAAAGGTTGCCGTCTCCAACGAATCGAGGTTTCTACTCCACAGAAGTGACAAGCTATGGCAGATACGGCATCAGACACATGTGAACCAACACCTGGATGTTCTTGTCGGTCAAGTACAGGCTGGTGGTGGCAGTGTGCATGTCTGGAAAACATTTTCCTGCTATGACCTGGGACCACTGGATGGGTCCCTGAATGCCAATGGCTACCTGTCCATCCTCACTGACCACATGCATCCCTTCATGTTGGACATTTACCCTGGTGGGGATGGTGTCTTCCAACAGGACAATGCGCCATGCCACGTTGCTAAGAGGGTGTATGACTGGTTCCAGGAAAACGACAGGATTGTCTCCGTTCTCCCTTGGCCAGTGAAATCACTATACCTCAGTCCCATAAAGCACTTGTGGGACTATTTAGATTGACAGGTTAAACATGCTGACCCATAGCCATGTCATCTCTTGGACCTCCGTGCTCTGCTGCAGTCCAAATGGACACTTGTGCCTTGGGCAACCTTCTAGGGCCTCACTGTGTCCATGCCATGCCATCTCGCCACTGTCATCCGGGTTTAGGGTGGTTATTCCCATTATTAGGTTCGTGGTCATATTATTCTGATACAACTGTGTATATATGCATATATAAATTGAAATTTACAATTTCCACTGAGTTCTCTCCTTAACTCTGCAATGCAACAGCGTATTTTTATCTGGTCATTTTCCCAGAGACGCCAATTACAGCCTACCCCACAAACATTTGCTCTTGGTTGACTTAAAACAAAAAAAAGCACTTGTCTATATGAGGAGGAAATATTTCAGTTAAAAGTGTTCCATTGTGCTCATTTATGCATTTTTAATAAGCTTTTGTGCTTTACTTAATTGCATATTTATTAAATTTTAGATAAACCAGGACCACCTCAAGGACCACTTGAAATTACGGATATTTCTCCAGAAAATTGCTCCCTATCTTGGAGACCTCCTGCTGATGATGGAGGTAGTCCAATCACTAATTATGTTGTGGAAAAACTGGACCCATCAACAAATGTTAGTAAATGTTTTTGACAAAATGTTTTGTTCAATATGTTAGTGTTATCCATTATTTACTTAAAACATTGTTTGTAAAATAAATGTTATGAACTTGCAGTTTAGCAGAATCAACACAAAATGATTATTTATTTCTAATACAAATGGATCTGTTGATATTATGAATTATTTACCTAACCAAACTCTGTGTGTCCTGTGTTCCACTCTTATTTAGGGTGTGGCAGTCACATATTCTTAACTGATCATATACTAATGCAAAAAATATGTCTTTTCTATGCAGTCCCACCTGATGTATTAGGGTTTTTAGTCATACTCTGCCCTTGTACACCAGATTTCATTTACAAAGCTTAGACACTGACACACACACACACACACACACACACACACACACACACACACTCACTCACTCTCTCTCTCTCTCTCTCTCTCTCTCTCTCTCTCTCTCTCTCTCTCTCTCTCTCTCTCTCTCTCTCTCTCTCTCTCTCTCACACACACACACACACACACACACACACACACACACACACACACACACACACACACACACACTCACTCACTCACTCACTCACTCACTCACTCACTCACCTGCCTTTCTTTAGCATAGGGAGTTTACCAGTTGGTACCATATTGATATGCAGGTAAATGATGAATGATTTTATTCATCATGCTGATAGATTTTTTGTGAATCTGAGTTTTTGTTTCTTTTTTTCCCCTTGCTATAATTAACATTCAGTTTTATAATGTATTATCTTGTAATCATCAGGATTATTGAAGCATTATTTTTTGGGGAGGATGTGTTTTTATGTTGACAAAATCATCTGAAATCAGAATACTATCTGTATATGTAATATATGGGCGATAAAGAGGAAGTTTTGGATTTTTTTTTTTTTCATCCAGTATAACAATTATCAAGTAAAAGTGTTAAACCAATTTCTTGGGGAAATAATTGTTCAGAATATTTATTTGCAAACTGAACAGCTGTTTTTTAACAGCACAAAAAATTACTTATTCATTAATAATCGGCTCTTCTTTGTCATAACTTTTAATCACTTCTTTCATCCGTTCGAAAGCTGATTTGCATAATGTAATCCCATCACAACCACCCTTCATAAATGGGGTGAAATAATGGGGTGGCTTGGCTAGGATACATAAAGCTGATTGAATACTTTCCTGTAAGGAGGGAAAGAGGCAAGCACAAAATCCTTATCTTATGTGGGATTAAAACTTAAACATAATGGTGCAAGGAGTTAAAAGCGTATTCCTTCTATCTCTTGAGTGCCAGATGATGACCAAGGATTGGGAAGATTGTTTAGGTAGGTATATTTGTGCGTGGGCATGCACACGCAAAGATTATACACCCAGGCTTATATGTAAAAGGATGGGTAGGTTTTTTTTCTGTTTTTTTATTTAATTTTCATTTTAGATTTTTGGCACTTACCTTGAAAGAAGTCAATTCTGACAAGCTTTTTTAAGTTAAAAAAGAAATCAGCTGTTTACATTGGGAGGGAAGATTTTTAATTTCCTGTTACAAATATCAGAATCAGAAACAGCTTTCAGTTTTCTGAAATTATATTAATTAAAGGAACTGAAGTGGGTATGCAGTGTCACTAGAAATGAAATAATGTGAAATAAGAGGTTAAAAGCAGTGCATAGTTAAGGAAACAGAGAAGGTCCATGAAGCAAAATCATTTGCACAGTTGTTGACATGCTGTAAAAAAACAACAACAAAGGGTATGTGTGATCTGGGGTTATGAACATGGAGTGCCAGGAAAATGGAGCAGAACACCTCAAATGAGATTGAGGGATTATGGGAACGATACATAAAGTTAAGCAATTTGAAAAGTGAAAAAATACAGGACCAAACTGTATGCTAAAAAAATTTACCACAGTGACTACTCCTATCTGTGTTGCTAGTAATGCTGCAGGAGATTAAATATAAAAAAAGTTTGTGCTCCTTATATGAGGTGTGTGATCACTTAACAGTGCAGTGTGTCACCTTAGACTTATCATGTACTGTTACTAAGCTGGAGTTCATCAATGATAGAAGTGCCTTAAAATAGGTGATGCTATTTCTTAGTGACATGTACCAACATCTTCTGGTTAATAATGAAAACTGGATAAATTATAATCAATGGAACATTTTTTATTAGGACAGTTACTTAACTTTTTCTCCTTACCAGGAATTTGCTGTTTTCAGGTTCAGCTTCACAAGTTTATGTTCCTCCTTAAGTGAGGACAAAGCACTGTGCAATTTCTGTAAGCATATGGAATCAAGTTTTTGTGCTAATAAATGTCTCTTTCATTATACCTGGAGGATTTTTATAAGGTAATAGGGCTCATTTACGGAATTGACTTCAGTACTTGAGTCTATCAGAAATGGCATTAGACATCATGTCCACTCACTAGCCTTTGGCCCTTCAATGCCCTTGGGCCACTAAACACTAACTAACCAACCGACTACTCACTAGCATCATGCTGTAACTTAGTCTGAGACACCTAGGGTTTTTTCAGCTTTCCTTTTTTGAAATGTCTTTTAAAGTAACACTTTATTAATTAGATGAGCAAAAAAAGTATTTCTTCTGAAGAAAAAGTGACATTTTGTTTCTTACAAGCACAACATGATAACCTGTTAGGTAATAATGGGAATCCTTACCTTCCAGGTAATGAATATCATTGCTTCATCAATCTCAGTGACTACTTTGGGCCTGCCAATCTTTTTGTGTGGGCTCAACTTCTTTGCACCTCCAGTAAGAAATTGGTGTTTAAGGGGACACCATGAGCCCTCAGCGATTGGGTTTGAAGCCCAGTTTATGAGTCAAAGAAGTTGGTAGAGTGATAAAATGTCTGCTGTGTGTATCCCTCCTGTTGCAGGAGATGATATGTAGCCCATTGATACATTGTCATCTCAGACTCTTGGGGGCTATGTGCTTCTGAGTAGTAGGAATAAGAGTGGTAGAAGACCATGACTTTCCTGGGCACACCTCCACACATAACTTCTTTGTACCTCTTTTGTACATGTCCACAGTCCAGTAGCATTGAGATTGATGAAGACATGATGTCTATCATTCCTTACCCCCACCCCAGAAGGTAAGGATTCCCTTCATTGCTTACCAGAGAGGTTATAATTTTGTGTTTGTAAAAAGTGAAATGTTACTTTTTCTTCAGAAGAATCCTTTTTGCTTATCCACCACACAAAATGTCCTTTTAAAAGCTATTTCGAGAAAAGAAAACTAAAAAAATTGTGTCTTAGACTATGCTGTCATATGATGCGAGCAAGCAGATTTGGCTACATCTAGTGTAACCCCTGAACGACTCAAATACTGAAGTCCATTTTATAAATTAACTATTTATAGATTTGGGAAGAATATGTAATCCACCAATGTGATATACAGAACTTTTTGTTTTCACTGTAGTCCCATTACATGGGGATAAAAAATTTATTAATTAAGAAGCATATTTTATTTCAAACTGATTTTTTTTTCTGTGTAATGTGGATTTCATTCTCATTAAAATGTGAGTGGGAATTTAAAATGTCACTATGCTGTTATGTTGTCCCCATTATTTAAAAATTACATTTACACTATGTATATATTACAACGTGGTGCCAACAAAATGGCTTTCTCTTTATTTTTATTGCATGTTAGGATGGTAAATATCAAATGTCATTCCTTATTTTTATATAAGCTGTTGAAAATAGTTGTGCATGTGTTTTGTAATTTTTATTTTCTTCTTTTTTGGTCATTCATTGTTGTTATTCTGCAGATGTGGGTGAAAGCCAGTAGCTATGTTCGTGGATGTCATTACGATGTTATTGGTCTTGAACCCAACAAAAAATACAGCTTTAGGGTCTCTGCTGAAAACCAGTATGGAGTTGGTACACCTTTGGCATCTGATAAACCAATAGTAGCCAAATTCCCCTTTGGTAAGAACTCTATATTTAAACTGTATAAAAATATGTTTTCTTCTCTTTCCTTTTTTAATAGAGTTGATCCTGAATATGATAATGAAAACCAAATTTCCACTCAAAAGATATTTTAAATTTTGTTGGCAGAATTCTCTCATTTCTAGTTCTTTAACTTCATCAAACCATATGACTAATCAATATATCGCTGGCACTATGCCAAAACCACGAATCTGCAAAATACAAGTTTGGAGAAATCGTGTCTAAAGATTCGCGATTTTGGACAGTGGCAAATGCTAATTCTGCAGTTACGTGAAATCGCACGTACGTTTTTGCACACTTTTGCGTTAGAGTTCGTGTTTCTGCCTTTGGCATAGTGTAAAGAGGCATATACTCATCCAGCAAATTCAGTTAAGTGAAAACGACCAAAAACGCAGATTCATGGTTTGGCGTAGTGCCAACGATATCATAAATTACCTTTAACTGATGTAGTCATAATTTGGCAAAACTCGCACATTTAAAAAAATCAGTAAAAACACTGGTATTTTTTCATGGTACTTTTAATGTAACAGTTCCTAAATGTGGAGTAACGGTTAAAAAGGAGGACATAAGAATGACCACATTTTTTTTTATGTAGGTGCTACCTTAGCTAATAACTGCTGTTACTGAAATTAAGAATACCATTTTGTTGCTCTGAGAAAGATAAATATTTAGGTTATCTAAAAAAAGGGAAGAAGAAGAAGAAAGACTTAGCTCATTTTGACATCTTCTGCTTAACAGAGGATTGGTTGCTAGCAGCCCATTGCTGTGCGTTCCTTTGACCCTCAACCGCAGATGTCTCAGGCTTCAATTGGGGTCTTAAACACAAACATTGGCGCTCTGATAGGCAACAGGTCGTGTTTTCTGACGAGTCACGATTCAACTTGATGTGCCATGATGGTCGCATGCATGTTCAGAGACATTGTGGTGAACTGCACCTTGCAGCTTCATACCAGCCCAATGCCAAGTGTCATGGTTTGGGGTGCTATTGGGTTCAATTTGTGATCTCGCTTTATACGAATTGAGGGAACCTTCAATAGCCAGTGATACATCATGGATGTATTAGAGGCAGAGGTGATACACTTCATTCAGAGTTGCCCTGGCACTATATTCCAGCAGGACAATGCTCGGCCACATGTGCCCAGAAATGTCCAAGACTTCTTCCATGCACGGCAGATACCACTTCTTCCATGGCCTGCACATTCACTGGATATGTCTGTGATTGAACGTGTCTGGGACATAGTAGCTAAGCAACTGGCCTGTTAAGTGCTTCTACCCATCACCACAAATAGACTCTGGTCTTTCATAGAAGCAGCCTACCAGGCTATTCCACAGGACAGTATTGAAAAGCTCTTCCATTCAATGTCACACTGGGTAGAGGCTGTTATTGTTGCTCAAGGTCGCTTCACACGATACAAACCAGGAAGTGCTGATTTGTGTGATAAACAATGAAGTGGATGACCTGTGGCAGTAGCTGATGAGTTTTGCCAAAAAAAAAAGGTGATTAAAGACAATCAATAGATCACTCAAAAGGAAATTGCCATCAAACTTGGCATTTCTCAGGAACATGTAGGTCACATTTTTGATGTTCTTCATTATCAATGGTTTGTGCACGATGGGTTCCTCATGTACTGTTGGCAGAAATGAAAGCTTCAAGAGTTTAAATTTGACGGCAGCTTTTGTCATCAGGATTACAACAATCAGATATGCCTGAATTGCCATCTTTACTGTTAAATATGTTATATCATCCCATCAGAAAACTTGAAAATTATATCGCTCTGCAACGAGAATCAAACCCACATCTCCTTATTTCCATTCGAGTATAATATCCATTACATCACCCAGGACAATGAAGTTCCAAGTATCTGAGTTAGAAGAACCTGAACATCTTCAGATTTCGCCAGCCAAAGATGATTCTGCTTCCTCGTAGTATAATTAAATATGTCACCAGTATCTCAGATATGGATTCCGTGGAAGAAATATTCTTCACTAATATTTCTTCCACGAAATTTGTAAACTTTTGCCATGCTATGGGAATGAAGGTGAGGAATTGCTTTGTAATGTGGTGACAGACAGGAAACTTGGATGCATCGTTATGAACCTGAAACTAAGTGCCAATTCATGGAACATCATCATCACAAAGGTTCACTTGCAAAAAAAAGGGGGGGGTCTTCAGCAGGAAAAGTCACTGCTACAGTTTTTTGAGATGCCTATGGTGTTATTCACACGAATTTCCTTAAACCTTAGACCACACTGTAAACTCGGAGTGCTACATTTTGACACTCAAAACTTTGAAACAATAACTAAGAAGAGTTCAGAAGCACAAGAAGAGCATTTTGCTGCAACATTACAATGCTAAGCTTCACATCTCACAAACCACCATAGAGGTTGAGGCTGTCGAGAATTTGGGTTTCACCCATTGTACCACATCTGCCATACAATCCAGACTTGGAGCCGTGCGACTTCCACCTTTTTCCAGAATCGAAGGTGAAACTTCATGGACATCTGCATGTCCCAAATAAAGAAGTGGAAAGGATTGTCAGAACCTGGATGAAGAAACAAAGTGTAGAGTTCTTTTGTGACAGCTTTGTGAGAAACTTGTCCATCATTGGTAGAAGTGTGGGGAGAATGGTGGTGATTATTTGGAAAAGTAAATACAGGTAACAAAAATGCTTATTTCAAGAAATGTTTTCATGTTTCTTTTATTAAAATATTCTTATTAAAACATGTAATCAAGATGGAGGCATTACATTTCATTCAGTTCTCATAGTTATGAAACTCTGAGTTGTCTCTAGAAAATTTTTGACAATAGTTTCTTTTGTGCTAAGGATTTTTTCCCCTGACGTACAGGTATAAACCATCCTTTTGTGACTCACTGTCACTATGATGATTATGGTTAACTATAGTCATTCTTCTTGCAATGACTAGTCCATGTGATCCTTGATCATGTCTTTTCTTTTCAGTTTCAAGTCCTTCTTTCAGTTTTCCTTTTTCAGTGTCCTGTTGATGACATGACTCGAAATTAGGGAGAAGGACTAAATAATAAGGGCGCCACTGTTAGCTACCACAGAGGTTGTTTTCTACTGGACTGGTGGTTCCACGTGATTAACCATAACCAATTCAATATCCACAAGTTTCAACAATAGTTGCCTGATAAAGGAGACAGTTTATCACTGATAAGTAGTCCATAAAAAACATATGCATTTAAGAAGCTGTTATCGTTTTTAGTGTTGTGTTGTTTAATGCATGTACCCATAACAGTTTCAGATCTAAATAAGTTCATTCAGTGTTCTGTATTTTTTTTTCTTTTGTATGCACACATATGCGAGTGATGTGAAAATATATGTTTTAGTTTTGTAGGTTGTCATTAATTGGCTTCGTTTACTTCCAGTTGATAGTATATCTCATTTAAGCTTGATGAAAATTTTAACTGATTAATGTTAATTTTATGTGCAGATGTGCCTAGTGCCCCTGGTACACCTCAGATTACTGATTCAGATGAAACTAGTGTTAACCTTATTTGGGAAAGGCCTAAAAGTGATGGCGGATCCAAAATTCATGGTTATCAAGTGGAATACAAAGATCCCAGAGATGGGCGATGGAAAGCTGCCAATGATCAGTTGGTAAAAGACACATCATTTAGAGGTAAGCCTTTTTTTCTTTTTGTTTGTGTCTACATTTTTGTCACCATGCAGTTCACCATACATGATACAAGTGGGAAATGAATCTCCCTGAAGAAATAATTCGTCACAAATACATGAAAGGCAATACAAATGTAATTGTTGGCACAAATGTGCTGTGTATATTTCCGTTCAAGTGTGCTATCCATATGTAACGGATAGCACATTTGAGCAGAAATTGGGAGATGTGGGTTTGATTCCCGCTCGAGGGCAATTTAATTTTCAGGTTTTCTGAAGGCATTGCTACATGAAAACAGTTAAAAATTGCACATTTGTGCCAGCAATTACATTTTAATTGCAGTTCTTTCATTTTTAGTTTAAGTTATTGTAATTTTCAGTCTTAGGCCTACGCCAGCATAAAAAGCCACTTTTAGAAAACATCCTTGTTTAGGAAACATATTCACTATAAGGGCTGCATTCTTATAAAGCATGCATTCCAAAACGTTTTGATCTGTTTGACACCAGTGTTCAGTCTCTGACAGATAACTTAGCATACTTGTATTTAGATCACTATTCAAACTTATTATTTCTCAACATCTTTTAAGCAACATTTAGTAATTTAATTAGTTGATATAAAATTATAATTAATAATGGCATTAAAAATTTACAATATAATGTGGGTAGCAGTTACTTTTAGTGTATGCTCATTAAAATCAATTTAAACTCCATAACGTAAACAGTGAAAAAATATGTTTTCGTATCAAACAATGTCTAGGAAAAAGCAGAGTGAGTAATGTTTGGAAGTTATCTGATTTTGTTTAAACAACACTCATACAAAAAAGGAAGTAAATACTTATAATTAAGCAATGCAATGCACGGGTGCCAGGGAATGTTAAAAGAAACACATAATCTTATAAAAAAATTTAACTGCCCATATAAAAACCATAAGTGCCATTTTTCATCAGTTTATTTTTGCATTTCTTTTCATACTGCTGTTTTTCTTAACAGTAGTAAAGCACTGTTAAGAAGTAATATATGTGGGTTGTGCAGTAGGTTACAAGTTGTACTTTTCAGTATGTATCATCAATTTCAGGAATTAAACAAGTTAATTTTTTATGTCAGTCAAAATGGTTGAGCCCAGTGGTACTGACAGTGATTGAAGTTTCAACAAAAGGAGGAATTGTATTTATTAGTGTTCACACGTGTGTGTGGTTAAAATCTATGGAGATTGCACCATCACATGCCATCCTGAAGCTCTTCATTGTTTCTGAAACTGAGGAACATATTTCAAAGATGATGGAAAATTTCAGGAAGCCACAGGAGAAAGTGATTTGCTAGACATAATAATGACTTATTGACAACGACCTACACAGCTGGAACAAAGATACATTAAGTGCATCCAAGTTACCAAGAATCACATAAAAAAAGAAGTAATGTAATATTGCCAAAATTCAAGATGCAGCTATGTTAGTTAGGCTTGGAACTTAGTGAATACACCTTATTATAAATCATACATGTCACTAGCATAAGACTGCAAGCTAAAATATTGGTGCTATGTTAAATCACATTAAGTGCTGCAGTTTGTGGCATTACAAAAGTGCTAGTGTATTAACTAATGTACAGAATTTTACATAAAAGATAGTCTTATAGCATTCACAAAATTCTGACCAATCATTTCATGGTAGCTTATTTTAAAAAAGTGGAACCAAACAGAAGTTCTTCAATTTCACAAACTGAAGTGCAGGAATTTTTGTCTAAACTTATATCATGGAAGGGTAGAAAATGTTTAAGATTACGTAGCTTTTGGGTGATTAATGTAAATGGTGAAAGAAACACAGAATTGTAGAAAAATGGTTGGGTTTCACCAATGTAGGTATTTTTATTCCAAGGCGACCCCATTCACAAACTTATGTAATCTCCTTTTACCTTTTTTCTCATACATGCACTAGATCACCACTACCTTTTAGATCATTATTTACAACTTCTGACAAAAACAGCTTTGGCTTAAAGGAAGTATGGACTGTTGTAATGTATTTCTTGGGGAAAAGAATAGCTAGAAACTAGAAGGATGCACAAGCTGAAGGAAAGTAGTTTGCTAGGAGGGAAAAAAGATCAGCTTAAGAGCCTCACAGTGTAGGAACTATGTGATCCATAAAAGTTGCTCCTTGTCTCAGAAACATCATATCATCATTGGACTAAATTACTGTGGTCTTACTTTGAGAATTACATGGTTAAACAGTTATACAAGTGTATATTAAAGAATAACTCTCTCTATGCATGCTTAGATAATTTAGTTTTTCTACGGGCATTTCTGTTTGCCTGATATCATAAACTTATTTTTAATGTTTAGTTTATCACTGACAACATGCCTAGATAGACATCTAGCAGCCAGAAATCTGTGAAGGAAAATTGACTTGGAGCATAAGGAGAATAAAATGTTATTCTTCAGTTTTCTAATCATTCAAATTTAAAAACTTAGTCTCATAGCTGCCAACATTCCTATGTTACTCTCTTAATTTTGCCACCTTTAGGGTCCAAGTGATCTGAAGTGTAGGCTTCTGCCAAATTGTTTGAGTTGGTCTTGGGTTTGAGTGCTGTATGAGGCATGGGTGGTGAGTTTGTCCTACAGTTCTGATTTTGTACTACCTTATCTGGAAGCAGTCACTCTAAATTAGGAATGGGCTACTCCTTGTAGCCTGAGATGCTTATTGGGTTAATTTCCCTGTTTTTTAGAAATTTATGTCAATATTTCTGTAAAATGCTTTTTTTCTATTGTGTGAGATATGTAGGTTAAAAAATCTTTCATTGGAAGCATACAAAATTGTCATTTTCCAAACTGTCATTTTAAATTTTTGATAAGCTTTATAATGTTTCCTTTGTAAAGCATGAAAAGCACAGATTTGTCTAATAGATTTTTTCCCAATCACTTTGGTTTTTCTTCATAGAAGTTGCTGAGAAATTTGCATGGATTTTTAATTAATTCCTGAAAACATAGTAAATAAAAAAGAAAAGCTTTCCACATGCTGCATCCAGACTCCTCTAGTTAGAATCGCTTCCCATTTTCGCTATCATATATTTTAAGGCCTTTTCTGTGTCAACTTAATATTTTTTAAATGGCCTTGACTATTTGACTATACCAGGTCCTCCAATATGTCACCAGGGTGCACATTAAACATATGTGGCAAGGTTTGTGGAATCGATAAGCAGGAAACAAATTGTGCCATATTAAGACAAATTTAACCTTGTCCTTCAAGCTTCTGCAGGAACTGTATAGAGAAATTTGTACTTCCACATCTTTGCAGTGGGCATCATTGTTTCACTCACCACTACTTGCCATTTTTTTGGCAACACAGCCCCAATGCATAGACATGCAATTCACCAATTACAGTTGTTCATGTTCTAAGTGTCTTGTTGTTTTTGCTGCGAGTGTGCTTGTTTTCTGCTTTTACCGACTTTATAAGATGATTCAGTAACTCTAAGTTGAGTCACCTTTTAAATAATCGATGTTAAATGTTGTCCATTCTGTCATTTTTTTCATTGTGTTGGGGATAATTCAATTAGTGTAGATCTATCTTTTGTGTTAGTCATTTATGCCATTTACTCTCATCTGTATGTATCATGGATATGTTCTCTGCCTGTTCTTTTCATGTTATTCGATGTGTTTTCTTGGTAAACCTTGGGCATGATGCTCTTTAACATTTTTGAGGCTCTTGGACCATTGAAATCTAATAATCAGCCAACCACTTGACTACAGGAAATTGCATTTTTAGATAAAAATGAACTAACTCCAATTGATTCCCATTCAAGAAATGCAGCCTTACTTTTCCATCATGCCATTTAATTGGCATCTATGAACTCAAAAATCCTCCTGGAGGTGTCCTGAAAAAATTTGAATTTCTTTGTGAGGAAGGTGTGTGAAATCTGGATATAGAAGCAGTGATCTGGAAAAATAACAGATGCGTATGCAGAAGTAGTAAGCAATGAATATAAGTGGAAAAGGCAGGATGTAGTCAAAATGGGAAGTTGGGGTGATGCTGTGGTAACAGTGACAGCTGGTGGCCTAGACTCTTAACTGTCCATTTCATAGTAAAAGCACAAAACATATGTTGGTGTGTTTGGGGGAAAATATTGCAGGCAGGCTGTGAAGTATGCATCTGAAGAAACTATGTAATTCATTTACCTTCTTTTTTTCCACAGGTGTAAAAAATACCAATTGTTTGTTTGAACACTTATATGTTTGCATTTTAGTTATCCTCAAAAAAGAGGGGGCAGGAGGAGTACTTTAATAGCATTAGAATCTAGGTAAAAGATTTGTTATGAGAAAATCTATTTTCTTATTTTACAAATTTGGTTGCTACACATTATGTGGTGTCTGCATAGATGTTCTTCTCTTAAAGCTTTGTTTTATTTTTATTTTTCCTTCAGAAGAGTAGCTCTTTGAGTTATGTTTAAAATGTTTTATTCTCTCAGCTGCTGTATTTATAGCAAGTCATACATCATTCTTGAGTTAAAGATTTCTTTTTGAAATTCGCAATATAGCATACCTCTTTGCTGTTATTCTAAATGTGCTTTTTCTGTTGTCATTACTTTCAACTGACTTTTGTAATGATTGAACAAATTTATAATATGCATGCATCATTCTCGCCTGTTTTTATAGTTCCAAATCTGACTGAAAATCAAGAGTATGAATTCCGTGTTAAGGCCAAAAATGCTGCAGGATTTAGTGCACCAAGTAAACCAACTTCATCTTTCAAGATGAAATCAAAATCAAGTAAGTATATATTTCTGATACAGTCTTGTATGTTATTAATCTTTACTTCGTACAAAACTACTGAACAATTTTATATTTGTTCTGTGTTACCTGGTACAAAATTGCTCAGTACCTACACCAATTTTATCTGAAAATGGGTTTGTGCCCCCCACCCCCTACGGAATATAACTAAAAGCATACATGTGGGCATTTCTGCATAACAGACTCACAACCAAATGTAGTTTTTATTGTTCACTACCACCTACTCTTTCTTTGTTAGAGTATGAAGGCTGGAGGGGTATATAAACATCCCAGGTTGTGTCAAAATTTATTTATTTATTTAGTCTTTGGAATGCCAAGTAAAATTAAATAAGATTTTTAGTTCTGAACTTCTACAACTTGTCCTCTATACACCTTGAGCCCATCATTAATTGTGTGGTGCAAAATTAATCGGTTATTCTTAAAATAATGTATATTATATTATATAAATAGACTGAAAAATTGAGTAGGAGCATGAAGTCATGTTGAATTAATTAAAAGATCACTATTCAATTTCCTTCTGATGTTTACTACCAAAATAAATTTTTTCAACACTAGAACGTTGTGACTGGTAATATCTTGTTATGCATGAGACTTTTAAATTGACAATAATGTAATAAATATGTATGTATTGATATAGCATTACACATCTCCTTTCTTTTCCAGTGTTTTATTTATTTTTTTAATTATATACTTCTCATTTTTATTTTCATAATCTAAAAACCTACCTCTTATTTTATCATTTATAAATTTTTAGCTGTGCCATCACCTCCACAAAATGTCAGGGTAACCAAAGTTGGTAAAAGTTATGTGGATCTCCAGTGGGACAAGCCTCGTTCAGATGGTGGAAGCAAAATTATTGGTGAGTTTTATAAAATTACTAGCAGTGTTATTTATTTTAAATGAATTTTATTTTTATAATGTCTAGTCACTGTATATTTATATTTTATTAGCTATTTGTTACTTTATAGTAATAAGATAATGAATGAAAATATGTGGTATTTAAAATATAGTGAATTTTTTCATTAGTGTTCATTCTATGAAACTAACAACCAACCATATGTGAGGGTTTGGGATTCTGTAAATAAAGCTTCTTTCAAAATACTGGCTTCATAGTTCATTAAATTAAAAACTAAATTGTAAAGCTCTATGGGTTTTACTAGGAAAATTTTTAAAATTAAGACACCCCCCCCCATTCTCCCTAGGATAGTTCAAAGAGAAAGAGAAGAAGATACTTTAAAAATGTAAGGAGTAATCTATGATGTAAAATGTTGTTGTGAACTATCTTACATAAGAGAGACTGGTTGTAAACTTGCAACTCGAATAGCAGAACATAAAGCAGATATAAAAAATTGCTCCAACAAACCAGATTTAGATAGGATGTTGGAGAAACTGGTCACAGCCTGGACTAAGATTCCCTATAGGTTATCAGCTTTTAAAACAACTTCCTCAAGAGAAAATTTAAAAAGAAAAAAAGGACTTGAAATTGAGAAGAAAAAGAATTCCATCATTGATGGTTCCAGAGTTTTGTCACTATCTAACATCTGGCAACATGAAAAATAACTATACATCATATCTAAGGTATTTTACCTGATATTGTCAAAGTATTTCTCACATTGTTTGCTCTGTGAGGCATGTGCTCCCGGCATACAGGCAGCAAACCTTCCCATCGATTCCCAACAAGCAACGCCAAATCTACACATACGCAAAGAACCCTCGTGTAGAAATAATGGCCCGAAGATGGCGGTAAAGGTGCCGCAGAAAGCGCTCGCCATAACAACGAACCCCGTGTGAGACGTCTCCTGACCCGATGAGTATAACTCTTTCTACTAAAATCTTTTAATTAATAGTAAATTTTAAACGTTTGATTGTGCAAGTGAATGAATGTGGAACTGAAAATATATAACCTAACTGTTTTATTTCTCAAAAACATTTTTTTTATAACTAATCAAAGGTCCGTAACGTAAGAGACCTCTCGGGGCCGGGAGCACGTGCCTCACAGAACAAACAACGTAAGAAATACTTTGACAATATCAGGTAAAATACCTTAGATATTATGTATAGTTTAATTAAAAGCATGTTTATAACATAAGACAACCTATAAGGTTGTCTCATGAATTGCATTTTTCGTAATGAAAAATAACTATAACCATGATAGTAATGGAAAGAGTGACAACAAGTAACTGTCTAAAGAAGGAGAAGAGTTTTCTCTGAAAACTCGCAGTCTTAATTTTAAAAAAATCCTTGTAATATACAGCTTTGAAATTTAGTTTGTGCGGTTTGGGATATTTATTTTCATAATTCTGATTCCGTTTCAAAGGCAATGATCACCAATATTGAGATGGAGATTTACACTACATTCTACGGGAATTTTCCTAGCATAAATGGTAAACGATGGGTATATTAGTTAAATGTTTCTGTACAGTGCACTGAAAGTTGATTTCGTACAGTTGAGTTATAGTCATATTTTTAAAAAGCACTATCAAGTGTAAAATTTGAAATGTTCTTATGAATATGTTGATATCAAGATTTTTCCAATTTTAACCTACTTTATTTGTAACAACATTCAAATTCCTTGGTGATCTGCTAGTCTGAGGCAGCTAAAAATGGAGTTGGACCACTGAAATCAAAATGATGATGGTCCAATGGATTAGTCACTTTTTCAAGTAATGTCATTTATTTCAGAAAGAAGCTACAGCATTTTTTTTTTTGCATAAAGGGAAGATGCGAAATATTTTTTTTTTTTTTTTGGTAGATAGTCAATAATTTAGTAGCAGTTACTATCCTTTCTTAAAAGTCCAGAGGATCAAAATTGTGTAGTCTATGCATTAGTGAGGGAAATCCCTAAGTAAAGTGTGTTAAAAGCAAGCAGCCCCAGGCAAGCCAAAAAGCTACAGATTTGACTGTGTGGCCAAACATGTTGTTAAAAATCTGTGTTGCATCATGAGAATATTGCGAGGAAAGTACAGTGACTTTCACTTCAGTGCAAGGAATCTTGAGAAGGAAAGTATGTTGCAGGAGTAGGCTGGGAAGCATCAGTTTAAAAAGTGGCAGTCCAGGTTATTTTTGTGTTTGTGAACAGTAATCAGTTACATTCCATTAACACGAGGCATTGCAGCATCAGTTTGAAGCATGTACCAAAAAGAACAGGAAAGCATGTGAATTCAAACATATCTTCGATGGAAAATATAATTATCATCGGCAGTCACATGCATTGCAGCAGCTGTGGCTGAAGACTTTTAGTTAGCTCCAGTACAATTCTGAAGAAGACAAAATGTTTTACTCACGTACAAATTCTAGACTTGCTGATAAACAGTCAGCATTTATTACTGAAAGTGATAACTCCAAATTTTATTCCATCATGGTGCATGCATCGAGTATACTCCATAATCAGATAATACACTTCAACACAGCTATAGGCATAGCCACTGGGGGGTCAGGACCCCTCCAGATTTTCAGAGTCAGGGATCCCCAATGTAAAGCCCTTCCCCTAAATTTTTCGGGAATATAATGATATAATACACACTTTTTTATGATATGAACCAACTAAATTTAATAATATAAGATTGTGATTTTTCATAGAATGCAAACACGTGTATAACGTGTACTTAATAAAACAGCGATATCGATTCCTAATAAGCAAAGCAGGTCTACAACTTTGTAATTGTAATTTACATTTCTGCCCTAGCTATCATAGTTTTACAGCTGTGTTCCTAAGTTCCACAATTCGCCCACAGAGGCGCCTGTATCATGCCCATTAGATCGCGCCACAGCAATTGCTTTGCTCCTGCGTGTGTGTGTTTAGGGGGGGGGGTTACCAAACTATCTTATATAGTATGTATATATTATTATATATACATGTATATGGCAGATATCAAGTGACGGTCACATTGATGAAGAAATTAATCGGCATATAAAACTTGCCTGGAGAGTGTTTGGAAGAAGCAGTAGAATTTTCAAGAGCAATATGCCATTATGTCTTAAAAGAAAAGTGTTTGATCAATGCATCCTTCCAGTGCTTACATATGGGGCAGAGATGTGGACCTTAACTAAAAGAGACATACAAAGACTGCAGACAACTCATAGAAACATGGAGAGATGCATGCTTGGTGTAACCAGGAGAGAGAAACTAATAAATTCGGAATCTGCCGTATTTGCACGATCTATACACAAGATAATGACACTAAGTGATTTTAGATGAGATGTTTATTTCGTAAAAATGATGGGTTAGAAACATATTTACAATTAAAACCATGAGATCTTTCAAATTTATGTTAAGGTCATCTTCAGATGAAGGCACCATTAAAAGATATTTACAAGGAACTTTGTTATAAATACTGTCAAGATAAGAGTTTACGTGACGTAAATACAAGTGCGAGGCATGGATAGTTCTGTGCAGAACACATGTGCATGAGTGAAACCAGGAATATCTTACCATCCCCCATCCCCCCCCCCAAAACCTACAAAATATAGTCCTAAACAGTAAACACAAACCAAGTATTATATCCCCCCTCTCCCTACACCCCACCCCCTCCCTTATAACTCTCACCCTACACCCCCACCCCTCCCTTAAAATACCATAAGACAGAGAGCACGAACAACATAGAATTACAATATTGAAACAGTTAATATGGATTTCCATATTAACTGTTTCAATACTGTAATTCTAACATTATGCTTATAGAACATGTGCAGGGAATTTTACTTTTTTCAAAGTAAAATAAAGAATTTTGTCTTATCGAAGTTCAAGTTATCGACCATCTACTGTACTAATAAAGTTAAATGTAACTTACACATTCATTAGTTGGCATACAAATTGCACTCAATTTCTATGTAAATATTTTGTAACATTTAAATACTTTTTTGGTCAGTTCAATTTCTCTCATCTGTTTGTCACTCTGTTCCAACCCATTTGTACACTTAATTGTAATTCATTAAAATTTTGCAAAAAAATTCTGATGCAAATTAAACTGTTAGAATTCACATACATGAGATTCTTCCATGGAACACAGAATTCCTTTTTTCGTCATCATGGGTCATTCTCAAGGTTGATGCAAAACTGAAGAGAAATTTAGGGGGAAATAGTGTGCGAGGTCATTTTCTGTCCGGGAATGGCATTTCATTTTTCAAAACGTTGGAAAACAATAAATGGAGTGAAGATTATTCCAGTAATTGGATTTTTTCCTTCTCATAATGTAATTTTCGAAAATGGAAATCACTAATTTGGAAAATTTTTAAGAATTGATGCATGGAGTTTAAAAATATTTATATTCTTGAAGTTACCCCATTTATCTAAAGTAGTGAAAGCTTTGATATCATGTATTTATGGTCTTCAGGCTGAAAGTTCTTTCAGCATGATGGATGAAATTATTGTAGTCTGAGGACATAAAAAAGTAAAAAGGAAAGAAAAGCAAAAATGAAGAAATGGGATGGAAAGATATCAGCAGAAAGCAAAATTAAGCAATGGGTGCTCTGTAGCTTTAGCGTCAACAAAACACAAATATAGCTGTGAAACTCACTGAGGAGAAAGCAAAGCTTGCTCAAAAGAGGAAACCTGAGTTGATGTTCTAGCAAGTACAATAACAAAACAGAACAAGAAAAAAAACTGTGTTTGAAGCAGTGTCTTTCAAAACCATTTAATGTTGTTTTGAATTCAGTAATTTTATATTGGGAATACAGTGATCTGCTCCAGTTTAATATTGACATAAATGAATTGCTGTCAATAATATCATTTTGCTCATGCTGCATTTTATTGAGACTTTCTCGTGGCACGTTCTGATTTTTCACCCAGTTGAGTTCAGCTTTTTTTTCCTTTGTCAATCTCGTATATGAATTTAATGCTAGCCTACTAATTTTTTAAGTATAATTATGTGGTTTGCATGAATTAAATGTACAGAACTCTAAACATGAAAATACAGTGGCAAACAACATAATCTACATCAACTAAACAGTGATATATGTGCAGTATGTAGTTCAGTTAAGCATATGATAAGGATTTTTTTATTGCTGTCGCTAAACTGTAGAAGTTTGTTTCAAATGTTTATCTCAGACTTTTGTTACTCTGTTAACATTTTTTTCTAGGTTACATTGTTGAAAGAAGGGAAAGGAGCAGTCCTGTATGGATTAAAGCTAATGATTATACATCTCCAGACTGTACATATACTGTTCTCAACTTAATTGAAAATCATGATTATGAATTCCGTGTAATTGCTGTTAATGCTGCAGGAAAGAGTGATCCAAGCACTACTACAACTCCAGTAAAAGTAACAGAAACCATAGGTAACTTTCCTTTTTTTTAATTCACATTTTTTTCTTTTTTTATTTCAGATGTGCCCATATTTGTGTACAACTCTTTTGGCCAGACTTTTTTTTTGTCTTTTGTTATGGTCATATGATTAAGTTTTTTGTTTGATTTTAAGAATACTTTAAACTTCAAATTAAATTATGGTTGTATGTTTGTTATTAGTTGTGTAAAAAGTTTATTACTGAATTTTAATTTCATATGCTGAGCAAAAGTTGTTTACTGTAGTGTGTGGACTTCACAACATGAGGATAGTTTTCATTGCTGCAAAACATTCACAACCTCTGGCATGTAGTTGGTAGCTTGGTGCTTTCAAAAGTAGAACCTTGATGTTTCAGGCCCAGGTGCAACTCAGTGGGTTTTTTTTTTCTTGGTGTCCCATGGTCAGTATGAATATGGAAATCAGTTTTCTTGCTTCATTGACCATTGGAAAGTTGTAGTTTTTACGAATAATAGAAGTTTCCAAAACATTTACAAGGTTTTTTATACTAGAAAAATGTTTTTATTTATAAACTTTTGAAGATTACGGTTTTTATTTTCTCTTCCCTGTAGCACTAATGTGATATTGCACCTGAACCATAGTACTTTGTTATGATACATCACCTCTCTGTATTCTTAAAGAGGTTTATAGATGTTCCATAATTTCAAGCAACCCCATCCAACAATGATATATTAGTACACTGAGCCATATAAAATGAATAGAATTCCTTATTTTTGGAACTGACATCCAGTGAGCGTACTATTGTGGAAGTATGTGTGAATGTAGTACTACAAGGGTGCTGGATGTCCCAATACGTCATTGAATGCCTATGTAGTTTTCTTTAAGGCCAAAATTTCCTCTTCAATTCATTCACATATTACCTCGTTTTTCTAATTTTTTCACCACAAATGGAAACACCAAATTTCAGGGATGATGTGTGAAATCAGTCAAACATGCTTGCATGAAGTGTGGACAAAGCTTTTAGTCTGATGCTAAAGGACTTGAAAAGGAAGAACCACACTCTACCTGCAATACAACTGATTGATCTCAAGCATCTTTAGGCTAGTTCTTCCCTCAAAACCCAAATAAATTCAAGCAGGAAAAGTCTTACATTCTGACTAGTAGAAACAATATGCAGAATCCTGCCCTAGGGTTCTTTCTTGCCTCTATAACGTGCAGGCAATCAAAGCTATAAAATGGGAAGTTTGCTTTCTTCTTTTTTTTTTTACATGGTAAGTAGGTTAGATATCATCTAGTACAATACCGGCATTTTATCTCAGTCTTTGAAAATTTTGAACCTGCACTTGGATTTCTTAATGAGAGGTCGCAGTTTAGTTGATTTTACTATCATATGAGAAAGTATAGCTGTTACTGAAGTGAAAGTTGATATGAAGTGATTCACTAGAAATTTGGAGGGAAAGTTACAATGGCCATCTTAATGGGCAAGTGGTCATAGTGCTGGTTTCTGGCTAGTCATTTTATGTTGGGCTCAAGTTCAAGTTCCAGATGAGACATGGGTGTTGTGTTTGTTCGGTGGTGCTGGGTGTCTGTTTTCTCTGGAACCAGTGAACAAATTAGTGATGGGTGACTGCTTATAATGCAAAGAGTTGCTCATGGTGGTCGTTAAACTCCAAAACAAAAAAAGTTTTGGAAGGGGCAATTTCCTAAAAAATATATATAAATGCAGACACTAGATTTAAGCTGTTGTTTTCAGAGAGGATAAAGTTGTATATATGCATATGTATATTGAGGTAGTTTGGTCAGATGTGTCATCAGAAACATTTGTTGCTTTCTTCACTGATGTTGAATTTCCAAAGTGATGTGCTGCAGAACAAAAGAGGAACCTAAAACTAGATGGGTTGACGATGTAAAGTTGGCCATTAGTGATAGAGGTAATGGTTTTCCAATTTCATGGTGTACCAAAAGATATGGACAAAATTTATAGTGAACCAGCATTTTTTATTGCTAAATTTCTGCATATATTCCTTTTCTTTCTGTTTAATACATTGTAACTTCTGCTTTGACATCAGTTGGGTACACAAGTGTAAAGTGTTAATGATATTTAAAAAATAATTTACAAAAAAATATCACTCCAATAGCTTTTCGTGTATTTTTTGCTGAAGATCTACATGTTGTTTCTTGCTGTGTGTACAGTAGCAAAACTCAAAATGTGCAATTTCTGCTCCAAAATGCTAAAATGCTCTCATCCTCTTTTTAAGTCACATATATTGCACTTAGAATTTGATTTCACCAGGGTAAAGAAATTAACAAGTCTTACACACAGTAAATGTGAAGAAAGCTGACAAAATGAGCAAAAAGGGAGCAAGTGTTGGTTACAAGCATGAGGTCTAAGCTGCATGGATACATTCGTTTTATATTTCCTTCTGGATTTTAAAGAAATCAATAAAACTAGAGATTTCATTCAATAATACTCAATTTAAAGGGATTTGCTTCAAATTTTGTTAACACAAATTTGCCTGAGTTGGGAGATTCAGGTTTATTTCAGTGCTGATTAAAATGACAAGCAACAAACTGCTTTGCCTGTTGTTATCATTAAACTGTTTAACATTGTTATTTGCCATTAAAAACGTTCATTACAAACAAACGAGAAGTATCCCCTGTGTAGAAGAACTGCAAAGTCAGCTTCTGATTTCGTTGCTGTAACATCTGTTAGTTTATTATAGAACACTAAATGGATGCAGGAATTAGAATAACAGTAGAAGACAATAAGAAGCATGCTCATATTAGTGTTTTTCTTTCTTTGATGCTTGAGGAAGGGGCAGAAACATTTTCCATGATAAAAACATTGAAAATAATCACAAAACTTTGCTTATTTGTTTTGTACACAATATCAAATTAAGTTTGATAACATGCTCATAATGTTTTGCAGTTTTTTATCAAAATCCTTTATCAAAATTCTGATTATATGCAGTCAATCCTTGCAATACATAAAAGTCTCTCTGTAAACTCCCAATTCACAGTGCATACCATGTGCTGTACTGCTACATAATGGAAAAATCAATCACTCATATGTGGCGACTTGCTTATGTCCAGCCAGTTAGAGTGCTTGATTTTTTTGCAGGAAACTTGGGTCATTAACCCATGCTTCTTTGCAATGCTTTTTATACGTTTGTGCAATTCATAAAAAATTGGGTCATTTTGCATTTATTTTGTGCAAAAATAAAATGATAAAATTTAGTTAAATTTTGCATTATATTATAAAATAATATTAATTATGGTGTGAGCATTCATGCTAC
Organism: Macrothele yani; assembly: GCA_039090855.1. Lineage (NCBI taxonomy): Eukaryota > Metazoa > Arthropoda > Arachnida > Araneae > Macrothelidae > Macrothele > Macrothele yani. Next base: position 10,836,661 of record CM076992.1, read on the forward strand.
ATAGATAATAATTGATAAAATAAACCTGTATGATTTTATTGAACAAAAGTGATTTAACTCTTAAACTTCAGCCATGGCCCAGAAAGTTTAGAAGAGGCAAAAGAAAGTTATCCCTCTGCAAATGAATAAGTTAATAATTGATAAGAACTGTGAAAGAATGAAGGCAAGGGTGGTATCTAATTATTATTGTTTAGCTATTATCACTGTGTATAAAATTTTGAAGGAGAAGGAGTGTACTCAATATACAAAAGTGTCCAATGACATACACTTCCTCTACAAAGGTAGAAAGTTTATTGCTGAGATCAAATGGCAAGACTCCTTAAATATATCAGGGAGAAGCAGCTGAAAAGAGAGTCAATCTGTGGGTAATTCATCTGTGATGAGACTAGGAACATTTGTGATGACCTTAAGGCTGTTTCTCAGTCCTCCATTACTAAGTTTGAAATTTCAAAACAAGAAAGGGATGGTTTGAAGACTTCAAATGATGCAGCACAATTAAGAGTGTGATTCAGCCTGGTGACACTTCCAGTGCAGACAAGAAAGCTTCTAAAATATTCAAGAAGGAATTTGAGGAACTGGTGGGGGAAAAGGTTATCTCCCTCAACAGATCTTCGAAGTGTATGAAACATATTTCCTTCGGAAGAGGATGCCCAAAAGGACCTACATTACAAAAAAAAAAAAAAAAGCCACCTTTCTTGGACAAAAGCCCATGAAAGATAGTATGACTCTGCTTCTCTGCAAGGGAATTTACCAGATGACTTCAAATTGAAGTCAATGACTGTTTAGAATATGAGACACCGCCCCCCCCCCCCAAGAGCAAACAGGTGCAAGAAACACTTCACAATCAACAGCATGAAAGCTTTTTCGCAGTCCTTTTTGCCATCTTCAGCATGCTCTTAGAAGGAAACATTCACACACATAGACATCTCCCAGACACCTGTTGATTATGATACATTTTCTATGCCTGTTTGCTCTTTTAATATTACTACATTGTTTTAAATTGAAAGTAACGAAGGGAAAGCTTTGAGTGCCTTTGTTAGAGATAATTGGTGGATCCTCTGGGTGGAACCTGCAGTATGTAAATAGGCTGGTCAGAGCTCTGGTGGTTTGTTTATTTTAGTATATTTTTTTTTTGAAAGAACTGGTTTTAATTCATTATGTTCCTTTTAATTGTCCCCCCTTTTTTTGTTGTGTAAAGCACACAGAGGTGCAGAATAACTATAAAACAAAGTTTGTGCCAAGAAATGTTTACTAAGAAGTGGTAAGTAAGTATATAAGTAGTCTACTTTCCATAAGTTTAAAACATTACTTTACAGCACAAAAAATACCCAAAGCATTTATGATCTGTAGTGCTTTCTTTTTTCTAAATTGGTAATGTTGTTTTCTGTTATAAATAGATTATTACTCTGGCACACTTACCATATAATAAAATAATGAATTGTAAGTGTGCAATACATTCTTTTATGTTGTTGCAATGTTATCATATAACATTTTGATAATTTTCCAAAACACTTTAGATGGAATGAGACCAGAATTCATAAGGACACTGCACAACAAAAACAGTAGCCTTGGAAAAGCAGCTCATCTAGACTGTGAAGGAACAGGGAAGCCTTTCCCAACAGCCAGATGGTTTGTACCAAATTTCATACTTATTAGTCTTTCTCAATAATTGTTTTTATTTTTATGGCTGAGATGGTCATTTATTTTGCCAAGATTTTCAGTAACCTTGTTTGTTTGCATTTCCTATTTCTGATATAGCTATCTATTTTCACTTGTTCTTTGGGCTGGTATATACACTGAGTTAGCTTTTCATTTTGAACGCCCCCCTTTTACATATTTGGAGCAATAACGAAGCACCATGTGATATCAATGTCACATATGGCTACTATAAATTGTGCACACCTATCCTCTGTACTAAATCAGTAAATATTTGCCAATAATGGGGAAATTTGGTGATGTAAGCCAATTTGACCACAGTCAGTTAGTTGGGGCCCGGGGTTCGGAAGGTGCCAGTATTTGGTAAACAGCTGCATTGTTGGCTGCTCCTATACTACTGTATCAAAGGCGTACCAGGACAGGATTAACCATGCACATACATCCAGCAGAAGAGCTCAAATTGATCAACCACGTGCAATTGATCCTAGAGGTGAGCATCAGGTGTCATGACCGGTATCTCAGCAATGACATGCAACATTCATCCAGCTCACCCACCAGTACAACTGCGGTGCAGTTTGACCTATTTCCCCATGCACCGTGCCTTGCTTTGTCAGGGGTTTCACCGTCGGAGACCAATGAGAATACCCATGATAATGCCCAGTCATAGCAAACATCTCGCATGGGCCAAGGAACATCGGCAATGGACCCTCAACAGATGGAAAAAGGTCATCTGCAGCGATGAGTCTCGTTTCCTGCTGCACCATGCTGATGGCCACGTTCGTATATGGAGTAAACAGCATGAAGTTCTATCCCCTGGTTGCACAGTTGGGGTTCAACAAGCTGGTGGAGGGGATGTTCTGGTGTGGGGAGCTTTTTCCTGGCAAGCCCTAGGTACATTGATTGTCATCCCACAAACACTGTATAATGGACAGTGCAGGGACCTGTTAGCTGACCATCTCTATCCTTATCTTCAGGAGGTTTACCCTGACCACAGTACTATCTTTCAATAGGACAGTTACACCATGTCATCGGGCTTGTATAACTACTGAGTGCTTGGGGAACACGACAACGAATTTGCCGCATTGCCTTGGCCCCCAAACTTTCCTGGCTGTAATACAATTGAACATTTGTGGGATATTCTAGAACAGGATGTAAGAACTGCTGATCCTCCTCCACGGAAATGAGCGTGAACTGATGGAGCTGCTGCAGCGGACATGGATCAAGTTACTCACGTGGGATGTTCAACACCTTGTAGAATCTGCTCCTATGCTTCTACAAGTGGTGATTACACAGAAAGGTGGACCAATGCATTATTAGGTAGGTGCTCTTAATGCAAAGCTAACAGAGTGTAGTTATCTGTGTTTGCTATTTCTGTTCATGCACAGAAATAAAAAACACACTGTGTCTTGTCACACTATGTGTGCTGCTTCTTAATAGTCTTCATCTGTGGAATATTATAAGTAATACCACACATAAAGAACATTCAAAAACTTGGGGCTTGAGTACTCTCAAACCTCCAATTTTTTTTAATATCTTGGTTAGTTTCATCCTTAACTGTTCCATCTTCACTAAAATTTGATTTTCAGATTTTGTCTTCACTAATACAGTGTACAGTAAAAGTTTGTTTATCCAGTATGCCAACTAGTGGCATACTTTTGTTGTTATCCAGCACATTTAAGTTGTGTTTTTATGGTTTCAGAGACCTTCCACTGTCAAAAGGGAAGTAATAAAATGTTTTCCTAGGTTTTTACCATAAAATTTACCCGCAAATATAAATGTGTCATTGAAGTCAGTTACAGGTATCTGTCAGATGTGCTACAGAGGACTGATGGATATCTATTAACCTTCCATGTTAGGCTTAGGGAGTCACAGTGATGCAGTGGTAGAAAATTTTATTCACCGGGCATCTCTCTAACTGGCATTGCTAAATTTAACAAGGGAGCCTAGTAATTCATATTCACCCATCCTATAGAACAGAGAAGTGCTTCCCTATGAGTTGACTGACATAATCATGTTTGCTGATAAATTCTACAGTAAAAATCTTTAAAAAATATTTTATTTTCCTGAATTTTCACAGGTTTTTTTACAAATTTGCATATCTGAAAAGATGTTTGCAATTTTTTCATAAATTTCTGCCAAATAATTTTGGAAACTACAGAGGAATGATTACCTAAAATTACTGCCCCAGAGGTTCCTGCATCCTATAATAGTCTTCACACAACTAATTTGGTGATCACTATTACTTAGGAATGTAATCATTTATGAACTGTTTGTAATTTCCCATCTTAGCCCACATAAAAATTGTGTGTTATCAGTCACTGTTCTATCTAATGGCAGAATTGATCTATTAGCACATCTTATTCCCCAAGTGTGCTGGATAAACAAACATTTACTGAAAATGTGAACTGAGAGAAATGAAGAAGAAACCTAGATTAATATTCTGTAGTGTGATTGGAAGGTCAAATGTCATGCCAATACACACACATCTAATTTTTGATGTCCAAAATTACAAAGGTCCCCATTTTGCTAGGTTAACATTGTGCTTAGTAGAATGGAAGTAAACAGATGTTATATTTCCATAGATTATTTTTTTATTTTTTACTTTTCAAACTGCTTGTTTATATCTCTAGCATGATAATCATATTAACATCTAGTTAGGATATGTGGATGTATTGCAATTATCTTACAACTAGATTCTGTTAAGATTATTTTGACTTGTCTGTTTTTCTTGTTGCTCATTTTGAATGTTTTCAGGTTTAAAAATGGTCGGGAGATTCATCCAGCTGGCCGGATCACACAGAAGGATACTGATGCTGGAGTGTTTAAGCTCATATTTACAGAAATGTGGGATACTGATGAAGGAGAATATACTTGCGAACTCAGCAACAGTTTAGGATCTGTTAAGTGTTCAGCTCGTTTGACTCTGGCATGTAAGTAAAAAATGACTCTGAATTTTCGATTCAGTAATTTTCTGTAACTACGTGTCTTTCAACTTTTGTGTTTCTTTCCTATTCCTTACAAGTATTGTGGTCAGTTTTTTTCCTCCAAATATTCATTTCACTCATAGGAAATAGGGTGGAAGAGATTAGTCTTTGTTACAGGTTTTTTTAATAATCTCACCCATATCCAAATCATAAAAGTTCTTATTTTGAAATAGTTGTTCACACATGCTTGTTTTTGAGTTAACTATTTGCTTCATTAAGGTGACTTTGCTTTAATATTTTCTTTCTACATCTGCCTTAGTGGTCCTAGGAGTTTATATCTGTTCTCTTGGAGTCTGATTCAGTATTGTTTGATTGTAAATTATGATTAATAAATATGTCTTTTTTGCATCATTTTATCTTTCAATCAAATGTATTTTTCTAATTTCATTCGAAAGAAGTGGAATATCTTTGCTTCTACAGTTTAATAGTTCAAATAATTAATCCAGTTCTTAAGTTTAGTAGATGCTCAAAAGTTAAGTCCATTTTTTTCCAAATCCAATATAATAAATTTCATATCATAATCAGTAGGGTCTTTTCATTTGTTTTCTAAATTTCTGAGTTTCTTAAACCTTAATTTTAAAGCACTGAATGAGACTTTTTCAAGAATTATGTGTTATGCTGTAGTTGCATGAGCAATGTAGTAATCTAAATTAAAACTCATAGTAGCTAACAAAATTTATCAAAAAGTATCTCTGATTGCTTAGTACAGAGGGTGAGTCGAAAGTTTTGCAATATTTACATAAACACACATGCTGCGGCGGGTATGTCATGTGTTTAAACTAGTTCAAGTCATTCACTGCAGTCAGTCGAAGGGATATAAAGTGGTAGTCGTTGCTGTGAAAAGCATTGCATGTCATCGTTCTGTCTGTGGTTGGGACGCCTAAAAGATGAGCATCCTCTACTGGCTAATTAGGGAACTTTTGCTTTACGAGTTTGAACTCAGCCATAATGCTGCTCAAGTAATGTGAAATATTTATCATATGAAAGGGGAAGGTTCCGTGGACCACAGCACCACAACCAGATGGTTCAAGAAATTTTCCTCAGGTGACAGAAACCTCGATGCTCTGCCAAGGTCAGGTAGGTTGTGGATTTGGAGGCCACGTGCCAGGCCGTAGAGGCAAATCTGACAACCAGCATTCGGATATTATCAGGCAAGCTGGGCATATCACAGACTACCCTGGTTTGTCACCTTCAGAACCTCGGCAAGGTCTTACAGGAGCTGCTGCATTGTTCCTCACAAACTGACACCAGATGTAGCAAACTGTCAAGTGGGAGTGTGCACAAAACTCCTAGAAAACCTGCTCAATGTATATTTCATCAAGATAATTGTTACATGAGATGAAAAGTGGGTCTATTTCCATAATCCTAACATACAATGGCAGTGGTTGATTCCGGGCCAGCTTCCTGAACCTGTTGCCAAATGTGGGCGCTTCGAGCACAAGCTGATGCTCTGCGTCTGGTGGAATTTCGAGGGAATAATCCATTACAAATTTGTTCCAGATGGTTGGACCATCAACACCAACCTCTACTCTGAACAGCTGGAGCAGATGTATGCCGTTTTGGAGAAGTACCTGGCACTGGTGAATAGAAAGCCCGCTCTTCTACAGCAAGAGCTCGTCCTCATACCGTGTGAATGACCCGGGCAAAACTCCAGGAACTTGAGGACGTTGAACTGATGCCACACCCAGCATATAGTCCGGACCTTGCTCCGTCGGATTATTACTTGTCCCAGTCCATGGTTCACTTCCTTCGCGGGTGGCACTTCAACCAGGAGGAGGTGGCAGCTGGGTTGAAGGAGTTCTTCCCCTCGAAGGACAAGAACTGGTATCGCCGCAGAATCGAAGAACTGGCAGACAGATGGCTCAAGATGGTCCAACACGATGGCCTATACTTTGAATGCTAGTCAGCTTTCATTGTAAAGGTACGTATGAAGGCATAAAGTGATCCAAATATGGCAAAACTTTCGTCTCACCCTCTGTAATATGCCATGAAAATCGAAGGTTTAAATTTTAAACAGTACGTTTTCAAATGAAACAGGTATATCAAGTTACTTCATCAACAAGTTCTTCATTCATTGATTGCAGCATAAATGCTAAATGTGGTTTTGGGATTTTTAATGCTGAGTTGTTCATACAAATAGTCACATCCATTGTTTGAAAAGTCACAGTGTTACTATAACCATTTAAAAGTTTACGTGCCTACATTTACTTTAATGAGAGTAATAAGAACCTTACCTTTGCTAGAAGGTCTGTTCTAATTAGAAAAATATACATTTCTCTGCACGATTTTTCCCATTTTTGAGTTCTACAGTTGGTTTGGGCTTCTGGTGCGGTGGCTTTATGTTGTCTTCAGCTCGTTCTTTATTTGACAGAATGTGTAATTCTTTAATACGTACTGCGGCAATGATACTTGGTCTAAGAACCTCTATTTGACTTAAAAACCTATTATTTCACTGACGTTTATATAACCCTAACCGATAGTTTAATTGACTTATAAAACTTACTATTCAGTAAACCCACATGCGTGAACATTGTTCTGAGGAATGAAAGAATGGTATAGAGGGCAATGAGATAAGTTTGTGTAAATATTTGTATATTAGTTTTTAAATTTTTAGTTAGAAGTTTTTGGTGTTTGTAAATAAGAAGTTAAGTTTAATTTAGTGAATGTTCATGCATGTGGGTTTACTGAATAGTAAGTTTTATAAGTCAATTAAACTACCGTTTAGTGTTTTATAAATGTCAGTGAAATAATAGGTTTTTAAGTCAAATAGAGGTTCTTAGACCAAGTATCATTGCCGCAGTATGGATTAAAGAGTTACTCATTCTGTCAAATAAAGAACGAGCTGAAGACAACATAAAGCCGCCGCACCAGAAGCCCAAACCAACTGTAGAACTCAAAAATGGGAAAAAGCGCGCAGAGAAATGTATATTTTTCAAATTAGAACAGACCTTCTAGCAAAGGTTAGGTTCTTATTACTCTCGTTAAAAGAGTCACATAGTTCTGTAAAGCAACAGCCCAATTGGTCTCATATCTAGATAAACATGGCACTCACTTCTATTTATCATGAACCATTCCTCCCTTTATTTTTTACCATCATTGCTATACTTTTTCGTATAGAGTATAAGCAGAAATGTGGAAGTGATTAAATGGTTTCCTTAAGACTTTCACAACTGGACTTCAGTGGAAATTCTATATTGTTTGGATGTGTACACAGAATGAAATTCTGCTGAAAGCTTCTTGCACATTGTAGGATGAAGGAAACGTGGAATATTTTATTTAAGAGAGAACTCAAAAGTTACTGAATGAAAAGGGCAGATTAGTGTAATGGCCCATGAAGAATCTGTGCATTGTTTTGAAATATAGATGCCAAATCATTTTTTATTTTTGTGTTCAGTAGCTACAGGCAAACAAAAGCCAAATATCTGCAATCTTCCTTGAGGAACACAGATATTGTTGTAGCAATGTTACTCATTGACAAGATTATCACAAAGGTTTAAATTTTAAACATGTAGAAAGGAAATAGCAATGTTACTCATTGACAAGATTATCACAATAGGTTTAAATTTTAAACATGTAGAAAGGAAATAGCAATGCAAATTCACTTTTAATAGCATCATTTATTATCAAGATTATCACTGTTAAATTTTTTTACTAGAAGACAAAAACAACTAATTAATGTGGTTCATTTGTAGCCACCTTTACTAAGAACTTCTTTCGCATTCACATTAGCATCAACAAATCATCATATAAGTTATTGCCAGGTCAACAATATGCATGATGATTTTTAGAATGAAGTCTGAATCCCATTCTTAAATTGTAACATGCTACTGAATCTATCAGCTTTGTTGAGATGGCTATGCTGAAATAAGGATTAATGCAAAACATGTTTCAGTTTTTATCAGACTATTAAAAATTGTAGACAACACCCATTCTTGTGAATGTTCCTTTTCTTTCATGTTTAGTGGCATAGATGTTGTTTTGTCTGATACCATCATTGCATTGTATGAAACAAATCATGCAATATTTTTCACTCCTGTAGTTTTCTGCAGACTGCTTTCATAAGTTGTACATCTGTATTTCTGATTGATGTTCTGTACCTATGTGTGCTGATCATCTGAAATGTCATGTTTTATCACATTAACTTTTTTTTCATTATTTCACAGAAGTTAATGTACATATGTTTTCTGTCTGGGCTCTTAAATATCTTTTCATTCAGGAAGATTAAGATTAGGTATATCAAAACAAGCAAATCAGTACATGAAACATATACTGATTTATCTTGTGTTATTTATTGTTTGGAAAAATTGTCTAGTATTTGCACTTTTCTTTCATGATTATTTTGATAATTGATATTGTTAAATGAAAAATTACTTCTGTGCATTTATCATCAGAAATTAAGAGTACACAAATGACAATAGATACATAAAAATGTTTATTGAAACTTAATAATTTTCACACACCCATCCCTTTGTGTGTTTTAGGTGCTCCCAAGATTGAAAGGTGTCCAAATGAAGTATCTTTTCCAGAGCATGATAATGGCAAAGTTAAAATTTTCTATTCTGGTACTGGGCCATTTGAAGTTCAACTTTTCAAAGATGGTCTGGAAGTACAAGAAGACAAGCATTTGAAGTTTACTGTGTTTGATGATTATGCAATCATATATGTGCGTGAAGCCCTGAAGAAAGATGAGGGCAAGTACAAACTCACTGTGAAGAATGACAGTGGTCAAGCTGATGCAACATTTACCATGCATGTTACAGGTAATTTTTAAACAGTTTGACATTTTTTTTATTTTTTAGATAAATAGAATTATTATTAATTTCACTTTTCTTTGAATTAATATGTATTTTTTAAAAATATATCATCATCATTGTCAATCATTATCAATCCACTGCTGGATGAAGGTCTCCCCAAGTTTCTTCCACAATGGTCTATCTTGTGCCAATCTTCTCTATGTCACTCCTGCATGCTTTCGAATTTCATACACCCATTTCCCATGGGGTCTTCTAGGTTTTTTCCTGTCCCACGAAATCCAGTCTAAAATTTTGGTTGTCCATTGGTGGTCCGTTCTTCTGGCAACATGTCCAGCCTATTGCCATTTCAGGGATTTTACTCTGATCATGATGTCTTCCACTCTCGTCATTTTCCTTATCCATGAGTTCCTCTTCTTATCTCTCCTGGTTACACCAAGCCTGCGTCTCTCCCTGCTTCTTTCAGTTGCTGTAGCCTTTGTATGTCTTTTTTTAGTTAAGGTTCATGTCTCTGCTCCATATGTAAGAATTGGAAAGATGTTCCTTGATTAATCACCTTTCTTTTAATGGCATATTGCTCTTGAAAATTGCACTGTTTCTTTCAAAAGCTCTCCAGCTAAGTTTTATACACCGATCAATTTCTTCATCATTGTGACTTTTGCTTGATATCTGCTGTCCAAGGTAAATGTAGGTATCAGTTATCTCCAGCTTTTCTCCACGATAAATCTTCATTTTAAAAAGCAAGGTCAGGTGATGCGACATCGTACAGCCTCTCCTTGACAAATGCCAACCGCCTTCTCGTGGTGCATCCTGTTCCCACTAAAGGGCTCTGACGACCTACAAACAGCAGTATAACTATACTACTATACTACCGGGATTAGAGGAAATGCTATCCCTAATTCACCAACCCACTTGGCCAGCATGGTGAATTATAGCCACCCCCACACACACACACCCCCAGATGATTTCACAAACTTTAAAAATATATACATGATTTTTTTTTAAATTATGTAGTGAAGACCATATAACCACTTACTTCTTGTACTGTGTTTGTAATTCAGTCATTTGCTGGTTAACTCTATCACATGGTCTCCCACTTCATTATTCTTTATGATCTAACTTGTCTGCCTTCATCACAATAAGTAACTGAGTCACCTTTTAAGCGATGATTGGACTTGGCGCTCTTTGGCCCATTAAGGCCTGTGCCCCAATAAACACTCATCAACCAACCACAATCAGTAAGTTCAAGGTCTTTCTCCATCCCCCCCTCTCTCTCTCTCTCTCTCTCTCTCTCTCTCTCTCTCTCTTTTTTCACTGTCTCTCTCTTTCTTCTCTATCGCTTTGTCTCTCTGTATATACACTGCTCTACCATTAATATCCAGGCATTTCTCAATTGATAGTGAATTAGATCCTATGTGAGCACCATGTCACTGACCCAACTATAAATATGCTCATTGGGCTTTGATGATACAATAGCATGACTGTGAATGCATGATGCCTCAATCAACATATTTTACTGATTTCCAGCACAAACTTATAATTGGGTGCCACATAAGCAATCACCCCATACATGACATTTCAGTGGCATTGAAGTGAAGCTCCCCATGTCAATGGTTGGGGATATGATATGCAAATGGCAGCAGACTGGAACTAAATCTGCAAAGAAACAACCCAGCTAACCTCTGAAGATAACAGAATGTGACAGTAGAGCTCTGCAAAGAACTGTCCACTCAGAACAAGCAGAGGCCACTGTGTTTTCAGCGGAGATGCATGATGTGTATCTTGCATTTCTTCACATCCAGTCAAGCTCCCATCAGCATGCTTTTGTGTACACTGATTCGTTGAGTGTTTTGCAGTCTCTGTCATCTGTGGATTGCAATAACCATCCATTTCTTTTCAAAGATGGTTGCTCCGCTCTTTGCACAAGGCCGGTTTCCAGATCCCTTCTGCTGGATTCCTGACCACATTTGAATCTCAGGTAATGAGTCGGCTGATTTGGCTGCTGGATCTGCTTCCTCTTTGGTTGTCACACCCCTGCCGCTGTTTCACAAGGACTCGCATTTTCTGATCCATGATCATATCAAGCGAACGTGAGAGGGTCTGTGAGACCAACAGGTGGACAACAAACTGCATCGCATCAAACCAATTCTTGGAGTCTGGAGGTCATCCATCGTATTGCTGGTACCATAGGGAGGAAGTTGTAATAGCACATCTCCGCATTGGGCATTGTTGTTTCACTCACCACTGTTTGCTGTATGGCAACACTGCCCCTATGTGTGAGACGTGTGTTGTACCTTTAACTGTTCTTCGTATTTTGTGTTCGTGTTTTTGTTTTATTCATCAACTATGAAGTTTTATGAAAACCAACAGCACTTTTTTAAAAGAAAATTAGCAGGACTGGAAATACAGAGAAGAAGAGGTACAGCATTAAATGATTCAAAAGATTGTAATGTATCTCATGAAAGGCAACAACTGCAGTAGTCCTAAGGAAGGATAGGGGGTACTACCTGAAAATGTGACTTATAAGTAATATCCTGTTAATCCTTAGTGAAAAACCCATAATTTTGTGAAATCTGTATTTTATCAAGTCTAGGAATAGCCATGTCATCAATTATTACCAAGGTTTTGACAATGTTGATTACATAAAATTGCAGTACTATCACATAAACCAAAACTCTGCACAGCAAGTCACCAAGTGAAGAAATTTTGGTATGTGAAATTAAAATAAAAAGTCATAGGAATCTTTGAGGCTTCACTCTTAAATCTTCAATATGGGTATGTGCTCTTGATATATTTAAGCCATACCTCTGTGTGTGCCTGTGTACCTGTATTTAATTATAGATTTTTTTGTTTTGTGTATGTCTTAGCATTGGTGTTTCATTGTGTATGCATATGCATTATCCTAATGTTTCTGACTTTTTTAGGTCTTCCTGGTCCACCACAGGGACCTCTTGAAGTCTCTGACATCACACAGCATACTGCAACTGTAAGTTGGCGACCACCAGCTCATGATGGCGGAAGTAAAATTACCAACTATGTTGTTGAAAGGAAAGAAACAAGTCATAGTCAGTGGATAGTTGCATCTAGTTATTGCAGGGTAGGTATTTCTTAAAAACCCAGAAAATTTACTTTTTTGAAGTCTAATATTATAACCAATCTTTTTACATAACTGCTACTTGTGACAGAACTTTAACTGCACATACAAAAAACTCTCTTATACATTTTAAAAGATCTAACATTGACACTAAACATTTTTGCTACTAATAATGACTATTTCTATTAAATAGAGATAAGTTGATTTCTGGTGGAGTACTGAATGTAGTTTATTCTAAAGCTGTCATTAGTCACAGACAGTTAAGAAAATTATGGGAGGACAACTCAGTTATATATGAAGAGCAGTTCATTTGTACTTGTGCAGATCAGTTATACTATTTCTTAAACTGTAAAATGTGTGACCATAATGTGTAACAATCTCTTTGTAATCAGTTTACATATATTAAGTTAAGACAAATGAAAAAAATGGAAAACTGTTGCTGATTTTGGAAAAATTTATCACTTGTTTAGATGTTGTTCATGGACAGAAATACTACTAAAGCATTAGATAACATGTCACTTTACTGTTAACTCAGAAATTAGGTTCAGGAATTACATTATGGTCCTAAGGGATTTTAAGACTACAAAATCTTGTAATGAAATGAAATTACACATTAAGAGAAGTAGTTTTGTCTTCTATTTGACCACCTTCCATGATTGTCTGCAATATTTTTGTATCATACTGTAAAAAAGTTGATAAGAATGCATCCTTTCAGCTTGGCAACATATTGATTCTGTAATTATACTTGTTGAAGACTGGTTTGTGGACTGCAAGTTTTGAAGCAATGTTTTTGTTTTTTATCAGTACAAACTAAGCCATGTCGTTCATGATAATGTACTGTGCTATCTTCATTTATTACTGAAACTTAGTGTAAACACACATGTTTGAGTAGAGTCCAACTTAAGGGGCACAACTCCTTTTATTTAGACTTAATATTTACTAATTTATATTGTCCTAGAAAATGGTACATTGAATTTCAAATGAAGTTTTATTAATGAATAGTAAAAAATCCAAAACAATTTTAAATTTCAAAGCAGTTAAACTAGTGATGTCATAATTCAATCAGTGTCATGCTGTGCAGAAGCTTTGATAATGAAAGGTATGAAATTTGTTAAATGACATTATTGGAACAAAAATTAGATGGTTGAAATTGATTTCAGCAATTCAGGAACAATTATTTTGCAAAATTTCTTAGATGCAACTTCAGTATTTTGCTCACATAAATCCCAAAGTCATTCCTGAATATAAGTTAACAGTTGCTGTGCAAATGCATAGTATCATTTGATGCAAATTAATTAGAATAGCAAAGTTATGGGAACCAAACCTGAGGCTGTACTTGTCCCACAAATTTGTTTCCTTATTTTGGGAGCTGGTATTCTCAAATTAAGTATCAGCAACTGTTTCTGGCCTTCAGTGCTTATGGGTATTGTTAAAACTGAAAAAAAATTATATCATTTACTGCTGTTTTATTTTCAGAAGTCTCAACTTATTTTTGATGGAAGAAGAAAACAGCAGTGAAGTGTAATCTTTCTAAATTTTATTTCAAATCAATCACAGATTTAGCCTCCCTTTTTTGTACTTATTGCTGCAGTGTTCATTTGCCATATTTTTTCGTATTGCCTTAAGTATTCTTCGCAGTTTTTATTTTGTGAGAAATCTAATCTTAAGAGTATCGATGCTCTGCTGGAGGGCTTGGCCTAGCAAAGAAATCATGGTAAAAGTTGAGAAATACTTGGGAATTAGTATTATTTAAAAACAAAAAGGCAAATAAATGTTAATTTCATATTAGCATGTTTAATTACCTAGGTTCATTGACTGTAATAATTGAGAGTTATTGCTTGTAGTTAAAAAATGATGCTTTCTTAATGTTTTAAATCTATAAAATGATGTTCACCCTTTCAAAACATTAGATTTTTTTATATATGCTCTTCACTTAAGTTAATTCATGTCCCCAATGTAGCTTTAAAATTATGTAAATGATGACTAATTTTGATACCAAAGAAATTTTATTTTTAGGATTGTTAAGTTTTGTTGAAACACATTAGTTTTTTTTTTTTTTTTTTGTTTAACAGGAACTGGTTTTCACTGTGCAAGGCTTAACTGAAGGTGGAGAATACTTATTTAGAGTCATGGCTGTTAATGAAAATGGGCAGAGCCAGCCTTTAGAAGGAACAAATCCAATTGTTGCCAAACTGCCATATGGTAATGTGCATTTTTTATTGTAGAGATTTTAAACTGCTAGTGATTCTTAATGTATATTTTCCTTTATAAGTATAAATATCCTTATCCTGTATGTAAAGTGTTTCATCTATGAATCAGCATTTTAAGTTTTGTGTTTTTCTGTCTAATTTACACCTTTAAAAAAAAAAGACGCATATAAACAGTGGCCAATTTTATATCACTGGTCTCCAAACCAAGCTTAAATAATATCTGTAAAACTAAAATTTCCACCAGCACAAATGCTTCCCCTCCTGTCCCTTCACTGCTTAAAATATCCACAATTGTAAGCACTACATTCCAAAACTTATTCAAACAAGAACAACCACTATATGGATCCATTCCTTTTTATGTACATTTAGACCCTGCTGAAAGCTTATACCTGTGTCCAATAACAAAATGCTTCTGAGATATCTGGATCTTGTAAAACACCAACTTGTGACTTATTTCTCTCAGTTTTTTGGAACTGGATGTCCAAGAATTTTTTTCTTATTGCTGTGTGATTATTGTGTTGCACTGTAGCATTAGCAGCATAAATGAGAACTTATTTACAACAAGGGATGAAATATTAAAATAAAGATTTATCACAATACTCTTAATTGAAAAAGAAATTTATCACATCCATAACAATTATTTAAAATACAGAGCATTTTTGTACTGGGGAAACTAATAGCAATACATATTTGATAAGTTCTTAGGGAAACTCCTGTTCCTTTTCAGATCTGTGAAGTTACAGTTAGGCACACTTGGTTCCATTCTTGATGGAATGACTTCCTCATATGATTATTGAGAGTGTTGCCTTTACTGTATGGGCAAACCTCTTTTTTTTTCTTTTTGTTGTTGTTGTTGTTTGTTTTGTTTGTTTGCTGTTGTTGTTTCCCAAAAACTGCTTCAGGTAAATGTTGGTGTTTTAATTAATTTCCCTACCAATTGAAATTCATATTTTTTGCAATTGTTACTGCATACAATAATTCGGAAGGCCTCCACATTGTGACACTATTGTTAAGACCTTGTACTTCTCTTTTTTTTTTTTCATTATATCAAAAAACGGTGAGAGACAGATGTGAGGCAATCTTTTGGCCTACCTGCATATATTTTTGTTCTTGAGAGATTTTTCAAAAGAAAAATAATGACTAATGAGTTAGAAAAAGCATTAATTTTTAGTGTTTTGAATTTTTTCCATTTGAGCCACTTAACTTAGAAATTTCCTGCTAGAGGTCGTGAAAGTCATAAAAGTGAAATTTTTTGCTATATGGCATTGGATTATTCTTCCTTAAACGGCCATTTTGCTTAGACTGGAAACCGTTTTATTCCTTCTTGTTTTTTAAATATTCAACATCTTGGCTATTTTGAATATTCCTGCTGTTTTTGAAACTTTCCTAGCAGAACCCCAAAATCTTTAGAAATTTTGAATGGTTATGAAACTTCACTACTTCAAAAAATTGTCTTTAGTCAGATCTCTCATACAAAGCGAATAATTCCTCAGTCTTTCAAAATCTCTCATACTAACCTAATAATTTCAGCTCTCATAAATTTCATAGTTCATACATCTGTTACCAGGAGCAGAAATTTAAAAAAAATTGAATGAATTTAAAGGATTTTTGGAGGAGCCCACATTACTGAATGATAGTTTCTCTTTCTTTCCTAATTATTTTCCAGATCTGTAGCTTTGTGAAATACTAGTTTTCAGTATCAATGCTTTTCCCATTTAAACCATAAATTTCCTTCTGAGTTCATTTAAAATCATGGAATTTTTTAATGGATGTTATTTAAAAGCCATATTACAGCATATATATACACATTTTTTTTTTATTTATTTATTTATTTTTTTTTTTTTTTTGGCTTCTAACAAGTAGCTTGAATTTTTCAGCAAAACCCTTTTTATATTGAAAATACAAAAATTTCAATGAAAATTAATTGGCATTTCAATAATCCTTCTTAGGATTTTGGTTATTTTGTATGTTCTTTCTGCAGATGTTCAATGCTATCAAAAGGTTAACATGTGTTCTAAAAACACTACTTGGCTGACTACAAAAGTTATCATTTACCTTAGTAAATTGCTAAAAACTGTTAATTCCAACACTTATGAAATTCAAAATAATTTTTTAGGTTTGGTTCTTTGAGGCTTTTTTTTTCCATGACTGCGATGTATACACTGAAGAGCAATTGAATTAAAGATACCTGTCTAGTAACGTGTAGCACCACCTTTCGCCCTGATGACGGTGGCGATTCATCTCGGCATGGACTCAACAAGACACCGGAAGCGTTGGAAAGCCATACGGATCCACGACCCCTGAACAAGCTCCCCCTCAGTTCACAAAGATTTGATGGAGGGGGTCAGAGCCTCGAACATCTCTCTCGATGGCATCCCAGATGTGCTTGATGGGATTGAGGTCAGGTGACCTAGCTGGCCAAGGAAGCGAGGTCACGTCGGTGGAGTGTTCATCCAACAATTCGGATACAATTCGGGAGCGATGGCATGGTGCATTGTCTTGTTGCAGGATGAGGTAGGTCTCCAGTGGGATGTTGAAGACGCACAAACGGGAGCAAATGGTCGTCCAGGATATCCTGATAACCGACGATGACTCCGCTCATCCACACGCTGTTGTCCATGGCAGTTGGCCCTTGCAGGGATGGTTTTACCGGATTTGATGTACTCATGGTGCACCCGTGACACAGTGGCTCATGAAAATCCCAGTGCCTGCACAACTTCAGAGATGGAGTGACCCATTCGTCGGGCCCCGACAATTTGCCCATGATCAAATGCGCTTAGATCCTTCGTCTTACCCATACTGCGTCCGACTCTTACTGATTCCCGTCGTATCACTCCTTATATTGTCGGATCGCTGCATATGTCATGTCGTTTCCGTTTACAGGGCCACCCAGAGTGCCACATTTGCCTAACGCCAGCTGTGTCTAATTCAATTGCTCTTCAGTGTATCATCATCATCATCATTGTCAACCATTATCAATCCACTGCTGGACGAAGGTCTCCCCAAGTTTCCTCCACAACGGTCTGTCTTGTGCCAGTCTCCTCCATGTCACCCCTGCATACTTTCGAATTTCATCCACCCATCTCCCATGTGGTCTTCTTCTGGGTCTTTTCCTGTCCCTTGGGATCCAATCTAAAATTTCGGCTGTCCATCTATGGTCTGTTCTTCTGGCAGTATGTCCAGCCCATTGCCATTTCAGGGATTTAACTCTGATCATGATGTCTTCCACTCTTGTCATTTTTCGGATCCACGTGTTCCTCTTCTTATCTCTCCTGGTTACACCAAGCATGCACCTCTCCATGCTTCTTTGAGTTGTCTGCAGCCTTTGTATGTCTCTTTTAGCTAAGGTCCACGTCTCTGCACCATACGTAAGCACTGGAAGGATGCATTGATCAAACACTTTTCTTTTAAGACATAATGGCATATTGCTCTTGAAAATTATGCTGTTTCTTCCAAAAGCTCTCCAGGCAAGTTTTGTACGCCGATTAATTTCTTCACCAATGTGACCCTCACTTGATATCTGCTGTCCAAGATAAATGTATGTGTCTGTTATCTCCAGCTTTTCTCCATCAATCGATAAATCTTCATTTCTTGTAAAAGCATTGAACATCACTTTTGTCTTCTGAAAGTTCATTTTTAATCCCACTTCTTTACTCTTGTCAGCAAGTTCCTGGATCATACTCTGTAGCTCTGATGGGGTAGTTGCAAAAATGACTACGTCATCAGCAAAACGAAGGTGGGTTAGATAATCTCCATTAATCTTTATCCCCTTGTTTTCCCAGCTCAGCGACTGAAAAACACTCTCCAATGTGGCATTAAAGAGCTTCGGAGATATGGTGTCACCTTGTCTCACTCCCTTTCCAATTTTTACGTGTGTTGTATTTTCAAACAGCCTAATCTTTGCACTTGCATTTTCATAGATGTTATTAATAATATTAATGTATGCATCTTCAATACCGCAGGTTTTCAGAGCCATTGTAACTGCTGATGGTTTCACCGAATCAAAGGCTTTTTCATAATCGATAAAAGCCATGCACAATGGAAGTTCATATTCCCTCGCTCTTTCAATTAGTTCTCTCAGCACGTGGATATGATCTATTGTGCTGTAGCCACTCCTGAATCCAGCTTGTTCTCTCGGTTGAGCCATGTCCAGTGTTACCTTCAAGCGGTGTGAAAGAACTTTAGTGAAGATTTTATAAACTACTGATAGGAGGCTGATAGGTCTGTAGTTTCCGAGATCCTCAATGTCACCTTTCTTATGTAGCAGGATCATTGTAGCGGTGTTCCAATCCTCAGGAATCTTTCCTTCATTAAGGCATCGAGTGAAAATTTGGGCGAGTACTGTTTCGATTTCTCCACTTGCTTCTTGTATGATGTCTACAGTAATTCCATCTTCTCCTGGAGCTTTTCCCCGCTTCATGTTCTTGATTGCACGTGCAACTTCTGCTGGAAGGACTGGAGGAACTCTGGTACTGGTATCTTTCATGATGTCTGGAGTGCATGTATCATCCCTTTCATATAATTTGGAGTAGAAATCTTTCACTCTTGTCAAAATTTCGCCTCTATTTCTTGTTACAGAACCATCTTCTTTTCTCAGTGCCATAATCTGTTTTCTTCCCTTACTGAGATGTCCCTTTGCTATCTTTAGGCTTTGGTTGTTTTCAATTGCTTTCCTCACTAGTTCACAGTTGAATTTTCTTACGTCTTCAGTGATACTTTTTCTTACTGTCTTGCATAGCTCTATATATTCCACTTTGGAAGTCACATCTTCTTTAGTTGTCCTCATCTCTCTTCTTTTTTGCATCAACATTTTCGTTTTTCCTGATAATTTATTTACATGCAACTTGTTCTTAGACCCAGCTAATTTTGTTGCTGTTTCCATAAGAGCTTTGGTTACTTTTCTGTTAACTTCAGAGATGTCCACTTCTTCTGATGTTAGGCCTTCTAAAGCAGAGAACCTGTTCTTCAGTTCCAACTTGAAGGTATTATGGTGTTTTTTAAGGTTGGTTATGTCGATAGATTTTGTTTGTCTTATGAGCTTGCCACGTTCAAGTTTAGTGTTGAGGTGCATCTTACATCTCACCAATCTATGGTCACTACCTGTGTTGAACTTGTTTAGCACACTGCAGTCTTCTATGACGAATTTTTTGTTACACATAATAAAATCAATTTCACTTGTCGTCCCATTTGGATGTCTCCATGTCCATTTCCTGTGTGGCTTTTTCTTGAAGAAGGAGTTCAAGATGAAAAACCTTTCTGCCTCTGCAAACTCTACGAGAGTATTTCCACGCTGGTTTCTGTTGCCGTGACCGAATTTACCTACTAAAGTTTCATTCTGTTGCCGTTGCCCTATTTTTGCATTGAAATCTCCCATAATTATTTTCAAGTGCTGCTTACCTTTATTATTTAGATGACAAATTTCCTCATAAAATTCTTCAATTTCTTCTTCAGGATGACTTGTGGTGGGTGCATAAGTTTGAATAATCTGAGCCTGGTATCTTTTCGAGAGTTGGATAACAAGTCGTGCAGCTCTGTCAGAGGAACTTTCAACTTCTACAACTTTATCCTTCAGTTTCTTGTTTATTATAAATCCAACACCACTAGTTCTGCCAGTATCTGTCCCACGATAGTAGAAGAGATGTCCACTTTTCAGTTCGATGAGATCTTCTCCTTTTCTCCTTACCTCACTTAGCCCCACGATGTCCCACTTGATCCTTTGTAGTTCCTCTTCCAATTCAAGAAGCCTTGAATCAGAAGATAGGGAGCGTCCATTGTACGTAGCCAAGGTCAGCATCAGATGGCAGCCTAGTCCGGTCCTCCGGGGATTCTTAGCACCCTCTGCCTTCATGTCGCACTGGCCGCTGCCTTGGCCAGGTACATTCCAGCTGCCGGAGACTGAGGGCCAAGATTTAAGTTGTGGAATCATTTTGGAGGGGTTTGGCCATAACTCACCACGCTGGCCAAGCGGGTTGGTGAGTGTGGGATAGCATTTCCTCTAATCCCGATGGTATAGTTATACCGCTATTGGCGGTCGTCAGAGCCCCTTTAGTGGGAACAGGATGCACCACGAGAAGGCGGGGTTGACATTTGTCAAGGAGAGGCTGTGATGTTACGCATCACCTGACCTTACATCCCCTTCAGTGTATATGTATGTATATATATATAATTGAACTTAAGTTGTGTGTTTCCCCCTTTTTTTTTTTTTTTTGTAATCTATTTGAGATGTGCAGGCTTTGTTTTTTAGTTTAATAATAATTGTTTTTCTTCCTAAAATGTTTTTTTTTAATTTGTGAATCAGGACATTGGCTAAACACCAACTTTTATGAAACTGTAATCACATACATATTGTGAATATTTCATAGTATCTGCTATCTTCTTGAACTTCTACTCTAAATAATATATACCGTTTCCATTAACTAATCTTGATCTTTCTAGATAAACCATCTGCACCTGGAATTCCTGAAGTAACAGAAGTTGGAGGTGATTTTGTCAATCTGTCATGGGAAAAACCAGAGAGTGATGGTGGTAGTCGTATCCATGGCTACTGGATTGAAAAGAGAGAAGTGGGAACTCTTGCATGGCAAAGAGTCAATACTAACTTATCCATCACCACTCAGATAAACATTTCCAATCTCATAGAAGACAGGCAGTATGAATTCAGAGTGTTTGCAGTGAATGATGCAGGCATGAGCCCACCATCATCAAATTCAACATCTGTTAGGATTAAAGATCCCAACAGTAAGTACTTTTCTGTAAAGCAAAGGGCAGTTTCTTAATGGTGGTAGCTCTCTGTTTACAGTTCTTTTGTGCTTGTACCTTTTCTGAATTAATGGGATCTCTTACATTGTGTTTACTTCTCCATTCCTATATTTATCATTTTGGTGTATTGTACTGTCGCACACATCTCTGCAGTGTATGATATTAAAATCAAAGGGGAAAAAACATGAGATACTGCTAAAGTTTTTGCACTAACCACACTTTTAGCATTTGTTGGCTGCATATTTTTCATGTGTTCCCATGTTTTATTTCAACCATACTGTGTGTGATCTCTCCTGACATGCTTACTACATATGCATCATTCGACACACATCCTCCCTTGAGCATTCTTCTGTCAGAACTTTCCAGAAAATCTGTGCACATTTCAAGATGACAATACTGATGACCAGGCATTGTGCCCCAAATTATTTGCATGATACATGATTCATCATTTACATTGCAATGTTGCTCCTCTCTTGTACCTCAGCATTAAAATTATTTATCAGTGAGATGCAGACAGTCTTGTGAAGTTCTTTGTTCTGAGCAGAAAATGCAAATATTTTCCTTCTATTTGTGTGTCAGGTAATCAAGGAGCTGTTCTCTGCTTGCTATTGGTCATAATATAGCCACATTGTTTCCACTGCAAAATCTTCTTTAAAAAAGTTGAAACAGCTAGATGATGCTTTTCATCCAAACAGTTGTGACAATATGTAGGCCACAAGTTTACCCAACTCTGGAGTATTGTTCTCACACACATTTGAGACAACACACACAAAAATCTACTCTAAAAATGTCTTAATGATATGCAAACAAGAGCAATTTATTTTTGAAAAAGATAGGCAATTATTGGGGGAGGGGGGTCTAGATTATTTTTATTTTTTCAAATTTTTGTAGATAGCACATCTTCATCAGGCTAGTTACCATTGAATAGACTGGACTGTATGCTTGATAGTGAAAAGGCAGTTTGCCTGAAAAGCAATGCAATGCTAATTAATTCTTCTTAAACCCTTCCATTCAGGGGTTGTTGGAAGTCCTCTATGTCTTGAACAGAACAGTCAGACCTTGTCCAACCTACTGATGATATATCAAACTGAATTAGTGTCATATCAATACCTTTGCTAACTAAATCATTCCTTTTTTCCAATTTTGAAAATTTTGGAATTTCTTAACTAGTTACCCTTTCTCTAACCAAGTACAATCCTCAGATATTTAAAGTTAGGCAAACAAACTGCTTTTGAGTATAGAAATCAGGGAAGAAATATTCCTCATAAGTACATGGAATAATTGTATAATTATTCCCACAGAAGTCAAAATATGGACTCTGAATTGATCTAGTTTACTATTCACCATGTAACTTCAAATAAGAAAACTTGAAAATTACATTGCCCTGGACCTACATCTCCTGATTTCTGTCTGAGCTCCATTATACCACCCAAGACAATGAAGTTCTAAATAACTGAGGCTAAGCAATTAGTGCTTAGGAATCTGAACAAGTTCATATTTTTGCTAGTCAAAGCAAATTGCTTTTGAGTAGTTCTATGATACAATAAGAAAAATCAAAATTTATTGAAGTACTAGGCTGTGTAGGTTCTGCCTTTCCTGATCAAGTGAGACCATCTAAAAAATAATAATGTCAAACAAGTAAATGAAAACCAAGCAAAGAAATGGTGGCTTGGACTCAAACTTTTATTTATGTTTTAATTAAACAGCTCCTCATGAATCATATATCTTAGGATATTGAGTTATCTAAAGATAGATACTCATATCTTTTACACACCATACAGTCATACTATATTATTTGTCAAATACTAAAAGTCATGGTAATACAAAAACATACCTTATTAACTTCCTTGACATTTCAGTTTTAGGTGTGACTGCTTTAGGGGTCTTCCTAGTAAGTTCTTCCGGGAGTATATGTTTTCTTCATACAGCTATTTCTTCATCATTGAATATATTACCTATCTTGAATTTTTAATTCAAAGCCTTAAAAATAAACATGCTACTGAATCACTATTAAAAAAAGTTTTGAGTTGATATAAATTAAAATCTGTATGTACAGCTAAGAAAGGTCTATATACAATATTGCTTACATTAAACCTCTAAAATATTCCCTTATACTTTGATGAAAGCAAAATTCAATAAGCATAAAAAAAAATGAAGTTTCTGAATACCATTCAATCTTGTAAATGGCAACACAAGAGAAAGACAAAGAGTAAATTTGCACTTGACATAAGATACCAGATGTTTTTTGGCACGTGGGGAGAACCCTGTAGTGAACATCATTCAGAGCACATGTGTTTTAATTTTTTCGCAGATAGCAACGACATGAATTCTGACTCCTCTGAGGATGAGTGGAATACCACTTGAAAAGCTTAAAAAGCCAATTTTTAGGAGTTTGTTGAAGTATACAGGAATATTTTAGAGGTATAATGTAAGAAATATTGTATATAGACCTTTTTTAGCTGTACATACAGATTTTAATTTATTTTAACTCAAAACTTGCTTTGAATAGTGATTCAGTAGTATGATTATTTTTAAGGCTTTGAATTGAAAATGCAAGATAGGATATATATTCAGTGATGAAGAAATAGATGTATGAAGAAAACATAAACTCCCAAAAAAACTTACTAGGAAGACCCCTGAAGCAGTCACACCTAAAAATGTGCAATGTCAAAGAAGTTAATAATAAGGTATGTTTTTGTATTATCATGACTTCCAGTATTTGACAAATAATATAGCTCCTCATGAAATAGAGCTGTTCAATTAAAACATAAGGATTTGAGTCCAAAACCCCATTTCTTGTTACATATAATTAATTGGTTTAGCTTTCTACCCACTGATCTTGCTCACATTTGAGCCTAAAACAATTGTATAAAACATCATGGACTAGAATAACCCAGAAAGGATGTAGTAAGCTAAACCAGTTTATTGCTTTTTTGTTATGAAATTATCATTTGTTCCCCCTCCTCTTTTAAAGTTGGTTACTGTAACAAGTTTTCCTTGCAGCATTGCAAAGTTAATTTACTTTGAAAAAGTGAATGTGTGACTGAACATCGTTTTTTCATTCTTTTTTTTTTCTCAACTTTAGCACCTATTCCTCCTGAATTTGTTATTGCACTTAGACCAGTCATGGCTGTTGAAAACAAGAGTGCACAATTCACATGTAAAGTCACTGGAAATCCCAAACCTACAATAGCATGGTAAGAATTTTTTTTCTGTAATCAAATAAATTTTAACACAAGAAAATTGAGTTTGTCATTTGGTGCAATGTTATATGATCTCTTTTAGTGCAAAAGCATATATATATGAGGGTAGTTCAATAAAGATCCATATTTGGGTAGAAAAAAAATGACAGTACAATATTCTGCTTTTTTCATGTATTACATAGTTCATAACCTCTGAAGTAGTAGCACAAAGTATAAAAAGATTGTGATGAATGACTTTCTTGTTATAGGTGGTAGAGCTAAATGAGGGGTAAGTACTGACAAGCTTGAGTATAGAACTGTGATCCACTTTGTATTTCTTCAAGACTCCAAATATCATTCATTAGGTAATAAATGCAGTATATGCGGCTGAGTGCCCATTGTATAATGTTGTAGTGAAGTGGGACAGGTGCAATTTAAGTTTGGTGAGTGAGCATCCACGGCAAAGAAAGTCCAAGACGACTAACAGCTGTTGTGACAAGAGGAGACAGTGATGAAAATCCAGACTCTAATCATGGAAGATTGCATAACAATCTGAGAATTGGCTTATGAGGTCAAAATAAGTGTTGGCTCTGTGAAACACATAATTCACAACCTCTTTCTTATGAGTAAAGTAGTGGCCAAATGGATTCCACGCCACAAATAAAGGTAACTTGATCACGCTAGTTACGTTAACTGAAACTTTTACAAAAAGTTCGTAAGTTGGAAGCTTTCGACCTTATCTTAGGTCTTCATCACGCCAATGGAGGACTAAGATTGTTGCCAGATTCTACATTTGAATTTTTCTTATTTTTGTTGCCAAAACTTAGAATTGATCTCCAGATCAACGGAATGTAGAGAGGAGATTTGGAGTTGCAAGTCATTGAGTTGAACATAATTTCTATGCTTTCACGGTAACGGAGGGCAAAACGATTGTCAAAAGAAGCAATTCGTTTTGCTTCGTTCCAGTGGGGAACTGCAGATGTGTCTTCCATTGTCAAAATAGACAAGGCAGTATTGGGATTGGCTTTCGAAACAAATAGACAAGGCAGTATTGGGATTGGCTTTCAGACTCGGAATGTGGCCAGCTAATGAAAATGTCGTCTACATATCTTCCGAGTCTGAACTACAGATACTGATCAACTCCATTACGGAAAAATTTCCTTCCATTAAGCTCACTATATCTAAGGAAGTAAATCACAAAATTGATTTCCTGGATGTATCTATCTGCAGAAACGCTGATCTCTCCATTGCTCGTTCCGTCTATCGAAAACCTTCTGCGGCCACTAACATCATTCCCTACAAATCTTGCACCCTGCATCTCTACAAACTTGCAGCATTGAAGTCCTACATCCACAGGGCTCATATCATTTGCAACAACCAACTCTCTCTTCAAGAAGAACTCTCCAAAATTTCTATAATAGCCCTCTCTCATGGTTTCCCTGCTGTTATAGTCAACTCCCTCATAAAGAAATATGAAAACCATTCGAAAATCGAATGCCTCCTTCCTCACAAGAAAGAAGACCTGAAATTCTGTGGTTCTGTTCCTTACCATCCTTCCTATGCTTATAAGTTACAGATTCTTTTTAGAAGTTTTGGTTACCATCTTGCCATTAAATCTACCCCAAACATCTTGAAACTTCTACAAAGGGATAGTTACAAAGTTGAAAGCCTGAACCTCCCAGGAGTTTACTGCATTCCTATCTCTTCTTCTACTGGGGATAACTTATACATTGGAAGCACATACAGGAGCATTAGCCATAGAATTTTAGAACATAGAAAAGATGTTTCGAAAGCCAATCCCAATACTGCCTTGTCTATTTTGACAATGGAAGACACATCTGCAGTTCCCCACTGGAACGAAGCAAAATGAATTGCTTCTTTTGACAATCGTTTTGCCCTCCGTTATCGTGAAAGCATAGAAATTATGTTCAACTCAATGACTTGCAACTCCGAATCTCCTCTCTACATTCCGTTGATCTGGAGATCAATTCTAAGTTTTGGCAACAAAAATAAGAAAAATTCAAATGTAGAATCTGGCAACAATCTTAGTCCTCCATTGGCGTGATGAAGACCTAAGATAAGGTCGAAAGCTTCCAACTTACGAACTTTTTGTAAAAGTTTCAGTTAACGTAACTAGCGTGATCAAGTTACCTTTATTTGTTAATATTGTTACGTGTTTTGCCCATAATCGTCATATTCCGCGCCTTCTCCTCTTTGCTGAAGTAGAATCGTAAAGTGGAGTGCTCACAATAATTTTTTACCATGGGCAACCATGACTTGGATGGCTTCTTTTCCTGATTTGTAATGATGAATGAAAGTTGGGCAATAACGTTTAGCCATGGCCCATCCAGAAACAATGAAAACCTGCAGAGCCATTACCATCCCAAATGCTCGAGTCTAAACATCTGCTGGAAAAGTGATTTTAGCATTTTTTTGTGATCAGGAAAGTGTGATTCTCATTTATTACTTTCCAAAAGACTCCAGCATTACTGGAACATTATTGTGTTAACCTTCTTGGCAAATTGCATGAGAATGTGAAGCATAGATGAGAAATGCTAATGAAAGGTGTCTTGCTGCTCTGAGACACCACACCAGCTGATGTCTCCCTTGCTGCCACGGCAAATGGCCATGAATGCAACTTCAATATTTTACCCCCTCTGCTCTGCTCTGCTGAACTTACACCTTCTGATTTCTTCCATTTTCCATCCTTGGAGTCATTTCTATAGGGCAAGCATTTACCTGATGATGACTCTCTCATTTCCGAGACATGGTTGCAGTTCAAAACCCAGTCTGACACATTCTACGAAGAAGGCATTCACAAGTCTATCCATCATTGGGAAAAAACATGTTTCTTTGGGTGGTGACTGTGTAGAAAAATATTCATCACACAACCTACTGAGTTTCAGTTTTCCAGCACCACTGTTCACTGGTGAATATGGATCTTTATTGAATGCCCCTTGTATGTATATTTAGTATCAAGTTTCTTTGTGGGTACACTATAAATTTTCACTGGAAAGTTCATTGCTGAGAATTATTAATATGTGGCATGTACTAACCTCACATGCCTGAATACCAAAGGTGGACAGGCATGAAATGATAATACCTATGAATTTTGATTTGACTGGACTTAAAATATGAATTCATTACTAAACGGACGACCAGAGGTCCCAGAAGATGGCAGACAGATCTGCTGAAACGCATCGGACAATACATTCAAGAAGTCTGACAAAGTTTTTTGGTGATTGCAATTCCTCTTGCAAATATTTTTACGAGTGATTCGTTTTTCCGTTTTTCAAGTTTTCCAACGTAATTTTCACATCTCCTTTGTCTTCATGTGCCTCCCGTAGTTCAACTAAAAAAGTATATCCTACTCAAGAAACGTGTGGACTTTTTGAAGTTAGGAAAAAAAAAGCCTACACCCAAGAACCTGATGAGAACAACAGTGCAAAGATTTGAACATCGACCATCTACAACCGAGAGGTACGTGAAAGATTTTTCCTTGAATCACATTCGATTACCGCGATATATATTCGCAACGAATATTAATAACTTCCAACCGAGAAATTGCTTTCCACTCAAAGGAAATATAACATGTAAAAAGTTATAGCAGTTAAAACCACTATTAAATGGTTCTACCTGAAAAAATTAATATTTCTAGTATTTGATCTTCTGTGATATTGAGTAGTTGAAGCAATTTTTTTTTTATTTTTTATTTTTTGAGCAGCTGATGCTAGTTTCATAGCTGCTAAGTGTCCCGGTTTACCTGGATTCCATCTGAATTCGAAAATATTTTCCAGAAATCCGATTTTTCTGCAAAAAATCTGATTTTGTGATTTTCTCATTTTTTCATTTATTTGTTTATAATGCATAGTATTTTTTCCCCTCATTAAAGATATCAGCCATCACATTTCTCCAGCATTAATGCTTTCTGTGAAAGTCCATAACGAATGGAGACAAATGTTTTTTTTTAGTTAATCCATGGCACTTCAAAAACCCAAGGCCGTGAGCTCCGCGATGGTAAAAGACAGTCAGTGGCTTGGAAAGTTGAAGTACTGGTTTCTGACGTCACATCCACGGTGCTTGTGTGGTGTCTTGTGCAGGGATGGAAATTCTGCACCAATGTGCACCAAAGCAAAAATATTGCGCCATTTTGCTATAAAAGGCAGATTTTGCGCCATGATGCACCAGAACCTCTCCGTCAGCATCGTTCGGACTTTGGCACAGTAAATTCTCCTTGAACATCATTTTGTTTGATGCTGAGTAAGACCATACGATGGGAAGAAAGATTAAGAGGCTCCAAGTACTATGGATTTTACGTAATGCCTATGGAAATCATCAGTCCACTATGGACTACAAAAACATTGAGTATGCTGTGAAAATCGAAAATCTCAGTGAAATAATATTATTAAACATCTGTGTAAAGTTTATTTTCGTATTTTCAAGATTCTAACACTCGCTAAACATTTTTGGAAATGTTTCTTGTTTTCAATGTCTTAACATTTCTTCAGTGTTTTTTTTTTTTTTTTGTTGTTGTTGTTGTTTATTTTGTTTTTTCGATGTTATAATTGTTATAAGCGTCTGGTCATATGACAGAGTTTGCACAGCCCATGGAATCCTGGTACAATTCTGAAACTTAATTTCCTTCTTTTTCCAAGCCTTGGAAAGTCCCATGATTTTTCGCATTCTGGTGAAAAATCGTGGAGTAGTACTGTTTTTTTCCAGCAATGAAAATTTTTAAGAAAAGGATAGGGTAGGGAGCGATTGAAAAAACAGGAAAAAAGGCGGCGAATCTCATAAGTGTTCATAATTACGCCGAAAATAACTGCTGTAGCAGCGATGAGAATGTCAACGTCTTTTTCCGTTTCCGCATATTAAAGTTTTCCGACTTTCCCTTTTTTTTTCTCTCTCTGCCTAATTATATTTTCAGTTTTTGATATTTTCTGCATGTGTGTGATCATGTTCCTCATTTTTAGTATCTTTGGTAATAGTGAAAAGGTGTGACTTCATATTTTTTAAGAATTTTTTCCAATGAAATGCATGTTTCCATATTTCTAATACATACTTTTCAAAA
Source organism: Macrothele yani (assembly GCA_039090855.1). Taxonomy (NCBI): domain Eukaryota; kingdom Metazoa; phylum Arthropoda; class Arachnida; order Araneae; family Macrothelidae; genus Macrothele; species Macrothele yani. The sequence continues at coordinate 10,866,368 of CM076992.1, forward strand.
CTAATCAATAGAGAGTAATCATTTTTACCCCTTTCCCTTTCATTAAATGAAATTAAATTTCTAGACTGGTATTTAATCTGTCCATGATGGAATCCACACCATTTCCATGCCCCCTAAAATTGTTTCACAGGAGAGAGAGAAATGCAGTATCAATTTTTCACATTTAATTTTCCATAAAATCCCATAATAGTAGTTTTTGATTAGTAATAAAATTCGTGTTTTTCAATTTATTAGTCACTTCTTACTCATACATGAGCATCTGTGGATTCACGGAATTCCACTTTTTCTGTCATCATTTGGGTCATTTTTGAGATCGATGCAAAACTGAAGAGACACAGAATTTTTTGGGGGGGAGGGAGGGGGGGGGTTAAATCTATAATGTACAATTTAGTTATTTATAAATTGTAAATACGCACCTAGCCAAACACGCATTGATGTCCCGTTTTTTTATTTTGAAAAGTTGGCTGCTGTGTAGTTTTCTTCTTCTTTTTTTTTTTTGATTAGGAATTAAATTATTTATAAAAAGGGATGTTTGATCAATTGTCCATAATCTGACATTTGTCAAACTTGTCAACTCTGAAAGATGGTATCAATTTTGTTGTGTAAAGGCACATGATTATGTTTTGCAATAAAATTGACTTACTTTTCAACCTAACTAGTAGTTTTGTCTTGGTAAGGAACAATAACATGTGGAATAACTTTTTTACGGGTCTTATAGAGGTTATTATTAAAAAAAGTTGGTGGTCAAATTTTCGAATTAAAGCCTAGTTCATCATCAGGACTACGTCACTTTAGTAGTTGCTGCCACTCAGTTGGAAGTGTCTAACCGCAATTATCGTTAATTGTGGTACTTCTCACTATTTTGATCCCTTCTTCTAGTTTCCTCTTTACTAAGTTTGATTGGTGGGCGATTATTCTTACTGAGTCACCGAATGCCCACCAATCAAACTTAGTAAAGAGGAAACTAGAAGAAGGGATCAAAATAGTGAGAAGTACCACAATTAATGATAATTGCGGTTAGACACTTCCAACTGAGTGGCAGCAACTACTAAAGTGACGTAGTCCTGATGATGAACTAGGCTTTAGTTCGAAAATTTGACCACCAACTTTTTGAATAATAACCTCTATAAGACCTGCAAAAGTTATTCCACAGTAAACTATGAATAGAGGTGCCATAAATTCATTTACTACTACAATAACATGGTTATTCTAGTAACTTACTGTGGCTCCAGAGTTGAACAGTGAAGTGAAAACGATCTTTCCAATATAAAGCAAAAAAGAGAAAGGATTCTATTACAGGAAGATGTGTTATCTACAATGTAAAATGTGATTGTGGTCTCAGCTGTGTTTGAGAAATTGGTTGGCAACTTAGAACAAAAGTGAAGAAACATATTGCTGCAATTAAGAACATTTTAAACAAAACAGGTTCAGACAGATGTGTTCAAAATACAGGGAATAAAGTGAATTGGAATTATTTGGAAATATCTGCACACCAACATCACTTTTTTGGAGAAAAATAACAGGAGGTTCAGTAATTCATAAGCTCAAATTAATGTACATGTAGTTAGTAGTGCATATCTGCTTATTTTGCAGTCAGGGATATTTTTGCACATACTTTGTGCAAGAGATACTTTGTGAAATAACATGATGGCAGATTTTTTCAGATGTATAAGATATGTCATCTCACTACCAGAACTAGCTTTGTGCTTAATTATAATATCTTATCTATGTTTTCTAAGTTTCCTTCCCTGTGTACATTGCTCCCTGGCAATATGTGCAGGAAAGGAAAATACAATATATCCCACCGACTGACCTATGTTTTTTAGCACATGTTCAATTTGGTATTAGAGTTCAGGAAACAGTCTGATGACTTCTACCTTTCCTGACTATAAGGGATGAAGGAACAAATAAGAACAAATAAGCCATATCCTGTGTTTATTTTACATGGTTAATGTATAAGTAGTGTTGTTGGCATAATTAATAAACTTCAACTTGGATATAAAATTATGTTTTTTAAGGATCGTGGTTATCTTTGACAGTGAAGACAGTTTTACAATCAACTTCTTGAGAAAACATACTACATATGAAGACTTTCTTTAACTTATGAATACATAAACATATTTGTAAATAATGTGTCGTTACTGTTTTCTGACTGTACAAAATTAAGTAAACTACTTTATGCAAATGCTTCAGGGCTTCTTTATGAAGGTATAAGTCAATTTTTTGTGGAATAACTTCATGTTATACATTTGACATTTGTAAACAAATAGAAAGATATTTCTTAGTTTTTGTCATCTTAAATACTCAGTTCTGAAGAAGTACATTTATTTTGTTTATTTGGCTAAGTTCTTTACGTAATTAGATATTCATTGTGGTAAATGTTCTGATATTTTATTAAACGTTTCCTGACTGTTGTTCACTGTTAGTGCCATTATTTATACTGATTGAAGAATTTTTTATAATTTCACACATTTTCAAAACATTTCTGCATTGTTTAATAACAGAAATGCTATTGTGGGGGTTAATTATTTTTCAAGGATATTTAAGTGTGTAGGTTATTAAGTATAAAAAGAAATTTCCATTATCATATTTACTACTGAAGTTTCTGCAAACATACAATGGTTTGTGCCTGGAAAGAGTTTAAAAGTTGTATTTTTTTATTAGATGCTGAAATGTCTACAAAGCGGATATTAAATTATGAAGTTTTTAGTTTCACTATAATTGAAGCATAATCATGCATTCCAAAAGAAATCATGTTTTGGAAAAAATCTCCAATGTAATTTATGCCCCCATGCAATAGTAAACATTAAATTTGTGTTCATCCTTTTGTTCTATTGATGCATATTATACAGCTTTATATTTGTAGGCATTTGATGTTCTTGCCACCCCCATCAGTATTTTTCTTTATATTTTAGGTTTAAGGGTATGCGTGAACTTATGGATGGAGGAAAGTACACTATGCTTAAAGATGGTGATTCATATTCTTTGGTTGTATCAGAAGTGTATGGTGAAGATGCTGATGAGTATGCCTGTAGAGCTGTCAATAAAGGTGGATCACGGACATCACGAGCTGAATTACTTATTAAAAGTAAGATTCATTTTTAAAATAAGAATTATCTTCCACAAAATACAAGTTCATATAAAATGCCCTTTTGTGTAATGTATCAAGTCTGTTGGAAACCATAAAATAGCATTTGAATGCTAATTAGGCAAACAGTATAACAACACATTTTAGGTAAAACTACAATTTGGTGAATTTCTTTGTTTTTGCGCATATGTGCTATTCTGTTATATATACATTTTCATGTACAGCTATTCATAACTGCATAGACTTAGTTGGTACTTCCAGTTGAATGGGATTGGTATCCTCATGGTCTGAGGTGACCTTAGTATTTACTTTTATGGTTTAGCACTCTTTGGTGAAATTTGGCCTGTGTACCAGTTATTTCTAAGTAAAAAAACAAGCAAACAGCTATTCATTGGAAAACTTAGAGGATTGTATCCAATAACTGTCTGCAAACTGTGTTCCCAGATTCCAAATATTATTTGTTATTTGATAATTTTGTGTTGTTTTGTGCTAAACAGCCATTAGTTTCTACATAAATAGATGTTAAATAAAATTAATATAGAAATCAGCATTTCATCTTTAACTGAATCATGATAATTATCTTTATTAAATTCTATTATGATAATTATTAGTAGTTGTAATTGCAAAAGCCACACATCAACCACAGAAAATAAAAATATGCACAAACCAAATATTTATCATCTAAAAATGTCTAAATAATTTTTAATAAATGAAATAATTTGATTTTTAAAAGATTGCTTCTGTATTTTGGTGCCTTAAGCTTCAACTGAATATGCTCCATTTAAATATTTGCAGTGCTATCATTTTTAGCTCATTAAAAGGATAGCACTGCAATCATTTTTAGTTGGCTTAGTAATAGATGTACGCAAGTAAAATAAGCTTCAGTGTCAGTCTTATACCAGATGCCACTCTATTGACTTAGCAGAATCATAAGTACCACAGATTGCTTAGCTACAGTTCTCATGTCATGTCATGTCATGCTGTGTGTTGATATATTGAGAAGCCCCTTCCCCCCGTTTGTTTGGTGTAACTTTATATATCAATTTTTACAAGTTTATTATGTACATTTGAAAAACTTTAATATTCCAAATTAAAATAATGAAGACTACTCACCTTTCTTCATAGTTAAGGAGGTTTTCCTTCTTTTACTGACATTTCAAGCATTTTATCAAATTTCAGAAATACTACTAATACTAATTAAAATCAGCAATATGAACGTAGAAGTTCCTGAAGCTGTAGTAGTATATATTTAATATTCCAATTAATTTAAAATAATACTTGTATATATTACATCTTGTGCGTGAGTAATATTTCTGATATCTCTGTTTTCCAAATGCTGCCCTTACTTGTGGTTTAAATTTTCGTGTCATAAAATGCATCATCAAGCATTTCTGTAATTGAATTTGAAGTAATGGACTGGTCACCACTTTTACTCTTATCAAATAATAGCAAAAAACAATAAAGTGTAAAAATGTGCAACTCATATGAGAACTGTCTGCTTGAATTCAAAGGTTTTTGTTACCTGTAGTATTGAATATGTGTTTGAATGTTATAATTTCTCACCAAAAATATTGTTATTCTGTGAATAATTTTGTTTATATGTTTTATTTATTTACAGCTGCACCTCACATATATGTACCACCACGTTTCCGTGAATTGGCATGCTTTGAAAAGGGTGAGAATGTCACACTAAAGATTCCTTTCACTGGTTTGCCAAAACCAAAAATTAAATGGTCCAAGGAAGGTGAAGAAATTGAAACTGGGATGCATTATGATGTACAAGTTGGTGAAAGGCACGCCATCCTGACCATACAAGATGTCACTAAGTATGACAATGGACCATACAGGATAGTTGCTGAGAATGAACTGGGAGTAGATTCAGCAATAATAAAAGTACAAATAAATGGTATGTACTAAATGCCAACTATGATATTATTTGCAGGAATTATTTTCATCTTTTATTCACATGTTTTACCAGACACTAGTTTGTTTATATGAGCTCCTGAAGTTTTTAGCACGTCTTTTATAAAAAAAAAAATCATGCTTATGTTTTCGGTTTGTCCTTCCGTGGACATCATATCTCTGCAACTATTAGTCTGATTTGAAAAATTCTTTTTCCGTTGGGAAGCCTGAAATGTAAGAATGACAATCCTTACGTTCTGGTGCACAACTTTGCTGCTAGAGGGTGTAAATGTAGATGATATCGAATTCAAAATACATTTTATTTTATATATTTGCTTCTAAATATCCAATTGAAAAAATTATTTCTTCCTTTCATTAATAATATTGTTTATTATTGCTATTTATTAAGTCTATGCTTAAGTTTTTCTGGCACTTCACATAGAGGGCTGTAAAAGTGAAATGGTTGAATTTTTGTCAGAATTTCATGCTGTGGAGGTAAGGTGGCAACACTGTGTCAAATGAGACATGTTGGTGGATATCAAACACGTGCAGTTAGTTGGGCTAGGACATATAGTGGCTGACAAGGTGTATATTCATCACTGTCTTCATGTTTAATCTTGAGAAAACTGCCACAAAGCACTAGAGTAGATTTGTTTAGCATATGATGAGAAAGACGTACGTGTAAGCATGTGTCAAAAGTGGTTTGTGAAGTTCAGAAGTGGTGATTGTAATCTGGAGAATAAGGAGCATAGTGGACGGCCAAAGGAGATGCAGAGTGCATATTTTCATCTCTTTCAGCTATACAGAGCACAGCCATTCTACAATGATCATTAAATGCTACCGGCTTGTGTAAATACCACATCTATTTGACCATTAAATGCTGGAAACTTATGCACAGCCTAATATATGCTGCATTATTGCTTTCAAGAAGTTTGATACGACAACAATAAGTAAAAATATCTGGAAGTTTGTATTTCTTTTTGGAGCTAACCTCTGAATCTCAGAGAACAGCTTAGTGATATGATATGTATGCAAAACCTTACTATGGTGCTTAATACTCTAGAGTTTAAGTAGATACTTTTCTCTTTGTGTGACCTAATGAAAGTTAAGTTTCGATTTTGACACTTACAAAAGACTTTTGGTCTCCTGTCTTTTGCTGCCTGATAGTGGGCAGAAAAGTAAAAGATGTGTATAATGCATTAAAAAAAAAAGGAAAAAAAAAACTTCAGCCGGTGTACTTTGCAGCGCAATGAAATTAATTCTTATGAATTGCTATTAAGGGAATGGTTTGGTGTGTACATAAGTTCTTCCCGTTTTTGTAGGCTACAAAGAAAGGAGAAGAACACAACATATAACGTACTTAGGATTTCACATTATTGCCATCATTCTGTATGACTTCTTGCCATCTGTCTATGAGTAGGTGAATCTCCTGCCGGAAAAACTCCTGTGTTTTAGAGTAAAAAAAGTCATGTAATGCCATTTGCTGTTTTCACATCGCCACATCATTGAAGGTTTGGAGAGCGAAGGCGTTCTGTAACGATCGGAAAATGTGGTACTCCGTAGGTGCCAGGTCAGGGGAAAACGCCGGGTAAAATAACACTTCCCAACCAAAGTCCAGATTTTTTCCAAGTGATTAAAGCAGCATGAGGTGTGGCATTATCATGATGAAGGATCACGCCTTTGTGATTGATGAGTGCCGGCCACTTCGATGTCAGTTGTTCTCGCAATCTGTCCAACTTTTGGCAGTAGAGGTCAGCATTTATTGTTCGGTTAGGTTTCAACACCTCCCAGTGGATTATTCACTGGCCATCCCACCAAACACTCAAGAAAACCTTCTTGTGATGCAGTTCTTCTTTTGAGGTCGATGGAGCAGGCTCCGCACCTTGGCACACAGTGCATCAACACTTTACATAATGTACAGTACCCATTTCTCATCACCCGTTACAATGCATCCCCAAAACGGTTCATTTCTGTGATGAGAAAGCAAAGAAACACAGGTACAGATTCTCTTCTCTTGTTGCTTTGCAGAAAGCTGGTGCGAAACCCAGTTATTGAAATTGGTGATGAAACCAAGTGCATGCATCCGTCTTTTGACAGTTGTTCTGTGTACCAACAACGTTTCCGCGAATTCCTGAACGGTTGGATGTGGGTCATTTGTTATGGCTTGGTTCACATCCTCGTCAGAAACCACAGATGGAAATCAGGATGTGGTTGATTGTTACAGCTTCTGTCTCCGTTCCGGAATTTGCGAAACCAACAGCAGCATGTGTTATCATCAACTGCATTCTCCTCATACACTTGACAGATGTTGCAGCAAACCGCTGCTGCAGTTCTGCATTTATCGAACTTGTACAGTAAACAATGTCGAATATGCTCCTTATTGCATTCCATATTATACCATCCGTGATTTCCGTTACGAAAAACTTACTCAGACAAACCTAGTACCTCTATATGTTCTACTGTTCCACGCTATATTGGCTGAAAATTCGGCATTGCAGCAGCATCTGTGATGTAACTACGCCGATTGCAATTTGCATGTATTACAAAAATGGATAGAACTTTTGCACACACCCAATAATTTATAGATGGAAGATGTTATATTTTTTTATATAAATAAATGTTGCACCAAGTATAATTTAATCACTTATCTGGAACCCATGGGACATGGAGTGTTTGGCATAAAGGGCATTTTTCTTTCTTAATTTAGTGCACCATGCCTGAAATCAGCCAAAACACATTAAAATAAAGACTGCTAAAACCTAGGTGTACTGAAAAGCACATAAGTTTTAGTGGTCCATATTATGTTGCCATCCTGAATTATGGAAAATGATGAATTTATTGCAAAAGAAAAGAAAAGATTGATTAATACAGACATTTGACGTCAACTAGGAACATCAAACAGAAGTCACTACTCTTTTTACGTTTTTAAGTGAGTCACGGAAAAATTCTCATTGGCCGCCACCAGGAATCGAACCCAGGGTCTTCCAGTTATGCGCCGGATATGCTTCCACTGTGCCACAGTGGCCTCGAATTCCTCCAGATGCACATACACTAACGGCCAAGCCAATTGGCAGATTGCTTCTTGGAGCCCCGCACAATGCTGAGGATTCACCAAAGATGGTAAGCAGCAACTGAACAAATAATAACATGGAAAGAGTGATGACTTCTGTTTGATGTTCCTAGTCCATGTCAAATGTCTGTATTAATTATTTATTCGCCTTCTAATTATTTGTTATCTTTGGTGAATTCTCAGCATTGTGCGGGGCTCCAAGAAGCAATCTGCCAATTGGATTGGCCGTTAGTGTATGTGAGTCTGGAGGAATTCGAGGTCCCTGTGGTGTAGTGGAAGCATATCCGGCAAGTTACTGGAAGACCAAGGGTTCGATTCCCGATTGCGGCCAATGATAATTTTTCCATGACTCACTTAAAAACGTGGAAAGAGCGATGACTTCTGTTTGATGAGAAAAGATTGGCTGATTTCAGGCATGAAATCAGCCAAGACACATTAAAATAAAGACTGCTAAAACCTAGGTGTACTGAAAGCACATAAGCGTTAATGCTCCATATCATGTTGCCATCCTGAATTATGGAAAATGATGAATTTATTGCAAAAGAAAAGAAAATGATTTTTGTTGTAAAAATTTCCTACAAATCCAATGGTGTTGTCCCTAGCTTCTGAGATTCATAGCTTCTGATCTGCTGGGAAGTTGTGAATGTTGTTGCTTTTACGAGTTAGGCTCAGAACTACTCATTACTTGTGGGGTAGGTCATTGACACTGTACATAAGCATGGGTCAATGGCTAAGCTTCTGTTTGCTGTTTTAGATGCATCTTAGTTTTTGCTATAAGTTACTAGCCCCAACCAAACAGCAAACAGTAAGTAACTAAAATGAATGTCAAAAAGGGATCTTCCTGTTGAACTTCTGAAACTAAGATACATAATCGCTTGGCAAAGATGGCAAAGGAAGGTGATGCTCCTCCTTTTTTCTGCTTTTGCTAAAGGAAGATTGTTTATACCATATTTATGACAGAAATCTTTAAAAAAAAGCACTGTTACTCCAATTTTCTTTTGTTTTACAATAAATTCACATTTGAAACCATCTGAATAATTTAACACCAGATTTTGGTTTCATAATTTAGGACACTAAAACTGAGGATTACCAGTTCTGGCATTTTCAGCACTAATTTTAAATTTATTTATTCCAGAACATTGCTGATTTTTAAAGTGTTGTGGATTCTAAGATGTTGTATAAAGGATCCTATACTGTACAAAACATTTGCAGTGAATTCACCTAACACAGAATATTTGCTGTTGAAACACATTTTCTTTCATGCCTGGGTAACACAATCTTTTACATCGACGAGCCATTACATTATGACTACCTGCCTAATAAGCTGTAGGACCCCCTTTAGTCTGCAAAACAGCGGCCACTCGGCGAGGCATTGATTCGATGAGGTGGCGATAGGTATACTGGGGTATCTGGTACTATAATGTCAACAGCAGGTCCTCCAGTTACCGTACATTTTGGGGTGTGGTGTGGTGATTTAGCGCAAACCTGCTTTTCCAAGTCGAACCAAAAATATTTGATTGGGTTCATGTCAGGTGAATTTGGTGGCCAGGACATTAATAGAAAGTCACCAGCATGTTCCTTGGACCACTCCTTGATGATTCTCGCAGTGTGGCATGGCGCATTATCCTGTTGGTGATGGCTATCACCAGCAGGGAACACAGTTGCCATGAATGGGTGAACTTGGTCCGTAACGATGTTCAGATACCTGACAGCTGTCAGTGATTGTGCTATTGGGATAATTGGGCCTAAAGTGACCCAAGAAAACATCCCCCACAGCATAACACCGCCAGACTGTTTCCGCCCTATAGTGCATCCAGGTGCCATAGACTCCATTGGGAATCGGCATAACTGCGCACGGACATCTACGTGATGCACCAGGAATCTTTATTCGTCAGACCAGGCCACTGTCTTCCAATGATCCACAGTCCAATCTCAATGATCTTGGGCCCATTTCATGCATTGTTGGCTATGATATGCAGTGAACATGGGGACACAGCTTGGTCTTCAGCTATGCAGGCCCATGTACAGAAAGCTGCCATGAACTGTGTGGTGTGACACATTGCTCTGATCACCACTGTTGTAGCTGCATATGATTTGTTGAACTGTGGCCTTGCTGTTGCTGTGAACAATGTGCTACAGTCTCTGTTCCCCTCTGGCGTCAATGAGCTGTGGATAATGGTTTGTCGTTTAGCCATCTGTGCATCACTTTTGATACATACTCACTACAGCGGCATGTGATCAACCCACAGGCTGCACCGTTTTCGAGATTGTAGTTCCAAGGCGCCGTGCCATCGCAATTTGTCCTTTATCAAATTCCAATAAATCGGAAGCTTTTCCCATTCTGACTCCGAACACTCTACTAACCGAAAGCCGATCCTCTGGTTGTATATGTACTGTTCTGTGAATTTGACCTCCACCACCGTTCCGTCTCCAGGCGTGCTCATTTCTCTAGGCTGGGAGTGGTTATAATGAAATGGCTCATCGGTGTACAGTGTGTTTTACAGTATTTTTGCTTCTTTAAAAGTGTATAAGGAAATATCTGCTGTCATATAATGATGACTTTTACTTGACTAATAGAAATGATTAAAAATGATTATCAGTTGATTTAATTCTACTAATGAAGATTTCCATGGTTGTTCTAATATTTCAAACATTAATAGTTACAAAAAGCTTTAATATGGGTCTTTACTAGATTGGTTTTGTTTTATTTAATTTAGACAAATTTTCAAAGTGCATGACAATTCACAAGGTCTTCTTGTTTACTTTTGTGGAAATTAAAGCTGGCAGTCTGATGGGCACTGTTAACAGTTTTTACTGTCTGCTTCTGTGTGGTTATAGTTCAGAAACAATTTGGTTCTCTGTTGTTGCTTTGGAGTTTCCAATTTGAGTGGTCACTGATGATTCAGAATCTTTTGTCTTTTCTATTTTTCATCAAGTCCTTCCTTTGATTTTCTTTTTGTAGCTCGTCGTTGATGACTGATAATTTTTAGAGACTCACAATTCATAAGAAATACTGGGCATGTAATACATTGGGTGTCTTTAAAAATCATCAATCATTAACAGCACATTATAAAAAGAAAATCAAAGGAAGGACTTGAAATAGAAAAGAATAAAGGATCTATCATCAATGATCTTGCTGGTCAGACCCTTCTACATCAATGGGACTATATTTTTTCTTTCCCGTAACCTCCCTGAAGCAGAAATCAAAAACTGTTAAATAGAACCACAACTGACTGTATACCTTAGCCACCACAAAAATAAATAACAAAGAAGTCCTGTTGAAATGTTATCCACTTTGAAAATTTGTGTAAACTAAAGTTTTGAAAAAAAACTGAAATACAAACCCATATTAAATTTTTTGTAACCATTAATGATTAACAGATTGTGTTACATGTAATTCACAAAATGATTTTTATTAATCTCTAACTTAATTAATGTTAATAGAGGTCTCTTTATATCGTAATTTACATCTCATACTATTCTATCATACTGTTGTGATAAATATAAATTTTTCCATGTTTCTTTCTAAACTTCAGCATTTATTAAATAGTCTGATTTACTCTGCACATGAAAAAATTCATAAAACCAAGCATTGCTTAAACATAATAGAAAATATTGTTCACAGACAAACCTGATCCTCCTCGCTTCCCTGTTGTTGAAAGTGTGTGCGATGATTTTATCACATTATCATGGAAGGCACCCTTATGGGATGGTGGAAGCCATGTCAGCAACTATCTTATTGAAAAGAAGGAAGCTCCCATGACCAGTTGGATACGATGTGGTAACACAAGGTAAGATTAAGTATTTATTACATACACATTACCAAAAAAACGTAATATTTCCATAAATTCATTAAGAGTGGATGTAGAATTGAAAGCAATGGCACAGAAAAAATGGCATCTAATGAATACTAGCCCCTTTTTTATCATTATTAATTTGACTGTACAGTTTATTAGTTTTAAATGGTAAAAAAGAAATGTGTGTGTGAATGTGACCAAATCTGTGCAAAGTTGTTATATGTAAAATAAAGATAAAATAGGAACATTTTTAGAATTGTCATAATTAGAAAAAAAATGTCTTTTCTGTTTTAAAATGTTAAACTAATCAATATAGATAAGTTGATAAGAATAAAATATAATATCTGGACTACAAAAAATCCAGTAGAAGGTATACAATGTTGCTGAATTTTCTATGCAACATTTATTATTTGAAAATTGGCTTCCTAGTTTCTCAATTCAATTACTTAATCAAAACTTCTGTTATTGGAATTTTTACTAGGAAAATTTTTATTTTATTTCCAAATTTTCGAAGAAAACCCTTCTCCTTCTTTAGGATGTCTTTTATTGTAACTTTTTTCCATCACTATCACGGTTACGGTTAAAAGTTAGAGAAACTGGTCACAACATGGACTGGAATTCCCTTAAAGTCATCAGTTTCAAAAGCAGTTTTCAAAAAAGAAAGCTAAATGAAGGAATAGAAATTGAGAGAAATCAGAATTCCATCATCAATTACTGCAGATAATTATCCCTGCCTAACATCTGGCAGGATTTGGTGAAAAATAACCATAACCGCGATAGTGATGGGAAAAAGTGACAACAAAAAACAGCTAAAGAAGGAGAAGAGTTTTCTCCAAAAATATGCAAATAAAATAAAATATTTCCTAGTAAAAATTCCCATCATAGAAGTTTTTATTAAATTTATTATTTAGCAAATTGTAAACATGTGGAAAGTTAAAATATAGAATAATTTCTACATTTTGAAAAATATGGAATTAAATTTTTAAAAATGGTACAATTATTTATCTTAATGAATTTGTACTACCTTCAAATATGCATGCATAACAATTTTTAGTATTTCATTAAAAATCAGAAGAAAATGTTGAAATAATTCCATGTCTGATTTTCATTCTTATAATTTCATAAGTTGCCAATGCTTAATTTGAATGCTTCAGACAAATTTCATTGCATGTTCAATTCATCTCAGGTGTATTTGTTTGGTAAAAGTATCATTTGTGTAATTGCCAGACTTTGCATGCGTCTTTCAGTTGATAAAATCTGAGAGTGTTTCCTGGCTTCATTTTTTTAATTGTTTTTTGTATAATAAGCACTGTCTTAATATGAAATGGTTTGTCTTTGCCCTCTAAAGCACTTTATATATGCTCTTTTAGAGTTTTACTTTTAATCTATATTTTAAATTTTAGTTTTTATTCTTGCACTAGTGAATTAAAAAAAATACTTTACTTTTTCTTTTTTTTTTCCTTTTTTTTTTTTTTTTTTGGTTCAACATCTGCTGGTAAACAAAAAAAAAAGATGATCAGACTGACTGCAAGAACTATTGTGGTATTAGCTAACTGAGTGTGCCGGGAAAAGTGTCTGGTAAGGTTGTTAATGAAAAAGTATGAGGTTTTACATCAGAGAAAGTGTGGGATGTTCCGAGTGGTTTTATGCCTGGTAAAGGCTGCAGTAACCAAATTTTTGCATTATGCATAATGATTGAAAAGTATCTGACTGTTGGTAAGAAAGTCTTTGCTGCCTTCATAGATTTAGAGAAAGCTTACTACCAAGTAAATAGGGCACTTTTGTGGAAGGTATTGAATGAATATGGTGTTACTGGGATGCTTAATAGTGTAAAAGCCATGTATGCTGGCAGTATAGCTTGTGTACAAGTGAATGGTGTTTTATCAAAATGGTTTTGTATTGGTGCAGGAGTCAGACAAGGTTGTGTAATGTCACCATGGCTGTTTAACATATTTATGGATGCGTGATGCCAAAATAGATAATACTGGTTTATGTCTTGGTGATATCCATGTGTGCAGATTGCTGTATGATGACACTGTCCTGTTGGCAGAGAGCAAAAGTGAGCTGCAGAGTATGTTGTCCCAGAAGTGCAACGTTTGTATGAAATTCAAACTGAGTATAAATAAAGGAAAAACCGAAGTTATGGTTTTTGAGAGAGGAACTGGTAGCACTGAATGTAATGTAAGTGTAAATGGCACAGTGATTGACCAGGTGAATGAGATTGTGTATTTAGGAAGCATGTTTGACAGAGAGAACAAATTGAATGGGGAAATTAGTAGGCGAGTGAATTCTTCATTGAAAGTCTGCTTTGGAGGTTCTCACAGAAATGGTGGGCTCTCAAAAGAGTCCTGCATGGCTGTGTATGAAAGTGTAATTGTTACTACTCTGATGTATGGCAGTGAAACCTGGGTACTACAGAAGAAACATAGGAGTCATTTGTGTGCTGGAGAAATGCGTTACCTACGGGGGCTTGTGGCAAGACATGTTCTGATTGTGTGAGGAATGAAGATGTGTTGCAGTTGTGTAATGTGAAGCAAAATGTTGTGAGCAAGGTGGAGACTAATGAGCTTCGGTGGTTCGGCCATGTTGAAAGAATGAGTGATGAGATGCTTACTAAAGAAATTGTTTTATCCCAAGTGGCAGGAAGGAAAGGCAGAGGAAGGCCAAGGAAGTCATGGGAGGATCATATTCAGGAGTGTCTGCATGAGAAAAAGATTATGAGCACAAAATATAGAAGGTCTTGTGTACATCGTATGATGGATGTCAGTGAAGCCCGAGTTGTATGTCAAGATTGCTATAAATGGAGAAGTTTGCTATGGCAACAGTAAGTAAAAATTATCTGGTAGTTTGTATTTCATTGTGGAGCTAACCTCTGAATCTCAGAGAACAGCTTATTGATATATACTGTATATGATGATCTGCTGATACACAATGTATCTTTGCCAACCATAAGGGTTCGATTCCTGAAAACCTTGTGGTTTTAGGGGGAAATGGGGTTAGGGGAAATAAGGAAAAATGCAACATATATTGGACATACCCGTACCGTATATACTCACATATAAGCCAAAAGTTTTTGGAAGAAATCTTACTTTAAAAGTAGGGGTCAGCTTATATGTGGATCAGTAAAAAACTGGGCTGGACTTCTCAAGTGCTATGTGAATTCTTCTGCTGCATTTGCCAGCCAGTTTGTTTACCTTTTAGACCATGACTCACAATGTGTCACTATGCGATAGTTTTCTGACCTTATGTCAGTTATACAGCGGTCACTTTTTTCTGACTTCTTGTCAGTTATATTAAAATCTGACCCTGTTTTGCATTTCACCGAGGTCCACAATTTGAAATGTAAATAAATTGTCGGCTACTGCAGCAGGAGAATTTACTTAACATTTCAGTAGTACTTCCAAAAATACAGAAAAATTGTGAAATATTTTTCACCTAGAGTAGGATTCCTATGAAAATAGGTGTTGTCAATATGATAAGTGCAAAACCTATTCCCGTTACAAATTGAGTCCATGGAATTTCTTGCTTCCAAACACAGAAGAATCTCGTCATTATTATTTTCCCTGTGGGACAGGACCACTGCACCTTATCCATGGAGCTAGACGCGCAGTGAGCAACAAATCGTGCATCTCCTCTCCTGAGTTTTCACAACAAGAGTTGGTGCAACCTTGCATTGGTCTCTCGAGGCCATGCTCCAATGAGTTGTGTTGGTGCTACGGAAGATCAAAGACAAAATGTTTCACAAAAGGTGGTAACTTCAAAAATTTTGACATTGGCCTTGTTAGCTGTTACTTCTTGGGTGATGCAATTTCACCAGGAATGGTTATAAAACCTTTTTTAAAATGCTGCGTAACTAATACCATGGACAAAAAAGAGTTATTTGGAAACTCTGATATTGAATCATACTTTAAAGCTTTTTACAGAAGATAATTTCAGAAATTTTCATATTTCATTTCAACAAATATGTTTTTTCAAAATCTTGAAATTTCACGTTGGCTTATATGTGGATCAAGGTTTACTCCCAATAATAATATATAAATGGTTTTTAAATATATTTCCACAAACATTCAAGTCATTTTATAGTTTGATGCTTTGAAAAATTCTGCACACAGCTAAATGTATACACATAGCCACTAAAATTGATTTTCAAATTATAGCATCAGAAATAAACTTAAAAATGCTAATAAAAACATACTAACTAGTCTTCATGTGTTAAGTTATAGATTTACACCAGTTTTTTATATATATATTTTTTTTTGCTAAGTACTGTATATTCCAGTTATTTTCCCAAGAAATACTTGTAACATGCTTTCTACGTGAATGTTTTGTCACAAATACTTTCGGAAATGCAAGTTTTTTTATGTTGGAAAGCATAATAAGTTTAAACATCCCAAAAGAAAATCCAGCAGCCAGAGTCTCTTAGGTAGAATATTAAGCTTATTTTTAAAGGTTAAGGTGTTGGAACATGGCCGTCGATCCAAGTACGCTTGGGACATTAGAGTCGCATTTGGTAAGGGGTAAACAGAGAAAATTTCCCATACGTGCAAATTCTCAGTTTTTAAAAGGCTGCTGTATATTCCAGTGATCTATAGTATGAGTTAATAGTGTACCACAGGAAGTCCACTCCTCAAAAACCAGCATCATGTTGACAGTACATCTAGACCTCATTGTCAGTTAAAGGTTTGTTCCACGATACGTAACAATCTTTGCATTAGTCTTCTAGTCAGGTTTTAGTTGCACTGTAATTAGGCATGGTCACATACACAAGTCAACAGTACTTACAATTTAGTTTTCAACAGAGTGAATTATAAGTTACTGCCATGCAGTTTGCGAAGTTCCCACTAATCCATAAAGAAGTAATAGGAGCATGATATACTAAAAGCTATTTATCATACCAGTTGAGAAGCTCTTCTAGAACAATAATACTACAATAATCTATAGCCTGCTAGAACCTTAAAGTGTACAATGTTCAATAACTTTAAAAACTGTAAAGAATAGTACTAAGAATACCTCGAATGAAGAAGCATATTCTGTCATTATATCAAAAGGTTTGTCTTGCCTGTACTGTGAATTTAATTTCCATGTGATTAGAAAGTTAAACAAAAGCTCATTATTTGGTTCATCTCTGTTATCTTCCATCATTCTAATTTCAATTGAGTGCATATATCTCATGCTTAGTTACAAATTTCCTGGTCATAGTTCTTGAAACATGAAACAACATCCAGAGGCCAGAATGACAAAATGGTATCCAACTATTTGGTTTCATTGACCTCTTGCTACATTTGCTGGTAATATGTGGTGATTGATCTTTGCAGAGTAAACCACCTGAGTCCTCTCATGCACACATATATACACATTTTGAAATTTAGCATAGATAGCCCATGTGCAAACAAGGTATTCAAAATTAGAAATAAGTGTCAGCAGCTTTCTGTGTTAAAGCATTTCCATACATTTCACTGAACTCCAGCATATTCTAAAAATAAAATTTTTAAATCATTTATAGATCAATTGAGCATGTAATTATTAGTAGAATTTAATAAAGATCCAAAGATTGTATTTTCATTAAGTTGTAGTTTGTTTTTCATTTGCTTTTAAACTGCTTGTGTGTTGCTTTCCACATTAACATTTCCCCTTCTCTTTTAGATTTACATACCATACAATATCTGGATTAAATCCTGGAAAAGATTATGTGTTCAGGATATATGCTGAAAACATATATGGTAGGAGTGAACCCAGTGAGCCAACTGCCCTCGTTACTACTAAATGTAAGTCTTTATGAACTCTATATTTTATATATTTTAGAAACTAAGTTGCTTACTTTGGTAACTTTCAATCTAGCCTTTTCATTGATTTCGTTTTAATACTTTCATCTTATGGGGTACATGGAGTGATTTTAATGAGAATTAATGAATGACCTTTTCATGCTAATTATGTGTTACATATAATATTTAACAATTGATTTTCAGTAACGTCTTTTGTCAGACCTTCAGTCATGATCTCACTTAAAAGTTCAGTAGTGCCTGTTGCCAGTAGAGATTTCCAAATAATCAGAATGTTGAAAGGTGTGTGGTGTCTAAATTAAAAGAATTTGTATTCAGTAATATTTTGATACTTTTACTGTAGTGTAAGACAATTTTGGTAGTAAATGGAGCAAACTTTTTTATTTTATTCCAGTTTGGTATAGCTGAAGTATTTTCTATTGTGAGTTGATAAGCAACTGTTGATGGAAGACCTTTCTTGACATCTCATTTATGTTACAGAATTCTGCAATTGGTTGACTGAAACATGCTGCCAATATAACATTTTTTTCTGAAGATATTATAAAAACAGAGAAGTACACACCAGGGAAGTCTAAGTGGTCCAGTGAATCTGTCTTTAGTTATGGATTAGATGGTAGATGGAAGAGGTTTTATGGTTAACTTGTACCTACTAATGTGGGAAGACTTTGGAACGTAAATAAGAAGAAAGGCCTTCCAGCTATAGCTGTTTCTCTACTTGCAATGGAAGATACTTCTATTGCATCAATCTGAAATAACATTAAAAGATTGCTCCATTTATTAGAAAAATGTCCTTATACTACAGCAAAAGTATCATAATATCATTGAATACAAACACTTATGTGATTTGGACATACCTTTCAACATTCCAGTTATTTGAAAACCCTTACTTCTAAGAAATCTGTTAGTAAGATCCACTGTGTGTATTCTTGCTGTCAGTGTGACAAAGACTGAAGTTTTGCACTGAATAGATTTTGGGGCGACACTGGAGATGCAGGAGACGAACCTCCGAAGAACATGACCGCCACAGACTAGAATACATTGTAAATTTTAGCTAAAAGTTTTTACAAATCAAATGCTAAATGTTATATGTAATAAATAATTAACATGAAAAGTGAGTTCATTAATTTGCAGCTTGTAATTATTAGGTGACTTGCCCATATTTGATGATGATTGTAGTGAAATTTCTGATAGAATTTTTTTTTTTTTTGTAATATTACTTCAGATCTATTATGGCCTGGTACAAGAAGCTGGTGGAAAGCATCTAAATTTAAAATGTAAAATTAAATAACAAGGAACATGTTTTTAATTCATGCTTTTTGCTTATTTTGTACACATATAAAATCTGGGCTGGGCTTCATTTTATCATTAGAGGCTGAAATATCATATATCTATTTATCATTAGAGGCTGAATCACAGCAGAAATGAAAGAAAAAATATTCAGTATTTGTGTAACAAATTTAAAATATTAGTTAAATAAAAAAACATTTGTCTTTATTTTATTAGATCATACATAGTTTGGTCATGTAACAGTCCTTGTTCTATCAAAGCTCAATGTAAACTCTGAAAACCACTGTAATTTTGTTTTTGTTTTATGTAACTCCTGTTTTGCTTTGTGTATGATTTGTGTTTTAACTTGAAGATGACTTGATTGTTTATTGTGACATTTCATTACCATATTATCTCTTTGGAAAATCATCCCCATTTAAAATTTAGAGTCAAAGAACAAAAACCTATTTAAAAAATTTTTAATTTGCCCTCAATTTTTAAATTTGTTTCATGCATTTGAAACTTTCTTCGGGTGTAATTTTTTTCACTTCAGTAATTTATTTGACACTTAGGTTATTTAGAGATCAATGAGACCAATGTGATGTGGGGTTATTGACTTTTGTGCCTTTACAAGTAGGCACTTTAATAAGTGGCTTTCTATTGTTTAGTTATCTCACCCTTTGGAGGTCTAACAAAATGGCATGTTTGGGTAAGGCATGAACTAACTCTTAATCTTAAAAAGGAAAGCTGTGTTATAAGTGAATGCAATTGCTGATAGCTCAAAGTATTTACTGTTGGAAGCAACACATTTCTTATGAAATGGTCTCTAAGAGGGTTACAGCTTGGGATATAAATTTTGTTTCTGTGCATTTTTTTAAAGTGAAGAAATAATATTGCATTTATGTTAAATGCCAAATGCAATTCAAATTATTAGACATTTTAAGGAAGCAAATGAATATTTAGTTGCTAAAATTGTGATGTTATATCAATAAAGACTAAAAAATCAAACTGAACTGGATAAAATAAAAAAGACGTAACAAACAGAAGGTTTTAGAATCTGAGGAAGAACAGAGCTGATATGAACCATAATTAAATATGACACGTTTTTATATGTCTTCCTTCCAGTCCATATCTGTATGCATGCATGCTTTGCAGTGTGGTATAATCCAGAGACTTGTCACTACATCTTAAGTGCTTAATAGATGGCAATTTGACCCCAGCAAGTATCATAGTGAATTAGTGAATGGTCAAAAAATTATGTTCAGAGATTATTCTCAAAAATTATCCTATACATTGCATGCTGGGGGTGAGAGCTTGGGTGTATTTATTTGGAAGTTTTGGTTAACTTCCTTTTCTGGTGCTAATGATTAAATGTAGTGTGGACTGTCCTTAAGTGCACATCGGAATGTAGAAAGAATAATGTGATTGCATCTCATTACGTTTGTCAAAGAGTACAGGTGTCCAACATGAGATCCAACATTTTAAGCACATACAGGTTGAAGGAAAATATGCACACAACCATTACTAAACATGAAAATGATAGTGAAACTTACAAACTTTTCAGTTCAATTTGGTGCACTTCCACATGGGTGCCTTTGGTGGCACAAAGAATGTCTAGTCTACACTCAATTTCATGCCATGTATTCTGCAACATGTTTTTAGTGACAGAGCATATGTCATCTGTTATGCACTGTTTAAAATCCATTATGCTGGTAACCTTTGTAGGATACACTTTGTCTTTGACGTACCCCCGAAAGAAGAAATCTAATAGGGTAATAGATACTTCATGTATATCTTCCGTATAAGGAAGTCACAAGTTATACGTGGTTAAAATACATAATACATAGAGATTCCGTATCTCTTTTAGAATTGCTATTACGCACGTTAAAATACGGACATGTGATTATGGTGGTGCAGTTATTTATGACATTTGTTATTGAAAAAATAAAGACTAAAAGAAAGCAAGAGCAATTACTCACATATATTCGTCCAGACGTCGTTTTTGTTCGCATACCACCGTAGTTCCGCAAGTTGTTTGGTCTCAGGTGTTCAGCGGCTATGCATTGCAAGAAGTCCGATGGTGACTATAATATGGTGTTTAGCAATGTCAAAGTAGTATTCAACCCAAGGAATCTTGTTATATATTGTATCGTAAGCTCAAAAGAATAATATAACTGAGAATGAAAACCCTGTAATGACCTATGTCACAGGCAGGTTAAAAGGCTAACAATGAACAATCCAAAAGAACTATAGTGAACGAATCTAAAAGGATGATAGTGAACGAATTTAAAAGAACAAAATAAAATGTGGATGGTCAGAAGAAACGACGAATGAACTATTTACATAATGCGTGCACCACCTCCTCACGTCCACCAGCGTCCCCAGACGCGTTTTGCCCTAGTCTGTTCCTAGGCGTTTTCAATGGGAAATGAAACGTCTGTTGGTAAGTGACTATGTTTCATACTTCCAGAAGTCATGATGTACATTGCGCATGGGTCAGTTTTCCTCTTTCAAGGATCATGTGATATCTTCTGGATAATATTCAAAAGATGTTGTTAGTAGCAAAAAAAAAAAAAAAATTGAAGACAACTTCAAACTTGCAATATTCAGAAATAATAGTAATAAGTGTGTATTATTTTACTACTGTCATTTTCTTAAACATGGAGTTTACATTTTTTTCCCAACAGCTGTATTGTCAGGGCCCATTAGGTTATGTATAAGAATCCCTCCCCCATTAGTTCTAAAATGCATAGCTCTTAGATTTAGCAGAAGGAAATTACCAGTTTGGTTTCATGAATTTTTTGGTATAACTTCTGTGTTTTCTCTATTTTTCATGTAACTTTGACAGTAAAGGAAAAGGAAGCTGCAAGAAGGAAACATCTTATGTGTAAGTATAGTAATGTTATATTTTTGTGAATGTTTGGTCATTATTTTAGTTTCTGATATTGTTTCTGTGATTTCTGAATTTATGAATTGTTACATAAATTCATAAAAATGAAGTTGTTTTGACAGCTGTGCAAATCACAATTGCACACTTTTATTTTTGCTTTTAACATATTCCTATGTTTCTTGAAGTCCTAAATTTTTATACTCATGTAAATCTCAAAAAATCATACTCATATAAATCTTAAAAAATTGGTTTGAAAATTGTATGAGGTACAATATCATAGGAATTAATCGCAACTAAATCTTGAAATTGTGATGTACTTGCTGTCTTCAGCACACAAACACTCTGTTCTAAATAAATTACTATGTTTTTTTTTTTTTTCTTTTTTTCTTTTCGGATTTTAGTGATCATTGTGAGCAACTCTACGAACTACAAGCAGTTTACACATCCCTAATTTGGGACCACTGCTTCCAGGTTAGGGATCAGCCAGCTCCATCAGACAAACACACTACCCATGCCTCATCAGGGACTTGAACCTGGGCCCATTATGAATGAATGATCAAAAGCCAATGCCTCAGAATATTTGGCCATTAGTGCAGTGAATTTGTATGTTCACCATAGTGTAAGAAACAAGGCTGGCAGGAAATCCTTCATCTCAGTGCTATTGTCTTATTTAGAACTATCTCCATTGTTTATATTTTCTGATGTTTTCTTGCTTTACGTAAGGGATCTTGTATTAAAATAGAAGTTCAGCTGTCTTTTATCAGAAGCGTTTGAATAATTTTTCAGCCCATATGCAATTTGTGAAAATACAGCACCATAACTGCTATGAATTTTGGAAAAAATGTGGAGGCAAAGCTCTGAAGATCATTGTTACCTGTACACTTTATTACAAAATATGTAATTCATGAGACAAACCTTAAAGGATGTCTTATGTTATAAATGTGCTTTAGACTAAATATACATAATATCTAACGTATTATTACCTGATATTGGCAAAGTATTTTGCACGTTGTTGCTCCGTGATTCATGTGCTCCCAGCTCGAAATAGGTCTATCGTTATGGGTTTTTTCGGTTAGTTAAAAAAATTTTAATAAATGAAACAATTAGGTTATATTATTATCAGTTCACATTCATTCGTTCGCACAAGCAAACGTTTTAAGCTTACTATTAATCAAAAGATTGTATTAGGAAAAGTTATACTCATTGGGTGGAGAGACATCTCTCAAGAGGCTCTTCGTCACGTTGTTATGGCGAGCGCTTTCGGCACAGCTGGTGTGCCATCGGTCGGGCCTTCTACACCTACATGAGGGTTTCCTCGCGTGTGTGTAGCCGCTGGAGTTACATGTCGGGAAATAAAGGGAAAGTTTTGCGGGCTGTATGTGTTAGGTGATTGCTTCTCATGTGTTGCCATCTATTGGATGAGTTGGTAGGTATATCAGTCGTAAGTACAAAACTTATATACCTACCAACTCATCCAATAGATGGCGACACATGAGAAGCAATCCCCTAACATAAAACTAAAAACTTTCCCTTCGTTTCCCGACATGCAAATCCAGCGGCTACACACACGCGAGGAAACCCTCATGTAGGTGTAGAAGGCCCAACGGTGGCACACCGGCTGTGCGAAAACGCATGCCATAACAACGTGACGAAGAGCCTCTTGAGAGACGTCTCCCGACCCGATGAGTATAATTTTTCCTAATACAATCTTTTGATTAATGGTAAATTTCAAACGTTCGATTGTGCGAACGAATGAATGTGAACTGATAATAATATAACCTAATTGTTTCATTTATTAAATTTTTTTAACTAATCGAAAAACCCATAACAATAGACCTCTCTCAAGCTGGGAGCACATGCCTCACGGAGCAACAACATGCGAAATACTTTGCCAATATCAGGTAATAATAGCTTAGATATTATGTATATTTGTACACTTTATTTTGTGACTTTAACTGAATTTGGAAACAAATTTATGTCAATTATTGAGATTCCCTTCTAGATACTTTAAACTGTTATTTTCAAGAGATATATTTATAGCTATTGATGCTCTGAATGGGATGTATATCTTTGATGATCGAACGAGTACATGGTGGTTCACTGACAATGACTTATGTAAAAAGAAGAAATAATAAACTGTCAGAGGTTCAGAGCATATAATCCTTCCATGATAACTCCCTGCTGTGAGAAGTTGGTATAATGTACCATATGAATTTTCTAAGCACTATAATAAAAATACTGCTGTAGAGAAGGTCCCTTTCCTTCATTTGTTGGTTAAACCTTAGAGAAATTGTTAGTAGGTGAGATGCTTCTGGTGGAAAAGGTTTTTTTAAGTACCTTTGATGTAAACAAAGTATAGAGAAAAGCACAAGTGTTTTATGTCAGATTTTGAAGTTCAGTATGTGCAGAAATGTGATATGTACATTTTCAAGAATCGTCGGGCTAAGTGAGGTAAAGAGAAAAGGAGAAGATCTCATTGAACTGAAAAGTTGACATCTCTTCTACTATCGTGGGACTGATACTGGCAGAACTAGTGGTGTTGGATTTATAATAAACAAGAAACTGAAAGGTAAAGTTGTAGAAGTTGAAAGTTCCTCTGACAGAGCTGCACGACTCGTTATCCAACTCTCGAGAAGATACCAGGCTCAGATTATTCAAACTTATGCACCCACCACAAGTCATCCTGAAGAAGAAATTGAAGAATTTTATGAGGAAATTCGTCATCTAAATAATAAAGGTAAGCAGCACTTGAAGATAATTATGGGAGATTTCAATGCAAAAATAGGGCAACAGCAACAGAATGAAACTTCAGTAGGTAAATTCGGTCACAGCAACAGAAACCAACGTGGAAATATGCTCATAGAGTTTGCAGAGGCAGAAGGGTTTTTCATCTTGAACTCCTTTTTCAAGAAAAAGCCACACAGGAAATGGATATGGATACATCCAAATGGGACGACAAGTGAAATTGATTTTATTATGTGTAACAAAAAATTCGTCATAGAAGACTGTAGTGTGCTAAACAAGTTCAACAAAGGTAGTGACCATAGATTGGTGAGATGTAAGATGCACCTCAACACTAAACTCGAACGTGGCTAGCTCATAAGACAAACAAAATGTATTGACATAACCAACCTTAAAAAACAACATATAATACCTTCAAGTTGGAACTGAAGAACAGATTCTCTGCTTTAGAAGGTCTAACATCGGAAGAAGTGGATATTTCTGAAGTTAACAGAAAAGTAACCAAAGCTCTTATGGAAACAGCAACAAAATTAGCTGGGTCTAAGAACAAGTTGCATGTGAACAAATTATCAGGAAAAACCAAAATGTTGATGCAAAAAAGAAGAGAGATGAGGACAACTAAAGAAGATGTGACTTCCAAAGTGGAATATATAGAGCTATGCAAGACAGTACGAAAAAGTATCACTGAAGACGTAAGGAAAGCAATTGAAAACAACCAAAGCCTAAAGATAGCAAAGGGACATCTCAGTAAGGGAAGAAAACAGATTATGGCACTGAGAAAAGAAGATGGTTCTGTAACAAGAAATAGAGGCAAAATTTTGACAAGAGTGAAAGATTTCTACTCCAAATTATATGAAAGGGATGATACATGTACTTCAGACATCATGAAAGGTACCAGTACCACAGTTCTTCCAGTCCTCCCAGCACAAGGTCCACATGCAATCAACAACATGAAGCGGGGAAAAGCTCCAGGAGAAGATGGAATTACTGTAGACATCATACAAGAAGCAAGTGGAGAAATCGAAACAGTACTCGCCCAAATTTTCACTCGATGCCTTAATGAAGGGAAGATTCCTGAGGATTGGAACAATGCTACAATGATCTTGCTACATAAAAAGGTGACATTGAGGATCTCAGGAACTACAGACCTATCAGCCTCTTATCAGTGGTTTATAAAATCTTCACTAAAGTTCTTTCACACCGCTTGAAGGTGACACTGGACATGGCTCAACCGAGAGAACAAGCTGGATTCAGGAGTGGCTACAGCACAATAGATCATATCCACGTACTGAGAGAACTAATTGAAAGAGCGAGGGAATATGAACTTCCATTGTGCATGGCTTTTATCGATTATGAAAAAGCCTTCGATTCGGTGAAACCATCAGCAGTTACAATGGCTCTGAAATCCTGTGGTATTGAAGATGCGTACATTAATATTATTAATAACATCTATGAAAATGCAAGTGCAAAGATTCGGCTGTTTGAAAATACAACACACATAAAAATTGGAAAGGGAGTGAGACAAGGTGACACCATATCTCCGAAGCTCTTTAATGCGCCATTGGAAAATGTCTTTCAATCACTGATCTGGGAAAACAAAGGGATAAAGATTAATGGAGATTATCTAACCCACCTTCGTTTTGCTGATGACATAGTCATTTTTGCAACTACCCCATCAGAACTGCAGAGTATGATCCAGGAACTTACTGACAAGAGTAGAGAAGTGGGATTAAAAATGAACTTTCAGAAGACAAAAGTGATGTTCAATGCTTTTACAAGAAATGAAGATTTATCGATTGATGGAGAAAAGCTGGAGATAACAGACACGTACGTTTATCTTGGACAGCAGATATCAAGTGAGGGTCACATTGATGAAGAAATTAATCGGCGTACAAAACTTGCCTGGAGAGCTTTTGGAAGAAACAGCATAATTTTCAAGAGCAATATGCCATTATGTCTTAAAAGAAAAGTGTTTGATCAATGCATCCTTCCTGTGCTTACGTATGGTGCAGAGACGTGGACCTTAACTAAAAGAGACATACAAAGGCTGCAGACAACTCAAAAAAGCATGGAGAGGTGCATGCTTGGTGTAACCAGGAGAGATAAGAAGAGGAACTTCTGGATCCGAAAAATGATAAGAGTGGAAGACATCATGATCAGAGTTAATTCCCTGAAATGGCAATGGGCTGGACATACTGCCAGAAGGACAGACCATCGATGGACAGCCGAAATTTTAGATTGGATTCCAAGGGACAGGAAAAGACCCAGAAGAAGACCACATGGAAGATGGGTGGATGAAATTTGAAAGTATGCGGGAGTGACATGGAGGAGACTGGCACAAGACAGACCGTTGTGGAGGAAACTTGGGGAGACCTTCGTCCAGCAGTGGATTGATAATGGTTGATGATGATGATGATGATGTTCATATAATCTATGAAATATATGTATTACGTGGCCTAAATATATTAAGAATGGGTTTGTACTTGTAAATACTGTTTCACACGTTATACTATTTATACAACATCAGGTCAACCCTCTATCGTATCCAGGCAAAAATTAGTAAATTTTGACTGGATACGATAGAGGGTTGACCCGATGATGTATAAATAGTATAATGTGTGAAACAGTATTTACAAGTACAAATTACTTATAACCCATTCTTAGTGATACATATATATTTTTCTTTTTATGCCAAAGATGAAAAATTTCTATCACTAGTTAATACTTTTATGTGTGCAATTCCTGAGTTTTGTCAGTTAATTTGTGTAACTTATTTTGTATTATTCTGAGAAATTTCTTATAAAATGCGTATCCCTTTAAAAAAAGTGCTACTTCATGATTGAATCATTTTTTTTTTTTTTTTTTTTTATAATCCTGAGTTCAGGTTTTATACACCTGCTGGAATTGCCTTTTCTCCTTATTTCCCCACAGACTTCTGGAAAAGCCTTTAAATTTAATTATGACTCCTGGAAATTATTGTATTTCCAACTTTTACTATGTCTTCCAATGCACATTTAGCAGGCAAGAGGTGAACTTTTCTATTTTTATTATTATTACTTTTTTCAAAATTCATGATTTTCCTTCATCTGCTGGAAGCTATTTTGAGTTCACCTTTCCCAGCCGACATGCACTTGGTTCTCTCCTGCTGATAGGGTGAGCAGTGGTCATGATGGGATATACTTCTTCACATGCTTCGGCATTGCTCCTGAGAAGACCCAGACACTCCAAGTGCTGTGGGTTCTCTGTCGTCAACTGTGGAAATTGTTGGTCCACTACAGAGTATGAGAAACTGAATATACATAGAAATCAAGAACTTCAGTGAAATAATGTTCAATGTCTGTGTAAAGTTTCAAACATTTATCAATTGCTTATTGGATATTTTTAATATCGTAACATTTCTTCGATACATTTGGCAGTTTTCATGTCATCTGCTGACCAAAAGTGTGTGGAACCGCTGGAAATTATTCTTCTAGCAGGGATGAAAATGTTCCATGATTTTCATAATTTTAATTTTTTTTACCATGCTGTGTGTCTGTGTGAGTTTTATTTCTTTGCTTGATTATATTCTTAGTTTTTATATTTTTCTGATAATGTTGCTCATTTTTAATATCTTTAGTAAAAGTGAAAAGGAGTGATTTTGTACTTTTTGAAGATATTTTTCTAATGAAATTCATGCTTTCCTATTTCTAAGGGTCTCTTCTTCAAAACCAGTCAACAGAGCAAGCATTTTTGCCTCTTTCTCTTTTTTGAAGTGAAATTAAATTTTTAAACCAGTACTTGATCTATATGGGATGAAACTAAGCGATTTCCATGACCCTTAATATTGTTTTCATTGAAAAGTGCAGTACCAATTTTTATATTTAATTTCACTTAAAACTTGCATTTTCCCCGTCCCTTAGTCACTTCATTCGATACCAAGGGGACAGAGCACGCTTTTTTTAATAAATAAATACATCGCTCTTTCCACGTTGTAACCACACACAGCAACCGAAAAATTGTTATTCGGCCGCCGCCAGGGAATTGAACCCATGGATTTCTAGCCTAGCGCATTAGCTTTACAACATGGTAGCCAACAATCCATGGCACTATGTGTATAGCACCATGAATTGTTGGCCACCGTGGTGTAAAGTTAACACGCTCGGCTAGATATTGAGAGATCCGTGTCTTCAATTCCCTGGTGGCGGCCGAATAACAATTTTTCGGTTGCTGTGTGTGGTTACAACGTGTAAAGAGCGATGTATTTATTTATTTAGCTGACGCCACATATTTAGAGGATTTTTAACTTTGAAGCTTGCTTTTTTTTCTGCTTAAGGTGAAATTAATATTCAAAATCGCTTAAGTGTGCTCACTGTGTAGAGGAAATAACTTTACAGGGAATGAAAGATGGTGGCAGCGAGTAGAAGTTCCAATTTTGAACTTTAATTTTTTGGTAAACAAATGGAAAAATGCTTGGCTCTTTTTTTCTGTTGATGTAGCAAGAAGTGACTAAGCAGTGGGAAACCATGCATTTTCAAAGAAATTAAACTTCAAAACATTTTTTAAAGTTCTGATGTTGTCATCAGCCCCAGGAAACTCTTGGAAAACTCCTTAAATGGACTTCCAAAAATTAGTAGGAACCCTGTGAGTTTGTGAAGCATGCTGCAATCATTTGTAACCCAATAAAATAATAAGTCCTTTTTGTCCCTTTCATTGCTGAAAGTTATGGAACAAAATTCAAGATAGTTTCGTGATTTATTTATTTATTTCCAAAACTTTTGCATAGCACATAACTTACTTAAATTTGAATGTCATTTTGCATAAAGGTAACTGGTTGTGCTTATTAAAATGAAATGTATTGTATTCTTTAGTGGATGCTCAAGGAAGGCGTATTAGAGGAAAATCGGAAGGAAAGATTCGCAACTATGATCAGTTTGGTATGTAAAATTAAACTTTGACCTTTTGGCGCGTTTTCAGACACTGTCATGGTGCTTTTTGTTTTCAAATTAATAAATAATATATATATTTTTTAATTTTCTTGATCTTAATTACTTTTAAATAAAGCTGAAAAATTATGGTTTATCAGAAGGTATTAAGTTTTGGATGGATAGAGACAACTCTTTTGCTGGTTTGATTCTACTACAAATCAGTGGTTCTTGGACATTAGGGATGTATAGATACAGACTCCTTAAAAACTAAACATCATTGTTTGATCATATGGGACATAAAAAAACACTAGTTGTGTTGTGGTAATTAATGGTGAAATTTAAAATTGAACTTTTATTGTTCACATATTTTCATTTGATCTTTGTGTTTATCAGAGTAGTTAGTCTAATTATTGGATCAGATGAAATTTCTGTCTTTCACCAAATTTTAGTCTTTAGTTGTTCATTCTGCAAGAGAATCATCATACAAAAGTTAGGACATTTTGCTATGTATTTTGCCTACAATGCATTGTTATCATACTCATAACTGCTTGTTGTTGGATAATATTCACCATTGTGTGAAACAATTTCTCCATTGGCTTTTAACCATTAAAGATTTGTTTTTTAATGACAGTTTTTGTACTCTTTGTGTTCTTAATCCATGTATCTAGTTGATTCACTTCGAATTGTTTTTGATTTCGTTGCGGCCAATATTCCCCATGGATATTACATTTTTTCTTTATAGGGTTACTTACCATTTTAAAATTCCTTAATTTTGTATAGTTGTAGCCTGGTTCTCTATATATTTTATATAATTGTATCTGTGCTTTCTAATTGTCACAAATTGTCCACATTAGTGCACCTCTTGATTGCTTATGGTAAGTATTACAGTGAGTGAAGGCCCAGTTCCTTTCCCTTTCTCATTTTGTACTTTAGGCTTTTTATGTGCTCATGCCATTTGAACACAAGTTGGTTATTAACTAGATATATATACCTTGTCAATGCATCACTTTATTTAGAAACTGCTTCTGAAATATTTTGTAAGCTAAACTTTAACTTTAAAAATGGCTTTGACATTTGCTAACGTATTTTTGAAGGAGAGAAAAAAAAGGTCAAAAATACATTTACATTTTCTCTTTGCACCCAGTGAAAGTTTTGTTCTAAAATATTTTTGTAACATTCTCCTTATCTATGGTAGATATTTTTTTTAAAGTTGACTTTAGCACATGTAAAGTTTTCATGTAAGTTCTGTTAGACATTTTAAAAGTTAGAGAAAATTTGCAATTGTTTAAAAAATAGCTAAACAATATTTGCAGCAAAAGTTCCATTTTTTGTTATATATATCTTGAAAAAGTGCTGAATTTGTCATCACTGAATGTCTCACTTCATGAAATACTTGATCTGAAAATTAAATTTCTTAGGGGTATAGAACTAGAGTAAAGTGAAGAAACCAGTTCATTAAAAAATAGAATTATTTTTTATCTGAGATTGACCATGCAAAAGTGTTATCAATGTTACAAGTTTTTCAACAATTTATAAATTTTGCACCAGGACATTGAAGTTAGGTAACTGCAAGGCTATCATTTACAAACTTTTATTTTCACCTGTTGGGTCTTCTGAAATGCTTATGAAATCATTGAATTTTGAGTTAATTACTTCGTAATATTTTTTTAAAAACTGTACAAGTTACATATATTATATGTTTGATGCAGATA
This sequence comes from Macrothele yani, assembly GCA_039090855.1. NCBI lineage: Eukaryota > Metazoa > Arthropoda > Arachnida > Araneae > Macrothelidae > Macrothele > Macrothele yani. The sequence goes on from CM076992.1 coordinate 10,897,519, forward strand.
AATTATGACATGGCACTAATTCATTTGCAGTAAAATTATTTTTGTATGTGCAAGCATCTTTAAAAACCTAAAACCTCCAATTTTTGCTACCAGAAATGTTGCAGATAGGTTTTTAATGTTTTTAAATTGTTGAGCATCGAACAGATTGTTTTTACTAATGTGTTTCAGGTACAGCAATCTGTGAAACTTGTGTAAAGCTAGTGAACATACAAATCTGTTGAAACTTTCTATTGATAATAGTACTGAGAGACAACAGTGTATGGTTCATAAGGGAAACTGATGTTAAAACACTGTGGAAATCAATTCTTATTTAATTTCCAAAACACAGGACAATTATTCCTTGGCTCATAAAAACCATCTTTATTCATGTAGCCAACTCTTAAGGAAACTTGGAAATGATACTGTTAAGGGGAACTAGAATTGAACCTGCATCTTCCAATTTACACTGAAGCACATTACTTTTACACATCTAGAACAATGGGCTATAATAGCAAGTTATACGTATATATGAATCCAAATAAACATCCAGGATGTGCTGACTGATGTGTCCATCACCTTCATAACACGTACCTTTGCACCCTGCTTACAGGCATTTCTGAGAACTTCCTTACAATTATTACAGTTAGTGATACCAGGGGTGGCGGAAAGTGAAGTTCGTTGACTGGGCCCGAAATTTTGAATCATGGTTCAAAATAATCTTTAATAAAAGCTAAAAGATATGTTACATATGAAACAGTCACCGGGACTATAACAAACCTTTTAGGCTCACCGGTTCGAATCACGGTTCAAAGCAACCAGTAACATGATACGTCAGTAGAGACTGCAAAAAATCAAAACTAAATAGCTCAAACTTGAGTAATACATCATCAAAACAAAAAACCTTCTGTGAGGTGGAAAAAAAAAAAAGGTCATTAACCAATAAAATTGATCATAACACAGAGCAACCAACGCATTACGGCTACGAGCCGGTATTACACAACAAAATAGTACACACTATAAAACAGGCAGCACTTCAAGAACGCAATAGAACTCCAACACATGTAGAAAGAAAAAAATGTTCAACAAGGCGCCAAAACAACGGGCGCAAAATAAATTGATGAGAAAATGATGCACAGTACGATACACACATGAGATAACACTATTAGAATAGCAAGTAAAAAAAAACGCTGCCTTGCATCTGAGGCATAATTAGTAATAAACTAAACACTTCCCGCTTCCCGGAACAAACAGAAGAAAAACCATGCCTAAGGAGCTTTGTTGGGAATTAAGACCACCCAACCACTTACCTAGAGGAACTTTCTAAAGCACATCACAACAATTGCACTTATGCCAAATAAAAAAAATACTAAAAATAAAAATCTTGGTTGAAATTATTGACTGGGCCCTGGGGACACGGGCGGTTCTGCCGCCACTGAGTGATACTTCTTCTTCTGAACAGATAATGATCTCATGTGTTTTGGACATTAAATCTTCATCAGTTTCCATGATATTTTTATCTAAAGAATTGGGGATTTCTAGTTATAAATCTCATGGCTGTCTCTAGTGAAATTTTGATAATAATTTTAAAAATTTGTAGGGCTTTTTATATTATCGCTTTTATTGGGGAATGTTCAAGAAATTTGTAGCCCTTCAGAGAGAAAATAGTGCCAGTACATTATGTGCAGTTGATAAATGAAATGTGCAAAGATTAATAGACATGTGCCAGATGTAGTGTAGGGCAAACAGAAAAAATTGATGCAAAACCTGGAATACACCAAGTATCTGCATTTTGCACATTCCTGTTTGATATTGTTTTAGATGTGGCAACAGCAGGAGTGAGGGAAGTAGCACTGTTGACCATGTTATTTGCAAATTATTATGTCCCAAGCATAAAAGAGAAGCAGAACAGCTGGAAAACTGGAGAAGAGCATTAGAAGATGGGGATTGTTAACATGGACAGCAAACTAGAGGAGACCCTGAAATGAAATTTAAGAACTATGTCAATAATGACATGAGAGATTAGAAATGGAAGAGAAAGTTAATGCAAGACATACAAGAGTGAAGAATGTGGATCTACAACAGTGACCTGATCTAGATGTGGGACTAATAATGCTGCAAAAGTCTGTTCTTCTATGTCTCGCAATTATCACTGTAATATACTGTCAATATATTGGGTGCAGGTAACCACCTATGTCCATTCATCTGGTGGCAACAAACTCATACAATCATTGATGGTGGTTTTTCTTTTAATTTTTTTTTTTACAATGCCCTGTTGATGACTGATAATTTAAAGTGAATCCCAGTTCATATGATGACCAGTTTCTTTTGCAATATGTCTGTCCGAACCAGAATTATTAAACATGTTTTTAACTTTTGAAGATGACAATCCGATTTTTGGCGTAAATGTGACAAGGGTGGTAAGTCAGATAATATTTGAAAACTTGAAAATTTTCATCGTCCTGGAGCGGGACTCGAACCCGCGTCTCCCAGAAAACGCCTAGGTATGCTAACCACTACACCACCCAGAACGACCAAGTTTCAAGTTTCCGATCAATTTGAATTTAACCATCACAGGATTCGCTAGTCGAAGCAACCGGCATTCATGTTTAGCGAATCTGGAGGTTAATAATCCTATCCCGTGATTGCTCGGAGAAGCAGATAAATCATGAAAGAAATACGGGATTACGCCATATAATACAAATTTTGAAGATGACAATCCGATTTTTGGCGTAAATGTGACAAGGATGGTAAGTCAGATAATATTTGAAAACTTGAAAATTTTCATCGTCCTGGAGCGGGACTCGAACCCGCGTCTCCCAGAAAACGCCTAGGTATGCTAACCACTACACCACCCAGAACGACCAAGTTTCAAGTTTCCTATCAATTTGAATTTAACCATCACAGGATTCGCTAGTCGAAGCAACCGGCATTCATGTTTAGCGAATCTGGAGGTTAATAATCCTATCCCGTGATTGCCCGGAGAAGCAGATAAATCATGAAAGAAATACGGGATTACGCCATATAATACAAATTTTGAAGATGACAATCCGATTTTTGGCGTAAATGTGACAAGGATGGTAAGTCAGATAATATTTGAAAACTTGAAAATTTTCATCGTCCTGGAGCGGGACTCGAACCCGCGTCTCCCAGAAAACGCCTAGGTATGCTAACCACTACACCACCCAGAACGACCAAGTTTCAAGTTTCCGATCAATTTGAATTTAACCATCACAGGATTCGCTAGTCGAAGCAACCGGCATTCATGTTTAGCGAATCTGGAGGTTAATAATATTATCTGACTTACCATCCTTGTCACATTTACGCCAAAAATCGGATTGTCATCTTCAAAATTTGTATTGTATGGCGTAATCCCGTATTTCTTTCATGATTTATCTGCTTCTCCGGGCAATCACGGGATAGGATTATTAACCTCCAGATTCACTAAACATGAATGCCGGTTGCTTCGACTAGCGAATCCTGTGATGGTTAAATTCAAATTGATCGGAAACTTGAAACTTGGTCGTTCTGGGTGGTGTAGTGGTTAGCATACCTAGGCGTTTTCTGGGAGACGCGGGTTCGAGTCCCGCTCCAGGACGATGAAAATTTTCAAGTTTTCAAATATTATCTGACTTACCATCCTTGTCACATTTACGCCAAAAATCGGATTGTCATCTTCAAAATTTGTATTATATGGCGTAATCCCGTATTTCTTTCATGATTTATCTGCTTCTCCGGGCAATCACGGGATAGGATTATTAACCTCCAGATTCGCTAAACATGAATGCCGGTTGCTTCGACTAGCGAATCCTGTGATGGTTAAATTCAAATTGATCGGAAACTTGAAACTTGGTCGTTCTGGGTGGTGTAGTGGTTAGCATACCTAGGCGTTTTCTGGGAGACGCGGGTTCGAGTCCCGCTCCAGGACGATGAAAATTTTCAAGTTTTCAAATATTATCTGACTTACCATCCTTGTCACATTTACGCCAAAAATCGGATTGTCATCTTCAAAATTTGTATTATATGGCGTAATCCCGTATTTCTTTCATGATTTATCTGCTTCTCCGGGCAATCACGGGATAGGATTATTAACCTCCAGATTCGCTAAACATGAATGCCGGTTGCTTCGACTAGCGAATCCTGTGATGGTTAAATTCAAATTGATCGGAAACTTGAAACAACTTGGTCGTTCTGGGTGGTGTAGTGGTTAGCATACCTAGGCGTTTTCTGGGAGACGCGGGTTCGAGTCCCGCTCCAGGACGATGAAAATTTTCAAGTTTTCAAATATTATCTGACTTACCATCCTTTTCACATTTACGCCAAAAATCGGATTGTCATCTTCAAAATTTGTATTATATGGCGTAATCCCGTATTTCTTTCATGTTTTTAACTGTTGATTTTTTATTTCATTAAATGAATTTCCGAATGATGGCTTGTTTTTATGAGAATAAAGGGAAGTAAAATACTTATAAAATGCATCTTTTCTCTGTGAAAAAAATTTCTTTTCAATTTGGTAATAGATGTTTCATGCCAAACTCTTGACATGTAGGGATTAAGACCATCACTTTTTCCTACATTTGCAAATTATGTTTGAAAACCTATATAGAAAATTTTAATGAAACTCTTGTATTTCTGTTTATATGCAAAACATATGGATGACATTCCCTTCATTACTCACTGACAGCAAAGAAAAATTCACCCCAAGAAAATTTTTGAAAGTTTTAGTGGTTGAGAAGAATCTTTGAAATTCATATTACATGTTTAGCTTGAAGGGAGATTTCTTTTGCTCAACTATTTATGTAGAAGAAGATAAAGTTTGTGCTCAATTATATGCAAAAAGTAAAAGAATATTCATTGCTTTTTAGACTGCAGATCATATTATCCTTCTCCTATAGTAATAAATATAGATATCAATTCATTGATAAAAAAAATTAATGTGATTGAATTGAAGAGCTAAAAAATTACACAAAATTGAATTAGAAGGAATTCTTTCAGAAAATAATTATCTAGATACAATATTAATTATTAAAAAATTATTTAATTAAAAAGAGTGATAATAAAAACCCACCTAATGGAGAATAAAATACAACTCAAAATTTACTTAGTATAGAGTTCTGTATAAATCTCTCCAAAAATATAAGTAAAAAAATCAGTATAAGACTTGAATCTGGTCTTAGAATGAAGAAAGTTTCCCATTCATTGAACAAATAAAACAAATGTTTAACATATTTGTGTATGGCATTCTTAATTTTTATCATTTTTGTAATAAATTCAATTTTAGTAAATTCATGAAGTGTATTAATAGTTAAGAAACTAATGAAATGACCTCTTGGTTTCATTTAATAACATGTAAACTTAACACTGGTTTCAATAAACTTGTAATTTTTATTTTTACCATGTCTTTATTTTGTAGCCAATTATCTCTGTGACCCTCAGTTATGCAATCATTATTACTATTTTTCTGGTAAGAATGAAAGTTATAGTACTAAAAAATATTTTAAATGTTAAATTAGATTATAAAAAACGTTTTTATATCTATAATACGCACGTATTTCTCGATGTATCGAGATTTAAAAACATGTTTTTCATACGTAATTTTTTTCAGGTAGAACCATTTAATGGTGGTTTTAACTGTTGTAAATATTTACATGTTATATTTCCTTTGAGTGAAAAGCAATTTCTCAGTTGGAAGTTATTAATATTCACTGTGAATATATATCTCGGTAATCGAATGTGATTCAAGGAAAAATCTTTCACATACCTCTCGGTTAGTCCGCACATTTTCTTGAGTAGGATATACTTTTTTAGTTGAACTACGGGAGGCACATGAAGACAAAGGAGATGTGAAAAATTATATTGGAAAACTTGAAAAAACGAAAAAATGAATCACTCTAAAAAAATATTCGCACGAGGAAATGCAATCACCAAAAAAAAAAACTTCGTCAGTCTTCCTGGATGTATTGTCTGATGCATTTCGTCAGATCTGTCTGCCATCTTCTGGGACCTCTGGTCATCCGTTCCCTCTACAGTCTACGTTGAATATGCCACGTGCTCAGTTTGGGAATCTTTGTGTGTTATATGTCATCGGATGTGTTGCATTGCCACTCCTATGATTTGAAGACAGGATTTATTTATTTTTTAACTTTATACTGCTTGTTTGCATTGTTTCTGTTCTGTTTGCCTTTCCATTTTTGTTCTCTTCTTATATCAGTATTTTCCATGGAATTGGCATTTCTACTCCACTACTAATATTGCAGTTATTATTATTTTTTTTTCAATTACGATTGCTTCGGCAAAACGCATGGTCTTTTTGGTTAGTTGTTTGCAGACAATTTCGATTTTTTCAAATTCTGGCATTGTGTTATTAAGAAAAAATAAAAAACAGCACTTGTTCAATATTGCATAAAAAATAACACAATGCCAGAATTTGAAAATATTGAAATTGTCTGCAAACAACCAACCGAAAAGACCATCCATTTCGCCAAAGCAATCGTAATTGAAAAAAAAAACAAAAAAAAAACTGCAACATTAGTAGTGGAGTAGAAATACCAATTCCATGGAAGATACTGATAGAAGAAGAGAACAAAAAATTGAAAGGCAAACAGAACAGAAACAATACAAACACGCAGACATAAAGTAAAAAAATAAATTCCCGAGTCTTAAAATCACAGGAGTGGCAACGCAACACGTCCGATGACGTATAACACAAAAAGATTCCCAAACTGAGCATGTGGCATATTCAATGTAGACTGCAGAGAGAACGGACGACCAGAGGTCAGACAGATTGCTGAAATGCATCGGACAATACATCCAGGAAGTTTTAAAAAGTTTTTTTTTTTTTTTTGGGTAATTGCATTTCCTCATGCGAATATTTTTTTCGAGTGATTCATTTTCCTGCTTTTTCAAGTTTTCCAATGTAATTTTTCACATCTCCTTTGTCTTCATGTGCCTCCCGTAGTTCAACTAAAAAGTATATCCTACTCAAGAAAATGTGCGGACTAACTTCCAAAAAAGCTTACACTCTAGAACCTGAGAACCCGATGAGAACAACCGTGTGAAGATTTGAACATCAACCACCTACAACCGAGAGGTACGTGAAAGATTTTTCCTTGAATCACATTCGATTACCGAGATATATATTCGCAGTGAATATTAATAACTTTCAACTGAGAAATTGCTTTTCACTCAAAGGAAATATAACATGTAAAAAGTTACAACAGTTAAAACCACCATTAAATGGTTCTAACTGAAAAAAATAACATTTTTATATCAATGTATTATCATTGTTTATAATGAACTTATTCATTCATCAGTAAGGGACAGAATGTTCTACTTGCAGTCTTTTGTAAGCTACTCTGTTGGATAAATGAGAGTATGTCATAAATGTTTGCAGTTTTATTTCAGCATCATCTTACAATGTCCATTATTGTAAACATTCCATAAAGTTTATATTGTTATTTGTGTGATTGTACTAAAACAATGTAACATATTTTTTGTTTCTCTGTTTAGTGTTTAATGTGTTTGACAAATATATTCCTCAACCTGTGGACATAAAGACCTCCAATGTGTATGATCGCTATGACATTCTTGAAGAAATTGGAACGTGAGTGCTATTTTTACTTAAATTCTGTTTTTCTTGTTGGTGTAAGTTAGTGATATTTTGGTGGAGAGTTGTAATGATGTTTTATTATAAAAAATTCCTTACACATATTACACCCCTGAATTATGTGTATAGTCCAATGTGTATTATTATGCATGTGTACATAACAGTACATAATGTGCAATACATAAACACTATACTATCAAAAATGCTTATAATTTGATATTTCACATTTGATGCATATCTTATGACAGTCATGGTAATGTAGCAATATCTGACTTCGAAATAAATGTCTGACACGGCATTGACATGGTTATCCCGTTTTTGTGCCATGAACCTTGTTTGGTTTCAAAAATTAATTTATTGCCAAGTTAGAAAAGCAGATGCATTGTCAGAAATGCATACAGCAATAGAACAGACATTATCTAAGGTGCTTATGTATAAAACCATGGATTTCACTGAATGTAAATAATATTTATAGTATTATTCTTGTTGATTCATTTAACATTCAAGAAAATCTACCATTTTCATTTGTGCCTTTGTCATCAAGTTACTCAAAACACATAATCTTTACTTTCTCTGTTTTCTATATATATATACACTATCTACCAACAAATAATTGGACACCCCTGCAATCGACGATATCTGCAGTCCTGATACACGTCACGGCTGCCGCCGTTAAATATCGTGTGGGGAACAACAACGCAACCAGTCGCATGCAAGATGCCACGCAGTTCGGAGCTCTCTGATTTCGAGAAAGGTGTAATCATTGGGTATCACAGAAATGGCCGATCCATACGTGACATATCCAGCAAGTTGAAGTACCCAAAATTGACAGTGGCCTACGTGATTGGCAAGTGGAAGATGAGAGGTGACTGTCGGATTGTGCCCCGACCCGGCAGACCCACAAAACTGGGAGTTAGAGACCAACGGGTGCTGGCCAGAGAAATTCGAAAGAACCGCACCAAATCGATGGGCCACATCCGCGAGGAGTTTCAACAGGCATCCAGGAGTGTTCTTTCGATGAATACCATCCATAAGGAGGCCTATCTGCTCAGTTATCATGGACGTGCTGCCGCCCACAAGCCTTTGATCACCAAGTCCAATAGTGCTGCTTGGCTAATGTGGTGCAAAGAACGTCGACAGTGGACCGTTGAACAGGGGAAACAGGTTCTCTGGAGCAACAAATCAAGGTTCACCCTCTACCGTTCGGATGGCAGGGTCTGGGTTTGGCGTCTGCCTGGAGAACGCCTCCTGCCGGAATGTATTGTGCCAACTGTAAAGTTCGGCAGCGGTGAAATTATGCTAAGGGGGTGTTTCTCCTGGTATGTCACGGGACCCTTGGTCGCAATTCCTGGTAGACTCAACGCCAAGACCTACTGCACCATTTTCGATGACCATGCGCTTCCTACATTGTGGCAGTTTTACGGGGTGGACCTATGTTACTTTCAAGATGACAATGCCACCTGTCATGTTGCGAGGTCCACCATGGCTTAGTATGGTGACAATGGGGTTAATCGAATGGACTGGCCTGTGCAGAGCCTGGACCTTAACCCTATCGAGCACCTCTGGGACGAGTTGGAGCGTCGACTTAAGGGGTGCCCCCACCGTCCGAAATCGGTGAAGGAACTGACCTGTCTTCTCCAAGCAGAGTGGAAGAAAATACCGCTAGCCATCGTACAACGCCTGGTTGAGAGTATGCCCCGGAGGGTCGCAGCTGTAATCGCCGCTCGTGGAGGATCCACGAACTATTGAAGGTGAATAAACTTTGTTTTCCTTTGCTATCACAGGTGTCCAATTACTTGTTGGTAGATAGTGTATGTATATATATATAGGAGAGAGAGAAAGTAAAGATTATATATATATATATATATATATATCATCATAATAATAATGTGTAACAAAAAATTCGTCATAGAAGACTGCAGTGTGCTAAACAAGTTCAACACAGGTAGTGACCATAGATTGGTGAGATGTAAGATGCACCTCAACACTAAAGTTGAACGTGGCAAGCTCATAAGACAAACAAAATCTATTGACATAACCAACCTTAAAAAACACCATAATACCTTCAAGTTAGAACTGAAGAACAGGTTCTCTGCTTTAGAAGGCCTAACATCGGAAGAAGTGGACATCTCTGAAGTTAACAGAAACGTAACCAAAGCTCTTATGGAAACAGCAACAAAATTAGCTGGGTCTAAGAACAAGTTGCATGTGAACAAATTATCAGGAAAAACCAAAATGTTGATGCAAAAAAGAAGAGAGATGAGAACAACTAAAGAAGATGTGACTTCCAAAGTGGAATATATAGAGCTATGCAAGACAGTAAGAAAAAGTATCACTGAAGACGTAAGGAAATTCAACTGTGAACTAGTGAGGAAAGCAATTGAAAACAACCAAAGCCTAAAGATAGCAAAGGGACATCTCAGTAAGGGAAGAAAACAGATTATGGCACTGAGAAAAGAAGATGGTTCTGTAACAAGAAATAGAGGCGAAATTTTGACAAGAGTGAAAGATTTCTACTCCAAATTATATGAAAGGGATGATATATGCACTCCAGACATCATGAAAGATACCAGTACCAGAGTTCCTCCAGTCCTTCCAGCAGAAGTTGCACATGCAATCAAGAACATGAAGCGAGGAAAAGCTCCAGGAGAAGATGGAATTACTGTAGACATCATACAAGAAGCAAGTGGAGAAATCGAAACAGTACTCGCCCAAATTTTCACTCGATGCCTTAATGAAGGAAAGATTCCTGAGGATTGGAACACCGCTACAATGATCCTGCTACATAAGAAAGGTGACATTGAGGATCTCGGAAACTACAGACCTATCAGCCTCCTATCAGTAGTTTATAAAATCTTCACTAAAGTTCTTTCACACCGCTTGAAGGTAGCACTAGACATGGCTCAACCGAGAGAACAAGCTGGATTCAGGAGTGGCTACAGCACAATAGATCATATCCACGTGCTGAGAGAACTAATTGAAAGAGCGAGGGAATATGAACTTCCATTGTGCATGGCTTTTATCGATTATGAAAAAGCCTTTGATTCGGCGAAACCATCAGCAGTTACAATGGCTCTGAAAACCTGCGGTATTGAAGATGCATACATTAATATTATTAATAACATCTATGAAAATGCAAGTGCAAAGATTAGGCTGTTTGAAAATACAACACACGTAAAAATTGGAAAGGGAGTGAGACAAGGTGACACCATATCTCCGAAGCTCTTTAATGCCACATTGGAGGGTGTTTTTCAGTCGCTGAGCTGGGAAAACAAGGGGATAAAGATTAATGGAGATTATCTAACCCACCTTCGTTTTGCTGATGACGTAGCCATTTTTGCAACTACCCCATCAGAGCTGCAGAGTATGATCCAGGAACTTGCTGACAAGAGTAAAGAAGTGGGATTAAAAATGAACTTTCAGAAGACAAAAGTGATGTTCAATGCTTTTACAAGAAATGAAGATTTATCGATTGATGGAGAAAAGCTGGAGATAACAGACACGTACGTTTATCTTGGACAGCAGATATCAAGTGAGGGTCACATTGATGAAGAAATTAATCGGCGTACAAAACTTGCCTGGAGAGCTTTTGGAAGAAACAGCATAATTTTCAAGAGCAATATGCCATTATGTCTTAAAAGAAAAGTGTTTGATCAATGCATCCTTCCAGTGCTTACGTATGGTGCACAGACGTGGACCTTAACTAAAAGAGACATACAAAGGCTGCAGACAACTCAAAGAAGCATGGAGAGGTGCATGCTTGGTGTAACCAGGAGAGATAAGAAGAGGAACTCGTGGATCCGAAAAATGACAAGAGTGGAAGACATCATGATCAGAGTTAAATCCCTGAAATGGCAATGGGCTGGACATACTGCCAGAAGGACAGATCATCGATGGACAGCCGAAATTTTAGATTGGATTCCAAGGGACAGGAAAAGACCCAGAAGAAGACCACATAGGAGATGGGTGGATGAAATTCGAAAGTATGCAGGGGTGACATGGAGGAGACTGGCACAAGACAGACCGTTGTGGAGGAAACTTGGGGAGACCTTCGTCCAGCAGTGGATTGATAATGGTTGACAATGATGATGATGATGATGATCCTTTATCATCATCATCATCATCATTGTCAACCATCATCATCATCATCATTGTCAACCATTATCAATCCACTGCTGGACGAAGGTCTCCCCAAGTTTCCTCCACAACGGTCTGTCTTGTGCCAGTCTCCTCCATGTCACCCCTGCATACTTTCGAATTTCATCCACCCATCTCCTATGTGGTCTTCTTCTGGGTCTTTTCCTGTCCCTTGGAATCCAATCTAAAATTTCGGCTGTCCATCGATGATCTGTCCTTCTGGCACTATGTCCAGCCCATTGCCATTTCAGGGATTTAACTCTGATCATGATGTCTTCCACTCTTGTCATTTTTCGGATCCACGAGTTCCTCTTCTTATCTCTCCTGGTTACACCACGCATGCACCTCTCCATGCTTTTTTGAGTTGTCTGCAGCCTTTGTATGTCTCTTTTAGCTAAGGTCCACGTCTCTGCACCATACGTAAGCACTGGAAGGATGCATTGATCAAACACTTTTCTTTTAAGACATAATGGCATATTGCTCTTGAAAATTATGCTGTTTCTTCCAAAAGCTCTCCAGGCAAGTTTTGTACGCCGATTAATTTCTTCATCAATGTGACCCTCACTTGATATCTGCTGTCCAAGATAAACGTACGTGTCTGTTATCTCCAGCTTTTCTCCATCAATCGATAAATCTCCATTTCTTGTAAAAGCATTGTACATCACTTTTGTCTTCTGAAAGTTCATTTTTAATCCCACTTCTTTACTCTTGTCAGCAAGTTCCTGGATCATACTCTGTAGCTCTGATGGGGTAGTTGCAAAAATGACTATGTCATCAGCAAAACGAAGGTGGGTTAGATAATCTCCATTAATCTTTATCCCTTTGTTTTCCCAGTTCAGTGATTGAAAGACATTTTCCAATGTGTCATTAAAGAGCTTCGGAGATATGGTGTCACCTTGTCTCACTCCTTTTCCAATTTTTATGTGTGTTGTATTTTCAAACAGCCGAATCTTTGCACTTGCATTTTCATAGATGTTATTAATAATATTAATGTATGCATCTTCAATACCGCAGGATTTCAGAGCCATTGCAACTGCTGATTGTTTCACCGAATCAAAGGCTTTTTCATAATCGATAAAAGCCATGCACAATGGAAGTTCATATTCCCTCTCTCTTTCAATTAGTTCTCTCAGTACGTGGATATGATCTATTGTGCTGTAGCCACTCCTGAATCCAGCTTGTTCTCTCGGTTGAGCCATGTCCAGTGTCACCTTCAAGCGGTGTGAAAGAACTTTAGTGAAGATTTTATAAACCACTGATAGGAGGCTGATAAGTCTGTAGTTCCTGAGATCCTCAATGTCACCTTTTTTATGTAGCAAGATCATTGTAGCGTTGTTCCAATCCTCAGGAATTTTCCCTTCATTAAGGCATCGTGTGAAAATTTGGGCGAGTACTGTTTCGATTTCTCCACTTGCTTCTTGTATGATGTCTACAGTAATTTCATCTTCTCCTGGAGCTTTTCCCCGCTTCATGTTCTTGATTGCATGTGCAACTTCTGCTGGAAGGACTGGAAGAACTCTGGTACTGGTACCTTTCATGATGTCTGGAGTACATGTATCATCCCTTTCATATAATTTGGAGTAGAAATCTTTCACTCTTGTCAAAATTTTGCCTCTATTTCTTGTTACAGAACCATCTTCTTTTCTCAGTGCCATAATCTGTTTTCTTCCCTTACTGAGATGTCCCTTTGCTATCTTTAGGCTTTGGTTGTTTTCAATTGCTTTCCTTACGTCTTCAGTGATACTTTTTCGTACTGTCTTGCATAGCTCTATATATTCCACTTTGGAAGTCACATCTTCTTTAGTTGTCCTCATCACTCTTCTTTTTTGCATCAACATTTTGGTTTTTCCTGATAATTTGTTCACATGCAATTTGTTCTTAGACCCAGCTAATTTTGTTGCTGTTTTCATAAGAGCTTTAATTACTTTTCTGTTAACTTCAGAAATATCCACTTCTTCCGATGTTAGGCCTTCTAAAGCAGAGAATCTGTTCTTCAGTTCCAATTTGAATATATATATATATATATGTGTGTGTGTGTGTGTGTGTGTTTGTGTGTGTGTGTGTGTGTGTGTAAAAAAATAATTTTTCCTATTTGAGTTCCCAGCTTTTCTATCTGGCAGCCATTGTATTACCAATGATAAATGCTACAGAAGCCTGTGCATGACCTGTCTTCATGGCAGAAACAATCACACTGAATGTGCTGTGAAGATCATATTCTTGTTATCTGCAGTGCATGCTTAGGTATTGTTAATAGTGCCATGATCTCATAGATTTATACTAATTTTGGGTCAATTCCCCATTAATTTTTCTTTGGCAAACCCATCTCAGAGTCCTTTCTGAGGTTATCAAAGGGCACAGATGTTAAAAAAAAATGAAAAGGTTTATTACATAATTTTAGTATGAGGACAGGCTACCCCAAGAAAAATGTGTAGAATGAACTTTGCCCATCTTTTTATAATAATTTCATTATACATTCTTTGTCTTTTATAATGCAATGAGGTCTGAATTTTTCTGACAGTAGTGTATTTGTTCCATAGCATTTTTTTAAATAAAACTGTGGTGTACAGATGTCCTTACCAGATCAGATTACCATGAAATCAAATAGGTGTATAATTATTTCACAATGCTTTCTATAAAGCAAGGAAAATATTTAATGAAGAAATAAATTAAAAGCCTGCTGTTGAGGTGCACATTCCTTTATCATCAAGTTACTCAGCTTCTAGTCTCTGCAGTAGTAGGCAGTGTTGGCTGACTTTTAATTTAAATTTTTTGCCTTAGTTATTTTCAAGTTTGAAAAGTTACATTGTACTTTTCTGAAGTATATATATATATATATATATAACACCCACTATGGAAGCCTGGGGTAAAAAAATGCTAACAGTATTGTGTTGGTTACTTACCTTTTTAAATACCTTTTATATCTTTCCTTATTTCCTTACTATGGGTTTTACTGTTTTTATTTATTTTACATTTATTTTTAATTTTTGTGCATGGTTATATATATGTATTATATTGTCAAAAGTCACTGGACACCCCTTCAAAAGCAAATGAACAGATCTGCTGCATTGTTAAGATGCGTGGTACAGCTGCAAACAGTATAAAAATGAGCCTGCAGCTGACCGCGATCATATCGCACTGTGAGGTTGAGTGAAAAGGTCACAGCGGGAGAGAACTGACTTTGAGAATGGAAAAAGATTGTTGGGTGTTATATTAGTGGGTTGTCCATAAGAGAAACCGAGAGGTTTTTAAACATACCCTCAACTGTTTTGGATGTACCGAATAAGTAGAAGACACATGGCATACCTGAAGCAGCAAAACGTACCGGCTGTCCAAAGAAAATCAGTGATAGAAAACATCGAAGCCTCAGGAGAGTTGTTACAGCTAATCAACGGAGCACTGCACTGGACCTCAGTGTACAGGTGAGTAAAAATGCTGGAACCTCGGTATGTACATGAACCATTCACAGAGAACTTCATTTCATGGGTTACTGTGGTCATGCGACTGCTCATAAGCCTTTCATCTCCACTCAGAATGCTACTCTTTGTTTAGCATGGTGTAAAGAACATTCATCGTGGACCGTAGATCAATGGAAATGGGTCCTATGGATTGATGAATCCAGATACACGATCCATCAGTCTGATGGCCGTGTGTGGGTATGGCGGCAGCAGGGGAACACTATTTACCACAGTGTACTGTTCCTACGGTCAAGTTTGGAGCTGGCAGTGTACTCATGTGGGGGTGTTTTTTGTGGTATGGTCCCAGACCATTAGTTATCATGGACAAACCTGTTAACCAGCACGTCTACCTTGATATTCTGGACAATTATGCCCTACCAACTCTGCGGCAATACTATGTAACCGAGCCTTGTTGGTACCAGCAGGATAATACACCAAGTCATAAAGCAAGGACTGTTATGGCGTGGTTTGACAATAATTCTGTATTGTGTGTGGACTGGCCAGCACAGAGGCCTGATCTTAATCCCATAGAGCACCTATGGGATTAATTAGAGCGCTGCATAATAAGTTTGAAACCAAGGCCTACTACTAAGCAACAGTTAGTGGCAGCATTATGTACTGAATGGAAGCGCATACCTATCGCTGTGTTCCAAAACCTTGTCAAAAGCATGTTTCGAAGGGTCAGTGCCTGCATTAAGGCCAAAGGTGGATGACACCGTAATAATGTATTTCAATAAATTCTATGTTGTGTTTCTCTTCTAAGTGTCTGGTGACTTTTGTCAATATAATGTATATATATGTGTGTAAAAAAGTGTGTGTGTGTGTGTAGAGAAAGAGAGCCCGTCCTCATTCACCATTCTACCCTTGAGGCTTTGTCCTGAACAAGTAACCATAGGTCACTTGTACTTAATAGATTAAAATGTATATAATTGTATTCTGTGAGAATGCATAAGGCATTCTGAGAATCATTAGAAAGTTTATAAGATTATAATATTGTACTTCCTCAAACTTTTTCTACAATTTTGTTGTTATTTTATTACGGCTCTCATTTTTAGGGGTGCATTTGGAGTTGTTCACCGTTGCAGAGAAAGGAAGACCGGCAACATATTTGCAGCTAAATTCATACCTGTTTCACATCCTCTGGAAAAATCTGTCATCAAAAAAGAAATAGATGTTATGAACCATTTACACCATCCAAAACTTGTTCATCTCCATGATGCCTTTGAAGATGACGATGAAATGATTCTCATTTATGAATTGTAAGTTACATTAAGATACCAAACTTCTGTTTAGGTCTATATCTGCACTTGTAATTTAATCATCCTGAAATTAGTTGATGTCCAAAAATTTATCAAATTTATTTTTGATTTTTTTAAACATGACATGTCCATTCAAATTTTGAGTGCCAAAGAACTTTTTTTTTTTTCATGGGTTTGTGCATACAAAATTTAGTTGCTATGTTTGTAAAAAAAATATCTTGTATTATTTACAGCATGGCTGGTGGTGAACTATTTGAAAGAATAACAGATGATAGTTATGTGATGTCAGAATCAGAAGTTATCAATTATATGAGGCAAATATGTGAAGGAATAAAGCATATGCACGAAAAGAACATTATTCATCTTGATATTAAGGTAAGGGCTTCAAAGTAGCCTCTCACTTGATTGTTATCATTTTTTTATGAGTGACCAGTAATCTCTACTTGTTTTTGTTTAAATTATATATGTTAAAAATTGTCCAGTAACAGTACAAATTCAGAACTAAGAAAATGTACTTTAATTTTGAATCAAGTCTTAGTTGCAGTTTTTAAATCTAAAGTAACATGATGTGCATCTATAAAAAAGTAAGGGTTTTTTTTGTAAAGGCTTTGTCTTACTTTGTCATATAATTACTATAGACAGGTTTCTATACTGAATTTGAACATGATATAATATTCTCATTTGCATAGTGACATGTGGACAAATTACAAGCCTACAGAATGTGGATTGTTTAATATTGGTTATTTTGGTTATCACCTTACCCAGGGAATTTGTGGAGGGGAAGAGAGAGAGCACACAAATATAAAAGTAAATATGGTGTTATTATCTGTTGCTTTTGTAAGATATTGTATGAGCATGATCACGAATACGGGGAAGTTCCCTAATGATCATGATTGCTGCAGTTCCCTTATTCTGGCTCCCCCCCCTCATCCTGTAAAGCTGCAGTATGGAAGACCTTGTAAAGTTTCAGTTTCCATTTTCAAAGAATCTGCTTATGTAAAAACCAAAATTTGAATTCTATGCTACATTCAAGATGAAATTTAAATTTTGCCATTTAAAATTGGAATGAGTAAAATTAAATTGGTAAGTAAAGAGTTATTGTCAGCATTGAAGTGAAAGTAGGCTCTCGGTGGCAGCCGATGAGAATTTTTCTCTGACTCACTTATAAACGTGGAAAGAGCAATAAATTCTGTTTGATGTTCTTAATCCATGTCAGTTACGTGTATTAATTATTCATTCACCTTCTAGTTATTTGTTCAGTTGCTGTTTACCATCTTTGGTGAATCTCCAGCATTATGCAGGGCTCCAAGAAGCAACCTGCCATGTGGTTTGGCAGTTAGTCGTATGTGAGTCTCGGAAATTCGAGGCCGCAGTGGTAGCATGTCCGGCAAGTAACTGGAAGACCCTGGGTTTGATTCCCGGTGGCGGCCGATGAGAATTTTTCTGTGACTCACTTATAAACGTGGAAAGAGCAATGATTTCTTTCTGATGCTATAAAAAATAATTACCATAGGTGCTTCCTGTAAGTAGCATATTTTATTCATGTATAAAATGATAAACTAGATAATTAAAGCATCACAGATTAAAAAAACTCCTATGTTGGTAAATTTTTGAAAATATATAAGTATAGATTGTGCCATGGACTGTCTAAATTGAATTTTGTACCAAAAAGACAGATTTGTAAAACAATTTACTAGAAAGCCATCATAACTTGGAATCTATCAAAAACATTCATGATTTAAAAGTTAGTGGTATGTGAGTCTCGGAAATTCAAGGCCTCTATGGGTGCAGTGGTAATGCAGTGCATCATAACTTGGAATCTATCAAACCCTTGAAGACACCTCTGCAGTTCCCATTTGGAAAGAAACCAAAAAAGGTTGCCCCATGCCCCATTCATCAACAAGGCATATCTGCGTTTCCAAGAAAGCATTGAAATTTTATTCACCAAAAACTGCAATGCAGATACCTCTCACCAAATCCCATTTATTTGGATCTCTCTTCTAAAATCTGACAACATTTCCAACACCCTAACTTCAAATTGTAGTTCTGGCAGCCAACCCATCCAGTCGATCGCAGGTGATCAAGGTCGTAGGATGACCGAAAGCTACCGCTAAATGAACCTTTTACCATACATGACTCTGTGTGTTTCACTCATTTTATATGTTTATAATACATTCATGATTCCTGTATTTCTTACAAACCTTGTGTTTAGGTTTTTTGCTGCAATATTCATTGTTTTTCATCATAGTAAATTTATTTGCATCAATACAGAAATTTAGTCATTAGATCATTCAGTCAAACAAATATGTTTTTGTTGTTGTTGTTTTTTAATATTTATGTATGGCATGTGTGTGTGACTTTCTCAAATATCTCTCAGTCTTATGAAATTTTATATGTGTAAAAATAAAAAGCATGTGAAAGTGCTTGCACACACTCACAGACTATCAGCTGTGGAGGATATATTTAAGGTGCTGATAAATTAAAAAGTGCTTTATATGAAAGTATTCTGTATTGTTTCATATGTTATGTACTTAGTTTAATTAGCAGTGCTTTTGCACACCATATGTGTATTCTATCATTTTTGTTTTGTGTTGTTTTCATTGGTTTATGTTATGCGTGTATTTTCTGTATGGCTGTGAGGGAAAATGTTCTTACTCATTGTAACTTCATCTTCTTTGATATGGTTGTGCATATTTATGCAACAGTATTACTGTTTAAATTAAGTGCATTGCTTATAAAACACCACATAATGCTTTTACAGATTTTCCTCAAGTATTTCAACACTTCATCATAACAATTTTTATGAAGGTGAAAGTTTGAAGTTATGATACATACAGTAGTAGCCAAGATCAACAGAATGATCATGAAGTTATCATAAAAATTAAGGAAGAAATACTCTTCACAAATACATGGGAAATTCACAGGTACATTCATTTAAGCAGATTGCAGTACTGAATTGCTTTTAGTTCATTGTTCTCCATGTAAAAACATCTCATTAAACTCTAAAATTGCATCACCTGAAGCAAGAATCAAACCCACATCTGTCAATTACCTTTCAAATACGTTACCATTACACCACCCAGGACAACAAACTTCCAGGCAACTGAAACTAAGCATTTGTAGCTTAGGAATCTAAACAATATGAATTCTGAGATGTTTTATGTAGAACAGTGACCTCTCTAAAAGCAATTCAGTAATACAATCTGGTTGCTGAACATAATGTGCTTGTGATTTTTTTTCCATGTATTTGTAAAAAATATTTCTTCCTTGATTTCTTTGAATATAGCTGATGCACTCATGATTTGTGACCTGTATCCATTCTTGGATTAGAAAGGGTCATCAGTGCTGTGAAGAAGCATTGGATTGCTTTGACTAGGGAGAATTTGAAGTTGCAATTGCTTAGCTTCAGTTACTTGGAACTTCATTGTCCTGGGTGGCATGCTTGAATGATAATCAGGAGATGTGTGTTTGATTCCCACTCCAGAGCGATGAAATTTTCAAGTTTTTGAGGCGATGTTACATGGAGAACTGTAAACTAAAAGCAATTCAATATTGCAATCTTATTGCTGAAAATAATGATCAATAAGTTAGTTATTCCCAAACGAAATATTAAAATTTTTCTTTGTGTTTTAAAATCTCAGTTTTATTCCAGAAAGTTGATGCTGAGACACTTCAATATTAAAATGTGATATAGTGTGTTATTGACACAAATCACTAAAGAAATTCTGGTTCATAAACTTTTTGCATCTTCTTCTTGTCCATTAGAAGAATTCTTAATATCATCATATCACACATAAGTTACATTTAAATTTATAAGTGGTGGGACGTTTCGGTAGTGACTTCTACCTTCATCAGCCATGGAATGAAACATGTGGGATGAACCATCAGTTGTTGCCAGATTTCAAGTCAAGACAGGATGTCCTGTTTTCATCCATAAGAATTCTTTGGGCAACAAAGTAACTGAGTTCCTGGAAAAAAAAAACTGCATAAGACTCAATGCTGACAACACTGAAAAATTATGTAAAGCTGTTGCCAAGCTTTCTAAAATACCTTCTCTGAAATCTTTCTTAGGAGACATCTCCCATCCCCCCCAGCTTATTATCGTACTCCCAGGTTATTTCTACAAATCAAGCTACATACAGTTGGACATCCTATTAGACCCTTAATTGAAAATACCTTTTCTCCAGCAGTCAATCCTGAAAGGCAATTGGTCAAATATTGCAATGTTCAATGTTCTGACAAAAAATTATCCTTATTCTGTTATGTCAACCAAGGACGTCATCCAGAAACTCCCTTCATCCATCAATCCACAAGATTTCTTGTACACCTTTGATGTGGATTAATTATTTCCTTCAGTTCCATTCTTTGATGCCTACATGCTCATGGTCAAAAAACTAATGAAGCACCAAGAACTTCCTGGGGAACTCATCAAAGATCTTTATGACTGTTTTGATTCATTGGAAATATATTCCTGTTTTGTATACAATGGTATCTACTACCAACAAAAACAAGGTGTACCAATGGGCTGTCCACTTTCCCCCTTACTTGCTGAAATATATTTGCAAAATATGGAAAAATTGATCGTTGCCCCATCCCTCTTAAAACCCACCATTTGGTTACAGTATGTTGATGACATCTTCATCATTTGGCCACACCAGAAACACTCACTATTAGAACTCATGTCCTCCATAACTTCCAAATTCCCTCATATATTAGGTTGTCAGAAAAGTCATGATGTATTTTGGCACCCGATGGCAGTTGGGCGGTTTTGGAAGTACTAGAGGCATGTGCAGCTCTGTTATCGCTATGGCATTCGACAGGTGCCAGTTCTAGCTGCAGTCTAAAAGGAATAGTGAGCAATTTGGTTGATTTGCAGAGATTTGACATCAAGTTGAAGATGGAAGACCAAACTGTGCATTTTCGCCATATTTTACTGTTTTACTTCCATAAAGGGAAGAACGCACATCAAGCTTGTTAAAAGTTGCGTAAAGTGTATGGTGATAATGTTCTACAAGAACGTCAGTGCCAGCGGTGGTTCGCAAAATTCTGTGCTGGTGATTTTGATCTTAACGATGCTCCTCAGTCAGGGAGGCCCGCCGAGGTTGATGACGACCAAATCGAGGCATTGATCGAGTCAAACCCACATTACACAACACGAGAGATTGTAGACACATTGTACATCCATCATTCAAGCATTCACGACCACCTGAAAAAGCTGGGATATGTAAGCAAGCTTGATGTGTGGGTTCCACATGAACTCAAAGAAACTCAATTGACGGCGTGTTTAAACATCTGCGATATGCTCATTAAACGTGAAGAAAACGATCCATTTTTGAAGCGACTGATAACTGGTGACAAAAAGTGGGTTGTGTACAACAATGTGCTGCGCGAACGGTCTTGGTCCCAACGTGATGTTTCGCCTCAAACGACAACCAAAGCAGACATTCTTCAGCGGAAGGTTCTGGTCTCAGTGTGGTGGGATTTTAAAGGTTTCATGTTTTTCGAGCTCCTACCATGGAGCCAAACAATCAATTTGAATGTGTACTGTTGAATCATCGTAAAGGTGTTGTGTTCCATCCCAACAACGCGAGACCACACACAAGTTTGATCACCCGCCAAAAATTATTGGAGCTTGGGTGGGATGTGTTGCCACACCCAGCATACTTGCCTGACCTTGCGCCATCAGACTTCCACTTGTTTCGCTCTCTTCAACAGTCCTTGCGTGGTATAACGTTCAATTCAGATGAGGCTGTAAATCAGCACCTTGTGCAGTTTTTCGCCACGGAAGATAGGTCCTTCTATGAACGAGGAATTCTGCAGCTCACTGAAAGATGGCAAAAGGTTATCGAACAAAATGGGCATTATATCATTGATTGATCTTTGTTCTTTCTATCAATAAATGACCTTTGCAAGACATGACTAAAATATGTCATGACTTTTCCGACAACCCAATAAAATTCTTGTCTCAAGAACAGGTCGACAACAATATTAGTTTTCTGGATGTTAACATCAACATCAATCCAAACTTCTCACTTGGTCTCTCTGTTTACAGGAAACCTTCTGCCACCCATAATATAATCCCTTACCATTCTTGCACCTTTGGAAAATATAAATTGGCTGCTATAAAGTCTTACATACATAGAGCTAACCTTATTTGAAACAGCCCTTCTGCTCTTCAAAAAGAATATCAGAACATCATAACATTGGAAAAATTGCATGGCTTTCCACCCCTTGTATTACATAGACTAATTAAGAAATTTGAGTCACAGAATAGAACTACTCGTTTACTGCCTGAATCTTCCATCACTCATCAGTTTGTTGGCACTTTGTGATTTAGCCTGTCCTTCACTCATAAAGTCTGCTCTATTTTCAAGTCTTTTGGCTACAGGATTGCAGTTAAACCACCTCCACATCTTCTTAATCTTATCCTTAAAGGCAGAAATCTCAATAAACCTCTAGAGTTACAAGGTGTCTACTCTATCCCTGTCAACACTTCCACATTGGTAGTACATTACCCACTACATTGGTAGTACTTACCGAAGCATCAACCCGCGATTGATGGAACATATCACTGATGTTACGAAAGGCAACCCTTTCACCTTCCTTTCAATTTTAACTAACAGCGATACATCTGCGATTCCCAATTGGCATGTTAAAGGCATCACTCCGTTCAGCAATTGGAAAGCCCTTAGTACCCCGAAAGCATTGAAATCTACCTTACCCCCTAACATCTGCAATACAGATGCACCTTTTCACATCCCTATCATTTGGAAAGATTTTTTGAAATCTGGCAACAACTGATATGTGTACCACATGGTTCATTCCACGTGTTTCATTCCATGGCTGATGAAGATAGAAGTCTAGTTCCGAAATGTCCCACCACTTATAATTTTTAACGTAACTTATGTGTGATATGATAATATTAGGAATTCTAATTTTTTGTGTGTTACATGTTTCACTGCCAATCCTTCTCACTATGAATCTTGTCCATTATTCTCTATATATTACATACATACATACATATATCACTAAGCTGTTCTCTGGGATTCAGAGGTTAGCTCCACAAAGAAAAAAACAAACTACCAGATAATTTTTAACTGATTATTTACTTATTGTTGCCATATCAAACTCCTCCATTTACAGTGATCTTGACATACAACTCGGGCTTCACTGACATCCATCACACGACGCACAAAATATCTTCTATACTTCATACTCGTGATCTTTTTCTCGTGCAGACACTCCTGAATCTGATCCTCCCATGACTTCCTTGGCCTTTCTCTGCCTTTCCTTCCTGCCACTTGGGCTGAAAATTTTTTCTTAGTAAGCATCTCATCACTTATTCTTTCAACATGCCCAAACCATCAAAGCATATTAGTCTCCACCTTGCTAACAACATTTTGTTTCACATTACACAACTGCAACACATCTTAATTCCTTACCCAATCAGAACGTGTTTTGTAACGCATTTCTCGAGCACACAAATGACTCCTATGTTTCTTCTGTAGTACCCAGGTTTCACTGCCATACATCAAAGTAGGAACAACTACACTTTCATACACAGACATGTGGGACTCTCTTGAGAACCCATCATTCCTGTGAAAACCTCCCAAGGCAGCTATGACTTTCAATGAAGAATTCACTCACCTACTAATTTCACCATCAAATTTGTTCTCTCCATTACTGTATATTCTATAACATATTGCTTCCTATATATAATGCTTCATTTTGCACCTTCCTTGTATCATATTTTAGGTCTGTCCCTTGGTCTATCCTTATACCATAGAATGTACACTTTTTGCCAAAAAATAAACAAAGCACCCCGAGAAAGTCGTTCAAGCCTGATGAAACTCCTCATACAAGTACCTCAGGGTCGAAAACACAAGTGATAAAAAAATAATGACCAATGACTAAATAGTGGCCCGCCACAGTGCATGAGAACCATGCACCAAGTAGGGTATATCAAGAGCAAAGCTCCCATGCA
Source organism: Macrothele yani (assembly GCA_039090855.1). Taxonomy (NCBI): domain Eukaryota; kingdom Metazoa; phylum Arthropoda; class Arachnida; order Araneae; family Macrothelidae; genus Macrothele; species Macrothele yani. The sequence goes on from CM076992.1 coordinate 10,921,936, forward strand.
AGGACAATTGTGACAATGGATTACTGTTGCATTAACCTCCACAGACTGTGAGGATGCCTTGAGGTGGGATCCATGCACAATACGAGCAGTTGAGCAAGTTTGAGAGAGGACGCGTAATTGGTCTGAGAGAGGCCGGTTGATCAAGTCACTGTACCACCAAGTATTTGGGTCGGAGTGATACAGCAGTCGAACAGTGTTGGCACCAATGGGTTGAGGAGGGCACAACTCAGTAGAACGTGGGCAGTGGACGACCAAGGGCAACAACAGAAAGCAAGGATCAAGTAATTGTGAGTACCACACGAGCAGAACTGAATTCGTTGTTCTCAACCATCCGTGGCTATGTTACATCGTCTACAAGTACAGAAGTGGCCATCCGGACCATTGCCAGACGACTTGCAGCATGGGGACTACATTCAAGGAGGCCACTCCACTGCTTATAGCAAGCATCACTGGCACCGGTTGCAGTGATGTCGGGCCCAATCAATGCAGGATAGTGTCCACTGGTGTCAGGTTTTTTCATTGATGAGTCACAGTTTGCACCTGGTGCCGATGACCAGTGCATACGTGTCTGGAGACGAGACGACCAGTGTGTGGATCCTGCCTTTACCGTGGAATGGCACATGGCTTGCACACCGGTAGTGACTGTCTGGGGAGCCATTTCCTACAATAACAGGACATCCTTGGTGGTCCTCCATGCCACTATCATGGCTCGATGGTTTGTCGACGACATTCTACAACCTGTTGTGTTGCTATTCCTGTCGCAAAATCACCGAGCAATTTTTCAGCTGAATAATGGCCGATCACATGTGGCGCAGCTCTCCCAGGCTGGCCTCCGTAATGTGGACATCCTTCTGCAGCCAGCCCGACCTCTCACCAATGTTTGAGACATGATGAGACACCGCCTCCGAAATGTCGGTAAACTGGCCCACAATGTGGACACCATCTGGCATGCTATACCTCAAGACAGTATATGTGAACTGTATGCGTCTATGCCACACTGGGTAACCGCTTGTATCTGAGCCAAAGGTGGTGCTACAATGTACTGACTTGTTTTACTCATGTAGCTGTTTTATCCGAATAAATTGCCCAACTGCTCTGGAATTGTAATCATTTGCTTTCCTATAATATACATTGCATATGCCAATTTTCAACACAATTGGATGATTCCTTCTGGATGCTTTGTTGTTTTTTTGTTTGTTTTTTGGCAAAGCGTGTATTAAAAAATTACAGCATACATAAAAACGATAAATTCATGGGAGTGTTGGACCAGCACCCCCATATCACTAACACACTATCTCGTATCTGTTCAAAACATAACATACAATTCGGCACCCGCTCGAAGAACCTCCTCTCATCAGTTAAAAAGGATCGAGCAACAACAGATATTATGAACAAATGGGGTGTGTATAATATTCCACTGTTGGACCCCTCAACAGGAGAACATGTTAACAACTATGTAGGCTCGACACGAAGAAGTTTGGGTATCCGTGTCCAGGAACACAAGTACGATATCCAAACCAACAACAATAATACAGCATTATCAAGGAATGTGGTAAATGGAATGCTACAACCAGACTGGGAAAACAGTAGACTACTGGACACTCCAGCATATATACATTTGCTGCATTTTGTTGAAAGTATGTACATTGAAGCTTTAGGGGACAAATGCTGTAATGACTACTTGCCTACGGACATATCAAAAATTTGAAGAGCGTATTACCAACCTGAACTTTAAATTATAGTAATATATATTAACAATTCCAACAATATATAAAATTGATCATAACTTTGTATTTGTAACAAAATTATTGTACTGATATGTAAAACTAATTATTTGTGAAATTGTACCCGTTACACTGGTATAATGGCAACAGTCATGACCCATGCGACGTTTGATGACTTATACCCATAATGCATTGTTGCACTACTATATAAAGGAGTGCTGCATTGCCTCTGTTCTACCTGATGATGGGGTAAATGTTACCCCAAAAGTGCTAGTAGGGTATTTTAACTGTAAACATCTTTCGTATTTTATTAAATATCGTACATAGACGGTGAAGTTTCATTTCATTTTACAGCATACGTATTGGTATTGCTCTGTTCAAAAATCACTGCAATATGCTAATTGAATAAAAATATTTTTATCCATGTCCTTTCACTATCATTTTTCTTTATTTTTTGTTTGCAGCCTGAGAACATCATGTGCCAAACAAAAACTGGTAACATCATTAAGCTGATAGATTTTGGTTTAGCTACAAAACTTGATCCTAATGAAATTGTGAAAATATCCACTGGTACAGCAGAATTTGCAGCTCCCGAGATTGTTGACAGAGAGCCTGTTGGATTCTACACAGATATGTGGGCCATTGGAGTTTTAGCATATGTCTTGTAAGTTATCTTATCGTTATTGTGCCAAAATTTATTTTCCCATAAGTATTACTTCAAGGCAAGCATGCAAGAGTCATTTTCTGCCAAAAGATGAAAAATCCATTGTGAAATTAGGTTTTTTAGTTCATACACTCTTAGTTAAGCCAATATTCTGACAGCCATTGTTACATTTATGTGAAAGTTATATTTTGTAATATTTCTGTATATACTATGAAAATATCATAGAACTAGCAGGCTTGCCATTTTTGGTGAATATGGAGAATGTGATGTTCCAGCAGCCATTCTCACATCACTGGCATTACCAGATGGCATGTATAAGTACATGAATATCCTACCCTAGTCTCGTCCCAGTTGAATATGTCTGGGATATAATGGGAAGATACTTTATCTCAAATTGTTTTTCTTTCCCAAGTTACGACAATGCTTTCAATCCCTCTGCTGAAGACTTATTACAAGGATGGGATGGCATAATACAAGATGATATGCGGTGCTTCTTCAAGCAGATGTGCACTGGATTAGTGCTTCTATTGATGCTTGTAGGAGGTCACACCCAATATTATTATATTTTAATTGAAACATTCTCAAGTGAAACTTACTAAAATTATTTGCAGATTTAATTGTTTATTCTGATAATGATCTCTTTTAACCTTATCAGCAACTGCTCAAAATTGGATTATTATTTAATCATACTATTCATGTTTCCAGTAGCATATATAGTTTTGGCTCTTTAATTCTCATTTGTTGTATAGAGAAATGGCATGTCACCAAGTTGTATATAATTGATTATTCCATAACCCTCAGTTTCATATTCACTGATGAAAAGCTTTTAAAACTGCCTATTTGTAAGATATTACCTTGTTCTCATTAATTTGACTGCATGCATTGTGTTATCTTATGCAAAGGTCTATATACCGTATAATTATTTTGTTTCAGACTAAGTGGACTCTCGCCATTTGCTGGAGATAATGATGTAGAGACATTAAAGAACGTCAGAGCCTGTGATTGGGAGTTTGATGAAGAAGCCTTTGCTAATGTGTCTAATGAAGGCAAAGATTTTATCCGCAAGTTACTTACTAGGATTAAAGAGTAAGTTAAAAATGCTTTGTGATTTTCCACATCAAAAACTGCTTTTGGTCAGCATGTAATTTTCAAGGATATAATTACACCATTTCCAATATCAACACGTTTTTTCTTTGTACAAAATATTTTCTTGAACCAAAATTAGTTTCATGGCCATTATTCACTATGAGCTGTATCTTAGCACAAGAAGAATATAATTTTGAAACATCAATGCTAATATTTTTTTATTTTTATTTTTTTTTTGTAGGGCGTAAACTTAGTGAAATTTTTTATATGAAATTTCAATTAATTTTACAGGATTTTGGATAAGTAAAACACATGAATGACTTTCTTTTTCACTTTGTCTCTCTTTAGGTTCACAGTTTTAGCTTGGAAATTCAGTCACAAATAAATTTCATTTCTATGAAATCCTTTAAAAATAACTGATTTTTTTTATTTAGATTTAAGTGCTAGAGTTCAAAATCGTTTTTTGCTCAGTTCTTGTTATTTTTTTTTTCAGTTGTATTTTACGTAACAGTTCAGGGAATAATTGAATATGCCCCCATAGCTGCCAACCCTACTGGTTTTTCCAGGAGACTCCAGACTTATGGCCAAAATCTCCCAGTTTCATTGTTAAGAGCTTTAAAAAAATGCCAAAAGTTTTGATTTGCCAGCAATTTTTGTCACACTATGAGACGAAGGTTACGAATTTCTTCACAACATTGAGACAGCCAAAAAATTATGGGTGCATCATTGTGAACCCAAAACCAAGGGCTAGTTCATGGAATATCATCATAAAGGTTTACCTGTGAAAAAAAAACAAAAAAACCCAGACTTCAGCTAGAAAACCCATGCCTATAGTTCTTTGAGATACAGGTGGTGGTGTTTACATAGATTTCCATGGCTACAGTTTTTTGCAATGCAGTTGGTGTGTTCACATGAATTTCATGTTGCAGCATGACAATGCTAGGCCTCACATCTTGCAAACTACTGTGGAAGAAATTGAGAAATTGGATTTCACCATCTTACCACTTCTGTCATATAGTCCAGACTTGGCACCATATGACTTCCACCTTTTTCTAAAAATGAAGGAAAAATGTCGTTGGCATCTGTATGACTCAATTAAAGAGATGGAAAGGGCTGTCAGGATCTGAATGAAGAAACACAGTGTGGAGTTCTTTCGTGACGGCATTGAGAAACTTGTCCACTGTTGGTAGAAGTGTGTGGAGAATGGTGATGATTATGCAGAAAAGTAAATACAGGTAATAAAAGAGCTTATTTCAAGAATTATTTTCATGTTTCTTTTATTAAAATATCCTTATTGAAATAAACTTAGTCAAGATGGAGGCATTACTTTTCATTTAACCTTCGTACAGCTGCCAATACATTAACAATGTTAAGTTGATAGATAAAACACACGGATTATGGGATTTACTTAGGAATAAATAACATCCATTTATTCCTAAGTAAATCCCATAATCTGTGTGTCTTATCTATCATATTAGTGTCTAGGAGTGGCCATGACTTCAATTATTACTAATGTTAAGTTGTAAATAGTATTGTGATGATATGATTTTTCTAAGCATCTGCTTTTCTTTTTCATTATTCTGGAATCATTGTCAACAGAAGATTTAGAATAAATTATCAGCGTTTTTCACAATTAAATGTTTTATTAACATCGACTATAGTTTTGCAGAGCGTTTGGCTCGCTCTGTTTTAGCGAGCCAAATGCTCTGCGAAACTATAGTCGATGTTAATAAAACATTTAATTGTGAAAAAACGTTGATAATTTATTCTAAATGAACATCACAAGTGTGTAGTCTTGAATTATATATAACAGAAGATTTGTTTGGGTGAAATTTGATACTACAAATGTTGGCAGAAACTATTTGTTTAAAATATAGATTTGTTTCTTGTGTTGTAAAAACTTTGCACGTGTCTTTATGGAGTTTCAGAATCTTCCCCAGGCTTAAACTTTTGAGTTGGCAGGTATATTTATTTAACAGTGCAGGGTGCTAGAAGTAGATTTACATGATCATTTTAACCAGGAAGGTGACATGGATATACTGATAAGACATTGTATTGGCAACATTGCAGAAACTTGAGCATAACCTTTTTTTATTGCATTAAAGCTTTTTTTTTCTATGACTATATGATTCACAAATTTCCCTTCAAAAAAGGAGATTTTAATCAATGTGAAGTTTGCCAAGTAGCTTCTCTGAAAAATGCCTCCTTTTCAAGTATTCAGTTTTATTATGAAGAAACTTCCTACTTTACCAGGAAGAAACTGTGACCAGAACCAAGCTATGAATGCTCTTCAAGCTGTAAACTGCAGGTTACTGAGTTACCTTCAAATATCATGCTGGAAAAATGAACTAATGTGATGCCGTATCAGGTAAGGCAAATAGCAAATGAATTGGAACATAAACCTCTGATAAAATATCAAAAGTTATTTTTTCAATTTTATCAATACAATGTAGTAATGCTGAATGTGAAAGTCTTCTTAGTTATAAAAGAAAAACAAGCGATTTTCGCTCTTCTCTCTCAAATGAAAATGTGGAAAACTTGCTTATTCTAAAGTGAAGTGTTGTCGACAAGGAAAGTTTTGAGCAGCAGTATGATAAAGACTTTTATAAAAATTTCTGAGTTCATCCCATTGAGCAAGCCTGTAATAATGCTTTGAATAATATTTATAAGTATAGTCCACTCATTATTTCCTGGCAGTTGGGCAGAATGGAATTGACCAATTATAGGGAGGTTCGCATTTTAAGAGAGAAATGTGTCATTACCCACTAAATGAAAGATCTGTGCTTAACTAGGGGAATGACACGTTCTTCTCTTAAAATGTAAATCTCCTCTAAAACTGATCAATTCCGTTCTTCCCAACTGCCAAGAATTAATGAATGGACTATGTATGTGGTAAAAAAACCATAACAAAAGAATAATCACAGCTGAAAGGTGAAACAACCATGGTTTATGGGTAGTACCACGGATCGCCATCTTCGCATTTTGTGAAAACGAAATCATTTTGGTGATGGAAAAAAGCTTTGGCGATTACCTTTTCATAGTGTCAAAACACTGCGAAAACAAATTGAATTTGGCGGCTAAATTGACGCAAACTTTAGAAAAGCCAGTGCAACCCCTGGGTAGTGCCATCAGGAATCATTGTTAAAGTGTCAACCACTTGAGTTGGATAACATTATGTAAGAAAAAACTAGTTCTGCGACTTCGAAATGAGTACAAATAGGAAAGGCTGCAACATTATGTATATTAAATTCATCACATACAATTACCTCTGCAGAGCTTCAAATGCACCAAGATTTGAACTAAAATTTTTATCTGTGAATTTATTTTCAAAATGCTTATGATGAACTGATTGCTTCATTTTCTCTTGTCTGTTTCAGGAAACGAATGACTGCACATGAATGCCTAGAGCATCCATGGCTAAAGGTATGAGTGATGAGTATTTTTGCTTTATAAAAATGACAATGTATATCTTATACTTCTTATTTGACTGTCAGTAACTGTGCATGGGGGACATGCTTGTTGTACATTGAGGTTTGGGACGTACTATTTTAGGCAATGAAGATTTTGTGGCCAGCCATGTTTTCCTCTCCCCTTCATCATGGTTGGTGTTTTCTTTGACATGTGTGGCCCTGTGCAATCAAACATCTGTTAGCAACTATCTTCAATTGATACAGTTTGAAATAATATGCAGACAGTGACTGTTGTATGCATATTTCTTTGATGGTCAGTAATAGTTAATTGTTTCAGTCCTGGAAACTCTATGTTTTCGTAAACTTTATGTACGTACAGTGAGGTATACAAGGTGGATATGGATGAAGCTCTTGGGGGATTTGTGATTAATAACCAATATTATTTCTGCTCCTGTCCTTTTAATATGTTTTATTATTATTATTTATTTATTTTTTACAATAATAAAGTCACTTTAGTGCTGAGTAGTTGTCTTATGCTATGTATGTGCTCCACTTGTGAGTTTAAGTTAGCTGTTTCTTGTGGGAAAAAATTTTGTATATCATTTTTAATTGTTAGTTCTCTCAAATTAAGGAATCCTGCATCTTTATGCCTTATTGTATATCAGATCATAATGTTCACAGATCACAGTTCTTTTCATTTTTTTCTGAGGTACATTTCCCTCTGAAGATGACATTTAATATACTTTTCTTGATCTCAATCCTCTTGCTTTCTACTGACATAAGCTGAAGACCTTGAGCTGCCATAACAGATAAATTCACCCTGTTAGAAGCTTTGGGGTTAGTGTAGCTGAGCTTTTGCGAACTGTTTCCTTGATTTCTGGAAATGATTATACAACAGATCACATCCAAACTGTATGATGAGTAAGATGATACTTTAGTGAGAAATATTTATGTTTGGAGTGTAGCATAGTTGTGGCCTAAACTTTATGTATAACTAACTGTGCATTACATCATTCTGTCTTTTATTTGTCTCAGACCTGAAGTTCTTTGTTGTCTTTTCTCTTTCTTTGTAAAACCGCATCATTAATGCTATGCAAAAACATAAAGTTGATATGTGAAAGAATCCTATGATATTAGCCAAATTTAAATAATGTTACTCATAAAATGCAGTTTTGAATGAACTAAAACCAGTTTAGGTAATTCAGCAGTATGCAACTCTTGCCTGTTCCTTTCTTAGTTAAAAAAATAAGAAGAGAAGGAATAAGAAAAAAAAAGAAGAAATGGAGAAAGGAATAAATGGAATAAATGTGTGTAATTATCAGCCTAAGTAAAGCCTCTAATTGAAGATTTCCCAAAATTTGGTGATTAGCAACCCACAAATCAACATCCCAAAGGTTCTGTGACCCACCTATCCCTATCCCCTTGCATCATAAAATTATTCTTTCATAAAACTCAGTGGAAATTTTAAAAGTTTCAAATCTCAGTTATTTATTTTATCAAGAATGATAACTGCAAATATCACATCATTCATTAAAAGCAATTTTTAAGCATTTCTTTGGATAAAAACCATTGAAAATTTTTGTCAACATTACTGAAATGCCTTTGATTTTCTTTAGTAAAGTTCTAATAATTGGGTGATGTTTTTTGGCATTAGCCAATCTTTTATAATACCTGGACTAACTGAAGTCAGTTTCAGTCTCAAATCATTTTTGACACCAATTTTATTCCTGTACTTGTTTTCTAAGAACACTAAAAATGAAAATGCCTGTTCACATAAGTAGCTAGTGGTAAATGGCATAAAATATTTCACTGCCCCATCTGACAGTTCTGGGTATTATGATCAACTTTTTAACCAAAAATCTGCCAAACTAACTGCACAAAATGTCAATTTCAGAGCTGAGGCACATGTCAGTTCAATCATATGTCTTCCTCTCTTGAAGGTATGTCTTTTTTTTTTAAGTTTAACTCATACAGTTTAGTTTAGAAAAATGCAATAGTCTTTTTGACAAATTCACTGTGCTTGGTCATTAAATGCCTTTCTAATTATGATGGTTTCATACTTTCTTTGTCCAGAATTTCATTGCAAATCACTCACATAAGCAAAGGATTACTTTCACTGCCAGTAAAGGTTAAACCAATTTTTAAATACACACTACTGTACTTTCTAAATAAGCTTTTAAATTTTGGGCCCATTTGATGCTTGGATTCAGGTTCTGATGCTAACCTGACTTCTACTTTTGCACCCTCATCATCTGTAGTAGAATGACAGCTTTGGAACATATGAATGTATATATTGTCTACATTTGATTCTGGAACTTGCCTTTTTCCCAAACTTCCAGATTTAAGATACCAATCCATATCACTGACTAATTTTGTACAAAACCCCTCCAAATTCCAAATCACTATCTCCTCATTTTTCACTTCACTCAGTTAACACTGGATCACTCTGTGCTGCCTACTTCCCTTTTTATTGACCATCAAAAATTTTAGAAAATAGAAGAAACTCTAAAATGTTTTCTATCTCTCCCTAGTACCATGAAAACATCACAAGCATGAATCTAATGGTGTGGAATGAGAAAGATTTGGATCTAGCAAGATATCACCTTCTGGGTGAGGAAATTCATTGTGAGGAATAGAAGTAATGAACAGGATGGAGGGATCAAATTGCATGCAGGCTAGGCTGTTTGCACACGCTTGTCAGTTACTTTCCTTAATTTGCACTTATTTATATCTCATACAGAAACATTAGGTGCATTGTATTTTTAATTACTGCTAGATATGTATACAGTACATCTTAGGAAATTAGACTCAGGGATTTCATTTTGGTGTTTCCTTTTATCGACAGAACACATGCATTACAATGAAATGTTCTCTATTCTGTTTTTTATTTTTTGCCACCTATCATTTCATGGCCCTCCTAAATTTCTCTGCCACCCATAATTTGGGAAACCCTGCTTTAATGTGTTTCATTGCTCTTGTCTTGATAAGTCAAAAGCGAAGATCTTTGTTTGATGTTCCTGGTCCACGTTAAATGTCTGTGTTAATTAGTCAAAAGTCTTTGAAGACCTGTTTGTGCATAGCTTTTCTCTGAGAGCTGTTCAATACACTCAGCACAGGTTTTCATCAGAGCTATAGTATATGGAAATCATACCATATGTTGAAGAAGCTTTCAAAATGGTAAACCTTTTTTACTTCATCAGCACTGATGATTTAGCACCTTGGAAATGAGTTTTTTTTTTTACTTTTCATATGGGCAGTTAAATTGTGTTGCAAGAGTTCTGAAGCTGTTCCCCAATTTACTTCAGTCAAATCATTTTAATCACATACTGTTATTCATATTTTGCTGTTTTGTTTCATTTTTGTGATCTTGTAATTCTTTAGAGTTTTGCATTTTCATAAATTGCTGTGTTCTCTTATATTAATTCCAATACATATTTCTTTTTCAGGGTGATCTCACTCATGATACTCGCATACGCATTCCAAACAGACGATACATCAAATTTAGGGACCATATCAGAGACAAATATGTAAGTATCAAAAAATATGGATGTCCATGATTTCTATTATGTTTTATCAGTCACATCTCCCATGTGTGTGTGTGTGTGTGTGTGTGTGTGTGTGTGTGTGTGGCAGAGATGGAGAGAATACCTCGAGTTAATATTTGGCAGATATATTTTTGCCAAATAATTATGCTAGTTTTAAAAACTTATTTCTGCTCCTATCATAATACTGTTAAATTTATGTATCTGTGCAAAGTAATCAATACTGTAATTTTTTTTCATGCCTTATATACCCAAATAATGTTCAAGTAGCATAAAATGCAAATGCATCTTATGGAATCAAAAAGATGGAAATCCATGCTTGTTTGCTAAAAACATCTCTTTTAGTCAGTTTCAAGATTTTTAGCCTGTGGCATATTGCTATACGTATATCCAATTCTAAACTAATCTGTCTTGTACTAGGTATTTCCCTTAATCTGCAGTATACTGTTTCCTTGGAATGTGACATCTGTATCGGTTCCGACCGCATGTATGATACATGTATTAGGAAAAATGCAGGAAATATATGACCCCTAATATTTCCTTCATTTTTCCTAATGCATGTATCATACATGCATAGGTTTTCGTTGTTTAGTTCCATTTATTAGTTTTATCAAATTTTTTGGAGAAATTTCCTACTCAGATAGTTTATTGTCCCCAGATTTTCCTCTAAACAGAAAAAGGGCCATCGTTTCTTCACAAAATCATACTTTTATTTCAGAAAGCAATTGCCGTGCTTTTAATGATTTAAACACTACCATTCAAAACATCCGGAAAACAATATTACTAAATTATTTGGGAGACAGTTGTGGGTAAAGCTCTGCATTGGAATTAGATGTGCCACAGCTTCCTCAATAGCAACGGGTTCAGTGAATAATAGATGGTAGGTTCGAAGAATTTCTGTTTAATTCTCCGAAAGAATATTTCAAAAAAGATATTTCATAAAATTCTAGATAATTTTCGTCCTGCTTGGCTTCCAGAATTGGCACTGCTTTAATTAAGCTTCTTCAATTAATAGAGAAATTTGTCATTGGACAGTCCACAAATGAAAAAGACAAAAGGTGGCCCATGTGCCACCATGTTCTAAACGCTAGCTTCTGATCATTCGTCTGAGAGGTACCCAGGTTCGAATCCCAGTGAGGCATGGATGTTGTGTTTGTCCAGAACCAGTGGCTCCAAATGAGGGACAGATGATTACTAATAGCCCATCAAGTTGCTCACGGTGGTCGTTAAAACCCCGAACAACAACACAAAAAGTAGACAAGGAGGTTATTACTTTTTTGCAGATAGACGATACAAATGAGAAAAGGCTGCTGCTTCATAGATCTATGTTCTTTGACATTTTGCGATAGCGAAATCTGACTATAACTGATTATTTTTACGGTGCTGAAAATTTCTTCAAAAACGATGTATTGCTAGCTGATATGCTACTGAATTTTGGCAAATTTATTGGTATAATTTTAAGTGTACCAGTGACAACATGTACAGCAAAGAGATCATTCTTAAGCCTCATCGTGTTAAATCGTACACCCAAGATCAACAGTGGCACATGCCCGCCTTTCTGCACATCCGGAACTCGCCTCAAGTATCATAGATGACGGAGTTGCAGACCAATTCATCCAAAGAAATGGTCAACGGAGAAAAAAATTTCCTTCATAAAAAAAATCAACTAGATAAGCCCGTTAGCTTCTACTATGCTAATATTTGCTTCACAAACATTGAGTCGAATTTAGACGCAACATTTTAACAATGTTGCTGCACTTACGAAAACAAAATAAATGAATTAGATATCTAGGAAGTAAAGTACTGTACTTTTCGGAATCTACTATAATTTGCTTGTTTTTTAAGCATTTCAAGCAGTTTTTGAGTGTTATATTGCCAAATAACCTGAATACATAAAATTGAAATTAAACTTATATCATTGAGAAATGCATGGGTTGTTCATTTTTAATAAATTTCATTCGTAACACATTTCGAAAAAATTTTAAACACTTCAGCATTGCATATTATTAAATATAAATTTGAAATTTCCCGAACCCCCAATAATTTTCAAAGTTGGCACTTATGGACATCTGTGAAAGGAATCTTCATCTTCCATGTGGCCCACTTCTTGAAACCACTTCAAAATATTTCATTAACTTTATCTTCTCCAGAAGAAGTGCTGAACTCAGATCTAATGCCCGCATTACTGTGCTATTTTACTGAGTCCAACTGATTTACCTTGGTACTCTGTATTCCTTTTAAAACTCTTATTTCAGCCACTTCTAAATTCGGAATGAGACTTCTGCAAACCAAACTCCTATTGAAGTAGGTGCTTGCCCATCATGATGTGATAACCATCCTCTGTGGTTGTGTATTTTGACTTTTCCTCTTTGTATGGAAATTAAAAAAAAAGAACAACAGTAATAAATGATCACAGATTATGGTTATTACATCATGATTGGCAACACCTACTTCAAACACTAGCCCAGATAATGGGCCTGGTTTTAGTCCAAAAATGTGGTCATAAGTAAAAAAAAATCTTCATGAAATCCTTTCTAAAATATATTAAAATTTTCTTAAATTTAAATTCTAGAGGTAGCCAGGCATTCTGTAATTGCAGAATAAGAGGGTTATCTAAATACTGCATTGCATATAACAGACTTTATTCTTTGACCAACTGATTTCATAGTGAAATACTCTTATACAGATGATATGCGACCTTTCTTGATTTACTAATTCTTATTTTGCAATACTTCCTTATCAAGCTTCAGAACCTATTAGTTACTGATCATTAGAAATTAAAGTATGCTGTCTGCTCCAGCAGTTTTCTTTTACTGAGCCCAGCATATCTTGTGAGGTCTGACTCAGAACAACTGATTCTGAGATCTCAAAATTTATCTTCATTTCAAATTCTTCAGTCATCCTACTCAGCCAAATACAATGATGTTATAATATGTACATTCATATAAATCACTTTACAGCAAACTGTGTGTGTGTGTGTGTGTGTGTGTGTGTGTGTGTGTGTGTGTGTGTGTGTGTGTGTGTGTGTGTGTGTGTGTGTGTGTGTGTGTGTGTGTGTGTGTAGACCACCTACTTCAACATCCAATTTAAAGTATCTTTTTTTGACCTACTTATCAGTATATATTTTAAAAAAAGTGGGGACAAATTGCATCCCTGTCTTTCCTCAAACTTAATCTCAGTCTATTTACCAGTACTCCTTTTCATCTTGATTTTGGAATGATTAGATTTAGAGGCTTCTTACTGACTTCATTAATTGGACATGTACCTCATGGCTGTTCAGTACACTGAAAAATGTTAACCTAGGTACCTGGTCAGAACATTTCTTAAAGAGAAGAAATACCATGTATTTCTGAAACTTTTGAGAAAGCTTCCTAAGCAATCATTCAGATTTCCAGAAATACTATTATGTTTACTAACCTTGTTTAAAACAGGCATGGGTTTATATTTCTAGGTTCAAAGTAAGTTTCCATATCATCAGTAAGGTACTTCAAGTGTGTTAACAAAGCTGCCTGATTGCTCTGTATATAGCAAAGAATAATTTTTACTGATGTTTGTTATCTGAACTACTTACTGCTTTAATGTTGGCCTTCTTGATTTTTTTTTCTGTAATTTCCAGTCAGTTTTACATTTCTGTTATCTTAAGTTGCCTAGCTGTATCTAAACTACTGATATCTGGCAGCACCCAGTCATTCTGAAGGGTGCCATGAAAGAAGTGTAAAACTTGGCCTTTATGCTTTTGAGTCCTGTTCAATAAAGTGACTCAGTCTTCAAATAAAATTTCAATGTCAGTTAATCAGTTTAGCAATTCCACTTTTGAAAAATCAAAATTTATATTTGTGTGATGATATGCCTTTCAGCTCTGCAATTATACATGTATAGACCAGAGTATTAATTGCCTTAACTCTTTCATAATAAGGCAGATATCTTTCCTTTTTCTTTCAGTAAAGAAAGAGAAAGTTATTATGAATCAATTCCACACTGGTACTGAAAGCTTTTACCTTGAATGCATACAGTATTCATTTGCAAGGACAGATTTCTTCTTGGTTACTATCAAAATTGTTTTGTCTTAAAAACTATTGGTTTTGTTATCAAAGTGTTAAAAGAGTTAATACAATAAATATTCTGGCCTATACATGTACAATTGCAGAGCTGAAAAGGGTATCATCCCAGAAAATATAAATTTTGATTTTTTCAAAAATGGAATTGCTTAATTGATTAACTGAAATTGAAATTTTATTTGAAGACTGAATCACTTTATTGAGAGGACTGAAAAGTCCACAAGTGTGTCACTTACTAAATATAAATCTTAGTAAATATAGTTTTTATTGCCTCGTGTATAAATGGTACTTTTAATATGATTAATGTATTATTGCTTATGTATGAACCTAAAATAAAGAACTTTAACTCTTTATAAAAGGCTTCAACTTCTGTTTTCTTTCAGGCTGACTCATGGAATAACTGTCTGTTGCCTTTTGGTCACATTGCAAATTATAGCTCTCTCAGGAAGCTACAAGAACAGAAATATAAGATTCGTGACTTCTATTTTGGTTTGTATTAAACGTTTCTTTACATTCATAAATGTCATTGTCAAACTAGAAGAACAGAATAATATAAACTCAGTTCATTTGTTTGAGACGCAAAAGTAAAACATACATGTACAAATATAATTGCAGAGTTGAAAAGCAAAACTGGGAAAAGTTCAAATTAAATTTCTCTGTCAGAACTGTTTTATTCTCTGTTATCTTACCCAGATGTCACTTTAGTTGCATTTATGTTTTCTCATGCTAACTTGACACTTTTGAATAACATAAATCCATAAAAATAATTATCGACAAATTAAAATCTTTATTAAACTTTTTTATTTTTGTTTTAATTACTGTATTAACTTTTCATCATTGCAATATCTTTTGCCATATTTGGGATAATATTCAGTTCCTTTAGGTATAATTATACAGTTTTTTTTAATTATTGTGCTAGAATTGTATAAATAACTTTCTTGTTTTATGAAAAATTTTGCATGAATTGCTTTGTGACAAGATAATATTTAAATTAGTAAATGATTGATAGCTAAAATTAGAGTTCATTGAGACAAGAGCCTATAGCAGAACTTCATAGTTTTTCACAAACTGCCATGCTTGCAGTTCTGTGTCACATCCCATGGCAGAGAGCTTCTGCATAGTGCTGTTTGTTTATTTTCTGGCCTTGCAGAGTGTACTTATGATGAGCAACAATATCATGATTTAAAAAAAAAAAAACTGTGAGCATCACTTTATTTTACTTCAAATTTGATAAGCATTTTTTGGCTGGAGAATGAAGGCATCTTCTACTATGATGACTGCAATTTGGTTCCAGGGTTGTACCCTTAAGCCAATGTCTTACCATCAGTAATGATGCTTTTAAAGAAATGTTTATCTCCTGCACACTGTAGCAAGTCACTTGCTATTGACAGACAATTCTCTTTCTGCTCATCAATCAGTAGCTGAGGGATGAATTTTGCTGCCATATGTCTTTTGCCTAAACTAAATCAAACATAATGCATCAGATACTTCCTTTATCATCTTTTACAGCTTACCCCACTTTTTTGATCATTTTACCATTTCTGCTTGTGAAAGGCCATCCAGCATGCTTGTCATTTACTACAAATGTCCAAGTTTCTTTAAACCAGAAAAAAAACACTCAGAAACTTATTCATGGCTCCTAGAATCATCCTCATGGAACTATTTAATCATTTTGTAATTTTACAAGCTTGTTTTGCCAAGTTTCTGGCAAAATTTGATTCAGACACACTCAGATTTTCAGTCACATAAATAAACAAGAAAGATGATACCGAATTTTCAGGTGTAATGAGCACATCTTTTGAATCCGTCCTGATACAAATTAAATGTATCAAAGCTATTCAAAGTCAATGGAACTGGTATAGAAAATAATAGTATCTGACGGAAGAAAGAAGTTTTTTCCAATCAGGGTTTTTAATCCCACAGATATTGCTGTAAACGGAATCATGAGCTTATGCTCTCTAGTGGCAAACTTGTAAGTTAAGAAAAATTTGAATTTATATCAGAAACATTTCGCAGCAGAAGCGGTCTCCAACAAAGAAAAAAATTTTCAAATTGGACTCTTTGATGGACAAATATAAGATATGCATCTACGCTCCCTGGTGGGAAAGCCATGCATTATTTTTAGGAAGAAAGTATTCTCAAAAGGTTTTTCGATTTGAGCGGTATTGGTCCAAGAAAAAAAAAATTTTACTCAGTTTTTGTTTTCAGGAGCTCAGATTTTGCTGCAAATACATCAGCAGAGAAATTAACACTTATGCCCCCTGATGGCCAAACCATTCTTAACCAACTATTAGAAATTATATGAAAAACATTTTCCATCAGGAGCTGTATGTGATACAGGAAGAATTTTTCAAATCCGTGTTTTAGAAGCAGAAATAATGCAGAAAACACAATTTACCTTTGTGACCCCTAGCGGAAAGTTTATGATTTACTTGAAATTTTTGAATTTATTTGAAAAACATTTCACATCGGAAACACTATCCAACAAAGAAGGAATTTTTCAAATCATACTCTTAGAAGTAGAGATATTAACAAAAATAAGGTATACATCTATGCC
Organism: Macrothele yani; assembly: GCA_039090855.1. Taxonomy (NCBI): domain Eukaryota; kingdom Metazoa; phylum Arthropoda; class Arachnida; order Araneae; family Macrothelidae; genus Macrothele; species Macrothele yani. The sequence goes on from CM076992.1 coordinate 10,938,977, forward strand.
CCATGGCGTAGAAACCATGCATTATTTCAAGAGGAAAATATTCCTAAAAGGTTTGTCTATGTTAGTAGTATCGGTCTACAAACGAATTTTTTTCATTCGAGATTTTAGCTCAGATTTTGCTGCAAATACATCAGAAGCGGAAATTAAGACTTAGCCCCCTGGTGGCAAAACCATTTTTTTTACCAAAATTAGAAATTATATGCCAAGGATTTCTCTTGAGGAGCTGTATACGGTGCAGAAAGAATTTTTCAAATCGGAGTTTTAGAAGTAGAGATATCAGGGGAAATGCAATTTACCTTAATGCTCCCCAGTGGAAAGTCTATGAATTACTTGAAATTTTTGAAATTATATGAAGTCACACCAGAAACTCTATCCAATAAAGAAAGAATTTTTCGAATTGGACCATTAGAAAGCAGAGATCTTGACAAAAATGAGATATACATTTACGTCCCCTGGCGGAAATCATGCAATATTTTAAGAAGAAAATATTCCGAAAAGGTTTATTGACGTGAGTGGCATTGGCCCATGAAATAATTTTTTCAATCGGGATTTTAGAAGCTCAGGTTTTATTGCAAATGCATCAGAAGCAAAAATTAACACTTACGCCCCCTGGTGGCCAAAGTATTCTTTACCAAAAATTAGAAAATATATGCAAAAGAATATCCATCAGGAGCTGTATCCGCTGAAGAAAACATTTTTCAAATCGGAGTTTTAGAAGAAGAGATATCGGGGAAACCGTAATTTACTTTTATGCCCCTAGCAGAAAATCTATGCGTAACTTGAAAAAGTAACTATACCTAAAATACTCTTCGACATAAATGGAATTGAAAAATAAAACAATTTTTTGAATCGGATGCTTAGAAGCAAATATATGGAATAAAATGTATTTTGAATTCGACACCATCTGCATTTATGCCCTCTAGCAGCGAAATTGCACATCGTAAAAAAAAAAAATAATAATAATGAAGCAGGAGAGAAGTTTTGCCATTTTTTGCTGCATAATACCCCAAATAACTGTTTTTTGCAAGACTTAAATTCCATAAAGTTTTCCTCAACCCAATGGTAAATGGCATTTATATCACAACTCAAAGAGGAAAGCAACATCACAATACCATTGCTGATGTTAATTTATACCATGTGAATACCCAGAGACGTAAGGTGCTTGGAGAAATAAATTATGCAAAAGTCAAAGCTTTTGGCATCATTCTGTTTATTCTACTTACTATCATAATGTCATTTGTTTTATGTTTCAAGACTATATTTACAATATTTCACATTACAGATCGGCTGCAGGCTGCACCACGATTTGTGATAAGGCCTCAGAGCACATTCTGTTATGAGGGACAGAGTGCCAAATTCTACTGTCGGGTTACTGCTGCAGCACCAGCAACAGTATCCTGGTAAGGAAATATTCTTCTTCTTCTTATTTTTTTTTTTTATGGAAGTTTTGTGTCTTTTCTTAACATCTTTACTATACACAAAGATGTAGTTTAGAGCTATGCAACCTCTATTAAAACATGTATTATTTTCTTTGCAATCAACATTTTTCTAGGTTCATTCAGCTTATTTGTGAAAGAGATTAACACATATTTTTTACAGTTAATTATGCTGGAACACAAGATACTGAAATATGTTTTATTCTGTGTTTAAGGATATGAATTGTGGAATGAATGAATTAAGTGACATGGCTCCAAATGTTTAGTAGAAAATTTTAGTAGTGTGTACAACTAAAAGTTAATTTACAATTTGTTGAAACTGATTTTTCTTCAAAACTTCTTTCATTCATTTTAGAAAGTAATCATGAAATTGATTTATAGGTTTATTTGCTATAAAAAGTTATTTCTGATTAGTGTTCAGATTGCAGGGGCTAAGTTTTCTGATGAGTCTAATGCAAATTTGACTCATCAGAAAACTTGGCCCCCACTATCTGAACTCTGATTCGTATTCAGCACTATTGACTAACATTTTTCCATTCATCTTACCCTTAAAATGTTTTTTTGTGCTTCCTGCTGTTTTTAGTACCACATAAAAGACTACATTTTTTTTTTTTGCCTTCTTAGTTGGTCTAAAAAGCAGAGTGTTATATCTTTATGGGTTTATTTGTTCAACCTGCAATCTGTAATTCTGTTAGCTGTTCTAAAAATTTTATTGAACAGATTCAAGTTCAGATGGTATGGTTTGTATGCTCCTCGAAAACCTTGGAAAGTCCTTGAAAAAAAGTTCATTTTCAAGTCCTTGAAAGTACTTGAAAAAATTTGAGACTCCATAAATAGTATTTGAGAAACTTTTTGTTTTGTTTTTTAAGTAATGACATGACAGCATGTGTAAAATAATTGCTTGTGCTAAAAGGTTGTACTGGAAATTTCTGTATAGCTCCAATAAAAACACCAAGCTGATATCACAAATAGCACAGAACTTGCGTTCAACTCAGAGGAGTGCGAATAATGACGGGCTTCTGCTGATTGGGGTTAGGGATACATTCTTGCTGGAAGGTGAAATTTCTAGGAATTGCTTGTGCTTCTTCATGTGTGGACCCTTCTTCTGGCTATACAACACCCCTCCCCCTTGTGACTTCTATTACCTCAGAATGCCCTGTGACATCAGTCTGACCCCACCCTCACAGCAGTGTTACCAGCAAGCAGCACAGTATGTCCTGCGATTCTCACACTGCCCTTGTTGTTTTATGTTCCTTCTCCCATGTGACCCCCGCCTAAATGAATTGGTGTGAACAACTAAAGCGTTAAGAACTCAAAGTCCTGCATTAAAAATAAAAAGTTAAAGCAAACAAAATAAATATCATACCAGCAGGTGATTACAAAAAATAATGTACCCTTCCAAAATATTCCACTGATTTCAAAAAACGCCAAAACAGAGGGGCAATTCAAAGTTAATAAAAGAAACCAACAGGCGAGGCAGGGGGTAACAGGCAGGTCATTGAAGGTTTGCCCGTCCCAGCTAAGTTTAATGGTTTGAACTTGATAAAATACCTGCCTACTGACAAAACACATATGATAATTTGGTTTTAAAAAATCCTTGAAAAGTGCTTGAATTTATTTTGCTTGGAAGGGTACAAACCTTGAAGTGGTATTTGTGGGACATGAATTTGTCTCCAAGAAGCACTATTTAAGACAAGAATTTCTCATGTGATTGACACTGTGTGCCCCTATTAATTTAAGGAACTGTGATAAAGCAGACTGCAATGAACACAGAATTGAGGTTCTATCTAGTGATATGTGGTATTGGCAAGAAGGCAAGCCCACTGTGTTTTGTTCCAAAATCCTTCAGTGAACTGACCAGCTGAACTATCAGCTGAGTGATGACCCCCATAAAGGTGCATTTTTTTCTAATTTTCATGATGTAAACTAAGAATAAAAAGCCCTTAAGTGTAGGATAATGGGCCTATATCATGCTTAAGAAGGATGATTCACTGCAAAAACCACCTTAAAATAATACAGGGTGTCCATAAAGTCTTTCCCACATTACAAAAATTAATATAAAAAAAAATATATGTTAAAATAAAATGGTTGGCAACATAATATAGCAGCACTCAAAGTTTTTTTTTTCTGTTCATTAGGTGAGGGCTACTGCTGAATAAGAGGAGCATTTCATCAATAATGGCTTCCGTGCAAGAAAAAGCAGTGTGCGTGTTGTGGTTCCACGAGACCAAATCAGCAGTTACTGTCCAGCGTCATTTCAGCAAAGAGTGCAGACAATCACCACCGGACCAAAAAAGCATAAAAGCTTGGTATGAAAAATTTAAAGCGACGGGTAGTGTTGGTAATCATCCCCGAGCAGATCGACCACCGGTTACACAAAAGACAGCTACTGGAACTTTTGCAGCACCTGAGTTGCATGTGCTGTTCAGGAGACATTTCTGCAAAGCCGCAGGAAATCCATTTGTCGTGCTTCACTGGAAACTGGGATTCCCTGTGCCGCGGTTCACAAAATTTTACACACAAGTCTTCGTCTGTATGCTTATAAGGTACAGATCATTCAAGCTGTTCAGCCTGATGACCAACCTCGCCAGGCTGTGTTTGCGACAGAGATGTTGCAGTGCATAGCTCATGTTAGTGATTATCTGTACCGTGTCTGTTTCTCAGATGAAGCCACATTCCATGTCTCTGGTACAGTAAATAGGAACAATGTGGGAATCTGGAGATCAGAAAATCCCCATTATGTCATCAAACAACAGAGGGCTAGCCCAAAAGTGAACGCATGGTGTGGCCTGATGCACGACAGAATCATCAGACCCTTCTTTTTTACAGAGCCCACAGTAACATGTACCTGGACATGCTGGAACTTTTTGTAGCACCTGAGTTGCATGTGCTCCAACCTTCAGTTATTTTCCAACAAGACGGTGCCCAACCACATTGGTCAATAATGGTTCATAAGTTCCTGAATGCCACATTTCCAGACAGATGGATTGGCCACAGTGGTCACATGACATGGCCACCTCGATCACCTGACATAACCCATCTAGACTTTTTTCCTGTGGGGTTATGTGAAAGACCAAGTTCACTCTAGCAGTGTTCTCGATGTTGAGGCATTGAAGAGCAAAATAATGGACATTGTTGGTTCTGTCTCTGCTGAGATGTTAAACAAAGCACGACATGAAATTGAGTATCACTTAGATGTCCTCCGGGCCACAAATGGTGCTCATGTGGAGGTGTACTGACACTGGAAAAAAAAAAAAACTTATGCACCATCACTGTCATGCAATTCCTTTCTTGAACCTGTAATACATTTTTTAATGTGGGAAAGACTTTATGGACACCCTGTATATTGAAAATAAAGAAAAGATTAAAGCAGAACAAGTGTAAAATTAGTGGAATGTTAGGAATAACTGCTGAAGTGAATGAAATTATTAAAGAGATTTAAAGGTATGAAATGCATGTTCTGTTTTTCAGTGATTCTGAAAAGGTAGGTTTTTAGATGGAAGAATTATGTGAAAAAGTAGGTGTGTGGTCTGGAGTAATGGATGAAGAGGGAAGCAAAGCTGATGCTGATGTAATTTTGAGCAAAATGGTGTGGAAATGAAAGAAGTTTGTAGATGCATTTAAAAGTAGAGTTTCCAAGACTAGAATAATTATAGCAACATATTCATCTTTTGGTTTGGAGTTTTCTAAAAAGAAACATGATTTTTGAAATGAGGCAAAAAAGCTTTTAGTCAGTTTGTTACTACACAGACAGTTATTGTTACAGATGATCTGAACGGTACTAGTGGTGTTTGGAAAATACATTGAATAAGTTTTAAGACCCCAGTATGGGTGATAATGGGAAGTTATTAATTGATGTTTACAACGAGAATAGTTTATTAAATAGGATGTATGAAATGCCCATTTCTACAATATTTTCAGTGTAGTTACCAAAAACATTCAGGTGTTTGTTACTACATGTTATGAGCTCATTTTTTACCTTCTTATAAAAAAAATGTTCCTTTTTCTAGACATACTTTATTTGCATTTTTAATTTCTTCAACTGTGGTTCAGGTGATCCTTCAAGGGTAGAAAGAAGTTTGAGATCTGTACTGCGTGGACACTGCAGAAAAATGTTTCAATGAAACTGCTCCAGCAAATTTCACATTTGTTATGCAACATGTGGCCAAGTACTATCATGAAGAAAAACAGTTTCCTGTTACCTGGCTAAGAAAACCATGCCATTTTCACCAAATGGCAAACTTCTCATCATAACTGCTAACAGTAATCTTATATACAAAAATTCCTCAAAAACTCCCTAAACACATTGTAAAAGATTGTTGCTAGCACTTTTCCAGTAAAGGATACACTTAGAATGCCTTTCATTTGGGTGATGTGGTATGGTTCTACCCCATAGATGCTTATTTCATGATGAGAACTTAATAATGAACCCAGGTTTTGTCTCACATAATAGTCTGATTTGTACTTTTTTGTTGTGTCTATGCTGTTGCTTGTTACTAGTTTAATACTCTGTCATGGTGCTCTTTGGCCCTTTGAGGCCCTTGCACTATTAAAATCCAACCAACCAATCCCACATAATAGTGTGGTGAAAAAACTGGTGTTCATCTTGCATGTGGTTTTTAAGAAATGTGAGTCTGTCCATCGTTCACATTCTTTTGTTTTCATGCACACACTTTGCTGTAACTGTAAGGCTTTGCAGACAATACAATGGATGTTTCCATATGTTATTCAATACTGAAATGCAATGTGTCACAAAGTTACACACCTGTCATTCTGAATCATTTCTTCAATTTGTGATGAGTTGATTTTTGTTAAGGAGCTGCTTGGACACCAAATGTGAACTGCAATTGTTGTCAGTTACAGTATCCCTTTCAGCTCTGAACTTTCAACACCATTTGGCAGTATTGTTGTTGGGACATTACATGCTCCTCATAGTCTGCAATAAGCTGTAGATGGATATCATCTGGTAAAACTTTCTTTGCCCACAAAAATTGAATTACACTTTGGACCTCCTTGGGACACAAGAATTCCAGCCTAACACCCTTTCAAATTGCCGTAGCACAGCTTTAACATGTCCATACATCTTCAGCCTGTACCATGTTACTATTTGGGTGTATTACTATCTATACTCGCAGTTGTTGTGCTTCCTGCAGGTGTTCTCATGGAATGATCAGCCTTGTGACCTTATTTTTTGATCAACCTGGTATAGGCAAATGCCTAACAGTAGCATAAATTAAATTGGTTGTAAATCATTATAATTCTAGATTAACAGTTTTCGATGACCGAAAATCTTTCTTTACAGGTATAGAGATAATGCTGAACTGCGACAAAGTGTGAAGCATATGAAGCGCTATGAAGATAATGATTATTATTTTGTCATCAATCGCTGCAAGGTGGATGACAGAGGAGAATACATTATCAAAGCTGAGAACCATTATGGATCAAGGGAAGAACCTGTTTTCCTCAATGTACAATGTAAGCATTTTACATTGTAATATTAATTACACATAACAGAACATTAATGTACCAGAAACTTACTACAAATTCCAACATTTAAGCTGCAACAAGTTTCAGTTACTTTTCTTATATAGTAATTATGATTTCCCCTATTAACTATAACATATTACTTACCTTTCATCAGTTCTGATAGCTTTTATTAGCCATAACACGTAAATTTTGAAAACTTATGAGTGACCAGTATAGTATCAGTTCTGTACTGTTTTAAAATTATCAATGATAAAATAGTCCACCAGTATTTTTTTAAATCTTACCCTGAAGAGAGTGAGAACTACAATCTTTTCTCTCAAGGTGAAAAGCTTCACTGGTATTGTTTTCATGTAATCTCTTAGTTAAGCCATTGTTGTTTTTGTTTTTAATTTTGGGAGTGAAGGGTTTTGTGTCTCATCTTCCACATAATATTTCTACAGTTTTTGCAGTTTATTAGTGTGATAACTTCTGATTGTTTATTTTGTTTGCTTTGTGTTTTCTTTCATCTGTAATTATAGTTGTAAATGAATTTATGGCACCTGTATTCATATTGTACTGTGGAATTAACTTTTTACGGGTCTTATGGAGGTTATTATTCAAAAAAGTTGGTGGTCAAATTTTCGAACTAAAGCCTAGTTCGTCATCAGGACTACGTCACTGGAGTAGTTGCTGCCACTCAGTTGGAAGAGTCCAACCACAATTATCTTCAAAATATTTGGTGGTCAAATCTTCGAACTAAAGCCTAGTTCGTCATCAGGACTACGTCACTGGAGTAGTTGCTGCCACTCAGTTGGAAGAGTCCAACTGCAATTATCTCAAAAAAGTTGGTGTATTAAAGTCTGAATGAAAGAACACCAGGCAGCTATTAGGAACATTAGTAACAAAACAGGGCTAGACAGACATATACAAGCAAGTGGACACTCCATAAATTGGGACTCAGTAAGAATAATTGCCCACCAGTCAAACTTAGTAAAGAGAAAACTAGAAGAAGGGATCAAAATAGCAAGAAGAAGAAGTACCACAATTAACGATAATTGCGGTTGGACTCTTCCTACTGAGTGGCAGCAACTACTCCAGTGACGTAATCCTGATGACGAACTAGGCTTTAATTTGAAAATTTGACCACCAACTTTTTTGAATAATAACCTCTATAAGATCCGTAATTATTGCAAATATTTGAATTCTTTTAATAACATGTCCAGTGAATTGTCATAAATCTGAGCATAAGCTGGTCAGACTTAGTAAAATGTCTTAAATACAACCATTACAATACTTTTAAGGATGTATTAGAGCAGCAATGCTTTTTTGTCTTTTATTTGTTGTGTGTAGTCAATGTATGTTCATACCAAAAATTAGTGAGGGATCATTGCACCAAACAAAATTGTGAGTGATAGAATATGTGGCTTTCTTCAGAAAATGTGACCTGAATTACACCAAAATTCAGAACATTCTAAATTCTGCATAGATAAAGTCTGAGCTGCATTGATGAAATTTTTACTTTGTGTATGTTTATTTAAAATTACTTGCCTGTCTGTCAGGAAATTTTTTCTGCATTTATGGTTCAAGAAAATGCTTATGATATATCAGTAAATAAAGATCCTTCTGAAAAAATTCAGAGCAGTTATGGTATAAATGGAAATTTGTTGCATTGTGTAAAGGCTGTGTGCACTGCTTCAGCATCATCAAAAATGCATACATGAGTGATGCATGAATTGCATCTTCTGGATTTCATCTCAGCATGTTACCACGAATGATGCAATTCTGTTGTCTGAGAGTGAAGGTTAATTGCATAGTATAATATATAGAACAAAAGTTCATACACAATTCAAGCATAAGCTACTGTTGCGGATTTTGAGAAAGGAAAAACCACAGTATCAGTCTGGTAATGTTAGACTAAGCAACTCAGTAATGAAAAACGTAACAGGTATTATAGAGGATATATTTTTTAGGTACATTACCTCTCAAATTTTTGATCTATACACTAGATCATCATCAGCAGTTCCTGCATCTTACTTCTTCCACAGGTCTGGTGACCAGGCCTAGTTGATCTGCCATTCAGCATGGTCATTGATGTTGCCACCTTGTGTCTAGTAAATTTCCAGAAATTCTTCTAATTTTTGGATCTGATAATTTTCAGATCTCATAATTTTCGGATCCAAAAATTAGAAGAATCCATGGAAGGAAAATTTACTGGAGACAAGGAGGCAACATCAATGACCATGCTGGATGGCATATCAATCAGGCCTGGTCAACCAGACCTGTGGAAGAAGTAAGACACAGGAACTGCTGATGATGATCTAGTGCATAGATCAAAAATTTGAGACGTAATGTACCTAAAAAATGTATCCTTTATAATATATGTTAAGTTTCTAATTACTGACAGCAATTAGAGGAAATCATTAATTACTAGAATTAAGTAACTCAGTTTGTGTGACTGTTTTGTATTCTTGTTTGGGAGAATATGTACATCACAAATCTAGTGGAGGAGTGAATAAATTTCAAATCATTTCAGATTAAGATGTATTTCACTAGAATAACATACCTGCATAAATTCTAATTTTAAAGACGTTTAATTGCTGCTAGTGAACTATGTCCACACTTTGCCGTGTGCTAATGCATAATGGGTTCAGCAGAAAAGAAAAGAGAAAATGAATCCCTATACCACACAATAAAATCCTATTTTATTTTCTTCCTAAGAGTCGTTTGCAAGACTCATTTTAATCACATGAGGAATGAAGATGTTGGACACCTGTGTAACCTGAAGCAAAATGTTTCAATATGATGGGAATTAATGTGTGGAAGAGGTTTGAATGGGTTAAAAGAATTAGTGATAGAATACTAATCACAAGAATCATCATGCTCAAACTTCTGGAATAAAGGATTAGGAAAATTGTTTTATGATTAAATTCACGAAAGTGAAGAGAATAATGAGTATCAAATGCAGAGATCATATGTGATGGATATGAAGTGTGAGTAATTTGCTAAGAACTCTGCGCATGGGCCTACTTAATACATCACTGGTGTTGCTGAAATATTATTATTTACTGAGGAGGTAATGTTTCACATTTGTTGAATAATTTTTTTATGTTTATGTATGTACATTTTTTGTACAAGAAGCATTTTTATTGTTTGTTGCACATTTATTTATTTATTGTCTACATTATTTTTTTTTCATTATTGCAGCTGTTCCAATTGACATTCCTGAAATCCGTTTGGATGAACCAGTGAGGTAGGTTAAGTAATTAATCATAAAGTTCTAGCATTGTGTTTGGATGCCTTATCTCAGGTCAATTGTTTTCTCATTACAGCGTGTGGGAAATGATGATAACAAAAGATTCCATGTCAATTTGAGAATTCTGAAATCCTAAAAACTTCTTTTATTCAGCATTCCCTCCTGTAGCTTTCAGTGTTTTGATTTTTATTTCTTCATTTTCAGTAAATACATTTATTTATTGAATTTATCTGGGTTTTTTTCTTTCTTGAAAGCAAAAATAAAGATATCTTATCAACCTGGAAATATTCACTTTCTATGATAGTTAACTATAATGAAAATTATTTAAAATATATGTTATTAACTGTAGGCCTCTCATAATTCTGACTTCTCTAGAAAAATTATTAAAAATTGAGGAACAATTACTGATTTGTGATTTATTTGATAAACTTTTCATACCAGTGCATCACAAGAACACATAAAATGAGTTTAATATTTTGTAAGTACTGAAAACAAACACATGTGCTCAAAACAAGTAAATAGATGCTAAAAATAAATTTGATAAGTTATATTGCAAGATGCACACAATGCTTTGTCTTGATCCTATCTTATTAATTACAATATATGCCGTGCTGTCTTTGATTACTTTATTAACTTACAGTATTCGTTTTGACATGAGTTCAGTTTTAATTTTGTATATTATACATTTGATATATAACCATAAGTAGCACCTTCTTTGGGATATGAGTCATCATATCTCATCTAGTAAAGTCTACTTTCAGTTTCCTTAGAAACCCTTTTTTACAACTTTACATCAATAAAGTTTAGTTACTCTCATTTGTCAGATCCCTGTGAGTGTAATCCCAATTCCAATTTAAATACTTACAGAACAACTTTTTTGTATTTTTGTTGGCTAGAAATTTTAAATTGCCTTTCTTTTTTTATATCTTTGTCACCAAATTTTTGTCAGGGTTTTGTATTTTGCTTATTTTTGATGCATTGTAAACATTACTTTGAATCATAAACTACTAAATATTTGTTCTTCTTCTTTAGTCCAAAAGATCCTATAGTTGAATGTTACAGTAACATTTTTCTGAGTATCATCTTTAATATCTAGATCGCAACAAGAATACTAATAGCCATTGACTAAACAAAATACAGTAAAAGCTCAGCAAAGTATTTTTGTGGCCTGTGTTTTGTTATATTGTCTAATGATGGATTTTTAAAATAGTTAGAATTCTAAACTATAACAGTACTAAAATTACTATGAATATTCTCATATTTTCATAGAGCATTGATGTACACTATATAGACAAAAGTATTCTGACAACTAGTTGGAACGAAAACAAGAGCATTTATTAGCCAAAATCAGTACATAGTCATCCCACCTTTATCCATTTAGGCATGCTTTTCTCGAATTGCTGGTAGATCTCTACTGCAAATTTTCTCCTGCAAAACTTCTGTCAGAGCTGCTGTAAAGGAAGGTCTTACCTGCTAATATCTGATTTGGTATTCCAGCTCATCCCATAGATGTTCTGTTTGATTTATATCTTGACTTTGAACTGGCCAATCCAACATTTGGATGTCCTGCTTCTCACACCAAGCTTGGACAGACCTTGCAGTGTGGCAAGGTTTTTTATCTTTCTGAAACAGGCAGGGATCTCTGCTGAAGTACTGCCACAGTGTAGGTAGTGCAGAATTGTTCAGAATGTCTTTGTACTTAGCAGCCATTAGCCTGGAGAGCATAACAACCAAAGGACTGAGTGCTTCTCAGCACAAACAGCCCCACACCATCGCAGATCACCCTCCAGACTTTAGGGACAAAGCATTCCACCTAACAACATTCTCCAGGCAAACGCCACACACAAATGCACTCATCTGAATGAAAGAGGGAGCAGTGGGATTCATCACCTCATACAACCTTCTTCCACTCTTCTGTTGCCCATGAACGGCAAGTGTGGCACCACTGCAGTCATCATGTGGCATTGCCTGGAGTGATGCAGGATTTTGTGCACAGCTGACCAAGCATGGTAACTGAGGGCATGCAGTTCCTAACGGACTGTTCTGTTGCGAATAGCTGTTCCAGTGGCTTGTGTGACATTGTCAGCCAGGACTGTGGCAGAGGATGTGTGTTCTCCCATAGCATGGCTTCACTGTAGTGGCATTTTCTACTTTCCATTGAAGAAGAATATTAGCGACAATAGATTTTGGGAATCCCAGAAGAGTGGCAATGCTATTCACTGATTGCTTACTTGAGGCCATTCAACCACCATGCTCCTTTCAAAGTCTGTCAGTTCAGCTCTGCACAGCATAGTCACTTCCAATGCAGATTGACAGGTGTGTCAAACACTCCCTTTTATATACAGCACCCAACACACTCCATGTGTGTGCACATCTGGTTCTGCAAATGCATGTTAATTGTATACACAGAGGTGCCCAAATACCTTTGTCTACATAACATACAGTATAACCTGCTTAATTAGTTACAATATTGAAAATGAAGAAGAAAAGCATTATTTCACATTAATAACTATATTTTGCAGTTTATGTTCACAATATTTAAGTGTTTCATCATTCATATTTAATTTTTTATTCTGTTTGGTTTTACATCTTTCTCTGCTATTAGAGCTAACATTGCTTGTTCTGGAATTATTAAAATTTTCTGATACCTGTGACTGATTTTAGCTTTAAATGGTCACTATGTTAAATTTTATTAAAGTAAATATAAATGTGTCAGTAGTTAAATTCTTTGTGTCGATCGAAATCTATATGCTTTTTTTCATCTTTGATTTTAACATGTACAGTGCTTTAAAACAGTCATAAAACTGAAATTATGTTTGCAAATATTTAGCAATTTCTAAAACTGCTATAATTACATTGCAATAAGTGATGTGTTTGCATAAACAATACTTAGTATTATCATTAAATGGTATTGGTTTTATTACTACTACCCACATGTTTTGGTAATATAACAAAATTATGTGTCATTATCAGGAAACGCCAGGATCTCCCTCCAATAAACTTGTGGGAAGAACCAAAAGATTGTGCACCTTGCTTCACTTTCCTTCTGAGGCCAAGAGTTATTCAAGTAGGAATTGGAGTAAAATTATTATGTACTCTTGCTGGGAAACCTTTACCAGAGGTAAGATTTTTCCAGAGACTTAAAACTCTAAATTCCTGCTTTGAGTGTGATGAATACTTCAACTTCTCATAAACAGAACTTTGATCACATTCTAAAACTGATAACAAGATATGATGTACCAAAATTTACATTATCCTGACTCCTATAAGAAGAAAATAAATTGCATGTACTATGTACATCTATGAGATACATTTTTTATTGCACATTTGGGCTTTCAGTAAATACTAAGTTAGTTTAAGTTGTAGGCAAAGACGCTTGTTCAAAACATTTGTCACCGAGAGTTTGGGTTTCTTTTCTATAAACACATATGATACCAATACATGCAATTACATAACATTGCATTTTCAAATTCCTACTCGGATGTGAAGTATGAAAGCCAGTCCATATATTAAAAAGTGTTCTTTAAGTGAACCCTAAGGGCTGAGAAGAGGTTTAAAAGGGTTACATCTAAAAGGCAATGTCAAATGTAGTTCAATGAAGTTAAAATATGATGTTACATGTATTTATGTACAATATTGTTTGGATATGGTCTCCTAGACAAAGGCAAATCATGGTTTTACATTTAAGAGAAGTATGTCTTCTGAACTAATTTGCTGTGGCTACAAACACTCTGTTAACCACTCTATGCAGTGGTAGCATAGTGTAATTCATATTTAGTTCATTATTTTTCACCAACCATATGACATCTGTATTAGTACAAAACCTTTTATTTTGAAATATGTGTAGTTAATGCAGATCCATGCTACATAAATTTGGCCTAGTGGGGTTACAGTATATTCCGACATGCTAAAAGAAATCTTTTAAATTCAAGAATGTGTTATCAATTGATTTCCCAGTTCTTTTGTTCTGTATGAAAAAGACTAACACATGTCTTCTATATTCACACTATAATAGTTATATTTTTAAACAGCATGCCTGTTCATCATACTCTCAAAAAAATGTTTTTAAATTGGCATGTTCCTTAAAAGTTCATTACTGTAGTTTAAAAAGGGTTCTCATAAACCTATATCTTGAAAAATACAAGTAAAATGTTTTTGATAATAAGCAGTGAAATAATTATGTTATGAAGTAATGTGCTGCACCAACTGCATTTGATCAGCTTATTGTATCACTTGATTCTCTGTAAAATGTGTTCATCAAATGCAAAGACATTCATAAAGACACATAATGCTTAACAACAGCTTGTATTAGTGTTTCATTGGAAAAAGTGAAATACTGTAATCCTTTGCATATTAGACTGGAGGTGCAGGCTATCTTCAAGGTGTTCTGCATCAAACATTTTTGCTAGAAATAGGGGCAAAACTGACTTCACAAATTGTTTGTGTCATCACAAATTTTGTTGTTCCTATTGTTTCTGTGGCGATGTCGGTTATGTCACTTCATGTTCTGTAAAGAATTTGTTTTCACTTCTTTACTTACTGTTTTTTTTTTTCTGTTAGTTTACTTCATCATTGATGAGCAGTTTCCAAAAACAGAAGGGATGCCTGAAAAAACCATTAGAAAGAACCACTCACTCACCATAAAGATCATGGTAACCTCCAATGACAACACACTTCCAACACGTCATTCATCGTGATGTAACTGGGCTTCCAAGGTTTACAGACTTCTTGCTTATGCTTCTTATTTTCGGGTGTGAAACATCGTATTTTTTTTTTTCCTTTTCCTTAGCCTTATAAGATGTTACTATAATGCTTGTCAATTCGATAAAAAATCACACATACAACTCATTCATACAATTCAAGTAAAAACTATGTACATAACCTTACATTCACAGGGGATTAAACCTTGGTCAACTCTAATTATCAAACTCCTCCTTCTGTTTCACAACCTCTGCTACTCCCACTGCAAGTGTCATACCCATTCAGCCCCTCACATCCAATCCTCTAGTACTTTCGACAGGCCCCTGTCATCTTCAGGAGGCAGGTGTGTCTCACCCGCCCACCACAGCTCAAGTGAGCAGAGCCATCGAGGCCTGGGCTCCAGTCGCTATCTCTGAATCGTCGTGTCTCTGGCGCCATCTATTGTCCCTGCTGCTCTTTTTTCCCTCTTTCTTTTTACGCTGCTGTTCAATTTTTATTAGGGCTTTCCATTGTTCGTTTAGGTTACTTGGCTCATTAATGTTGCATAATCTTGATCTGTTTTTTTCAATTAACACCGATTCTTTCATTAACACCGATTTTTTCATTTATGAATTGCACGTAAACTATGCACACTTTGCAAGAGGTTAATACCTTAAAAGTGCAAATATAATAAAGAAGGGATGCCTTTTAGGTTGGAGTCATTGCAGTTTTGCTCTTCTCATTTTCTCCATTAAGATGGATGTGATAAACTTGATAGTTTTCTGCCATTGGTAGATGAATTGTGCATTCTATTCCTGTAATACAAAACCCATCTTTACTTGCATTTAATGAAATATAGAACCAAACTTCACTTCTTTATCAAACTTATTAACTTATGATAGAAAAAACACACAGATTATGGGATTTACTTAAGAATAAATGGAAGTTCATCTACCAATAGCAGAAAACTATCAAGTTTATCACATCCATCTTGATGGAGAAAATGAGAAGAGCAAAACTGCAATGACTCCAACCTAAGAGGCATCCCTTCTTTTTTTGGAAACTGCTCATCAATGATGAAGTAAACCAACAGAAAAAAAAACAGTAAGTAAAGAAATGAAAACAAATTCTTTACAGAACATCAAGTGACATAACTGACATTGACACAGGGCAATTCTTTATAGACTTGCATGCTCATGGGGGTCATTAAATTTGTTAAAAAATACACATAATTTAACATGTAACCCTCTCACATAAAGATGTATAAGCACGAATGTTATGTGTTACAATCTTTTCAACCTTTCCCATTGCTGAAGGTTACAGTTGTGTCCAGCCTCCATGAATATCATGACATGTGATGAAAGCATTTTGCATTAAGTCAGACGTGATAAGTATAACATGCCTCTTTGTAGTAAAACTGAATTTTCTCTGCTAATCAACTGATTTTAGAAGCCAATGGTCAAACTCATCCATTACCTTGTGAAGAAGTCTAGCACACTGCATGAAGAGTGTGTAATAAGCGTGGTAACTACTTATCTATCTTGACTTCAAATATGCCAAAGGTTGAAATTTTCATATTTTTATAAAAGATCTATGAATGTTGTGAAATTTTCAAACTAAAAAAATGTCAAGAGGAAGTTCCAGGTTTTTGTTTGGAAAAGAAAAAGATAAGGAGGAGACACTTTCTCTTCCTCAGTTTGTTGATACAGATTGTAATAAAACCATTGCTTGACTACTAAAAAGCTCACAGGATGGCAGTATCACATGCATCATAAATGGATAATGCAGCAGGAAAGCACATATTTTTGTACAAAGGTTTGAAGAAAGTGACATCATCCCTCTGTGTTGTATACGCTGAAAATTAGTATGCAGCACTTTGTTACCTCTATTAGCTGGTCACAAAGCAAATGAAACTTTTTTCATATAGTTGATTTGGAGTAAGATAAAATTATATGTAAATCCCATAATTCCACTTAGAATTGTTAATGAACCAGCTTTGCTTTAGTTTTTAGTGCAGAGGAATGAAATGTACCTACAGTCCTAATAGTCAGGGAATAAGACCACCAATCCAACTGGAAAATTTAAATTTTCTGAAAGTAATTAATTCTCCAATCAGTGAATGGCTCTGTAATCCCACACTTAAGTGTTAGTGTTGAATTGTTATCTTTCTTATACATATACTGACTTTAGTTATGCCTTGTTTCATCAGACCTTTTTTGCTGTGTTCCCCTTAACACAGAGCAGTTAAAAAAATTCTTTATAGACAATATTTTCTGTAAATATCATTTTCTCCTATTTAATAAGTCTTCTTTGTAGACAAGTACTCAACATCCTTACTTTAACAACCTCACGCTACCTAACTCTCAAAACGGCAATGTTAAACCATTTGTGGCTAAATATGCTTTTCCTTTTTCAGTAGATACATTCCAACTTTTGTTGTGACTTTGACCTGAAGATTTCTTAATAATCATAAAAAAGGCTAGTTATATTGGGATATTTTCTCTTTTTTCCCTTTTTAATAGGAAAGGAATGTCTCAGTTAAAACAATTTAAATAACTTCCATTGCATTCACATACGATACATCATATGGCAATAGCAAAACAAAAATTCACCATTGCTATTCCAAAAATAAAACTGTGTTCATATACCTAAAAAAATATTTAAACTATAACCTTCATTTTGTTGGCACATATAAACAACTCTGCAAATATGACAGTTTTTATATTTTAGCATCCTTGCAAAAAAATAAATAAAATAAAAATAAAAAAGAACATGATCAACACAGTTGTCTCTACTGGTTATCTTAGTCACAGAACTCAGATCGACCAATAACAAATTTTTAAGGCATACATATTAAGAACCATATGATAGAGGAACAAGAATTAACAGTAATGTAGTACTAGTTGAGATATTTGGTCTTAATACCTTTTGAATAGGGAAAACATAATTGGTTGACCTAGTGCAATTTATTTAATCAAGACACTAAAAGAATATAACTTTCTGTTGCATGACAAGCATAGCAGTTTTTTTTTAATATTTAAGGGGTTAAAAGATATCTGCTCTTTTTGTCACTAGTACTTTTTGTGTTTTTCTGCATTTAAACCACATAGCAAATGACCAAATAATGCCATATAAAGACTGCAAAATGGCCAATTTTACTTATACATTTGGGTACGCAACTGGTGACTTTAATATCTCAAGATATCATTATAATCTATTTATAGGGTTTTGCTTTCAAAAATTTTATCCACATTTATTTGTGGGTTTGTAAACTGCATGTAAAATAAATGTGATGTGCTTTATAAAGATTATGAAAATAATTTTTATGTGAAAATATTTTGATTTTCAGATAAAGTGGTTTAAGGATGGCAGAGAAATAGGAAAAAATCTCTATAATGTTACATTTAATGATGGTGTTGTTACACTTGAAATTCCTTCATGTTCTGTGGATGACTCTGGTACTTACCTCTGTGTTGCAACTAACAATTTAGGTGAAGACAGGACAAGCTGTAATCTCAGAGTTGAAGGTAACTTTTGACCTGATTCTTACTAAAAGAATCTTTCTTTTTTATCATTGCTGTGTTTTCAAATGTTTTTCAGAAACCATCTTAATAAGATTTGTTTATCAATTGTGAATTTGACGAATTCATACTGAGAAAAATATATTAAATAGATTGCAACTTTTTTTTCATTTCTCAGGGGGAGGGGATGCTGAATGAATTGTTGAAAATAAGTTTTTCGATAGCCATATTCAACACAGTCATGTTTGGACTGACAATTTGGGCTTTCAAGTGCTTTAACAAGACCCAGGCTTTATAACTCCCCCTCTTTCTAGTATTTTGCTGGCTGTCTTCATTATCTGTCATGCACTCATTCATTCATTTTTATGCACGCTGTAATTTACCACCTATTTGTCTTAGAAAGATCTGTGGTAGAGTCAAAATTCTGTGTATTGAAGATGTTTTATTCAGTTTTTAAAAGGTAAGTGGCAATCATGGTGCTTACATTTATGGCATTTTTGAGTTCTAATGTCCATATGCCATTCAGAAAAGGTTTTCTAAACTTGCATTTTCTTAGGAATATTATCTTCTAGTGGCTCATTTGACAATGCTGATAAAAATCACTTTTCTAGCTAGCTAACCCTAACAAAATTAGAAACCAAACACAAAAATACCCTCAAATCTCACTGAACAGTGATAAAGTGCTATTTGATGAGATTTTTATGACATGAAAATGCCAGGATTAATGGTAACATGTGTAGCAAATATTTAGAAATTGCACCTTCTAGTGCAGGAATTGAACCCATATCTCCTAATTTCCATTTGTGTCAGGCTTCCTGAGGGCAGTTAATCCTGTCATCTCTATACTATAAGAAAAGGTTTATTCTTTTCATCATCAATGCAAACCATGTGCACCACACAGAAAAATAGTATTTAGCTGTGAAAGGAATTCCACTCAAGCATAACTTTACACAGTTATGCTTACCTTTGTTTTCAGTATGAGACATATCAGATAATTGTCAGGTTCCACTATGCATGATGTTATGAGAGCTTCTTCAGGAAATTCATAATATGAATTTTTTGCTATGTACAAACTATTTGTACAAATTAAAAATAAAACAGGTAATTTTGTATTGTTACTTCCTAATCACACATTGTTGATGAGTAAAAATATGCTTTTTGATGTGGCCAAGCTGGAGTTTGTTGTCTTAACGATTTTCTGAAGGTAAGTGTTCATTACCTTATTAAAAATTGCATGAAGGATCAAGAACATTGATGTCACTGGTATTCTTATTATTCAAAAGTGTGCAGAAAATAAAGGTAAGCATAAAATGCATTAATGTTTATTTATCTACATGCTAAAAAATAAGCCCCATCTGTTATAAAACCATTGTACAGTGTAATTAACCTTTTAGTGTAGGTCCTAGAAATTTTTGGGTACCAATAAAGAGTGTATTGTCTTCTTAAGTGCAATTTAGTTGTTGTTTTTTATATGCCATACTAGAAAACAGAGTGTTTTATAAATAATGAACTGAATTGAAAAAGGATGAGTTTTATCATAAGATCATTATACTCCAGATTATATCTGGAATGCCTCTTATTTTTTATATGTGCATCATTTTTCTTTCCTTTGTACATTACACACTATAATTTACAATTGGCTGTCAAAGTTGGAATTGCATATTTTGCTTTTAGCACCAACTGAATGCAATATAGCTAAAATAATTGGGATGTAAGGATATGTATTAACTAACATGATAAATTTCGATGTAAGCATATAACTATAAAATAAGAAGTATTAAACTTTAAAACATGCTTAAGTTATATAAAAAGTTAAAGATAAGGAAGCTTTCAACTGATAGTTTTAGTCATTTTCAGCCAAGGAAAGGATGAACAATTTTTATGAAGTAAATTCTGACACTTCACTTGCCACCCCAACTTTGGAGACACCTTTGTGGAAACTTTGTGGACTGACACCAAACCAGTCACCCAATTCTTCAATTGGTTTTCTCTTAATTCCCCTAGCGACTTCTGATCACAGAAGAAAACAACCTAGAAAAGAAGAAAAACATGCAAAACATCATGTAACAGTGATATCAACAATGCCCAGGCGTGATGTCTGCAGAAGTTTGCACCCATCTCTTATGACTTGGAGTTGGCAGACCATGGTGCTTGGCAAGTTTTGGGGGTGATGACACTCATAGAGCCACTGTAGATTGCCCAAAAACAGCAGAAAACTCTTTGTCAGTGAGAATGAGACAACTATTCAGTGTTGAAATGCATAGTACTATTACAATGTACAAACCCAGGTTTCAATGTATTATAATCCATTGTTTTGAAGTTGGCCTTTCAATTTCTTAAATTTTAATTCTCTTGTTTCTGGGTTTAACCATCTCATCTCCATTTGTGGCACAGTTCCATACCTATTTTAATTTTGGTAATTGTTTCATCTCAGTCTTTTGCTTTGTTTTTAACTTCAATGACAGGTTTTAATTACAAGGTGTCTTATTCTTAATTAACTTTTATGCTCTTTGTAACTTGTTCATTTATTAGAATGTTTTACCACATTTTGTGAATCACTACCAGCAATGCAGTTAACTTTTGGAGAATGCTGTGGAGACTGGGTCCATCTCTGTCTTTTTTAACATAAAATTTGTAAGTACAAAATTGCTTTTTGTGCTGTTTTTATACTGTATTTATTTTCTGAAGTTCAACTGTTTTCTAAGAATATTTTAACATTTAAGTTTATTGAAAAGACCTTCACTAAAAACTAATTTTGATTCCTAAGCATCTCACACACACTTAGGAATCAAAATAAAGAACTTGGAATCAAATAAGTATGTCATTTTGATTCCTAAGTATGTTTTCATAGTTGGAACATTCTAATGTGGAAGTTTCAAATAACATCTAATTTGAATTATTAGCATGCTTATAGTTCTCACATAATCTTGTGAGCAACTTGAACCTTTCTCTTTGTTATCAGGAAGGTTTAGAAATTTTTCTCAGCCCATAAAAATATAATTCTGATTCTTCTTTTTCTGTTTGATTAATATGGAAATCAGTTTTAGAAGAAAAATAAAAAATTTGATTTCACATATTTCTAATAATTAATGTCTTCATCTTATTACTTTCAGTATTATAAATATTTAACAGGAATTATCGAGGATAAATTTATTAAGGTACATTACCTCTCAAATTTTTGATCTATACACTAGATCTTTGTCAGGAGTTCTTGCGTCTTACTACTTCCACAGGTCTGGCGACCAAGCCTGATGGATTTTCCATCCAGCATGGTCATTGATGTTGCCACCTTGTGTCTTGTAAATTTCTAGATAATTGTGTGGGATTGAAGTTTGATCACTTTTAAGGAGTCCCAGTCCATTTTGTGGCCAGTTTGTTTGTATGTGCCTGTCTAATCCTGTTTTTTTTTTTTTTTGGTTTTTTTTTTTTTTGGCATATTTGGCAATTCTTTTCTAGGCTGAAAAATAGTGAAGTAATCATTTGAAAAAGCTGCCTTATTTTAAACTTTTTGCTTAACTTAAGCATGTTTTAAAGTTTAATACTTGTTATGTAGTAGCTATTTAATGGTGCACATGCATTGAATTATCAGATAAAAAAGCAATTGTGAATGACTATATTATTAAGTTTAACTATTATATACTAGATAAGTTATGAGAAATCACGCAAAAAAAAAAAACTGTTTAAAAACGGGCTACAGCTATTAGCAAAAAGGCCCATTTAGACTTTAAATTTTTAAATGGAATATCAGTGTTGTACATAAAAATGGAGCTTACTAAAATACATTTTTAAATAACAAACATGAACTTTTTCATGCAAATAAAAATGTTTAAAGTTAATATCTAAAAACTTGAATAGTTTTTGAAATACTGCCTACTAACATTTATCCATGCTATGTATTGAACATTGAATATTAAAAACACTTTTTTTAATATTCAAAGTGTACCCTGTTATTCTTATACTTTTTCCTTCTTCAGGCATTGAAATTTAACACACAAAACTGGTCTGAAACACTGAATTTGTGTGATCTAACTATTGTTTGAATTTGCCTAATAATGTGTCTAACTTAACTGTCCTGGGATTATTTAAGTTTGGTTAGATTAGGTGCAACATATTTTGAACACTCAATGGATTTTTTTTTTCGTTGGTAATTGCAAGACCCTCATAAATAGGATTGTCATACTTTTTTCTGATTATGGATTTCCACATTCCCTATTGTTCAAACAAAAAATAATATACTAAGAAAATATACTGGATTGTCACATTCCCTATTGTTCAAACAAAAAAGAAAATACTAACCTTTTTCTGAGGTAAGACTTTAAACTCACAAAGGATTTGTAAATAATTATATATGTTTCCTGTTAAAACTTTAATTTTATTTATGATCAGGGATTATTAAAGAGATCAGCTAATTCACACCATCTTTTGTTGTTGTTGTTGTTTTTGTACTGAACATAAAAAATGTTTTCCTGCAACATTGATTACATAGCATGATTATCTTGCCTTGTAAATTTTCATACATGGCCTTTTTGATTCAGTGCATAAAAAAGTATCAGTAAGATAAAGTTCAAATGAAGTGTTTCTAAGTTTACTAGTTTTTAATTATTTATAAACATTTTGAAGTGAAATGTATGTCATTCTTTTCAATGCACAAAATAGGAAATTTGTGAATAAGCAAATTTTTGTGATGTGTGTTGTTGTGTGTTTAATAATCCTTATTTTTTTTTTTACCAGACCGCCGCGTACCTGGTCTGTGCCAGTCACCTTCAACTATGTCACCCAGTCGGGTAATGTCACCTACAAAGTTTGCTTCTACACCATTCCGAGACTCATTTAAATCATACCCAAGAAGTACTGTGCAATCAACACCATCAAGGCAGGCATCTACAAAGAGAGCATATGATCCTGTGTCAGAAACTTTATCTGCAGCTGCATCTAGACTTGCTCCTGATTCTGCTGCAGCTAAAAGAGTGCAAAAACCATATGGTAAAAAAGACACCAAAGGAGAAACTGGACCAATCAGATCTCGGACAGCCACCAAGGAACTTCAAAGTAAGTTTATTTGTTTCTTTCTTCAAAATACTGTTAAACTTAGCATTTCACATTAGTTTCATCAATAATCATACCTTTATAGTTGAATAAAGAAATAAGAATGAAAATTCTGATCTAATTCTTTTAGTTTACAGTTTTTGAAGTTTACTCTGTTTCTGAAGGTAAATATGGCAGTTATTTTTTATTAAGATTGGCTTTGTTGTTTTGTCTGTTTTCTAACTTGCATTTGGTCCTTTGAAACTATACATATACATATTGTTATTATATAGCTTTCATATTAAAAAAAAATTCCAATATTTTGGTTTGGTTTTCATAAAAATGAAATATATAATAGCATTGAAATGGTTCATTCCACAGTACAAACATTATGCTGTATATAACATTCAGATATACATATATATGGTTCATTAAAAAGTTTTGAATTAAAACAGTTTGAAATTTCTTTTACTGCTGATTTCTAAAATATCTTGTACAATGATTTCTGACACATGGACAAATGTAGTATTCAAAATGAAGTCCAGAAATGTTTTGTTTTCCCTGTAATTTTGGTGGCATGTATTGAAGGGAATGCTATTTTGTACTCTTAAGACACATTTCAAAAGTAACAAAATAGACATTTAACATGAATTATTCTGGGTATTACAAACAAAGATATTTTTTACAAAAGTAAATATTGCAAATCTCCATCTTAAACAAATCATTTGTGTCATACTTGGCTTCAGAAGCTCTACATCACTAAGCTGTCCTCTGAAATTTAGTGATAGCTCCTCAAAGAAATTTCTGTAAATTCAGATGGCATTAAATTTTAATTACTGTTGATGTAACAAATGTGTCCATTTACAGTGATGTTGGCACACGACTTAAACTTCACTGACTTCCATCACATATTTCACGCAAGACCTTTTGTACTTCATACTCATTATCTTTTTCTCTTTCAGGCATTCCTGAATCTGATCCTCCCATGATTCCCTTGGCATTTCTGTTCCTTTTTTGCTGCCACTTGAGCACCTTTTTTTGCCACAGTGCTCTTAGTTAGCACTTCATCATTTGTTCTTTCAACATGGCCAAACTATCTCCAAGTATTTGTTTTCACCATACTAGGAGCATTTTGCTTCACATTACATACCTGCAGCACATCAAAAAATTATTATAGAAAAGCGCGTTTCCTGAAGCTTCCCATATGTAATCAGTGAGTAAATGTTTTATTAAACTGGTCAATAATTCAATGTTTCAGGATGGTAAATTAAGTAATTTAAATTAAAAATATTTTAATAGAGCCAAACAGACAGACAGAGAACAAATACCAGCCACTGTAGTGATTCATGATACCAATGCAGATGGAAACATCTATTTCACTCATGTAAAGTTCTTACAGATGGCCACATGGCTTCATTGATTTAAGCTTCCTGAGTACTGTACTAGTTGATGTGGGTTCATCTCATTTGACATCAGAGGTATTTGTTATTATCCATTATGTACAGCATGAACCATTCATATGCAATCTTGGTCACTGTCTCATCTGTCAGCCACCCTGTATTTTGCCTAGCTAGATTTGTCCTGCCATAATAACTGATGATATACCTGAGACACAATATGCATGAGTAACATCATGGGTCAACTTCCAAGATCAAAAATTGCTTCCATCATTCACTCATGTAGAATGTCAACTTCATTGGCTACTGCCTGCTGAGAAGTGTAAATAATTTCACCCACGTTTTGAAATGCTGTGTGGGCTATTGTCATGTACTCATGCTTCTCTGCTTATCATGCAGGTTGGCATTTTTAAAACTCCCTCTTAAAAGTAAGCACAAAAACCTTCATCTATATTCCAACACATACTTACTGGGTGATCCATTTAAATCAACTGGGTAATACATTCACAGATTCAATACACTTTTCTGCGATATTATGTTCTTCCCTTTACTTTTCTTCAGTCTCAGTTGATTTTATTCAATTTGAACCTCATCAGTAATGTTTCTCTTTTACTACTGATGATAGAATAGGAGGTCCTGTTTTCATTCTTCATTTCCTCTTCAGCTTGTTATCTTTGATCAAATTCATCCAAGAAAAAAATGTATGTGTGTATTTTTTGTGTGTCAGCGGTGTATGCTGATTCTGAGAAGTGGGCAATCTACACTTAGTTGTAAATCGAAGGAATGCAGATACAAACATACACTAAAAAATTGTTTTACCGCAATAATAAAATTTGCATTGCAATTACAGATTTAAGAGTGTTTTAAACAATGTCATCATCATCATCATTGTCAACCATTATCAATCCACTGCTGGATGAAGGTCTCTCCAAGCCTCTTCCACAACGGTCTGTCTCCTACATGTTACTCCTGCACACTTTCGAATTTCATCCACCCATCTCCCATGTGGTCTTCTTCTGGGTCTTTTCTTGTCCCTTGGAATCCAATCTAAAATTTCAACTATCCATCGATGGTCTGTTCTTCTGGCAGTATGTCCAGCCCATTGACATTTCAGGGATTTTACTCTGATCATGATGTCTTCCACTCTTGTCATTTTTCTGATCCACGAGTTCCTCTTCTTATTTCTCCTGGTTACACCAAGTATGCACCTCTCCATGCTGCTTTGAGTTGTCTGCAGCCTTTGTATGTCTCTTTTAGTTAAGGTCCACGTCTCTGCACCATATGTAAGCACTGGAAGGATGCAATGATCAAACACTTTTCCTTTAAGACATAATGGCATATTGCTCTTGAAAATTATGCTGTTTCTTCCAAAAGCTCTCCAGGCAAGTTTTGTACGCCGATTAATTTCTTCATCAATGTGACCCCTCACTTGATATCTGCTGTCCAAGATAAACATATGCATCTGTTATCTCCAGTTTTTCTCCATCAGTCGATAAATCTTCATTTCTTGTAAAGGCATTGCACATCACTTCTGTCTTCTGAAAATTCATTTTTAACCCCACTTCTTCACTCTTGTCATCAAGTTCCTGGATCATACTCTGCAGCTCTGATGGGTAGTTGCAAAAATGACTACATCATCAGCAAAACAAAGGTGAGTTAGATAATTTCCATTAATCTTTATCCCTTTGTTTTCCCAGTTCAGTGATTGAAAGACATTTTTCAATGTGGCATTAAAGAGCTTGGGAGATATGGTGTCACCTTGTCTCACTCCCTTTCCAATTTTTATGTGTGCTGTATTCTCAAACAGTCGAATCTTTGCACTTGCATTTTCATAGATGTTATTAATAATATTAATGTATGCATCTTCAATACCACAAGATTTCAAAGCCATTGTAACTGCTGATGGTTTCACTGAATCAAAGGCCTTTTCATAATCAATGGAAGTTCATATTCCCTCGCTCTTTCAATTAGTTCTGTCATTATGCGGATATGATCTATAGTGCTGTAGCTACTCCTGAATCCAGCTTGTTCTCTCGGTTGAGCCTGTCCAGTGTCACCTTCAAGCTGCATGAAAACTTTAGTGAAGATTTTATAAACCACTGATAGGAGGCTGATAGGTTTGTAGTTCCTGAAATCCTCAATGTACCTTTTTATGTAGCTGGATAATTTTAGTGTTGTTCCAATCCTCTGGAATCTTCCCTTCATTAAGGTATCGAGTGAAAACTTGAGCGAGTACTATTTCAATTTCTCCACTTGCTTCTTGTATGATGTCTACAGTAATTCCATCTTCTCCTGGAGCTTTTCCCCGCTTCATGTTCTTGATTGCATGTGTAACTTCTGCTGGGAAGACTGGAAGAACTCTGGTACCTTTCATGATGTCTGGAGTACATGTATCATCCCTTCCGTATAATTTGGAAACAATGTACATCATAATATATATAATTAATTTATATAAAAACTAATTACATGATGACATTCAGTTAACTTAAACATGAATTCTAGAAGTCTCATTTGGACCCAAAAATTTTCTATTATAGCATTATGGAAATTGAACTGGGAATCATTTCTGAGCTGCTCCAGTAAGGCCATTTCTATACTAAGAAGAGCTTAACCACCAAATCTTTTTTTGACCCCAGTGTTTTTTTCCACACAGGTTTTTTTTTCAGAGCTAAAGAGCTGACGTGGCCAGCATAATTTATTTGCATTTAAACATCTTACTAACCACGGAGGTTTAGAATAAACAGAATCGGAAAAGTGCCTTGTGTATTCACGATTTTTATCTTTGTATTTTGCAATAAGACTTAGTTTAGGATTTGGTATTTATAATCAATTTTTTTCCCCGTAATCTTTTTTTCTGGAAGGACATCCCTTCAAATAATTTATTATACATTTGTGGATTTCATCGCGCTCAATATAAAAATACACACTCAACTTATCAAAACTTCAACTTAAATGAAATGATAAAAAAAAACAAAAAAAACAACAACATAAGGGTGGTAAAGTTGTGTATGGGGCTTTTAACTCACAAACTTTTAAACACCTGCCATCCACTTTAAAAGTCCATCTCCCCATCTACGGATGGCCTTAAGTCTTTGCTTTCCCGCGGCTTGTTCGGAGTCGAGCCTGGCTAATAACCTCATTTCTTGTTTCCAAGGTTAAACCTTGGCATCTTCAGGATCACCAGGGAATCTTCGGTGAGCTGAGATTCCCCACTACTCTCTGGTAGAATTCTTCAAACTTTGAGAAATATCCGTTTGCTTCGCATTGAGATAACAGCCTCAAATTTCACCATCCCAGAGTTAAGTAGATATTTAAATGAACGAAAATAAATGTTTCACAGAAAATTTCCTAAGAAATTGATTTAAGACAAAAGATGGCCCACCTCCGATTACTGAGATCCCTTTAAGTATACGCCACTGTGTGTGTATGTGTTTAACGACCATCTCGAGCAACTCAGTGGGCTCTAGTTAGTTGCCCATCCCTAGTTTAGTGTCACTGGTTCTAGGGAAGAGAAAATGCCAGTGTTGTAAGACAAACTCACCACACATTGCTCATCCAGTACTCAAGCCAGGGCCTACTCAGATGAACAGTCAGAAGCCAGCTCTCGGACCACTGTGCCACCAGGGCTGCTAGAATCTCTTCATTTTGTGATTCTTACTCATGTGATTAGATTTATTTACATAGGGGCACATGTGCATTCAAATTTCAGTTTCACAGACATTAACTAAAATATAAGGCCAACAAATTCTAGTAATTATTTGTTTCAGGAACTTACTAATTCTAATCATTGCTCCAAATGAACCCATCAATCAAAAATCAAAGTACATGCCAAATTTCTTGCAAATGCTATTTTTTACAAGCTATGCTGTCATATTTTTTAACTTGTTAAGAGTCCATCACTCAGCTGATGAAAAATGTGATACCACCATTTGGCCTTAAACTCTGAATGTAGAAGGTGCTAGTCTCATGTCACTTACATGCCCTGTCCTAAAAAAAAGGGAAGAGTTTTATTTTACTTTTATAGACATTTTTGTGTTTTGTTTCCCGTGAAAAAAATCACAAATGTCTGAAAACATGGGGAAAAGTTGGCTAGTGGTCTGGAGTGCAGGTCCCTGACTTCTTGTTCTTTTTGATCTTGAGTAAAATCCTGGGTCAAAACATGGATGTTGTGCTTGTTCATTTAGTTCTGGTTATGTCCCTTCAATGGAACCAGCAGCACCAAATTAGGGATAGGTGACTCATTATATTCTTAGATGCTCATGCAAATCAGTTCAGCCCGAGGCAAAAAAGCAAAAAAATTAGACAAATATACTAATACTTGTAAAGTAGTTATTATGTTGTACCATAGATAAGATATGTGCCTTTTTTCAATAAAAACCACCTCCATCGTGAGGACCTATGATGTGAATGCATGACCACAGCATGTTACTGACAACAATGACTGAAGTTTGCCAGAAACCATTGTTAGTGAACTATGGAAGATTGAAAGAATGTTGCCTTCTCTGATGAATCACATTTTCGACTGCATCAAGTGGATGGACTATGGAGAGTAAAGTGAACAGCTGCAGAGAAAATGGTACAAGATGCTTCAACTCCACAGGTACAGGCAGGGTGTAATTCTCTGGCAGATGTTTTGCTTGGAAACTCTTGGTCCCCTGATAGTGGTAAATGACTTCCTGAGTGCCACTTTGCACCTGTTCATCATTGCAGACCAAGTTCATCCATTTATGCTGACAGCACTTCCAGACCAAGATGGGATGTTCCAGCAGGACAGTGTGCCATGTCATAAGGTAAGGTCTGTATCATCCAGGTCTGGTTTATGGAACATGAGGACTTCCATGGTTGCCCATGTCACCCAGTATGAACCCAATTGATCATTTTTGCATACATGGATCGGCAGTCATGTTTTATGGATCCTCCACCTCAAGCACTAGATGAGCTACAGGCAACACTTACATGGATATGGTACAGCATACCAGTGGACACTTTCCGAGGACTTGTGGCATCCATGCCTCATCACGTTCCCTCAGTGATGTAGAACCTACACAATACTAAGTAAGTGATCATAATATGAGCTGCTCCTACAGTGCATATTTTAATGTATATATTTGTGGATGAAATTTTTAGGCACATTTTGGAATTTTTATGTTAGTATCAATACTCGCCTTATTTGATACCCCTAGGCAGTTGCTTTGGTTGCCAGTCATATTACAGTGGGTCTTTTTGTATGTGTGTGTGGTGAGATTTATTTATATTGTAACATTGTGCTCTTCTTTTATAGTACCTGAAGACAAACCAATGACTCCTCCAAAATTTATTCAGACCCTTGGAAATTGCTCTGCAAAGGATGGTGAATCAGTAGTGTTAAAATGCACAGCATCAGGTGATCCTGAACCTCATGTTGAGTGGCTTAAAAATGGAGCGGTAAGATCATTTACAACCGAATTTTTTCATTGCTGTGGAAGTTTACTTTCTGTGAGTTGTTGTCACCACTGCTTTCATTTTGGTACTTTTGCTTTTACAAAAGAGCTCCACACATACTGTTTCTTAAATTAATTATTGGCTGCGTAGTAATAAGAACCCTTCAGTTTTTGATGAAATTCTATAAACCTATAAATCTCTCAGAATTAAAATAAAACTATCACTCATGGCAGATTTGCATTTCTCATAAACTTGTAAACTTCCCTTCATGATATTTTTCAAGTAGTCTGATGATGTGCCATTTGTGTGGATTCCATGCCATTGGCTGTAGCTGGCTTTTTGTTAACACCTGATATTTTCATAGCAAAACTTTGTAACTAACTCATTTACTCCTCCTAGGTGCTACAAAGCATAAATATTTTAAAACTGGTCATGTGGAAAGTGTGCTTCATGTAAAACAAACATGTTTTTACTTCTAAGAAGTTTAATAAAGCCATTAATTAACACCAGTAGCTTTCTCATTTGACTGAAAAATTTGCAGGCGAGAATACATGAATTCAAGAAAGAGTAAAGCATTTCCCGAATGTTTTGTAATGACAGATTTTTTCAGGAAAAAATTTTCTTTGCCTCTGTCACCTGAGGAGCTATTGGCTACTTTTGAATTTTTGTTGTGTTAGCTCACAGAAAATTAGTATTGGATGGATGAAAAAAGTAGCTCATGTGTCCAAATCAAATATCATTTTTATTTCAAATGTGTTTTACAGTTCTATTAATTCTAGTGCATAAAAATGTTTGAGGTGAGCAGTGCTTCTCCATATCATAATGTTGTGACAGAAGAATGCAATGGAAAGGATAATGTTTGCATTCAGCAACAAAAGCACCTATGAAGGTAAAGACCATTTGACATATGATGACATGACTGGGCTATTGTGGCCAACACCCCTATTGAATACTGTTGTTAACAGTATGCCGTCAGACTATAAGGCTGCAGCAGGTGCAAAGTAACATCCCACTGGACTGTGGAAGATTAAATGGACAGCTTTGTTTGATGTATCAAGGTTCCAGTTACAACACATTGATGAGATGGTACATGATGTCATGGACCCCAAATGTCAAATTACAGGGCATTACAGGCTGCTGGAAGCAGTGTAACTTTCTGGGCCATGTTTATGGAGTTTCTTGTACCTATTGAAACCACTGTCACACCACAAGGCTACATTGATGTATGGTACCTACCAGCCACCTACACCCTTCATTGCTCTCAATTTCCCACAGCAGGATGCTTTCTCTCAACTAGACAATTCCCTGTCTTATTACATCCATTTGGTGTATGACTGCTTGGAGGAGCATTCCAGTGAGTTTGCAACCCTTGAATGGCCCTTACTCTTAAGATCTGAACCTAATTTAGATCTATAAGACGAAATAGAGTGATGCATTCCATCCCCAAACCCATCACTGGCAACCAGAGCACATTTAAGTAGACAGGGGGCCCGGGGCGGAATAGTATTTTGGGGCCCCAATATTAGTGGCACATCTAGTATTTCACTATGGGTGGATGAATAGAAATACCCAGGAGAAAACATTCCCAAAATATGAAGAGGAAGCCATAAAAATATCCCCGCCATATTGAAGTGTGTATCCCATGATTCATGGACAAATCAGTGTTAGGAAGAAAATGTAAAAATGCATGGTTGAAAAATGGATACCAGTTCAGTTCTGCTTCCCCCCCGGTTCAGCTTGTTGAAATTATATCGAAGTAGTGGGCAAAGTAGTATAATCCAAATATCATGATTCAAATGAATTCTTAATGTATGAAAATTTTCCCCAATTACAAAAACAAAAAAACATCTGTAATGCTTTTCAAAGGTTTGAGGATGGACAAAGGGAAACTATACTTTTTGCAGACCCTTCCTGAAGAAGCTGAAAGAAATAGATTTTTTTTTCACAAAGCAGTTTCTTATAGTTTTTGCTGTGCTATCTGCAAAAAAAGAAGCTTTAGAATTCTGTCAATTCTTCAAGTATCCTGCATAATTCTGGGGGCCCATTAAAAATTCAAGGCCCGAGGATTCATCCCCCTATTAAATGGGCTTTGCTGGCAACTCTCAGCACTTCATAGACTGCTGTTTTGGAATTATGAGCCACAATACAACCTGAACTTTTCAAACTCTTGGTAAAGTTCATACCGTGACATGTTGCTGCTGTTGTAATGATAAGTGTTCCTCACAATATTAGGTTGGTGTGTGCAATAGATTACCCTTTAAGTGCATTTATCCATTGAATGCACTGAAATGTGAAGATAAATTTCAGGTTAAATTGTTTCTTTGATGTGTGTAATAGGCTTTCAAGAGCTAGAGTGTGTTGTACACCTGAATTTTCAAGTTGTATTTCAAATTCTCTTGACTTATTAACTATATGTCAACAAAATAGTTTCCATATCATCTACTGTTTCGCACGTTACTAGAAATTCGAGCACGGGAAAAATGTCCATATAATAAAAAAATTTATTTCAACTTGTCACTAATATTTCTTTTTAATGTTCTTTATAATAGTTTAGAATTTTATTATATGAAGATTACAAATTTATATGAAAAAAATGTTTTTATATGTACAGTCATATGCATCATAAGTTGTCAAAGTCCTCCAATACGTAGAGACAATATGTATTAAATGATTAACATTATTCCAGTTTTTTAACTCATGATTTACGAAATTAATACAATAGAAAAGAACTTTCGAACCTCTTGATTATGATGCGTTGAATCAGTAATAAGCCATCTTGTTATAGAAGAAGGCACGATTTTTCTTTCTTGTAGTATTAGCTTCCAAGTTGAACTTCGATCTTATAATTTCTTATTACAGATGATGGTTGCATGTTTCGTTTTCCGTGGCTCGATATCCCAAACTAGTTGCAATTCCTTCTTTTTGGAATCATCTTCTGTGGGTATTATGATCTACTTCTCATACACGTTGTATTTCGGCCACTTACATCGATTTTACTGGCGGCGTCCGACATTCCACGGCAGTTGTACTCTTGCGCATGCTATTTTTGGTATTAATGCTCATTCTTAGTCGTGTTTTGATATAATTGAATGATATGAATTTCTGATTCTAAATTAATTGGTGTTGCCATTCATTTGTTGAAAACAATTAATAAGGTCTTTTATTATATTTTTTAGCGTTATTTTCTTTTTCGATAAAATATTTCCAAGCGTACGGTAGACTCATTGGATCATTATTATTACAATTTATTTCTTTAGTTTTTTCAATCATTACTGCTTCTGAGGTTAATATTTGATTTTTAGTTTTATGTGAGGTTATTAATTTTGCATCATACCAATCAGGATAAGCTTCATTTTCAATACAATGATTTATTAATGATGTTTTGTTTTCTTTTTATTCCAGTTGGATATATGTTCTTTTAATCTGGTCTTAAACCTTCTTTTGTACTTCCTTTGTATACTTTATTTCTTTCATTTCTTTCTATTTCTGTATAATATTTTGTTGGTATAGAATATACTCCGGCTTTATCAAGCATTGATCTTCTTTCATTTCCTGTAGTTAATATAGTTTCGTTATCTATGACGGTTTCTGCTAATATCATTTTTTCTTTAACGCATTCCTTCTTTAGGATATTTGTTATTGGAGGAATGTAGGGAATTTTACCAGCAAATTTTATTTCATTTTTTGTTTATTTTTACTTTCATTTAAAGATTTCTTTGTATTTTCAAGTATATCATCTATGATCTTTTTCTTGTATCCAAATTTCATAGCAGTTCTTTTTATCCAGTTAATCTCTATCTTTTCTTTGTGTTTATTACAGGAATGGGTTAATCTCTTCTTATGTAAAATTGAAGTGCTGCCCTTTTATATTTCCAAGGATGATTTGAATCAATCGGAATTATCGTTGGAGTATAAGTTGGTTTTTGATATACTTCGTACTCAATCATATGATTTCGCCTGAATAAAGAAATGTCTAAATAGTGTAGTTGTCTGTTAACTTCTTTTTCCATAGTAACTTGTATTGTAGGATAAAAACTATTGTATTTTTTTACAAATGTTTCAAGTTCTTTTTCAGATTGCTTCCAGAAGATAAGGATATCGTCAACGTATCTTACGTATAGTATTAGTTGTTTTTGATTGAATGAATCCAAGAGTTTATTTTCTATGTCTTGTAATATTATTTCAGTAAGAAGTCCCAAAATTGGTGATCCCATTGGTGCACCTTGTTTTTGTCGGTATATTTTTATCCTACAATACAAGTTACTATGGAAAAAGAAGTTAACAGACAACTACACTATTTAGACATTTCTTTATTCAGGCGAAATAATATGATTGAATACGAAGTATATCGAAAACCAACTTATACTCCAACGATAATTCCGATTGATTCAAATCATCCTTGGAAATATAAAAGGGCAGCACTTCAATTTTACATAAGAAGAGCATTAACCCATTCCTGTAATAAACACAAAGAAAAGATAGAGATTAACTGGATAAAAAGAACTGCTATGAAATTTGGATACAAGAAAAAGATCATAGATGATATACTTGAAAATACAAAGAAATCTTTAAATGAAAGTAAAAATAAACAAAAAAATGAAATAAAATTTGCTGGTAAAATTCCCTACATTCCTCCAATAACAAATATCCTAAAGAAGGAATGCGTTAAAGAAAAATGATATTAGCAGAAACCGTCATAGATAATGAAACTATATTAACTACAGGAAATGAAAGAAGATCAATGCTTGATAAAGCCGGAGTATATTCTATACCAACAAAATAATATACAGAAATAGAAAGAAATGAAAGAAATAAAGTATACATAGGAAGTACAAAAGAAGGTTTAAGACCAGATTAAAAGAACATATATCCAACTGGAATAAAAAGAAAACAAAACATCATTAATAAATCATTGTATTGAAAATGAAGGTTATCCTGATTGGTATGATGCAAAATTAATAACCTCACATAAAACTAAAAATCAAATATTAACCTCAGAAGCAGTAATGATTGAAAAAACTAAAGAAGTAAATTGTAATAATAATGATCCAATGAGTCTACCGTACGCTTGGAAATATTTTATTGAAAAAGAAAATAACGCTAAAAAATATAATAAAAGACCTTATTAATTGTTTTCAACAAATGAATGGCAACACCAATTAATTTAGAATCAGAAATTCATATCATTCAATTATATCAAAACACAACTAAGAATGAGCATTAATATCAAAAATAGCATGCGCAAGAGTACAACTGCCGTGGAATGTCGGACGCCGCCAGTAAAATCGATGTAAGTGGCCGAAATACAACGTGTATGAGAAGTAGATCATAATACCCACAGAAGATGATTCCAAAAAGAAGGAATTGCAACTAGTTTGGGATATCGAGCCACGGAAAACGAAACATGCAACCCTCATCTATAATAAGAAATTATAAGATCGTAGTTCAACTTGGAAGCTGAAACCACAGGAAAGAAAAATCGTGCCTTCTTCGATAACAAGATGGCTTATTACTGATTCAACGCATCATAATCAAGAGGTTCGAAAGTTCTTTTCTATTGTATTAATTTCGTGAATCACGAGTTAAAAAACTGGAATAATGTTAATCATTTAATACATATTGTCTCTACGTATTGGAGGACTTTGACAACTTATGATGCATATGACTGTACATATAAAAACATTTTTTTCATATAAATTTGTAATCTTCATATAATAAAATTCTAAACTATTATAAAGAACATTAAAAAGAAATATTAGTGACAAGTTGAAATAAAATTTTTTATTATATGGACATTTTTCCCGTGCTCGAATTTCTAGTAACGTGCGAAACAGTAGATGATATGGAAACTATTTTGTTGACATATAGTTAATAATTTCTGAAACCACGTAACGATTTTGACAAATGTTGAATTAATATAATCTCTTGACTTAGTTGTACTTCTGTTTTCAAGAATATTGTATATGTAGGTTATATTAGTTTGATTGATCTGTGCATGTTCCAAAATCTGCAGTATTAGCTGTAGCAAAATTGTAAAGCAGTGTAGTATGGTTTGCTACAGGAAGATGACTTTGATTAAAATAGTTAAATAACAAGTAAGTATAACACTTTATTCTCTGTACTGGCTTAATATTTGTTTTATAAGTAACTTCTTCAGGAGGCATTAAAACGGAGAACTAACAAACATTGAACTCTTTCTTAGATTAATTTAGAAATCAAGACTGTAAAAAAGATTGTTAGTGGGTCAAATAAATGACTGTTTAGTTACATCCATTATTCAAGGAACAATTTCAAGAATATATTTAGGCTTTTTGTACTGTTGTTTGTTATTGAAAATTTTTAATAAGAATCTTCCTCTTTATCAAGAAACTATCGCTGCAAAGTTTTCAATAAGAATCTTCCTCAAGAAACTATTACTGCAATAGTTACAGTTAAGTGCTTCCAGTAGCAACTAACCCATATGATCACTGACAATTGAGTATTTCTTTTAATTTCCTTTCTGAGATGCCCTGTCGACAACCAGTAAATTTTAAAAAGTCCCAGTTTATTTTATAGTTACTCTTATATGTCTAATTGAGCTTTTTTTTTGTCTTGGAAATAGTTTAATTGCTGATGTATGTATGTTATTCAAAATTAATTTTCATTTGACAATTTGTCTATCCCACATCTGGAAGCTTACATCTACAATCTGTGTTGTAAACAATTCTTTGCATGAGATATATTTTTTAATTTGTTTAAGGTTTGAGATTTGGTTCGGTAAATTTCAAAACAATACTCAATGTTGGAAAGATATTGGTAAATTTCAGAACAGTACTCAGTTGTTTAAGGTTCTGGGTGGTGGTGGGGGGGTGAATCGCGCTACTTACTTTTTTTAAGTTTGGAGGAGGATTTGTGATGGTGTCGGCTGTTTCTGCTGGAAATAGCTCAGTTGTTATGCCCTCCAGACTAATGGCCACCAGGTACAAAAACATTCTGAACAATTTTGTACTACCTATGCTGTGGTAGTAATTCAGCACAGATCTTTTGCTGTTACAGAACGATGGAGTGCCTTGCAACACAGCAAGGTCTGTCCGGGCCTGGTTTGCAGAGCAGGACATCCAAGTGTTGGATCAGCCAGCCCAAAGCCCCAATTTGAATCCTGTAGAACATCTGTGGGATGAGCTGGAATCTGATCTCGGCTGGTAAGACTGTTCTCTAGAGCACCTCTGGCAAAAGCTTTGCAGGAGGAATGGAGGAAAATTCCAGTACAGAACTACTGGCATCTCATGGAAATCATGCCTAGAAGAGTCATTGCAGTTATAATGGCCTAAGGTGGGCCAACTATGCACTGATTTTGGCTAATAAATGCTCTTGTTTCTGTTTGACTTGCAAGTCTAACAAAACCGAATTCGACAGACATAAGAAAATCTGGTTGCAAAATTAATTGGGACACACTTAAAATTTCAAGATATCAATGTGTCATTGTAAGCAGGAAATTAAAATAAGAGCCTGATGTTGGTAAATGGAAGGACATAATCAGTGATCACATGGTTTGGTTAGTATCAGAAGAATGGTACCAAATGATTAACCGTAATGCTTGCGGTTGTGAATGATGATAAAGGATCTTCCTGGAAAACTTACCACCAAGAAACATTACTCTACTATATTTGAAAAAAAGCTTTGCAAATTGTTTTTAGAATTTTCTTGGAGATGGTGTTTAATTTCATAACTAGAATTCATTGTTCATCTCTTCAGCAGTGAAGAGCTAGTTGTGTTTTAAAGCATGTTCATCATGATTACAAATAGATGTGCACATCTATGTTTCTGTCTTCTAATTTGTTTTTGTTTATTATTGCATATTATTTTTTTAGTACTGGTTGTTTTAAACTTACATATGACATTATTGTTTCAGATTGTTCATTCATCAAAAGCCTTAAGTTTGAAATATAAGAGTGGTGTTGCAACTCTTACCATTGATGAAGTTTATCCAGAAGATGCTGGAGAGTATACATGTAAAGCAACCAACTCCATGGGGACAGCTTCAACAAAATGCAAACTTGCAGTAACAGGTACATTGTCTGCAAAATTTTACATTGTCTTTTTTAGTCTGTTCCATGAAATATTATCTTTTTATGAAAGTGTTGTTCCTGCATTATGCTTTAGTGTATTAGTTGAAGCATTCATGAATTAAGTTTACAGCTAGAAGCCACTTACACATGTGCAGAATATTTTCAGCATTGTGCTTAATTTCAGAGAAATCTGCGAGAAGGACTGTATTCACTGGCATTGTCAGTGAAAACTGATGTGAACCTTTATTATTTTTTTTCAGTTTTTATCAAGGCATTAAAAAGCACTAACTGTGTACCTTTACATAAAAAGAAAAATATTTGGTACATATATATGCATGTATGTGTAGCTAATATACATCTATGTAAAAGATTATGCTTATAGGACTGACTTTTTGTACTTCAGCTTTTGTCTGGTACCACTTAATTCTACATGACATGGAACTGCTTTTGCATATTTCCTGAAAATGTGAATGTTCATTAATATGTAAATTGAACCATAGTGGTACCATACATTTTTTCACCTGTATGAAGGATTTTTTGTAATGAATGATGGTAATACATGATCTCACAGAGGAAGTTGAAAGACTAATTTTCTAATATTTGGAAAATCAAAATTTGGTCAAGATGTCTTACAAATACCAAAATGTTCAGGCTAAGAATCACAGCTTTTATATAAAGAAGTTCAAATTTCCTACCCTGCAATTCTTCCATGGTGAAGACTTTGTACCTCTGTTCTTTTCTGACTCAAATTTCATTTCTTCCATTTTCTACTCCAATTTCATTTCTTCCGATTTTTATATGATTTTCTTTAAAATGCACCGTGATAGTCATGGCTTTCATAAAGACAAAGTTGCTGTTGATGGAAATTGAATAGATTTAAAGTGAACAGTAATCCAGTGCATGTTTCAAGATATGGTTGCTGCAGGTTATAGGAGGTCAAATGAGGGTCAGTTTTAATCAAACATAAGTACCATATATACTCCCATATAAGCCGATCTCATGTATAAGCCCCAACTTCAGCAGCTAAAAATTGGTGAAAATCCTTGATCCGCATATAAGCCAACCTTAAATTTCAAGATTTTGGGAAACTTATTTATTATTATAAAATATGAAGATTTCAGAGATTACCTTCTTTAAAATTCTTCAAAATCTGATTTTGTATTGGAGTTTCCAAATGATTCCTGTAAATCCACTTCTGTTCCGCTTGCATTGTCAGTATAAACATCATCAGCAAATTTATTATCGTTCCTTATATCGAAAATCTTCAACCAGTGAAAGATTTGCACTCACTTTTAATCACGTTATGATTTTGGACGTCTGAAGCTTAAAAAAATCCTGTATTTAGAAATGATACTATTGTAAAATAGCATAAAAAGATTGTACTCACAAAGTTTTTTGATTGGTCCTCTTCCTTTATTGCTATCGTTTTCGAGGAATGCAGGAAGTTTTCTAGATGTTTTTAACTAGAAAGATTTTAAAGTTAACATTGGTTCATAGTTTCAGACTTGTTCATTTTTCATCAGGTTTTAACCAAGACCATTTTTAACTGTACATACTCACCTTAGGAGACGAAAAAGTCTTCAGGGTTCTTGCAGGCGATAATATGTCAATAAAGTTTGTATAACTGAAAATGACATGGTACATTAACTTCAAAAACGATAGCAATAAAGGAAGAAGACCAATCAAAAAACTTTGTGAGTACAATCTTTTTATGCTATTTTACAATAGTATCATTTCTAAATACAGGAATTTTTTAAGCTTCAGACGTCCAGAATCATAACGTGATTAAAAGCGAGTACAAATCTTTCATTGGTTGAAGATTTTCGATATAAGTTATGAGCAACACGTTGAATTAAGTTATTCCTATAATAAGGAATAAATATATATATAAAATCATCATTCCTGTTGTCACCACCTGAATCGTAAATCAGATCATCTTCCATTCCATCCATGGAATTACGTATACAGCATTTTTTGAAAGATTGTATTACCATTTCTGATGGAATTGTGTCCCACATGTTTCACCCACAAAGTAACAAGGCCAATATCAGCTTTTTCCAAGTTCCCACCTTTTGTTGTTTCCACATCTGATGATGAGATCCATTCAATCCATTTCTGTCAAAGTTTGTCTTTGAAAGATTTTATCAAACTAACATCAAATGGCTGCAAAAGTGATGTTAAACCACGAGGTATTACTATCAGTGTACTGTTAGTTTTCTTTGCCTTTTTATTTTTAACATCTTCAGTTTTATGTGCTCTAAAGGCATCCCGCATGAGTGGTTGTTCTCCTCCTCAACAGCCAAGTGATATATCCGATGTCTTATTCACTGTGTATCTGGTTCTACAGGTAAGAGGATGCAGCACACAGTCCCTCAGGGGAAATAAAATAAGTAGATTCCTTCATGTTTGGAAGCGAGAAATTCCGTGGACTCAATTTAAAACAAGATTAGGTATTGCATATTTCATGTTAGCAGCCCCTATTCCCATAGGAATTCTACTCTGGGTGACAAAATATTCCATAATTGTGTTTTATTTCTTAGTGACTCTCATATAAACCGACCATTCCAAACTTTGAAAGCGGGATTTCTTCCAAAAACTTTCGTCTTATACACGAGTGTATATGGTACATTAGTCTTCTTTCACCACCCATTTTGTATAATTATGTGTTCCTTTCCCCACGTGCAAAGTAAGCCTGAGATTAGATATTCTCCTCCTAATGCTCTTACAAAACTGCACTGGTAAGAAGGGATTCATCTGGATTTTATGATTGGTGAAAGATAGTTCTTTATTCAGATTTTTATGTCAGTTAATGTTCTACAGAAAAAGTTTACCATGTGTGCAGGTTTCTTTGTGCTGATGACCCAGTCCTGTTGGTGGAGAGCAAAAGTGAGTTGCAGTGTATGTTGTCCCGGATGTACGAAGTTTATATCAAATTCAAACTGAGTATTAATATGGGAGAAATCAAAGTTATGTGACAGAAATCATATTAGCGAGAATTATAGAGGAGAAATTTTTTAGGTACATTACCTCTCAAATTTTTGATCTATACACTACATCATCGTCAGGAGTTCCTGCACCTTCGTTTTTCCACAGGTACCTGTGGAAGAAGTAGGATGCAGTAAACTACATGCAATTCGATACACAATTATGATTGCTGTGAATAATCTAATCAAAAGTTTGTACTGGCATGTTTTCATGCCAAGTAAACTGCATCACACACCTATATTTTTGCTGTTTGGTGACATTGTACTAGAGTGCGAGATTTGTACTACTGCTTCAGGACATCTGCACATCAAGCATAATTGCATCATATACCTGTATTTCCATTTTGAAGACACAGATGATGTGCAAGATTTGTTATGATACTGAACTATTTGTCAATACTTAGTCATACACTTGTCATGTATGTTGAGTTTTCTTAACTCATTATATTTTATCTTTTAAATCACCAGTCTCTCTGTGTCTGTAATTCTTTTGATCAGGATCTTGTCTAGTTTACTTGCCATTCAAATGAGCTCTGTGATTGCCTTCATCTGCTGTGATATCTGTATTTATCTTATACTAAATTTTATTTTGAATTTCATTTACTTTGGCCTCCACTATCAAGCTTTTACTCCCTTAACTCTTTACAGCAGTGGTCCCCTGTCTTTTTGCTTAGCTGGGCCACTTTTTGTTATTAAGCAGAAAGTTGAATTTGAAAAACAAAATATTTTGCCGGTGGATTGAGTACAAAATAGGTTTTGTATAAACTACATTATGCAAGCCATTGTTTAAAGACATTATATTTTTATAAATTCCTCCACCAAATCTTGAAAATTAAAATAATAAAATACAGTGGATCCCGTTTAAGAAGTTTTCATTGGGACGAAGTGATGAAAACTTCTTAAGCGGGAAAACTTTTAAACAGGAAGCATCTGATTGGGTTTTGTAAGACTTTAGCAATTAAAAATGTTGCAGAGATTAAATCCAGAAATCACATTTTAGTTAATTTTAAAGTAACATTAAAAATTTCACAACTTACCCATTTAAACTTGAATATGAGGATTGAAAGCTGCATTTATTATGCTACAGGATTACAAAAATACTGATCTAAAAGCATTTGTTTCTTCCTTTTTTCTGCTAGATTCACAAAGTACGTGTCGATTTCCCTCAGATTTCTCATTGTGTCAGCTGGAACACGTTCGTGGCTTTCTATAAAGCGGCAAAAAGTTTCTAATGCTTTACCAGCTTCAGCTGAAGTTGGAATTGGCCTGCTTTCATCTTCTTGCGTTTCTGGTTCATCGTCCTCTTGCGTTTCGATGTCGCTAATATCGTCGATATTTTGCATTTCAAAAGTGGGAACATCTTTGTCAACTTTTACAAACTCTTCAATAGAAGATTTGAAGTTTAGTATTTTTTGCAAACTTTCCCAAGCTTCATTGTTGTCATGACTGTTTTCTTCATCAGAAAAACTAAGTTCATCAGCATTGAAACCAGCTTTCCTGAAGCAATTTGTAATCGTTGAAGATGATACCTTTTCCCACAAAGAAACAATAAAATGCATAGCATCTAATAAATTCAATTTCAGTGTACATCTGGTATAACTTGAGTCTGATTCAAGCTTCTGCAGATTCAAGCTTCTGCAGTAGCCAATAAACTAAACGTTTCCTGTAGAATTGTTTCATGGTTTTAATTATTCCTTGGTCCATCGGTTGTAACACTGAAGTCGAGTTAGGTGGCAGAAAAACTACTTTTACATTTCCCAGATGATCCATGTTCTTTGGATGGGCTGTGCAATTATCCAAAAATAACAACACTTTTCTATTTTCTTTGGCCATTTTCTTCTGAAACTCCATTAAAAAGTCGTCAAAAATCTGAACTGTTATCCATGCGTTTTTGCTATTTCTGTAATTGCATGGAAAAGTTTTCACATTTTTGAAGCACCTCGGATTCTTCGATTTTCCAATGACCAATAAAGGCAACTTTTCTGTTCCATCCATATTAGCTCCTACCAGAACTGTCAATATTTCT
This sequence comes from Macrothele yani, assembly GCA_039090855.1. Lineage (NCBI taxonomy): Eukaryota > Metazoa > Arthropoda > Arachnida > Araneae > Macrothelidae > Macrothele > Macrothele yani. Next base: position 10,982,234 of record CM076992.1, read on the forward strand.
TTATTTTACTTTGACTCTATGTCTACTATCTCCTGTGAAAGAGTAGGTCTTGTCAGGAATAAGGTTGTAAAACAAAGCACGCTCGTCAGCGTTGAAAACATGTTTTGCTTCTTACGCTGATAACAGTTCTGGTAAAACATTAGATTTCCAATCATCCACTTCTTCGATGTTAACACTTTTTGATTCTTCACAAACAGTTTTTTTTATAAGTCAGTCCTGCTTTTTTTCCTAAAACGGTCGATCCATCCATTGAAAGGATTAAATTCAGCATTTAATTTCTTGGAAATCTCTTCTGCTTTCTCATGAAGAATTGTCCCGTTGATCGGAATGTTAGCGTTTCTTGTTTGTTTAAACCACACAAGAAGTTTTTCTTCGACATCCTCGTATTTACCCTTCTTAATCTTTTTTATTTTTAATGAATGGGAAGCATTTGCTAGCACAGTGTCCTGTTTTGCCACTATACCATTGAAGGTTGCAACAGGTAAATTTAGTTCTTTTGCTATCTGCACCCTAGTTAAATGCGGGTTTTCATCTCCTTTCGTAATAATGTTTCGTTTCTCAACCACAGATAACGCTTTTCTTTTGATGCCTTTAGATGCCATTTTTCTAGCTACGCATTTCAACAATAAAACTAAACGTTTAACTCCACGTATGCGAGGTGCAACATCTGAGTCTAGCTCTAACAGAATGACTAACTTTCAGCAGGTGTTTCCTTTTTCAGCCTTTCCCCAGCCCCAAAGATAAGGCGATTGTGATACACAAAATGTAGACACAGAAGAAGTGGGAGGAGTAAACATGACCCCCTGCGTTGACCATGGCAAGACGGCAGGGGCTTCGCTTGCTACATGTACGGGGAGAACAAAGAAATGTTTCCTCCCAGCTTCTTTGACATGTACGTATCTGCTGGACGAGTTCCAAAATCGTATGTTTTTACTTAAAAACTTGTGACACTTACAACTTCTTAAGTGGGAAAACGTGTAACATCGTTACTCCTTAAGTGGGAAAAATTAACATTAGCACTATGGGAAAAAAATCGGGACTCTAAAAATAAAACTTCTTAAGCGGGAACTTCTCAAGTGGGATCCACTGTATTACCTTTAAACTCAATATGATCCCTGATGTTGTTGAAGAGGGTATTAATAGAGTTGTTACACACTCAATCCCAAAATGTTATACAAATATTGATCATCATAGCTTGATCCCAATCTGGAAATCACCAGTTTACAAATACATGGAACTAAACATCATTTGTTTATCATCCAAAGCTCATAAAAATTTCATGAATATATAACTTTGCACAAGGAAAGATCACCACTTCAGTGGGATCTTTCCTTGTACAAAATTGTTCACCTACATAATAGTTACAAACAAACAGTGTGAATGTGTTCATTCTTTTCATCCACACCATGAAACATGGAAAGAGATGATTGAGTGTTGTATCTACTGAAGAGTTGTGCATTCTTCGTTTCTCTGCTGATTCAGTCATATTTTAATTTTTATCAATCAATGTTTAAAAAAACTGTTAGGTCCAACTGAAATCATAAAACTTCATCACATTAATTCTGGGCTTAAACTCTGGCCTTCAGACTCTCGCCTGAACCACAGAGAGGAAGTTGTACTTGCAAATCTTAACATTGGTCAGTCATTTCAACCTGTTATGTGGCAGCACTACCACTATGTGCAGAACATGCAATTCACTTCTTACTGTTTTCCACATCCTTTGTATGTATCAATGGTTTTCTTGTTCACCTTTAATGTTTCCTCACCAACTTTATCACACAACTGGGCTGCCACATTTTTAATGATCTGTGGGACATGTCATCCTTTTTGTCTGTTTCCCATTGTATTGGTTGGTTTGAGTTTGTGTAGATCTGTCTTTCTTTTGTTTTGGCTCTTTACTCAGTTTATCATATTTCCATTTGGTGACCATCATTTGTTGTCTTTTAATGTTTTGTTTTTCTACATTAACCTGGTGTTTGGCTCTGCTTTTTATTAATAAATCTGAAAACCAACCAACTTAGCTGCTCTCTTGGCACTCTCATTTTTCATGGTCATGCCTTTTTTTATCTATGCTTGATATAAAGGATCAAAGAATGATAAATAGTTTAAGACCTCATATGATAAAAAATCTCACATTTTTTTGTTCAAATGATTAAGGGGTCACATATGGCCCTTAAAAACAATGATCCTCTGAGTCAGTGGTGATACACTGACTCAGAGGATCATTGTATTTATGGTGACATGCACTCTCATTGATATCCTTCCTATACTGTGTTTCAACAGTTCAACCCTTGGTGAGATTTGTGTTTTTGTTCCCCCACCTGCTAACTACACTGAGTGATCACTGAATTATGACCACCCCTATCAAACGTGGATGTGGCCCGTTGACCACTTGATTTCTGAAAGAGCGTGTTTAGTTAACCGGCATAGCATATCTAAGTACGTGGAGCAGTATGCAGTAAAATTCGGAGAGTGATGGGTAAATGGAAAGATTTATCGGACTTTGAGAAAGGACAGATAGTTGACAGATTTTCCCAAACAGCTGAACTGGTGGGTTGTTCATAATACACCATAGTTAAAGTGTATCAGGACTGGCGTGCAAATGGAAAAACAATGACCCAGAGGCAAAACTGCGCAGGACAGCAAAAGGTTGATGTGAGAGGTGAGCACCGGGTCAGAAAACTTGTACAGGTCAACAGACGCAGCACTGTTCAACAGTTGACTACACAGTACAACAGAGGTCAACCCGGAACAGTATTTGTTGTGACCATGCGTCACATGGTAACATATTTGGGCTATTATAGAGGGATAATCAATATATACATATACACTGTGTTACATTGCATTATATGTTTACGTGGTTTATAAGCTAAATGCCTTGGTGTCTGCTCAAAAAGGAAAGTTTTCAAACATATCCACTAGATGCTTCTGTTCAACATGTTAATAATTATTTTAGTGTAACCTCCATAGTCCCAACTTCATTGACTTATATTCATTACTTATTGTCTTTCATTTGGGTTATAACAGCAGACAACCATTACTGATAGTCTTCCATTTGGGTTATAACAGCAGACAACCCGAATGACATCCTCTCCTAACCACAGTTCATCAGCACAAAAGACTCGCCTGGTGCAAAGGTCATGCAACTTGGACATTGGATGACTGGAAAAAAAGTGTGCTATTCTGACAAGTCAATTTTTTTACTCCACTCCGCGGATTGTCATGTACGTACTTGGCGCAAGCAACATGAGGCACTCAATCCATCTTGCATAATCTCCACAGTGCAAGCCAGTGAAGGTGGTTGTATTGTATGGGGCATGTTTACCTGGTAGGAACTTGGAACCGTGGTGCATGTGGAACAAAGCATGACTAGTGCCCACTATCATGAATTACTTGCTGACTCCATACACTCAGCAATGTTGCATTTTTTTCCGAATGACGATGGCGTCTCCCAAGATGACAATGCACCAGGCCACAGGTCCAATGTTGTGCAGGAATGGTTTGAGTAACACAGTTCACACTTCCAGCATATCGATTGGCCTCCAAACTCTCCCAATATCATTCATGTAGAGTACTTGTGGGACACTATGGAATGGCATATCAGGCTGCTGGATATACCAGTCACCTACATACTTGCATGGAAGGCCGCATTACACACAGCTTGGTTGACCATACCTTCCAACTGCTTCCAGCATCTTATTGAATCGATGCCATGTCAGATGGCTGCTGTACCAAGGTCAAAAGGAGAACCTATGAAGTATTAGGTTGGTGGACATAATTTAGTGATCACTCCGTGTATATCGTGCTACATTTGTCTCAGTGTTAATGGTTATATGTGAAATGTTGTTTTGATCACCATACTGACTAGTAATATTTTCCCTTGCAGCTGCAAAACAAAAGAGTGAAGAAAAGAAAAATCAAAAGGAGATATTAAACCTCCTCGTATGATTGAGCATCTGGAGAGCAAAGTTGTGAAAGATGGAGATGCAGTTACTCTTCAGTGTGTGATTAAAGGTAATTTCTTGTCACTAAGTGCACCTTATTTGTGTACAAATTCATGAAAACTTAGGGTTTTGTTTTATTTTTCGTATAAATGTATTCATTTAAAATATATATGTATAGTGGCCATCAAAACAGTTAACACAATATTGAATTACAAACAAAGCTGTGAAGATATAAAAATGTTCATTGTGCTGCTGTGTTAAAGCATACTAATGTCAAAGAACATGTCAGATGGGGAGTAATATGGAAATCAGAATTCCAGATTAAAAGTAGTGTTTTCCTTCAGATGCTACTAGTACAATGTGGGATATTCAGTATAAATAAAGAATAGGCATTTTCCTTATGTCGCACAGGAGGCATCTAGAAGATTCAGGACGATGGAGAGCCATTGGGATGTTAAAGGTGCCAGTTAGTCAATCACAGAGGTAGCTTGATTCTTTGACATCAACCATTCTGTGATCTCAAGGTTCTGTAACCAACTTCAAGCAGGTGAAACAGTTTTCCACAGATCTTTTGCAGGCAGTCTATAAGAGTGACAACCCACCAAGATTACTGCTACATTGTAGAGATGTGAATCACGTTACTTGTCACCATTATGACCAGTGACAAAAAGTAACAGTTATAAATTCACTGTTAAGAATGTTACAGGAGGTCAGCTTTCCATCTCTACTGTGACCAGAAGGCTCCATAGGAGTGGAGTCTCTGCTCACCCAATTGCTGAATGTGGGTCATGTTTCTTTCTGGAATCAAACAGCAGATGTATATAAGTCTGATGTGGTGCCAGAACCCATTCATTTCATCTCTCATACATAATACCAAGTTCTTTTTGTGGTGGTAATTTAAGTGTGTGGACTGGTTTTCCATTGGGTACCTATACTGACCTCCACATTCTTCTTTAAGGTCTTGTTAGGTACCGGGGGCAGAGACCATATGCTGGTGCAAATTTTATCCTAATGATGATAATGAACATCCCCACAGAGTTCACATTGTCGACTCAAGAACAAGGTATACAATGAAACTGGCCTACATTTTATCTCTACTTCAATCCCACTAAACATATCTGTGGGATGTCCTAGAGATCCCTTCTTAAACACTCGAAGGCCTGAATATGGCTCTCATTTGCCAATGGCAATTATTGCCTTCCCACTCACTGGATTATTTTATTAGGGGTATGACTCATTGGTGCCATGCCTGCATTTCTTCAAGAAGGTTCAGATTTCATAGTGACTATCCAGTTTGTATACGAAACACCCACCCTATTTTGGGGTTTCATCTTTCAAACATTTGCTTGTACCTCATACTTATAAGCATATAACATCATTGTACCATGCTGTGAAGTTAGACATAAATTGGGTAATTGCTTTTTGAACTCTGCCCATTTTCTTGTTTTATTTTTGATGGGCAATGTACACTTTACATATATGTGCATAAAGCTTCAATGGCATTTGCTGTGCAATAATACTATTATTCATATTGTTACTCATACTGTTACTCATATGAACAATTAGTTCAGTATTTTCAGTCACTCTTTTGGTTTTATAGATTTTGCTTCTGTTAAGACATTGGGCTTTTTGTAACCGTGTCTAGAGCAGAACTTGGGTTACGATGGTTTAAATGGCACATGCAGGTGGTCCTTCTTAATTCTAAATATTTCTACAGATAACTGTATAGATTCTGTGTCTAAAAATGACAAATCCCTGTATTTCACACATTGCATCAAAAAGGGCAGTAGTTTAGCCTACCCAAAATGGACATATCATTGTCACTTCAGTGCTACTATGATCATTGGCATGAACTTTTCCAATGTTTTTTGTGGCATGGTTAAGCTAGTTAGTCTATGTTGTCTGGAAAATATGCAAAACCTCCTGCATTATGCAATCAACCTGTTATGGTTGACCCTGTACATGGGTGACATGGAGAGAAAAGGTGTTAATTATATAGTTTTCATTATATCCATCATGAAAAAAGAATGTAGTATTCATAAAGTAATAGTCATTGCTGATAAAAAATAATGTATATTTGCTAATTTTTAAAAGATGTATAATTTGTCAATAGAGTTGCAGTTTATTGAAATAACATTTAATTTTATCACCTGTTTAGGCTAATCCAGTTTTGATGTGATGTGGCTACATAACAACAAAGAAATAAAGCCAAGTGATGATTTCCAATACATAAATGAAGGTGAAGTGTACAAATTAGTAATTCCGGAAGTGTATCCAGAAGATTCTGGAACATACACTTGTGATGCATTTAATGATGGAGGAGAAGTGTTCAGCACATGCACATTGGAAATCATTGGTAAGAAAGCATTACTGTTAATACTTAAATTTAAAGACTGCTATTTTATTGGTAATTCTGCGTGTCATTTAAAATATCTGTAAAGTCACTCTTTCATTTTAGTGCTGGAACACCTAGTTCAAAAAATTTTCAGTTTCCCATCACAGAAGCTGCTATGTAGTCCCAAGTTAATTGAAACAGTAATAATATTTTCAACATTTGTTTTGTTCTTTCAGATAATGGGATACTTTTTTTGGAACATAAAAATAGATTAAGTCTGTAATGCAATGCATTGGATTCAATTTTCAAAACCAGGTATTTTAAATAAGTAATTTTCAGGAATGGTGCAGAGACACAGACACTGAATAAAAGACATCAACAAAGATTATTGGCTACAGAGACAGACTTTTAGAGGCATTCTGCAAGAAAATCCAAATGTGAAAAAGTGCATAATACAAAAATTTGAGATATTATGAGTGTTAAAGTAGACATTCTTCAAACAATTGAGATGCAGAGATTACAATGGTTCGGCCATGTAAGGTGAATGTCATCAGAAAGACTTCCTAAAATTATGATAGTGAGAGGCTCTAGGAAAGAGGGAAAGCAGAAGACCAAGGAGAAAATGCGTGGAGGAGATTAAATTAATGGACTGTATGAAGTGATGGCCTTGGATAGAGAGAAGTGGAGGAAGACTCTGGCTGAACTGTATGGTCATGGAAATTCCTGATGATGATGAATTTTCAGGAAACTAAGCTTGGAAAGGTATTTTTAATCTTCAGTGATGGATGTGAATGAGAAGAATGTTTGCTGAAATGGAAATGATATGAATGTTGTTGTGTTTCTTTGAAGTCCATGAAATCCTTCAAAGTAGGAGAAAATCCTGATAGTTTGGCAGCAGAATTAAATGAGTGATGAATATGACATTTTTAATCAGGCATAGATTGTTCATTTCAGCATTGCTTCAAGAAGTCATGGGTTTGTTTCTAGAGCAGTACCTGAAACATAAGAACAGTACTCTAGATTACCAAAAATTGAAATATTTTTAGAGAATTGGAAATTACTTAAAAGAAAAATATACATTTATAGAAAAACTGATGGCATGCTTTTTTCAGTGCAGATTCAGTCAAAAAAGCTATGTGGAGAAGAGTCAGATTAAAAAGATGCTCAGAACAAAGTAGACATCCTCATTAAAAAGCATTTGCCATGACATCAAAGAAAATGCTTTAGTGTGTGTTACAAAAAGAACTGTTTTGTAAAATATTCATGCAATTATCCAAGAACATAATATTGTAATGTGAATTCTAATATATGTACAAATAACTGAGAATTTAGTAAATGTGAAAAAAGTCTTATCAGCAAAACTGGGATTTGAGTTCATTATAACCACAATGATCAGTAATGCATGTGGAAAGTGTAGGATAAAAACTAAGCTTTGTGACAAATGTTTTCATTGAGGAAGCCTTCTTAATGACTGCATATTGTGAGCAAAATATTGGGTAAGGGCATAAGTTCTCACCATCTAGGGTTGTCTGGCTTGGAATTTTTAATTGGGATTTTGAAGTATAGAGTAGGTGGCAGCATTGTGCAATTGGTTGGTTGGTTGTTAAATTTTTATGGCACAAGGGCCATGTGTGGCCAAAGGGTGCCCAACACAAGACAATCAAACAAACTTGTGTAATTGGTCAGCTGGAGCTTCGTAGCAATAATAAGCTGTTATGGCAATCGCAGCTCATTTAGTTTGTAACATTTAAGGTGTTAATATGAGTTTTGATAAAGTGCACATTCATCAGTGATTGATTAAAGAAATATGGCCACCGAGGCACTGGGACATACATATGTGCTGTATATGATGTGTATGCTGTTAAGTGAACAATCGTGCGAAGTTTTGTTCAGGTGATAGGGCCCATTCTCGAGTGCGTTATGAAGAAATATTAGCAATAATTGAATGTTTGCCGAGATAAAAATGATAGGAATGTTAGATTATTGTGATTTTCAGTCAAAGAAGCCATGTGGCTATTTGGAGAAGGATCAAATAAAAAAAATGCTTAAAACAAAACGGACATACATATTTCTTATTAAAAAGTATTTGTCATGTCTGACCCACATCAAAACTATGTGGCTATTGCCAATAGAGTTTCAATTCATCGCACAACTCCTATGAGGAGAATTCAAGTTGTTGGAATGGTCCAAAAACTGGATCAGTGGGTAACACAGATCCTTCTACAGTGAACATTTGGCAATTGAGGGACTCTTGGCAGAAGACATCTGTGAATGATACCACCACTTGATTGAATCTGTGCCACATTAAATTGAACACATTAGATTGGTGTTCCTAATCCTAATAATTTGCTGCTTCAGTGCAGACTGCCATAAAATGTACAGTATTCTTTGAACTCCAATATTCGTAACTATTCGTGATTTTTTTTTTTTTTTTTTTAGAAAGCATGATAAGGTTTGATTTTAGACTGTCCAACAACAGTGATAATGTGAGCAGTCCATTATGCATTGCCATAAAACGAATGTACAATATATATATATATTTATTCACTTACCTTTGATGTTTGTAATTTATTTGGACAGGGTGTGCATTTCTGGATGTATTTTACTGAGAAAAGGTATTTAAAACCTAGTGACACAATGCATTATAAATATGGAATTAGCAAAACTCCTGTCAACTGCTGTTGCTAAAATTAGGAATTGCTCTTTTTCTATTTTATTACAATGCACATTAAAGATTCAAAATACTGCAAAAACTGTCTCCTTAACTTTATGCTAATTTTTTTTTTCCTTTTTCAGTTCCTACTGAAAAGTCAAAAGGCCCTGGCTTTTCTAAGTATCCTGTGTCTTTGGCAGTTCATGAAAACCAGCCTGCTACGTTTACAGCAGTTACACAAAAAGAAGCCAAGAAAGGTAATTTTTTTAGCATCTCCAACATTATTAAGTGTTCATTTGCTTAAAATTGTGTAGAGTGATTTCTACTTCTGCATTTCTTTTTTTGTTTTTATCTACTTGATAGACCATGAGCATAGTGCAGTGGATAGACTAGAAATGTTAAGCTTGTGTAAATAGGAAACCTCACTATTTACCATCTGCTGGGATCATATAGTTAGCTAGCTCTTTCTTCCATTCTCAGATATGTGAATAGAGAAAGTGTTTGATTCACATTCAAGTTTGATTCCTTATTAGAAGCTGTTAATTCACTTCCATATCTAGAGTACTAGTCTTGATAATTTTATATGAGTAGATCAACTTGTCAGTTGCTTCCTTCTGGGTGCAACTATTTTTCTGACGATGAGTGTATAATCAATATACCATATGTGAGCCTACTTACGAAATAAATTTGAGATTTATCTTGTTCAGGTAAAGTATTCTAGCGTCAGTGTGTCATGTTTATTATTTCCTTTATAATGAGTGTAGCCTTTATAGTAGTAAAAGTTCAACCACCTTGAGGATAAAGCAGTTCTAAATATTTTCAGATTTCCTTGAAGTTTTGTGAGACATTTTCTCATCAAAAGGAACAAAAAAAATAATGAGCACCAAAACATTTCGATGTAGGAATTTTTTAATCACCCTAATAAACATACTAGTCATATATTTTGTGGCAAATGCTTACATCCTTTATGCAGTTAGCTCAATGGTCTCAAACTCGCGAGCTGCATGTGGCCTGGCGCCAACTGTTTTGCGGCCCGCATGAATAATTACAAAATAAAAATAAATCACCCTTTCTTCAAATATAATGCTTGGCAAATCCATCTGCTTTATAAGTAACAAGTTTATTTACGAAGAATATAACTGTATGGCGGTTCGAATGTTTCAAAGACGTGGAAAATATTTTCAATATATTCAAGTCTCCATTTTCCTATAATACTGACAACGCACCTGAAGAACATCAGTGCGAATTAATAAACTTTCAGTGTGATTCCTTTCTTAAAGAAAAATTCAACAGCTGCAATCTAACAGTTTTACTAGTTAGTTTCAAAGGACAAGTACGTAAACATTCATTACCTAGCTGTGTGGGTTCTGTCTATGTTCGAAACAACATACTCATGCGAACAGTTGTTCTCAAGAATGAACCAAATAAAGTGTCTTAAAAGGAATAGGCTAATGACAATCACTTATGCTCACTTTTAAAAGTAGCATGTTCAAACTACATTATTCTAAATATTAATAAGTTAGTAAAAGAGAAGCGAATCCAAGTTTCTGGTCAGAACATGTAATATTTTCTGTACCGTGTTCAGTTGGTAAAATGTGATTGTTTTAAGATTTAAGTGAAAAATAATTGTTACGTAAAAGTGATTGACTAAGCATTTGTCTTTACTATTTACTGATAATTAGAAATAATATTCCACTGTAGTCCAAGCCATTGGTGTAGTTTTGTAAAGTTGATATTTATTTATAAGAAATTTATTAATATTCATGCAGCCCTCTGTATTCCTCCAAAACTGGAAAGTGGCCCTCCCAAGGGTCCGAGTTTGAGACCACTGAGTTAGCTAGCTACTTTTTCCATTGTCAGACATGTGAATGGGGAAAGTGTTTGCTCCACAATAAATTTAGATTCCTTATTACATAAGCTGCTGATACACTTCCAAATCTATAAAGAAAGTAAAATTTATTATGCACCTATCTACAAATCAAAGTGGCCAGCTAAAACCCCTTGTGAATACAGTAGGTCAGCAACTGTGGTGATGGGTGAACATGGCAACATGGGCAAATAAATAGTCAGTTCAAGGAAGCTGGGGTGCTGAAATGATGTGAATATTTGTGTGTGTGTTTTTTTAAAGTGGTAAAATCCCATTAAAGATCTGAAAATTTTTGAAAAGAGAATAAGTGTGCATATGCATATATGCTGGGTATGTCATTCCATCTTTTTCAAAATGCAATGTCCAGCATAACATTAAGATTATTTCCTTAGGGAAATTTCCACAAAAAGTATTAGGAGATTTGCATGGACATAACTACAGCCAAGAGCATACTCACCAAAAAACAGTTATTCTGTTCAGGGTGAGTTGTATCATGCTGAAGCAGAGACTGCCTTTCATCTTCTTCCAAGCCGAAAGAATTCTGATAACACTGGACAACAATTTTGAATGAAGTTCATGCTTCCAAGATAAAAGTATCAAATTCTGAATGAATTCAATGCGCTGAACACTATATAACCGTAAAAAAGCTAAATTTGCTGCGGTCTATTTGTTCCTCCGATGTGATTCTGTGTGGTGCAGATGTTTCACCATCACAAGATATTCATCATCCTTACTCTCATGAACCTCTGAAGTTGACGGTTGAAGATACACATCATTTTCCTCGTCCTCGTCTGAATTTTCCTCGTCCTCGTCTGAATTGATGACAAAATCTGTTGGAGGCTTGGGAATGGGAAGTTCTTCGCAATGCGGTACAGGTCGCACAGCAGAAGCTATGTTAGGGTAGTCTGTAGTCCACTTCTTTTTCTTCATTACGCTTCCACAAACAGATGGCACCATACAAAAATAACAACAGTCATTTACATGATTGGTAGGCTCCCTCCAAATCATGGGAATAGCAGAGGGCATCACCTTTCTTTTGCCATTAAGCCACTGTGAAAGATTAGTTGCACATGTGCGGCAACATATGTGTGGAGCCCAGTCTTTATCTTGGTCGCCTACCTTGCAGCCGAAATACAGATGATAAGCTTTTTTAACTACCTTAGTGATGGCCTTTTTCTGTGCAGCAAATGTGACTTTCCCACAAATATAACAAAAAAATATAACACACGTATGTGGCATTGCTACTGCTGATTTTGCAGTGCAAGGAACACTTGTATAGGCTAGTTCTTAAAAATAAATAGCAGAGCATGCTCCCCGACAAAGTGAAAGAAAGTGATTCAGGGCCTGCCGTCTCACCTATAAAAATTAACGATTGCATCACCTGGTATCATAAACAGGAATCACAGTCACTCTAGACTTAGCACAGGATGATGCAATAACTTCTCGGTATGAAGTAGACCAAGGAATAATGAAATATGAGGCAAAAATTCATAACCTTGTATAATAATAATAATAAATAAATAAGATGTTAATATTTTAATAAATATAATTAATGTATTACTTAATATTATAAATTATAATAAGATTCTTAACCTCATTATTCAATGCATTACATTACTGGAGAGTACCCCAATACCTCTGAAATGAGAGCCAATAAAAAAAAAATTCATGGTGATATTAGTGTTCAGCATGTTAAATTGATAGAGGATTGCATACTTTCACTTCAGAAGCAATTCCATTGTTGTGCAGTATAATTGTCTCCTTAAAAAGAAAATTACAATTAGTTCCACAGTTTCAAAATACTACACACTGAGTGCAGTACCTTGAAACTGACCTTTTGCAATGTTGCATCTGGCTGGACTATGGGAGCAACCGGGGCACCTGCCCCAGGCCTTGCACTTCATGAAGCCCCTGAAATTTAGGAAATATAAACAAAATCGTTTTCGATAGAATTTTTTATATTTCTTATTATTTGTCTTTAAGTTTTGGAGTACAAGACCCTTAGGAAGATAAATTTTATGAACTCTTTTCTTTTATTTTTAGTTTCTGATCTCCTGACTTTCAAACAGGTTATTGCTCTTTGGCAATAACACTGAGATTTCTAGATTTCAAATGATTTTTATAACCGCATTAATCTTTTCTGCATTCATGAAACGGCAAACTAAATTTAATCATTTTGTGGCTCAATAATTTGTGTGTAAACCAGATATTTAAATTTAAAAAATAAAAAGAACAATATTAAAGTTATTTTAGGGCTAATATAGAAGCAAAGTAACTTTGAAAACAGGACTGGAAATTAAAAAAAAGTTTGCATTTTTGAACTTCACTTTTAGTTGGTAAAGTTCGATGAACACTTACCGCACGTGGGGCTTGGCTTTCAATTCATATTTCCGTTTTTTGGATGCGGCACGGGGGTTTTTCATTTGGCTACGGGTCCGCTTCTTTTTTCTTCTCCGTTGGAATTTATTTTGTCTCATCACCAAATGAGTTTTTCCTTTGCTGCATCCTCATTTACTTCAATATTTATTCATACCCGAGTACTTTCAGTAAAATTCCTTTACCGTCTTCAAGGGGACGTTTTGCTCCGACTAGCACGGACCGTGTCAGCTGGGCATTTCGGTGGTTCTCGCGGGCTGCTTCTGTCATCGGCTATCGCTTCTTCTTGGGCGTTGTGGCGCCATCTCTTGTTGGTCAGTGATCTCCCTTTTCGAACTTTTTCGTTTTTTGCTCAATTTTAATTAAATTTTTCCAGCTGTTTCTCAAATTATTAGGGTCATTATGGTTGCAAACTTTTGTCCTATTTTTTTCAATCATTACCGACTCTGCTATTCTGAGGTGTTTTTCGGATTTACAGCTAAAAAATAATGCTGTAGTAAATAAAAAAGAAATCAAATATTTAAATGGTTTTCCTTACGTAAAAGGTACTACCAATGAAATTAATAACATTTGTAAAAAACATAACATTCAAATTGGAGGAAAAGTAAATACCATCAAAAATATAGTAATAAAAAATGAAAAAATAAAAATGTTAGATAAAGCAGGTATTTACTCAATTCCTATTACTGAAAATCCTCCAATGGCTTATATAGGAAGTACCAAAAATAAGCTCAAACACAGATTAAAACAACACGTAAAAAACTGGCAGAAAAAAGAAGAAAAAACAGCACTTATCCAATACTGTCTGGATAACCAAAAATATCCTAAATTCGAAAATATAAAAATCATTAAAAGCTGTAAATCCGAAAAACACCTCAGAATAGCTGAGTCGGTAATGATTGAAAAAAAATAGGACAAAAGTTTGCAACCATAATGACCCTAATAATTTGAGAAACAGCTGGAAAAATTTAATTAAAATTGAGCAAAAAAACGAAAAAGTTCGAAAAGGGAGATCACTGACCAACAAGAGATGGCGCCACAACGCCCAAGAAGAAGCGATAGCCGATGACAGAAGCAGCCCGCGAGAACCACCGAAATGCCCAGCTGACACGGTCCGTGCTAGTCGGAGCAAAACGTCCCCTTGAAGACGGTAAAGGAATTTTACTGAAAGTACTCGGGTATGAATAAATATTGAAGTAAATGAGGATGCAGCAAAGGAAAAACTCATTTGGTGATGAGACAAAATAAATTCCAACGGAGAAAAAAAGAAGCGGACCCGTAGCCAAATGAAAAACCCCCGTGCCGCATCCAAAAAACGGAAATATGAATTGAAAGCCAAGCCCCACGTGCGGTAAGTGTTCATCGAACTTTACCAACTAAAAGTGAAGTTCAAAAATGCAAATGCATTAATGCACGTTAAATAATATAACCTCCAATATCGGAAGTAAATTGAAAAAATAAAAAAAAGTTATTTTCATATATGAGAAAGTACAAAAGTTAAAAAAAAGCCCTGATTTTTCAGTTCACCTTGCTTCAAAACGCACTCACTAAAACATGTTTCATGGAAAAAAACTGTATGCAAATTTATTTTAGAGCGATCCTTATTATTATTCCCTATGCCAAATGCAAAATCATTCAATATACAGATTAGCTGAAGTTATCTTTTTTATCGTTTTGTGAGGGAGTTTTTACAAGAATCACAGTACAACCTGAACCTCCTCTCTCCCCAGAAAGTAAATCGTAGATTTTAACACTTTTTACTCTCTCTCTCTCTTTCTTTCTTTCTCTCTGAAATTTCTATCCATATTTTGTCCTTTTTTTAAGCTTAAAGCAAATACTTCTTTGAAGTAATTTTTCTTATGATAGTTTCCATGTATGTTCTTTACGGACAACATTTTTCACATAATGACTTTATTAAAATATGAGATTTATTTTGCTCTGGGGCCCCACTATGAAATTTTGCCCAGGGCCCCACAAAATTTCCATTCGGCCCTGTGCATCTTCAATGCTTACCATCATTGCCACAATGGATGTTGGCTGAAAGTTTTTTAAATGTCTGTATGTTTTGCTTTGTATACCACTACTTTGAGATAGTCCCAAAGAAAGAAATCTGGAAATGTCGACATCATTTCTAAAGGTCAGTGGTCCTCCAAGATCAAATGTCAGCGATCTTCGAGGGCCACAGACCTTTTGGAAATGAAAAGACTGTCCCCCTAAAAATCTCTCTCAAGATGGTGTTATTTTGCTGAAACCTGCAGTAATGCTCATGCTCTTTCAAAGGGGAAATTAACTGTGTTATGTATAGTGTCCTAACCATTGGCATGGTACAGTTTGCTAATTACCAGCCTTGTGATTGTGTGGTAAGTGCTTGTTGCAGGTTCAAATCCTGTGCTGCTGACCATCTACTTTCACTGTTCCTGGGAATGTAATATGAACATGTGGCTGGATCCCTAAACTTTCCTTTGGATATACTGAGCCATTTTTAGTGGGTGCTTCTTGTCATCTGATTAGGAAGGTAATGGGAAACCACCTCACCCCCATTCCCCATTATGTTCATCATCATGACTGCACAGCTCATGGTGAGGAATTGCCAAACCTTCTTTTCTGTATATGGCACCTGAAGAAGAATGATGTTCCTGTACACCTAACCATTCACTGTAGTCTCAAATTACAAATGAGGAGGTTCAATAATCCACCATTTTTTGTTGATGGAAGATTCTTTTCTTTTTTTCTTGTAAAACATTGTCACTTGACCAGATCCCATTATTACAACTGTTTATCTTGGAATCAGAGAGGATCTTTGCTACTAAAAAACAAGTTAGTAAAATCCTGCAACACATTGATTATGACAAGCTTTCCAACATACCAGAAATCATTACTCAAGTTATGAGAATAATGGCTGTGGAATAAATCTCGCTCCTGTGTCCTGACCTTTGACCCCATTTCGATTATATTAAACAATTGGCTCAGTATACCTGTGGAACAACATACTAAAAGTTTTGTTTCAATAGAAACATTCTTAGTCAAGTTATGAGGATAATGGCTGTAGAATAAATCTCACTCCTGTGTTCTGACCTTTGACCCCATTTCAAGGATATTCAACAGAACCGGTTCTGTATACCTCCGGAACAACACGATACAGTTTTGTTGCAATCGAAGCATTTTTACATAAGTTATGTCACATAAGGGCAATGGAATGGATCCCGCTCCCATGTCCTAACCTTTGACCCCATTTCGTCCATTTTCAATAGGGTTTGTCCCCAGGTGGTCCCCTACCACATACTAAAATTTAATCGAAATGGAACCATTTTTACGCGAGTTATTGTGCGGACAGACGGACAAAGCTGGAGAATATATGTTTCTTCAACGTACGGTTAGAAAGCGTAACAAAGCAGTTACCCGTAAGTCTATTCCATTTTGCTCAATAAATGACCAAAGCAATTTGCAATTCTGTAAATCAGCAGTTTCTTTACTTTTTGGCATCACACCCTCCTCTGAATTTTTGAGAAACCTCATGCCTTCTCATTTACCATCACCCAGTTTCTTCCTTTTAACCAAAAAAAAAATCAATTCCTAAAAGTACATTTTCGTTAACTTTTTGAGATAAGAAAAATACCACTTAGTAGTTCTAATTCTGACTATTATATAGCTCTGATTATTGTACTATTCTCTTTTACGTGCGATATTTCAAAGTAACTTGTACAGAAAACTAGCGGATAATGCTTACCTTGGCATTCCTTTCTAGCAACGGGGACATTTCACGCACGTGTTCTCCGGTCTTTGTTGAGGTTATTGTCCTAAAGTCCGTTGTATGCGATGACTGGCTTTACTTCTCACACTTTTCGCTGGGTATACTCATTGGATCTTTGCTTTAGGATTCAAACATCAATTTTTACCGTTCTTTATACTCGAAATTTTCGCCCATACTCTGGGCATCTTCAAGAGCGTGGCGACTTTACCACCGATGTTCGTGGTTAACTTCGCGCTAATGGAGTCCGATACTCCTTGTTTCCATTCGTCGGAAAAACTTTCCTGGATATATTTCGTTATCAAGCCCGGCTGGCGCCATCTATGTTTCGTTAAGAACACTTTTTTTTCCCCCGTATTTTTTTTTTTTAATTTCTTCTCCTATCCTGGTTTTCTTGTCTTTTTTTGCCTGTTTTTCTTTTGTTGTTGTTTTTCTTGTCTTATTAGTTCTTTCCACAGGCCCGATAATGTGCTAGGGTCGTTCTGGTTACATACCCTTGCTTTATTTTTGTAGATTAATTTTGCTTCTTCCCTCCTCATTTGCCTTTCCGATTTTTTATTCTTTTTTAGCATTTTAATTTCATCGAACTTTGGGAATGTCCGGTTTTCCAAGCAGAATTGCACTGAAGCAGTTTTGGCTTCTTTTTTTTTGTCAGTTAGATATGTGTTGTTTAAGTCTTTTTTTAATCTGTTTTTCGTACTTCCAATGTACGATATTGGGGGTATGTGTGCTATTGGAATTTCGTAGGTTCCTGATTCTTCTAGCATTTTTTCCTCTGTTTTTTTGTTGACAGTCATACTTTTCACGGTGTGCACTGAGCTTCCTAGTTGTAAGTCATATTTAGCACAGTGCCTATTGATTTCTTTACTCACTCCTTCCAGGTATGGGAAAGCTCCAATGTATTTCAATTTTTTATTTCTCATCTTCCTTTGGTTGTGCACTTCTTGGCCTTCTTTACTCTGAGTCATATGCTTTTTACTCTCATGTATCCATTTATTAATTAGCTTGCTCGGATACCCATACTCTTGTGATATTTTCGAGATAAACTCTAGCTCTTGATTTTTTAGCCTGTTGTTAGATGTGTGTGTGTACGCTCGCCGTATGAAGTTTACTATGCTGTTTTTTTTATGTATCACTGGATGGTGCGACGAGTATGGTATCAGTACAGGTATGTAAGTTGCTTTTCTGAACACAGAGTATTCAAAACTATTTTTGTTTTTCTTTAGTTGAATGTCCAGGAAGGATAGGCAATTATCCTCTTCAAACTCAATAGTTAGCTCTATGGTGTTACAGATTTTGCTAAACTGCTGTGCTAGATCTTATAGCTCGGCTTTGTTAAGTTTAGACATTATAATAATGTCGTCTACATATCGAGCATAAAGTATTGGTTTTTCAGGTAAATTTTGAATAATTTCTTTTTCGAGGTATGCCATAATCACTTCTGCGTATAATGCCGATAATGGGGATCCCATAGGGCCACCTTGTGTTTGTTTATATATATTTCCTTCAAAATGGAAGATGTTGTTTTCCTTGATGAAATATAAGGTATTCTTTAGCTCTTTCAATTGTGACAAGTTTAGTTCTTTGTTGATGCTTAGTTGTTGCATAATCAATTCGATGGCTAGCTCGACAGGAGTGTTTGGGTATAACGCCTTAACATCCATGGAGGCCATAGTTATTTGCTCTAGGTCTTGATTAATTAATTTGATTTTTTCTATAAACTCATAGCTATTCTTTAATGTATATTGATTCCTCATGAATATTGGGGATGATAGTTGTATATCTTTTTTCTAGGTTGATGAGTGGTGAGATTTTTTTCGATAGAATCAGTCTTAAAGGTGTGTTTTCTTTACGAGTTTTAATTTTCGAGAATATTTTTGGCATCCCTGCTCCCATTGGAGGGTTTGCATTTTTTATTTCTGTTGGTAACGTGCTGTGGTTCCTTATATTAGCCAGGAAGGTAAGTTGTTTGTCGGTGGGATCTTTGTTGATGCTATCGCACTGTAGCTCTGAGATGGCCGTCCGCATTTTATCATTATATTCCAAAGTGTCCATAATAACAATTTGCCCTGTTTTGTCCGCTTCGCAGAATTTGATCGTGGGGTCTTTGCAAAGATTTACGAGTTGTTTTCTGTCATACTTTAATTTATTAATCTTACAGTTTTTTTTTTTTTGTGCTTAGCATTATACTCTTTAAGCATGATTCTGAATAGCTTAAACCTTAGATCGGTAGCATGTTCTGGATGCACTCGCTGCACAATATCTTCTAAGATAGGAATGTACTCTTCTGTTCTTGGGGTTTTAGGTGGAAATGCGTATTTTTTCCCACGTTGTAGCACTGCCTTTTCACTAAAAGTTAGCGCTCTCGATGATTGGTTCACAAACACTGGGTATTCTGTGCTTTCATCACCCCTCATTTTGATTCCATCTAAAAGGGTATTAAATTTCTTGGCAGTTGAGCTTTCTGCCGCCTTTTGTTGGCTTTCGACTATTTCATTAATTTCAGTGAGAACATCGTCTATAATAAGGGTTTTCCATGTCCCGTTAAAATTCATATATTCAGTATTCAGTATCTGGTTCCACATATTATAGCACTGAATGTGGTTTTGGTATAGTTGTTTTCTTTTATAAATGATTTCTGCACTTAGTCTTTTCTCTTGACATGTCAGTAGCAGCCTTTTGTCTTTTCCATGCATAGGTTTGTTGGAAATTCGTAAGTATTTTGGTATAATATTAAAGTCTCTACAGTTCGTTAAGAACTTTATTTGGATATCTTCTTTTACCAGTTTAATTTTCTTTTTTTTAAACTTCCTTATGATGTTTAGTTCTTTAGGCGTCAGCAGGCTTCTATACTTCATTATCCGTTCACGTATCGTTGTTCCGTCCGTGGCCGATTCTAATGCATGTATAACGAATCAATTCCACATAGTAGTTCTAATTCTGACTATTATATAGCTCTAATTATTGTACTATTCTCTTTTACGTGCGATATTTCAAAGTAACTTGTACAGAAAACTAGCGGATAATGCTTACCTTGGCATTCCTTTCTAGCGACGGGGACATTTCACGCACGTGTTCTCCGGTCTTTGTTGAGGTTACTGTCCTAAAGTCCGTTGTATGCGATGACTGGCTTTACTTCTCACACTTTTCGCTGGGTATACTCATTGGATCTTTGCTTTAGGATTCAAACATCAATTTTTACCGTTCTTTATACTCGAAATTTTCGCCCATACTCTGGGCATCTTCAGGAGCGTGGCGACTTTACCACCGATGTTCGTGGTTAACTTCGGGCTAATGGAGTCCGATACTCCTTGTTGCCATTCGTCGGAAAAACTTTCCTGGATATATTTCGTTATCAAGCCCGGCTGGCGCCATCTATGTTTCGTTAAGAACACTTTTTTCCCCCGTATTTTTTTTTTTTTTTAATTTCTTCTCCTATCCTGGTTTTCTTGTCTTTTTTGCCTGTTTTTCTTTTGTTGTTGTTTTTCTTGTCTTATTAGTTCTTTCCACAGGCCCGATAATGTGCTAGGGTCGTTCTGGTTACATACCCTTGCTTTATTTTTGTAGATTAATATTGCTTCTTCCCTCCTCATTTGCCTTTCCGATTTTTTATTCTTTTTTAGCATTTTAATTTCATCGAACTTTGGGAATGTCCGGTTTTCCAAGCAGAATTGCACTAAAGCAGTTTTGGCTTCTTTTTTTTTGTCAGTTAGATATGTGTTGTTTAAGTCTTTTTTTTAATCTGTTTTTCGTACTTCCAATGTACGATATTGGGGGTATGTGTGCTATTGGAATTTCGTAGGTTCCTGATTCTTCTAGCATTTTTTCCTCTGTTTTTTGTTGACAGTCATACTTTTCACGGTGTGCACTGAGCTTCCTAGTTGTAAGTCATATTCAGCACAGTGCCTATTGATTTCTTTACTCACTCCTTCCAGGTATGGGAAAGCTCCAATGTATTTCAATTTTTATTTCTCATCTTCCTTTGGTTGTGCACTTCTTGGCCTTCTTTACTCTGAGTCATATGCTTTTTACTCTCATGTATCCATTTATTAATTAGCTTGCTCGGGTACCCATACTCTTGTGATATTTTCGAGCAAGCTAATTAATAAATGGATACATGAGAGTAAAAAGCATATGACTCAGAGTAAAGAAGGCCAAGAAGTGCACAACCAAAGGAAGATGAGAAATAAAAAATTGAAATACATTGGAGCTTTCCCATACCTGGAAGGAGTGAGTAAAGAAATCAATAGGCACTGTGCTAAATATGACTTACAACTAGGAAGCTCAGTGCACACCGTGAAAAGTATGACTGTCAACAAAAAAACAGAGGAAAAAATGCTAGAAGAATCAGGAACCTACGTAATTCCAATAGCACACATACCCCCAATATCGTACATTGGAAGTACGAAAAACAGATTAAAAAAAGACTTAAACAACACATATCTAACTGGCAAAAAAAAGAAGCCAAAACGGCTTTAGTGCAATTCTGCTTGGAAAACCGGACATTCCCAAAGTTCGATGAAATTAAAATGCTAAAAAAGAATAAAAAATCGGAAAGGCAAATGAGGAGGGAAGAAGCAATATTAATCTACAAAAATAAAGCAAGGGTATGTAACCAGAACGACCCTAGCACATTATCGGGCCTGTGGAAAGAACTAAAAAGAGAAGAAAACCAGGATAGGAGAAGAAATTAAAAAAATTAAAAAAAAAAAAAAAAAAATACGGGGGGAAAAAAGTGTTCTTAACGAAACATAGATGGCGCCAGCCGGGCTTGATAACGAAATATATCCAGGAAAGTTTTTCCGACGAATGGCAACAAGGAGTATCGGACTCCATTAGCCCGAAGTTAACCACGAACATCGGTGGTAAAGTCGCCACGCTCCTGAAGATGCCCAGAGTATGGGCGAAAATTTCGAGTATAAAGAACGGTAAAAATTGATGTTTGAATCCTAAAGCAAAGATCCAATAAGTATACCCAGCGAAAAGTGTGAGAAGTAAAGCCAGTCATCGCATACAACGGACTTTAGGACAATAACCTCAACAAAGACCGGAGAACACGTGCGTGAAATGTCCCCGTCGCTAGAAAGGAATGCCAAGGTAAGCATTATCCGCTAGTTTTCTGTACAAGTTACTAAGAAAAATATTTGCATTTATTTTAAGAACTAGCTGAATTGAATGTAATTTTCTTCACAAATTAGGATATCCTATGCTTGAAACTGAAGAAGATAAATCATTTTTGGCATCCAGTACATTCCTTTGTTATTAAGCATAAAAGGCTCTTTTCACAGAGTTATGACAATGCAAACATAAAAAATAGCACTTCTCTAACTTTCAGATAAATTGGGAAATATTTGATCAAAGCTTGAGTTTTCAAAATTATCCTGTTTCATTTTGAGCGCTTGTTCATGCAGTACTTCTGGTAATTAATCAACATTGAAAGCCTTCTAGATCTATATGATTCTCTGACTTACCCACTAACTGAAGCACTATGCATACATGTCTAAAGGCAAACTTGGTGGTATGAAATTTGAAAATGAAAGATATTATTAAACTGAGTAAAAATATATTTTTGTTATGAAAATCCTGATCATTCATCATGATCCCCTAGAGAGGCACACTCTGCAGTTTGGGAACTAATGCTGTAAAAATGTTAAATTGTGTCTGGTTCTCTTAGTTCATTGCCTGCCTGAATATGGTAATGCCATAGGTATAATTTCTTTACAGCCTGCAGTAGCATAAGAATCTGCCTGCACACCCCAAGGTTATTATTATTTTCATTAAACAAAATTACACTTCCAGTCATGATCAATTTCTTGTGCAACTGCTATCTTGATGTTTCTAATGTGAGAGAGACATTTTGGCTAAAATGATTCTTGTACTGTGTTGTGAAATAATACACAGCTGCTGCTGGGAAAACATGTTGCTCACTCACTAATCAAACTGACCTGGTGGAATAATGATACCCTGCTGATACTAACTATGAGCTAACAAAGAATTTCCCACAGGTTCTTTTATTTACATACAATTAAATTATAGGTAATGTGACTTTTGAATCTCTTTGTGCTGCATTCCACATAGAGCACTTGTTTTATAGATGCTGGAAGTTGCTCATACTGGCATGTTCATTGTTGGATTTTTGTTCTCTTTTATGTTCATAAAGCTTACATTTGTTATGCAGTTCTGCCTCATCTGTTAAGGTTGTCCAAACTTTTGTTCCTGTAGTCATATAGAATTCATTGGTTTCAAACGTGGCACATTTTTCCCAACCGTTGCACCATGAACCTCAACAATTTATTTTAAATGTGCATGAATAAAATGGCTCTTTGTCTTAATTTAAAAGTCTTTAAATGATGAGTTCTAATAGAGGACTGCTAAAAGCATTTATTTTTTTCTCTTAAGTGTAGGGTATGTTTTGGCTGTTAGTTTTAAACTACTTTTTTTCTGAATTTCTGTGGAGAAAAATTAGTACTTTGTGGAATACTATAGTAGGTTGCTGTTCTCTCTCTCTCTCACATACACACACACAGTTTGTTTCATAGTCCTTACTGAATGTATACACGTGCTTGAGAACTTCTGTGTGGTACATTGAGTTTTTATAGAAAGTGGAAAAGAGTTCAAAATATCACTTTATCTTTACAGGACAATGGGTGAAAGACAACAGGTTAATAGACGAAAAGAATCCTCGAATCAAAGTGAGCCAAGAAGGGCGTAGCTTCACCCTCTCTATTCCCAGTGCCCTCCCCACTGACATGGGTCAGTACATCTTCACTGCATCGGACCACAGTGGTGAGAGTGAAGCAACCGTATCCCTTATTGTCTTCACCGATGCCGACCTCTGAACAAACTTCGAACTTTATGTGTATAAAGTATTCCAAGTTTCTGTAAGTACCTGTTTTTCCTTATTTGTTCATATCTCGTGCTTTATGTGATTTTTGGACATATGCTGCTCTCCAAATGTTTGTTAACTTTTTGCAGTTCATGTTTGGTGTTTACTCATATTTTAACATCAAGTTCATTACAAGAAAACCTGTTCTCATTTGATGATAATGGGAACACCTTTAACAAAAAAAAAAAAAAAAAGATTAAACATGACAACCAGTTTTATTTGTGTTTTGACTTGTTCAGTTATGGCCCAAATATGATTGTTCTTGTAGTAGGAATGAATAATTCAGCTTTGCAAAGATATGGGATGCCAAACAAGTACTGACAGTTCTGTAGAGCATTGCCACTGAGGGAACTTGAGATTTATATATGCTGGAAAGCAAAGCAAAATGTGATGTCTAAGAAAAATAATTTTCAGCTGAAAAAGAAATCTTATCTCTTTGTAAATTAATCAAATATCAGAAACTTTATGTACAGTGGTATAAAATGAACAAAAACTGAAGTCAGGTTGTCGACTGTATATTTGTGTGTAATTGACGTTTGCCTGGGCTCTTTGGGCCCCTGATAACCAAATGACAATATCTGGGGCACGGATTCATACACTGAACCTGAAAATACTTGATAAAGCAATCAGATTCTACAATATAACAATGTAATAACTTAGGTGTGCAGTATATAACAGAGTAACAATTTAATTAAGAATAAATTCATACACAAGAGGTTAAATTTTCAAATAGGCTGGATTTTTGTGTGATTTACATAACACCTGAGTTCCTACACCAGTCAGTTGTGGGTTCATGCAAATAAAATAACAGTCCTGTTCTGGAAAATTCTGATACTTTGCTCGTGGTGGTTTTGTACAACCCAACTAGGTTCAAGAAATGTAAAGGGTATTTACATCATTTAATGAGGCTCCATGTTTATCCATTGTAAATAGCACTGTGTGTTATTTAAGATTCAAATTGGTCTATTGCCTATGAAGACTGAGTACTATTTTTTTTTCTCAGCACTGCCCTTAAGCATCACCTGCAGGCATATTTAGTGGGGGCCTTGCCTCCCAAAAATGTTTCATTTCTCTTTTTAAATGTGACTTACATTAGTAAAAATGCATCAGCTTACAATACAAAATAATGCTTTAATTTTTTCTGAACTTTTATTTTGTCCTAATGGATTTCAAAAACTTTCATTTTCGATCACCCCCATCCCCCCCAGAAAAAAATTCTATATATGTTGCTGATCATCTGTATGATACACAAATGAGGAGGAATAGTAGAAATCCATGTAATGCAATGACAAATATATTAAAAGCATTGTTAAAGAAATAACACTAAAGTTATGTACAAAGGAGAAAAATTTGTAAAACAGAGACATTTTGGTAGCTACTACCATATATGTAGGAGAAACCTTCGTCAGCCATGGAAAGAACGAAATACCATGAGGGCTTAGCAGATTTTAGAATAGATTTCCAAATAATAGGAATTTTATGAGGTGAGTCCATATCAGAGAAAAAGAAAATGTCTATACTTTCCTGATATGTGAAAGATTTTCTGTTAATAAATGAAGCAATGTGTTTAGTGTTTTTCCAATCAGGAAGAAGACGTATTGCTTATGGTCATTAACAAAAGGGAAGTATGTAGGCTGCCTTTCTTAACCCAGGCACTGATTTATACTACAGTAAGTACTATCGATGAAGTGGGGAGGTGTTTTATCAGAATGGAATAAACACCAGGTGAGTTGAGATGTTTGTTTGGACCTCTATCTTTATGCAAAGAGTTGTGGAGGAGGTTTAACCATAATGTTGTAACCAAAGGATTTGAAAATTTAACAAAGCTTGTAGTAATGGGAAAGGTTGAAAGGAATCAAACTGACAGATGACTGGAAGATTTAGAAGTCAATAAGTGATCTTTTTTTGTGGCCCAAATTTCTTTATCAATATCTTATCACTAAGCTGTTCCCTGAGATTCAGAGGACAGCTCCACAAAGAAATACAAACCATCAGACAGGGCCATAGCTAGCAGGGGACTCAGCGCCCCCCCTAGAAGACAGACATCGTAAATTCTATGAATTTTTATTTTTGGTGGTATAAAAAAATTACTAATGTGTTTCATTATAAGCATAAATACGTTATTTATTCGTGTATTGAGCTTTAAAATAAAAAAGTGAAATCGATACAGTGTGAATGATGAATGACTAAAAAAAATCTTCTCGGGGTCAATCTGTAGAAACAGTTGTGCCAATAACTCTTAACTGCACAGGCACTGGGCTTGTTGGTGTTAAGGGTCTGGAAAAAGAGAAATGCCGTTAAGTGGGGCGATGGGGTATCAGACACAGACTACAATTACCCATGGGGCCACCTTTGATGGCCTGGGGTGAAAGAGAGAAGGAATCTGTTTTTTACTTGAACCAATGATGACACGATTCATTTCTTCTGGGAGCTGTTTGTGTTTGTCAGAGGACTTTGGTCGAACCCGATGCTCATTTACACTTTTTGAAGTCACTGCTTTTATGCTGCCAGAAGGAGGGGTCATGGTAGAGGTTAGGAAGTCAGCAGGTCCTCTTTACAGTGAAGCCAAGCCATTGAAAAAGTTTCTGGGTCCATCAGTAGAAGAAGCCTGTACAGGATTTCTGACTGTGCCCGGAATTTCAAGGTATGCCAAATTAAAAAAAAAAACCTTAAATAATTTTTAACCACATATGCCAAAGTTTATTAAAATCTGATTTGTATCATTTGTTTGCATAGTTACGAGAATTCACCACAAAGCCCGTATTGATAACAATGTCAGCATGTCATGGATCCGGACTATCGTGGACCATTCATCTGAGAAGGGTCCGGGTGCAAATCCCAATGAGGCATGGATGTTGTGTTTGTCTTACCGCACTGGCTCTCTCACTTTCCTGGAACCAGTGGCCCTAAATTAGAGACGGGAAACTTCTTATAGCCCATTGAGTTGCTCACGGTGGTTGTTAAACTTTCAATAAAAAAAAATATATGGATGACATCCTGATAATAGTAGACCAAGAAGGAAAATCTCTGCTAATAGACATACTTAACCTATTCAACACCCTAGATGACTTTCTTAAATTCACCCTGGAAGTGCAGCAAAAAAATAGCCTCAATTTCCTAGATCTGACACTCTCTGCCATAGAAGGAAAAATCTCTGCATCACTCTATAAAAAAACCTACTAATACTCAAAAAATGCTAAACTACCAATCATACCATCCATCCTGCATTAAATATAATGTAGCCGCACAGTTCCTAAAAAAAATAGAAACTTTAGATTCTGAAATAACTTCCAAAGAAATCCATAAAAAAAAAATTAAAGAAGTCACTGACAGATAACAATTACCCGGAAAATTGGATAGAAAAAAATTTTAAGGAAAAAAAGATAAGTCAAGCCATAAAAAGTCTGAAAAAACCATTAAACTCACTAGAAAAATAACTTACCATAAAGGGTTGTTTGAAAGGCTGCAGAGAATTAGCCTTAACTTCCATATTCGTCTTGCTCCTCACTTACACAATAAAATAAAAAAAATATTTTCCACAGTTTAAACAAAAAGAAAATAATGAGCTACTACAAGAAGGAGTTATCTACAGTGTAAACTGCAATTGTGGTAACATATATGTAGGAGAAACTGGAAGACAACTCCGCACCCGAGTAGCAGAACACAAAGCCGCAATCAGGAACATTGCAAGCAAAACAGCTGGACATTCAATGGACTAGCAATCTTTAAAAATTCTTGCACACCAACACTACCTAAAACGGAAACTTGAAGAAAGTCTACACATTGAGAGAAGAAGAGGTTCCACGATTAATGAACATAGCGGTATGACATTACCACTTGAGTGGCAGCACCTTCTGTCTTAGTCAGTCCTGACAAAGGGCTGGAGTACAACCCGAAAATTTGACAAGTGAAAACTTATATCCTAGTAATCCCCATAATACACAATTTAACTACAATAATTCTTCACTAGGATTTGCCATGTCTTCATTAATTCGCAAGATAATGTTTGAAATCAATGTTACATATGATATTTTTACTTTTTTTCAGAACCTGTTGGACCTGTGAATTTCCTGCCAAAGCACTGTTCCAGACATGCCCCAAAACTTCTGTACCAGCAGTTTGTAAAAATAGTGAATGTAATTACTTCATATATAAAGGAGAACATCTTTCACACACATCTTCAGAGCAGCTCAAAGTGTTTTGTAAATGGGCAAAATGATCTTAAAACAGTTTTTTTTTTTATAATAGTTTGTACATTTAAAATTTCAACATTCACCAGAAGAGCTGTACATGCAATTGGTAGCTTGTTCACTGGGAGTGTTCTTTCCAGCTTTGCACATGCTCACACCATATTATATTTTTCTGTGCTCAAGAACTGATAATAGCAGCTACACCTACTAAAAGTATTTCATATCATCAAGAAATGAAAGAAAAGAAACTATCATATCTGCATACATATCAGCGCAAGAAAACAGAGCTCATTCAACTGAATATTTAGAAATAATTTAAAACACTCACTCAGGTACTTTAAAAAAAATGTGTTTAATTTTCATACATGAAAGTTTTAACATTTTAATTCTGATGAAATTCATCAACATAAGGAAAGGAGAAAAATAGATAAGCAAGATAAATTGAAGAAATCCTGAGCTAGATGTTTTTGAAATCTCTAAATATCCAGTTTAAAATAGAGCTAGTGCTTATGATCTTGAACATCTGTGCATTATTTATTTATATTTCAAGAGGGAAAATAAAAATGCAAGCTTGGGAATAAATATTGCTTTTTGCGTGACATAGATGCATAGTCATCGCTTCTGACCTCTAATTTGTATTTGAGTATAATAAAATTATATTTAAATTTTTTTGCCTTGTCCTCTTTCTTTGCCATTTGCAAGACTTTTTCTGTCACTCAAAGTGCACTGAATGTTTTAATAAGTTTGCTTATAAGAGCTCCCTTGTAACAGTTGAACTAATGTGAATTTTTGCAGTATTATATACAAAGGAAAGCCCAATGAAAATATGCTTTTCAGGTACACACAATAACTTATTATTCATACAGCATGTGGTCATGTTTGGTGCTTTTAAATGTGACTTTAAAATACATAAACAGACCTTGCTATAAACACCTCCACCCCCTCACTTTAAGACACTTAAGCCAGTTTTGTTTTAGAAATAAAAGAGAATAGATTCATACATAGGGCTAATAATATTTATACATGCACATATACAGAAAAACCACTCCACAATGTGACTTCCAAAACTAAGTCACTGCAGAATCTCAATTCAGTAACATAAAATACCCTACTGTTTGTGAAAGAATCACGCTGTTAAACTGAAATTTACATCACAGATTTCTCGTGCTACAGGAGATAACTTATTACATTTGTGGAGCTATACAAGATATTTTCACTTCAAAACTCAGTATCGCGTAAAGCCACCTCAAGCAACAATAACACCCTCTACATGGTGTGCCATTGAATGCAAGAGGTTTCAGATATCGTCCTGAGAAATAGTCTGCCAGGCTGCTTATATGCGAGACCAGAGTTCATTTGTGGTGACTGGCAGAGGCACTTGACAGGCCAGTTGCTTGGCTACCATGTCCCAGACATGTTCAATCAGGGACACATCCAGTGACCGTGCAGCCCAGGGAAGAAGCAGTATCTGCCATGCATGGAAGAGTCTTGGACATTCTGGACCACATGTGGCCAAGCATTGTCCTGCTGGAATATAGTGCCAGGACAACTCTGAAGGAAGGGTATCCACTCTGCCTCTAAAACATCCCTGATATATCGCTGGCTGTTGAGGGTTTCCTCAATTCGTATCAGGCGAGATCGCAAATCAAACCCAATGGCACCCCAAACCATGATGCTTGGCGTTTGGCCAGTGTGACACTATTGCCTTTGAACATGTAAGCGACCATTATGGTGAATCAAGTTAAATCATGACTTGTCAGAAAAGAGGACATGTTGCCAATCAGTGTGTCAATGTCTGTGGTTGAGGATAAAAGAAATGGGCTGCTAGTGACCAGTCCTCTGTTAACTGTGCTGGAGGACAAAGCTTGACCTGTGACAGTGCTCCACTGTTGCATTAACACCATGGATGATGCTGTGCAATCAGTTACTGTCACGTGGTAGAGGTGTATGTCATCCCATGCTGTCGTGTGATTTTGCTGTCCATTTTCCAGATTTCTGCACTGGCGTTTTGTCTGGTATGAGTGACAATTTTGCAGCAGGAAAAGCCAGCTTCTCTCATCCCAACAAACCTTCCTCACTCCAAGTTCATCAGGTGTTCATAATGTGACCTTCGGTGACTGAGCATAATGAGACACAAAAAACACCCTTTTTGTTCTTCACTGATCGCAACATCTCGTTTAAGCCAGCTCTTTAAACCCAAGATTAGACAGTTGAGAGGGTGCTGCTCCAAAACCGCATGCACATTTTCACTGAAATTTTAATCATTTGCATGTCTCAACCTGTTCTACATATTAGAGATGAGCACAGGCTCTGTTTTTAAGGCCTGGGATCATTATTTATGACTGGCTTGGGCCCAGCCCAGGTTTGAACATTTGTGCACATTTTCCCTATGTGAAAATGGAAAAAATAAAGCATATTGTTTTACTCCTATTTATATTTTCATCATTGGATAAGAATGTTAGTGCTCCCAACTACTTTCGACATCCCAAAGAAAGAGAAGGAATTATGTGCATCATATTCAGGTAACAAATATTCAGGTAACAACTGAAGCCATCTACAGTTGACTCACCTTCATGTTTTCACAGAATGACCAAACATTCTCATTTTTCATATTTAGAATTTTAGTCTCCAGAAAACTTTATACTATCAGTTCTCATCGTATATAGGAACAAACACATAGTTGTTACTTAGAACACTTCCAGACGTTTTTGAGTTACGAAATGCATGCCATAAACGATAATTAAGAATTCTAGGCAAAGAACCAAAAAGAGACTAACCATTCAGTTGTGCATTTCCCATTGAGTTAGTTAATTTGGTTAGCAGTGTTAAATAAAATTAATTAAAAAAGTGAAAGGGAAAATTAACTTGAGCCAGGGACCTAGGTTTTAGTCAAAGATTTGATATAAAAAGCCTGCCTGGCCCAGATCCATTTCTGGGCTTTTTGTCATAGCCCAGGCTCATGCTCATCTCTAGTACATATCATGTAAGTTTCAAGCTAATACCATCAGTCCTTCATGGTGTTGCAATTTTTACAAATAGTAGTGTACATTTTTAATGCACAAAAGAGAAGGATACATTATAATAGCTATTGCTATACTCACATAGAAGCTATTTTATGGATAGAAATTATGTACATCAAATTTCTTGGCATGTATGGTTCTTACTATCAAGTATTCTCCTGCAACTGTTTTTCACACTCCAGAGCTTATGTAGTCTTTGCTCTTTAAAATTGATTCTCAACAACAAATCTAAACGTGTAACTACAAAAACAAAAAAAAACAAAAAACTGTGGGCATTGTTCATCAGGTTTTGCTGGATTAATGAACAGTCTACATCTATGATATTCACAGATAAAGAAAGGCGTCAGAACTATTTTTTGACAACGGGTACATGCATTTTTTTGGTCAGATCATAAAACTCTGTAATACAGCTTATTGTGCTTTTGTAAAACATAATGTTATTTGAACATGCTACAGATAAAATGCTTATATCGAGAAAATCTGAATTAATATTAACCTTTAATTTTATACCTATATTATTAGGTTTTCCGATATAAAACATTTTGCTTATATTATAAATGATGTTAACCCTTTAAATGGCCAATGTACTTGAACCAACTGGTGCCCAAAATTTTCTGCCTTCGCCAAATAGAAATGTTCACATGGTGGCTGAGTTTTACGAAAGTTACAGCAAAATGGTTCCTCTCATCTCAGCATTATGCATGACTTCAGGTATGATGAAGAGAAAGGGCAAGTCATATTCCCCCTGACACAAACATCATACCGCTGGGTAGAAACAACTCAAACATCTTTCTTAGGTTCATTGTTATAGCCCTTTTAGCATGCAGTGACTCAGAAAAGATATAGCCCTTTAGCATGCAGTGACTCAGTAAAGGTAGGTAAAATCATCTCCCTAAATGACCACAAAGCTAAGGGGAAAAGAACGTTTTTCTGATGCACAGGTCCTCTCGTTCTAGCTAGGTTCTGTCCACCTTTATGACAGCGAATATATTAATTTCAGCCTATCTCGCTAACCCCCAGTTAATTCGTTCCAGTTGGTTAAATTAATGATTTGAGCACCTCCACATTAATAGGAATTGCACAAGAACCGTAGCCCTTACATTATACGTCGAACAACATGAGGATGAAAATTTATCTCATTCCTTTCTCACTTCCATTTTTCTTTCTTCAAAGAAAGACCGATTTTATTATATGTAAATAAAATAGGAATGGAAAGAATTGTTTGTTCCATGCAAGTCTTTTCGAGTGGAATAAACATTTCTGCTATGGTAGAGAATCAGGGGAATATGATGAACATCCTGCCACAGCAGAAAAGGTTCAAATGCCAGACTTGATTCAAAAGGTGTGGGAAACCATTACCAATTTCCAAAGTGTAATGGTCTGAATAATTTCAGATGATCCGTGCATGAATAAGGAAGCTATTCAGCAAATAGCAACCCAGAATTTGAAGAAACCGAAGGTCTTGTGTGCGATTTGTTCTACATTCATTAACAGGGGAGCAACAAAATTGCGAGTTGGACACTGAAAATAACTCCTCGAGGCTGCTGAAAGCAAACTGAACTTCGTGAATTCGATCGTGATGAGACATGGTGTTTTCAATATGATCCCAAAACAAAGCTACAAAGTCGCACAAAACAGTGTTTATCATCAGAGGTGCAACTACTCGTAAGCGGGGCCCTGCTGCCCTGGGCAGAGCTCAAGAGAAGGCGCAAAACTCACTGCTTTACAATCTAATTGAAACTGGAAATTTAACTTTTGCAGTAGTTTCTTGTACGGTTTTGTTGCACCATGCTTTGTCATTTGTCCAATAAGGGAATTTGCTTATAATATATTTTGCCAGTTTCAGTAACCTTGGCAACTTAAAATTCGCATTCCTTCCTTAAAATTTTCAGGGGATGTTAATTGCTCGCATTCAAAAATGAAGGCGTGGTTGTACATGCGTTGCAAGATAAGGATGTTCACATTGCTCAAGATTCCCTGGGGATTATTCGATCATTACTGCAATTGCGAGCCAGGACTGCCATTTGAATTCGGTCAGTTTGATGTGGTACCGTAGGTCCAGACTCTGAAGCAGTTGGGAAAAGCAGTCACAGTTTGATTGTGCATCTCATAGAGAGATAACATTGGAGTCTGACATTAATTTCGTTTTGATGAGCAGTGTACATGTGTGTGTGATACCCCAGTGGTGCAGTGCTTTAAGCCCTGGCTCTCTCCCTTCCATGGAACCAATGGCCATAAATTAGGGCGGGTGACTTTTTATAGCTGATTGAGTTTCTTATGGTGGTCATGAAAATCACTAAAAAAAAACACTTGTTTATGGAAGATAGAAAGACATTGCCTAGAGGCATAGTGGTCCAAGCGCTGGCTTCTGGCAGTTGGTTAAGTGGGCTCAACTCGGAGTCCCTGATGAGGCATGGATAGTGCGCCTTCCATCTAACAATTGCTCCCCCTCCCTTAGAATTACTCACAGTTGTGTAAAACTGTGAAAAAAGAGAAGATGGAGAGTAAACTATTCTGTGGTTTTGCTCAGGATGAAGAAATACCTACTTACTCCACTGCCAGGTGCTGACTGGGCAGCCGGGATACTGGGAGAATTCCCGGTGGGCTGCCATATTCTGGGCCAGTAGGCCATATGCTTACTTAAGAAGAAAAAGTATATACGTATATAGTTGTCCTTCAATATTCTTGTAGAAGAAAAACAAGTTATGCTAAAACGGCAAAGGTTGTATACCACTTTGACGGCTTCAGATTAAAAAAAAAAATCTGCATAGCAAGTGTTCTGTTGAGCCAAGCACTGTTTTTGATACATGCCTGCCCCTTTCTGGACTTCCCAATTTAAGTCCCGTTCCTTTTGGTTGATATCTTCTTCCTCAATCTGCTTTTGTCAATTGCAATTGCGGTTGAATAATCAATACAATATAATCAACTATTCTGTTAATTGTCTGGGATAGAAAGTCGAAATTCATTGTGTACCTTAATGCATTGAGGTTTAGCAACAGTAAAATATTTGGCTTACTGCTTTCTATATGTGCGTATCTTTTTTTTTTTTTTTTTTTCTTCGAACAAGATCTGTATGTGATTTACTACTTTTTGGGCCTTACAGTTACACAAATTCTTGGACTTCAGTTCTGGGGAGTATGTACGACAAAAATACCTTTTCCATTTGAAAGTAATTAAATAAAAATGAATTTTTCTGCATTCTTTAATTTCTCTCAGTTTATAAATTGGAACTGAAATTCTTGCAGTTCTGGACACTTTAAATTTTTTCACAATTTTTTCAAAAGGTGTTTTCGTAATTATTTTATTAATCATATGTAAATAAGTCTTGAAAAAAAGAAATTAATTTTTGGCACACTTGGATTTCCGTTCTCACTAAAAGCAAATAAATGATTATAAACTCAGCCTTCAGCCATCGCAATAAAATTTATAAGAACAGAATAAAGTTTTCAACAGCCTCTCAGAGAACATACCATGTCCATGTCAATTGCTTTAGCAATGGGAGTAATTTTGTTTTTATATAAACTTTTACTAGGGATCTGAGGGTCCAGGAAAATGGACCCTCAGATCCCTAGTAAAAGTTTATATAAAAACTGCTGTGCCTCTACACCAGGGCCTGATTTACACATAGGCACGCAAGGCACATGCCTAGGGCCCTCAAATTGAAAGGGCCCCAAAATTTTGGTTAAAAAAAAAAACTTTCCTTTTTCAAAATATTTATACGTGGGTAGATGGGATGTGGGGTAACTATATATAAATCGCTGGCAAAACACAAGCAAGTACTGGCAATATAATATGGGATATTTCTAGTTAATATCAGTAACATTTTTCAGATCATTTGGGGAGGGGTTTTGTGTGAGATTAAACAAAAAATTGTCGTGTTGTGTAATTAAAACTAGCAGTATGTGTATGTTTGTAATTATGGCTTACTAAGATCAACTATATACTTCAATTTCAAATACTGCATGGTTCTGAAGCAATTTTTAAACATTTTGACATTTTAGCTCCCAAAAGTTATATTTGAAAAATCTTTGGACTTAATTCGGGCAGGGTTTGAATCCCCCCAAACCTCTCTCTTAAATACACCCCTGGTTAATATGGTAATAGTATAGTTTAGATACACCTGGCAAAAAATCCCATGTCCAATTGAATTTTACCCATCATATGGCTTTGTCACACACAACTGTTTCATCGATGAAGGTTCAAGTCTTTTCAGATGTAAATCAGTAGGACAGCATGAAAATCGAGGAGAAAACAATATTTTTACCAGGTACTACCGTAATTTAATGTCAGTCTTATAAATGTATTGTGTTTATTAAATTATTACGCTGGATTGTAATACAGTCGCCCAAAATGGTCACACTACCTACTTGACTCCGTAAAGTAAATGTCGAGTGGAGGTGGCCTCGTTTTGGGTTGTGCCTAGGGCCCAATTCTGTGTAAGTCGGGCCCTGCTCTACACGGTTGTTTTACGTAGGCAAATTAAGAATGAAACAGTAAAAAGAAAAATCTAGCTGATATTCTATAAAGCAGAAGTAAATGCCTCTCCATTCGCAGGATAACAAGTTGATAAGCGCCTGCAGGATTTAATTAGGGCTGAATATACGATGGTTGTCGTTTGTGGGGTGTTTCAGTTTACATCAGCAGATGAACAATGAAGTTTGGCATTTTGTTATTTTACTATCAACATTTGTGTGCAGACAAGTTAAAAGCTTATGGCAACTTTGAAAATTTTGGATATTTCACTCAGATGACCTACTCGGTAGTCACACGCAGGAGCAGTGTAAGGTTGTGTGAATTCTTCCTCCTTTGATTCTCATGCTGCTTTTTAAAGGAAACTATTTATTTTTCAGTTCAATATTTTTTTCCCTTTACAGTGCACTCTCCTGAACAATAAAAAGGAAAACCTCAAATGAAATTACGCCATACTCACAAGAGAAATATTTTACTGTGCACGTTTTCGTGTTTTTTGAGACACAAGTGCATAGTAGAGTAAAAATTAGGGGGAGGAGATTAAATTTAATATTATATGGTTGGTAAATCTAAAATGAAATACATATTTCAAGATCTTTAAGATTTAATCTTTGCTTCCGCAGTTTTAGTCACAATTTTTTTTTAAATAATAATAATAATGTGCTTTATTTTGTTCTCTGCTTCAATTGTAATTGAGCGCCCATCTAATATGCTAGCCTTCCACCCACGAAGCACCCTGGCTCCGCCCCTGTATGTATTCCTTATGTGGCATACTGGAACTCACGAACCATTGACCTATGTGGTGGGGCACCGTCTTGTTGAAAAATAACCGAAGGTTGGAGTGTATGCAAATGAAGTGTTACAGAAAGTACCAGCATGTCCAGGTACACATTACATGTTACTGTGGGCTCTGTAAAAAGAAGGGTCCGATGATTCTGTCATGCATCAGGCAGCACCATACATTCACTTTCGGGCTAGCCCTCTGTTGTTTGATGACACAATGAGGATTTTATGATCCCCAGATTCGCACTTTGTGCCTATTTACTGTATCAGAGACGTGGAATGTGGCTTTATCTGAGAAACAGACATGGTGCAGATAATCACTATCGTGAGCTATGTGCTGCAACATCTCCGTCGCAAAGGCAACACGGCGAGGCCGGTCATCAGGCTGAAGAGCGGGAACGATCTGTAGGCTACCTTATAAACATACAGATGAAGACGTTTGTGTAACATTTTGTGAACCGTGTCACGGGAAATCCCAGTTTACAGTGAAGCACGACGAATAGATTTCCTGGGACTTCGTAGAAATGTCTCCTGAACAGCTACAGCTGTCTCTTGTGTAACTGGTGGTCGGCCCACTCTGGGGAGATCGCCAACACTACCAGTCGCTTTAAACTTTTCATATCAAGCTTTTATGCTTTTTTTTTTTGGTCAGGTGGTGATCGTCTGTACTCTTTTCTGAAATGACGCTGGAGAGTAACCACCGATTTGGTTTCATTAAACCACAACACGCACGCCGCTTTTTCTTTCATGGAAGCCATTATCGATGAAATACTCCTCTTATTCAGCAGCAGCGCCCACCTAAAACAAGTTAGTAAAACCATGTAATGCATTGATTATGATATGCTTTCCAACATACCAGAAATCATTACTTAAGTTATGAGGATAATGGCTGTAGAATAAATCTCGCTCCTATGACCCGACCTTTGACCCCATTTCGATGATATTAAACAGAACCGGTAAAGTATACTTCTGGAACAACATGAAAATTTTTGTCTCAATCGAAGCATTTTTACGTAAGTTATAGCGCATAAGGGCAATGGAATGGAACGGATCCTGATCCTATGTCCTGACATTTGACCCCATTTCACCCATTTTCAGTAGGGTTTGTCCTCAGTTGGACCCCTACCACATATTAAAATTTCATGGAAGTCGAACGATTTTTACGCAAGTTATGACGCATAAGGGCAGTGAAATGGATCCCACTCCTATGTCGTGACCTTTGACCCCACGTTGCCCATTTTCAATAGGGTTCGTTCCCAGGATGTCCCCTACCTCATGCTAAAATTGCATCGAAATCGAACCATTTTTACGCGAGTTATCGTGCGGACGGACAAAGCTGGAGCATATACGCGTTTCTTCAACCTATGGTTGGAAAGCGTAACAAGTTAGTAAAATCATGCAATGCATTGATTATGATACGCTTTTCAAGATACCAGAAATCATTACTCAAGTTATGAGGATAATGGCTATGGAATAAATCTCGGTCCTGTGCCCTGACCTTTGATCCCATTTCGATGATATTTAACAGAACCGGTTCAGTATACCTCCGAAATAACATGATAAAGTTTTGTCGCAATCGAAGCATTTTTACGTAAGTTGTGATGTTAGGACACAAAGGTTAGGACACAGGGCTATGGAATAGATCCCGCTCCTGTGTCCTAACCTTTGACCCCATTTTCAATAGGATTCGTCCCCAGTTAGGCCCCTACAACATACTAACATTTCATCCAAATCGAAGCGTTTTTACGTAAGTTATGACGCATAATGGCGATGGAAGTGGTTCCGCTCCTATGTCCTGACCTTTGACCCCATTTTCAATAGGGTTTGCCCCCAGGTGGTCTCCTACCACATACTAAAATTTCATCGAAATCGAACCTTTTTTACGCGAGTTATCGTGCGGACGGACATACGCACACAACGCGTGACGTAATGAGGCAGTGGGAATCGCGACCATTTGCTCGCAAGAGTGTGACGTCATAAAACTTTAATAGGATCCACACACAACGTGTGACGTAATGAGACAGATGGCGTGACCGCGTAGCAACATCTCAATCGCGAGAGTGTGACGTCATAAGATTTCTAAGCATGGGTAACATTAATGGGATGACGCCATGACACTAAAAACGTGGTAACTCGGGCTGGTTATTTAACCCACTAAACGAATTTTTCCAAAGTTAAGATCAAGCTAAATCTATTTCTAGTACCAGAAAACGGTAGGTTAACCACTTTCATCAAAATCCTTAGAGCAGTTTCCAAAATAAAATTTACATATATACAAGAATTGCTCCTTTAATAAGATGTGATGGAATGCATCCCGCTTCTATGACCTGACCTTTGACCCCAGTTCACTATTTTGCCTGAAACTCGGATCTCTCTCGGACCATCCTTTGCACGATGCAGTTTTTCATCCCCAGCGTGCTCGTTTGTTCGGGATCCGTCCCTCGTGCATTCGAGTCTTCAGTCTTCGTATGGCGGCCGTGGCTCGTGATGCCGGGCTCGTCTTGTCACTCGTTGGAGAGACCGGGGGCTTTGGGGATCCCCCATGGCGCCCTCTTGGTGTCATGGTTGGTGCCAGCTTTGCATCTTTTGACGGGTCCTCGGCCCCTGCGTCGGTGTGCCGGCGGCTCTTCGCTGAGCATCGTTACGTCAATGCAGACTTTTTCCTGTTTTCACCGATGGATCTAAGGCGGCTGGTGTTGTTGGATCCGCCGCCGTCTGCGTTGACGAAGTTTCTGTTGCCCGCATTCCTGCTGGGGCCGCTGTGTTTTCGGCGGAGGTGCATGCTGTGTATCTTGCACTTGTTCACGTGCAGTCGAGCTCTCATCGGCGTGCTATTGTGTACACTGATTCGTTGAGTGTTGTGCAATCATTGTCATCTTTGGATTTCACTGGCCACCCACTTCTTTTTACCGTACGGAGACTTCTTTGCTCGAGGCTGATGTCCAGATTTGGTTCTGCTGGATTCCTGGGCATGTTGGGATCCCGGGGGTGAGTCTGCTGGTGGTGCTGCTGCTGGATCTGCCTCTTCTTTGGTCGTCACACCCTTGCCACTGTTCCGCCGTGATTTTCGCTTTCTTGTTCGCGATCGTATCGGACGAGCGTGGCGGGGTCTGTGGGACCAACAGGTGGAGAATAGGCTGCACTGTGTTGAACCTATCCTTGGAGTCTGGAAATCATCGTGTCGCCGGAGCCGTAGGGAGGAGGTTGTTCTTGCGCGTCTCCGCATTGAGCGTTGTCGCTTCACGCATAGCTATTTGCTCTGTGGCGACACTGCCCCGGTGTGTGAGACGTGCGACTGTTTTCTCACCGTCTCTCATGTTTTGTGCAGTTGTGTTCGTTTTCGTAATCATCGGTTTCACTATTTTCAGTCTCATCTGCTGGACGAAGGCGCAGCTACGCTTCAAGAGCTTTTGGGCGGCCACTGCGACACTTTCGCAGTATTTTCCTTTTTAAAACAGATTAACGTTTTAAAATTTATTTTAAAAAAAAAAAGTTATAATAATTATAATAGTAAATTAATAAATTTGTATATAAACCTAATTAACTAACTTGTCTTCACAGCTTTCATCATCCTCTTTTCTAAATTTTACCAAGCCTGTCTGCTCCTAATCATTTTCCACGCTTTTAAAAATCTTTAGCTGATAGTTCTTTGTCTGGCGCTTTTTGGCCATGCCTGGCCCTTGCGCCACTAAAATCAATTAACTAACTAACTAACATATTTCATTTTTACCACATCAGCCTGTTTTTAACCTTGTGTACGTTTTTTATTGATTATGTTTTGCTTTGATGTCTTTTGTTTGGCGCTCTTTGGCCAACCATGGCCCTTGCGCCATTAAAATCTACCAACCAACCCCAGTTCACCCATTTTCAATAGGGTTAGTCCCCAGGTGGTCCTCTACGACATATTAAAATTTCATCGAAATCGAACCATTTTTACGCGAGTTATCGTGCGGACAAACGGACAGACAAAGCTGGAGTATATACGCTTCTTCAACCTATGGTTGGAAAGCGTAAAAAAAAAAAAAAACCTTTATGAGTGTGCTACGGGGATGAAATTTTCTGGTGGAAAATTATTTCTTCCACTTTGTTTACATACATTGTTTTCATATTAATTTTTGTAATGTTGGAAGGACTTTATGGACACCCTGTATTTTTCTGACGGACGAACTGCATGGAGAATTTTCTCATTCTGTAAAAGTTTTTGGTGGAGGAACAAGTACAGACAAAATTTGACCTCTTCTGTGGCGCAGTAGTCTAAGCGCGGCATCTGACCGTTAGTCGGGTGAATCTAAGTTCGAGTCCTGGGTGTGACATCGGTGGTGTGTGTTTTACGGCACTGACTCTCTCTCTCTCTCTTTCCTATAACCTCTTTCGCTCCCTCTCGTCCGCCCATGGTGGGTTGAGTTCGGCAAAGATGGCAATGCGCCCTTGAGGATTACTGGCAAACAGTTTTTTTTTTTCAAGCATATATTCGAGGAGGAGGCGCAGCCCTTCCAGAAAAGATCACCCTTCTTGCCCGAGACATTTTATGTTCCCTAGCCAAATGTTAATAAATTCTGGCTGTAATGAAAAAGAAAGTTTTTTTTTTTTTTTTATGCTACAATATTTCTCCAATGGTAATTTTTTTTTACATTTGTTCAAGTATTATAGTTTATTTTTCTAAAAAGTGTAATAAGACGCATGCCGTTCTTTGAAATATAATAAGTAGATTAGTCCTACCTCATAGTCAGGGAATCGCGTTTCAGGATCAGGAGTGTGTTGAATGCATTTTAACAGATAAGAATTTTAATAAATAACCGACACCTACACCCTAAAATATTCCCCCTCCCTTCTCGTTTAGCTGGAGAAAGTTCGTTCTTGAAATGTTTGAAGAAGTAATAACTATAGAGGGTTACAAGACAAGTCCTTGATCAGGCCAATATCTCACGAACTATGGCAGTTAGCGATTTTCTTCTTGTGCAGTTGTATGGGAAACTCTCTATGGCGTACACAATAACACCACGAGGGATCCCCTCGTCCCCTTTGGGGGTGGATGAGGGGGCTATCGTGCCCCCCTTTGCAGATAGGGCAAAAAAGTCAATTACAAACTTGTTCAGCGAGGCAAAAATAGTACAAAAATGTTTTTGTCCCATAACAAAAGATGGAAGTGGACCGGGAATGTGGCACCAAGGAAATCACAACATCTGGAAGCAACGACAGAGTATTTAGACAAGAACTCATTACTTAGAACTTATCTAAACTGGTAAGTTCTAAGTAAATGAAAGCACAAAGGAAAAGTTTTCCTACAAACCTTATCAACAGTTCTTGTTCTGAAATAAAACGCAGTTCCTTGACATATTCAATATCACACTTTGATGTCCAACACAGTAAAAAATACACTGAGACAAGGAGAAATAACATAAAGTGGCGAAACACTCATCCAATAGGTAAACTGTGTGCACATTTAATTGACTTGCGTATACGTGGCAAAGCTTTCGACTTCCTGTCACTGGTTCACAAAGTGTTGGCATACCGCACATATCATTTTTGTACTCTGACGACGGAACAGAATGCACATTTCAATTCCATGCAAATAGGCTTCGGACACAGCAACTCAGGTAGTTTTCCGCTTATTTCGCACTTGGAGAGTCCCCTTCCATCTTTTGTTATTTGACAAAAACATTTATGTACTATTTTTGCCTCGCCGAAAAAGTTTGTAATTGACTTTTTTGCACTATTTGCAAAGAGGGACGCGATAGCCCCCTCAAACCCCCGAAAGGGGGCTAGGGGATCCTTCGTGGTGTTATTGTGTGCGCCATAGAGGGTTTCCTATACAACTGCACAAGAAGTAAATCGCTAACTGCCATAGTTCGTGAGATATTAGCCTGATCACGGACTTTCCTTGTAAGCCTGTATATATCATCATTGTCAACTACCATCAATCCACTGCTGGATGAAGGTTTCTCCAAGTTTCTTCCATAACTGTCTGTCTTGAGCTTGTCTCCGCCATTTCACTCCGGCATGCTTTCGAATACCACCCATCCATCCATCTCTCATGTGGTCTTCTTCTGGGCTTTTTTCTGTCCCTCGGAATCCAGTCTGAAATTTCGGTTGTCCATTCTTTTGGTAACATGTCCAGCCCATTGCCATTTCAGTGATTTCACTCTGGTTATGATGTCGTCCACTCTTGTCATTTTCCTTATCCATGAGTTCCTCTTCTTATCTTTCCTGGTTACACTTAGTAATTTAAATAGTAAAATATTAATTACGATATATAGTAATTACTTCTATATATGTAGATATAGTAGCTTAAAATATATATATACACTGAGTGGCCACTTTATTATGACCACCTGACAGTTTTAAGCAAATGAGCTATGGCTGCACGCTGTTGCCACCAGAGGGCGAGGCTAGTATAAAAAGGGAAAACTTAGTGCTTGCGACAGTAGTAAAGTGATTTTTGGGTGACGAGATGGGCAAAAAATGCGATTTGACGGACTTTCAACGTGGGATGATTGTAGGAGCTCGGAGCCATGGAGCGAGTATCACCGAAACCGCCGCATTCGTGAAATGTTCCAGAGCAGCTGTTGTTAAAGTGTTTAAAGGCTGGACTGTCAGCCAAAAAAACTGGGTCTCTACGTGTAACGTGTGGTCGTCATCGACTAGTGACTGCTCGGGCGGAACGGAGTGTGTCCAGACTGGTAACAGACAATAGAAGGGCAACAGTG
This sequence comes from Macrothele yani, assembly GCA_039090855.1. Classification (NCBI taxonomy): domain Eukaryota; kingdom Metazoa; phylum Arthropoda; class Arachnida; order Araneae; family Macrothelidae; genus Macrothele; species Macrothele yani. The sequence goes on from CM076992.1 coordinate 11,025,213, forward strand.
CAGCAAATTACAGACCATCTTAATCAAGGATCCCCTCAAATGATCTCTTCACGCACTGTTCGCCGTACACTGCATCGGATGGGGTATGGCAGCCGAAGGCCTGTTCGAACACCTTTGCTGTCTGCAGTTAACAAGAGAAAACGTCTCCAGTTCGCACAAGGATTGGACAGTCAATAATTGGAAACAAATTACGTGGTCCGATGAATCACGTTTTCAGTTGCACCATGCCGATGGCCGAGTGAGAATTTGGCGGAAACAGCACAATAGCATGGACCTCAAATGCCTTGCTACAATCCTTCAAGCTGGTAGAGGCAACGTTATGGTTTGGGGAAAGTTTTCCTGGCGTTCTTTGGGCCCTTCAAATCATGTTGATCAAAGTCTGACTGGCACATCATATCTAAACATCGTTGCGGACCAAGTGCATCCTGTCATGTGGATGGTTTATCCCAATGGCGATGGCTACTTTCAACAAGATAATGCGTCCTGCCATAGTGCTCGTATTGTACAGGATTGGTTTCAGGAAAATGCCGGTGAATTTACTTTGCTTAGGTGGCCCCCACAATCTCCAGATCTCAACCCCATTGAGAATTTGTGGGATGAAATTGAACGAGCCATCAGACAGCTGGATTTACAACCCTGCAATCTCACACTCCTGGAAAGTGCTATTCATCAAGCATGGTCTCAGATTCCACAAACCACCTAACAACATCTCGTGGAGTCCATGCCACGAAGAATTGACGCAGTATTAATGGCAAAAGGTGGCCCAACGAAAGTTTCATTTGCCCCCCCCCCCCCCCCGGTCAAAAAGTCCTGAGAGAAACACTGCTGACAAATTAATGCAACCGTTGGCTTGCCATTTACTTGCTGCATACGGGTAAGGGACAAAGTGCGTCCGGGGCAGACTTCACTGGGAACCATCTACGCATTTGCGTCCACAAACACAGGGAGTCTGCGGAAAACCCCGGAAAAACCTAAGACTAGATGGCCGGCAGGACGGGGTTCGAACACCCGTCAGAAAAGTCCGCCTCCTACACACACAGCCCATAGCTACTTAACCAACTGCGATATTCCGGTTGTTTCCTATAACCAGTGGCCCTAAATTAGGAATGGACGACTACTTGCAGACCTTTGAGTTGCTTACAGTGATCGTTAACCTCCCCCCCCCCCCCCACGCGTCTACATTTGTTTTCACAATGAGCATGTTGGCAGGTGGGTACAACAAAAACTGTTTTTAAGAACATTTGTCATTAAAAACTTAACGAGCTAGTGATGAAGTCTAAATCTGAGGACGTTTGAGGACAAACATCGAAATTCGAGGGCAGTTTGCGTCCCCAAAGTCACCAGATGTTTTTGGGGTAAACTAAATTCGAGGACAGCTGTGAAGATTTTTTTTTAATTTGAGGTTTAACGACAACCGTGAGCAACACAATCGGATATAAGCTGTCGCCCGTACCTAGTTTAGGGCCACTGGTTCCAGGTGAGGGAGAGAGCCAGCGCCGTAAGACAAATACAACATCCATGCCTCACCGGTATTCGAAGTCCGGACTACCCCTTGAGGTGAGATTTAGTATGAATTTAAAGCGGTATATATGGGGGCTTTCACCAATGAACCAAACCCATGGATACCCCCCACCTTTAAGAAATTTCTGGCTACGCCGCTGTCTCGGACGAGTAATCAGAAGCCATCGCTTAGACCACTGCGCCACCAAGAATTTGGTACATTTAGTCAGTTAAAAAAAACAACTGTTGTTCGTGGTGAACGTTTGCGTCCCCAGTCACCAAATGTTTTCGGGGTAAACTAAATTCCAGGATTTCCGTCAAGAATTCGGGACCTTTGATCAGTGTACTCATGGTGGTCGTTACCCCCCTCCCCCTTTTCAAAAAACAAATAAATAAAACAGCTGCTACTATAACGACGTTCCTAACAGAATACTGCTTCCCACCACTGAAAAAGGTTCACTTTTTCATTCGTCTTCGGGTGATTTGGCTTGTGTGGTTGGTCCTGACACCATTTCTTTTATTATCGCGTATGCTTGATCGCAACATGGTTTTCCTCGTATTCAGCTGTGCATAAATAACGTACTCTAAGTGACGACGCGATATAATGACTTAGCATTATCATCTTCACGACGGGAAAACCGTAATCGTCATTGTTAGCTAATGGCAGGCTATCTTCGGATGATACTGTGTCACACTCCATATGCTGTAAAAGACGTGCTAGTTATCCCCGTGAAACCGTAACTGGAACAATCGCTTCGGTGGTTAGATTAATCGATAGCGTTCAATTAGCTGTTTCGGTGAAACCATCACGTATTTTTTTCCCTCTTCTTCGCGGCATGTTACAGGCCACTAGCTACAGTCAACAATACTATCTCAGCATGGGAACTGCTGAAGTGCCCCACTAGCTCAGGCAGCCGCAAAACAATCCTTAACTCGCAGAGGAGAATCTTTCAATTTCGGGCAGTCAAAAGTTTCTTTATTTCGCCGCTCGAATCCCTTACCCCCTTGTTTTTCTCGCTTTGCAATCATTTTTTTAGCTCTATTATTCATTCGGTATCTGATCAAACCTTTGTGTGAAAAAAGAAAAACGAAACAAAACTCTCTGAAGCATATCGCAAATAAACACAGTCAGCAACTTTAAAAAATTTAGAAAACAAATAGGCTTAACAAAGAGGGATTTATTTCTACGCCTCGAAACTCAAATTTCTGTTACTAGCAGTTGTGTTGTTTTTTTTTTTTTTTTTTTTTTTTTTTTTTTTTTTTTGGTAAATTCCTTTCTTCCTTCCTTTGTTTTTATTATTTCACTAATAAAGTAAGCACATGTAAGGTGTCTGAAATTCACGGACGACTAATTTAGTTTATTTGTGTCACGGATCAAGTTTTTTTGCTGTTGTTGTTGTTTCTCGTAAGTCACCCCGGAGGGTCAGGCGTTCACCAGCGAATTTGGAGCCGTTCCTAACTGATAATGCACTCTTTGCCAACAACAATAACAAAAAAAAAAAAAAAAAAACGAAGCATCCCGAGAAAGTTGTTTGATCCTGATTTAACTCCGCATGCATGTACCGCAGGGCCGAATATGCAAATGTTTAAAAAATAAGGACCAATGACTAAATAGTGGCCCGTCACAGCGCATGGGAACCGTGCATCGAGGAGGGTTATCAAGAGCAAAGCTCACACACAGGGACAATTATGAAACGGATTGCGGTTTCTTTGACCTCCACGGACTATGAAGGTGTCTCGACGTCGGATCAGTGCCCTGTGCGAGCAGTTAAGCGAGTTTGAGAGAGGACGTATAATTGGGCTGAGAGCCCAGTTGGTCAAGTCACCGTATCGCGACATTTGGGTCGGAGCGACGCGGCAATCGGACGATGTTGGCGCCAATGGTTCGAAGAGGGCACAACCCAGCAGCACGCGGGCACTGGACGGCCGAGGACAACGACAGAACGCGATGATCGAGCTATTGTGAGAGCCGCACGAAAAGAATCGATTTCGTCGCACTCGATCATCCGTGAATATGTTGCGTCGTCTACAGTTACGGAAGTGGCCATCCGGACAGTTTGCTAGACGACTTGCGGCACGGGGAATACATTCGAGGAGACCACTTCCCCGCCTACCACTGTCCAGAGAGCATCGCTGGCACCGGTTGCAGTGGTGTCGGGCCTAATCAACGTGGGAGTGTGTCCAGTGGCGTCGTGTTGGCTTCAGTGATGAGTTACGGTTTGCACTTGGCGCCAATGACCAGCGCGTACGTGTCTGGAGACGAGCCGGTCAGCGCACTGATCCTGCCTCTACCGCGGAAAGGCACACGACTCGCACACCGGAAGTGATTGTCTGGGGAACCATTTCTTACGATAGGCGGACACCCTTGGTAGTTCTCCGTACTACCCTTACGGCTCAACGGTACCTCAACGACATTCTACGACCTGTTGTGTTGTCATTCCAGCATCACCGAGCGATTTTTCAACAGGATACTGCCCTGCTACACACGGCACGGCTCTCTCAGGCCTGCATCCGTAATGTCGACACACTTCCATGGCTAGCCTAATCGTCGGACCTTTCACCGATCGAACATGTTTGGGACATGATGGGACGCCCACCCCGGAGTCTCGGCGAACTGGCCCGCAATTTGGACATCATCTGGCATACAATATCCGTGAACTGTATGCGTCTATGCCACGCCGGGTAACTTCTTGTATCAGAGCCAGAGGTGGCGCTATACAACGTACTGAATTGTTTCACTTGTGTAGCTGTTTTATACGACTAAATGGCATAACTGCCTTGGAATTGCATTCATTTCCTTTCATGTACTATACTGTGCAAATTAATTGGGACAAAGTAAAAAATCACTCTTTTTTTCCAAAACTATGCCTTTATATCATTCTATGCCTTGATATACACTGATAAATACCTGTATTAGTATGAAGTATGTCCTCCTTTAGCAGAAATGACCTCTTGAATTCATTTTGGCATTGACTCCACTAATTGAGTGCACATACTTTTGACTTCATAATCGTGGAAATACACTTTTATAGCATTCGTTGCCATGCTTTCTTTGGTTGTACAGTCCATTTTACCTAAACGTCTCTTCAAAATATTCCACAAGTTTTCTATGGGATTTAAGTCTGGTGAATTTCCAGGCCAATCAAGCAAATGAATTTGATTTTCCAGCATGAAATTCTTGACCAATTTCGAATTGTGACATGGGGCCAAGTCATGTTGAAATGTCCCGTCAAAAGTTTGCAAGACTGGAACAATCCTACGTTGTAATATTTCTACGTACTTGGCTGAATTCATCATACCTTGAACAGGAACTAAGCTTCCAGTGCCATTTGATGTGAAAAAAACCCAAAACATATGTTTCAGAGGGTGTTTTACAGTTTGTTTGACATGCTCAGGTCTTAAGGGTTCACAGTTGCTTCGTCTAACGACATTTGCTTGGTAACCCTGCACAAATAAATGAGTTTCATCACTGAAAATTACCTTTTTCCAGTCGTCAGCAGTCCATGATTTATATTTTTTGGCCCATGCTAAACGTTTTATCTTCATTTTCGCATCCAAATATTTTTTTCGTTGGTCTTCTTGCCTTCCAACAACTTCCAGAAGCCTACGGCGTACAGTTGAATCACTAGCATCACAACCACTAGCCAATAAATCTCTTTGAAGGTCGGTGCTTGTTTTTTTTTTAGATTCATTTTACTATTTCTGATTAGATATTTATCGGTTCGTGGAGTTGTTTTTTGTTTTCTTCCACATTTACCTCTCCTTTTTGGAGACGATGATCCAGATGCATTGTATCGCGTAAGCAGTCTTGATACACTTGATTTGCCTACACCAACTGCAGAAGTGATTCTCTCACTGTCATAGAAATGTGATCCTTCAAAGCAATTATTTTTGCACGCTTCCTTGGGGAAATATCTATTTTTCAATACACGAAAGCAACGCGTACTCACAGAGAGCAAAAACTAATATCTACCTGTCACACACGAAAGCTCACAACTGAAGCTGAAGTGCCTCTTTTCTGTTTAAAACCGGTCAAACCTCATTCTTACTATCAAGTTCTAACAGTCACACCAGCTCACAGCTGATAAAACCGGTTTACGTGGGTTTCCGACATCAACTGGCGATCACATTACAATTCTGAGAATAAAATAGCTTGCCCCAATTAATTTGCACGGTATAGTACATGTCCATTGCGCATACCAATTTTCAACTTGATTGGATCATTCCTTCTGGGTGCTTCGTTTTTCTTGGCAAAGAGTGTATATCACCACCATCGTCGTCGCGCAGTACTATACACAAGCAGGAGCGCAACTAAAATAGGGTTTTAAGGGTTAAAACCCCTCCCAGACATGCAGTGGCGTTGGAACTCTTTTTTGACAGCGGGGGCAAGACGTCGGGAAACAAAATATTTCACCCTGGCATAAAATTTATCGTACTACTGTAAAAGAAGACTTGCTGATTCATTACGAAAATTTTCTGAAAAAAAATTTTTTTTCGATTAAACATTCATCTATATATATATAAAAAAAAAACACTTTTCATATCCATATAGTTTCTCATTGTAAACTAACTATACGCATGAACGGCGTTAAACCATAGATCTTGATACTTCTGGATTGGTACGAATTCCATAGGAATTGTAGCCGTAGACGCTATAATTAAACATTGAAGGAACTTATATCTCATTCCTCACCTTACTTCCATTTCCCTATTTATTTTTACTCCTTTTTTTTTAGATGGAAGACTAATTTTTACACCCAATGAGACAAATCATTGCTGGTCTTCAAACGGGAACCGGCCCTTTGGACTGTTTAATGGGGTTAGCATTTCTTGGCGTCTTAGGAGTGAGTGACATTAAAAAAAAATATTCAGATTTCTAGATAGTTCATGGTAAAAAATGAAGAGCAGTACTCAATTTTTATCAAAATGAATTTATAAAAAAAACCCGAATGTTTGAGATCTCCAATCACGAACATATGTAATTTGAAAAGGAAGAAAACTGAGGGGCAAATGTGATGTTTTGCCCCCACACTCATTTGTGTGCGGGGTCGACTGCTCCCTCTGCCCCCGCGGTTCCGACGCCAATGCTCCCAGAGTTTTTGTTCATTTATATACTTATTGGATTCGCGTTTATTTCGATATCATTTATGTCTGTTTGATTCAACTTTCCTCTCCTCTGAGCTTTCCTAAGAACAAATTGTAAACGATTTGTTTTTCCACATTTTCAAGGCATCTTATCTCTAACCTTACCCAGGAACAGAAGCTCCCATATGGGGGGAGGCAAGAGGGAAGCATTTGCTCCCTCCTGGAAATCGAACCATGCCCTTTCTGTTCCTGTATAATACTGAAGAGATTTTCGTGATTAATTCTGACTGCTGAATTTTCTGTTGAACTTCTGGATGCGTGTGTATGCAGTAAAAATTGGGAAAACGTTGGGAATTTCCAGTAGGAAAAGCGGAAATTTATTGTAGAAAGTAATAGTCAAATTTTTCATTGCATCTTGGAGAAGAGCGTACATACGTACAGAACGGAAACGTATGAAAAGAGAAGAAATGAAAAATCTCATCCTTTGCAGAAACTCTTCATTGTTGGACAAAGATAGTTTTTCCTAGAAATTTGTCTTGCGAGTATGTTTTCATTCTACATATATAAATATCCTAACTAAATCATTCATTATTTTTTTATACTTTGCTTATCAGTGGTTATGTTGGCATGTGCTAAGATTACTACGTATTGTAACTGCACTGTCTATATGCCACCTAATTTTTCATTACAGTTGATTATCATCATGTATTCTTTAACTTGATGATTCGGGTCTCACTGTGAATTTCTGTGCACTGTGTTCTTGGCCTGTCACACACTTCTAAGGGACCGGGGGCTCGTCAGGCTTTTTCTTTAAAGTCTTTTTCCCTGGCTCCATGTCATCCACATACAGTGCTATATGTAGACATAGATTATTCTTTTACATTTCTTAACATCTACTTCATACATTTTGGTTTAATTGGGCAAGTTCTTACATACATACATACATATCACTAAGCTGTTCTCTGAGATTCAGAGGTTAGCTCCAAAAAGAAATACAAACTACCAGATATTTTTACTTATTGTTGTCATATCAAACTTCGCCATGTACAGCGATCTTGACATACAACTCGTGCTTCACTGATATCCATTACACGCCTTACACAAGATCTTTTATACTTCATACTCATAATCTTTTTCTCATGCAGACACTCCTGAATCTGATCCACCCATGTCTTCCTTGGCCTTCCTCTGCCTTTCCTTCCTGCCACTTGGGTTGAAAATATTTTCTTAGTAAGCATTTCATCACTCATTCTTTCAACATGGCCAAACCACCGAAGCATATTGGTCTCCACCTTGCTAACAACATTTTGCTTTACATCACACAACTGCAATACATCTTCATTCCTCACACAATCAAATCGTGTCTTGCCACAAACCCTACGTAAGTAACGCATTTCTCCAGCACACAAACGACTCCTATGTTTCTTCTGCAGTACCCAGGTTTCATTGCCATACATCAGAGTAGGAACAATTACTGTTTCATACACAGCCATGCGGGACCCTCTAGAGAACCCATCATTCCTGTGAAAACCTCCCAGAGCAGCTATGACTTAATTATAATTAATGGAATGTTTATTGTAATTGTGTTATAACGTACTACGGATACATTACTGAAACGGTATTTTGTTTTGTTTAACTACTTAACACAGATTTACTGTAATAATGTATTGTTTTGTTGATTTCTGTCATGTATGGTATTGCTATGATGAATGGCAGAATATTCAATAAATTCAAATTCAATATTGTGCATACATTTTCGTCAATTTTGCCTGTGTCGCTCGGGGGCTGCAGTGGACGCCACAGTTCACATTGCCGCCGTTCATGGCTCTTCTAAAAGTAAAGAATGTGTATTTTACGACTTTTAGGCCCTTCATAAGTGCCAAGTTGCCGATCCCTGACCTAGGTGAAAGAGTCCAGTGAGTCACTATGTACGGCAACACTTGATACAGAACAATGCCAAAGTAGGATCTGGGTGTAACTGTGTGTTCAAGGTGAATGAGGGTAATTTTAGTCTGCGTTGACATTTAGCACGATAAGCTATGCATCTTGCAAAGCAAGAAATGCAAGGAAAGTTTTGTTCGTCGCTTCATGGATCGAATGCAAGAACGATTTTTCCAATCTGTCGTTTAGAAAAGTAGATACCATATGAAAGAGGATTCTGATTGCTCTTTCAAATCCAGGAACTGATACAGGTCATGAACAATTATAGCTTAGGAATCTTAACAACTGCAGATTTTGCTAGTCGAAGCAATCTTATGCTTCCACGTAGCGTCAACGACCCTTTCAAATTCGGGAATGGATACAGGTAATAAATCATCAGTACGTGAGACATAGAATTTATGAAAAAGTATTCCTGATAAACACATGGATATTCGCTCGACTGTTCGCAGCAATCGGATTGTGTTATTGAAATGCGTGTAGTTTACTGGCCACCATGTAACACCTTTCAGAAACTACAAGCAATTCAGTAACGCAATCTGATTGCTCTTAATAATCTAAGGAATTAACCATGTATTTATGACGGATGTTTCCAGAGCTAACAACCAGAAGCGGCTATGTTCGCTTTTGGCGAAAATAGGTTAAGTTCACTAAATGTTTTATTGTCCCTTGTGCTATGTCTGCCCGCAGTGTTTCTTTCCATATCGTATTAAAGGGGCTGTGTGAGATCATTACAGAATGTGTATGTCCATCACCCAAATGACTGTTCCCAACCAGAATTGATTATCTCCAAAACCGAAATTTTGAACATAACCACTACTGATTGTCAACCCCCGATTTCTTCCTTAATTTCAATATACTGAACGTTAAGTTTGGTGTCCGGTTCCTAATTTCAGCTGTAGATTGTATTTCGGGTGCGATTTACAGAAGTGATGAAAAGAAACATCACAATATCTGTAGTTTAGAGATTCAGCAATGATACGAATAAATCCCATAACTGTGATGAAGCAACAGTGGAAATGTTATGCGGAATAATGCTTTGACGAAACAACACAATTTGCACGAAATAATACTTATAAATGCGAAATAATATTTATACACACGAAACAATACAATTTGTACGAAACAGTACTGTGACATTGTTATAATCCCTATATAAGGAGTGCACAGACAGAGAGAGGCTGGTCATTGTCATATTTAATAGATCAAGAAAGCTGATCAGAAGATCAGCAACATAAAAGAGAAAAGAAATAGAAAGCACCACAGATGATCTAAATGTCTCCTTTTATGGAATTTTTGTGAGAGGTCTTGCGCATGGATTCCGTTGAAAACGAAAGGCAGTACATTCGGTTTCCAGTTGTCTCTTTTCCTTACATCTGGAATATTTCAATTTCTCTCGGTAGATATAACATAAGGACTCTTACACCTGATAGCGTGTTGGGTTGAATTTCGCCATGATGACCATTTGCACTTGGCATGTCATCAACTTCGCCATACCGAGCAATCTGTCTAATCATTTTCTTCAACAGCTGAGGAGAATGATACATTTTACTGCATCTCACAAATGTTCGATGGGATTCAAGTCGGGGAATTTCGGTGGCCTGTGGAGTACACAAAATGCTTAGATATGATCGTTGAACCATTCGTGCGCAGCATAGGCGTAGCCAAGGGGGTGGTCCTCGAGTCCGGACCCCCTCCGCCCTTCCTTGAGGGAATATTTAGTATGAATTTAAAGCGATATATCATCATCATTGTCAACCATTATCAATCCACTGCTGGACGAAGGTCTCCCAAATTTCCTCCACAACGGTCTGTCTTGTGCCAGTCTCCTCCATGTCACTCCTGCATACTTTCGAATTTCATCCACCCATCTCCCATGTGGTCTTCTTCTGGGTCTTTTCCTGTCCCTTGGAATCCAATCTAAAATTTCGGCTGTCCATCGATGGTCTGTCCTTCTGGCAGTATGTCCAGCCCATTGCCATTTCGGGGATTTAACTCTGATCATGATGTCTTCCACTCTTGTCATTTTTCGGATCCACGAGTTCCTCTTCTTATCTCTTCTGGTTACACCAAGCATGCACCTCTCCATGCTTGTTTGAGTTGTCTGCAGCCTTTGTATGTCTCTTTTAGTTAAGGTCCACGTCTCTGCACCATACGTAAGCACTGGAAGGATGCATTGATCAAACACTTTTCTTTTAAGACATAATGGCATATTGCTCTTGAAAATTATGCCGTTTCTTCCAAAAGCTCTCCAGGCAAGTTTTGTACGCCGATTAATTTCTTCATCAATGTGACCCTCACTTGATATCTGCTGTCCAAGATAACCGTACGTGTCTGTTATCTCCAGTTTTTCTCCATCAATCGATAAATCTTAATTTCTTGTAAAAGCATTGAACATCACTTTTGTCTTCTGAAAGTTCATTTTCAATCCCACTTCTTTACTCTTGTCAGCAAGTTCCTGGATCATACTCTGTAGCTCTGATATATATAGTTGCAAATATATATATATATATATATATATATATATATATATATATATGGGGCTTTCACCAATGAACCAAACCCATGGACCCCCCCCCCTTAAGAAATTTCTGGCTACGCTACTGGTGCGCAGTGCTGGCCTTGTGACACGGGTCGCTACCTAGGTCCGGGGTCGGCAACATGTGGCTCTTTGGAATCTAAATATGGCGCTTTTGATACTTGAAGGAATGGAAAAATTTGCAAAGTTTCAGCTTCTACACTTCGACGTAATTCTACTTCAACGAAAAATCCTATTCACTCTCCAACGGTATGCTGATTGGTCTTAAAATTTGGTTACCTGGAAAAGTCCGACCCCCCCCCCCTCCAATCAAAATGGTGGCTTTGGTATATTGTCTGCTTGAATTTTTCTACCACTTTTACACCTGGAAAAGTCTGAAAACCAAACAATTCAAAAGGGTGGCTTAGCTTTACTGTTCAAAATGCTGATAGGTTTAGGGATAATTATGCCAGAAATGTTGAAATGCTGTCAAAATTCCTTGAAATTTTGATTTCAAATTAAGGCACTCCAAAGCCTGCTACCGTTTTACTTCAAACCATATGCACATGTTGTTCGTAGTTATATTTCTGTTTTCCCCCTTCTGAAAACTAAGCTACGACACATTACTCGACTTTTTCCACTGCCCGTTTTCTCTTTGAGACGTACTACAAAGGTGACGTACCTGTCATGATGGCAAGTAGCAGTAATAAGCACTTGCAGGTGTAGCTTAATTGGGAAAGCATTAGGCTCCGGAGCAGAAGGACGCGGAGTTAATCTTCGCCACCAGGAAATTTGTGTCTTCACACTGGCGCCAGATTGTGAAAATGAATCCACTAGCCGTTGGGTTCTTCGAAAAATGTATAATGTTCTTTCCACACATCGTCTGGAATTAATGAGAATTCCTTCTTCGCTTCGAAAAAATATGTGATGCTTCTTCCACACATCGTCTGGAATTAGTGAGAATTCCTTCTTCTACAGAGAGTTACTTCAAGCATGGTTGTCGGCTGACCAGAAACCCGCGACTTCGTGCCCCCGCCTATCTCAAGGGGAGGGGGATATATGTGACGTACTATACAGGTGACGCCGGGCCAAGCTAGATTTCTTTCGGGCCCGAGCGTTGGAGCAAAGTTTGCGTTGTGACGTCACGAAAGGAGTCCGTACGAGAGCACCAACGCTTGGTCGCCACTCGGTTTGGCGGGCGCTTTGACCGTAGCCCCATAATGGTATTTGCGTGTTGATGCGTGTTTACATGTTAAAGTGATACAAACCAATTTTAAATGTTGAATGTAGTACCATGATTTTTCTGCATAAATGTAACATTAATTTCCTCGCCCATTCACTATAGCCCAAATTTTAAAATTGATTAGCGAAACAAAATGCTTAATTTAAATATTGGTCTTGCCGTTCACCCATTTGAATGTTAGGTTAAATTTTATTATCTACAAATAACAAAATTATTGCACATTACCAAAAAAAAAAAAAAATTGAAGGGAAGACTCGGGGGGCAGTTTAAAGTCAGTCGTACTTAATTTAAGGGCGAAAGTGTCGTCAATTGCAAATTCCATGCACATGTATTCCAACTGGTAAATTAATGATTTAGTGGGGGCAATTTTGACTTGTTACTCTCATCTGTTTGTATTGCAAATGTGATGTCTACACTAACAGTATCAGGCTTCACATAAGTTTTAATTCATCATATCAATAATAATAAAATAAAATTCTACACATGGCAAATCGTTGATGCCCATAGGTTAGGACAGGGACTCGTGAAAAATTTTCTGCTTGAATATAAAAAAATATTTATATGATGCTGACTTGACACGGTATATTTTCCAACATCTGCGTTTTTCCAAGCATAACGTATTGATGTAGTGCTACTTCCTATAACGAGAATTAATCTTAATTTATGTATTCACAATGGAATTAAATTTTTAAGGTCAATCAGAAAAATACACCTAATATGGTATGAAGGTGAAACGTGTAAATTTTGAAGTTGTCATGTTTAAAGGGATTTGTGTATGTATAATATGACTTCCACTTTAAAACTAAAGTTCCATCTCTTTTGCCATATTCACGTAACTTAATTATATGATGTTTTTTTATATATTAATGACTTTTCGTGATTTTTATTAAGTGGGTTAGTGTAAGAATGGGTCACACACAATTTTCTTAGATGTCCTCTGCAAAGGTGACGGGAAAAATTCGAGTATTGTGTGAATACGTATTTTAAACGGCTGTGTATTGGTTCAAACATGTTTCACGAGGGTTTTGTTTTAAGGAAGTAGAAAGAAACTAACTAAAGTACAAACAGTAGTAACTGCTTCAAAATACAGACCTATGCAGGAGAGTAAAATAGTAAGTCACACAGTTTGTGTCATACCGTGCATTTGTCAGAATGTAGCATAAAATATTTTTCCGAGTTTTTACTGTACGGATTATTGCATTACATGCATCTCACTGGAAACAAATTCTGACAAGAAAGAAGCGATGCGAAATAGGTAAACAAAAGGAGAGATAGAGGAAATAATTGATCATTGCACTACTTATGTATATCGAGTAAATGCATCGAAGAAAGCTTTTCCGAAATAAATGTTTTACTTATTTTTTTCTTTCTTTCGTAAAAGCGATCTGTGTAATATTGCTATTTTTTTTTTCCAGTTACGAAATTAGTGTTCACTCCCTCGTCATATTTGAAATGAAATGAAAAGTCGAGTCAGATAACTTGGTCTTATCATCATTTCTGTTATTAAAATTGTATACTGATATTACCACGGCCCCGGTAGTACGGTGGTCGCGGAATACTTATTACTCGTCTAATTGGATAAACAGTGAGGTTGCGTTCCCATAACTGTAAGGAACCCAATCTCAAAGTTTACGGACGTCGCGTTATGTTTCATATGGGCTCGTTACGAGGTATTCGTAAAAAACCCATATGCCGCAAATTGTGAATTTAGAGGAATATACACAGCCTATAAAGTTAGCTACACCAGGTTAAGTAATTAACAATGTTTATTAATAGAAAAAGTATATATAAGCAATTACATCCTTTAGGTGGAGGCCAAATAAAAGTTACGTTAAATTAAAAAATATTACAATTTGCCATGTTTACTGGTCCCTGCTGCGTACGCCTGTCACACCCTTGAGCTTAACTTTAAATTAACTCCCTCAATCTATTTCGCGGAGCATAGCGACCATGCATATGTATATATCTAGTTAACATGGGAACTGGAATTGGGGAAAATAACGTCATCTTACCTTCCTTTTGGATAGGGTGGTCTCTCGTTGAAGCCCCACGCTGGTAGATGAAAACTTGCGTGGATGTTGACTCCGTATCTATCGACTACCACGGCTGCGACCGCATACTCTGTCCTCCGATTACTATGCGTGAAAAAAAAAAAAAACATCTCTCCTAACTGCGGATTGCCGTTCCGGCTACGACTCTTCGATACGAATTTTTTTCCTCTATCTGACCTCATGTTCTCATCTCCTGTGACTATATCTCTCTTTTTCTCAACCTCTGTCTGATAACCTCACTAACTCTGTATCTGTGTATATATTTCTGTCCCTTTAATTTTTCACGTGATAGGGGCGTGCCTACAACCTTCTACGTACTCTTCGCCTGGGGTCCGGATTGGTCAGCTGAGCTGACCAGTGCTCGGGCTTAGTGGCTATTGGTTGGGCCTCTGGTCCAGTTGGCTACCGTTTCGCGGCAGCTGGCCTGTTTTGCAGGTGATGCCTTTTGCGAATTCAATAGGGCCTATTTTACGCTCAGATGAATAGCGAAGAATTTAAAGGGGCTTTCCACTGCCAGAGTTACGACTTTTCTGTGACACCGCGATGTACTTTACGACTTTCTCTAGTGCCTCCTTCATCAAGGAGAAGTCGTAAACCGCAACTCGCCTATTCATCTGACCGCGTTTCGGACTCTTGCCTGTGCCTTCTGAAATACCGGGATGTATTGTCCCCTCAGCAACGCTAGCTAGCACTGGGGCCATTTCTTAAATTTTGCGAATGCCGTGCTTCTTCTCACAAGAGTGAAAAGAAGGTGAATTCCTTAGTCATTCTCCACGGGTGTCCGACAACCCGTTTTGACCACCTGGGTTTTCTGCTCCAGTGGAGAAAAAGGGGGTTTATGAGGCAGGAAGGGAGCAAAAGAAAAATAATTTAAATTAAGTAAAAAAAAATATTTAGGTAAATTACTCCTGGTCTTTAAGTTTAATTAGGCCGCAAACAATGTGACCCGAACTACGAAGTAGTTCCGCGGCAACACTGAAAATCAATTGCTCAGTTTGCTGATGTTTCTAATTCAAAAACAACAACGGATGATATGATTACTTACGTCATTTCATCTGTTTAGTTATATTTTCCAGTTTATGTTTGTGCGTGCAGTAAGCATGCGTGACTACACAAACGATGCTAAAATCACTCCCATTGTTTACGCTGATATGCATATTTTCAAGTTGTGGTAGGTAAGAAAATACACCGACAATATCCCGTTATTCGGAGGAAAAAATCGTAAGAAAAAAATATGTATATATATTAAGCGACGATGCAAATCACTCGTTTAGTGGTGAAACTATTGCCGTGAGCTTTAGCGATCGGACTCCTTTCGGAAGCGTGGGCGTGGCATGCTCAGGCCCGGAGAATCTAGCCGGCTCTTGGTGACGCCAGTGCTCGAAATGGAAATTTTGAACTGCTGGTATGCTCATATTTAGTTAAAACAATCATCCGGAAAATATATGTTCGCCAGAAAATTTCCAAAACCGAAAAAAAAAAAAAAAAAGAAAATAATATTAATAAAAAAAATTTCCTAGAAGAAAAACTCCTTTGTTTGAAAATGTAAGTGACAATTCCGTGGAGTACTATTGCACCATAAGTCAGAAACGATGGCGGTCGATTTCAGTTGGCTGCTTTGTGGATCCAGCAGAAACTGCTAATGCCACACCGAGGACTGGGGATAGACTTGTTTAGAACGAGGAGTCTATGCCCCGGGATCAACGGGACTTCCGAACCTCGGCTAAATCATTATTGATTGAGCGTACTTGAACCCAAAACTTTAAGATCCCGAACCGAGGAGGCAGCCCCCATCCAATATAGGGACTTTCATGTAGTAGAAAGTCGGGCAATTAGAATCTCCGCAATCAGAATGAATATTCAATCTTAAATTAATAGCAACCTCACCACCTTCAAAAAAAAAAAAAAAAGTCTGAAGTGTAAAAAGTTTAGACTCATTGCTGCAAAACTAAAATTTGTGTTTAATTTATTACTCCCAATTCTATATGAAAATGCTCTTCAAATTGAATATAGTAAATTAATGATATGAGAAAAATTAGACGTTTTTAGTAGGATATCTGTGGCTTTGGCAAGATGTGATTATTCGCTATGGGTAGTTTCATTTCTATCCTTTCAAGGATTGAACTTATAGATCATGTGTACACGACACCCCTGCGCTTTACGATTCCCACATAGATACTGTATTTCTCAAGGGCACGAGGTACATAAGGTTTCTATGTGTAATAATGCGAGCTCATAATTCAAGGGAGAACAAGAAATAATTTCTGCAGTTCTCACTACTAAAATTAGTGCTGGTATGTAAATTCCGGGTAAAAAAAGTGCCGGCATGAAATATTAAGAAAAAGGAAGCGTCGGTATGCCATACCGGCCCATTTCGAGTACTGCGTGACGCACATATCAAGACGGCAAGTAGCTTAATTGGGAAAGCATTCGGCTCCGGAGCAGAATGATGTGGTTTCGAGTCCTGCCGCCGGCAGAGAGGGAACGGCGCAGAGATATCTTATATTCAAAATTTATAATTAAAAGATATTTACATACATGTATATACCATTTAGTTGCTCACTGCGATTGTTAACCCACCCTAAAATAAACACATTTTTTTATTTAATTTATTTGTGAAAAAATATTTCGATGCATTTTTCTTTTGCGACGTGAATTTAACCAGACACGCGATGTAAGGTGAGAGTTTCAGAATTTCACCTTGAATAAAAAGCATTTGTGTGTGTTCATTTTTATCAAAATCTGAAAAAAAAAACAAAAAAACTATGTGCTTTAATACTTAATGCAAGGTTTAAATTTTGCAATTACAGTTCTTAATCGGCTGTAATAAAAACTCTTGAGGAGAGGCAGAGTAGGTTGGATTCTGGTAGGTGGGCACACGAGGTGGGGTTGTTGGGAATATGTGGGCTGAAAAGAAAGAATAAGAATGAAACTGGGCCCGCAGAGGATCGACAGGTACAGGTGCAGTGACGTCACAAATGCTGGCGGAACTGAGTCTTCCTCTGTCGCGGTGATTCCCTGACCCCCCCTTTTCACCCCCATTTGACATGCGTGCAGAATCAAGTGGCCCTAGTGATTTTTTCGTGATCTTTAGAAGACTGGGTATCAGCCAACGCGGAATTCCGGCTATTACCTATTCTATCTGATCAAAATTCACTTGCGTAGGAACGTTTGCGCCTGGATTGGACGAGAGACGGGATAGGACGCCATGCGAGGGGGGGGACTAATAAAGAATGTAACTTCCGGAAGAAGCAGGCGAAGTGGATATGTCGACTGGCGAACTGATCATGTTCACATAAATACAACTTCGTGTAAACAGTTTGATCCGTCTACAACAAACACACGATGCGATCTAGGAGTTGAAAAACAAGCTGGCCGCAAGTTGCCGGCTTTAATGCGTGTGTTCGATGTCTCGTGGGTGGGAAAGCAAATTCAGAACGTCAACTCTCAAAAAAAAAAAGAAAATTGCCCACGCTCCTGATTTTGTGGCTCAGCATTTGCGGGGTGAAAAGATTAATTAAACAGCACTTCTACGCAGGATGTATTTAATGGGAAGGACCGGGAGCCCCAGTCGAATTTCTTTTTTCACGCGTACTATTTTCAGATCGCATTTATACGATCAATTCTTGTCACAATTTTCTATTTTTATTATATACAATGCGCACTGCTCGATATTGACATTGTCCCACCCAGAAAGAGTGGGCCAAATGAGCCTAAAATCACCAGTGGCGTAGAATGCGAAAGGTGGACAATATACACTGGTGTCTAAAATTTAAGCATAGTTTAAAAGAAAAAGACATTTTAGAACAAAGGATAATAAAATAAAGTACAGAGGACGTGGGAATATGCAAATGTGGAAATCATGAAGCAATATCATGTGACGAACGATAATTGGCATAAAAAGCAAAGCAACACATTTGTGGAGTGGAGAAAGAGCTACAAAAACGCAAAAAGTGACATTTCCTGTCGTCATTCCACACTGCTAGTAGTAGTGGAATCTTTTTTTTATTAAAACAGTATGTCAGAAAAACGGCAAATGGATATGCTTACATGTCCGACCAAACGCAGGACAATGTTGCCAGAGCGCCACTGGCGTGAAACCATTCATTGTATCCAGACTTTGGATATGGTACCAGGACACCAGAGATGTTAATCATCAACCTGTGGCAGGTCGTCCACGGAGTACAACGGCTCGGGATGATAGGTATGTGGCACCAACAGCGAGACGTAACAGGTCGATGATGTCAGCGGCTAGTGGACCAGCTGTTTCAATACAAACAGTATACAGATGGCGCAATGAATAAAGACTATACGTGAGAAGACCTTCAGTTTTCATCCCACTCACTCCATCAGAAAGAAATGCCAGGGCACTGTGGTGTAGACAAAATCGAGACTGGGACAAAAATCAATGGGACCATGTCCTCTTTATGGCTAAATGGACAAGGACTATACGCCAGAAGACCTGCAGTTTGCATCCCACTCACTCCGTCAGCAAGAATCGCCATGGTACTGTGGTGCAGACAACATCGAGGCTGGGACGAAATTCAATGCAACAATGTCTTCTTTATGGCTCAATGGACAAGGACTATACGCGAGAAGACCTGCAGTTTGCATCCCACTCACTCAATTTACGGCTCAATGGACAAAAACGATTCGCGAGAAGGCCTGGTATTTGCATCCCACTCACTCTATCGGCAAAAAATGCCACGGTACTGTGGTGCAGACGACATCGAGACTGGGACGAAAATCAATGGGCCAATGGCCTCTTTATGGCTCAATGGACAAGGACTATACGCGAAAAGACCTGCAGTTTGCATCCCACTCACTCCTTCAGCAAGAAATGCCAGGGTATTGTGATTCAGAGGACATCGAGACTGGGACGAAAATTAATGGGCCAATGTCCTCTTTATGGCTCAATGGACAAGGACTATACGCGAAAAGACCTGCAGTTTGCATCCCACTCACTCCATCAGCAAGAAATGCTAGGGTATTGTGGTTCAGAAGACCTCGAGACTGGGACGAAAGTCAATGGGCCAATGTCCTCTTCTACGATGAATCCAGGTTCAGTCTCGAAAATGACAGCCGTCATTTTCTCATATGGATGAACCTGTAACGCGTTATCCCCCCTCCCCCAAGAAAACATCCGAAAAATGCACCATTACGGAGGTGGTGATGTGCTTATCTGGGTTGGCATTATGTCCAACGGGGGCACACATCTCCATGTCTATTCTGGTGGAACTTAAACAGGTCGGAGATACAGAGACGAAATCATCGATCCCTACGTGAGGCTTTTTCGGGGTGATGTTGGCCCAGATTTCCTTTTCATGGATGATAACGCGAGACCTCATAGAGCTACTATTGTAGATGATTATCTGGAAAGTGAAGATATACACCGTAAGCCATGGTCAGCGCATTCCCCAGACCTCAACCCAATAGAGCATGTGTGGAATTCATTAGGGAGACGCATTGCAGGTCGTCAACCTCCTGCCAGAACTCTCGAGGAACTCCGATCTGCTCTTGTTCAGGAATGGGATTTGCTGCCACAGAGTCTTCTTCTTTCTCTAGTCAACAGCATGAGACATCGGTGTGACACTTGCATCGCTTTAAAAAGTCAGCATACGCCTTACTAGACCTTTTGTATGAAATTAGCAACGCCTCCGGAAGATTCCTGCTGTTTTCACTATTTTGGACTCTTGGTACGTCATCATGGTTCATCATTTTGTTATGTGATTTGTACTGCGCATTTAGTTCCTCACTAAGGTATCTATGTACGTATATTAAACAGCCTATTTCATTGTGCCCGTCTCCCTTTTGTAATTTAACACTTTCTGTTGATTATGCTTAACCTTTGGGTACCAGTGTACATGATTTAATTTCTAAGATAGTACATCAGTTTAAGAGGCCACAAGATAGGATCACGTGACAGTAGTCAATCTTGTGTGTAGTGATGTAGTTAGGATTTCATTTCTGGAGGGGTCCAGGATCCCATCTCACACAAACTCTCGGCACATATGTACGCTGCAGTAGCAAATTATTAGGAACACCTACCTAATTACGTGTTAAGCCTCCCTTATCCATCACAACAGCCTCGATTCGATATAGTATGGATTCAATGAGGTTCTGATATCCTTTTATTGGTATGTTCAGCCAAGAGGATGTGATGGCGTCCTTCAGTTGCCGAATATTCGCTGGATCTGTGTTACGAATGACTTTCTCAATCTCATCCCATAGATGCCCAATTGGGTTAAGGTCTGGGGACTGTATGGGGGCCAATTCAGCACTTTAAAGTCACTGTCGTGCTTCTGGAACTACTGTGTGACGATCCAAGCATTGTGATATGGCGCATTATCCGGCTGAAATTAGCCCTCTCTGTCAGGAAACGGGTGTGTTTGGTTTGCAATGGTGATAGGATGGCGACGAGGTCTATGAGGCATCTACGATCGTTGGATATGCTATCTTGTTTCTTGAATGCCAAAACGTGGAAATCCGGAAGTCTTTTTTTTTTTTTTTTTTTTTTTTTTATTGGAGGTTTTAACGACCACCGTGAGCAACTCAATGGGCTATAAGCAGTCGCACGTCCCTACTTTAGGGTCACTGGTTCCAGGGAAGGGAGAGAGCCAGTGCCGTAAGACAAACACAACATCCATGCCTGACCGGGATTCGAACCCGGACCCTTACGGACGAATGATCAGAGGCCAGCGCCTTAGACCACTGCGCCACCTGGGCGGCAAATCCGGAAGTCTGATTTTGACCGATCAGTATACTATCTTATGCTATAAATATAAGAAGTAAAAAGGAGAGAGGCGGAATGGGAGGACGGGGTAAGAAGCGAAAGGTATTGAAGACGTAACGGCACCGCGCGTTCCTGTACTTTTCCATTTAGCACTACACCACTCGGTAGGATGAAGGGATTTTAGGATTTCCTTTTACCGGCCGCTCGGAACTAAAATTCTTCTGGCAAAGTGGGCGTCGGTGGTCAAGCTTCCAAGTCCAGGGCCAGTCCCTTTTCTGGAAGTAATTGTGGGTATTCAACGAAATATACCACCAGAACAAATAATAATAATACGCTGTAGTCACTGGTCATTCAGAGAGTATAGGTACGAATTTCTACAGGAGTGTATTGCCTTTGTATTAAAGTTTTGTTTATGATAAAGCGCTTGCGTTGTTTTTATCTGATTATTCCTAACGGAATTCATTATTTCGTTTCTGTACTTGAATTCGCTCAATAAGAATAATAATTTTGAGTACACCAATTAAGTTTCTAGTTATACAAATTAGGACAGCAATTTCTTTCCCCCAAAGATATAAATAACATATCGAGATTGCATGTAAATTATTGGCATACTGTTCATATGGCTTTCATCGATGCCATACATCCCGTCCCCTCAGAAAACTTTAGTTGCGCACCTGATTCGACTAGTTTAGCTAAGGACATAAAATTAGTTAACTACAACTTCAAAAAACTAGAAACATTATAGACTTCAAAATGTTATACGAGAGAAAAATATTTCGTATGAGATAAATCCATGAATCTTTATGGAACGATATGATTCAACCAAAAATGGCAATTTAATTTACTTGCTATGATGACACCACCATCAGTCTGTTAAATGTAATATCCCTTGTAATGTAATGTCTGCCCTCCTAAGGACATGGTTTTCTTTACTTAAAATGACACCACTGCAATGATCCTATGTCACGAACATAACACCTGCGAACGAAAAATCGAACAACGGTTCGGTTACCTTGGAAACTCATGTATTTATTAGCAGCAAAAGCTGTCGCGTTTACGAAAATAGAACACGACAAAGACCCAAGCTAAAAAACTCTCATTTGCTCCACGAAACAATGAAACAGTATTACCTAGAAAAAATACCTCGGAAACAGAAGGTTCCAGTTTATCACGTGGAAGAAAAAAAAAAATGATGGTATTTTGAACTTTTACTATGGTGCGTTTTTTAGCACGTCTTTTGTAAAAAAAAAAAAAAATCGTCCTTATGTTATCGGTTTGTCCGTCTGTGGGCAACATACACTGAAGAGCAATTGAATTAGAGACAGCTGGCGTTATGCGAATGTGGCGCTGTGGTCGGCCCTGTAAACGGAAACGACATGACGTATGCAGCGATCCGACAATATAAGGAGTGATGCGACGGGAATCAGTAAGAGTCGGACGCAGTTTGGGTAAGACGAAGGATCTAAGCGCATTTGATCGTGGGCAAATTTCGGGGCCTGACGAATGGGTCACTCCATCTCGGAAGTCGTGCAGGAACTGGGATTTTCACGAGCTACTGTGTCACGGGTGCACCGTGAGTACATCGAATCCGGTAAAACCATCCCTGCAAGGGACAACTGCCGTGGACAACAGCGTTGGGATGAGAGGGGTCATCGTCGGCTAGCTCGCATTGTAACAGCGGATAGATGGACCACAATGCAAGAAATCACTCGGCAATTTAACGCTGGTGCACAAAAACGTGTAAGCAGCCACACCATCCAGAACCATCTCCTCGCTATGGGGTACAGAAGCCATCGTCCCACGAGGGTACCGCTGCTGACCGCACATCACAGAGTTCAAAAATTAGCATAGGCGCGGGAACATCGCCACTGGATCCTAGACATGTGGAAAAATGTTGCCTGGACTGATGAGTCAAGATTCACGTTGGTACATGCGGATGGCAGGATACGAGTACGCAGTGGCGGCGGAACCGCCAGAGCCCGATCAATAATTTCAATAATTTTAGCCAAGATTTTTATTTCAATTTTTTTTTTTTTATTTGGCGGATGTGCGCTTTTTTGTTGTGATGTGCCTTAGAAAGTTTCTCTAGGTAAGGGGCCGTCCATAAAGTACGTCCGAGATTACAGGGGGAGGGGGTTCCTGACAACCGGACCAAATGTAACATGGGGGAGGGGGGAGGGGAGGTGTAGTAATTCGGCCGACCAGTGGCAAAAATATAGTGAATGCTATGTCTTCGTTTTATCTCTTCTTTGAATAGTTAAAAAAAAAGGTATGAAATATTTCAGATTTCTGATGATATTTAGCTAAATCAGAAAATTAATATTAAGTTCTCGTATTTGTACTACCAAATCTATCGTGTTTTGTGGATGCTATGATCGGGAGTGTTGAAAACCTTAAATGCGTGCGTTCATTTGTAGAATTTATTTCAGAATGATAATCGGGTGGCGTTTGGGAATAAATTAATGCCTAAATAATAAATATTTTCTGGAGAAAAAGTTTTCTTTCTGTTTCTCAACGGACTTCTAAAAGCAGTTGTCAAAAATAAATTGGTAGCGGGAATTAGGACGTACTTTTTAGGGGTGTGTGTGTCAACAATCAGACAAAATGTGACATGGGCGAGGGGGGGGGAGTCTAAAAATAGTAAAAATTCACGGACGTACTTTAATGGACGGCCCCCTAAGTGGTCAGGTGATAATAAAGCTCCTAGGACGGCCCCTAAGTGGTCATCCCTAATAAAGCTCCTTAGGCATTGTTTTTCTTCTGTTTTTTCTGGGAAACGGGAAGGGAGGGGGTGCACTACGATTCGAAATATCGGGCCCGGTCAACGAACCTCACTTTCCGCCGCCCCTGCGAGTACGGCGCAAACCACATGAAGCGATGGATCCTTCTTGCCAGTAGGGTACTCTTCAAGCTGGTGGGAGTGGCATTCTCGTCTGGGAACTGTTTACGTGGACTGAAATGGGACCCCTGGTACGTGTGACATCGTCTCTCACAGGTCAACGTTATCGGGATATCCTGTACGACCATTTGCTCCCGTTTGTGCGTCTTCAACATCCCACTGGGGACCTCATCCTGCAAACAAGACAATGCACCGTGCCATCGCTCCCGAATTGTATTCGAATGGTTGGATGAACACTCCACCGACGTGACCTCACTTCCTTGGCCAGCTAGGTCACCTGACCTCAATCCCATTGAGCACATCTGGGATGCCATCGAGAGAGATGTTCGAGGCTCTGACCTCCCTCCATCAAATCTTCGTGAACTGTGGGAGCTTGTTCAGGGGTCGTGGATCCGTAGGCTTCCCAATGCTTCCGGTGTCTTGTCGAGTCCATGCCGAGGCGAATCGCCGCCGTCATCAGGGCGAAAGGTGGTGCTACACGTTACTAGACAGGTACCTCTAATTCAATTGCTCTTCAGTGTATCTCTGCAACTATCAGTCCGATTTCAAATATTACGTTTGCATTGGAAAGCTTGAAATATGCGAATGATGATCCTTTTCGTGTTTTTTTTTTTTTGCATTGTAAAATTTTGCCGCTAGAGGGCGTAAATGCAGATAGTATCGCATTCAATTCCATATATTTGCTTCTAAACATCCGATTGAAAAAATGCTTTTACCTTTCGATTCCATTTATGTCGAAGAGTATTTTAGATATAATCACTTTTTCAAGTTACGCATATATTTTCCGGTAGGAGGCGTAAAATTAAATTACCTTTCCCCCGATATCTGTACTTCTAAACCTCGGATTGGAAGAAGTTTTTTTTTCAGCGGATACAGCTCCTGATCGGAAATCTTTTGCATATAATTTCTAATTTTTGGTAAAAAATGGTTTGGCCACCAGGGGGCGTTAGCGTTAATTTCTGCTTCTGATGTATTTGCAGCGAAATCTGAGCTTCTAAAATCTCGACTGAAAAAAATCGTAGGTGGACCGATACCTATCACGTCGATAAACCTTTTCGGAATACTTTCTTCTTAAAATAATGCATGGATTTTCCACCAGGCGGCGTAGAGGCATATCTAATTTTTGTCAATATCTGTACTTCTGAGAGTCCGATTTGATTTTTTTTTTTTTTTTTTTTGAGAGCGTTTCCGCTACGGAATGTTCCTCATATAATTTCAAAATTTTCTTAACGCACAAGTTTGCCACCAGATGGCGAAAGTTCACGTTTCTGTTTAGAGCAATATCTGCGGGATTACAAATCCGATTGAAGAACTTCTTTCTTCGGTCATCTTTTTTACAAAGTGGTTCCATTGACTTTGAATAGGTTTGATAAATTTAATTCGCGCCCGAACGGATTCAAAAGACGCGCTCATTACACCAGAAAATTCGGTGTCTTCTTGTTTTCTTTTTTGTCAGGACCACTCGCGCTTCCAAGGTTACAGTGATCTGGCAATTCAGGGTCATTGGTTCCAGGGAAAGGACGGAAGCTGCACCGTGAGACAAATGCAGCACTCGCTACTTGTGCAAGTTAAACTTGCGCGAGTAGCCAGAATCCCTCGCCTCTGTCCACTCCGCCATCGAAGCAACAAATTAAAAAAAAATTCTGTGATTACCATGTTTAAGCACTACGTATTCGTTTGGTTAGTGGGAACTGGTGCAAGTAAGGATATCCAATATAAATTCTATATATACAGGAATAGTTCAGAAACAATGCAGTTATTCGGCAAATGGAAATTCCAGGCCAACGAGGTGACGGATTTTTATAGCTAAAATTTGCGACTCAAGAACAAAAGACGCGACTTCCAACAATAGCTTACAAATGGCGCGGTGGTTAGCCAAATTGTCAGCAGCATGTTCTTTTTCTTTTGGAGTTTAACGACCGAAATGAGCAACTCTAGAATGCTATAAACAGTCGCCCGACCTTAATTTGGGGCCACTGGTTCTAGGGAAGGGACAGAGCCTGCGCCGTAAGACGAGGCACGACACTCATGCCTCATCCGGTACTCCAACCCGGGCCCATATTGGACGACTAGTCACTAGTCAGAAATTTACGCCTCTGACCACTTGACCACCAGACGACAAAAACGTATGTTGCTCACTTGGTTAAGAGTAAGTAATTATTATTTACTCTTTTTTTTTTTTTTTTTTGATTGGAGGTTTAACGACCACCGTGAGCAACTCAAATGGGCTATAAGCAGTCGCCCGTCCCTAATTTTGGGTCACTGGTTCCAGGGAAGGGAAAGAGCCAGTGCCGTAAGACAAACACAACATCCATGCCTGACCGGGATTCGAACCCGGACCCCATACGGACGAATGATCAGAGGCCAGCGCCTTAGACCACTGCGCCACCGGGGCGGCTATTTACTCTTAACCAAGTATGTTTAAACTAGCCTATAGCCCGTCCTAGGACGGTTGTTTTTAAGCTTTAAATAAATATTAATATATAAGGGATGTTGCTCGTCCTATGACGAAGTGAAATTTTTAATTGAAGCAGATTGAAAACAAATCAAATAGACGCCGGATTTCTGTAAGGAAATATAGTAAAAACTCATATAATAAGAACTCATTCATGTCAGAACTAAAAGTTATATGTTATTTATTTTCGTTTTTTCGAAAGACCTCGCGTTAAATAACATTCTGTGTAAAATATCTGTTGTTGTCTAACGATTCTCGTAGTAATTCAGTTGTTTCCCTGTAAACTTACCTTAATAACTTTGATTTTTTGCTTTACATGACTTTTTCTCCGGCACATTTGTTATTCCCTTCACGGTTTGTTTTAGACTGTTCTATTCATGGTTAGTTTGAAACTTCATACCGAAGCTTTTTCTATAAAATAATGCGACATCTGGTATTACAAATGGAAACTATCTAAATTCTCGACAATGTGCTATTGGGGCGACATCTGCTTTTAGATGCAATTTTGCTCACTTTGATATCTCAAGATTTCAGTTGTTATTGTAGGTTAGAGCGTTTAGATAAATCGGTATTTTGCAAAATGTGTTATATAAATCAGCACTAAACTCGGAAAATTAGTTAAATTAAAAATGTAAAACATGAAGCGTACAAATTAATATTCGAATTGTGCTAAATTAAATTAATACACAAACGCAACTTGCCGTGATATTGAGAATTCGATTCGAATTTTGTAGATCGGATAAATAGAACTCGAGTCATTGATAATCAAATGTTTTTAAATTTGCACGCGATCACCTTGACATCTAAAAGGAAAAGAATTGATTGATACGTGATGGCGCAACAATGCAGACTTTGCTGTGACGTCAAGCGTTTCAGACAGAGAGAGAGAGAGAGATCTGGGTGTTTATATGTATAATCTCTGCTACTTTTAGTTTGAACTAAACATTAAGTTGCCTTTAGCCCTGAAAGGTGAGCTTTCATTTTTCTTTAGAAATAAATAATTCCTACACACTAAAAAAAAAAATTGCGAGCAGAGTTGTCTATACATCGGCTGCTTGGCTTGACCAATCAAAGGACTCCTCTTGGCTGCTTTTAGGGCCCTCTCAATCTTTAACTTCAGGAATTGCTTGCTCCCCCTACTTTCGGCCTTTGTATGCCAACAATTGTTCTAGACTAGTTGTCAAAATACTTTTGACACCCACATAGGCCTATTACTTCTTTGGGCTGCTTTCTAAGTGTGGATTGGGCGTCAAAGCTTATATTATAGGTATACATTCTTGCTCTCGTGCGAGTTTTTTCTATCGTGGCGTGCACTGTTTTCTGCGGTTTCCATTAAATGCAGAAGCAAGACTGTAGCTAGCAGGTGGACATAGGAGGCTCAGTCCCCCTTGGAAGGCAAGCAGCCCACCTCCTCGCTTGAAAAATGGACGGTTTTTTTATTCGAGGTTTAACGACCACCGTGAACAAACTCGAGGGCTATAAGCAGTCGCCCGTCTAGACTGCTTTTTTTATTTAGGGCCACTGGTTCCAGGGAAGGGAGAGAGCCAGCGCCGTAAGACAAACAACATCCATGCCCACCTCGTACGAATGATCAGAAGCCATCGCTTAACCACTGTGCCACCGGGGTGGCGGACGTTGTTATAAATTCTCCGAATGAAAGTGACTTTTGTGTTTCATTACAATCATAAATACTTTACCTGATTTATTCGTATATTACACATTTTTAAAGAAAGCAAAATTAAAATGATACAGCAGGGAGGATGGAAAACTCAAAAGAAATTCTTTCTGGAAGTGAATCAGTAGGAACAGTTTCGCCAATGCTTCTCTGCCACATGAGCACCGAACTTGTTGCTGCCGCCCCGGTGGCGCAGTGGTCTAAGGCGTTGGCCTCTGATCATTCGTCCGTAAGGGGTCCGGGTTCGAATCCCGGTGAGGCATGGATGTTGTGTTTGTCTTACGGCACTGGCTCTCTCCCTTCCCTGGAACCAGTGACCCTAAATTAGGGACGGGCGACTGCTTATAGCCCATTGAGTTGCTCACGGTGGTCGTTAAACCTCCAAACAAAAAAAAAAAAAAAAAAGAACTTGTTGCTGCTAAGGGTCAGGGAACCTAGATATTTTGTTTCCTCCATTTTTATTTTTGGGCGGGGGGCGTAAAATATAAAAGAACATTGCCAAATAAAAAATGAGAGACAGAGCGAGGCGGAGGTGGAAGCGTAGTTGCTCATACGGATCAAACACTGTTCGCCACTGTTCGACTATGGCATAGTAATCTCCTCTTTAAAACTTCCAGGTGGTTAATTGATTATAGAGAAATGTCGTGGGAACGTTTTGTCCACATGAATCCATTTTCCTCTCCACTGAGAGCTCCAAAGAAAAAAATGTCAACATTTTGCGTTCCCACGTTTCAGGCTTCCTATCTGTAACATGACCCTTGAACACAGACGACACAATTACCCGCTCTCCAAACCAAGTTTTATACGACTATTAATTTCTTCTGCGATGTGGCCTGGCCCTTGCTTGATAACTTTTGTTCAAGGTAAATGTAGGCATCGGTTACTTCTCGAGATTTGCCCTATCAACTCGTAAATATTCAGTTCTTCTACGCTAGTGTTTGTAAAAATTTCAACACCAAGAAAAAAATCAAGCTATTCAAATGAAATTTATATCACAGATTCCTCGTGTGACAGGAGATAACTTATTACATTGTGGAGCTGTACAATATATAGATTATTGTAGAGCTATACAAGATATTTTCGTATATATGCTATTCTCAATATAACGAGATAAAACATGTTAAACGTATTAAGATGTTTGTTAAGTTCCATTTTGTAATAATAACTTAACAGTTAAAACTTTTCCCATGTTATTTTCTTTGGTGACCAATGCACTTCTCAACTTTTAAATATCAAAAATATTTAGAAAAACTTAAACATGAAATTGCAACGTACCTTTAGGTTGTGACTAAAATCGAACTTGGCCACTGAAGGGATAATTTTACTTTGTTCCACAAAGTCAAAAGTATCAGCAATAATGGAATTATGTCACACTATGAATTATTATACTAAAAGAATTACAGCAATCACTCACTGCAACGAACTCACTACTAGGCCATTCTGCGGTCGGCGGGATAATTTCTCACTATGTTGCACAATGTACGACGAATATTCACAGAGTTCAAAGTAGTAGTAAAAAACCAAGTCAGAGATATCCAGATGAACAAGAAGTTAAAATATCCTTTGACCAGGAATTTAAAACGAAAGAACTTGGTAGACCTACGACACAGTAATTGATTTTTTTTTGTTTTTAATGTTCTGGAAAGTAATGTATTTTAGAATTTTGATGTTCATTGTTAGTTCGTGGCTATTACTTTCTAGAGCATTTTTTTTTAATTTGTATTGCTGTGTCGTAGGCAGGGCCTGATTTCTGTAAGTGCACGCGGTGCACGTGCACAGGGCCTCAGAATTAGGAGGGGCATCAAAACTACCTTAATAGTAGCATAAATTTTCATAACCAAAATATATTTTCCGTTACAGCACGAAATTATTATACGGTTCGGTTTCAAAATTTAGGATGAGATTTTGGAAACCAAATTATTATTATTTCGTATAATAAAGCTCGTGTTGCGCTGAGCTGTGATCGGCCAGTGTAACATCTTAATCTCCCCCTTATTTGTAACAATCAAAAATGCAATGGGAACAGCCTATATTCGGAGCAATACAGTATATTATACATGAAAAGCATTTCAGCAAACATGTAGAATTTGCTAAAAAATATTTTTGTTATTGATATTAGTCTTGTGAGAACAAAAATTGTGAACAAATATTCATAATTATGTAGGGTTTATTTTTACATAAATAAAAATACACAAAAAGTTCAGTTGACATTACTTTATTTAAAGACTGTTGTAATAATTTACATGGAGGGTTGGAATAATTTATCCCACAATGTGTGTGATAAATTATGGTAAACTAGGTGTTTTAAATTATAGATAATGTTATGGTAAACTAGGTGTTTTAAATTACAGATAATGCTATGGTAAACTAGGTGTTTTAAATTATAGATGATGTTATGGTAAACTAGGTGTTTTAAATTACAGATAATGCTATGGTAAACTAGGTGTTTTAAATTATAGATGATGTTATGGTAAACTAGGTGTTTTAAATTACAGATAATGCTATGGTAAACTAGGTGTTTTAAATTATAGATGATGTTATGGTAAACTAGGTGTTTTAAATTACAGATAAGGCTATGGTAAACTAGGTGTTTTAAATTATAGATGATGTTATGGTAAACTAGGTGTTTTAAATTACAGATAATGCTATGGTAAACTAGGTGTTTTAAATTATATCTGGGAGGATAGTTATTTGTTTCCATAAATAATACTATAAAAAAAAAAAGAATTCCAGAGTAATTAATGTTACAGCTGTGAGCTCTTCGGGTGCGGGGAGGTACAAGCTGTGTAAGTGCTCGTCTATTACAAGCCACATTGGCTATAAAATTGACTAGCATGTGGGATGTGTTTTAATGTTTTTACAGCTAGAAAAACTGCTTTCAAAAAAAATATTTACCAGTAAATATTTTCTTTGACTGTTTGACTGAAAATTTTAATCGAGGGGGCCCCAGACATAGGATGTGCACAGGGCCTCGACTGACCTAAGTCGGGCCCTGGTCGTAGATTTACCAAGTTCTTTAGTTTTAAATTCTTGGTCAAAGAATATTTTAACTTGTTCATCAACTTTATATTCGTTGCACAACATAGTGAGAAATTATCCCGCCGACCGCGGAATGGCCTAGTAGTGATTTCGTTGCAGTGAGTGATTGCTGTAATTCTTTTAGTATAACAATTCATAGTGTGACATAATTCCATTATTGCTGATACTTTTGACTTTGTGGAACAAAGTAAAATTACCCCTTCAGTGGCCAAGTTCGATTTTAGTCACAACCTAAAGGTACGTTGCAATTTCATATTTAAGTTTTTCTAAATATTTTTGATGGTTAAAAGTTAAGAAGTGCATTGGTCACCAAAGAAATAACATGGAAAAGTTTTAACTGCCTTTATAAGATATTTTCGCTTCAAAACTCAGTATCGCGTAAAGCCACTTCGAGCAACAATGACAGCCTCTGCACTACGTGGCATTGAATGGAAGAGGTCTGCCAGGCTGCTTCTGTGTGACACCAGAGTTCATTTGTGATGAGTGGCGGAGGCGCTTGACGGACTAGCCGCTTGGCTGCCACGACCCAGACATGTTCGATCGAGGACATATTCGGCGAACGTGCAGGACAGGGAAGAAGCGGTATCTGTCGTGCATGGAAGAGGTCTTGGACATTCCGGGTCACATGTGGCCGATCATTGCCCCGCTGGAATATAACGCCAGCACAACTCTGAAGGAAGGATATCACCTCTGCCTCTAAAACGTTCCTGATGTATCGCTGGCTGTTGAGGGCTCCCTCAATTCGTATCAGGCGAGATCGCGAATTGAATTCAATGGAGCCCAAAAAACATGACGCTTGGCGTTGCGACAGTATGACGCTGTAAGGCGTCGATCACCATGATGTCTTCGAACACGTACGCGACCATCATGGTGCATCAAGTTGAACCATGACTCATCAGAAAACACGACCTGTTGCCAATCAGCGCGCCAATGTCTGTGTTCGAGACCCCATTGGAGCCTGAGGCGTCTGTGGTTGTGGGTGAAAGGAGTGCCCAGCAATGGGCTGCTAGAGACCGGTCCTCTGTTAAACAGACGACGTCGAACTGTGCTGAGAGACAAAGCCTGACCTATGAGAATGCTTCACTGCTGCGCTAACACCATGGACGTTGCTGTGCGATCGGTCATTGCCATGCTGAAGAGGTATCTCTCATCCAGTGCAGTCATGCGAGTTTGCTTTCCATTTCCCGGATTTCTGTGCGTCCGAGCCTCATCTGTCCACTGATGCTACGTTCGTGTCACTGTACTGGCGCTTGGTCTCATACGAGTGGTAATTTCGCGGTAGGAAAATCCAGCTTCTCTCATCCCAACAATCTCTCAGGTGTTCATAATACGACCTTCTTCGGCGACGGGGCACAAGAAACACCCTTTCGACTCAATGTCGACTCTTCACTGATTGCAACATCTCGTTTGAGCTAGCTCTTTATACCTCAGACCAGACAGGGTGCTGCTCCGAAACCACATGCGCATTTTCACTGATATTTTAATTATTTGCATGTCCCAACTTGTTGTACATATTCTGTAAGTTTCAAGCTAATACCAGGAGTCCTTCATGATGTTGCAGTCTTCACAAACAGTGTAAAAAACACTATACGTCAATTTTGTCTTCTTATATAAGTTCATTTTTAAACCCACTTCTTTTCTCATGTCGGAAAGTTCCTGAATCACATACTGTAGCTCTAAGGGGATACTTCCAAAAATGACTATGACATCAACAAAACGAAGGTGGATATATCATCTTTATTAATCTTTATCCGTTTGTCTTCCCAGTTAAATGATTGAAAGACATTCTGCAAGAAATTAGGAGATATGATGTCACTTTGCCTCACTCCCGTTCCCATTTTTGTAAGTGATGTATCCTCGAACAGGTGAATCTTTGCGCTTGAATTTTCATGGATGTAATTAATAATGTTTATGTATGCATCTTCACTACCGCAGGATTTCAAATACTTTAAAACTGCTGATGGTTTCACACAATCGAAAGCTATATGTAATAGGAGTTCACATTCATTCATTCTTTCAATTAGTTCTCTGAGTACATAGATGTGATCAAGAGTGCTACAGACGCTTCTGGATCCAGCTTGTTTTCTTGCATGGTTGAGCCAAGTCCAGTGTTTCCTTCAAGTGATGCAGCAGTACCTTACTGAAGATTCTGTAATCAACTCAGGAAACTGATGGGTCTGCAGTTCCTAAGGTCTTCAAAGTCCCTTTTTTATGCAGCAGGATCACAGTAGAACTGTTCCAGTCATCAGGAATATTCTCTTTATTGAGCCATTTAGTAATAACTCAGGCGAGTGTGGTTTCTGATTTTTTCTGGCTTCTTGTATGTGCGTGTGTGCGCGCGCGTGCTTTTCATGGTAATTCCATATTCCCCTGAAGCTCTTCCCTGTTCCATGTTCTCACTACTAAATATGTCGGAGTGCGAAGAAATTTAAGAATATTACCTTTACTTAAAAATCCAAATGAAACAAAAAAAAAAGTGCTGAACAAAGACTTGATATCTGTACTTTACCTTTAAAAATATACAGATCAACGCGAATAGTAATAGAACGCCTAAAGGCACTTCTAATGATTTCGCGTTCTGTGTCACATAATATGTTTTTCCTCGAAATTAATTTTGTAAACTGATGTTGCTGCTGGATGGCAGTAAGAAGAAATGTTTTCCGCGTTCATCAGAATTCGAGCTAAGATATCAGCCATAAAGTAAAAGAAAGGCCACATGTTTTTCTGTTAAGACGTGAATTTTTAATGCTCCAAACAGTGGAAAACCTAATGAAACATACAGCGTGCATTCACATCCGAAAATTCACGCTCCATGAGTTTCAAACACAAGGACACAAGCAGTGTGTTGTTATTTTTTCAGTGTTGTCCACTTCCCTGTCATATTTGTTCTTGTCAGAATGTTGTTCATTTAAACGGTACATGATCTAGAAATGGTAGAACTTTGTTCGTGGCAGCCCAAGGGAACACTTTGCACCGAAGAATTCGTTTCGATTGATCTACTTCCTCAGAAGACATTGTTTCAACGACCAATCAATTTTTCTTTTCTTCTTCAACGTTGCTCCCAGATGAAGGAACAGGAATTGGGAAGCTCCGATTCTGACGAACCGTGACTGTCTTAACACAGATTTATTCAGAATCCTAATGAATGTAATATTAGAAGAATGACGTGTAATAAATGCAAAATAACGTGGGTACGAATGCGATTATACGAGAAGACTGCGAAAGCAGTGGAGTATGGAAAAATGATTAGCTATCCCTCGAGGGATTCTCTCTGTGTTTGTCTCCTACCATATCCCTGCTCCACTCTCCCTCTGTATCGCTTTCTCTTCTGTCTTTCTTTCCTTCTCTCACTGTCTTTTTCTCTTTCCCACTCTTTCTCCTTCTGTCTTTCTCTATTGCTCCTTCTCTTTCTCGCACTCATTCTTTTTCTCCCTTTTCCTACCACTCGTTTTTTTCTCGCACTCATTACGCATTCTTTTTCTCCCTTTCTTTACAACTTATTCTCCTTCTTACACACATTACTCATTATTCTACTCCCTTTCTCTGCCACTCATTTTACTTCCCGCACTAATTATTCATTCTTTTTCTCCCTTTCTCTACCACTCATTCTGTTTCTCGTACTCATCACTCATTATTTTTCTCCTCTATTACTCATTCTCTTTCTAGCACTCGTTATTCAGTCTTTTACTCCCTTTAACTACCGCTTATTCTCTTTCTCGCACTCACTGACCATTCTTTTTCTCCCTTTCTCTATCTAATTGAAAATATTTAGCGCATCATTCTCTTACTTTCTCTCTCTTTCCCGATTTCTTCATCAGCCGTTCTCTCGTTATCACTCATTATTCCTCTCTGTTTCACCATCACTCTTTTACTTTCTTACGCTCTCTCTATTTCACGACCTCTCTCCGTCGCGTTGTCCCTTTTTCTTTATCTTTGTATCTCTGTTTTCCTCACCTTTTCTTGTCTTCCTCAAACATTTTGCTTTCTCTCTCACTGTCATTTATTCCCTACCTCTTTCTCTATCACTCATTCTTTCTCAATCCGTCTCATTCTTTTCCACTTTCTTTCTCACTCTCCATATCGCCAAATGGCTTATACTTGGTTAAGTGATTTATCGTCAATCATTCTTAACCACTGCTGAATAAATGTTTCCAAGTTTCTTCCACAACTCTGTCTTGAGCACTTCTCTTCCATGTCACTCCAGCATGCTTCAGAATTTTTCCACCTATCTCCCAGAGTAGTCTTCTGGGTCTTTTCCTGTCCCTTGGTATCCAGTTTAAGTTGTTTTAGCAATATGTCTATCCCATTGCCACTTGAGTGTCTTTACTTTGAACACGATGTCACCCACTCTCGTATTTTTCTGATCTAGTGGTTCCTTTTCCGGTCTTTCCTGGTTATATTAAGCATACACCTCTCCGTGCTGTTTTGAGTTTTCTGCAGCATCTGTATCGCCTTCTTACTTAAGGACCATAAGTAAGAACTGAAGGACGCACTGATTGAACAATTTTCTTTTAAGACACACTAAATACTAAATTTCTCTTGAAATTTGAACTATTTCTTCCAAAACCAAGTTTTATGCGCCTATTAATATGTTCTACGATGTGGCCCTCGCATGATTTCTATTGTCCAAGGTAAATGTAGGCTTCAGTTACTTCTGTATTTGATTCATATACCTTTAAATCTTCAGTTCTTGTTACAGCATTGTATATCAGTTTTGTTCCTATAAGTTCATCTTTAATCCCAGTACTTTGCTCATGTCAACCAGTTCCTGGATCATGCTCTGCAGCTTTGAGGGGGGGGGGGTTCTTAAAACATGTCAATGTCGTTATTTTTTCAACATGGAAAAAATTGATTTATATACATGGCCGTAGCAAGCTTTTCCTATCTGAAAGTGCGACACTTGAAATTTCGCCCCTTCGAGTTCAAAAGATTTGCACTTCCATTCAAATACTACGCAATTTTTACTTTTTCACACTTCCGTTATAGAAACATATGATGATCCTTCAAATATCTGACATAATTTTACTAAAAATGTGTTAAATTTTACTAAAATGGTTTCTGACATAATTTTACTGAAAATGTGTTAAAACTACATAAATACTCAAGAGCCAAAGGTTCTAAATATCAAGCAAAACGTAAAAGTCATGTGAAGGCGACAAACAGCGCACCCAGAAATTCAGGGTGAAAAACAAACCAGCACGGTACGAATAAGTATCAGATAAAGATGCTTTCGGAATAGGTCCCGGAAAAACTGCGTTTAGGGTTAAACACTCAGTCATTTGTGCTCTGCCACAGAAAGCTCTTCTATCTCTTCACCCCAACAGCGTGTTCGGAAAGATCGCGGAGGTCAGGCACATCTTCATATCCTTTTATACGCCTCCATCAGCTGTTTCGGAGAATTCCTTTCATGCATATCAGGGGTCCACACCCAATACAATACGGTACTCTGTATCCTGGTTACCTGCACAGAATACTGTACACGGCGAACTACAGAGGGTGAGTCGAAAGTTTTGCAATATTTGCATAAACGCATGTGCTGCGGCGGGTATGTCACGTGGTTAAACAAGTTCAAGTCGCGCACCTCAGTCAGTCGAAAGGGATATAAAGTGGTAGTCGTTGCTGTGAACAGCATTGCATGTTGTCGTTCTGTCTGTGGTTGGGACGCCTAAAAGATGAATAGCCACAACCAGCTAATTAGGGAACTTTTGCTTTACGAATTTGACCTCGGCCATAACGCTGCTCAAACAACACGAAACATTTGTCATGCGAAAGGGGAAGACTCTGTGGACCACATCGCTGCAACCTGATGGTTCAAGAAATTTTGCTCAGGTGACAGAAACCTCGACGATCAGCCAAGGTCAGGTAGGCCGCGAACCGTGGATTCCGAGGCCGTGCGCCAGGCCGTAGAGGCAAGTCTGACAACCAGCACTCAGAGATTATCATGCTAGTTGGGCATATCACAGACCACCGTGGTTCGTCACCTTCAGGACCTCGGCAAAGTCTACAGGAGCTACCACATTGTGCCTCACCAACAGCAACAACTGACGCCAGCTGAAGCAAACCGCCGAGTGGAAGTGTGCACGAAACTCCTAGGAAACCCGCGCGATGTACGTTTCATCAAGAGAATTGTTACGTGCGATGAGAAGTGGGTCTATTTCCGTAATCCTAACACACAACGGCAGTGGTTGAGCCCGGGCCAGCTTCCAGAACTTGTTGCCAAACGTGGGCGCTTCGAGCACAAGGTGATGCTCTGCGTCTGGTGGAATTTCGAGGGGATAATCCATTACGAATTTGTTCCAGACGGTCGGACCATCAACGCCAACCTCTACTCTGAACAGCTGTAGCGGATGTATGCCGTTTTGAAGGAGAAGTCCCATGCATTGGTGAACAAAAAGCGCGCTCTCCTACAGCAGGACAACGGCTTGGCCTCATACCGCGCGAACTACCCGGGCAAAACTCCAGAAACTTGATTTTACCGAACTGATGCCACACCCAGTATATAGTCCAGACCTTGCCCCGTCGGATTATTACTGGTCCCGGTCTATGGCCCCCTTTCCTTCGCGGGCGGCACTTCACTAACCAGGAGGAGGTGGCAGCTGGGGCGAAGGAGTTCTTCGCCTCGAAAGACAAGAACTGGTACCACCTCGGAGTCGAAGAACTGTCAGACAGATGACTAAAGATGGTGCAATATGATTGCCTATACTTTGGATGCTGATCAGCTTTTGTGGTAAAGGTACTTATGAAGACAAAGTGATCCAAATATTGCAAAACTTTCAACTTACCCTCTGTAAAGTCTTTAAAAAAGAAAATATTGAAGTGCATAACTTTCTTTTCAGTTACATTGTTCCGTAAATTAATTCACACTTGTACATTTCTATTTTTTACGCCCCTCAAGGCCTGAATTTACGCCCCTGGTACGACCAATCTGGAAGGGCAACGCCTTCCCATCCCTCCCGGTAGCTACGGTCTTGTTCATATACTGTATGTGAATATACGGTAGTTTCTTCTGCGTATAGCAGACAGCTTATGTGCTTTCACTGTAGGACAACTGGACTAGGAATCGGATACACGCGCGAACAGGAGGAACGAAATGAATAAAAGAAAAACGACAGAATGAAAAGAAGACTTTTTCTGGAAGACAGGCGTACTCTTATCAATTAAACACCCCGTTATTGTTTTTGAAGCCCAAATGTGAATAAACTTGGTCTGATTGCGGAAACGGGCTGATGGAATATATCAATTTTGAGTCCATTATAAACAAAACTCACGTGTGTGTCTGTGATTACTCTAAGCTGTGAACCGGTTAATGACACCTTGCGTACGCATACATTTATTCACCCTAAGCCACAATTCTGGAATTTTAGAAGGCTTTTGTACATTTACCTGCATCGTCTTTTATACGTTTGCAGCAGAACACTGAAAAAAGTGAGTGGTGTGAATTGACGGAAAATTTTTGAAAATAACGTGCAGCAAAGTTGTCGGTAGCTGTCAGTCATTGACGAAATCTCCTTTTTTAAAAGTGCCCGTTTTTTTTAACTTCCGTATTTTCACAGATTTGCCGAAGTCAGAAATTCCGTTTATTTCAGAAAAGTCCGTTTCAGGATTTTCCGTATTTATACAGAAATTTCGCAAAATCGAAGAAGCGGAATTTTTCAGCGCTTACACCGGATAATCCCTTCGCAGCGGTGGAGATCGAACCGACGTCATTTGGGTTGGTTGAACAGATAAAGCGCGTCTTAACCACTGAGCCAGAAAGGCACGGAAATCTGAATTATGTTCATGGTAAAACTAGTTGCGCGATGATGATTTTCTTTTCCTTTCTTTTTTTTTTGGGGGGGGGTCATTCATGCGAGTGATTTAGTCATATTATTTCCAGTTGAAGCTTATTAATTTTTTGAATAGGTTTGTAATAATTTTATTTCTTCTGTACGAGGACTTATGGTAATTCTTTTCATCGTGATTTTTCGAAGCAACAGTATGCTTTGGAACTTCAGATCTTTTACTGACTGACAAAGATTTTCAATTACCTTTAAGAAAAGGTGAAATGTACTGTGTTATACTATTATTTCACAAAACTCCTAAATATAAAATTTACTCTTGATAGCTATAATAGCTTTTGTCTTAAGGGGTCAAAATACATACATAGACATCGTACAGTCATCTGCACAATAATTTAAGTACCCAATTTCTTACAGTAACACAATATACATGTATAATAGCTGGTGCACAAAATGGCAGAAAGGAGAAGAAATATCCTGTGAAACAGTAACGAAAATTCATGCGATAACTTCAAAATCAGATCCTTGGACAGACGATTGAAATTTAACTATTAATCAAACCTTAAGTATTCCCGGGAATCGTTCCTTTTACCGGAAATTTCTCGTCATATGGATACGAAAAAAGTGAGAACGGAGTTTTTCCGTTAATATACGAAATCAATTGCGGAAAGGTTTCTGAAAATTCAGAATTTTCCTGGCGTAAGAAAAGTCCGTGAAATTCAGGTTTCTTTCAGTCTTTTCACGGAAAAGGTTGTATCAGAAATATGCATCGTTAATTCACGAAAAGAATTGCGGAAAGTGGCTCGAGAATTTCAAAATTTTTTTTACAGTCTAAGATTATTTTTTACGCTTTCCAACCGTAGGTTGAAGAAGAGTATATGCTCCAGCTTTGTCCGTCTGTCCGCACGATAACTCGCGTAAACATGGTTAGATTTCGATGAAAGTTTAGTATGTGGTAGGGGACTACCTCGGAACGAACCCTATTGAAAATGGGCGAAATGGGGCCAAAGGTCAGGACATAGGAGCGGGATTCATTCCATTGCGCTTATGCGTCATAACTTACGTAAAAATGCTTCGATTGCGACAAAACTTTAGTATGTTGTTACGGAGATATACTGAACTGGTTCTGTTGAATATCATTGAAATGGGGTCAAAGGTCAGGACACAGGGGGCGAGATTTATTCCACAGTCATCATCCTCATAACTTAACTAAAAATGCTTCTATTGCGACAAAAATTTATCACGTTGTTCCTGAGGTATACTGAACCAATTCTGTTGAATATCATTGAAATGGGGTCAAAGGTCAGGGCACAGGAGTTAAATTTATTCCACAGCCATTATCCTCATAACTTAAGTAATGATTTCGGGTATGTTGGAAAGCGTATCATAGTCAATGCATTGCATGATTTTACTAACTTGTTTTCATGAAATTTTTGATTTTGAGCTTTGTAATAATAATTTAATTTAAATACCGTAATATCCGTAACATTCAGCAACATGTAATTACCGTAACATGTGCTTTTGATTTTTATTAAATTATACACAAACGTTTCTTTCTTGTACATAATGTATCGCTGTATAACATTTGTACAGCGATACCTCACATATGTGTAAAGAGAAATACACTATATAGTGGACAAGAGATCAGGACGTTATCTTACAGGTTTCAACTAAATGGAAGACACATGATTTGTGGTTTTAGAGAATATCTACAACCTATAGGCAACTTTCACAACTGAAGTGAGTAAGCGTTGCAAAATATTTCTGTATCTTCTTTAGCGAAGGTGAAAAATGATTTTCTCAGACTTGATAATCACTCCAGTTAGGTCTTCTTTTTCAGTCACACAACATTCTCATTATTATTCATAAAAATTATTGGCTCTGTAATTCATAAAATTATTGACTCTTGTTAAACTAAATGTAATTAATGCCAATATCTTGATCATTAAGCTATGTTTTTTTTTTATTGGAGGTTTAACGACCACCGTGAGCAACTCAATGAGCTATAAGCTGTCGCCCGTCCTTAATTTAGGGCCACTGGTTCCAGGGAAGAGGAAAAGCCAGCGCCGTAAGACAAACACAACATCCATGCCTCACGGGATTCGAACCCGGACCCATCTCGGACGAATGATCTGAAGCCATCGCTTAGACCACTGCGCCACCCCGGGCGGCAAGCAATGTTTTGGAATGTTTTGTTAGCTGAATGCGTTTTACGGGATTTCAGAAGGTCATCTTGAGGCACATTTGAAGAAAGAATTTCATTTTTTTAACTCCTCATTACCACGTTTTACCATGGTTCCAGTCTGCACCCAGTGATCCTTGATTTCACAGTAAAAAATTACTAATGGTACATATTTTCGCCTTGAAGTTCAAAATTTTCACAAGCTCTTGCAACCCCAGTGATGCTCTGACAGTTCCAGTGAAAAACAGCAGCACGTGCGCACTCTGCAAGATCATTTCACAAGCTAGAAACTAACCGATTTCTTTCTGCGTCAGAGTCAGGTAGAGCAAATTATTCCGTAACCTTGTGATGTCACGGTGTAGTATTTTCCTCGCTGCGGATGTCCGTCACACACTGATGTTTTTGAAACATAATACAGCACCATCACCCTTTCATTCATGCTGGCTAGGTAAGAACGCGTGTCCCAAACATCTGCAAAAAAATAAGTAAACTGTTAGTGCATTTCAGCTTACTTGTGGTTTAAAAAAAAAAAATACACCTTTATTGTAAGTTTATGGAGATGCCATTACAGAATTTTTCCCGCGAACCCCTTGGGACATCTTCGCGAGCAACCAAATGGGAACCGCTGCTCTAAGACATCATTCTGAAAGTGAGAGAAGCTTCTCATACATTTATTTATTCCCTCCAAACTATGAGTTCACAACAGAGAGACTGCACACATTTTAAAATTTCCCCTGTGTGACATGAACCCTCTGGAGAAGCTCGATCTGTTTATACACTAAAGGGAACGGAAGTCTAAACACCACGACAGAATGGTCAAATTTTGATCAAAGTTGGTGATTATATAAAAAGTGATTATAGAAATAAATTATTAATTTTCCACAGGATTGCATTAAGTTTTACTTCTTTCCGAAAAGCAATGTGCCACCCCAATGGTCTAAAGTACTGGCTTCTGACTGTACGTCTGAGTGGTCTGGAAAACGAACTGCATATTCCCGTGCAGCTAGCGCCGCGTTTTGTTGGCATTCGCCGTAAATAAGCACCATCTCGCAATATTGGGAGTGAGTGAAGCTCGCCGTTCTCACACAGCGTACGTAGACCTAAACTTCTGATCAGGGTACATCCTGCTACTGGTTTTTATATCGTAGGTACGGTACAACGTCACAATCTGCATTTGCATACGGCTACATTTGCGAAATGTGAATATGCAGATTCGAATCGTCGCGCATCGATTTCGGACATTGTAGGGTATTCAGGCGACAATTTATTTTATCTATGTGAAACAAATGTCGTTTTGTACTAATTAACTGATGCTCTACAACTTCGTAATTGGAAATTTTGCTCTCTTTTTGTTTTCGATTTGCAGTGGTTAACTTCCGCATTTCGCCACTAGGGGCGCTGCTATTGGTTGCATTCGATCGGGGTAGTCGCTTTACTATACCGTTATCTCACTTGCATAAATGTACCTCTCTCCGTTCGCAAGTTATTTCAGGCTAAAGGGACTTTCCTATGCACCCTGTATACATGAAATTTACTTCGCCCCACCCCCAAAAGTTATTGCTACTTTTCAGAGCAACACAGCCCCCACGTTTCTCCTGGCTCTGCCTTACAACTCCAATCTTCAATTTTTTTCCTGCTTGTCCTGGATTCGCTGCATTCCTACATCGTTGCTTCTTATTTATTATACTTTGTTTAGATAAATCCTTCTCTGCTGTAGTTTACGCGTTCAGGTTTCCCAAAACATAATTTAATAACAAAGCCTTCGATTTTCCTCAGTCAAACAAAATTTATTTACTTTTCTTAATTTATATAGAGCAAGGGATATCAGTATGTAGAGCAAAGGGACATCTCAGTAAGGGAAGGAAACAGATTATGGCATTGAGGAAAGAAGATGGCACTGTAACAAGAACTAGAGGCGACATTTGGACAAGAGTGAAAGATTTCTTCTCAAAACTGGATGATACATCTACTCTAGACATTATAAAAAGTACTGGTACTAAGTCCCTCAAGTCGTCCCGGCAGAAGTTACACATGCATTAAGAACATGAAACGGAAAAGAGCTGTATAGGAGAAGATGGAATTACCGTGGACGTTATATAATATAGAGAAATTGAAACTAGACTCGCCAAAGTTTTCACTAGATGTCTCAATGAAGGGAAGATTGCTGAAAATTGGAACAATGCTACAATGATCTTGCTACACAAAAAAGGTGACAATGAGGATCTCAGGAACTACAGACCTATCAGCCTCCTATCAGTGGTTTATAAAACCTTCACAAAGGTTCTTTCACATCCCTTGAAGGTAACACTGGATATGGCTCATGCAAGAGAACAAGCTGGATTCAGGAATGGCTACAGCACTATAGATCATATCCACGTACTGAGAGAACTAATTGAAAGAACAAGGAATATGAACTCCCATTATGCATGACTTCTATTGATTATGAAAAGGCCTTTCTTTGATTCCGTGAAACCATCAGCAGTTGCAATGCCTTTGAAATCCTGCGGTGTTGAAGATGCATACATTATTAGTAACATCTATGAAAATACAAGTGCAAAGGTTCAGTCATTTGAGGATACAGCGCCAATAGAAATTGGAAAGGGAGTGAGACAAGGTGACACCATACCTACGAACTCTTGAATGCCAAATTGTAAAATATCTTTCAA
This sequence comes from Macrothele yani, assembly GCA_039090855.1. Taxonomy (NCBI): domain Eukaryota; kingdom Metazoa; phylum Arthropoda; class Arachnida; order Araneae; family Macrothelidae; genus Macrothele; species Macrothele yani. Next base: position 11,068,975 of record CM076992.1, read on the forward strand.
TCATTGAACTGGAAAAACAAAGAGATAGAGATTAATGGAGATTATTTTTAACTCACCTTCGTTTTGCTGACGATTTAGTCATTTTTGCAACTACCCCTTCAGAACTGCAGAATATGATCCAGGAACTTTCTGACAAGAGTAAAGAAGTGGGATTTAAAATAAACTCCTAGAAGACAAAACTGATTTACAACGCTTTTACAAGAAATAAGATTTATCGATTGATGGGGAAAAGCTGGAGATAACCGATACCTACATTAACCTTGGACAGCAGATACCAAGCGAGGGCCGCATTGATGAAGAAATTAATCGGCGTATAAAATTGGCTGGAGAGCTTTTGGAAGAAACAGTACAATTTTCAAGAGCAATATGCCTTTATGTCTTAAAAGAAAAGTATTTAATTAGTGCATCCTTCCAGTTCTTACGTATGGAGGAGAGATATGGACTTTAACTATAATAAAAAAGACATACAACGGCTGTAGACAACTGAAAGCATCATGGAGAGATGCATACTTGGTGTAACCAGGAAAGATAAGAAGAGGAACTCGTGGATAAGGAAAATGACAAGAGTGGAAGACATAATGATGAGAGCAAAATCCCTGAATTGGCAATAATATATATATTTATATCATCATCATCATTGTTAACCATTATCAATCCACTGCTGGACGAAGGTCTCCCCAAGTTTCCTCCACAACGGTCTGCCTTGTGCCAGTCTCCTCTATGTCACTCCCGCATACTTTCGGATTTCATTCACCCATCACCCACGTAGTCTTCTTCTGGGTCTTTTCCTGTCCTTTGGAATCCAATCTAAAATTTCGGCTGTCCATCGAGGGTCTGTCTTTCTGGCAATATGTCCAGCCCATTGCCATTTCGGGGATTTAACTCTGATCATGATGTCTTCCACTCTTGTCATTTTTCTGATCCACGAGTTCCTCTTCTTATCTCTCCTGGTTAAACCAAGCATGCACCTCTCCATGCTGCTTTGAGTTGTCTGCAGCCTTTGTATGTCTCTTTTAGTTAAGGTCCATGTCTCTGCACCATATGTAAGCACTGGAAGGATGCAATGATCAAACACTTTTCCTTTAAGACATAATGGCATATTGCTCTTGAAAATTATGCTGTTTCTTCCAAAAGCTCTCCAGGCAAGTTTTGTACGCCGATTAATTTCTTCATCAATGTGACCCTCACTTGATATCTGCTGTCCAAGATAAACGTTATCTCCAGCTTTTCTCCATCAATCGATAAATCTTCATTTCTTCTAAATGCATTGAACATCACTTTTGTCTTCTGAAAATTCATTTTTAATCCCACTTCTTTACTCTTGTCAGCAAGTTCCTGGATCATACTCTGCAGCTCTGATGGAGTAGTTGCAAAAATGATTACGTCGTCAGCAAAACGAAGGTGGGTTAGATAATCTCCATTAATTTTTATCCCTTTGTTTTCCCAGTTCAGTGATTGAAAGACATTTTCCAATGTGGCATTAAAGAGAGCTTCGGAGATATGGTGTCACCTTGTCTCACTCCCTTTCCAATTTTTATGTGTGTTGTATTTTCAAACAGCCGAATCTTTGCACTTGCATTTTCATAGATGTTATTAATAATATTAATGTATGCATCTTCAATACCGCAGGATTTCAGAGCCATTGTAACTGCTGATGGTTTCTAGGAATCAAAGAAAGGCCTTTTCATAATCAATAGAAGCCATGCACAATGGAAGTTCATATTCCCTCGCTCTTTCAATTAGTTCTCTCAGTACGTGGATATGATCTATTGTGCTGTAGCCACTCCTGAATCCAGCTTGTTCTCTCGGTTGAGCCATGTCCAGTGTTACCTTCAAGCGGTGTGAAAGAACTTTAGTGAATATTGTATAAACCACTGATAGAAGGCTGATAGGTCTGTAGTTTCCGAGATCCTCAATGTCACATTTTTTTAGGTAGCAGGATCATTGTCGCGGAGTTCCAATTCTCAGGAATCTTCCCTTCATTAAGTAATCGAGTGAAAATTTGGGCGAGTACTGTTTCAATTTCTCCACTTGCTTCGTATATGATGTCTACAGTAATTCCCTTTTCTCCTGGAGCTTTTCCCCGCTTCATGTTCTTGATTGCATGTGCAACTTCTGCTGGGAAGACTGGAAGAACTCTGGTACCTTTCATGATGTCTGGAGTACATGTATGATCCCTTTCATATAATTTGGAGTAGAAATCTTTCACTCTTGTCAAAATTTCGCCTCTATTTCTTGTTACAGAACCATCTTATTTTCTCAGTGCCACAATCTGTTTTCTTCCCTTACTGAGATGTCCCTTTGCTATCTTTAGGCTTTGGTTGTTTTCAATTGCTTTCCTCACTAGTTCACAGTTGAATTTCCTTACGTCTTCGGTGATACTTTTTCGTACTGTCTTGCATAGCTCTATATATTCCACTTTGGAAGTCACATCTTCTTTAGTTGTCCTCATCTCTCTTCTTTTTTGCATTAACATTTTGGTTTTTCCTGATAATTTGTTCACATGCAACTTGTTCTTAGACCCAGCTAATTTAGTTGCTGTTTCCATAAGAGCTTTGGTTACTTTTCTGTTAACTTCAGAAATATCCACTTCTTCCGATGTTAGGCCTTCTAAAGCAGAGAATCTGTTCTTCAGTTCCAACTTGAAGGTATTATGGTGTTTTTTAAGGTTGGTTATGCCAATACATCTTGTTTGTCTTATGAGCTTGCCACGTTCGAGTTTAGTGTTGAGGTGCATCTTACATCTCACCAATCTATGGTCACTACCTGTGTTGAACTTGTTTGGCACACTGCAGTCTTCTATGACGAATTTTTTGTTACACATAATAAAATCAATTTCACTTGTCGTCCCAATTGGATGTCTCCATTTCCATTTCCTGTGTGGCTTTTTCTTGAAAAAGGAGTTCAAGATGAAAAACCCTTCTGCCCCTGCAAACTCAACGAGAGTATTTCCACGCTATGGTTTCTGTTGCCGTGACCGAATTTACCTACGGAAGTTTCATTCTGTTGCCGTTGCCCTATTTTTGCATTGAAATCTCCCATAATTATCTTCAAGTGCTGCTTACCTTTATTATTTAGATGACGAAATTCCTCATAAAATTCTTCAATTTGTTCTTAAGGATGATTTGTGGTGGGTGCATAAGTTTGAGGAATCTGAGACTTGTATCTTCTCGAGAGTTGGATAACGAGTCGTGCAGCTCTGTCAGAGGAACTTTCAACTTCTACCACTTTATCCTTCAGTTTCTTGTTTATTATAAATCCAACACCACTAGTTCTGTCAGTATCTGTCCCACGATAGTAGAAGAGATGTCCACTTTTCAGTTCAATGAGATCTTCTCCTTTTCTCCTTACCTCACTTAGCCCGACGATGTCCCACTTGATCCTTTGTAGTTCCTCTTCCAATTCAAGACGCTTTGAATCAGAAAATAGGGAGCGTCCATTATACGTAGCCAAGGTCAGCATCAGATGGCAGCCTAGTCCGGTTTTCCGGGGATTCTTGGCACCCTCTGCCTTCATGTCGCACTTCCGGTACATTCCAGCTGCCGGAGACTGAGGGCCAAGAATCAAGTTGTGGAGTCATTTTGGAGGGGTTTGGCCATAACTCACCACGCTGGCCAAGCGGGTTGGTGAGTGTGAGATAGCATTTCCTCTAATCCCGTTGGTATAGTTATACCGCTATTTGCGGTCGTCAGAGCCCCTTTTAGTGGGAACAGGATGCACCACGAGAAGGCGGGGTTGACATTTTCATACACACACACACACACACACACACACACACATATATATATATGCGCGCACCACGTAGCGATCAAACTATGCAATCTACATGGTAAAAAATGCACGGAAAATTTTGCAGATAAGACTTAAAAAAAGTATGTTTTCAGTCTAACGTAACGTTTAGAAATATGGAAACGGTAAAAAACGTAAAATTACTTTTAATCCACCTACCGGAAGAACTGTGTGTGCATCACAGAAACTCTTAAAAATGCGTGAATCTTGGCGATCTGTGTTATTCAATGCAAAAAATTATTTTATGAATCCAACCTCCAGAATGAGAAGATATCGTTTCTACGTTTCTACAGGGTAAAGAACCGACAAAAGTGACTCTTTATATGATTTTATTATTATTTTACAATATTTTAAAGGCGTGCATAAAAGAATGTGGAAATGGCTTAAACGCGGAGGGTGGAGCAGGAATGATTGCCGTGGAGAGCTCAAAACATAAATAAGGTAAGTACACTTGGCTCGGTAGCGGTTCTCTAAAATTTCCAAAACACGTGAACACGGTTTGTTATTCAGCAAACGTTCGTATTGCACATTCGTCTGTGAATTTTTTATTACCACTTCACACGCTTATATCTTCAAACAGGTATTTTGTGCGCCCACTGTTGGCCGAGAAGCGCAGTTTGTAAACGTTTCGCAATATTCCACTTTCGGAGTAAATGTCATATGGGTCTGTCATTTATTATTTCTGACTTTCGGCAGCGCATTGAAGAATGGTTCCCAGCGTACGAATTAAAACGTGGCCCGAAGCGCAGTGGGAATTAAAAAGCTTTGTGGGGTCAGGTAACCAGTTTCCAGGAGATCCCAGTACGTTGGCGGCGCCGACGACCGCTGCCTGCCACCTATGAGGCTCTGAATGGCTGAGTGCGTTCCATGCATTCGCTTCGAAGCTTTCCAGTCTCGCAGTTCATAAAAAAATCCATTCACTAGTCGACTCGCCGACAGGAAAGATGGCTTCCTCTCATCGCTAAAGGTGGAATCTTATCTCATCGTCCTAAAATGTTTTATAAAGTCCCATATCAACATGTGAATAGCTTTCTACCAAAACCGAAGGGATTCTGCGTCGTGCTTCAGTGAGAGTGTGTGTGAATCGGTCGGTTTTACGCGCGTGAATTGCACCAGCTTTCATTTGTCCCGCGTCATTCTTTTTTTCTTCCCTCCCTCCCCCTCCTCGATTTTTTGAAATTTTCTCCCCCTCCCCCTCTAAGGCTAATCATGAATCGTTATGAGAACACCTGCCTCCGCTGCGGCCAAACCGTGTACCAAGTGGACAAGGTAGGACCCCTTAAGGACTTCACTTTTTTTCATCAGGGATGCTTCAAATGTCTGGTATGTGGTACCAAACTCACTCTGAGAACGTACTACAACAATCAGCAGGACCAGGAAGACAAAGAGGTTTACTGTCAAAGCCACATGCCGAAAACCGGGCCGGGACATCTGGACGGTATGTGCGTTGGTATCAAGGCGGCCTTAAGCGTTCCCAAGACCAACAATTTGGTGAATGACCAAATTAGAGGATTCGGTAAAGGTACCTTTGATGCAGATGCTCTGGGAATAAAAAGTGCTCTGTCGTCTCCTAGGACGCACGATCCAGACATAAGACATCGTGATCATCATTTGGCTGGAAGATTCGATGCTAGTGCCTTGCATATTACTCATGCTCTCAACGCTACTAAAGTGCAGAGGAGTTATCAGTACGAGCGCAGGATAGACGATTACCTGGTAAGTGGTGCACATTTTTTTGTTTATTTAGGGAAATTTTATATTTCTTCCATTTCCTTAGACTTGGTTTCCAGTTGGCAGGGGCATTGACCGAACTCTTTCTTGCCAACCTTGGCTACTTTGCCGGTCTTAACGAATGTTATCTCTGTATAAAGAGTTAACTAATTTGCAGTGGGGTACGCAGAATCGTGTTATGGGATCATCATACTTATATTGTGAACCTCATAAGCAATAGGACTTCTATACCTATGGGTCCAGTGGAGAGAGGTTGGACTTATCTCACAAGCCCGATCCTCTGTACACTCCTGACACTTTTCCAAGGAACTCACGGAAACATTATGAGATAGTAACATTGACAGTTGATGCAAAATTTTGTTTAGAAATTGTGTTTTACATCAAGCTTCGTTGCAAGAAAATCATGATGTTTTAGGTAATTTGAGAAACTGGTATTTTGTTGCACTTTAAAATATTTGGAGTCCTGTGATGTGTAGAAACTTTTAGGTTGCCCAGCAGGGTAGTGTGTCATCCCGTTCGTCGTGGATTCTGGAGCGCCGAAAGAGTTCCATCGAATGAAATTGAAAAATTTCAATTCCAACGAAAATCATGAAAATTTGGCAGAGTAGCTATGCATGACGAAAATTCCTTCGGGTTATAGCGTAAAGGACGGTTAATAAAATTTCAAAGGGAATATATATCTTTCATAACACTAAGAAGATTGGAAACCAAAATCCAAACATTTTGAACAACGATATAGCTTGTGCTAAACTCTTCGTGGTTTTTATATATATAGTACCTCTATTTAGAAAGAGAAACAATAAAAATTGGTAAAGAATATATGCCCCAGTGAACCCGAAAACCGGGCGGCTGCATGTCTATTATCAAGATCAACCATTACATTCCACTACTGGATCAAGATCTCCCCATGTCTCTTCTATGTCACTCCGATATGATTTCGAACTTCATCCACCCATCTTCCAAGTAATCAGTCTTCTGGGTCTTTTCCTGTCCCTTGGTATAGTCTAGTATTTGAGGTCTACGGCGGTCAGTTCTAGCAATTGTTATCCAACGGCGATCAGTCCTTGTAGCAGGTGTCCAACGGCGGTCAGTCCTTGTAGCAGGTGTCCAACGGCGGTCAGTCCTTGTAGCAATTGTTGTCCAACGGCGGTCAGTTCTTGTAGTAATTGTTGTCCAACGGCGGTCAGTTCTAGCAATTGTCCAACGGTGGTCACTTCTTCGACAGACAGCCGATTGCCATTTCTGGGATTTTACCTTGATGATGATGGCATCAGCTCATGTCATTTTCCTGATCCATGAGCACCTTTTCCCGTCTTTCCTAATTATACCCAGCATGTATCTCTCTCCATACACCTTTCGGTGGTTTACAGCCTCTGGATATGTTTTTTAGTTAAGGTCAAAGTCTGATCCATAAGTAAGAACTAGAAGGATTCACTGATTAAACACTTTTCTTTTAAGACAGGGTGGTAAATTACCCTTGAATATTGTACTGTTTCTTCCAAATGCCGTCCAGCCAAGTTTTATACTCCTATTAATTTCTTCTTCGATGTGGCCTTCCCTTGATATCTGTTGTCCGAGGTAAATGTAGACATCGGATTTACTTCTAGATTTGCTCCGTCAATCTCTGAATCCTTGCAAGTTTTAAGGCTACTTTGGCTGCTGGCTATGAGCATATCAACCACTGGAAAAATCCTGAACTGCTTAGTGACAGTGCAACCTTTTTAATTCTTCAATCCCATTAACATCCATGACTAGAACTCCAATGTGAATTAAATCCGTTTGATTTATGCCTGCAAGAAAATCTCACCGAAGCTTAGTATTAGTTAGTATGTAGAATTAGATTTTCGTTACAAATTGTATGGAGATATTATCGCCATTCTCAACATACTATTTAAAAAACCAGCTTAATTTATTATCAATTAATAATTTTATTGCTTAAGAATGTAAATTTAGCATGCATTATATGTGCTCTAGGGAAAGGCGTTTTAAATGTGTGCGATTTAAACAGATGATTCGTTATGCATTCATGACTCAGCATTGAATGACAGACTATGAGCGAGTTCCGTTGTAAGCAAACGCTTTTCGATAATCGATGGTGTAATCAGTTCTTGGATTATGTTCATCTGCGGAATAGCTGCCAAATTTCCATGTTTCGGACGTATCTATCACATGCTGGTGAAATAGTGTATCAAGGCCCATAGCTGTCATGGATTTAGACCGATATCTTTACCGATGCTGGTCGGCGTCATGTATGGTTCTGGTTTGCTCCACTTGATGGAGTGACTAGCCCAAAATATTAGCGATAAATGACTTCTCATTGATATAGCACAAGCGGCGTATGAAGGGAGTAGAACTTCACACAAAGAGTATCACATTCATGTATCTAGCTAGATATGGATGTGTCCGATCGTGTGTACATTGTATACAATGAAGAACTGAAGATTTACTGATTGGCGCAGCAAATTTTAGAAATAAAACCGTTACCTACATTTACCTTGGACAACTGATATCAAGAGAAGGCTACATCGAAAAGAAACTGGTAGGTGCATAAAACTTTGCTGGAGAGCTTTTGAAAGAAACTGTACAATTTTCAAGAGCAATTTACCAGCAGGTCTCAGAAGAAAAGTGTTAAATCAATGCGTCCTTCCTGTTCTTATTTGTGGATCAGAGACATGAACCTTAATTAAAAAACACATACAGTGGCTGCGAATAACTGAAAGAAGTATGGAGAGATGCATGCTTGGTGAAACCAGTATAGATAAGAAGAAGAACACATGGATCAGGAAAATGACAAGAGTTGATAGCATCATGATCAAAGCAGGGGTCGCGCTGTCGATCGCTATCTTCGCAATTTGCGAAAAAGAAATCGTTTTGGCGGTGGAAAAAAGCTTTGGCGATAACCTTTTCATAGTGTTATAACACTTAGGCGAAAACAAATTGAATTTGGAGACTAAATTGGCGAAAACTTTAGAAAAGCCAGCGCCACCCCTGCAAAGTAAAGATGTTCAAGTGACAATGGGCTGGGCATATTTCTATGTAGAAGAACTGACCACCGTTGGACGACTGAAATACTAGAACGGATACCAAGGGACAGGGAAAAAAAAAACTCCAGAAGAAGACTACTTGGATGGTGGACGAAATTCAAAAACATGCTGGAGAGATTTGTAATAGACTGGCTCAAGACAGAAAGTTGTGGAGAAGATTTGGGGAGACTTTCATCCAGGAGTGGAGTAATAATGGATGATAATGATGCATACATGTATGCATAATATCATTTGTGCGTGCATGTGGGTACATTTATGTATATGTATGCACTTGTTTGTGTGTGTATGCATATGCGTGTATTACTGTTGTGCAAATACAGTCCTCGATTATACGTCTTTTAAGGGACCGTAACTAAAAAAAAAAGCGTATAAATGAAATTAAGAGTGTCCTCAATTGTAATCATCCCAGATGTAAAAAGAAAACAGTGATAAAGTCATAACAAAACAAAAAAAGAAAATCGATGGTCCAGTGTATACATGCATTTGTGTGTGTTTCTGTATATTTGCGTGCGCGCGCGCGTGTGTATATGTGTGTGTGCTTATTATGCATGTTATTCGTATTTTCGCCGGTGTGTGTTGTAAAACACAAAATCTTAATACATGTGTTTGGGCTTACATAGACATTAACATTTTTAATATTTGTGCGTGTAGACACATAAGTACTTTTGAACACTTACATTTGTGAGCTAGTGTATATTTGAGTCTATACGTGTGCGTAGACATTAATATCTTTGAATATATGTACTTGTGTGTATGTGCATCCTCTGGTTTTCAAATTTAAGAACACTTGATGTCATTTGTACGAGAAGGTAATTCAGAGTTCCATAATTTTTTTTATATCATAACGTACCAGGAATAATGAAACTGCCTTGAATCCAAATTGAGCTGAATTTGTAAAATCTATTTAAACATACTTATTCAGTAATTTATAAATTCCGAAAGTACTTGCGCTTAAACATGAAGTTATTTTATTTTGCGTGAGGATGTTTCTTAGCTTTAATGTAGGACAGAAATTGTCTTGTATTGAAGACTGTAAATCCAGCTGTGCAGTGGGGCATAGATAGTGTCATTTTTAAACTCCAAACTACAGTAATTGGTTTTGAGAAATGTCTGTTACTTTCTCTGATTCTGCCATGTTTAGCTTAATGCCAATGACTTTTTCTCGTGAAGCTGTTCAAACGTTACTGCGTTCTGTTTCTGCATTTTCATAAGAGATGTTTCTCTCATCTGGTCCTTAAAATTTTAAGGGGTGTTCCTTAAATTTTACAATTTATGTGTTCTTCACTCTTAAGGAGGATGATGTGAGGCTCGCGTTTTAGGATCTGGGTGCTTGCAAAATAATTTGGCTACTCTCAATCTAAAGAACATTGTGCAATTTCCTACGATCTTCCAGATGACTGTATTAACTGCTGTAATCTACAACATCTGGCTATACGTCTTTATCAAAAATCTGTCTTTGCTGACACTTCACTCCCTAAAAGCTCAAAATTGTTACAGGTAGGAAAATCAGATGTGCTAGTTATGTTTTTAAAATATCACTATGGTTTCAGCTAACACAATATAGTGAGAATGGAGTGACTACTATCCCGATTAGCGGGTCATAGAGTGTTCCCAATAATCAAATATTGTGAAAAAAAACATTGTTTCGACAAAAAACAGTATTGTGTTAATCGAAATATTATAAATCTACAAACATCTTATAGAAGCCTACATAACACTGGTTTACAGATTGTAAGTTGTTGTTTGGTACGGAGACCAAATGACTTTTTATTATTTGATACTACTGTTCTGAATTTGAAAAGAGACCTGAAACTTCTGAGTTAGATATGGATGTCAAGATAATTTTATCACTATATGTATATGTATAGTAATAAAAAAAGAAAAATACCATCGCAATTATCTCCGTAACTAATTGGAACTGGAGAACGATACTTAGCCTTGTGTAGTTTGCAAAACTGTACAAGACTATTCCCTTTAATTTTGAACAGCTGTTTCCCTTTTAGAGCAAATCGCGTCTGCTCGCTGCATTGGTGTTGCCACAGTGCAGGAATTTGGTCCTGTTAAAATCGTGAAATGTTTAGGGAACTTGACTGGCGAACAATATTCCCTCTAAGTGGCCCATGGCCAACGCGCGCCTAACCCACTGAGCTGGGCAGGCATTAAAACCCCTTGGGCAAAAAAAATATTTTCTCAGCTTCGCTTATTAATGCAGTACAAGTTGGAACTTGGATTGGAACCCCCCCCCCCCCATTTTATCATCGTTCTTTCCGCAATTGATTTCAAATAAAAAAAATATTAAAACATTTCATTAATTAAATTTTTATTTTATAAAAAGTGAGAAGCTCAAACTTACTTCTGGAATAAAAACACTGGAAATTAGGAAAAGGACGTTTACGCATAATACAAACTTTGCATATCAAAATACCAAGGAGAATAAGAAATACAAAATAATTAGTTCAAATAGAACAAGTGCAAAATCGTTGTGATCAGACAGTCCTTCCCCTTCCAAGGAATAAACGCCTCTCACCCCCTCCCCCCAAACCGAAGACTCGAACGTGGGAATTTAGAACTCTGCCATCTTTGAGAGTACTCGGAAAATATTGTTACCATTTTTGAGGAAGATTTTCCGTTACAACAAACATAAATTCTATGTATAATGAACACATTAATTTTCATACATCTTTGATTTAATTTTTCTCTACATTTGTCTGAGCCGATTTTGTCAAATTAGAAGGAGGTGAACGGCATTTAAGAAAAGTGTTGAGTTTTGAGAGCCCGAGTTTTATTTATTTATTTATTATTTTTGTAGGTAATTGATTTTCGATTTATGAAAATTAATTAGGGATTTGGAAATTTTAATCTCAAATGCTTACTGCGCGGAGGAAGTTAAGTCGCTGCGCGAGCGCGGAGCATAGAAGGAACATTGCTGGCGAATTAGCCGTCGTACATTCTCTTACACCAGCCTTTCTTTTTTATCAGAGGTACACGGAGTTTACAAATTGGTTTTCTTGGTTCAATAACTTCTTTATGAAACTAATAGAAAAATGCATTTTTAACTGTTGAAAAGGAAACTCATTTTCAGTAGTACAGTAAAACAACTTAAACAGGCATATGGATTCCTCTGCATTTAACAGCCCTTCTTCTCATCAGCTGTGCATTGCTCTTAGGATATTTATATGTTTTTCGAGCAGTTGAAAAGTGGCTTCCTCTTAAATTAACTATTGGTAAATGAATTGCTTAACTGCTTATATCTCTGGTTGCGTCAAAATTTAAAATAAAAATAACAATACCAACATCTCCGGGCACACACGCTCTTCTTAATTCCAAAACCTAATAACTTTCCCCACAAACTTTGAGCATAGAAGCAAAAGAAAATAGTAAATCTTTTTGCCGACCGTAATACAAGGGAAAGTCAAAAAGTAGTGCACAATCGGTCATAAGAAAATTAAAATACAGGTAGGTTCAGTTCTGAGTGAGCCGTCAGTATGGAACGTAGGACTTCGACTTCTACATCGGAGAGTTGAGATGAGCTAGTCGAGTATGGTTTCAAAGCGTTTATTTAATTTGTTATAACCAACACAGATCTATGATATGAAAAGTAGCATGCATAATTTTTACAAATAATGCTGGATACATTGCGAATACAAAGCAGATCGATATACGAATTACTCAACGTGGTACTCCGCGTGGGATCGGTTACAACATCCATGCCGAGATCTTGGGACAAACTCTTTGAATCTCTCATAAGTGGCTCTGACTTTGATGTTCAAGTTGATATCGCCAAACATAATGATCGGTATGTTGCCGTATCCCTTTCTGTCCAGTTGCGGGAAGGCTTCTGAAACCTTTGGTGTGTGTGTAATACAACCTACTTTCAGGCGTTCTCTATATTCTCTAGTTCGTTGGGCTACAGTCTTCTTGGGTTTCTTACATTCCTCATCACTTGCCTCTCATTTTGACTTTCTCCACTTTTGCTTGCGTTCATTCCGCGAATTCCGCGGCATTGTCGAAAATGTTAACCCGTTCACACGAAAATAATTTTTAAAAAATTTAGTTTAAACCACTGCGATATGTTCTTTATATATTTGTATAGATCTCGTCGAGAGCTTTAAAACAATACCACGCATAGTCGTTTTACACTCAAGGTTGTCCACATAAACCGCGATATTTTCAAAAGTGTTCGCAAGAAAGCAATTTTTAAAATGTTCAGTTCAAACCACTGCGAAGTGTCCTTCGTATATTTGAAAAGATCTCGTCGAGAGATTTACAACGATACCACGCAGTCTTGTTGCGCTCACAGTTGCCGAGATAGACTGAGTCAAACGCGGCGGCATACCCAGAATTATTGCATCATCTCCCCCGCGCACGGGGAGCGTCGCGGGCACGATGTATTGCGCAGTACGCGAATTGGACTCCATGCTGTTTACGAATATGCTAACACGATTAGTGTGCGGCACGTATTTTCAACGCAATAATGATTTCAATTGGGACCTATTTCTGTCATAGGCGGTCGGCCGAAAGTCGCGCCATACTATCCGCTGAGTTAGACGTAGTCCGACGTCAAAAAAATTCTATTACAGTTACAAAAGAAATTTAGGTAATAAGCCATCCTTAATATATTTATATATAGGCGTCATTCAATATATCCATCTTCGCATTATGTCCAGCATTTTCGCCAGTCCACAAAGGCATTTTGGTCTTAAAACTAGTCTTTGACTTCCTTCATCAAGTGTTCACCTGAATGAAATGTTTTCCCGCAAAAATATCTTTAATAAAAAAAAAAAATAATAATTCCGAGAACGCCAGGTTAGGACTATACGCAATGTGAGACATAATCTTGAAGTTGTCGGAAGGGTCAGATGCGCCGTGTGGGGGTTTTCATTATCCTCATGAAACTTAATCTGTACATCTTTTAGGCGAGGCTTCTTGGTTTTAATGATTCGTGAAGTTTCCTTAAGGATTTGCAATATCTTTCCTTAATAGTATTGACCTTTTTTTTTAAGTGTGTCAAGGAAGATAATGCTATCTTGGTCCCAAAAGACTGTGGTCACGATTTTTTTCCTTGATAGAGAAAACCTAAGTTTTTTCTTAACTGGAGATGTTCTGTGGGTCCATTGCATTGACTGACGCTTAGAGCAAGGGTCATAATGATAAAAACTTAGGTCTCGTCTCATGTCATGACCCCCTTTAAAAAGCCACAGATGCGGGCCAGAGAAATCCTACAAAACGAAAGTGCAGATTTCTCTTCCTTATTGCTTCACCTCGCGTGTAAGAAGAGTTTTGCACCCACTTTGAGTAAATTTTTCGATATCCAAGGGTTGAAAGCAGCTGCACAGCACTTCCTTTAGACATTGAAAGTGTTTCCTTTATCTGATTTGTTATTATTGTTTCTATCAGCTTGGATCATTTTTTCAACAAGGGCTGCAATTTCGCCCGTTGTTACTGTTGCTAGTCTACCCGACCTGGCCTTGTTACCGATACCAAAATCGACGTTTCTGAAGCGCCGAATCCATCTCTTGACATTGCTTATGTCAATAGTTTTTTCAACATAACTGCATTCAGTTTTTAGTAAATTACCGCCGTCGAAGTTTCAGTGGTCTTGAAAACTTCTATGACCCACCGTTGTCCGATTCTAGTGCGTCAGGTTCCATAACTTTCGATCTACATCACACAAAAAGTTTACATTAGGTACATGTATTAAGATATTGATCAAGAATATGTGAACCAAAAATCATGCTGATCCTACAATTATATTTTTTATGACGGATTAGGCATTGTTTTTTCACCGAACCTTGTATGTACGAGTGCATTTCTAAAAGGTATAAAAGAGCTTCTCGAAGTCATGGTTAGGTAACGCTACCGTTATCTTTGTCTGGACTTAATTTGTGTGTGTGTGTTTTTCGGGGTTTAACAACCATTAAAATCTAAGGAGTTTTCTATCGCTAATTCAGAGTCACTGGCTCCAGGCACGGGAGAGAATCAGCACCATAAGATAAACACAACATCCATGTCTTTCCTCGGGATTCGAACCTAGCGATACGAGAGGGCAAAAGCCTGTGCCCTAGATCACTAAAGCTATTTCAATAACTATATCAGTGCCGCCCCGGTGACGTAGTGGTCTAAGCGATGGCTTCTGATAATTCGTCCGAGATGGGTCCGGGTTCGAGTTCCGGTGAGGCATGGATGTTGTGTTTGTCTTACGGCGCTGGCTCTCTCCCTTCCCTGGAACCAGTGGCTCTAAATTAGGGACGGGCGACTGCTTAAAACCCACTGAGTTGCTCGCGGTTGTCGTTAAACCTCCAATATAATATAATAATAAAAAAAAAAAACGTGTCGTGTATTTATTGCTTTCAATTTATTTTACGAAACATGTTGTCAGACAATATAATTTGAACATCTAAGCTTCAGTTTCAGCTCGGTAAGTTAGTTGTGTGTGACTTGCACAATTAAAGGAAGGACAATATTAATTTGTTATAAAGACTTTAATGCTGAAATTTTGAAAGCAACACAAATGACTTTTAGTAGCAAGGAATAATTCGCTGAGGTAGTAACAAATCTCGCTAAGATCAAAGTCAGCTCAACAGACGACGTCACCTCTCACTTTTTTCATATCTTTGTCATCTCCGTTGCCTCAGCTGACTGACTTCCAGTGTTTCCAGATGTGGAAGAAAAGCTTGGGTGTTTAGACATGACGTTAAGTTTGAAAAGTATAAAACCTATATAGTAGGCTACGTCTGTCCCTAACGCTCTGACGTCATCAGTACTTGCAGCGCCATCTGCTTTTATCTGGTGGCCGAAATCGGAACTAAGCTCACCGCTATCGCACGATACGTAAAATCAGGAAGAAATACCAGAAAATAAAATAAAGTTAGTAAAACAAACCACTTCATCTGTGGCAGCACGCACGCGCTCGAACAACTGTCTGCGACGTTTGTTCTGTTACGTAGGTGTTATGTCGTGTTTTATTTCATTTCTTTCGCATTGCAGAGTAATTTCATAAAACGGAATCAGCGTTATTTTATTTCATAAAAAGGAACAAGTAAAATTTAAAGAAAGTAACTGCAGGCGTAGTTTTGATTCACTGTGATGGAAATTAAAAGAAAATATTGGTTCTGTGGATTTTTTTCCTTTTTAGTACAAGATGGAAGAAGGTAAACCTGAAAGAAAACTTCGCTTAAATAGAGAATGGCGATGGCGTGCACACCAATCTTCTAATACTTTGCATAACTTGAACGAAGGTAGAGCTAATCACAGCTCTTTCACTCGTGCATGGCACGGGCTATGAGCTAATGATTTGCATAAGAAACAGTAAACAAAAATAAAAAGTTAAATAGCACGCCACCAACGGGAAAAATCAGCATTTATGGATAACCGTGCTCCTGCTTACAGCGACTGAATGCAAGAATAATTCTTCCGATTTCACTTCTAAAAATGAAAATATTGTACAAAACATTAAAAAAAAACATTTACGCTACCTTGTAGACACACTGAGCATCACAACAAACACAAGAATCATTTCATAGTTACCCCATATCAGGGTTGGAGAGCCTTTTGAGAGTGTGTGTCGAAATTGGCAGTGATTTAAAAAAATCTCTCGCGTTCCCATGGTAATTCTGAGCAGCAGATTATCATTATTTTTTATTAATCTACTGTGCGCTCATAAACAACAGAAGGAAAATATAAGTAGAGCGAAGCCAATGCCAAGCCAAGCGTTTATTTCTGTTAGTACCAATGATATGTACTCTGGGTCTGCGAGGATTTTAAAGCGTGTCACAAGTTTTCGCAGTCGCCCTGCCAGCGTGAGATATCTTCTGTAAACACGTCTCACTGCTCTCGTTTGCTTAAAAGGAAGGGGTAAAACAGTGGATCCCCCCTTTTCTCCTTGTTCGGAGATAGGTGATAGGGCTTACTAACGTGGTCGTTGAATCCTTCGCTCTTCGCTTGACCACTAATGGTCCCTTCGAGTTATGGCCAGGGAGAATCCTTTCGCGCGCCTTCTTAGACAAACCCAGCCAACTGTCACATTTTCGCGGGGGATGCACTCGTTAGGGGAACTTCTCTCCGAAGACGCATTACGCTGAAACAAATCCCCTTCCTCCGCCTTACTGTTATTTTCTAAGCTATCCTAGATATTCAAAACTGGAAAATATCCCTTAGTAAGAGCTGTTTTATTTGGTAGTAATGATAATCATTCCGTATACATATTTATTTATTATGGGTGTGTTTTAAATATTCAAGGGGTGGCACTGCATGCAGCTTGCCAACAGAATCAGCGGAGAAATTTTTTATACAGACGGAAGCACTTTTTTTTTCAAAAAAATTCTCTAAAAGAAATAAACGAAAAAATCTTCAAAGCTGCTGATTTTTTTTTTATGAATCATTGGTTTTTCAAAATTTCGTTTTCAACGAGCTGTTGAAAAACATCTCTAATTCAAAATTTAACTTTTCCTTTGTGAGCGTCGCACAGATTTTGGCGGAAGTACTGCCGTGGGCTAAAATGTTTCGCACGATTAGTTTCCGAACGCATATCATGTTGCTTTTTGTTCGCGTGCTTGTATATGTATGACACTGGAGGAAAGTAGCCCTAAGTAATAGTTTTCTACCGTATTTTTGTCGTTCGCCGGCGATCTATTATCGTGCTGTTCAGCGTAAGAGCCGATCGCATGCACATGTCACAGTTCGGCAGATTTCGGTTTTGGAACAAAAACATCAGTCCATGAGTCACCTGTCGGAAGACCCAGAAGCACGCAAACTTCTCGTTCTCATAACGAAAAAGGGAAACAACAACAACAAAAAACCCGTCTTAGACAAATCGCTGTCACTCGAAATCTATGTATTCAAAATGAACAGTAACTTTGTATCCATAACTAAGATTTCTTTGAAATTTTTCATAATCCGCATGATTTTTTACCCAAAATTTCTAAATTTTTATTATGAAGCTTTAGATGAAAATTTGAATAAAGTAATTTTAATTTTTCGCTGATCTGAAGCAGAAATAAAATTGGGATGTTCTGTGAAATGCGGCAGAACGGAAGCTCCGCCCACGGTAAAATTATTTTGTGTTTTAATGCTGGTTGGAGGTGCTTGTGGGAAAGGCGCTTTTCAAGACCCCCTAAATCTTCAACAAGTTCCCGTTCGAAGGAACCTCAAAGGTGACCTCGTCAGAGATCTGCTTCTTATTCATCAGGTGAAGAGTTTGATCGAGAGATGATTCGCAAGCTAAAGAAATTGCTTAGCTCTTCTTCAAGAAGACAATCTTTTCTTCAGCCTGCACCCTCTGTGCCTGCCAGGGTGAGTGGTTTCCCGAAAAAAAAAAAGTTTTTTTCTCTCTGAACTGGGGTCACCCCGTTCAATTTTTTTTTAGGTTTTTTTACTTTTTTTTAATTATTTAATTTTTTGTATGAGGGTCATTTGAAAAGTTTTGTGCACTGTGGGTTATCTCTTTAAAAAAAAAACGAATTTATTTCACAACATACCTTTACAGGCCTTTGAAGTAATCTCCATGTTTCTTTATGACAGCGGTCCAACGTTTCAACAAGTCTTGTATTCCAGTCAGAACACCTCCATTGCTGAGGCGTCAGATTGCTCGGGTCACCTCATTAGAAACCTCCTGAATCGTACTGAATTGTTCCCAAAACTGAAGAAGCCAACCGCGGGAAACAAGTCATAGTCTGGTGTGCTCATGTCAGAACTGTATGGCGCGTGCGGAAGCAATTCCTATCCATACTTTTCCAGAATGTCTCTTACTGTACCGGCGACATGCGACCTCACGTTGTCGTGCAAAATGATGACACCCAGCTTCGAGCATTTCGGGCCTTCTTTGGCGAATCTTTGGGCGCAACACATTTTGCAGAAACTTTCTGTAGTATTACGCTGTTTCAGTGGTCCCTTCGGGCACTCTAGTCTATTGCTATCACTCCAACCTTGTCATACGCCATAATCATCAACCGCTTAACCTTCGATTGTTGGTGGCGGAATTTTTTCTGGCTAGGCAATTCTGGATGTTTCCACTGAGCGGACTGAAATCTGGTTCAAAATCTCGTATCCAGGTTTCGTCGATCCACTACACTAACCCCACAAACTTCACACAAAGCTTTATGAATTTCGGTAGGAATTTTCCTCGCAAAGTTTCAAGTTTAATGTAAGATCGCTGGTCGCTACGCGAGAGACCTGATTCACTTTCCTTCCTCCATTTCTAGGCAGAATTTTTCGTAACAGGAACAAATTAGCCAGCAAACGTAGACACAACTTTGTATACTGAAGTCGACCCACAACTGACGCAACGACTGGAACTATTGCATAATCCTACGGGCAGCGCCTGCACAGTGTGCAAAACTTTTGAAATGACCTATGCGTATGTATGAAATTTTTCGCACATTTAGCTAAGGTGCATTTCTGGATTTGAGAAAGACCATAATTCTATCTGCATTTAGAAGTAACAAAAAGGGAATTGTTATTTCAAATTAATGTGATCAATCAGCAAAAGTCCAAGTAAAAAAAAAAACCCTTGGGAACGCATTCGTTGATAATTTTTATCTGGTGAAAAGTTATCGGAATAATTTTCTTTTAGCGATATTTCGTGAATGTCCCAGGCGTTCCATTGTGTAATAGACATGCAAGGCGAGTGTTTGATAACTTTGGATGAAAATTTGGGCCCAGTTACTTTTGTAATTGGATGTTGACCCTGGTCGGGAACCTGGGGCTCGGAGATGGTCGTGTGTGGGGCTCAGAGATAGTCGTGTGTGTGGCTGGGGTGGCCAGCGACCGGTGGAGCTTTCCATGTCGCGGATGGTTGCCGTACACTGCAAAAAATCTGATTGTAAATTTTACGGTTTTGAACCGTTAACGAAGTTACTATCAAAAAACGTAAAACTAACAGTCTTGTGCTGTATTATTGATAGATAATAACAATGTAGGAATTGTTATGCACTGTAAACCTGACAGTTACCGTGTAATTTACAGCATATAACATTGATCGTTCACTTTTAAAATTGCATTTTCTCTAGAGACATGAGATTTAAACGAAATTTATGCTTTGATAAATGTATTTTTATATCTTCTGCTGCACGATCATACGCCTCAAGAAAATTTGATGTTATGTACGTTTTTGTGAACTTTCGAGTGATACACGTAAGCATATATATATACATGGTCGTATCAGAATAATATAACCACCACCGGAATCACAGTGTACTTGACCAGGTGCGTTATAGAGTGCACGTGACAAAGTCGACAGCACGAAGATATAAGCGGCCGGCTAGGACAGAGAAGCCATACTTTGTTACGTGAGCTCAATGGACAGAGGTAGTTATTTGTCGGACGTTCCAAAAGAAATGATCATCGGCTACCGCGCCAAGGGCGAAAGCATCTCCGAAACAGCAGATTTCGTAGGCTGTTCGCGAGGTGCTGTAGTAAGGGTGTACCAAGAATGGAACGCTGGCACACCGAGTACCTCCCGACGTCATAACTGTGGAGACCCAAAGGCCATCGACCCCTGAGGAGAACGTCGCCTCCGTCGACTGGTAAAGGGCAATCGAGGCGCGACAGTGCAGCAATTGGCCACACAAATGAACTCTGGAGCACCCAGCTGCGTGTCCCCGATAACATCAGAGCGAACCTTGTTACGCATGAGTCTCCGGAGTCGGTTCTGCGTCAAGGTGCCCATGTTAACCCAGGTCCATCGGCAACGTTGCCTGCAGTTCGCATGGGACTACTGTCATTGGACAGTGGAAGAGTGGAAAAGGTTGCCTTCTCCGACGAATCGAAGTTTCTACTCCAGAGAAGTGACGGGCGGTGACTGATACGGCGTCAGACACACGAGAACCAACACCCGGACATGCTTGTTGGTCAAGTATAGACCGGCGGTAGCAGTGTGCATGTCTGGGAGATGTTTTCCTGGTATGACATGGGATCGCTGGTATCACTGGATGGGTCCCTGAACGCCAATGGCTACCTGTCAGTCCTCGCTGACCACATGCATCCCTTCATGTTGGACATTTACCTTGGTGGTGGTGGTGATGGTGTCCACCAACAGCCCAATGCGCCGTGCCATGTCGCTAAGGAGATGCTTGACTGGTTCCAGGAACACGACAGAGATGACTCCGTTCCCCCTTGGCCGGCGAAATCGCCCGACTTCAATCCCCATAGAGCACTTGTAGGACTCTTTGGACCGACAGGTTCGACGTCCGACCCCCAACACGCCATCTCCGGGAATCCATGCTCTTCTGCAGTCCGAATGGGCACGTGTACCTGGGGGCAATCTTCCAGGGCATCATTGCGTCCATGCCACGCCGTCACGCCGCTGTCATCCGGGCCAAGGGTGGTTATCCCATTATTAGGTAGGTGGTCATATTATTCTGATACGACCGTGTACTGATATATACATTAGTATTAAGATTGAAAAATAGACGGGGAGCGCAATATTTTGTGGTTTACCCCGGGCGCAGAAATGCCTGGTTACACCTCAGCATACAGGTATGTTCTCACTATTTTATATCCAACTCTCATACATTTTGTAGAGGCGAAGTAGAGAAAACTGTTCTATGAAATGGTCTGTACCAGTTAGTTTATCAAGCACAGAAGAAATTTAATTTTTCTGCTTGGCGCATAGTCACCCATAGAAACTTAGAGCACTTTCCTCAGGATGCTCTAATTAGCTGGTGCACGTCCATAAGCAGGGCCCGATTAAGGCCTTAGTGGGCCTTAATCCGGCCGTGCCTAGGCTGAGACATTTGAGTGGGCCCCAAAGCTAAGACATTTAAGTGGGTCCCCAGGCTAAGATATCTGAGTGGGTCCACAAAGAACTTATGAACTGGAACCATTATGAAGTCCGTTAAAACATGAAACTGTAGCAATATGCTTGTGATAATCAATACGTAGTGCATTCTTCAAACTAATAAATTATCTGCAGAGTTTTCATTATAAGTCACTGTATTTTCCATTGTTCTCATAAGAACATGAGTTGAAAGCTAAAGATTCCTAGATTTTTTCTGGGATTTTCTAATGGTTTAACATTGTATACTTTTTTGTTAGAGCATCTTTTTTGTTATGCAATGTGAAGCCAATGAAGACTTCGACCATTAACGGCTCTAAGTGCAAATTGGGAGGTGTGGGTGGAGGGTAGTGAAAATATTGGAACTGTCCTTTCACCTTGGTGAGTCGCTGCCTTGAAATCTGTTCATCTTAAAGCCTCGGTTTCGGACCAAGTGGACTTCATGCGAGACACAAGTAAAATTATTTTATAAACCTCTCTCTCTCTCTCTCTCTCTCTCTCTCTATATATATATATATATATATATATATATCATCATCATCATCATCATTGTCAACCATTATCAATCCACTGCTGGACGAAGGTCTCCCCAAGTTTCCTCCACAACGGTCTGTCTTGTGCCAGTCTCCTCCATGTCACTCCGGCATATTTACGAATTTCATCCACCCATCTCCCATGTGGTCTTTTTCTGGGTCTTTTCCTGTCCCTTGGAATCCAATCTAAAATTTCGGCTGTCCATCTATGGTCTGTCCTTCTGGCAGTATGTCCAGCCCATTGCCATTTCAGGGATTTAACTCTGATCATGATGTCTTCCACTCTCGTCATTTTTCGGATCCACGAGTTCCTCTTCTTATCTCTCCTGGTTATACCAAGCATGCACCTCTCCATGCTTCTTTGAGTTGTTTGCAGCCTTTGTATGTCTCTTTTAGTTAAGGTCCACGTCTCTGCACCATACGTAAGCACTGGAAGGATGCATTGATCAAACACTTTTCTTTTAAGACATAATGGCATATTGCTCTTGAAAATTATGCTGTTTCTTCCAAAAGCTCTCCGGGCAAGTTTTGTACGCCTATTAATTTCTTCATCAATGTGACCCTCACTTGATATCTGCTGTCCAAGATAAACATACGTATCTGTTATCTCCAGTTTTTCTCCATCAATCGATAAATCTTCATTTCTTGTAAAAGCATTGAACATCACTTTTGTCTTCTGAAAGTTCATTTTTAATCCCACTTCTTTACTCTTGTCAGCAAGTTCCTGGATCATACTCTGCAGCTCTGATGGGGTAGTTGCAAAAATGACTACGTCATCAGCAAAACGAAGGTGGGTTAGATAATCTCCATTAATCTTTATCCCTTTGTTTTCCCAGTTCAGTGATTGAAAGACATTTTCCAATGTGGCATTACAGAGCTTCGGAGATATGGTGTCACCTTGTCTCACTCCCTTTCCAATTTTTATGTGTGTTGTATTTTCAAACAGCCGAATCTTTGCACTTGCATTTTCATAGATGTTATTAATAATATTAATGTATGCATCTTCAATACCGCAGGATTTCAGAGCCGTGGTAACTGCTGATGGTTTCACCGAATCAAAGGCTTTTTCATAATCGATAAAAGCTATGCACAATGGAAGTTCATATTCCCTCGCTCTTTCAATTAGTTCTCTCAGTACGTGGATATGATATATTGTGCTGTAGCCACTCCTGAATCCAGCTTGTTCTCTCGGTTGAGCCATGTCCAGTGTTACCTTCAAGCGGTGTGAAAGAACTTTAGTGAAGATTTTATAAACCACTGATAGGAGGCTGATAGGTCTGTAGTTCCTGAGATCCTCAATGTCACCTTTTTTATGTAGCAGGATCATTGTAGCATTGTTCCAATCCTCAGGAATCTTCCCATCATTAAGGCATCGAGTGAAAATTTGGGCGAGTACTGTTTCAATTTCTCCACTTGCTTCTTGTATGATGTCTATAGTAATTCCATCTTCTCCTGGAGCTTTCCCCCGCTTCATGTTCTTGATTGCATGAGCAACTTCTGCTGGGAGTACTGGAAGAACTCTGGTACCTTTCATGATGTCTGGAGTACATGTATCATCCCTTTCATATAATTTGGAGTAGAAATCTTTCACTCTTGTCAAAATTTCGCCTCTATTTTCTTGTTATAGAACCATCTTCTTTTCTCAGAGCCATAATCTGTTTTCTTCCCTTACTGAGATGTCCCTTTGCTATCTTAAGGCTTTAGTTGTTTTCAATTGCTTTCCTCACTAGCTCACAGTTGAATTTCCTTACGTCTTCAGTGATACTTTTTCGTGCTGTCTTGCATAGCTCTATATATTCCACTTTGGAAGTCACATCTTCTTTAGTTGTCCTCATCTCTCTTCTTTTTTGCATCAACATTTTGGTTTTTCCTGATAATTTGTTCACATGCAACTTGTTCTTAGACCCAGCTAATTTTGTTGCTGTTTCCATAAGAGCTTTGGTTACTTTTCTGTTAACTTCCGAAATATCCACTTCTTCTGATGTTAGGCCTTCTAAAGCAGAGAATCTGTTCTTCAGTTCCAACTTGAAAGTATTATGGTGTTTTTTAAGGTTGGTTATGTCAATACATTTTGTTTGTCTTATGAGCTTGCCACGTTCCAGTTTAGTGTTGAGGTGCATCTTACATCTCACCAATCTATGGTCACTACCTGTGTTGAACTTGTTCAGCACACTGCAGTCTTCGACGACGAATTTTTTGTTACACATAATAAAATCAATTTCACTTGTCGTCCCAATTGGATGTCTCCATGTCCATTTCCTATGTGGCTTTTTCTTGAAAAAGGAGTTCAAGATGAAAAATCCTTCTGCCTCTGCAAACTCAACGAGAGTATTTCCACGCTGGTTTCTGTTGCCGTGACCGAATTTACCTACTGAAGTTTCATTCTGTTGCCGGTGCCCTATTTTTGCATTGAAATCTCCCATAATTATCTTCAAGTGCTGCTTACCTTTATTATTTAGATGACGAATTTCCTCATAAAATTCTTCAATTTCTTCTTCAGGATGACTTGTGGTGGGTGCATAAGTTTGAATAATCTGAGCCTGGTATCTTCTCGATAGTTGGATAACGAGTCGTGCAGCTCTGTCAGAGGAACTTTCAACTTCTACCACTTTATCCTTCAGTTTCTTGTTTATTATAAATCCAACACCACTAGTTCTGCCAGTATCTGTCCCACGATAATAGAAGAGATGTCCACTTTTCAGTTCAATGAGATCTTCTCCTTTTCCTCCTTACCTCACTTAGCCCCACGATGTCCCACTTGATCCTTTGTAGTTCCTCTTCCAATTCAAGAAGCCTTGAATCAGAAGATAGGGAGCGTCCGTTATAGGTAGCCAAGGTCAGCATCAAATGGCAGCCTAGTCCGGTCCTCCGGGGATTCTTAGCACCCTCTGCCTTCATGTCGCACTGGCCGCTGCCTTGGCCAGGTACATTCCAGCTGCCGGAGACTGAGGGCCAAGATTTAAGTTGTAGAGTCATTTTGGAGGTGTTTGGCCATAACTCACCACGCTGGCCAAGCGGGTTGGTGAGTGTGGGATAGCATTTCCTCTGATCCCGATGGTATAGTTATACCGCTATTGGCGGTCGTCAGAGCCCCTTTAGTGGGAACAGGATGCACCACGAGAAGGCGGGGTTGACATTTGTCAAGGAGAGGCTGTGATGTTACGCATCACCTGACCTTACATCCCATATATATATATATATATATATATATATATATACACACACACACACACACATATATATATATATATATATATATATATATATATACACACACACACACACACATATATATATATATATATATATATATATACACACACACACACACATATATATATATATATATATATACACACACACACACATATCATCATCATCATCATTGTCAACCATTATCAATCCACTGCTGGACGAAGGTCTCCCCAAGTTTCCTCCACAACGGTCTGTCTTGTGCCAGTCTCCTCCATGTCACCCCTGCATACTTTCGAATTTCATCCACCCATCTCCCACGTGGTCTTCTTCTGGGTCTTTTCCTGTCCCTTGGGATCCAATCTAAAATTTCGGCTGTCCATCGATGATCTGTCCTTCTGGCAGTATGTCCAGCCCGTTGCCATTTCAGGGATTTAACTCTGATCATGATGTCTTCCACTCTTGTCATTTTTCGGATCCACGAGTTCCTCTTCTTATCTCTCCTGGTTACACCAAGTATGCACCTCTCCATGCATCTTTGAGTTGTCTGCAGGCTTTGTATGTCTCTTTTAGTTAAGGTCCACGTCTCTGCACCATACGTAAGCACTGGAAGGATGCATTGATCAAACACTTTTCTTTTAAGACATAATGGCATATTGCTCTTGAAAATTATGCTGTTTCTTCCAAAAGCTCTCCAGGCAAGTTTTGTACGCCGATTAATTTCTTCATCAATGTGACCCTCACTTGATATCTGCTGTCCAAGATAAACGTACGTATCTGTTATCTCAAGCTTTTCTCCATGAATCGATAAATCTTCATTTCTTGTAAAAGCATTGAACATCACTTTTGTCTTCTGAAAGTTCACTTTTAATCCCACTTCTTTACTCTTGTCAGCAAGTTCCTGGATCATACTCTGCAGCTCTGATGGGCTAGTTGCAAAAATGACTACGTCATCAGCAAAACGAAGGTGGGTTAGATAATCTCCATTAATCTTTATCCCCTTGTTTTCCCAGCTCAGTGACTGAAAAACACCCTCCAATGTGGCATTAAAGAGCTTCGGAGATATGGTGTCACCTTGTCTCACTCCCTTTCCAATTTTTATGTGTGTTGTATTTTCAAACAGCCTAATCTTTGCACTTGCATTTTCATAGATGTTATTAATAATATTAATGTATGCATCTTCAATACCGCAGGTTTTCAGAGCCATTGTAACTGCTGATGGTTTCACCGAATCAAAGGCTTTTTCATAATCGATAAAAGCCATGCACAATGGAAGTTCATATTCCCTCGCTCTTTCAATTAGTTCTCTCAGCACATGGATATGATCTATTGTGCTGTAGCCACTCCTGAATCCAGCTTGTTCTCTCGGTTGAGCCATGTCCAGTGTTACCTTCAAGCGGTGTGAAAGAACTTTAGTGAAGATTTTATAAACTACTGATAGGAGGCTGATAGGTCTGTAGTTTCCGAGATCCTCAATGTCACCTTTCTTATGTAGCAGGATCATTGTAGCGGTGTTCCAATCCTCAGGAATCTTTCCTTCATTAAGGCATCGAGTGAAAATTTGGGCGAGTACTGTTTCGATTTCTCCACTTGCTTCTTGTATGATGTCTACAGTAATTCCATCTTCTCCTGGAGCTTTCCCCCGCTTCATGTTCTTGATTGCATGTGCAACTTCTGCTGGAAGGACTGGAGGAACTCTGGTACTGGTATCTTTCATGATGTCTGGAGTGCATGTATCATCCCTTTCATATAGTTTGGAATAGAAATCTTTCACTCTTGTCAAAATTTCGCCTCTATTTCTTGTTACAGAACCATCTTCTTTTCTCAGTGCCATAATCTGTTTTCTTCCCTTACTGAGATGTCCCTTTGCTATCTTTAGGCTTTGGTTGTTTTCAATTGCTTTCCTCACTAGTTCACAGTTGAATTTTCTTACGTCTTCAGTGATACTTTTTCGTACTGTCTTGCATAGCTCTATATATTCCACTTTGGAAGTCACATCTTCTTTAGTTGTCCTCATCTCTCTTCTTTTTTGCATCAACATTTTCGTTTTTCCTGATAATTTATTTACATGCAACTTGTTCTTAGACCCAGCTAATTTTGTTGCTGTTTCCATAAGAGCTTTGGTTACTTTTCTGTTAACTTCAGAGATGTCCACTTCTTCCGATGTTAGGCCTTCTAAAGCAGAGAACCTGTTCTTCAGTTCCAACTTGAAGGTATTATGGTGTTTTTTAAGGTTGGTTATGTCAATAGATTTTGTTTGTCTTATGAGCTTGCCACGTTCAAGTTTAGTGTTGAGGTGCATCTTACATCTCACCAATCTATGGTCACTGCCTGTGTTGAACTTATTTAGCACACTGCAGTCTTCTATGACGAATTTTTTGTTACACATAATAAAATCAATTTCACTTGTCGTCCCATTTGGATGTCTCCATGTCCATTTCCTGTGTGGCTTTTTCTTGAAAAAGGAGTTCAAGATGAAAAACCCTTCTGCCTCTGCAAACTCTACGAGAGTATTTCCACGCTGGTTTCTGTTGCCGTGACCGAATTTACCAACTGAAGTTTCATTCTGTTGCCGTTGCCCTATTTTTCCATTGAAATCTCCCATATTTATTTTCAAGTGCTGCTTACCTTTATTATTTAGATGACAAATTTCCTCATAAAATTCTTCAATTTCTTCTTCAGGATGACTTGTGGTGGGTGCATAAGTTTGAATAATCTGAGCCTGGTATCTTTTCGAGAGTTGGATAACAAGTCGTGCAGCTCTGTCAGAGGAACTTTCAACTTCTACAACTTTATCCTTCAGTTTCTTGTTTATTATAAATCCAACACCACTAGTTCTGCCAGTATCTGTCCCACGATAGTAGAAGAGATGTCCACTTTTCAGTTCGATGAGATCTTCTCCTTTTCTCCTTACCTCACTTAGCCCCACGATGTCCCACTTGATCCTTTGTAGTTCCTCTTCCAATTCAAGAAGCCTTGAATCAGAAGATAGGGAGCGTCCATTGTACGTTGCCAAGGTCAGCATCAGATGGCAGCCTAGTCCGGTCCTCCTGGGATTCTTAGCACCCGCTGCCTTCATGTCGCACTGGCCGCTGCCTTGGCCAGGTACATTCCAGCTGCCGGAGACTGAGGGCCAAGATTTAAGTTGTGGAGTCATTTTGGAGGTGTTTGGCCATAACTCACCACGCTGGCCAAGCGGGTTGGTGAGTGTGGGATAGAATTTCCTCTGATCCCGATGGTATAGTTATACCGCTATTGGCGGTCGTCAGAGCCCCTTTAGTGGGAACAGGATGCACCACGAGAAGGCGGGGTTGACATTTGTCAAGGAGAGGCTGTGATGTTACGCATCACCTGACCTTACATCCCACACACACACACATATATATATATATATATATATATATATACATACATACATGGAGAGGTGCATGCTTGGTGTAGGATTGGATTGGAACACCGCTACAATGATCCTGCTACATAAGAAAGGTGACATTGAGGATCTCGGAAACTACAGACCTATCAGCCTCCTATCAGTAGTTTATAAAATCTTCACTAAAGTTCTTTCACACCGCTTGAAGGTAACACTGGACATGGCTCAACCGAGAGAACAAGCTGGATTCAGGAGTGGCTAGAGCACAATAGATCATATCCACGTGCTGAGAGAACTAATTGAAAGAGCGAGGGAATATGAACTTCCATTGTGCATGGCTTTTATCGATTATGAAAAAGCCTTTGATTCGGTGAAACCATCAGCAGTTACAATGGCTCTGAAAACCTGCGGTATTGAAGATGCATACATTAATATTATTAATAACATCTATGAAAATGCAAGTGCAAAGATTAGGCTGTTTGAAAATACAACACACGTAAAAATTGGAAAGGGAGTGAGACAAGGTGACACCATATCTCCGAAGCTCTTTAATGCCACATTCGAGGGTGTTTTTCAGTCACTGAGCTGGGAAAACAAGGGGATAAAGATTAATGGAGATTATCTAACCCACCTTCGTTTTGCTGATGACGTAGTCATTTTTGCAACTACCCCATCAGAGCTGCAGAGTATGATCCAGGAACTTGCTGACAAGAGTAAAGAAGTGGGATTAAAAATGAACTTTCAGAAGACAAAAGTGATGTTCAATGCTTTTACAAGAAATGAAGATTTATCGATTGATGGAGAAAAGCTGGAGATAACAGACACGTACGTTTATCTTGGACAGCAGATATCAAGTGAGGGTCACATTGATGAAGAAATTAATCGGCGTACAAAACTTGCCTGGAGAGCTTTTGGAAGAAACAGCATAATTTTCAAGAGCAATATGCCATTATGTCTTAAAAGAAAAGTGTTTGATCAATGCATCCTTCCAGTGCTTACGTATGGTGCAGAGACGTGGACCTTAACTAAAAGAGACATACAAAGGCTGCAGACAACTCAAAGAAGCATGGAGAGGTGCATGCTTGGTGTAACCAGGAGAGATAAGAAGAGGAACTCGTGGATCCGAAAAATGACAAGAGTGGAAGACATCATGATCAGAGTTAAATCCCTGAAATGGCAATGGGCTGGACATACTGCCAGAAGGACAGATCATCGATGGACAGCCGAAATTTTAGATTGGATTCCAAGGGACAGGAAAAGACCCAGAAGAAGACCACAAGGGAGGTGGGTTGATGAAATTCGAAAGTATGCAGGGGTGACATGGAGGAGACTGGCACAAGACAGACCGTTGTGGAGGAAACTTGGGGAGACCTTCGTCCAGCAGTGGATTGATAATGGTTGACAATGATGATGATGATGATGATATACACGTATTACACGGTCGAGTCACATTATTGTGACCACCAGCTAATATCTAGAGTAGCCGCCGTGTGCAGCGTGGACAGCAGCTAGACGGTCTGGGAGTGACTCAATAAGGTACTGGAAGGTGTTCACAGGTATGTAAAGCCATGCTGACTGCAGTGCATCTAACAGCTGCTGGAAGGTGTGTGGTTGAGGATCAATAGGGCGAACAACACGATCGAGGTGGTCCCACAGATGCTCAATTGGGTTTAAGTCTGGGGAATTAGGGAACCATGGAAGTACTTTGAAGTCTTCATCGTGCTCTTTCAACCACTCTCGGACATTTCTAGATGTGTGACACGTCGCATTGTCGTTCTGGAAGATCCCATCCTCCCCAGAGAAGACAATCAGCATTTATGGGTGTACGTGGTCTGCAAGGATGAATTCATAACGAATTCGGTCCACAGTGCCTTCCACACGTATGAGTGGACCCAGAGAATGTCACAAAAACATTCGAGACCATAACGCTGCCCCCACAAGCTTGTGTTCTTCCAGCAATGGTTGAAGAGTGTTTGTTCTCCAGCGTTTCTCGCCTTATACGCCGACGTCCATCCGTTCGATGAAGCAGAAAATGTGACTCATCGGAGAAGGCAATCCTTTGTCAATCAGCGGAGGTCCAATTCCTGTACTGCCGTGCAAATGCAAGCCTTTTCTGCCGATGCACCTTCGTTAGCGTAGGTACAGTGACCATCCGTCTGCAGCGGAGGCCCATACGCAGCACGGTTCGCTGAACTGTAGTCTTAGACACACTTCCGGTAGCCCCCTGGTTAATTAGGCCAGTGATCGTGTCGATCGGCCCTCACGCACCTTCAAGCCGACGTTCACCTCCCACAATGGCGCGTGGTGCTCCGCAGTTTCCACTTCGCTTATCCGCAATGGCGCCATTTCTCCAATCACGATACACTTAAACCAAAGCAGCACGCGAACAGTTCACAAACTGCGCTGTTTCAGAAATACTGCCACCCTTGGCCCGAAAGCCGATAATCATCAGTTTTTGAAAGTCTGATAAATCGCTCCTTTTATCCATGACAACAACGAGTGATATGTTTTCAGATGGCCTAGAGCATACATTATGTACCCGCTAAGCCAGCTCACGACACGTACCTTATTTCATTGACTACGAGCTGTTTACGTCAAAAGCAGGAGGTGGTCACAATAATGTGACTTGACTATGTGTATATGTATTGTTTATTTGACCAGGAATGCCTCTAGGGCACTTGGTAATGGTGGGCCCCAAGGCAGCCCCTCTAGACCCCCCCCCTCTAAGCCGGCTTTGTCCTTAAGGTAAATTCAGAGCGTATCACACTAGGGGGAAGGAGCGCCATTTAGTCCGGATCTCACAGGAGGGGGGGGGAGGCTCGAAAAAAATGGTAGTGGCGTGCCACTCTTTTGACCTCTGAGAGTGCTTAGGTATATTAGACAGCGTGCAGCTGAAAAACGAATTAACAGTTTTTTGCAGTTCAGAAGACCTAAAAAGGAAACTACTTTATGCAATGGCTTCAGGGTAAACATATGGCTGCCACTTTTGAAGAAACGTATATACCACATAATTTAACGTTCGCGATTAGAGATACAACGTCTTCAGTCAAGTGTTTTTCAACTCTGAAGTGAACCGACTTACCTCCCTTGCTCTACTCAAGGTCAAGAAAGACCAGGTCACCTTTCTCTATTGTCTATGGTGAAAGCTTTAAGAGCAAGCTCAGAAAAATAAAAGCTAAATTTCGATAATCTGGTCACGGAAAAATCTACCGCAATAAACAGAAGAGCAGGGTTCCGTTTTAAATATAAATATCTCAAATGAATTTCCAAAAGCATTTTCTCTATGCCTGTCGATATCCATTTTAAATTGTATTATTTATGTAAAATAGTGAGCGACATTATTTTTAAATTCATTACCCCATGGTAAGGTGATGCGCATGCTGAGGGGAGGGGAGGGGTGCAACTCCGCATGACCAATATTCGCTATTAGTGATTGTGTTACCTACGTAATATCTCGACGTATGCAAATTTTACTGCGGGTCTTCCCCGCGAAAAATGATTCAGGACCCCGTCCCCCCAACAAAAATTAGTTTTGCACTTAAAGGATCTCGAAAAGATAGTGACACTGTGAAAACACAAGTTTGTCCATTGCGAAGATCAAATCAGCGCCTCCTCCCTCCGACAAAACCACACGGACGGGATGTATCGCTGTAGATTTTCGTTTTGACACGTGCTTTACCTCTGTAGTACGTCACATTATCTCCCCATCTCCCTCTTGTTTTTTTTTTTTTTTTTTTTTCTTTTTGAAGAGAAGAACGAATTTTTCATTAATTCTGGACGATGTGTAGAACAAACATCACACATTTTTCGAAGAACTCAACAGTCAGTAGATCCATTTTTACGTTCGGGCGCCAATGTGAATACACAAGTTTATCCATGACGAGAATTAAACCTCGCCCCCCTTACTCCGGAGTAAGTTGCTCTTCCAACTAAGCTACACGGACGGAATGCATCGCTGCAGATGTATTGACACGTGCTTTACCTCTGTAGTACGTCAGAAGATCTTTTAATCACACATTGTTAGTATATTAAAATATTTAATATTATATAAATCGTTATGTTTAATTTTAAAATATAAAAAAAATTAAGGGGAGGGGGTTAACGACCGCGGTGAGCACGTCGATGTGCTATAGTCGCCGTCACTACTTTAGGGCCGCTGATTCCAGATAAGAGAGAGCCAGTGCCGTAAGACAAACACAACCTCCATGCTTCACCGGGGGATTCGAACCCGGACCCATCTCGAACGAATGGTCAGAGGCCGCGTGTAGACTACTGCGCCACCGGAGCTACAAATCTTTGTGCTCACGCCGACAGGAGGACAAAAGGATGAATGGTTAAGTGAGATAAATTGCTGTAGGTGAGTTTTGCTATTTAGCTGTCCTCTCATGTTTCCGAAACCGACAGAAGATTTTTACTCCAACACAACAAACAGTGGGCATAGGAGTGGCATATCAGTCCGCCAAGCCTGAGGGGGTCAGTCAGATGGGAAATCAGTCAAAAGCACCGAGTGCATGTGTGGCGATTACATCCTTTATCTTAGCTTTAGAAATAGGTAAAGCCTGTCCTGTGCAGTGAAAATTAGCCTATCTTAATTTATTCTTCCCCGGACTATAGCGATGATAAAAAGGAAACATTTCCTTAAAATTGCATCGAATGTTAAGTAAAATATTATGTACATGGGCCTCGAAGTGGGTGTCCTTCGCGGGCCTAACTACGCCACTGGATAAGAGATTTCGTGCGACGTATGACTGCGGGGAATGGGATGATCGTACAGATTATCGCTCTAGATTTAGTTAAAACGGGGAGAACGTAACATGGATCAAGTAATTCAAAATCTATATTTTCACGTCGACGATATTTTTGATTTCAGCTAAACATTGAAGTTTCTGTCTTTAGAAACTATTCCCTCATGGCAGAGCTTTCGTGATTCTTGAAATTTTATGCATGGCGTTAAATTTGGAGACTTTTTCTCGTTTACCTTAGTTTCATTTTACTGTAAATTTAATTTTAAAATCACTGTACTTCGGCAGTGTACACTGAAGTGCCAAACGTAATGGGACACCTATCTAATATCTTGTAGGACCTCCCCTAGCCCGGCAAAGTGCAGCAACTCTGCGTGGCATCGATTCCACGAGTGGCCGGAAGGCTTCTGGAGAGATGTTTAGCCACGCCGTCTGAACAGCCGCCCACAGTTCCCAGGTGCAGGATCTTTGGTACGAATGGACCTTTCCACCACGTCCCATAAGAGCTCTATTGGGTTCATGTCGGGCGAACGTGGTGGCCACACCATCCGTCGAAACTGTCCAGAATGCTCCTCGAACCAGTTTTGGACAACTTCGGCCCGATGACATGGTGCATTGTCCGCCTGGAAAATCCCACCGTTGTTGGGGTGCATATGAAGGGCTGCAAATGGTCATTCAGCAGAGCAACAAAGTGATTACCGGTTAGGGACGTGTTGACGAGGACCAGAGGACCCAAACTGTGCCACGTAAAGACACCTCACACATATATGGAACCCCCGCCAGCTTGCACAGTCCTTTGTTGAAAGCTTGGGTCCATGGCCTCATGGGGTCTACGCCACACCCGAACCCTACCATCAGCTTGTAACAACTGGTAGAGTGACTCATCGGACCACATCATGTGATGCCAGTCTTACAGGCAGTGGCTTAGGAACGGGGGGGGGTACAGGGTACAATGTACCCCCATTTTGGAGAGGGGTACATTAATATCTACTGTACCACTCCTACCCCCAGATATGAGCAAACACAAACCAATCATTCATAAAGAGTTAACTGTAAAATTTATATGCTACTTATTTTTTTTTTTTATTCTCTTTTTTTTTCAAAGAAATATCACGGGTCATCAGTTTTTTTTTATATCCGAAGCTTGTAGTGGGAGGCTTTTCATCCACTAAAAACTGGCCAACCATCTGGGAAACTCCAGCAAATTAGTTCTGCAGGGAAACGACGAGTGTGAGGTTTTTGTTAATAACTTCAAACAGCATACGGTAGGGCTAGGGTTTGATAACATACTAGTGACCAGTGTTTCTTTTCTCTTAAAATTCCATGCATCTTGATCAGGTCGTCCTTTCTGCACTTTTAAAAAAAATTAATGCACAAGTGGACATTTCAGTGCCCGCAGCCCCGGCACTAAAATTGTTTTCTGTCTTAAGATCTGTAGCAATACAACAAGTGCATTACGGATTTCACATACCACTCATAGAATTCCAATTTCTCGATATCTCCACCATCATTTAGCTTTGCACCAGACCAATGTGCTTTTTACATCAATTGTCAGCCTATGTATCGTTCAAAGTTTTTAAAATAGACTTCATAATGCTTCAATAGTACTATCTTCGCGGGTAGAGCAGTTTTTATCTTACCGCGGTTTTACTTTATTAACGTAAACAAAAATGATAAGAAATTTAATTCGTTCTTGTAAAGAGTTATATAACATTTCCTGAGAAATCCCTCTTTTCCAAACCCTGCTGACAGAAATTCATCCTAATGTTGACTTGTCCCTGCTCAATATTTTAATGGAAAAAAAAAGTACAAAAATTAACAAGAGAGAACACACACACAAAAAAAAAAAACTTCTCTATTCATTTTCTGATAAATTAATAATGTGAACTTTTTGTCAGCAATAAAAATAATAATGGTAATAATTAATAATATGATGATAACAATGTTCATTCGGATGAATTCCTGATCCGTATTTTATAAAAATTCCAATATACTACCCCCCCCCAAAAAAAAATTCGGAGGGGGTCATCCATAGATGGCTTAATCATTGAGATGTAAGGTTCATGAGCTTGTATCCCCTAAATCAAAAGTGTTCCTACGCCACTGCTTACAGGGTCCAATTTCCGTGTTCACGAGCCCAGATGAGGCGCTGTGTCCGATGTCATGGTGTTAACAAAGGCACTCTCTGGGGGTTTTCAGCTCCCATACCCCATGGACGCTAAATTGCGCTGCACTGACCCGATGGATATGTCTCTGGTACCTCCTGCATTAAATGTGGATGTTATTTGAGCCAGTGTCGCTTGTCTGTTATAATGGACAATCCTGGTCAGACACCGCTGGTCACGGTCCTTCAGCACCAACGGTCGTCCACTGCGCTGTTCACGGTGGGTACCAATGCCTTCCATGAGGTATTCTCGGTACACACGTGACCCCGTGGATCGAGGAATGTTGAATGTTCCCACAAATTTGGAAATTGAATGCCCATCCGTCTGGCTCCCACTACCATGCCTCGCTTTTGGGGGGGGGGGGGGGGTTGGAGGTTTAACGACCACCGTGAGCAACTCAATGGGCTATAAGCAGTCGTCCAGCCGTAATTTAGGGCCACTGGTTCCAGGGAAGGGAGAGAGACAGCGCCGTAAGACAAACATCATCCATGCCACACCGGAATTCGAACCCGGACCCCTTTCGGACGAATGATCAGAGGCCATCGCTTAGACCACTGTGCCACCTGGGCGGCATGCCTCGTTCAAACTACGATAATTCATGTCGGCTTGCCATAATCCTACTGGTAGTTGTTCAGCGTGACTCACGAGGTTACACCTCGCAACTGATAAAACTCGTGGCGTGCATCAAAGCCTTTACACGACAGCAGCGCCAGTTAAAAATTGCATACTGCTATCCCATGACTTTTGGCATTTCAGTGTACAGTTTAATTCAGTTTAAGATAGGTCGTCAGTTTTACAGAAATTGTGTTTATCCTTTCTCTCGCTCTAGTTTTGAATTCAGTCCTTCCCTCTAAAGCTGCCTTCTAATCAAGCATGAGTTTAACTGTTACTATCCATTAGACTGTAATTACACATCTTCGGCTTAAAAATCTGTAAACTTTCTTCATAAATTAACTTTCCCTTGCACGCGCGCGGAAGCAGGAATGAACTCATTTTTATTTTTTTATTTTTCGTATGTCAGACTGGTTTCTACTTCAACTCTACTCCAAGTCAACTTACGAGTATACTATTGTGGAAGGTAAGGTAGCCAGCTCACACCATCTCCGGAAGAACCCTATCAGTCTGCGTCATATCCTACGCCTGCTGTGTCCTTGGAGTTAAGCAATATCCCCGCACTGATTCCCCGCATTTACGACAGCACCTCGAAGAAACGTTTCCCCTACGGCTTTTAAATACACCCCTCGCATTTGACCGACTGCCAATTTACATATTTTCTCTGTGTTGCCAATTATGGGAGATATGTTTTTTTTTATTGGAGGTTTAACGACCACCGTGAGCAACTCAATGGGCTATAAGTTGTCACCCGTCCCTAATTTAGGGTCACTGATTCCAGGAAAGGGAGAGAGCCAGTGCCGTAAGACAAACACAACATCCATGCCTCACCGGGATTCGACCCCGGTCCACATTCGGACGAATAATCAGAGGCCATCTCTTAGACCACAGCGCCACCGGGGTGGCAGATATCTGTTCCTTCTACTTTTCCCTCCTCACTCAAAATTACATTTCCCGACTGGCCAGTCAGCAGCCGAAAGTGCGAGGCTCTTGATTGGGTAAATCCTCATGTCAAATACAGAGGGCGAGTCGAAAGTTTTGCAATATTTGCATAAACGCATGTGCTGCGGCTGGTATGTCACGTGTTTAAACTAGTTCAAGTCGCGCACTGCAGTTTGTCGAAAGGGGTATAAACTGGTAGTCGTTGCTATGAAGAACAGCATTGCATCTCTTCGTTCTGTCTGTGGTTGGGACGCCTGAAAGATTAACGGCATTGCATCTCTTCGTTCTTTCTGTGGTTGGGACGCCTAAAAGACGAACAGCCACAACCGGCTAATTAGGGAACTTCTGTTTTAAGAGTTTGAAATCGGCCATAACGCTGCTCAAGCAACACGAAACATTTGTCATGAGAAAAGGGAAGGTTCCATGGACCACAGCACCGCAACCAGATGGTTCAAGAAATTTCGCTCAGGTGACAGAAACCTCGCCGATCAGCCAAGGTCAGGTACGCTGCGAACCGAGGATTCGGAGACCGTGCGCCAGGCCGTAGAGGCAAATCCGACATCCAGCACTCTGAGATTATCAGGCAAGCTCGGCAGATTTCAGACCACCGTGGTTCGTCACCTTCAGGACCTTGGTTAGGTCTACAGGAGTTGCCGCATTGTCCCTCACGAACTGACGCCAGCTGAAGCAAACCGCCGAGTGGAAATGGGCACGAAACTCCTGAAAAACCCGTGCGATGTACGTTTCATAAAGAGAATTGTTACGTGCGATGAAAAGCGTGTGTATTTCCGTAATCCTAACACTGGTTAAGCCCGGGCCAGCTTCCAGAACCTGTTGCCAAACGTGGGTGCTTCGAGCACAAGGCGATGCTCTGCGTTTGGTGGAATTTCGAAGGGATAATCCATTACGAATTGGTTCCAGACGGTCGGACCATCAACGCCAGCCTCTACTCTAAACAGCTGGAGCAGATGTATGCCGTTTTGGAGGAGAAGTATCCGCCACTGGTGAACAGAAAGCGCTCTCTCCTACAGCAGGACAACGCTCGGCTTCATACCGCGCGAACGACCCAGGCAAGGAACTTGAGGGCATCGAACTGATGCCACAACTAGCTTATAGTCCGGACCTTGCCCCGTCGAATTATTACTTGTTCTAGTCCATGGCCCACTTCCTTCGCGGGCGGAACTTCAACAACCAAGAGGAGGTGGCAGCTGGAGCCTCAAAAGGACAAGAACTGGTACCGCCGCGGAATCGAAGAACTGGCAGACAGACTGCTAAAAACAGTACAACACGATGGCCTGTGCTTTGAATGCTAGTCAGTGTTCGTCGTAAATGTACGTGTGAAGACAAAGTGATCAAAATATTACAAAACTTTCGGCTTACCCTCTGTATTTCTAAAGCGCTCTGTCATTTTGAAAAAAATAAAAATTAAATAACATGTTTGCCTTATAAACTGCTGAGAGAACGATGATTCTAAGCAATAATTTTGTTTCTTTTCACTCTAAGCGCTAGGGACTACTTTTCGTAGTGGAGGTAGCTGTTCCGTATCTTCCACAATAGTAAACTCTTAAGTTGACTTTGAACACAGATCGAAACAGTAGCATCATGAAAAATGACATCGGAAATCTAATCCGTACGACGAATAAGGCAGTAAACAATGAGCAGAAAAGAAATCATGTTTAGCATTTGCAGTCGTGGTTTGTTCAAGTGTTGGCCTCAGGGTAGAAACAGAATAGTGAGTGGAGTTATTGCGAGACAGCTGCAAGCTGTGGAAGAATTAATTTAGGTATTTCCTTGAAAATATCTACTTTGGATGGACAAGTAAATCCCTTCAAATCTCTCAAGCACTTAAAAATCCTCGTACAAAGATATCACTACCTGTTATTAAGAGTCCAAATGTTTCCGTATGGTTGTCGAATGATTGTGCCGAAATAACATCAAGGATTAGGCGGTATATTGATATGATACCTTCTTTTGAGGAATATTTAATTACCTTTAACGATCTGTTCCTGCTTTCTTTTTAACACTTCCCTCGTCTCAGCGAGTGATTTTTGTCATGAATCAGCTTGTTTGAATTAAACACTAACTTGAGTTTTTCCTCCTCTTATGATTTATGAAACAAAAGTCTAACATTTATTTTTTCGTTTACGTAAAAGACCTGGAAGAGAGCAAAGTCTTCACAAAATGCACGATTGTATGCGAAGGGCGTTATCAAAAAATGTCAATCCTCCACCCTTCCGTTTGAGTTCACGTATATGCATTCATGAAATATTGTACTGACGGTCCAAAAGTAAGATGCGGCAACCACATACGTCCAAGCTATGGATTGCCTGTTTTGCGTTCATATTGTTTAGGGATTGTAGCAGCCTTTTTCAAGAGATTACAGTACTCAATAATGGTAATATTTTGCTGTTTGTTTGTGATCAGCGTTGTATTCAGAAAGGTTTTCCCTGGAAGGGTGGGGGTGGCAACTACAAATTGAGGAGGCTGAAACTTGTCGACTGATAATATACGTATATAATCACAATTTTGTTATTTATATATACATTAATACAAATAACGAAATTTTAAACACAGTATAAAAATTTTCTTATGCTCGTATATCGCAAATTTCAAGAAATCTACACATCATCATCATCATCATTGTCAACCATTATCAATCCACTGCTGGACGAAGGTCTCCCCAAGTTTCCTCCACAACGGTCTGTCTTGTGCCAGTCTCCTCCATGTCACTCCCGCATATTTACGAATTTCATCCACCCATCTCCCATGTGGTCTTTTTCTGCGTCTTTTCCTGTCCCTTGGAATCCAATCTAAAATTTCGGCTGTCCATCTATGGTCTGTCCTTCTGGCAGTATGTCCAGCCCATTGCCATTTCAGGGATTTAACTCTGATCATGATGTCTTCCACTCTCGTCATTTTTCGGATCCACGAGTTCCTCTTCTTATCTCTCCTGGTTATACCAAGCATGCACCTCTCCATGCTTCTTTGAGTTGTCTGCAGCCTTTGTATGTCTCTTTTAGTTAAGGTCCACGTCTCTGCACCATACGTAAGCACTGGAAGGATGCATTGATCAAACACTTTTCTTTTAAGACATAATGGCATATTGCTCTTGAAAATTATGCTGTTTCTTCCAAAAGCTCTCCAGGCAAGTTTTGTACGCCGATTAATTTCTTCATCAATGTGACCCTCACTTGATATCTGCTGTCCAAGATAAACATACGTATCTGTTATCTCCAGTTTTTCTCCATCAATCGATAAATCTTCATTTCTTGTAAAAGCATTGAACATCACTTTTGTCTTCTGAAAGTTCATTTTTAATCCCACTTCTTTACTCTTGTCAGTAAGTTCCTGGATCATACTCTGCAGCTCTGATGGGGTAGTTGCAAAAATGACTACGTCATCAGCAAAACGAAGGTGGGTTAGATAATCTCCATTAATCTTTATCCCTTTGTTTTCCCAGTTCAGTGATTGAAAGACATTTTCCAATGTGGCATTAAAGAGCTTCGGAGATATGGTGTCACCTTGTCTCACTCCCTTTCCAATTTTTATGTGTGTTGTATTTTCAAACAGCCGAATCTTTGCACTTGCATTTTCATAGATGTTATTAATAATATTAATGTATGCATCTTCAATACCGCAGGATTTCAGAGCCGTGGTAACTGCTGATGGTTTCACCGAATCAAAGGCTTTTTCATAATCGATAATAGCCATGCACAATGGAAGTTCATATTCCCTCGCTCTTTCAATTAGTTCTCTCAGTACGTGGATATGATCTATTGTGCTGTAGCCACTCCTGAATCCAGCTTGTTCTCTCGGTTGAGCCATGTCCAGTGTTACCTTCAAGCGGTGTGAAAGAACTTTAGTGAAGATTTTATAAACCACTGATAGGAGGCTGATAGGTCTGTAGTTCCTGAGATCCTCAATGTCACCTTTTTTATGTAGCAGGATCATTGTAGCATTGTTCCAATCCTCAGGAATCTTCCCTTCATTAAGGCATTGAGTGAAAATTTGGGCGAGTACTGTTTCAATTTCTCCACTTGCTTCTTGTATGATGTCTATAGTAATTCCATCTTCTCCTGGAGCTTTCCCCGCTTCATGTTCTTGATTGCATGAGCAACTTCTGCTGGGAGGACTGGAAGAACTCTGGTACCTTTCATGATGTCTGGAGTACATGTATCATCCCTTTCATATAATTTGGAGTAGAAATCTTTCACTCTTGTCAAAATTTCGCCTCTATTTCTTGTTATAGAACCATCTTCTTTTCTCAGAGCCATAATCTGTTTTCTTCCCTTACTGAGATGTCCCTTTGCTATCTTTAGGCTTTGGTTGTTTTCAATTGCTTTCCTCACTAGCTCACAGTTGAATTTCCTTACGTCTTCAGTGATACTTTTTCGTGCTGTCTTGCATAGCTCTATATATTCCACTTTGGAAGTCACATCTTCTTTAGTTGTCCTCATCTCTCTTCTTTTTTGCATCAACATTTTGGTTTTTCCTGATAATTTGTTTACATGCAACTTGTTCTTAGACCCAGCTAATTTTGTTGCTGTTTCCATAAGAGCTTTGGTTACTTTTCTGTTAACTTCCGAAATATCCACTTCTTCCGATGTTAGGCCTTCTAAAGCAGAGAATCTGTTCTTCAGTTCCAACTTGAAAGTATTATGGTGTTTTTTAAGGTTGGTTATGTCAATACATTTTGTTTGTCTTATGAGCTTGCCACGTTCCAGTTTAGTGTTGAGGTGCATCTTACATCTCACCAATCTATGGTCACTACCTGTGTTGAACTTGTTCAGCACACTGCAGTCTTCGATGACGAATTTTTTGTTACACATAATAAAATCAATTTCACTTGTCGTCCCAATTGGATGTCTCCATGTCCATTTCCTGTGTGGCTTTTTCTTGAAAAAGGAATTCAAGATGAAAAATCCTTCTGCCTCTGCAAACTCAACGAGAGTATTTCCACGCTGGTTTCTGTTGCCGTGACCGAATTTACCTACTGAAGTTTCATTCTGTTGCCGGTGCCCTATTTTTGCATTGAAATCTCCCATAATTATCTTCAAGTGCTGCTTACCTTTATTATTTAGATGACGAATTTCCTCATAAAATTCTTCAATTTCTTCTTCAGGATGACTTGTGGTGGGTGCATAAGTTTGAATAATCTGAGCCTGGTATCTTCTCGATAGTTGGATAACGAGTCGTGCAGCTCTGTCAGAGGAACTTTCAACTTCTACCACTTTATCCTTCAGTTTCTTGTTTATTATAAATCCAACACCACTAGTTCTGCCAGTATCTGTCCCACGATAATAGAAGAGATGTCCACTTTTCAGTTCAATGAGATCTTCTCCTTTCTCCTTACCTCACTTAGCCCGACGATGTCCCACTTGATCCTTTGTAGTTCCTCTTCCAATTCAAGAAGCCTTGAATCAGAAGATAGGGAGCGTCCGTTGTAGGTAGCCAAGGTCAGCATCAAATGGCAGCCTAGTCCGGTTCTTCATCCTCAATATTTCTACACACGGCGAAATCCGTGGTGCATTACTGAATTAAAGTAAGGTATAACATTTTTAATCACAATCTACACATACAAGTGATTAAAAATGTTATACCTTTACTTTAATTCAGTAATGCACCACGGATTTCGCCGTGGTGTAAAATATTGAGGATGCTAGTAAGATAACGCTGTGGTGGAGAAAATTTCCCCCAAAACATTAGGAGTGGTAAAAGTGTCCTCGCCTTACTACAAGCGTGTTTCTGATCATTAAGGAATCATTAGTGTTACCTGAAAACGTATGCTGTAAACGATACCCTTGCTACTTACTTGGTTCAGCTCCTTTAGATTAGCACGTAGTAGTAATAAAAAAAACAAAAAAAAAAAAACCCAACTAACGGTTTGAAGGCCGCCCCGTGGCGCAGTGGTCTAAGCGATGGCTTCTGACCATTCGTCCGAGATGGGTCCGGGTTCGAATCCCGTTGAGGCATAGATGTTGCGTTTGTCTGACAGCACTGGATTGCTCCTTTCCATGGAACTAGTGACCCTAAATTAGGGAAGGGCGACTGCTTATAGTCCTTTGAGTTGCTCACGGTGGTCGTTAAACCCTCAATCCCAAAACAAAAAAACCCCGTTTGAAGTGCCTGGATTTTCTTTTCGTCATAGAGTGTAAACCCCCACCGCCAGGAAAAAAATAATGGGAAAACTTTTTAATTGCTATTGTTAAAAATTAGGTACCAAATATTTTGTTGTATTGGGGCACTAACGTCAAGTTAGCTACACTGAAGCTTAACCGTGTACATGGAAAGTCAGCATCCAGAAGACTAAAATAAAGCTGAATGCCAGCTTCCAAAACATGATGTATTGCAGTGCAAACAGCATGCCGTTGGTAATTATAAATCTACCCTGCACTTAATTGCAACAAAAAAAAAAAAAAAAAGCTTTAAAAAAATTTAGAATTGTGAAACAATATCTGGTTTTCTTGTTTGCTCGTCTTGTATATACAGTATGATCAAGATCAACTGATCTTCTGCTCTCCCGCTTTTTATCCAGAGAAAGTATAAAGTATTTTTGGTAGGACTTCATAACAGATATTTAACATGGGGACAATTGTTCCATTTAATAAACAAATTCAGAAAAGCATTCTCATTTGCAACACATTTTGCTCTAGAGTATATGTATTTTCATAACTACTTGGATTTCAGAGCTACGTGTTTTAATAAAAATGTTATTTAAAGGGTTAACACTGTGTGTGAAGTCATTTATGGCTCTAATTAACAACAGAAATTTCAATTTTTTTAGTCAAGGTACTATATACATTAGTGGCTGCACTGACACGTTGGATTTA
The DNA here is from genome assembly GCA_039090855.1 of Macrothele yani. Taxonomy (NCBI): domain Eukaryota; kingdom Metazoa; phylum Arthropoda; class Arachnida; order Araneae; family Macrothelidae; genus Macrothele; species Macrothele yani. The sequence goes on from CM076992.1 coordinate 11,112,697, forward strand.
GAAAACGTAAATATACATGCCGATGGCAGTTTTAGTTTTAGTGTTTAAAACAAAGAAATTAATTTAAAACTTAGTATATAATTTAAATTCTACTGAGACATGAAATCCCTGTGGATGCGGGTTTTTTTACTACAGTATTATCCCTCATTTTCTTAATTTTTTAAAATTAAATTCTCCAAATATTCATCTATAAATATAAATATTTAGACTAAATATAAGGGGAGAACACCCGAAAACCTAGTGGGGGGGGGGGGCGTTCATGGATTTTCGGGAGGGCTAAGCACCCCCCGAGGAGATGCCTGAATACATCACTGTTTGTGGTATTAGAGAAACGAACTACAGTCAAACTGCGGTCATTACGTTTCTCAGTCATACATTTCCTTTTATACGTAATTCTGCTTTAATCCCGATGTTTTACTGTAGTTTTTATCACTTTTTAAACGGTTGTAAATATCTCATTTATACGTGTGTTGTTGTTGTTTTTTTTTTTTTTTTTTTTTGTTATTATACATTACAACTTGAATAACAGATTATCGAGAATACACGGTTCTTTGATTCCTTTATTCATAATCCGGTATGTTACAACTTTGAGAGAGTTGAAACAGCATTGTTGTGTTCCTTCTTGGTGCAGCCAAAGTTGAACTTAGATCCCATCAGAGAAAGTCGGTTTAGATGAAAAATTGCTTTCAAATTTCATGACTCACACACATATGCGCTATTTAAAAATTGAAAAGTCTCTGGGACGTAACTTTGTGGCTCCACTATTTCGGGGCGTAGTAAAATAAAATCCTAAATGTGTCATTAATATTCAACGTTCTGGTTTCAAATGGGTGAGCTCAGGATCCGCATAAAAGAAAAAAAAGCTGTTGGTTCATGAGTTTCAGACAAGCATTTTCTCAGATTCTTAGTTGTGAGGATTTCACTTAATCTAGAAATGATCGGATCATTTATAGACAGAGCTGTCGAAAGAGAAGTTTGATTTTCATAAGCTTTATGATTTTTACAATGCGATAAAGTATATTATAATTTGTTACGCTTCTGTTTTCTTTCGCTGCCAATCAGACTTCAAATGAATCATTCTTAATGAACATTTTACACTCCTTTAAAGCATAAATTTTACGATAGTATTTAACATTTTGAAATTTCTCGTGTATACGTTTTTAAGGCTATCCCTAGAAAAACGTCGTATAACTGAGCTTGCACTGTACTTAGATTAATGAAAGTTCAGTCAAGCGTAGGAAATGTTAGCTTCTCCGCTGTTTATTGCTGCTTTTTCATCATTTATCAAAAATATCGAAGTCTTAACAACAGCTATTCGATATTAGATGGAAGTCCGATTTTTCTTTTTACACCATTTCAATCATTTGACTACAAATCGTTTGCTTTCAGCGGAACACCTATTGCCCTATCATAATCGATATTTGATCGCAGTCCGATTTTAAATTTTGGCGACGATCTGCAGTTCAGCATTCACCGGGCGATTCTTCATTCCTCAGTACAGCAGTTTGACTGCAGCTGATCCAAAACTATTTGACAGATGCTCGAGAAGAATTGACAAAATGTGTGTAGGTTCTGTTCGTTTGCCGTTATGCAGACATTTCCATGAAGCGTATTTACTGTTCGTTGGCAAATTCTCAGCGTCGATGGTATACCACACAAGGATTCCGGATTTTCAGAACACGGTGGTGCTTTCAAGCAGAAAATGGAAAATATTTTTTTTTTTTTTTTTTTGGATTGGAGGTTTAACGACCACCGTGAGCAACTCAATGGGCTATAAGCAGTCGCCCGTCCCTAATTTAGGGTCACTGGTTCCAGGGAAGGGAGAGAGCCAGTGCCGTAAGACAAACACAACATCCATGCCTCACCGGGATTCGAACCCGGACCCCTTTCGGACGAATGATCAGAGGCCATCGCCTTAGACCACTGCGCCACCGGGGCGGCATGGAAAATATGGTACGAACAGCTTAGTTAGTAGAAGTAAGGGAAATGACAACTGTTTTGTGTGTGGTTTCAGTTAAACAGTTACAAACTTGCAATTTGACTTGAACTGGTCTAGCCTCGTAGCCATTTGGCAGGTATAGTGTCTTTACAGGGCCGTAGCTAGAGGAGGGCCAGGCCGGGAGGCGCCCGACCCGCGTTTCGTTTTCCCTGTCCTAGGGACTCACACTACAGTTCAGTGTCCGATCTCTTCTACACTGGCGTGCAAAACTTAAGGACCGTTCGGTTTTTTTCGCCGTAGCTTCGCAATGAAGCAGCCTGGATTGATGAATGTGATACCACAGAGACCTCAGTATGTACTGAACGGGGGAATGAACAAACATGTGCAAAAATGAATACAAAAGTGTATACTGGGACTTTACTAAGAAATGGCCTCAAAGCAGTGCACACCATGGTATAGAGCCAACGTTTCCACAGATGGATTACAGCAAAGAGATGGTCATCAGTAAAGAATATGATGTCCTCTAACACAGCAATGGCTGCGTTGCAGCGTCGGGTCATACCTAACACGAGGCTGTCGATGAGTTCTTCGGGCAACTTTGCCCACTCCTCTCATAGTGCACGTTGCAACTGATGCACATTTTCCAGCGGATGTGGGCGTGCAGCAGGACGTCTCCCCAGAGTGTCCCACACTTGTTCTATGGGATTTAGATCCACGGAGTACTACGCAAGTCAATCCATACGAGTGATATTCTCACTTTCCAACAGCTCATCTACTGCACATGTACGATGGGGTCTCGCGTTATCGTTCATAAACACGAACTCGGAACCAATGGCACCTCGGAATAAGCGTACATGGGGAAAGGAGCACCTCATCGCAGTAGCGGTTTCGGAACCTCCTTCGGAAATGTGAAGCTCAGTACGACCATTTAGTGTAATGTCTTCCCAGACGAGCACACCAACACGGCCATGCCGATCTCTTTCAGTAATGTTAGCCTGTCGATAACGTGTTTCCACCTATCTCTAGATCAGCTGACGTCCAGAATCGCTCCTGGTACTGACGCGATTCTCATCCGTGAAGAGTACCGTACCCGATTGCTCTATGGTCCAATCCTTGTGGTCCTTACACCTTTGTAATCGATGTCTTCGATGAGTAGGCTTTAATGGGATGCAACGTTCAGGTAGTCAGGCAAATAGTCCACCTTTATGTAGATGTCAGGCAACGGTGAACCGCGATACGGCGCGTCATGTGGTCACCTGCAGTTGCTTCGCGATATTTCCCGCTGTCTGGCGTCGATCACGTTTGGCCTGTAGGACCATATAGCGGTAACGTCTTGCTGTTGTTTTCCGTGGCAGATCACCATCGACCTTTCTAACAGCTGTTCCTGTCGTTTGGAAGGTCTTCCACGTACGTGAAACAATGCTATATGGGTCACGCCGAACCTGTCGGCGACACTCGTTACGGTTCACCCCTCCTCCAGCTTTCCGATTATTCGACCACGTGTAAAGTCATCTAAATGTCTCCGCGTGGACATTTTCTCGTCTGCGACACACTAACAAACCACTCGAACCTCTATACAACGCCGCACACTTTCGCTTTCCGTTTCCTCCCTTGCTGCGAGATGCTGCTTTATATCCATTTCGGCGCTGTCATGTGACCTGCGACATCACATTTCAGAAATTTGCATACGTATCGTCTTTCTACTGATACGCTTGCGTTATGCAAATCGCCTCAAGCTTGTGTGTTCCACTGTGCGGCTATAATCTGCGGCACTAGTGTCCGTCCTTAAAGTTTTGCACGCCAATGTACATCCTTTGTCCGACCTCAGACAGCAGCCACCATTCCCAGCTTCTCTGTCTGGCTACGGAATTGTCTTTAGCTTGACACACTTTCCTGCTTCTGCATGGTACGTGCACATCTCACCAGTGTGGTACAGCGATAGGAGTTAGAACCCTAACTATGCACCAAAACAGTTTGAGATGAAAGATATATATTTGATTTTATAATTAAAAAACGCTTACTATGTGAACTTAAAGGAATGTTTGCCCACATAATATGATCTGCGTACTCCACTGAATTTAACGAATCAAATCTACACATCATATTACGCGCGTGTAATAAGGTATCGACAAGGGTACACTTAAAATTTTGTAGTAGGTTAAAATGGTGCTACACGAGCTGCGAGAAACGATACACCATTGTGTGGTGCAAACATACCCCAAAAACAGGGTGCAACCTCACACCATACTGTGAGGTAACCTTATAGCATAACGTAGAGCAAGGTTGCACCATGTTTGGTTATGTTTGCACCACGCAATGGTGTGTCTTTTCTCAGAAAGTGGTGTAGCACCACTTTTTGATGCAATCCACCACAAAAATTTTTTATCAATGTATGTTTCAGCTGCTGAACGGGCTTTTTCGTGAAAGATACAATTTATCTCGTTGTCCAGAGACACACTGAAGAAGGCCAGTACTTGTTCATCTACAAAGGAGGCGGATTATTACCGCATCGTGATTCTTTCAAGCAAAAAAAAAAAAAAACGTAGTGGTGCTGTAGTGAGAAACAAAAACCACTTTCGGAGTTAATGGCGTTCTTGTGCATCAGTGGTGTACAGCGCAAGATTCAGTCAGTGAATCTCCTTTTGAGATAAACTTTATTGTACTGAAATTTGGTGTTAAAAAAAGCATGTACACCACCTTATAGAGGTCCTAGTTTATTGTTCCAGTTCTCGGGTTGTTGCAGTGATTGGGCACCTAAAATATTTTGCCTTCGCTGCCCGCCTATGATCAGTGGAAGTGATATAGCGAGAAAATCTCTTTCCATTGATAGTTGCCTATGCCTTAGTGACCGCAGACTGACAGCTCTGCCCAGGTGCTGCAGATCTACGAGCACTTCACGCAATTCTCAGAAGTAGAGAAAAGGTAAGTAATATTCTTTTTTCTTCCTTTTATATCAGTTGAAAAATCTTTATCCAGTCAGAGTCAAATGCTACTTCAACATGTGTTTTACGTAACCAGGAGAGTTCAATGAAGATCAGTTTTGAATAAATGTACACTCCTTCAAAAAGTAAACACCGCGTGATAGGTATAATTGGAAACCCTAGAAAAACTTGCAATTTTAAGCGACACTGGAACGAATTTCGAGGACAAGTTAGCATTGGTTAAAGATACGGCGCATGAAATAAAGAAGACTCATTTCCGTTGTTATATCAGTACAGCTTTGTTCGTTGGCAAATACGCATGCCTCAGTTCCTGGAACAGTGAATGTCAAGTTGTAGCATGAGGAAATTTTTTTCGTATTTACAACGGAACGAAGCTTCAGCACACACAAGGGAAAACTACGAATTACCAGAAAAAAAAAATTCAGGAGTCTAACACTCCAGTGACAACAAAATTCAAAACAGTTTCGAAACACTGCTTCGTTCTGCTAAATTTGGTGTTTCTTATCGAGGAAGTGAAGAGTACACAAGGCCTCTCAAGCTCTAATTATCATTCATGATAAATGACAGAAATATAGCCTCAGTCTCTCTGCTTAAAGGAAAATACATTAATTTCTCAATACCATCTGAAAAAATAATGCTACAGATTATTTAGCGACAATTTAAGTAAAAAATAATTCATAAATGTTGTGAAACCTATTTTGCTAGCAAAGAGCAACTTCTTATAATAATTTAAACTGGATTATGATTGCGTCACTCCTGGTTGGAAGAAAATAAAAATTACAGTTCTCTATTGCTTTGCCCGAATCAGTGGACAATCTTTTCTTATAAAATCTGTATTTCGGTACACCCAGTTTCGATGGACATTCATTATACATAAAGACTAGCTAGTCTCCCCCCCCCCGGTCATGGTTGATCTCACGCAAGATTTCAACCTACTCATTCAACGAAAAGGATCATTCAACAGTACATGTTGTTGCGCGGAGTTTGGCTGCGATTTGCTGTGCCCTTGAAACTGCTGGGTAAAATTTCTTTACTTCCTGCATACTTTCTGAGGGAGAAATCCTTTCTGTTTCCGCTACCGACTTGTATTCTCAAAAGTGGTACTACGATCTTTATTCTGCGTCTAAATTATCAAGATACACGCCATGCATAACTAAAATATCATCAGAACCTTTGCAGTTATCAAATTTTTAGGGAGGGTGGCCTCACTTGATCCTCGTTGACCTTCGTTACGGGCGCCAATGCTAATAGGACATCATCATGCAGTTCACCATACTGCTACAGGTGGAAGGAAAATTTTTCTCGATGGCCCAGTGGTCTAAGCGATGGCTTATGACCATTCGTCGAAGATGGGTCCGGGTTCGAATCCCAGGTGAGGCATGGATGTTTTATTTGTCTCACGGTGCTGGCTCTCTCTCCCTTCACTGGAACCAATGGCCCTAAATTAGAGACGGGCGACTGCTTATAGCCCATTGAGTTGCACACGGTGGTCGTTAAACCTTCAATCCAAAGTTTTCTCTGCTACATCAGGACGGCGATATCTTGAGGGGTCTGGCTTCCCCCTTTTCCCGACTTTTCGTCCCCCGACGTTTTTCTGTGAGGGTATCCGTAAGAGCAGGTGTGCTTGAACAACCCGAAGACGATAGTTGGCTTGAAACAACAAGCAAATTTGCATTCAAGATATTCCTCGCGTAAATCTATGACACGTATTTCGAAAGATATTACGCAGGATTGGCAGCTGCTAGACTATCGGTAGAAAGTTTTTGTTTTTTCTTTCATTTTCGGGACTTAACGACCCTCCTCATCAAAGACTATTGGAGGCTCTCGTCCGTAAATTTAGGGCCACTAGCTACAGGAAAGAGACAGAACCAGCTAATTAGGCAAACACAGCACCCGTGACTCCTCCGAAATTCGAACACGAATTCAACTCAGACGGAATGACATTTTTAGTAGCTGCTATATATAAGGTATGGTCACTGCTATACAGTATAACGGATTATATCAAAAGTCCCTAACTAAATATTATAAAATTCGTTCGGCAATGTGTAAAATATGAAATGTGTTTGAATATCAGGATTTCATTTGAATTGTTCATCCCTCACATTCTAACAAGTTCCATAATACAAATTTGTTCGATTTAATTTGATAGTTTGGAGTTTCAAACCCTTATGAAATTATCCTAAAAAGGGATTTTATTTTTGATTGGAGGTTTAACGACTACCGTGAGCAACTCAATGGGCTATAAGCAGTCGCCCATCCTTAATTTAGGGCCACTGGTTCCAGGGAAGGTAGAGAGCCAGCGCCGTAAGACAAACAACATCCATACCTTACCGGGATTTGAACCCGGACCCATGTTGGACGAATATTTTTTTTTTTTTTTTTTTTTTGATTGGAGGTTTAACGACCACCGTGAGCAACTCAAATGGGCTATAAGCAGTCGCCCGTCCCTAATTTTGGGTCACTGGTTCCAGGGAAGGGAAAGAGCCAGTACCGTAAGACAAACACAACATCCATGCCTGACCGGGATTCGAACCCGGACCCCTTACGGACGAATGATCAGAGGCCAGCGCCTTAGACCACTGCGCCACCGGGGCGGCTTATCCTAAAAGGGAAAATCCATAAAAATGAAGTAAGTTCTTTCAATTACCCGAGACAACCAACTGAATATAAGGAAAATTTGGTCAGAGATTAGAACGGAAATTTCAACAATCCTCGGTCTCTTGGGGGGGGGAATGGATAGAATACTGTTAGATATCACTTTGAAGGAAATAAAATGATGCACTAAGATATGACGAGTTTTAAAATAGATTGCAAGCTGCTTAAGCAGAAGGGAAAATGGGATACTGTCTTTTCGAATGATTACATGGAACACTATTTAAGACACCTAAGAAAAGGAAGACCCACACAAAGATGGTGGGATAAGGTAAAAGAACTGTTAGTAGAAGAGAATGGAGACTAAGAGTCAGAGATGCAAGTGGGGAAAAAATCGGAATGGCTCTCGTCCAGCAGTGGACCGAACCAGGTTGACAATAGGAAACTCGAGCTGTGATACTGAGGAAGAAGAAGACCCAGAAAGAAGAAGTTCCGTGAGATAGGAAAACACTTCAGGCAGAGAATGGAAAACAAGAGATAAAGGGAGATAAATGGGGACGGCTTTCATTTAGTAGTGGACCGATACAGCCTGACTAGAAGAAAAAGATAGAAGTTGTAATGTTTTAACATAGGGCTGGACAAATCTCGGGCGCCATGTCACCCTGACGCCAATTAATTTTTTTTTTTTTTTTAATTTCAATTTTCCTTATTCACAGTACATGCCGTTATTTCAGCCATATAATCGGCTGATTATCCGTTAAAAAGTTATACGTTTAGGTTCTGTTGATAATGGCCGTGGCTGGCCTAGTGGGAAACATTCGTGGCTGCCACAGAAAAGTCGTAGGATCGATGATCCCAGGCAGGTACGAACGCCACAACCACTACATATCCGCCGTACGTCGGATGGGCACGTTAAGTCGTCGGACCCTGGGTACTGATATCCCTGTTATAAATAAGGAAGTTACCTCCTCCTTTCTACCTCGGTTCTGTGTGACCTTCCTGTCGGGCACTCTAGCCCAAATCTCCTACGAGTTGTTTAAGACCTGGGGGAGGGGGAGGTAAGACACTCCCTTCCGAAAATCCTCTACATAAACCTCAAAATCTCATCTGTGCTGATAACACCGCTTAAAAAAATCTTTCTGCGGTGCTTTTAAAATATCCGCGTGTTAACTGTTAAGGCAAATGATATGGGGAAAGGTATCGAAAATGCGTTAGCAACAAAAAATACGTTACGCAATACGAAGGTAGAAGGCCGCAATGAGATGGATATATATATATTTTTTTACCTACCATTTTGACAGAAAATATGATGCAACAAAGGCGGTCTACTTGCGATCGCGGAACACTACCTGGTGTAGGAAGCCCGCTGAGCTATTCCACAGCACGTACTTGTTGCGGTCGGTAATCACTTTTCGAAATGCTAGTTTTGCCACGCTAATCGCATAAGTTAAAGCTTTTGTTCACTCTTCGGTTGAAACATTTTTATAATTATTTTTTTTTGGGGGGGGGGGCTTAACTACCACAGTAAGCAATTCTACGTGGTATAAGCAATCGCATGGTTCTAATTTGAGGGCCATGCGGAAGATGAGCACACTGACCATACCACACCAGGGACTCGAAACTGGGCCCCCTCTTGGACACATGATCAGAAGCCACCGGTGCGGCCATTTTTAGACCTACAAATTACTATTCGTAGTTTCTACGAATTTTTAGGTCAATCTAACAAACGAGAATGCTAAAAAAAACTAGGGATTTTTATTTTTTTATTCATTTGAAAGTAACAACAAAGTACTTAAGAATTGCAGTTACGTTTTTTAATAAAATGGCTCATTTCCCTTACTTCTTTGGACTTCTCGGTCATCCTGTAAATCGCGCCTTTTTTTGTCGGAAGTGACGGTTCGAGATCAACATGACAGCTTTCTGTTTTGAATTTTGCGATCCGCGTATTATGCGAAGGATTTTTTTTTCTGAATTTCTCGGTTTACGTATTATACGCCGCTGTTGATTAAGCGTAGGATTTTTTTTTTTTTCATTTGTTTCTGAATTTCGCGGCCCGCTGTTTATAAGAACAAAAAAAAAAATCTGAATTTCACAATCTGTGGATTATACGAAGTAAAATAGGGTACTTTGAGTTTATATATGCAAAATTTAACCTACGCAAACTGCGTGTCAATGAAATCAAAATCGAAAATTTACGTTTTTTGAGGGCAGCTACTCGGAGAACGGGAAAGGAAAAGTATGCTTCAAATTGTAATTTTATTTATCTATGAGTGGGTTTGGGTAAAAAAAAAAAATACAGGTAGGCTCAGTTCTGATTGAGCCTTCAGTTGGGCACGTAAGACTACAAGTTAAAATGAGCTTGTCGAGTATGGTTTCAAAGAGTTTATTTAGTTTGTTATAGCCAACACAGGTCTACGATATGAAAAGTAGCTTACATAATTTTTACAAACAATGCTGGATACATTGCGAACACAAAGCATATCGATACACGAATTACCACACTTGGTGATATTTTCTTAGGCTTCTTACATTCCTCATCACTTGCCTCTCGTTTTGATTTCCACCACTTTTGCTTGCGTTCATTCTGCGAATTCCGCAGCATTGCCGAAAATGTTAACCCGTTTACACGAAAACAATTTTTTAAAATTTTAGTTTAAGCCACTGCGATATGACCTTTATATATTTTAATAGATCTCGTCGAAAGCTGTAAAACGATACCACGCACAGTCGTTTTGCATTGACGGTTGTCCAGATAAACCGCGATATTGTCGAAAGTGTTCACCAGTTCACAAGAAAACAATTTTTAAAATGTTCAGTTCAAACTACTGCGAAATGCTCTTCGTATATTTGAATAGATCTCGTCGAGAGCTTTAAAACGATACCACGCAGTCGTGTCGAGCTCACGGTTGCCGAGAGACTGAGTCAAACGCGGCGGCACACCCAGAAATATTGCATCATCTCCCCCGCGCACGATGTATTGCGCAGTACGCGAATTGGACTCCATGCCGTTTACGAATATGCTAACATGATTAGTGTGCGGAGAGTATTTTTAACGCTATAATGATTTCAATTGGGACCTATTTTTGTCACAGGCAGTCGGCCGTAAGTCGCCCAATGCTATCCGCGGAGTTAGACATATAGTCCTACGTCAAAAAAGTGGCAGCAAATACGCTATATTAACATTCATTCCACCATCATCACTACACATTACGTTTACATGTTTTTCTTTAAAATCTGAATTCGTTTCTGCTGGCTTTCGAACAAATTTGCCCAGCCCTGTTTTAATACACCATTCATCAACAGTCCTCACTCTCAGCATTTAGTTTTAGCTTTCCTCCATCGTACAAAAAGTCACTCATTTTTTTTTTTTTTCCTTTATCTCTAATCCTTTTCGGAAAATGACGGCCGTACTGACGAAATCTGTTCTTTGATCCTTTTCACCGAAGAAGGCGGCGGTGAAAACTTTTTTTTTTTCCACCTGCCGATTAAAAAATAAATAGCAGTCGAAGTAAGAACGAGCAAAAGAAGAAAGTAGAATCAGTCAGTCATTTCGAGAGGAAGTGTTGGGGTCAGAAACCCTAGTCCGTCCGGGCGCTTCATGTTGTATGGCGCGCGTCATGGTATCGAGGCTCCGGTGCATGACTTGGCCCATATTTCTGAGCATTCCTGACAGACATTTTGCACTTGTTTTCTTTCTTTCTTTTCCATTTTTTTCTTTTTTTATTTTACCTTCTCTTTTCTGTTTTGCCTTTTGTCTTTTCTTCCTTGGATTCTCTTTCCGGTCCGGCAGGCATGCTCTGTCATGTGTCAATGGCTACTCCATTCTAAGAACGACCAGCTCAGTCTGTCGTCTTCCATTCACCTTTGTGTGTGCTCCATTTTACATGCACTACCTCTGCATGGAAAATGTTCCCTTTTTTTAGACCACAGCAGCGCAAGGGCAAACAAATACGCACTCAATGCAACCAAAAAAAAACCTGCTGTCATTTATTTCTTCCACCCACAACACACTAATCTGGAAAAATGCAAAACAGTTACACAACAACGTTTTTACTGGGACAGGTTCTACTTCCCTGACGTAAAAGTGTTCAGGCCTTGGCTTTTAAACGTGTGACAATGCAAGTAAAATGTAGCCACTGGTAGAAGAGAACGTTACAAAGCTGGCGTATTATTGAACGCTTTAAGGTAAGTACAGTAAATAAAAAAATCACCTCCGGTGTTTTAACAAAAACTTACACATGAATTATTTTCGCTATTACAGTGGTATACGACGCTGATTCTTTCCTTGAAGAGTACAGTCGTCGTAAATCGAGGTTTGATTCTATCACAAGTTGTTTCTGGCTTTTTAATAGCTTTTCTTCCAACATATTAAGAATTTACCCGTTTTTTTCAGCAGAAATGAACTTCTTTTTAATAAATTTGAGCTGTATTTTGTAAAACTTAAAACAAAATTATTGAATGTTGTTTTAATCTATCCTAAAAACTCCGGTGTCACTTATGGAATCGCCGTATGACTAATTTCTAATAGCTGACAGATTTTTCTGTAAGAAACTACATTGGGAATTATGCATCAAATCACAGTTGTTTTACCGTATTTTCTCCAATGATTTGAAAGATTAGGCTTAATTAAAACGCGAAGAATGTTTCTTTAATGTTGGAAATACATGCTGAACTACGTTTATTGGTTGACAGTTTCTTTCATACATTGAAAGTTGCGTGATAAAAGACAAACGCGATTAAAAAAAAAAAAAAAACAGCTGGTGAAGGCGGTTAATGGACATTGTGAATAAAAGAAGGAAATTCAGTTCCCTGATATATATTCAACTGCAAATAATTAATTGAAGCAGTAAAAAGAAGCTCCGCCGCAAGATAGATAAAATAAGTATGGGTGTATTAGTTTTTGAAGATGAAATGTCGGAATATTAATGAAATCTTCAAACACCCAAAATACGGTGCAAAATAAACTTTATTAATAAAAAATAATCACCACCAGCAACACCACCAGTTTCCCAACAAGATACAAGCTCCTGTATGCCGTCGTGAAAACATGTTGAGCATCGGGATCCGACATACTTATGGAATGCGGTTTCAAGTGTTGTTTGATTAAGAAACGATTTACCCTGTAGAAATGTGTCCGTGTGCTTAAATAAGTGATAGTCCCTAGGAGACAGATAGGGTGAATAAAGTGGATGAGATAAAGTTGTTTTTACCTCAAATGGTGCAGCCTCTGGACCGTCTATGGCGTGTAACATGGTTTTCCATGAATAATATCAAGTTCTTGACAATATATGTCAGCTGTTATGATTTGACCCCTTTGTAAGAGGGAGGTGTGGATCACACCAGCTGCTGACTACGAAACACTGGTCATCGTCGTCCAGGAATGCATTACAAGCTCCGGGGGTGGGGGAGGGGTGTGTTTCGGGGCTTCACCGCGTTCGAACCATTGCGCTAAACGTCAGCGATAGTTATACAGCATCCATTTCACTTCACAATGTGACGCGGCGCCTCAAAATGTCATTCATTTTGTTGTTGGTAAGCAGAGAAGAGCAGACATAAGATCGTCGACTTTTGTGTTGTTCTGTCAACTGTACCCATTTATCCATCTTCCATTTGGTCTATAGCCGTTAAATGTCGGGAAATGGTTGCATAGTGTATTCAGAGTCTCTCGCCAAGTTCTTGTACCGTTTGACGTGGATCCGATTCAATCAAGACCACCAACTCGGCATCACCGATAGCTCCTCTTGGTCTACCGCGTGGATCATTGTCGAGGCTCATATCACAGGACTAGAATTCAGCCAAACAACGTGTCTTGCATTCACTAATAGTACCATCAACAAAAGCTGTATCGATGTTGAGAGCTGCCTCCGATGCATGGTGTCCAAATCACAAATGACACGAATTTGGCTTTGATGCACCACCCTCTTCACTGTAGTACAACCTCCTTGGAACAAAGGCCGGATTAAGGTCTTAGTGGGCCCTTAGCCTAAGACATCTGAGTGTACTACCAAGGTATGACATCTGAGTGAGTTTCCAAAGTACTTAGACGAAGAATCATAATTGAAGTCCGTTAAATCACAAAATTTTAGCAATATGTTTATGAGAATTATTACGTAGTGTATTCTTGAAACTAATAAATTATCTGCAGAGTTTTCATAAAAAGGCACTGTATTTCCACTGTTTTCACAAGATCATAAGCTTAATATTCTTAGACTTTGTCTTGGAATTTTTAATAGGTGGCGCAGTGGTCTAAGCGATAGCTTCTGATCATTCGTCCGACAGGGATCCGGGTTCGAATCCTGTGAGGCATGGATGTTGAGTTTGTCTTGTGGTGCGGGCTCTCTCCCTTCTCTGAACCCAGTGACCCTAAATTAGGAACGGGTTACTGCCTATAGCCCATTGAGTTGCTCACAGTGGTCGTTAAACCTCCAATCAAAAAAAAAAAAAAATTAAATATTACTCTTCTTGGTGCAATACATTGCATACTTTTCTTGGTGCTTTTTGTTATGTAACGTGAAGTCAGTGAATTTTGCCCATCAACGGTTCCAAGTGCAAACAAGGAGGTGTGCGTAGAGATGGCAGTGAAAAAGCTGAAACTGTCTCGCCGGCCCTGCTGTACAGTGACACGGAACGTTTACCCTTAGTCTCTGCCTTGTAATCTGTTTGTCTACTAGCCGCTGATTGTAATAGAGTAGAAATGATACGAGACAAAACTAAAACTATTTCATTCACTTCTCTCTCTATATAAACATAGAAGCTGTGTATGTGCCTCCTGGACCTTGGTAATGTGGGCCTCTAGGCTATGCTCCGTTAGACACCCTCCGCCTTAATCCGGCCCTGCTTGGAACTGATACCACTGACAGAATGACCAGTGCTTTATGGGCAGCAGACTTTGCGCTTTAAATTTGCATGTAATAAGTCACTTCGGGGGCTGTGTGAATTCCTAAATTACTTGCCAAGTGCACGAATCTGCAAATCCAGTAATTTTTTTTCTTTTTGAGTTGGGGTTTAGCGACCACCATGAGCAACTCAGTGGGCTATAAGCAGTCGCCTGTCCCTAATTTAGTTCACTAGTTCCAGGGAAAGGAGAGAGCCAGTGCCGTAAGACAAATACAACATCCATGCCTCACCGGGATTCGAACCCGGACCAATCTTGGACGAATGATCAGAAGTCATCGTTTAGACCACTGTGCCACCGCGGCGAGTGGAGAACAACTGAATTTTCATGGCACTGTAGATGCTATATTGATAACATTTCTACGGAGAAGGAAAAACGCATTTTCTTGGGGGAAATACGTGCGTGGGCGGCTCAAGCATTTCATCGGTAGCAATCTAATACGAAAAAATTATGCAATGCTACACCACCTTTGAAAAGATATTGCTGCTCTTTCTCGGCGAAATATTCTAATAGTGCTCCACTTCCCAAATTTTTCCATACCTCGAATTTAAGGAATTCTGAAGTGTACCACTCACTGAAAAGGGACAGTTGATATTTCTTAAAATTTTCAGTCACGGATAGAGTCCAGATTTGAAATGTGGTAATTTTTTTTTTTTTTTTGTTTGTCTTCTAGTGAGATTTTCAATTATGTAGTAAGAACATAGAATTTTGTGCCAAGTGTAAAATGCGTTAGTGGTACTAAGCTTTTTTTTTTTCTTTATCGTTTACATCAGATTTATATTATCCACCTTCACATTAGATTCTCAGAAGCAAGCAGCAGGAACTGGATGCGAAATTTATGCCAAAAATTATTCCATCATAGATTGCCCATATAAAACAGTACACAGTGCAGCAAGTCGAAAAATAGAACAAAAAATTGTTTGCCGTAAAGAAAAATCGAAAAGTTTGCCTTTTGTAGTTTTTGGCTGTGCCTTACCGATATTTGAATTGCTATTTTTTTTTTTTTTTTTTTACTATATAGAAACTTTGCATGTACCTTGAACAACAAATATCAAGCGAGGGCCACATCGAAGAACAAATTAATAGGCTTATAAAACTTGGTTGGAGAGCATTTGGAAGAAATAGTACAATTTTCAAGAGCAATCCACCAATATACCTTAAAAGAAGTGTTTTAATCAATGTATCCTTCCAGTTCTTACTTATGGACCAGCAACATTGACCTTAACTAAAAAAGGCATTCAGAGGCAGCAAACAATTCAAAGAAGTATGGAGAGGTGCGTGCCTGGTACAACCAGGAAAAGGAACTCGTGGATCAGAAAAATGACTGGAATTTGTTGAGATTTATCTAGAGGATTTTAGAAAGGAAGTGCCTGCCCTCAGGTCTTAAACAACCTGTAGAAGTAGGAAGCTAGGAGATTTGGGCTAGAGTGCCCGACAGGAAAATCAAACGGAAGAGAGGTAGAAAGTGGGAGGAAGACGCCTTTATAACCGGGAAAGTACCCGGGGTTCGACGGCTTAACGTGCCAATCCGACGCACGGCGGATATTTAGTGGTTTGAGTGTTCGTACCTGCCTGGGATCGATCCTGATACTTTTCCGCGGCAGTCACGAGCGTTGACCACTAGACCATCCGCAACCCGATAGGAGCTGATGATGACATGATCAAGATAAACACCCTGAAACGGCAATGAACTGGGCATATTGCTAGAACTGACCACCGTTGGACAATTGAGATACAAGTCTGAATGCCAAGAGTAGGAAAACACCCACAAGACAACCATGTAAAAGATGGATCGTTGAAATTCAAAAGCATGCCGAAGTGACGTGAAGGAGACTGGCTCAAGACAACTTTGTGGAAGAGACTCGGAGATTCCATCCAGCAGTGGACTGATGATGGATGATGATGATGATAAAAGCTTTGCTTTAAGCATAATGCTGTTTGATAGGTTTTCATTTTATTCTTTCCCATGTTAACGCAGCTTTTCGAGAAAAAATATATAGTTAAACAGAAGATTTTTCAAATCTGTAGTACACAAGAAGTACCCCAGAGGAAAAGCATGTGTAAAATATGCCAAAACAAGGGAGCTT
The DNA here is from genome assembly GCA_039090855.1 of Macrothele yani. Taxonomy (NCBI): domain Eukaryota; kingdom Metazoa; phylum Arthropoda; class Arachnida; order Araneae; family Macrothelidae; genus Macrothele; species Macrothele yani. The sequence continues at coordinate 11,129,152 of CM076992.1, forward strand.
GCCAAAAACCTAAAGTGAAAAGATGCCCTGATATATTTGCAGCACACAGGATGACATAATAGTTTACTAATAATCGGAACTACCGCCGGTATTTCAACATGAACGACCGAGCTGTGTGAAATTCGCATGAAGTCTGGGCCACAGAGAAAAGAAGATTTAGACTTGTTTGTGTTCAAACCATGCCTTCGTTTTAAAGTCACGTAAACAGTGGTTTTATGAAATCGCCAAACCTTCGCTCACTTTGATCCTCTAAGAGAAGCTGAATAATGCTTGTGATGATGACAGAGATGAGACCACCGATCAAGTTAGGAAATAAACATTCAGAAACACAAAAAATTCAAATTCGATTAACGAATCAAGAAAATATTTTTATTTTTTATTCGGGGTTTAAGGACCATCATAAAGCAACTCAGTGGGCTATAAGCAGTCGCCCGTCCCTAATTTAGGGCCACTGGTTCCAGAGAACAGACAGAGCCAGTGCCGTAAGACAAGCACAAAATCCATGTCTCACCGGGTTTTGATCCAGAACCATCTCGGACAAATGATAAGAAGCCATCGCTTTTACTACTGCGCCATCGGGGCTGCTTAATCAATTTAACAGTCCAGTTATGAAAAATGAACAAAAGATAACCCATGGCATTTTGCAAAGATGACCCTGAACTAAAGAGCGAGTCCAAAATAAATATACAAATGAAACCAAGAGGGAAAGTATTAGGGAAGAAAATTGTAAATAAAACAGGGGCAAGTGTTATGAATGAGGGCCGTGGATGGCCTTGTGTTCGGCACGACCGCCTACCGACCACCATAGGCTCGCCCCTTCATGACCAGGTTGATCCACCGGTGTTTTTGTCTCTATGTTATGAATGAAAAACCATTGCTCTGCTGCATGCGGATAAGGGACAAAGTGCGTCCAGGTCCGACTTCACAGGGAATTTGGGCAGCGGGTGTCCTAGTGGTCTTCGCTCGTGACTGTCACGGAGAAGACCTCAGGTTCGATCCCGGGCAGGTACGAACGCTTGAACCACTAAATATCCGCTGTGCGTCGGATGGGCACGTTAAGCCGTCGGACCCCGGGTACTGGCCCCCGGTAATAAATAAGGGCGTCTTCCTCCCTCTTTCTACCTCGCTTCCGTGTGACTTTCCTATCGGGCACTCTAGCCCAAATCTCCTAACTTCGCATTTCTAAGGGTTGTTTAAGACCTGGGGTCAGACACTCCCTTCCTAAAATCCTCTACATATGATCTGACCTGATCACAGGGAACCATCTACGCATTCGCGTTCTCAACCACAGGGAGCCTGCGGAAAATCCCGAAAAAACGGCAGACTAGATGGTCGGTAGGACCGGGATTCGAACAGCCGTCAGAAACGTCCGGCTCCCACACAGCGCATAGCGACTTAACCAACTGCGCTATGGCAGTGGTTACTCTACATAACGTATTTGAATCTTTGCTGATTGTCCACTCCCGAATAGTACATGTATGTGCTGTGAAAGAGGTACACTCATTTGGGAAATGAGACTCAAGTGAGTCATTTCATGAAAACGACTCTTGTCAGTGATTCTGAAATAGATCAGCTACTACATTTACTGGTACGCGGCATGCTAGAATGTAAGAAAGAAAAGCTTTCAGTATTATTTTTTAAATTTAATCAATAAAAGCGAACTAAAAAGCTTACTAAAGTGGGCCGCGCGTGGATTAGTGGTCAACGTTCGTGACTGTCACGGAGAATGCCTCAGGTTCCATCCCAGGCAGGTAGGAACGCTCGAACCACTCAATATCCGCCGTGCGTCGGATGGTCACGTTAAGCCATCGGGCCCCGGGTAGTGACCCCCCCCCCCCGATAATAAGTAAGGGCGTCTTCCTCACCCTTTCTACCTCGCTTCCGTATCACTTTCCTACAGAGCACTCTAGCCCAAATCTCCTAGCTTCCTATTTCTAAGGGTTGTTTAAGACTTGGGTCAGACACTCCCTTCCTAAAATCCTTTACATATGATCTGATCACTAACAAGAACGCAAACCGTATATTTAGTTTCAGCCTACTAAAATCTAACACACAAACAAAAAAACATCTCAGGTAAGAGTGAAACACAAAATTTTTGGAAATCTAACTTCAACAAACCCTTGCAGAGGTAAGTATAAAATCCTTGAATTTAGTTTGAACCTCTGAAAAATTTAAGGTTCAAGAAAACACGAAAGGCGCTTACAGGTAAGTGATAAATGTATGCATTGAATTTAAAAGTATACAAATATTAGCTTCAAGAAGGAGACGGAAAGATCTCAAAGGTAAGTGTGAAATTCATTTACTGTATTTCAACCACACGCAAGAAAAAGCGAGAAAATTTTCGAGACAGAGGTAAGTGTCAAATTCATATATTTAATTTCTGCCTATAGAAATTTAATATATTGAATAAAAAATTATAAAATTAAGAGCATGGCTCTAATTAAAAATACCCTTACCCTAGAATCATCACAAAAACAATGAAATTAAAAAGTGGATTAGTCGGCAAGCAAGTGAATGATTTATTACGCTTGAAAGGTTAGGTGACTTATCGTTACGATCAGTCCACACCAAAACGAGCAAGATAGTAGTCTTTCATGGCCCTTAATGCTCAAAAGTCTGCTGCGCTTCGAAACTCAGTGACTCTCGCTCAGTTCCATTCACTGACTCAGTCATCACTAGTCATAGTTTGCATCATTTGATATCTAATGACTTGAGGTCGTCACTCGTTTCAAAGAATCTCATCATCTGTCTGAAAGCACACAGGGGAAAGGACTCATTTTTTTTTTTTCACTTGAGTTTCTGCAGGAGTTACCTAGTCATAACTTTAGGCTGAGTTACGTCTCCGAGTCTGTAATATGGACCCGCAAATTCCTTTGGTTTGTCCTCCCGCTAAAGGAAATGATGACTTAACATGCTGCACTTGTATAAATGTATTTTATGGTTGTAATAAAAAAACGAGGTCTGTAAATAAACGAGTATTGTTTCCAAAGTTCTGGAAGTTTGTGTTTAATTTTTTATACGATTATGCGTTTGACAATACTACGAGTTAGTTTTTTTAATATCTCCGCTGAGGTTATGTGTCCTTTTTATTAGTGTCTTTTATCCATCTATTTATATACAGTTGGTCACAAAGGTATCACAAAGGTATCCGGCCACACTCATTACAGATAAATTTTCAGACATTAAGTACTAAAATTCACGTGGGTGAAACAAAATATTACATTTCCCTGGATTTTGAGAATTCAAAGTATATTATGCACGAAAACATTAGGTCATTTAGACAATTTGCTCTACATACTTAAATGAAACGTTAGAAATAAAGCACACACAAAAGTATCCGGCTAGTTTGAAATATGGCAGAAATATGTAATAAATTACAATTAATATCTTGTCGCATATCCTTTAGATTTCATAATTGCTTTCAATCTATTAGGCATAGATTTTTACCACTGTCTTAGTTCAATCGGGGCTTAATTTTTGCCATTGTTCTTCAAGATGTTTTTTTAACATATTATTAGAAACGCTGAACCTAAAGAAATTTTTAGTTCTCCCCAGAAGTGTTCTACGGGGTTCATGCCTGGAGACAAGTATTTTGAGTTTCTTTGGAACATACAGTATTATTATATGCAAAAGCCACTCTTATTTCTAACACAATGCTGAGGTTAGTTTTCCTGTTGGAACACAAATTCATTTCTCATTCCAAGTCTTCACGCACTCGCTTTTAAATTCCGCTTTACGATGTTACTATACATATAGTGGTCCATTTTGCCATCAATGAAATGAAAGTTTACAACCCCAGCCGCCGACATATAACCCCTAACCATTATTGACCCGCCTCCATTGCTTGACAGACGGTTGGAAGTGTTGTTCATCGAACTCAGTTCCAGGTTGTTGTTTTTTTTATTGGATATTTAACGACCACCGTGAGCAACTCAATGGGCTAAAAGCAGTCGATCGTCTTTCATTTAGGGCCACTGGTTCCAGAGAAGGGAGAGAGCCAGGGCCGTAAGACAAACACAACACCCATGCCTCATCGGGATTCGAACCTGGACCTTCTCGGACGAATGGTCATAAGCGAGCACTTAGACCACTGCGCCACCCGGCTCCAGGTTTTCTTCATACTCGTTTTCTTGGTGAGCAATGAAATATTTCGAATTTACTTTCGTCGCTAAAAATAACTGTTCCAAAAGCTTTCTGGCTCATTAATGGGCTTTTTATTTTTTATTTTTTTGGAATTAGAGTTCTTTTGTTCATATTTGTTTGTTTTGTTAATCCACGGTTTCTTTCGTGTGATCCGATTATTATATCCACGCTTCCTTAACGTACGTCGAACGTTTTCGATACTAGAGCTAATTAGAACATCTGCACTTATTTCTTTAGCACTGGTGCTCGTTTTTATTTTATTTTTTCAATCACAGTCCTTCACGTTCACTTAGTAATTGCGGCAGTCCTCTGCGTGGCTTATTAACATATAGATTTTCATTTTTGTATTTTTTAATGATACCTTGCACTGTACTACAAGGTATTTTTGTCTCACTAGCAACTCCTTGTTGAGAATATCTCTTTTCACTTAATGTAATAACGAATTTTCTTTCTGGTAAGTTAATTTCGCGAACTTCGAGCATTTTTACTAATTTGAAATTTTTTAAGAACAAAGCGCATGGCCATTTGCTGGACTGATATTCTTGTGCGATTGGTAGAAGCTCGCATATTTTGCATAAATTTTCTAGTGAATTCTCTGTTGCTTTTATTTTACTCTTGCAAATCTAATTGATATATTCGTAAATGCTTGTATAAAACCTATCATTTTCTTCTGTTAAGGATGATGGCCTGATACTTTTGTGACCAAATGTAGTACCACCTTTCACTTGTTATTCGCATCATAGGCGTAGCGTGACCAAACAGTTTGGAAGGGGGCACAAATAAGTGTAAACTGATGTTTTGGGGGGGGGGTAGGCACTCTCGGAAATAGTTGCTCCGAAAATGCTCCTTTTCAACTGCCATAACTTAGGTTTTTACATGCCTAATATATCCAAAACTACGAGGTGCAACAGGCTTCGTTGTTTCACTCTAATAAGGATGAAAACAAAACATGCCTTTCAAAGCACCTCATGCAGTCATCTGATGATGAAAACCATCAGATGACTGCTTGCTATTGTGTATGAAATGACTGCTGGAAAGCTCTCATAGCAATGTTCGCTATTGCGTAGCGTTGTTCCCTTGGCTGTATGTCACACTTTATAACCTTTAAAAGGCAAACGATTAGTTATTATTTTTTCCAATTTTTAAGTTGAGGGGCACTTGCCCCCGTGCCCTCCTACGACGCTACGCTTATGCTTCGCAGTGGTTTTTTCATTTTCGGAAATCATTAATGAACAAATCGCTCGTCGCACCACACAAAACTTCGTACAATGAGCTGTATGCGGTCTCTCAGCTTGCTGAAACAGAGGGCCTGTATTGCAGAATTCCAGATCGTTCTTTGATAAGTGATTGGCGTAATGGGCCAGCCACATCTGAATAATATTGAGCAGTTTGAAAGATAATCCAACAGAATTATGCCTTCCTAAAATCGGTATCTCATAGCCTTCCCACCAATTGACTGCACAACACGAGCTTTGAGGTGAATGACACTTCATCTACTTGGTTGGGTTCTTTTGATTGTACTTTTGTGTCGGGATGAAAACTACGGTATCCAAGTTTCATCAGTGTTATTAATCGACGACAAAATGTATGTCCGCATGCTTGCAGTAGGTCTTGAAACTGTGGACAAACATTGATCCGTGGACTTTCCGTTCAGGTTTCAACAATCTTTGTACAAAAACTTTTCTGATTTTCACTGATAATAAATACCCAATCTCAAACTTGTCTGGTACTGATGCTACAAACATTCGCGGGTGGTCATCAAGTTTTTGAACAAAAACAATATTTTGGCTCCTTAACTCTGCTGGTTGCCTTTTTTGTTCATTATTAAATCGATTAAAATTAAACTTACGCAGATTTCGAAATATTTGCGAACCTCTAAAAAGAAAATTTAAAGGGAAAAACAAGTTAGTAAAATCACGTATTGCATTGATTATGATACGCTCTCCAACATACCAGAAATCACTACTCAAGTTATGAGGATAATGGCTGTGGAATAAATCTCGCTCCTGTGCCCTGACCTTTGATCCCATTTCGATTTTATTAAACGGAATTGGTTCAGTATACCTCCAGAACAACATACTAAAGTTTTGTCGCAATCGAAGCATTTTTACATAAGTTATGGCGCATAATTGCGATGGAATGGATCCCGCTCCTATGTCCTGACCTTTGACCCCATTTCGCCCATTTTCAATAGAGTTCGTCCCCCAGTTGTCCCCTACAAACTAAGATTTCATCGAAATCGAACCATTTTTACGCGAGTTATCGTGCGGACAGACAGACGGACAAAGCTGGAGCATATACGCTTCTTCAGCCTACGGTTGGAAAGCGTAAACAAGGGACACCCAATTCAAATTTCATAGTTATGGGAATTGCCTTCTTAGCTGTATGGAGCCAAAACTGGGACTGTTGGGGGGGGGGGGACGACAGCAGAATCCAATAACGGCAGTTAAAGGATGTACTAAACTAGAAAGAATAAGAAACGTAAACATCAGTAAAGAACTGCATGTATTTGCTTTAATAATAAAATTAATGATAATAGAGCATTTAAAAAAAGTGCCATAGGGGAAAATCTCGAGAGATGCTTTCCTCTGTACACACTGCGGCAATTAAGTAATGATGCCGATTGTTTCAAAAATCCCGGTAAAACACATGGGTCGGAAAGACATTGTTTCTTGATAGGTCATTTATCAGCTATGCGGTGGCCACAGCTGTTGCGTAAGAACTGCGAAGATGACTATTTACGCCGCGCATGACGTCATTCGGTGAAAGAACATTGTCACGGCTCTGTCATGGAGCAGACAGCAAATATCCGGTTCTGTTTGAAAATCAGTAAAACTGCATCTGAGACAGTTGAATTGTTGCATGATATGTATAGGGATAATTGCCTATCTTGTGCACAAATATTCCGATCGATGCACCTTTCAAGGATGAGCGGGAAGATTTGAAAAATGACGAAGGGAACGGACGCCCGCGACTTCAGTGCGCAAGTATGAACTCATTGAGAAAGTTCGCCAAAAGATTAGAAAGTGACCTTGAGGATGCTGGAATCTGAGCTTGGTGTTAATAAAGAGAAGATTCGTCAAATTTTCCTGCAAGTTTTTTTTTTTGGGGGGGGGGGGGTGCCCGTTTTGTTCCGCATGCTTTGTCAGACAAGAAACATGCACGTGTGGAATACGCAAAAGAAGATATCTTGGAGACTGCAGAAACAATGCAAAATTTTCTCCAAACCATTGTGGCAGGTGACAAGACATGGTGTTTTCGTTATGATCCTGAAACAAGCCGTCAGAGTGCTCAGTGAAAGTCGCCACAGTCACCCAAAGGAAAGTTCAGATTACAGAAGGCTGAAATCAAGACAATACTTGTGTGCTTTTACGACAGCAAAGGAACTCTACATCACGAGTTCATTCCCAACGGTACAATTGTTACCGCTTACACATCCATTTTGAAACAACTATGGAAGAGGATTGTTCGTGTCAGACCCGAGTACAACAAGTTAGTAAAATCATGCAATGCACTGATTATGATACGCTTACCAACATGCCAGAAATCATTACTCAAGTTATGAGGATAATGACTGTGAAATAAATCTTCCTCCTGTGCCCTGACCTGCGACCCCATTTCGATGATATTCAACAGAACCGGTTCAGTATACCTCCGGAACAACATGATAAAGTTTTGTTGCAATAGAAGCTTTTTTACGTAAGTTATGACGCATAAGGCCTATGGAATGGATCTCGCTCTTATGTTCTGCCCTTTGGCTGCATTTCGCCGATTTTCAATAGGGTTCCGTCCGCAGGTTGTCCCCTACCCCATACTAAAATTTCATACCATGAAGTTTGCCTTTAGACATGTATGCATAAGTGCTTCAGTTAGTGGGTAAGTCAGAGAATCATATAGATCTAGAAGGCTTTCAATGTTGATTCATTACCAGAAGTACTGCATGAACAAGCGCTCAAAATGAAACAGGATAATTTTGAAAACTCAAGCTTTGATCAAATATTTATCTGAAAGTTAGAGAAGTGCTATTTTTTATGTTTGCATTGTCATAACTCTGTGAAAAGAGCCTTTTAGGCTTAATAACAAAGGAATGTACTGGATGCCAAAAATGATTTATCTTCTTCAATTTCAAGCATAGGATATCCTAATTTGTGAAGAAAATTACATTCAATTCAGCTACTTCTTAAAGTACATTTTCGTTAACTTTTTGAGATAAGAAAAAATATTTGCATTTATTTTTAGAAATTGATATTTTTTTTTTTTTTTTTTTTTTGTTAAAAGGAAGAAACTGGGTGATGGTAAATGAGAAGGCATGAGGTTTCTCAAAAATTCAAAGGAGGGTGTGATGCCAAATAAGTAAAGAAACTGCTGATTTACAGAATTGCAAATTGCTTTGGTCATTTATTGAACAAAATGGAATAGATCTACTGGTAACTGCTTTGTTACGCTTTCTAACCGTAGGTTGAAGAAGCATATATTCTCCAGCTTTGTCCGTCTGTCCGCACAATAACTCGCGTAAAAATGGTTCCATTTCGATTAAATTTTAGTATGTGGTAGGGGACCACCTGGGGACGAACCCTATTAAAAATGGGACAAATGGGGTCAAAGGTCACGCCATAGGAGCGGGATCCATTCCATTGCCCTTATGCGTCATAACTTGCGTAAATATGGTTCGATTTTGATGAAATTTTAGTATGTCGTAGAGGACCTCCTCGGGACGAACCCTATTGAAAATGGGTGAAGTGGGTTCAAAGGACAGGACATAGTAGCGGGATGCATTCCATTGCCCTTATGCGTCAACTTGCGTAATAATGGTTCGATTTCGGTGAAATTTTAATATGTGGTAAGGGACCATCTGGGGACGAACCGTATTGAAAATGGGTGAAATGGGGTCAAAGGTCAGGACATAGAATCGGGATCCATTCCATTGCCCTTATCCATCATAACTTACGTAAAAATGCTTCTATTGAGACAAAACTTTTCATGTTGTTCCGGAAGTATACTTGACCGGTTCTGTTGAATATCATCGAAATGGGGTCAAAGGTCGGGTCGTAGGAGCAAAATTTATTACACAGCCATTATCTTCATAACTTGAGTAATGATTTCTGGTATGCTGGAAAGCGTATCATAATCAATGCATTGCATGATTTTACTAACTTGTTCAACCTACGGTTGGAAAGCGTAAAAACGCGCTCCTACTTCACGATAACGTTCTCGTACACAGAGCAGTCAATGTACAGAAATCTCTGCTACGAAAAGAGGTGTCAACCATTAATTAGACTTATTCTCCAGATTTGTCACCGTGTGTGACTACTTTCTATTCCCTAAATTAAAACTGCCTTTGAAAGGAAAAGTTTTTCCAAGACATTGAAGACTTACAAAGAACTATGACATCAGCTCTTCACTCCATGCCAAAAGATGGCCTTTTGCAAGTCGTTCCTTTCGTCGGCTGATCGTGCCACTTCTTGCTTTAACGCAGAAGGGAATGTACTTCGAAAAAAATATATTCACGTAAGTTTTCTTCCTGCTTTTTTTAAAATTCAGTCTCATTATATAATTGCCGCATTGTGTATAAACCCTGAGCACAGAGGGATCCGGGAAGACCACAAAGGAGATGGAAAGACCAATGAAGCCGGAACAGGCGTCTTGCCAAACCCTTGAAGATTAGGATTAAATCTGTCAATTCAGCCATAAACGTTACTTTGATTCCGCAGTTACCAAAAAACAATTTGCAAGTGCTGAATAATTCTCGATGTCTTAAGACACTCCTTCGCAATAAAGAAAATTAGTTTCAACCGCTCCTTTCACTGGTTCAACATTAACGTTTGAAGTGCAGCTCTATGCTCACCGTGCGATAGAAGCCAACGCATAAGATTAGGTTGTTGTGTAAGGAAAAAAAGAACATGTTTTATATATATATATATACGAGTAGTACTTATTTATTCATCAAGTGACGTCACTGTCTATTAATTCCTGGAAATCTGGGAGCACTGCTCGCGAAAGAACTTTTCTGTAATGATGTTTTAAAAAAAATAAAGAATTGTTTCATGCTTCTGAAGTCTCCGAAGAGAAATTATTTTCGCGTGTGGTTTTTGCGTGCTTTATTGGCGTTTCAATTTTCCTTGTTAGGAGAGTGTTGCACTATTTTAATGAATCTTTACAGTGTCATATTAATTTTCTTTTCTTACCTCATCAAAATGCATTTGGCCTGTACATTCGCTACGCGATTAATTTTCCAATTCTCTCGTAGAATGTTTCATCATTCGACCGTGAGTTGATATATTTTTGATTAGATTCTTAACGAAGCCATGACTACGACTGTTGAACTGCCCTGTGTGTCAGTCATACTGTGATCCTGAAAAGCTGACATTTGAGCCCAAACTGGCTGACGCAGAATTTCTACACTTTCGTAAAGATTATGAAATTCTCATTTACTTGTTTCGCTGGCATGGAATCTCGGGATTTCTTTTTTATTTTAAGTGTCGACAGTCAAGTGTACGGCGTAGAACGATATCCGGTTATTTTGGCAATAGTTATTAGGGTTTTTTTTCTGAAACTCCTAAGTAGTGTTCCTGTGGAAAGAAGAAAGGAAATAAAATAATTAAATGCGGATTTCTGCAGCACGCATTGAATTTTGAAGTGCAGTTACTTGTCTGTTTCAAGGACCATTATGCCAAGAACAAACTGTTCACAAAAATAAATAGTGAAAAAAGAAAGCTAACTCCTTCACACACACACCTTAAAATATCGAGCTGTCTTGTGTGAAACTGGAACAGAAAGTAAAACGTTTCAAAAATGATATCTAGCTACCCCGTCAGGTATTAACTAATTGATTAAATCAGGAGTGTACATGGAATTTTTTCGGGGGGCGGGGGCGTCGAAAAATGGAAGTTTTTGAAATCTACGAGAACAAAATAAAAGTTAGTGAAAAAATTAAACCACTTATTCTAATGTAAGTTGATAAATTTTTATCAAATTAAAGCATTTTTCTTCCTAATGTAAATCGAATTTTAACCAAAAACATAAAACACTTTCGGGGAAACAAGGGTTTGCCTTCCCCCTCTAAAATACGGCCTTGGATTAAATTGTAATGGTGTATTAGCACTTTTTTTTTTTGAGAATCAGTACGTTCATATGTTGTAACTTTGTTTTTCCTTTTAACTCAATACCACCGCATCTGTAAATTGGATTCTAAAAATTCATTTTACACTAGACAGTGCTACCCTGCGAGAAAAGAAATTCATCCACTTTCGAAAATTTGAGATTGTTTTCTGGAAGGCACAGTACAAATCAAATTTTGTAACTGAATAAATATCACATACATTGTATACCAAAAGAACAACTTTTTTTTTTTTAATTTTATATGTTGGGGTGGGTGTGACATTTTTCCCTTGCGTAGAACACTTATTTTGACAGAAAATGAGAACATGTACAAAAAAATTACTCCCCTCTCTGTATCTGCGCCTGACAGCATGGTGTGTGTTTTTCCTTGAAAATGATTTTAAATTTTCATTGTCTGACAGACGAACTATGTTATGATAACTGACTGCACATAGCAGTTTATTTGAATTAATTATTTTTTGTCGTAATGTTTGGATCACGCACATGCTGTGTTTTCAAAGCTGCCATTAATAATTCCTACTGTCATATGTCCTTGTAGGAAGTCAAAAACGTCATTCGTTATTTCTAACATGGAATTGTTAAATTTGAGATGACATTCTGTCATTTGAGTCTTGTGTTGTTCGTATGTCTGAAAAGAAAGAGGAGATCGTATTTCATGCTGATTTATTTCTTGTGACACAAATTACTCACCTTCAGCTTAAATTTCCATAAGTGACGTCTTCATGGTCAGGCAGGGGATCTGACTGGAAATACACTGGCGGAAAGTGAAAAAAGAACACCAAGAAGGAGACGTCTGATACCAACGAAATTTATACAACATAATAACGGAATACAAAGGATAACGTGATCAAAACATTATGGCAAAATACAGCTGTATTTGCTGGTAAACTGAAAAATAACATTTCCATGTAACATGGTTGGTACGAGGTTGAACCGCCATGAACTGCGTCACACTGTGCAATTCTGGCATGGAGTCTGTCGTACAGATGTTGGATGTAAGTTTGGGGTATTGAGTTCCAAGCATTCTCAACCTGGACGCATAAATCGGTGATGGTCGTGGCGGGCCGTGGAGATCGGATAAGTCGTCCCATAAAAAATCCCACACGTGCTCTATGGGGGACAAATCCGGTGAACGTACAGGCCATGGAAGTTGTCTCACACCCTGAAGTGCATGTTGCGTTGCACGTGCCGTGTGTGGGCGTGCGTTATCTTGCTGGAAAACACCACGATGGACCGACCTTACAAATGGCACAGCAACAGGCTGAATGATGTAGGAGGGGCTGTTTAACGTACCCGGTACAAACACTAGTTGTGTACGGGAGTGATAGCTGATCGCTCCCCATACCAGGAGACCAGGTGTAGGCCCTGTGTGTCGCTGGCGGATGCAAAAAGGGTGGAGACGCTCCCCTGTGCATCTGCGAACACGCATACGACATCGGAGGCTCCAAGGAGAATCAGCTTTCATCGCTGAACACGACAGATCGCCATTGTGTTCTCCAGTGCAGACGTTGGCGACACCACTGCAGCCGTTCCTGACGGTGGGCTGGAGTCAGATGTACACATGCCAGAGGCACACGTGCACGTAGTCCTGCATCCAGTAGACTTGCAGATTGTTCGCACAGTCACCTCAGGTGCAACGGCAGCTCGGATTTGCGTCGCAGTGGATGTTCTGCTTGACAACGCCGCTCTTCTTATGCGTCGATCGGTCCCGCTCATCAGTCCGTCTGTGACTCCCGGTTCCACGTCTTCTCGTGTGGGAATGTTCCTTGGACCATCTACGCCACCATCGTACCACCACCGATACTTCCCGTCCAATTCGCTCCGCAATACGACCACCCGGCCTCGCAGAGTCCGACTAGACGACCCCGCTCAAAGTCCGATAACTTCTGAAATCGTACACGTCTTCTATGTCCAGGCATTGCAGCTTCTTCAGGGTCTTCGCACGTGTCCGTACGCCGACGACTGATTACATTCACTTCGCCGTACTCCTTAAATACCACCGACGATAATTTGCATATTATGCCGTGCTGTGGCGTAAGCGCTCACCGGTTGGTCCGGAAATTAACATCACACCTACGTAAACTCGACACATTAACATATGTAAATTTCATGATCGTCCGCCAATTCCTTCTTGGTGTTCTTTTTTCACTTTCCGCCAGTGTACGTATATATACACAGAGGGTGGATTGAAAGTTTTGCAATATTTGCATAAACGCATGTGCTGCGGCAGGTATGTCACGTGTTTAAACTAGTTCAAGTCGCGCACTGCAGTCAGTCGAAAGGGATATAAAGTGGTAGTCGTTGCTGTGAATAGCATTGCATGTAGTCATTCTGTCTGTGGTTGGGACGCCTAAAAGATGAACAGCCACAACCGGCTAATTAGGGAACTTTTGCTTTAAGAGTTTGAACTCTGCCATAACGCTGCTCAAGCAACACGAAACATTTGTCATGAGAAAGGGGAAGGTTCTGTGAGCCACAGCACCGCAACCAGATGGTTCAAGAAATTTCGCTCAGGTGACAGAAACCTCGACGATCAGCCAAGGTCAGGAAGGCCGCGAACTGTGGATTCAGAGGCCGTGCGCCAGGCCGTAGGGGCAAATCCAACGACCAGCACTCTAAGATTATCAGGCGAGAGGGGCATATCAGCCCACCGTGGTTCTTTTGCGGGGGCGGGGGGATCGGTTGTTTAACGACCACCGTGAGCAACTCAATGGGCTATAAGCAGTCGCCCATCCCTAATTTAGGGTCACTGGTTCCAGGGAAGTGAGAGCCAATGCCGTAAGACAAACAGCATCAATGCCTCACCGGGATTCAAACCCGGACCTTTTTCGGCCGAATGATCAGAGGCCATCGCTTAGACCACTGCGCCACATGGGCGGCCCACAGTGGTTAGTCACCTTCAGGACCTCGACAAGGTCTACAGGAGTTGCCGCATTGTCCCTCACGAACTGACGCCAGCTTAAGCAAACTGCCGAGTGGAAGTGTGCACGAAACTCCTAGAAAACCCGCGCGATTTAAGTTTCATGAAAAGAATTGTTACGTGCGATGAAAAGTGGGTCTATTTCCGTAATCCTAACGCACAACGGCAGTGTTCGAGTCCGGGCCAGCTTCCAGAACCTGTTGCCAAACGTGGGCGCTTCGAGCACAAGGTGATACTCTGCGTCTGGTGGAATTTCGAGGGGATAATCCATTACGAATTTGTTCCAGACGGTCGGACCATCAACGCCAACCTCTACTCTGAACAGCTGGAGTGGGTGTATACAGTTTTGGAGGAGAAGTACCCTGCACTTGTGAACAGAAAGCACGCTCTCCTACAGCAGGACAACCCTCGGCCTCATACCGCGCGAACGACCCGCGCAAAATTCCAGGAACTTGAGGAAATCTAACTGAAGCCACAGCTAGCATATAGTCCGGAACTTGCCTCGTCGGATTACTTGTTCCGGTCCATGGCCCACTTCCTTCGTAGGCTGCAATTCAATAACCAGGAGGATATGGAATTGGGGGAAAGGAGGGCAAGAATTGGTACCGCCGCGGAATCGAAGAACTGGCAGACAGATGGTAAAAGACGGTGCAACACGATGGTCTATACTTTGAATGCTGGTCAGCTTTCGTCGTAAAAGGTACGTATGTAGACAAAGTGATCCAAATATTGCAAAACTTTAGACTCACCCTCTGTATTATGAGAGGTGGGGTGGTGGTGGTAAGCGTTACTACTACTGTCATCTGGAATTTTCTTATCCCACTATTCCACATACCAAGAACGAACAGAAGGGGTTTTGAACTATTGTCAGATTTAAAATGACAGTAACCTTTTGCAATGGCGTGCCCAGAAATTTTTTTCGGTGGGGGAAAGTTACGAATTTTTTTTTTTTTTATACAACTAAATGTGTTATGAGTGCATTTTTAAAATGTATGCAGCATCCACTCAAAAATATTCAAATAAATATTGCTGGAAATTATTCTTATTACCCATATTCTTATACCACATAATGGTTGACCACATATATTTTGCTATTTATCTGTGCAGCAAACAAGTTCGGAAGTGACTGGACTCCTGATAAGACAGATTTGTGTGTGAGAAATCTATTTTCCAAAGCACCAATGAAACATGTCTAAAAATGGTACATAAATTGAAATCCTGTAATAGTCTTCTGATGTTACAGCGTTGGTTTTGTTTCGATATGATTCTTGGTATTTTAATCAAAACTCCTTGCTTTACAGCGTGCTTTAGGGTAATCTGAAATAAGTGATGGAACTGAAATTTGGCATTGCATCGTCGCCACAGAAACTTTCAGTATACCCATGTATTGGGTTTTCATTGCAATGGGACATTCTGGTCCTTGGCACTTCCTCGTCTTCATGGAGAAAACACGTTCAATTGTTGCCATGAGACGTAAAAACAATTTCAAATACTATCAAAACTTTGACTTTTAAAATCGCGTTTTTGAAATATCGAAAAGTTCCAAATTTGGGAGAGGATTTGAACATTCCCCCATTTGAGCACGCCACTGACCTTTTGATATTTTAGATAGTAAGTAAATATTTTCGCCGAAATATTGCGTAAAAATACGTGACGTAAAAAAGAAATGTCATGGCGATGGTCCGATCTTTCACATGGATCGTCGGCAAATCTCAGTAACATGAGGCAATACAGCAAGAAATGTGCCTAGTGATTGGGCAGATGCTAACATCACTAGGTAGATACTCAAATTTGTAGTTCAATGCTAAATTCAAGACAGGGACGCAGACTTCAAATTATTCGCTTTATTTTGCACTCAAAGGTCTTGACATGAGAAAGATTTATAGCATAAATTATCTACAAAGAGTACCAGGGTACTCTCTCAATTTTTATTTAAAACATGTACTTAGACAACCGAAATGATAAAACAATAGTACATCTGTTGAGACGATATCTCCGCATCTTTGAGTGAGATTGGGAAACTGTTTGCATCGGAGAACACCCCTGGCGTCAATCTGGTTGGAAGGGGGAGCAACAGAGTTAGGGGAGCGATAGGTTATTTCACTTGAGAGAAGCTGCATTTGCATAGCAAGCACACTGTTTGTACTTAAACTCAGGGCCGACCTTACTACTTCGGCGGCCCCTAATATAGTATTTTTAACTGAAAAAAGTGCATGATGCTTAGTTGTTAAAATATCAGTTTTCAATCATATTTGAGTAACGTATTTTTCCCTCAATGACAGGAAACTAAAATTTTAAAAATGCACAAAAGTGTTGAATATATGAACTTAATTAAGGCTTACCTGAAATTTTCTGAACTTTTACAAATAAGCATATTGTAGGCAGCATTTGGAGATGTCATTGTAACTTGCTGTTTCGTGGTTATTCCTGCATAAATTTTTGGGCACATAACTTAAGGTTTAACGTTAATCACACTGTTTACAACTGTTGTAGAAAACTCAAACGAGAAAAAAAAAAAATGATTTCCTAGAGTAATCGTTCAGTTTAAATAAAAAAAAAGGGGGAGCTCTCTTGAGTGTTTTCTCTTCTGCACTGCGGCCGGCCTGGCCTTTTTAAGTTTTCAGTCTGCTTTTCAGTTTTCGTTTGTATAACTAGTAACAGTATAAATGATATTTTCCAAGGAGGTTGTAATGGGATACCCATTATAACCTCCCTAATTCTGTAGCCCTCATCCTCTCATAAGGAACAGAACTAATTTAGATTTACATTAGTCGAACGATCTACTGTAGTCACACAAGTGTGGGAATTGTAATCCTCTTAAATTAGCAAATTTCAGACGCTCTGCTTTTCACTAAACCCCTGAAACTTGTCTGACGTTTTGTTTACTGCCTACACATTCCTCCTTTGTTAATACCGTTTTATGTGTAAAGCCGACGGAAAAGAAACTAAACTTCATTGCAAAGTATAAAGAAGGGGAACAGCTATTTTATATAGATTCACTTAGCGGCATCCCCCCCCCCCCAAAAAAAAAAAAACTAGTAGGGAAAGAGAAAAGGCGTACTTCGACTGTTTATCTTTTTTGGTGATTTTGTTTATTTTTTTAAAGCTAATACAGATTAAAAATTGGATTATGACAGAAAATCGATATATGATTAAAATCCGCGGCCCCTAGGAATGGCGGCCCTAGGCAGTCGCCTTGCTCGACTATGCCAAAGGCCGGCTCTGCTTAAACTGGTTTGATTTAGGGGTTTAACGACCACCATGAGCAACTCTAAAAGGATAATTAGTCACCTGTCCCTAATTTAAGGCCACTAGTTCCAGGAAAGGAAGACAGACAGCGTCATAAGACAAACGCACCGCACATGCCTCATCCGGGGCTCGAACTCAAGCCCCGCTCGGACTCTACTAGCCAGAAACCCGTGCCTCTGACCACTGGTACTTATAACTGTATGCTAAATTTAAAAATAGCACTGTTTTTGTAAGGTTCTTTATTCACACGAGATTGAAAAAAAGTCAGTGGTCCATATCACTCAACTGAGTTTTATGGGACAATTTTTCCGGCTGCTGCCGCTTTTGATGTAATCTCGGTACATATGCACGACGGTCGCACATGGAAATACGTTCTGCAGTCACGGAAATGGAGCACCCCATTTTCCTCGCAGCTACTATCTGCCCACTTTCAAGGTCGCTTAGGTAACAGTGTTTACCAATACAGTAGACAGGTGTCTGACCTGTTTATAACCCGTAAGGAAGCGCTATTGTTGCTCGGTGGGGCAACTTTTTAGTTGGGTGCGGGGTGTGTAATAAATTGTGCTTTTAGTGTAGAGCACTTTCTTTCAATTTTATCAAATTAGTCTTTTTCTGCAGCGGGTTTCTACGAAATTGTCACTCGAAATGCAATGCGGCTACTTATAAGAAAACACGTTGGTGATTTTGAACTCTTGATTACACACATACATATCACTAAGCTGTTATCAGATTCAGAGGTTAGCTCCTCAAAGAAAGTATATCTGCCAGATTAATGTTTAACTTTTGGAACTACATTTTACTGTTGATGTATCAAATGTCTCCATTTACAGTGATCTTGGCATACAGCTCGAGCTTCACTGACATCCATCACTCGACGCACCTAAGACCTTTTGTACTTCATACTCAAACTTTTTCTCATGCAGACATTCGTGAATCTGGTCCTTCCAAGATTTCCTGGGTCTACATCTACCTTGCTTTCTTGCCACTTGGGCTAAAAAAATTCTTAGTAAGCATCTCATCACTCATTCTTTCAACATGGCCAAACCACCTAAGAATATTAGTTTCCACCTTAATGACAACATTTTGCCTCACATTACGCAACTGCAACACATCCTCATTCCTCACATGATCAGAATGTGTCTTCCCACAAGCCCCCGTAAGTAACGCCTTTCTCCAGCACACAAACTACTCCTATGTCTTTTCTGCAGCACTCAGGCTTCACTGCCGTACATCAGAGTAGGAACAATTACCCTTTCATACACAGCAATTCGTGACTTCCTTAAGAATCCCACATTCCTGTGAAATCCTCCCAAAGCAGCTATGACTTTCAATGAAGAGTTTACTCGCCTACTAATTTCGCCATTTACTCGTAATTTGTTCTCTCTGTAAAACATGCTTCCCAAATATGCAAACTCATTCACCTGGTCAATCACCGTGCCATCTAGACTTATCTTGCACTCAGTGCTAACAATTCCTCGCTCAAAAGCCATACTTTGGTTTTTCCCTTATTTATACTCAGTTTGAATTTCATGCAAACTTCGTACATTCGGGCCAATATGCTCTGCAACTCGCATTTGCTCTCTGCCAACAGAACAGTGTCATCAGCATACAGCAATCTGCACACCAGAGTTGGGCAAAATCGTAATTTAATTAATTGGTAATACATTACAGCGTAATGGTAATGGGAACAAGAACTTAGCGTTACCATTATATGGTAACTGTGAATACTGGTCATTAGAATTACATGTAACAGTTACCCATTGTAATGGCTAATGGTTAACTATATACAGGGTGCATAGGAAAGTCCCTTTTGTCTGGAATAACTTGCGAAAGGAGAGGTACAGTTATGCAAGTGAGATAACGGTATAATAAAGCGACTATGCCCGATCGAATGCAACCAATAGCAGCGCCTCTAGTGGCGAAATGCGGAATTTAGCCATTGCAAATCTAAAACAAAGAGAGATAGATCAACATTCTCAATTAGAAAGTTGTAGAGCATCAATTAGCACAAAACGACATTTGTTTCACACGGATAAGATAAATTGTCGCTTAAATACCCTACAATGTCCGAAAACGGTGCGCGACGATTCGAATCTGCATATTCACATTTCGCAAATGTAGCAGCATGCAGATTGTGACGTTGTACCGTACGTACGATATAAAAACCAGTAGCAGGATGTACCCTGATCAGAAGTTTAGGTCTACGTACGCTGTGTGAGAATGGCGAGCTTGGATTTCTGGGGGTTACGTAAAAAATCAGGTGTATGCAACAGCGCCTACAAGTTTGCTGGATCTACGTCGTCATGTTACACATGCTTGCAATAGTGTTACACCTTCCATGCTGAGGAATGTGCATGCAGAGTTACTTTCACGAATACAAATGCGTATCGTGGGCAATGGCGAACTCTTCGAACGTACTAGACATTAACTTTTTTATCACTGTGCGCCAGTTTACCTTTTTTGTTTTGTCTGAAGTCATCAAACTGTATTGACATAAGTACGCATTTATGCAATAAATTGTGTGTATTTGCCTATGCCTGTTCCCTTCAAACGTTCACACAAAAGGTCGCGCATCGATTTCGGACATTTTAGGGTATTCAGGTGACAATTTATCTTATCCGTGTGAACCAAATGTCGTTTTGTACTAATTAATTGATGCTCTACAACTTTGTAATTGGAAATTTTGCTCTCTTTTCGTTTTGCAATGGATAACTTCCCCATTTCGCCACTAGGGGCGCTGCTATCTGTTGCATTCGATCGGGCGTAGTCGCTTTACTATACAGTTATCTCACTTGCATAACTGTACCTTTCTCCGTTCGCAAGTTATTCCAGGCCAAAGTGACTTCTTCCCTATGCACCCTGTATGTTGGTAATTGACCAATAACTTATGGGTAACAATACAACGTGAATAACCCAGCAACCAGTACACCTTACACGTTGTGTAGGTTATTTGACAATTGTTCCACCCCTCGGAGCTCAAATGCGTGTATGTAGGTAATTGAGATTGTATGTGTATGACATGGTGTTGCCCCATCTTCGCCGTAAGTAAAGTGATTTGAACGAAATAATACATATGAAGTAAGCACGAATGGGATGTTTATTTCGGTTAGAGATACTCATTTCGTCCATCTCCAGTACAGTATTCTCGTCCATTACACACATTTCACTGTCCAAAATAATTACCCCACTACAGCCTCAAGCACATATTAGCACAACACTCACAGTTCAGCAACTCAGGGTGCACTGCCGAATATTACAGAAATTTGCGAACTCTTGACATTTTTGCCGTACTTCTCAACTGTTGTTGTCCATTACTTGTCCGATGCGAACATTGGACTAGCGAGCGACTGACTCCTTTATATATACTTCACGACAGAACCTGAACCTTCTGGAATATTCTTGATTTACATAAAGCTCTCCAACTTCCCATCATCCTGGAACATTCTACAAACGTCTAACCCATTCTTGCCGCTTCTAGAACATTCTACACGACACTTCGGTCTCTGTCTTCAATGTTACATGGCCGGCTTTTCTAGACGTAGCTTTTGGCACACGTACCTTTCTATAAACTATTAGTATGCAATTATTTTTTGCAAATTGTGTAAATTAATTACCAAATAATTCCATTGCGTTTGAATTAAATAATTGTATTATATCCTCTTCATTGTAATGCATTACAGATTAATTCCATTACCTTGTGCAAATCATACTTGGGATTACCTTGTAATGCATTACACGTTAATTGTAATCTTTACTTCCATTGCTTTGTAATGCATTCCTACCCAACTCTGCTGCACACACGGATATTACCAAGACATAAACCGGTATTGTCCATCTTGGCATCACGCATGCATGCATCCATAAATATATAAGCCGCTATGGGGACATTACACAATTTTGTCTGACTCTTGCACCAATAGAAAACCATTTCGATACACCACCATTCACTCGTACACATGATCTACTGCCAGCATACACAATTTCACACAATTAAGTAGATTCCCAGTAATACCATATTTATTCAGTACCTTCCACAGAAGTATCTAGTTTACGGTCATTTAGGTTTTTATTTTGGATGAAATTTAAAAGAAAACCCGGACGCATATTCTTCCTTGCTTTGTTTTTACTGCTAGTTTCACAGAGAAAAAAAGCAGGGAGAGTAAAAAATAAAGTGGACAGTCAGATTGAGAACATTTCAAAAATCGTGAAACAAACCGCTCAAATCCGTGAAATCTTTGTAGATTTCCTATCATGTTTTACTGAAGACGCCAGAATTTTTTCACGTCAGTGCGTTCTTGAACTGTAGTTCTCCTTTGTAGCCAACCTATCGTAAATGCTTTGCGGAGTGCATATATCCATTCGTAGCACCAATTGGGAAAGCAACCCATCCATTAAATCAGTCCCTGCCCGGACGTTTTAACTCGTTTTTCGTGAATGATTGTTGGTTCATGACGCGTGCATTTTCAGCACGTCTTTTGTAAAAATGATCGTGCTTATGTTACCGGTTT
Source organism: Macrothele yani (assembly GCA_039090855.1). NCBI lineage: Eukaryota > Metazoa > Arthropoda > Arachnida > Araneae > Macrothelidae > Macrothele > Macrothele yani. The sequence goes on from CM076992.1 coordinate 11,151,091, forward strand.
GTCCGTCCGTCTGTAGACACCATATCACAACTATTAGTACGATTTGAAAAATTCTGTTTGCATTGGGAAGCTTGAAATGTGAGAATGGAGATCCTTGCATTTAGTTTTTTTTTTTTTTTTTTTTAAATGCACAACTACGCCGCTGGAGGGCGTAAATGTAGATAATATTGAATTCAAATTTATTTTATTGTATATATTTGCTTCTAAATATCCGATTGAAAAGATTCTTTCGATGCCATTTATAACGAAGATTATTTTAGGCACAGTTTCTTTGACATAGTAATAATGCATAGGTTTTGCACTAGTGGGAGTAAAGGTAAATTGCATTTTCCACGATATCTTTGTTCCTAAAAGTCCGGTCTGAAATTTTTTTCCTGCATCGGAAACAGGTCCTCATTTGAAATGTTTTGCATATAATTTCTAATTTTTGGTAAGGAATGGTTTGGCCACCAGCAGACTAGTGTTTATTTCTGCTTCTCTTGAATTGGCAACAAAATCTGTGCTTCTGAAAACTCGATACCGCTCACCTCGGAAAACCTTTTAAAAATACCTCCTGCTTAAAACAGCGCGTAGTTTTCCCGCCAGGCCACTTAAATGTATATCTTATGTTTGTCAATACCTTTGGCTTCTAAGAGCCCGATTTAAAAATTATTTGTTTGAGCGAGTTTCCGGTGTGAAAGGTTTCTCAATAGTTTCAAAATTTGCAAGTAATGCATAGATTTTATGCTAGGGGATGTAAAGTTAAAATGCGTTTTCTTCGATATCTCTGGTTCTAAAACTCCGATTTGGAGAATTATTCCTGCATCGGATACAGATCCTGATGGGAAATTTATTACATGTAATTTTAAATTAAGAATGCTTTGGCTACCAGGGAGCGTAAGTGTCTATTTCTGCTTCCAATGTATTTGCAGCAAAACCTAAACTTCGGAAACCTCGACTGAAAAAATCTTTCGTGGACCGATACCGCTCACCTGGGAAAATCTTTTTCAATATATTTAATTTCTTCTTAAAATAATGCATAGTTTTTCCGCCAGGGGCTTAGATCTATATCTTATTTTTGTCGATATCTCTGTAAGTGTCCAATTTAAAATTGTTTTTCTTTGTTGGAGAGGTTTTCCGCCTATTTTCAACTGTCCCATTACGCAAAATTCTTCCGTTAAAAGGCGTAGAGTCATATCCTGTTTCGTTCTGTATTTCTTCTTTTAACTGTTCGATTTGAAAATCTATCTCTGATACCACTGCTTTAAGAAACTTTTTGTGCGCCATTTGTTATTTTCGTAACATACTTTTTTAGCCGTTGGTGGAAGTAAGTAGCTGGTTCTATTTCTGGATGTTTTATCGGCAGTAGAAACACAGTTGATTTTTTTCTAACCGGTTGCACTGACTTTAAATAACTATATATTATTTAATTCGCGTCAGAAAAAATTCAAAAGACGTGCTCATTACAATCGAAAAATCGGTGTCATCTTTCTTGTTTATGTATGGTTAGGAGTTTTAGAACATGGTCAGATACTACTAACTATGAAAACCCTTGTGTTTTTCGGTTAGATACAACTAGTTCTTCATGTTCGTTAGACAGTACTTTGTTCCCCACTTCAGCGTAGTTCATTCCAGCTGCACAGCAGGGATTTATATACCAACAATCCAAATTTCCTCAGACACCCTCCGATAATATACACTATATTGACAAAAGTCACTGGACACCTAGAAGAGAAACACAACATACGATTTATTGACATACATTAGTACAGTGTCGGTCCACCTTTGGCCTTAATGCATGCACTGACCCTTCGAGACATGCTTTCGACAAGGTTTTGGAACACAGCGATAGGTATGAGTTTCCATTCGGTACATAATGCTGCCGCTAACTGTTGCTTAGGAGTAGGCCTTTGTTCCAAATTTATGCGGTGCTCTAATTCATCCCATAGGTGCTCTATGGGATTAAGATCAGGGTTCTGTGCTGGCCAGTCCACACACGATACGGAATTATCGTCAAACCACGCCGTTACAGTCCTTGCATTATGGCTCGGTGCATTATCATGCTGGTACCAACAAGGCTCGGTTCCATAGTATTGCCACAGAATTGGTTGGGCATAATTGTCCAGAATATCGAGGTAGACGTGCTGGTAACAGGTTTGTCCACGATAACCAATGCGCCAGGACCATACCACGACCCCCCCCCCCCCACACACACACACGAGTACACTGCCAGCTCCAAACTTGACCGTAGAAACAGTACACTGGGATAAATAGCGTTCCCCCGTCTACCGCCATACCCACACACGGCCATCAGACTGATGGATCGTGTAACTGGATTCATCAGTCCATAGGACCCGTTTCCGTTGATCTACGGTCCACGATAAATGTTCTTTACACCATGCTAAACGACGAGTAGCATTCAGAGTGGAGATGAAAGGCTTATGAGCAGCCGCACGACCACGGTAACCCATGGAATGAAATTCTCTGCGAACGGTTCGTGTACATACAAAGATTCCAGCATTTTTATTCACCTGTACACTGAGGTCTTGTGCAGTAATCCGTCGATTAGCTTTAATGACTCTCCTGAGACTTCGACGTCTTCTATCACTGATTTTCTTTGGTCTGCCGGTACGTTTTGCCGCTTCAGGCTCGCCATGTCTTCCACTTATTCAGTACATCCAAAACAGTTGACTTGGGTATGTTTAAACGCCTCTCGGTTTCTCTTATGGACAACCCACTAATATAACACCCACCATTCTTTACTTTCTCAAAGTCAGTTCAGCAACATTTTCACTCACAGTGCGATATGACCGCGATCAGCTGCAGGCTTGTTTTTATACCATTTGCAGCTGTACCGCGCATCTTAACAATGCAGCGGACCCGTTCATTTGCTTTCGAAGGGGTGTCCGGTGAGTTGTCAATAGTGTATATTAACATTCTTCCATCTGTAACACACACACACACACACACACACACACACACACACACACACACACAGGTGTGTGTTATAGATGTAATAAATATATATATCATCATCATTGTCAACCATTATCTATCCACTGCTGGACGAAGGTCTCTGCAAGCCTCTTCCACAACGGTCTGTCTTGTGCCACTCTCCTCCATGTTACTCCCGCATACTTTCGAATTTCATCCACCCATCTCCCATGTGGTCTTCTTCTGGGTCTTTTCCTGTCCGTTGGAATCCAATCTAAAATTTCGGCTGTCCATCGATGGTCTGTCCTTCTGGACGTATGTCCAACCCATTGCCAATTCAGGGATTTAACTCTGATCATGATTGTCATTTTTCTGATCCACGAGTTCCTCTTCTTATCTCTCCTGGTTACACCAAGCATGAGACTCTCCATGGTACTTTGAGTTGTATTCAGCCTTTGTATGTCTCTTTTAGTTAAGGTCCACGTCTTTGCACCATACGTAAGCACTGGAAGGATGCATTGATCAAACACTTTTTTTTTTTTTTTTGATTGGAGGTTTAACGACCACCGTGAGCAACTCAATGGGCTATAAGCAGTCGCCCGTCCCTAATTTAGGGCCACTGGTTCCAGGGAAGGGAGAAAGCCAGTGCCGAAAGACAAACACAACACCCATGCCCCACCGGGATTCGAACCCGGACCCCTTCGGACGAATGATCAAAGGCCATCGCTTAGACCACTGCGCCACCGGGGCGGCTCAAACACTTTTCTTTTAAGACATAATGGCATATTGCTCTTGAACATTTTGCAGTTTCTTCCAAAAGCTTTCGAGGCAATTTTTATACGCCGATTAATTTCTTCATCAATGTGATCCTCACTTGATATCTGCTGTCCAAGATAAACGTATGCATCTGTTATCTCCATCAATCGATAAACCTTCATTTCTTGTAAAAGCATTGTACATCACTTTTGTCTTTTGAAAGTTCATTTTTAATCGCACTTTTTTACTCTTGTCAGCAAGTTCCTGGATCATACTCTGCAGCTCTGATGGGGTAGTTGCAAAAATGACTACGTCATCAGCAAAACGAAGGTGAGTTAGATAATCTCCATTAATCTTTATCCCTTTGTTTTCCCAGTTCATTGATTGAAAGACATTTTCTAATGTGGCATTAAAGAGCTTCGGAGATATGGTGTCACCTTGTCTCACTCCCTTTTCAACTTTTATGAGTGCGGTATTCTCAAACAGCCGAATATTTGCACTTGCATTTTGATAGATGTTATTAATAATATTTGTGTATGCATCTTCAATACCGCAGGATTTCAAAGCCATTGTAACTGCTGATGGTTTCACCGAATCAAAGGCCTTTTCATAATCGACAAAAGCCATGCACAATGGAAGTTCATATTCCCTCGCTCTTTCAATATATATATATGACTTCCAAAGTGGAATATATAGAGCTATGCAAGACAGTACGAAAAAGTATCACTGAAGACGTAAGGAAATTCAACTGTGAACTAGTAAGGAAAGCAATTGAAAACAACCAAAGCCTAAAGATAGCAAAGGGACATCTCAGTAAGGGAAAAAAACAGATTATGGCACTGAGAAAAGAAGATGGTTCTGTAACAAGAAATAGAGGCGAAATTTTGACAAGAGTGAAAGATTTCTACTCCAAATTATATGAAAGGGATGATACATGTACTCCAGACATCATGAAAGGTACCAGTACCAGAGTTCTTCCAGTCCTTCCAGCAGAAGTTGCACATGCAATCAAGAACATGAAGCGAGGAAAAGCTCCAAGAGAAGATGGAATTACTGTAGACATCATACAAGAAGCAAGTGGAGAAATCGAAACAGTACTCGCCCAAATTTTCACACGATGCCTTAATGAAGGGAATATTCCTGAGGATTGGAACAACGCTACAATGATCTTGCTACATAAAAAAGGTGACATTGAGGATCTCAGGAACTACAGACCTATCAGCCTCCTATCAGTGGTTTATAAAATCTTCACTAAAGTTCTTTCACACCGCTTGAAGGTGACACTGGACATGGCTCAACCGAGAGAACAAGCTGGATTCAGGAGTGGCTACAGCACAATAGATCATATCCACGTACTGAGAGAACTAATTGAAAGAGCGAGGGAATATGAACTTCCATTGTGCATGCCTTTTATCGATTATGAAAAAGCCTTTGATTCGGTGAAACCATCAGCAGTTGCAATGGCTCTGAAATCCTGCGGTATTGAAGATGCATACATTAATATTATTAATAACATCTATGAAAATGCAAGTGCAAAGATTCGGCTGTTTGAAAATACAACACACATAAAAATTGGAAAAGGAGTGAGACATGGTGACACCATATCTCCGAAGCTCTTTAATGCCACATTGGAAAATGTCTTTCAATCACTGAACTGGGAAAATATTAATGGAGATTATCTAACCCACCTTCGTTTTGCTGATGACAGTCATTTTTGCAACTACCCCATCAGAACTACAGAGTATGATCCAGGAACTTGCTGACAAGAGTAAAGAAGTGGGATTAAAAATGAACTTTCAGAAGACAAAAGTGATGTTCAATGCTTTTACAAGAAATGAAGATTTATCGATTGATGGAGAAAAGCTGGAGATAATAGACACGTACGTTTATCTTGGACAGCAGATATCAAGTGAATGTCACATTGATGAAGAAATTAATCGGCGTACAAAACTTGCCTGGAGAGTTTTTGGAAGAAACAGCATAATTTTCAAGAGCAATATGCCATTATGTCTTAAAAGAAAAGTATTTGATCAATGCATCCTTCCAGTGCTTACGTATGGTGCAGAGACGTGGACCTTAGCTAAAAGAGACATACAAAGGCTGCAGACAACTCAAAGCAGCATGGAGAGGTGCATGCTTGGTGTAACCAGGAGAGATAAGAAGAGGAACACGTGGATCCGAAAAATGACAAGAGTGGAGGACATCATGATCAGAGTTAAATCCCTGAAATGGCAATGGGCTGGACATACTGCCAGAAGAACAGACCATCGATGGACAGCCGAAATTTTAGATTGGATTCCAAGGGACAGGAAAAGACCCAGAAGAAGACCACATGGAAGATGGGTGGATGAAATTCGAAAGTATGCGGGAGTGACATGGAAGAGACTGGCACAAGACAGACCGTTGTGGAAGAAACTTGGGGATACCTTCGTCCAGCAGTGGATTGATAATGGTTTACAATGATGATGATATATATTTATTCATTCATTTTACTGTGGTGCACATTTTATTTATCATTTCAGCATTCACAAGATTTGAGAGATCTCAGATCTTGATAGACTGAGTTTACTGTTAATTAAGACCAACTTTCTGCGACATATCCTGCCGTCTATGCTTTATTTCATTATCTTACTTCCAAGATTTGATGCGAGTGAAAGCAATCAGAAAAAGACCCTGTTTTGTGGACATGAAATGCACTCAGAAATCCAAGATGCAGAAATCAGTGACAAATCTTGTAACTCAGAATGAGGACAGAATGAATAATGATAAATAGTGACAAACGTATTGACTAATGACACTGGTAGCCGAGTGAAACATAATTAATGAAAAGGTGAAAAGTAGTGACAGACAAGGATGAAAAATGATGGTGAATGAATAAAGATGTCTCAGAACTTTTGCATATCTATACAATGTAAATTTTTCTTAACATTAGCTTAAACTTGTGAGTGGTATTACTTCGAACATAATGCATGAGATTTCAAAACATTAAGGAAATAAAACGATTTAAAGTTAGTTAAAATGTTAACTTATAAGAGCGTGTCTTGAAGAAAAGACTTATTACTTTCAAGAGACATGGCTCGATCTGACTTTTCTATGAACATAATGTTTCTTCGCTCTTTGAGCAAACATTGCCCACGCACCAGGATTTTTTTATTTATTTATTGAAGGTTTAACGATCACCCTGAACAACTCAATGGGCTACAAGCAGTTGCCCGTCCTTAATTTAGAGTCACTGGTTCCAGGGAAGGGAGGCCAGTGCCGTAAGACAAACAACATCCATGCCTCACCGAGATTCGAACCCCTTTCGGACGAATGATCAGAGGCCATCGCCCAGACCACTGCGCCACCGGGGCGTCGCACCAGGAAATTCAAATTAGGCAGCAAACAAACACTTGCGCGAGGAAGACTTAGTCTGCCAGAAGCGGCAAGTACTACGACATATACAGGGGTTGTGCAGAATAATGTGAACACCTAGGAAAATATTTTACGTACCTAAAAGGGTGTGGGACCACCTTTGGCATTCAAAACCGCCTAAATCCTGCTTGGAATGGATGCATGCAATTCCTGGATGGCGGTTGTGGGATATTACACCATTCTTCATGCAGAAACTAGTCCAGGTCCTTAAGAGGAGGAGGATAACGGGATATTACTGTTTTCTAACACAGACCACAGTGGCTCAATGATATTTAAGTCGTGACTGGAGAAGCCAAGGAAGGTGTGAAAGTTCGTCCCCGTGTTCCTCAAACCACGATTGGACATTCCGAGCTTTGTGAATTGGAGCGTTATCATCTTGATATCCCCTGAAGGAAACAATGCCTGAGCCATTGGATGGACTTGATCGGCCAAAATGGTTTCGTACGCCCTTTCAAGGTGATCAAGGGACCTCCTGAAAACCACGATATGACCGCGCAAAGCATGACAAAACCACCACCATGCCGCATTGTTGGAAGCAGACAGTCTGGGTTGTACTCTTCGGACGGTGCTCTCCACACGTAAACACGTCCTGAGGTGGGGAATAGTGTGAATGTGGATTCATCCGACCACATTACACGCTTCCATGCATTGGCTTGTCCACATTGTATGTTTCTGGCACCACTGCCGTCGCCGTTGTGCGTTCACCCAGGTCACTAGAGGTTTCGCAATAGCAGCTCTACCATGAATATCTTATTTATGCAGTTCCCTGAACACTGTTTTCGTTGATACTGGGGTCTGGAGATGCAGATTGAGCTCCGCACTAATTTTCGGTGCCGTAGCAGTCTCATTACGGGTAACAATCCTCTTTAATGCTCTCCTGTCTCTGTCAGTCAGGGCCGATTTCTGGCCACTCTTGTATTTTGCAGACAAAGTTTTGCCATGAACACGGTATGCTGTCATGACGCTAGACACAGTAGCTCTCGATACCCCCCCCTCCCACCTCCCCCGCGTTACCCTGGCGACTGTTGTCGCGGAGACACCAACTAGCCGTCCACAAGCAATTAGCCTCCTTTCGAAGTCCGTTAGGTCGCTCATTTCGTAGTCACCCTGAAAGAAATTTTGCAAAAAGACACTTTAAATGCACTTTTAAGCAGGACCTTGAGGTTCTAACAAAAGCTATTACAACCAAAAAGTAGTGGATACCTTTGCGCGGACCCAACGGGGATCCGGTCAGCTATACAAGATATAAATTGTATATAGTATAAGTTGCGCTTTTAAGTAAATAAAGTGAAACATTTCTTTCGCTTTATTTCTTAAAAATTTTATATCTGAAAAAAAATCAAAGTGGCACAGTAAAAATTGTGCCGCAACTTGCAACGTAGGGCTACGTCTGCTGTCCTTCGTTGAATACTTTAAGAACTTAGAACTAGTGAGATAGTGCCATGCAATGGTGTCAGTTGACGTAATTCTTCGCTGTAGACTGCGGCACAGTCCTTTGATTTGATTTTTTTTTTTCAGTTTACCTTGCCTACGTTAAACCAACTGCCTGAAGGAACCACAGCAATAAGCATCAACGTTCGGGGGAAGGGGACAAAAAGGCTGTTTAAAAGAGTACAGATTTTAAACTAGGTATAAATATATGCTGAGCATTTTTTTTAAATATATATTTGCGTAACTTTTCGTTGCTTCACTCGACGTTAAGTTTAATCCGTTTTACGAAAGAAGAGGGGGAGCAAAATAGTGGTCCTGGATGGGGCTCAAGCCCTGTGAGCCTCCCCGTGGGTGCACCCCTGTAGCAGACTGTTTTGATGTGGTAGGATACTAATAAATGGACCTGGACCTTGCAACTGGCATTCTGTTGAACTCTGGCCGTTATGGTGAAAGTGATTTCCATGTTTTAATTAAGGTTTCATTCAGCTTTTGGAAGCGGCTATTACGAACGATTCGGAATAATCCGGGAAAGTGATATTTAAGTCTTTGAGTTAAGCTTTGATTTAAAGCTTCAGTGAATTTAAACCTCAAACGTGAAAATAATTCCACAGACCAATTAAAAGTTCTTATTTTTGTATATTTTACGCAGCAATTTCAATGTTTGCACATGGCACCACTTCACGCGCTTTATTTTCCTTCGCAACTTCTTTACAGAAAATCCTGTTGGCAGAACTTTCAAATGATTGCTTCTCGTTTTAACCTAAGACAAGACAAAATAAAGAACCGAAGGTTCAAAATTTTGAAGCACGCACTTCAATAATTTTGAAAAACTCCTGGTTACTGGGTTCCTAAAAGTTTTAGTCGCCAACACACGAGCTCCTTGGAAGACGGGAAAAGACGCGAAGCCGTAATTCCAACAGTCTTGAAAGAAGGAACGAACAGGTGTTCTGATAAAGGATTAAAGCCAAAGTGAATTAAAAAAAAGTTCAAAAGAATATGCATTGCCGTAGCTGGGTGATTGCTAAGCCGGGGGAAAGTAAATTCTGCTGCTGAACAATGCTATCCCTTAAATTTTATGAATTGAATTAGGCAGGCATTTATGACTTAATTTTATTATATACTATCATGCAGGGACTTTTGATTTCGTTTTTATAAATTACTATTTTTGTTTATTTAATAATTACTTGGAATCAATTTAACCTAATTCATCCTTCAGTCCATTTATATTTTCGGCTGTTAAAAGTTGCCTCCCGTGTTTCCGGAAATTCTTTTCGTACAGGTCACGGTTCACAGAATAAGTTATTCTATACTCTCGTGAGGTACGCGGAATATTGTGTGGAGTTACTCAAGTCTTTAAACAAAGAAAATTATTCACGTCACTCACGATCACACCGAGCCACAGTCTGGTAATACTAAGTGGAATTAAATCATAACAAACAATAAGGTTTACTAACTCCAAGCGGTACTTAGGTAGGTGGATTAATGAATGTTATTGTCGTAAAATCAATGAAAGAAGATATGTGGGCCACAAAAGTAAATATTTATTAAACTATGGCGTCGGCGATAGTATTTCGACCGTTTAGTTTTACAAAAACAATATTTTATATGTTAGGATTTAGACGAAAGTAAAAAAAGACCCTGACACCAATGAAATGTGATGTAGCTACGAAAGTCCATCTGCGCACGCGCAAGCTAAAATTTGACCTCACGATAGAAAGAAAAGCTGAATCGCAAGTGTGTAGTGAGAGGAATTGGCAGTGCTTGAAATGAGCGGTATACGCTGGTATGGTATACCGGCACTTCCTTTTTCCTAGCATTTCATACCGGCAGTTTTTTTACCCAGAATTTACATACCAGTACTAATTTTAGTAGTGGGAACTGCAGAAATGATATTATTTTGTCCTTTACTTGCGAATGCAAATTCTTAAACATAGAAACGTTATGTGGCTTGAAAAATAGCTGCGTGGGAACCGTAAAGGGAAGAGGAGTGGTGTACACATGAGCTACAAGCAGGGCCGGCTGGAACATAGGGGCAACCGGGGCGGTCGCCCCGGGCCCCGCAGTTTAGAAAACAAAATTTTCGGTAAAAAAAATTTAACTACATTTTTTTTTTGTAACTTTTGGGGCGCAAGGCTCTTAAAAATATATTTTTTTAACTTTTTTGTTTGTTTCCAAACTCCCCATTTCTGAATGCGTTATCCCTCCTGTTAGTCGTACGGACACAGATTTGCAGATTCGAAATGATTTTTGTAACCACCTTAATCTTTTCCGCATTCATGAAATAGCAAATTAAATTTCATCGGGTGAGATCCAAAGTGAAAATCCTCCAAATACGTGACGTCAGTAAGTAAACAAATACATCGCTCTTTCCACGTTCCAGAAACACATAGCTATCGAAAAATTGTTATTCGGTCACCGCCGGGGAATTGGATCAACGGATCTCTCGATGTGGTATGAGGCTAGCGCGCTCGGCTAGATATCGAGAGATCCGTGGATTCTCTTCCCCGGCGGTGACCGAATAACAATTTTTCGGTTGCTATGTGTTTCTGGAACGTGGAAAGAGTGATGTATTTGTTTATTAAATTTCTTCATTTTGTGGTCCCCTACTTATATATATGCAACAATTTGTGTGGAAACCTGATACTTAAATTTAAGGAAATAAAAAGAACAATACCCAAGTTACTTTCGGACTACATATGGAGGCCACTTTTCCAACATTAAAAAAAAAAAAAAAAAAGGCAACTTTCATAATATGAACGAGTACAAAAGTTTAGAATGTCACTAATTCGTCATTTACTCCACCGTGCATTAAAAATCAGTCACTAAACATGTATCGGGGGGGGGGGGGACTGTTTATACCAATTTATTTTTAGAGGGATTCTTATTATATTTCCTATACAAAAATATTCGCTAAGCATGTATCTTTTTATCATTTTGTGAATAAGCTGTTATAAGAGTCACAATGCAACCTAAACCTCTTCTCCCGGCAAAGAAAATGTAGATTTTAGCACTTTTTAATCTCTCTCTCTCTGAACTTTCAGTCCGTATTATGGTCTTTTTCTTAAGCTTAAAGCAAATACTTCTTTGAGATAATAATTTTGTCTTTACGGTAGTGTTAGTGTGTCTTCCTCACGAACGATAATTTTCAGAAACTACTTTATTAAAATATGAGATTTATTTTTTAGTGACCACAATGAAATTTTGCTCTGGGCCCCGAAATGAAATTTCGCCCAGGGCCCCGCAAGAGCTCCATCCGGCCCTGGCTACAAGTTCAATCCTTCAATGGACAGAAATGAAGCTACCCGTAGCTTATGATCACATCTTGCCCCAAGACCCATATATCATCCCACTGAAGATGTCTAATTTTTATTATATCATTCATTTAATATATTCAACTTGAAGAGCTTCTTCATAGAATGGAGAATTGGGAGTAATATATTAAACACAAATTTTAGTTTTGCAGCAATGAGTATAAACTTTTTACACTTCAGATTTTTTTTTTAGGGTGGGGAGATTGCTATTAATTTAAGTGAATATTCATTCAGATTGCGAATATTCTAACTGCCCGACTTTCTACTTCATGAAAGTCCCTATTGGAAGGGGCTGCCTTCTCTGCTCGGAACCTTAAAGTTTTTGGTTCTAGTCCAGCTGAATCACTAAAGATAAGCCGAGATTCGGAAGTCTCGTTGATTCCGGAGTAGAGTCCTCGTTATAATCAAGTCTAACCCCAGTCCTCGATGTAGCATAAGTAATGGCCGCTGGATCCACAAACCAACCAACTGAAATCAACCGCCGTAGTTTCTGACTTATGGTGCAATAGTATTGCACGGAATTGTCAATTAAATTTTCAAACAAAAGGAGTTCTTCCACGGATTTTTTTTTTTTTTACTTTTTCAGTTTTGGGGATTTTCTGGCGAAGGTTTTTTTTTTTATTTTCCGGATAATTTTTAGCTAAATATGAGCATGCCGGCACTTCAAAATTTCCATTTCGAGCACTGGGAATTGGTAATATTTGGAATTGGTAATATTTGGAATAGGGCATCTACAGGTTACACCCCATCGTGTTATACATCATTTACGCTTTCCAACAGTAGGTTGAAGAAGCGCACATGCTCCAGCTTTGTCAGTCTGCAAGATAACTCACGTAAAAATGGTTCGATTTCGATGAAATTTTAGTATGCGATAGGGGACACAACCTGGGGACGAACCCTATTGAAAATGGGGTCAAAGGTCAGGACATAGGAGCGGGATCCATTTCATCGCCCTTATGAGTCATAACTTACGTAAAAATGCTTCGATTGCGACAAAACTTTGATGTTCGGTAGGTATACTTAACCGGTTCTGTTGAATATCATCGAAATGGGGTCAAAGGTCAGGGCACAGGAGCGAGATTTAAATAAAATATTTCGCTACGACGCACCGTTTTAGAGATATTTGATAAAATCAACCTAAGTGGCTCACCGACTATTTCAGTTACCCATTTTAGTTACATCGAAATTTCTTACTTAGGATTTACTGTATTATTGTCGGGAAAAATGCACATCATAAAAAAAAATGCGTTATTCTCTTTTCCAGCTAGAGTTTTCGGTAAATTTTTCCATATGTTTTGCATTCAGGGTTTGAAAACCCTGCCCACTTGTTTTTTGGCGGGAGGGGGGGGGGTTGGGCTTTTCTATCTTTTTTTAATTTCTAGTTTACATATCTGAAATTTATTTGAAACAGTATTCGAAATTGAAATTTATCATATTCATATTTTTTTAAACTAAGTGATTTATAACAATATTTAAGGTGCGGTGAGTGTGTACAAATAGTCCGTGATTTTTTTTTGTTTGTTTGTTAAAAAGAAAGTATTCGAAAAATTTTTAAGCATTCCCCAACAGTCTATTAAATCACGGGAAGTCCACTATTTTTTTTTCTTTTTACTGTGTTAAATTTATCACTTGTTCACTTCTTTTCGCTTCAGCAAATTTACTTTAGTGTTTTTTCGACATTTTTCATTTGCCATTGATACATCAAATCACTACAAAACCCACTGCGAAAGGGATGCATAAAAATGTGCGATTAAAAATTAAAGTGACAAAATTTATAGCGGAGGAGAGGAAATTTTAAAAACCCAGTGGAAGGTTGACGATAAATAAAATGGCGCATGGAAAAGGAAAATTTAAATCTTACTGACGAAACAAACAACTTAATAGTTGCTTTTAAGTCTGGTCCCGCTCTTAGTTATATTCGTGTGAATCCTTAATATCAACACAGAATATTTACGAAAGTTGTAAAAACTGGAAATTTAGCTATTAGTTTAATGCCATTAAGAAAATTGCTGAAAATTTGCAAATACAACGTATTTGGCGAACAGTTGGGAAAGTAGATTTTTCACGTTTTAAGAGAGCCAGCCAAAAACAGCTAGCGGTCAGATCCTACAGATGGAAGAATTAATGACTAATGTTTGTTCACAAAAAAAAAACCTCCCCACCTTCCCCAATGCGCCGAGTGAACAGTTACAGCAACAGTCTCAGTCTTTATCCTAAGGTTAATCTCAGTCTCTCAGCAGGTAATGCATGAAGTTGATCGGTCAAACTAAATGTCAAACTAATTGTAAAAGAAAATATATTGGGTGTGATTAAATTTAGAATATTGTAGAAGCAAAAATAGAATCTAATTTTGAAAAAACCCAGGTGGGTTTTTTCAACTGGGCCAAACCCGGGTTTTTTTCGAGCTGGGCCCACCTTTGCGATCCCTGTTTGCATTTCCATTTTTTTTTTTTTTACATGAATTTACGCCCCTAGTATGATTATTCTGTGAAGGCCATCGACCCTCTGCCCCCCGTAGTTACTGCTCTAATGTACATATTTTTCATGCCTATTTACGTTCGAAAACCTTTGTGAGGTAACGCAAGAATCTCACTGGGTGCAAACATCGTTTTCGGCCTACAGGTTTGAACGCTTCAAAGCGGGTCACATTTTCCCCCTTTGTTTTTGTTTACCATGTATGCCACTGGGAAGTGTGCCACAAACGTAAAACTTCTTTGATTAATTATTTCCAGGTTCCCACAGTTAGGTGTTGACCCGCATTGCTTACGTCGAGTTATTCAGCGTTGGCGAAATTGCCTTATGTGGTGGTTGCTACCTGATGGTCGTTCTCCCACTTGAAAGACACGTCCTTGCGGAGTCCTTACAAGGTGGCATTGCAGTTAAAGGGCCAAGGTTCACGAGGGGTGGAGCTTCATTACATCGGGCGACCCACGTTGCGAAGCAAGAACAGATAACATCCCTTCGTCCTGAGCCCGGCTCTTCTTTTAACCTCATGTAAAAATGTTATATAAACTCACCCGATAAGTCACAAAACGAAAAAAGGTAAAAAAAGAAAATTGGACAAAAAATTAAAGAACGCGTTACAACTATAAACAACAGTAATATGCATAACGTTGCCTCAAACTTCAGATAATATAATCAAATGCCAATCAATCTGCATCGGAAGACTATCCGACCGTCTTGGCAATTAAAATATGGTTCTGAAGCAAAAGAGCCGCCCCCGGTGACACAGATTGTCTAAGCGATGGCTTGTGATCATTCGTCCGAGATGAGTGCGGGTTCGAACCCCGGTGAGCCATGGATTGTCTTCCGGCGCTGGCTCTCTCCCTTCCCTGGAACTAATGGTCCTAATTTAGGGACGGGCGACTGCTTCTAGCCCATTGAGGTGCTCACGGTGAAGGTTAAATCTCTAATATAATAATAAAAAAAATTTACTGGCCGTCAAAGCATAGTTCAAACGAAATAGAATAACCGTCTACTATCCAGCCCCAAAATACATATATTCCAAAAGCGATACAGTAGAGGTAAACTGCAATTACTTGCGTGAACTATGAGTAGATTTCATTTTTTTTTTTTTTTTTTTTTGATTGGAGGTTTAACGACCACCGTGAGCAACTCAGTGGGCTGTAAGCTGTCACCCGTTCCTAATTTAGTGCCACTGGTTCCAGGGAAGAGTCAGTGCCGTAAAACAAACACAACATCCATGCCTCAACGGGATTCGAACCCGGACCCCTTTCGGGCCTATGATCAGAAGCCATCGCTTAGGCCACTACGCCATCGGGGCGGCATGAGTAGATTAGTTAGTATATATACAGGGTGTTACGTGAATGGCGCATAATAATCCCAGGGGGAGATTCCTTTGAGAAATACAAGCAAAAAGTGTTCATTAACATTGTCATTTAGGGCTCATTTACTGAGATATCGGGCGTAAAGAAAAGATTGGTTCCTTCCCTGGAACCAGTGACCCTAAATTAGGGACGGGCGACTGCTTATAGCCTATTGAGTTGCTCACGGTGGTCGTTAAAAGTCTAATAAAATAAATAAAGATTGGTTGACGTCATATCCGCAACTACCATAAAGCTCGTTTTTCAACAACACAGGCAAACACAAATGCACAAACACGCAAAGGGGCATTTTTTTATGTTTCAATCGGCTGGTAAAGATACACAACTGCATCAGATGGGCATTACGTCCCTACATTCTTACAGAGAACATAGAAAACGAATGTAACTCCATACAAATTATTATCTCCCATGTGTCTGTTGCCTTTGTTACGTCGAGTAACCTTATTTGCATACGTCTGCGAGGTATTTGTGGCTTCATTTGTGTGTCCCTGTCTTGTTGAGAAATGCGCTTCATGGTAGTTGCGGACATGTCACCAAACTTTAGGGTCCGATATCTCAGTAAATAAGCCCTAAATGACAAAATGTCCCTAACACTTTTTGCTTGTATTTCCCCAAGGAATAACCTCCTGAGGTTATTATGCGCCATTTATTTGCGTAACGCCCTGTATACAGTCTTCTGCACCAGGTCTACAGAACAACTATCTGTCGCCGGTCAACTACATAGTCTAAAATAGAAATAGGTTTCAAAAGTAGTAGAGCAACAGTATACTTATGCGCCCAGAACTATACTGTAGAGTAACAGTTTGTACTATAGAAAACTGCAATCCAAAACCAATGTCCCAAAAGTATAGAGTAACTGTGTACTGTCAATCAAACTAATGTCCGCGGCCACAGTGGTCTTTTTTTGGTTGGAGGTTTAACGACCACCGTGAGCAGTCTGTTTGCTCGGTCTGTTTTGCTCCAGTCTCTACCATCTCACTGCCGCATGATTTCGAATTTCATCCACCCATCTCCGATGTGGTTTTCTTTTGGGTCTTTTTCCTGTCCCTTGGAAATTTAGGGTCACTGGTTCCAGGGAAGGGAAAGAGCCAGTGCCGTAAGACAAACACAACATCCATGCCTCACCGGGATTCGAACCCGGACCCCTTTCGGACGAATGATCAGAGGCCATCGCTTAGACCACTGCGCCACCGGGGCGGCCCACAGTGGTCTATACACTGTTTTCCGAACACTCTGCCGAGTGGGTCAGGGTTCGAATCCTGGTGAGGCATTGATGTTTTGTTTGTCTTACGGTAGTGGTTCTCTCTCTGGAACCAGTGGCGCACTAAATTAGGGACGAGCAACTGCTTATAGCCCATGGCGTAGCTCGCGGTGGTCGTTAACCCCCCCCCCCCCCAATCCGTCCAGAAGCATTTTAGTGCCTACTGGAGATCAAATCAGATCCAGAAGAGAGAGCAACTATATCATGACCATTAAACGAGGATTCAAAATCTACAAGCTGCTCCCGTGGCCAAACGTGAAGAATTCTGACCAAGTTGGGCGCGAGTTCGAATCCCGAACGAGGAATTATGGTATGTTTGTCCTATGACGTTGGTTTTTACTCCTTTCTTGTAACGAGTGGCCCTAAATTAAGGACGGAAAACTTTTTATAGCCTCAGATGCTCATGGGGGGGGGGGTCTTTACTTCGAAAGAATAAAAGTGACAGAACAAAGGCTTACACTGCCGACCAAACTACAGAGGCTGAATAAGATACTTGGCGCAGCTTTCACATGCATGTGTAGTTCGCTGACTTGCAACCTACGAAGAATAAATTAAGGCAATCGGGTATGTGGAACGATAGCAATAGGCGAACCGTTCGGAAAGCACGAATCAAGCGATAAGCCCTCACGAGTCTCAATAGGCTTTGTAAGGAGTGCAGCGTTGCCTTTTCCGATGTCCTGTACTTCGAACCACAAATGATAAAGTCGTCCGAAGACAGAGGATTCAGCATTCCTCGAAAGGTCATCTCTGTTGTAGAGCAGACCCTTGGAAGTAGTTCTGGTACGTCAAAAAACGTACTGCCCAGGGCACGTTTAACCAGTAGCCCAGGGGTCGGCAACCAGGCACTTAAGAAGCGCCAAAAAGTCGTAAAATACGCATTCTTTACTTTTAGAAGAGCCATGAATTGCGGTAATGTGAAGGTGAACACCCGTTTCCCCTAATCACGTTTACCCCAATGGAGTTTCCCCGAAATCGCTTTTACCCGAATTCCCATTTCCCCTAATTTCGTTTGCCCTAATCTCGTTTCTCCTAATTCACATTTGCCCTAAACACTTTACCCCAATGGCGTTTCCCGGACATCGCTTTTACCCGAATTCCCATAATTTCGTTTCCCCTAATTCACGTTTGCCCCAATCACGTTTGTCCGTATCAAAGTTTCCCCTAAAAACGTTTACTGTATCAAGTTTGTTCTAATTCTGCTTTGCCTTTATTCGCGTTTTCCGCAACTCATGTTTTCCGCAATTCACGTTTGTCCTGATTTTAGTTGAGTGAAATAAAACGTTTCTTTTATCGCCAAAATTCAGGGGAAAAAAATCGGATTTATCGTTAAGTTCAGGAAAATATATGTATATTTAATCATCATCATCAACCATTATAAATCTACTGCTGGATGAATGAAGATCTTATCAAGTTTCTTCCACAACGGTCTGTTTTGCTCCAGTCTCTACCATCTCACTGCCGCATGATTTCGAATTTCATCCACCCATCTCCGATGTGGTTTTCTTTTGGGTCTTTTTCCTGTCTTTTGGAATCCAGTCTAAAATTTTGGCTGTCCATCGACGGTCTGTCCTTCTGGCAATATGTCCAGCCCATTGCCATTTCAGGGATTTTACTCTGACCACTCTTGTCATTTTTCTGATCCACGAGTCCCTCTTATCTCTCCTGGTTACACCAAGCATGCACCTCTCCATGCTGCTTTGAGTTGTCTGCAGTCTTTGTCTCTTTTAGTTAAGGTCCATGTCTGAGTTCTATACGTAAGCACTGGGAGGATGCATTGATCAAACACTTTTCTTTTAAGACATAATGGTATATTTCTCTTGAAAATTATACTGTTTCTTCCAAAAGCTCTCCATGCAAGTTTTATACGCCGATTAATTTCTTCATCAATGGGACCCTGACTTGATATCTGCTGCCCAAGATAATGTAGGTATTGGTTATCTCCAGCTTTTCCCCATCAATCTATAAATTTTCATTTTTTGTAAAAGCATTGTACATCATTTTTGTCTTCTGAAAGTTCATTTTTAATCCCACTTCTTTACTTTTGTCAGCAAGTTCCAGGGTCATACTCTGCAGCTCTGATGATCGTGTCATCGGTCCACTTTTTGTTTTCGAGGAAACCTATCAACGCCAACATTTACCTGTGTATACTGTAAAAGTTTGCCATTCCACAGGTCGAAGACTTTCTGCTGGTGTGTGTATATATATATATATATATATATATATATATATATATATATATTCTATTAAGAAGAGATCTAAGCAAAAAATATATAATATATATATTTTTGACTCATACCAAGTACAACATAGAAAAGGTTATGTATCTACCGGTGTGAGTAAAAGGAGAAAAGATAAAAAATAAAATAAAACAACTGAATGTAGAAAGTGTCGAGAATACTGAGCCTTGGCTTTATCAAGGACCAGCAAAAACTCTGCATTTTCTCACTTCCACAAAGACCTAGTTGGAAATGGCTTTCTGCAAAGCCATAGATGCAAGTAATAAGCCCACCAAAAATTGTTTTAAAATATATATATATATATGTCATGACCTCCGCAGAGTTGTATGACCTAGCTTTAGTTAACAATTTAGCTTGCATCCATAACTTTCATGGCCCGACCCATGCTCTTCATCTGCTACTACTAAACAGAAAGAAGAAGATTAAAGAGAACTCAAGTTGTGGGAGTGACATAATAATTAGAAATAATGTTCAGCTATAACGAAATGCCAAGTTCGCCTGAGAGAGAATTTAAACCTGAATAGCAATGCAAAAGTATTCCAAATTTTTATATTGCAGTTAAAAAAAGGAAATATTAATTATTTAAAACTCAGATTTTTGAAAGAAAACCTGATTCTAATACCCCCACTCCACAACTTCTGACAACACAAAAACGAGAACAAATCAAAGACAATAATTAACTAAAGAAATGCTTTGTGAAAGTTATGACATAAACAATTAGTTGCAATATGTACAAAGTATTTCAGCAGTGCTTTAAGTGCATAATTAAGTAGTTATTAAGAACTTAACTACTTTGAAAATACAGCGCAATGTAAAGGAACTATGCTTAGCCAGCTGCTGGGCCAAAGTTTCCTAAAAAACGCGCAAAGTTACCAAGAAAAGAAAGAGTTAAAACCCGCAAAAAAGTTAACAGACTAGCCAGTGCCTAAATGCTAAAAAGCAAAAAACAACAGAGAAAAAAGTACAAGAAGTACAAACATTGAACTTATAAAACCTAAAACCCAAAGACAATGAAGAGAGCTTACCTCTTATGCAACTAAACTTTCTCCACACAAGAGGAAACATGGCTGACCTTTTCCCCAAACGTCCAAACATCAGTCCAAACATCTCCCTAGTCGCTGGGGTGCAGTGTGGGTGGGGCTGATGGCCTCCTCATACTGAAAGAAACCAACTCGCGGAGATTTTAACCAGAGAAAAAAAATATATACTTAAGACTGTGGACCTGTATGATCAGAAAGAGCAGAATTAACTCTCCAGAATACATGATAAATATTATAAAATACACAAGTGGTGTATTTAATAATCTTTGCATGTATTAAATCACCTTGGTGAGCTTCTATAGATTATTCAGAATCTTATTAATTTTAATGTTAGTTTTACTATTTTTAGTATAGCTATTCTAGTGAGTGAATAACTAGTTTTCTTTTTTATTTGTTTTTATTTTCTTTTATAAACAGATTTTTAAGCTTTTTTGTGATTTTGTCTATATTATTTAATTTTTTATTTTAATAGGACCTTCATATCCATAGCACTAAGGTTCCTTTTAGTAGTTAATAGGCATCCTCTAGCCAACTTCCAAACGGCTTTGATTGGTCAGAATCATATTAACTGTGTAGAAAATTAAAGCAGATCTGCCAACCTTACTCTATTATTCAGAATAATTTTTCTTAAAGTTCTTTTGATGAAAGAAGAAGGAATTTCGTTCTCTAGAAAACTGTCAAATAGTATATTAATGTGGTAATTGAAGTCCAAATTGTTGCTGCAAATTCTTGAAATTCTTAGGACCTGATAAATTAGTACATTCTCAATTACTTTGGCTGATATGTTATTATTCCAGTGTAGATATTTAATTACTTTGAAAGGAAAATTAACTCTTTTGTCAAAGAGGCTAATAGATGGGTTACCTCTGTTGAGCTTAATGCTTAAGTCTAGGAACTCAAGTTCCTGATTACTGTGGTTGGTTTTACATAAGTTAAGAGAGCTAGGATAGATATTATCAAAATCACTCTCTATAACTTCTGAATTATTGATACACAGCAGATCATCAATATATCTAAATGTGTAAAGGTAGTTATCTGAGCAGGTGGGGTGATTTTTAATGAATTTATATTCCTTAAAGAACAGGAATAGATTAGCTATATTCGTGGAGGTTGATGTTCCCATGGGTATACCGTTCACTTGCTTATAGAGAGTATTATTATATAAGATATGGTTATTTTTTATGCAGCAATTGAGATAAGAGTTCCAGGCTCCTACATTAACAAATTGGTTAAGTTTAAATTCTGCATACAGCTCTTTAAATGTAGTGATTATATCTGATAGAGGCAGATTAGTATATAGGTTCTCAAAATCATAACTATTAATATCTAAGGGACTTACTTTGAGTATAGTGGAAATTACTTCTGCATTATTATTAATTATCCAAAAATCTCTGTACATCAAATTAGTACAGTTTCTAATGTGTTTCAAAACCTTCTTTAAGACAACTTCAAAAGCAAGATCTATTTTCTTTTTAGGACTCCTTACTCCACTAGCTATGAACCTGAACTTCACAGGATCTTTATGAAACTTAACCGTTGCAAAAAGAAATGGAAATTCAGGCTCATATCTTCTAGTTTGTGGAATTTTAAGTTTCTTGAAGAATGCCTTAAACCGATTTTCTAACTGCTTGGTAGAATAACTTACGGGCTCGTAGGTTACTCTATTATTGAGTTCCATAGTTAACAATTCAAAATAGAACTTCTTACAGATAATTGCAAAATTATTGCTAGCTTTATCCGTAGTGGTAAAAATAAATAGGTCTTGTAGTTTGAAGAGTGACCTTTTAGCATCTCCAGAGAAAAAGATTTCTATCGAAACAAAAGTCCAGACCTGCCAACTCACAAGTGAAGCTATTGATTACGTTGTATTTCCATTCTGCGAAGGCCTCAATAGGCTGATTGTATGTTAAACTGGTTTTTACAATGTACCTATTAACATCTTGAGTGAAGCTCTCAAGAATCCTTTCTTTGGAAATTGTGAAGGAAGGTCTAAATTTAGAACCATACTCTAATAAATTCCTAAGCTTTTCATTTTCAACAAAACTCAAGTTTCCAGTGATAATATGGTTGTAATTCTTATCATAGTAAACTGTTTCTTTATGTTCATCACAAGAACATGTAGGAATTACAGGAATGTAACTCGAAGAATTAAGTTTGTAGTTTTTAACTATTGACCCTAAGGTCTTAACATATTTAAAACTTACAATGGACTGGTGCCTGTGGATGGGAAAAAAAATTGCATTATTGTAGAACAGCTTCCTAACATTGAGATGATCATAGGTTTTATTTAGAAACCTGATGGTTACATAATTACTGGAAAATTCTTTAAGAGAAATTTTATCTTTAAGAATATGCTTAAGAATGTCTAGAACCAAAGCAAAAACATGCTTATCAACATGGTCAGCAGTTTCTTTCCAGAATTTGAAAAAAAACTTTTAAGGACAGAGTGCTTGAAGGACTTAAGTATTTTGTAAGTATTTTTAACAAAATTAGTGCCAGTTTTAAAGCTTTCCAGAGTTATTTGCAAGTTAGCAAAATCAACCTTGCTTGATGTGCGAAATAACCTCTGTCCTCCATTACCTCTAGTGCAGCTCTTGTTATTAACAAGAAAGAAGAGTTCACGTATAGAAAATTTATGCTGATTATGCTTATTGTCAGATAGAGTGGAATTAAGACCATAGGGATAAAGAGACTGATGCTGCAAAATTTCAAGGGATTCAGTTTCTAGCCGAGCATAGAGGTATGCAGTACCTCTATTTTCACTTTGTCAAAACCATTAGTATGGAAATGCTCTAATTCAAAGGTAGAGTACTGGTTAGCATTTGTGGAGGGGTTCACTCCAGAATTAGAGAACTTATTAACTAGAGACCTGTGACCATTTATCCTAAGATGAAGAGGATTTTTGCACGAATGGTTCAACGATCATATCTAAGCATTTTGTGTACTTCACAGGCCACCGAAATTCCCCGACTTGAATCCCATCGAACTTTGGCGAGATGCAGTAAAATGTATCATTCTCCTCAGCTGTTGAAGTAAATTAATAGACAGCTTGCTCGGTCTGGCGAAGTTGATGCCATACCAAGTCCAAATTGTCATCATGGCGAAAGGCATCCGAACACGCTATCAGGTGTAAGAGTCCTTATGTTATATCTACCGAGAGAAATTGAAATATTCTAGATGTAAGGAAAAGAGACAACTGGAAACCGAATGTACTGCCTTTCGTTTTCAACGGAATCCATGCGCAAGACCTCTCACAAATTCTTCATAAAAGGAGAAATTTAGATCTGTGGTGCTTTCTATTTCTTTTCTTTTTTATGTTGCTGATCTTCTGATCAGCTTTCTTGATCCATTAAATGCGACGATGACCAGCCTCTCTCTGTCTGTGCACTCCTTATATAGGGATTATAACAATGTAACAGTACTGTTTCGTGTGTATGAATATTATTTCGCATTTATAAGTATTATTTCGTGCAAATTGTGTTGTTTCGTCAAAGCATATTCCGTATAACATTTCCACTGTTGCTTCATCACAATTTTGGGATTTATTCCTGTCACTGCGGAATATCTAAACTACAGATATTGTGACGTTTCTTTTTATCACTTGTGTAAATCGCACCCGAAATACAATCTACAGCTGAAATTAGGAACCGGACACCAAACTTAATGTTCAGTATATTGAAATTAAGGAAGAAATCGGATGTTGACAATCAGTAGTGGTTATGTGTTCAAAACTTCAGTTTTGGAGATAATCAATTCTGGTTGGGAACAGTCATTTTTTGGGTGATGGACATACACATCCTGTAATGATCTTACACGGCCCCTTCAATACGATATGGAAATAAACACTGCGGGCAGACATTGCACAAGGGACAATAAAACATTTAGTGAACTTAACCCATTTTCGCCAAAAGCGAACATAGCCGCTTCTGGTTGTTAGCTCAGGAAACATCCCTCATAAATACATGGTTAATTCCCTAGATTATTAAGAGCAATCAGATTGTGTTACTGAATTGCTTGTAGTTTCTGAAAGGTGTTACATGGTGACCAGTAAACTACAGGTATTTCAATAACACAATCCGATTGCTGCGAACAGTCGAGTGAATTTCCCATGTGTTTATGAGGAATACTTTTCCATAAATTCTATGTCTCACGTACTGATGATTTATGACCTGTATCCATTCCCGAATTTGAAAGGGTCGTTGACGCTACGTGGAAGCATAAGATTGCTTCGACTAGCAAAATCTACAGTTGTTCAGATTCCTAAGCTATAATTGTTTATGACCTGTATCCGTTACTGGATTTGAAAGGGTCGTTGACGCTACGTGGAAGCATAAGATTGCTTCGACTAGCAAAATCTACAGATGTTAAGATTCCTAAGCTATAATTGTTTATGACCTGTATCAGTTCCTGGATTTGAAAGAGCAATCAGAATCCTTTTTCATATGATATCTACTTTTCTAAACGACAGATTGGAAAAATCGTTCTTGCATTCGATCCATGAAGCGATGAACAAAACTTTCCTTGCTTTGCAAGATACATACATAGCTTATCGTGCTAAATGTCAACTCAGATTAAAATTTCCCTCATTCCCTTGAACACACAGTTACTCCCAGATCGTACCTTGGCATTGTTCTGTATCAAGTGTTGCCCTACACGGTGACTGTGTACCCGGATAACACCGGACCCTTTCACCTAGGTCAGGGGTCGGCAACTCGACACTTATGAAGGGCCAAAAAGTCGTAAAATACACATTCTTTACTTTTAGAAGAGCCATGAATGACGGCAATATGAACTGTGGCGTTCCCTGCAGCCCCCGAGTGACAAGCAAATTTTACGAAAATGCATGCACAATATTTAATATAGAACTTTATACACATTTTTTATATTATTCAGGTTCGAATTAAAATCCAATCACGGACAATGAAATTTGCACACCTAGAAGAAAACATGCTACAACCGCGAAACTTTGCAAATAGCAAGCGAGCGTGCTGGTATGCAAATGATCCACGTTTGGTGGAGTGTGCATGACCGCTCACCCTGTGGTGGCGCTGCAAGCACGAACCGGCAGCTTTTTTTATTGAAGGTTTAACGACCACCGTGAGCAACTCAATGGGCTATAAGCAGTCGCCCGTCCCTAATTTAGGGTCACTGGCCCCAGAGAAGGGAGAGAGCCAGTGCCGTAAGACAAACACAACATCCATGCCTCACGGAATTCGAACCCGGACCCCGTTCGGACGAATGATCAAAGGCCATCGCTTAGACCATTGCGCCACCGGGGCGGCCAACCGGCAGCTTTATAAACCGGCGTGTAATCGATGCCCCATGAAAGCGAAAAGCACCGGCCGGCTCAAGCAAAAGTAGAGTGGCAAGAATTCCGGGTAGACGCCAGAGACGTCGATTTACGCAACTTACGGACTTTGAGAGAGTCCTGATCATCGGGCTGAAAACCACAGGGTGGTCGGCGCGCCGTGTATAGCCTGCCACGTCGATCGTTCTGACCATACCGTCCGACTGGACACGTGGCAGCAGTGCCACACGGCGGAGCAGCTCCGGACGGAGCAGGAGGACCACCGGTAGAGGGTATCGTGCGCCAGGCAAGAACGGACCCAACGGGGATCCCGTCCGCTAACAAGAGATAATTTTTCCAAGCCCTACGACGCCTCGCGGAAGCGATCGCAGATTCGCTTCCGCGAGGCGTCGTAGGACTTGGAAAAATTTCGTTCAAGGTTAAAAGCTTAGATGGACTTTCCGCGATAGAGTACAGCTGACTAATTAGATCTTCATCCGTACGGTGCATTCGGAAATATCAGAAATATTCGCACATTGTTTTATATGCCTCTCTGTTTCGGACAACTATCTTCATTCAGAGAGGTATACCTCGCTGAGTGGGCTACTTTATACCCCGGTTAGCTGCGCGAAATACTGTATGCGGCTAAAGACTTCGAAAAAAAGAAAATACTAAAGTATACAACTTTGATTTTGAGTTACAATTTTCAGTAAATTTTTTCACACATTATGCATTTCTATTTTTTTCGCCCCTCAGACAGAGCGCATTTGAGAGGGGAGCCAGAGGTTCTGCAGACCCGGGCCCCACATTTTCTAGGGGCCCCAGAACTATGCAGGATGCTTGAAGAATTGACAGAGCTCTACAGTTTTTTTTTTCTTTTTTTTTTTTTTGCAGATAGCACAGCAAAAACAAACTGACTTGTGAAAATAATTTTCTATTTCTTTCCGCTTTTTTAGGAGTCCGCAAAAAGGATAGTCGCCGCCAGTCTATCCTCAAATCTTTCGAAAGCATTAGATGTTTTTTTGTACATATCTGTAATTGGGGGAAATTTTCATACATTAAGAATTTGTTCGAATCATGATGTTTGGGTCATATTATTTTGTTCACTACTTCGATATAATTTCTCATCCTAGAATCATGGGATACACACTTCAGTATGGTGGGGATATTTTTATGGCTTCCTAATCATACTTTGGAAATGTTTTATCCTGGGTATTTTTATTCGGCCACCCACTAATACTGGGGCCGCAAAATACTGTCCAGCCCCGGGCCTCCTGTATCCTAAAATGTGGTCTGGCCGCCCCGGTGGCGCAGCGGTCTAAGCGATGGCTTCTGATCATTCTTCAGAGATGGGTCCGGGTTCGAATCCCGGTGAGGCATGGATGTTGTGTTTGTCTTACGGCACTTGCTCTCTCCCTTCCCTTCCCTGGAACCAGTGGCCCTAAAGTAGGGACGAGCGACTGCTTATAGCCCACTGAGTTGCTCTTGCTGGTCGTTAAACCTCCAATCTAAAAAAAAAAAAATGTGCTCTGCCCTCAGAGCATGATTTTGCACCCCTCGTATGACCATTCTGGGAGAGCACCCCCTCCCCAGCTATGCCCCTGCTTTTGTGGTATTAACGAAGCAGATTTCGTTGCAGTTAATGTCTTTTTATCGACTGATGCCAGAAAAAGTAAGGGCCAACAGATGTATTCTCTTTTACGTTAGAATGCAGATGGCCGCGAAGCGTGTTTTGATTGTAGTTCTGGCTTACAAACTGCTGCTGGCTATTCCAGTTTCTGTTGCTTCTTGTGAAAGGACATTCAGCAAGCTAAAGGTAATTAAAAACAGACATTTCTGTTGCAAGAATGCCATTCTTCATTATCTATTCTTTCCATAGCGAAAGAAGCAGCCGGATTGCTGGACTTCTGCATTAGCAGATGAGGAATTATAAGCTGTCAAAACTCTAATGGCAAGATCTTTAAATTAACCCCGGGGTGAAATTCCGGAAATTAGCAGCCACCTGACAATTGGTGTTGAATTTGCAGTCTTTTTTCTGAAGTGCCTCTAATTCTTACTGAGATTAGAATTTTATCCTTGTAGAGAAAACATAACAGAACGAAAAAAAAAAAAAGAAAAAAAATAACTAAATGAAAAATCTACCCGAGAGAACATTAAAGAAAAAAAGCGAAGTTTTTGTCCAGAAGTTCTAGAAAAATATTTTTATCTTAATGTATTTTTAAATGTTTTCGAAAAAAGAAATTCGTAAAATTATGAAGGAAATCAGAATTTAGTTTTGAACGTTCATAACACTTTCCTGTAACGGAGGTATGAGATGTAAAAACTAATATTCCTGTGGATGCGGAGAACTTTTAAAGTGGAAGAGGGGAGTAATTTCAGGATTCCCCAATGAAAAAGCTTGTTCAGTCCATAATCTACATATTCAATGTATCAAGGCTTTTTTCAAATAATTGCTTTTTAAATTATACAGATTTTCTCTTCATTGTATTGATGCACCTATACAACTGTGATTTTCCATGGATTTTCAACAGTATTTGGTTGCAGTCTAATACGTCTCACATAGGATTATAGAGAAGGCGCCCTTCTGGGCAACATCCAAAATGGCTTTAATCATAAAAATACAGTAAAGCAATCTCTCAATCTCGAAGTACGTACGAGTGGCCAGAAGAGTAGGCTTCTGGCTACCCATCGGAGCTAGTCCCAATTTCCACTCACGGATTTAGTATTGATCAAGTGTTTGTCCGATGGCGCCTTGTCTCCCTTCCCTGGAGCCAGCGATCCTAAATTAGGGAAAGGCCACTCTTTATATAGTCTTAGATGCTGACGGAGGTCGTTTAACTCCGTAATAAAATAATATCGCGACGTTTTACACTACGCAACTTGCTAATAGCAACGCCGAGAAAAATATACTCTGACTTAAAACAAAATGCAAATTACCTCAAACAACGGGTTCGTTTGGGAAACTTCCGTATGAATTGAGAGACATTGCTTTCTGTGACGTAGGAAGTATGATACGTAAATTGGTGCCACACCGTCTCTGATATCGCGAGTTGGTGTCACCTGAGCATATCTATTTTGCCATACTGTGACTGATAAGACTGAGCACGATAGCTGGACAGAATGGACACTGTGTTGAACACAGATCCAGTTGTCGAGTTCTAATGCACCAAGGATAAAGATACGACGTACGATTGCGGCCTCCGAGTAGGCTTGTGGTTCAGGCAACTGCTTACCGTTCAGATCGTCGTGGGACAGATCCTAGGTAGATTTTTTTTTTTTTTATTGGAGGTTTAACGACCACCATGAGCAACTGAATGGGCTATAAGCAATCGCCCGTCCCTAACTTAGGGTCACTGGTTCCAGGGAAGGGAGAGAGCCAGGGCCGTAAGACAAACAACATCCATGCCTCACGGGATTCGAACCCGGACCCCTTTCAGACGAATGATCAGAGGCCATCGCTTAGACCACTGCGCCACAGGGGCGGCCCTTGCGGTAGATTGTGTTGCACAGAATCCCTGAATACACTCCGTCGTAATGTGATGCTTCTTGCACAAAATCAGTGTTATTTCGTGTGCTGAGTTTCCTTCAGATAAGAACTAGTAGATTGTGAGACTCTAGACGGAATCTCGACTCGTCAGAGAAGAGCACTTCACTCCACTCGTCGTGACCCCACCCACGATGTTCCTCAGCCCAGTTTCTACGGGCTATGCTGTTTTTTTTTTTTTATTGGAGGTTTAACGACCACCGTGAGCAACTCAATGGGCTATAAGCAGTCTCCCGTCCCTAATTTAGGGTCACTGGTTCCAGGGAAGGGAGAGAGACGGTGCCGTAAGACAAACACAACATCCATGCCTCACCGGGGTCGAACCCGGACCCCTTTCGGACGAATGATCAGAGGCCATCGCTTAGACCACTGCGCCACCGGGGCGGCACTGTGCTGTTAAAAGGACACCACTGGTCTGCTTGAATAAAGACCATCTTGGTGAAGGCGATTGCGGGTAGTTTTGAGTTGACACGAGAAGCTCTTCCTGGAGCTGTGTAGCATTTTACCGCCTGATCCGACCGGCCGTTTGATAATATATAGCAGTCGTCCCTTGCTGTAGTTGCTCGTGGACGGCCTTGACCTTGCCTTCGAACACTTCCCGTATCCTGGAATAGTGTCCACAGTCTGGAAATGACGCTTCGCGACACTAGCTTTTGCTACCACCCGCAGTGTCTGACCTTACAGCCTGCATAGCTCTTCACGCCATCGATTCCGGTAAATCATGCTGTTGAGACATCGTTCGATCCGAAGACTTCAAGAAACTAAGTGGCACCATAAAACGCGGAAGAATAAAGGAGCTCCCGGAAAACGCTTTTCATCACAGTTTCTGATTTATGCATTCTGACGTCACAGACGCAAATTTACATAAGGATCCATAATTCGCATGATTTGGTTGGCTACGTCACACTCGATGTGTGTTTTTCACGTTTCAGTAAGATATACGATTGGCTTGCATAATGTCTCATACTATTGGCTTGCATAATGTGTCCAAAATCACATGCTCCCCTAATTATTTTCATTTATTTGTCGTTATGGGGTTACCGTTTGACGTTACATTTCAAAATTAATTTTATAACAAAATATTAAGAAAACATATGTATACTTATGCACAGGGTAACCATAGAACAGGAAATTGAGTAAAAGGCGCATGTACACTGACGGAAAAAAAAAATCCCAACAGCACGAAAAAATAGTTGTAGAGGAATGAAATGGCGGCAATACATTTGTATAGGTAACATATTTAATCGATTAAGGTTTCAAGATCACAGCTTATTGTAAGCGCGAGAAGAGCCATTTTAAATGTGAAATGCTGGTACATCAATAACCGGTGTAACCTCCAGAATGTTGAATGCAAGCACGCAAACGTTCATGCATTGTGTCGTACAGGTGCTGGATGTCAGTTTGTGGGATGGAGTTCCATGCCTGTTGCACTTGGTCGGTCAATACAGGGACGGTTAATGCTGGTTGGGGGGTGACGCTAGAGTTGTCTTCCAATGATGTCCCATACGTGCTCGATTGGTGAAAAACCTGGTGATCTAGCAGGCCATGGCAACATGTCGACACTCTGTAGAGCATGTTGGGTTACAACAGCGGTATGCGGGCGAGCGTCATCCAGTTGGAAAGCAACCCCTGGAATGCTGTTCATGAATGGCAGCACAACAGGTTGAATCACCAGACCGACGTACAACTGTGCCGTCAAGGTGCGTGGGATAACCACGAGAGTGCTCCTGCTGTCATAGGAAATTGCTCCCCAGACCAAAACTCCAGGTGTAGGTCCAATGTGTCTCGGCCGCAGACAGATTGGTTGCAGGCGCTCACCTGGCCTCCTTCTAACCAACACACGGCCATCACTGGCACCCAGGCAGAACCGGCTTTCATCAGAAAACACAACAGATCTCCACTCCGTCCTCCAATGAGCTCTAGCTTGACACCACTGACGTCGCAAACGGCAGTGGTTTGGAGTAAGTGGAATGCACGCTACAGGGCGTCTGGCTCGGAGCTGTCCTTGAAGTAACAGATTTGTAACAGTTCGTTGTGTCACTGTGGTGGCAACTGCAGCTCGAATTGCTGCCGCAGACGTGGTACGATGCGCCACGGCCATACGCCGTACACGGCGGTCTTCCCTCTCAGTAGTGCCACGTGGCCGGCCGGAACCCGGTCTTCTTGAGGCAGTACCTTCCCTTGACCACCGCTGCCAACAATCATGCACAGTGGCGACATTCCTGCCAAGTCGTTCTGCAATATTGCGGAAAGAAAATCCACCTTCTCGTAGCCCTATTACACGACCTCGTTCAAACTCCGTGAGCTGTTGATAATGGCTTCTTCGTCTTCTTAAAGGAATTGTTGACTAACATCAACACCCTACGTCGAATCTCAACGATAACGCTCACGAACGTTACAGCGCGTATTTACAGCAAACCTGCTTTGCATGTTCCGAGGCGCTACCAGCGCCACACGTATGCGCCGAGGTCGAAATTTGCATAGACGTCATCTTACAGATGTACTCTCACCGCCTACCAACTGTCGTTTATCTAACACAACCCCTTCTTGGTGTTGGGATTTTTTTTTTTTTTTTAGTCTGTGTATATATATATCCTGAGTGAATCCCAATTCCCCTAAAGTGCGTAGTCAAGCCAAACATCCTGCAGATATAAAATTTACGCATATGTGGTCTGATTAATAATTTTGTACTATTAAACTTTATATTTTAGTTTGTTAGCAAATTTTTTTTTTTTAGTTGTTTTAGAAAATAATTATTGATATGTGTTAGTTTGCAAGGTAGGTTATTCCACAACACCATTCCCTAAATCTTTGTTGGGTTAAAGTGTTAGGCATTGGTAACAAAAATGCATTTCTGTTTCTTGTTTGATAGTCGAGACCCACAGTGTTCAGCTGAATTAAATGTTTATGCTTATTCTCCTTTATTCATATACACAAATCCTAATAACCTATATTGCCATAATTTCTCAATATATAAAAATCCATAAATATTAATCCGTATCCCCATATTCAAATTAATTCCCCTAAAATTATTTAAAATTTTGACCATCCCATTTTGTAATTTATATAAATTAATCTTAGTGGTTTGACCCCATACTAATGAACAATACACCAAACATGGATAAATCAGACTAATACAGCATTTTTAATGTTTTAATTGTTAAATTATTTGAAATTCTCCTAATTAAACCCAATACCTCCGAAATTTTATTTGCAATATTTTGAATATTAATATTCCATTTTAAATTATCCTCAATTATTATTCCCAAATATTTAATATCATTGACTATTTCAAGGGTACGATTTTCCACAAAAATAGATGGTGGCTCAACAATCTCCCTTTTTAAAAATCATAATTTTAAGCTTTTTCAACATTTAAGCACAGAAAATTTGTATCTAGATATTCCATCAAGTTTTCAATAAATTGATTACATTTTATTTTTGCCTCATTTATATCTACACCCGCAATCATAACTGTGACATCATCCGCAAATAAAATTAAATCCTCATTAGGTTCAATGTTAAAAATGTCATTGATATAAATTAAAAAGAAAAGCAATGGTTCCAGAATTGAACCTGCGGTACTTCTATTTCATTAATTAACTTGTGCGATTTTGTTTTATTAATCTGTACATACTGTTTCGTATTATGTAAGTAGACCTTTAATTGTAATATCGATTTCTTACTCCATTATTATACAGCTTACCCAAAAGCATCCCATGATCAACCGTATCAAATGCCTTTTTAAGGTCAAAGAATATTGCAATGTTTACTAATCCCTTTTTTTCTATTATTTAATATGATATTCTGAAATGTTAAAATGGGTATTTCTGTTAATTTTTCCTTTTGAAACCCATACTGATTTTCATTAACATATTTCTCAAAAAAATTACCTAATCTTGTGTATAATAGTTTTTCCAAAACCTTAACAAAAAAAAAAAAAAAAAAAAAAGATAAGTTAGAAATTGGTCTTTGAGTACTGTACTTTGCTGAATAAAAGCACGCTTCCTCCCATTTCGGTTTAAAAATACCTGTTATGCCTGAACGCGATTTCCAGAGATTATCTCATTAATGTCGTAATGCTGCAATTCAAATACTGCTTAGTGTATTTTTATTTCTCCGAGGTTTTAGATTTTTGCTTAATTAGTGCGTGAAAAAAAAAAACTTATGTTTGGTAGCCTTAAATTTCCTAATTCCCTCGTGAATTTCCAGCTGGACTATCTGAAAACCGGATGATTCTTATGTCTGAAACTGGTAGACGCTTTACACGTGTGAGTAAACAATTTCTTTCATGTAATTACTTTGGGTTGATTAATATGCTTATATTTTTTCCTTTCTCCCTGGTGATTAATATTCTGAAACAAACAAAGAGTTGTTTTGCTTATTTGAAGGTTAAAGAACGATACACGGTATTTAAGACTTTCTACACTGTTAAAAATACACTCAGTAGACAAAAAATTATGGATATCTACCTGATAGCGCATTGGTCCTCCTGCAGCGCGAATAACAGCTTGTACACGCCGAAGCATCGACTCTACAAGATGCCAGAGGGGTTCCGGAGGTAATGCCAGCCATGCCTGTTGCAGCATTTTCTAGAACTCCGCTCGAGACGTCGGTCTAGGATCCATGGAACTGATGTTCCTCTCCACGGAATCCAAGAGAGCTTCCACAGGGTTGAAATCCTCGGGGGCCATTGGATGGTTCCAAACTCAGAAGAGTGTTCCTCGAGCCATGCCTGGGTGGTTGCTGCCCGGTGGGACAGCGCATTGTTCTTCTGAAACAGACCACCGGCCGCAGAATACGCGAAGGCCATAAAAGCGTATAGGTTATTATCCAGCACATACTGGTAGCGTGCAGCGGTTAAGGACCTCTCTAGACACACTAAGGGACCTAATGTGTCCCATGAGAAGGCTCTCCAAACGATCACAAAGCCGCCAGCGCCTTCAACGATGCGGCTATGGCCTCATGCTGTTGACGCAACACCCGCACCCTCCTGTCAACTCGGTACAGCTGGAAACGGGATTCATCTGACCACATGATGCGGCGCCACTCTGCAGAGTTCGAGTTTTGATGTTCCCGGTACCAGCTGAGGCGTAATATCGGATGACTGGCAGTCAACAGTGGCACACGAGTAGGGTGTCGGCACCCATAGTACAGTACATGGTATTCAGCGTACGCCGTACCATTCGCTCGTTGACGCTGCTCGAGTCTCCAGCATTTAGCCTGGATGTGATATGCGCCGCCGTTTCCAATCGGTCGGTCTGTACGAGCCTCGATAGTCCAAGTCAACCCCGGTTATCAACGGCGTATGGTCTACCACCGCTTGCTTTCTGGGCGATGGTATACTCGCGGTACATCATACGGTTGCCTTCGGGAACGTTAGTGTTCCTACCACTTGGACGATAGAATGACCCATCTGTCTTGCGCCGGCAATGTGTCCACGATCAAAGTCGTTCAGATCACCACGTTTACCAATGTTCTTAGATTGCGATACACTGTTAACAACCCCTGTTGTTCGCTTATTTATCGCCTGCGTTTGGTTTTGAATCGTTCTACTCTGCGCGGAGGATGCCCATGTCAACTGCCCATCACCCCTATCTCTAATGTTTTGTCGACTGAGCATAAGTGGCGTAAATTCGCGGAAAATTCCTGAAAATACATGCAGCAAAGCTGACTGTAGGTGTCAGTCTTTTAACGAAATTTCAATTTTAAAAGTTTCAGATTCTTCTAACTTCAGTATTTTGACAGAATTTCCGTAGTCAGTAATTCCGTTTGTCTCAGATAAATCAGTTTCGGATTTTTCGGTATTGTAATGTTCGTGGAATATAGCACTGTCTGAACACTACGTAAATCAGTTCTTGATAACTTCACTTTTAAGCGAATCAGGAGGAGGAGTTTTTTTTGTTTTTGTTTTTTATTGGAGGTTTAACGACCACCGCGAGCAACTCCGTGGGCTATAAGCAGTCGCACTTCGCTAATTTAGGACCACTGGCTCCAGGTAACAGAGAGCCAGCGCCTTACGACAAACCCAACGTCCATGCCTCACCGAGATACGAACCCAGATCCATCTTGGTCAAATGATCAGTAGCCATGGCTCAGACCACTGCGCCACCGGTGCGCGAATCAGGAGTCATTCAAACAACTTCAGAAATAGTTACTTACAGTTGGTCTTTATTCAGCTAAATTTCCGTTAGTACTTCAACAAGGTGAGATCAAACGAACGTGAGTTAATATCGGCAATAACACTTCATTAAGAAACACAACACTGACATTATGTTAGAACATGCAGCCTTCAAATTACTCAAACGGCAATTTGCAAAATTTCTGTATGAATACTGTGACTTATACTCTAATTTAACTTTCCTTTTTAGTTTATGTAAATTTGAGTTCGTTCTCCTTACCGTTTTTCAAACTTAACGTGGCCGCCCTAGTGGCGCAGTGGTCTAAGATCATTCGTCCCAACACACCTGCTTCTCAAAAACATTATGTATACCGTTCCGTTCTTATCTCAGACACCCACAAGTCATTCGTTCCGACCTCACGGTGTTTCCAACTATACTCTTTGCTAGGAGAGAAGATATCACGTTAAATTATTATTATAATTTTTTTCTATTGGAGGTTAAACGACCACCATGAGCTACTCAATGGGCTATAAGCAGTCGCCCGTCCCTAATTTAGGGACGCTGGTTCCAGGGAAGGGAGAGAGGTCCGTAAGACAAACACAACATCCATGCCTCACCGGGATTCGAACTCGGACCCCTTGCGGACGAATGATCAGAAGCCATCGCTTAGACCACTGCACCACTAGGGCGGCCACGTTAAGTTTGAAAAACGGTAAGGAGAACGAACTCAAATTTACATAAACTAAAAAGGAAAGTTAAATTAGAGTATAAGTCACAGTATTTATACAGAAATTTTGCAAAATCATCGATTTTGAGACTTTACGGTTCAAATCCCACCAGGAACGAAAGGGCTCGTTAACCTAGCACGCCGGGAAAGAAGGTCCTGATAAAGCAGAGCCAAACGCTCAGCGAAACTATAGTGTAGATCTTAAAATATTTAATTGTGAATAAACGTTGCTGATTTATTCTACCTAAACATCAGAAGTATTGTAGTCATAAAATATATTTACAGCATCGGGTAAAATCTACACGAAAGGAATTTTTTGCCAAAATTTCTGCCAAGCATTTCAAAATTTGTGCTTCCCCATCATGCTTAGCCCCACCCCTAACATTCCACCCAGCTCTGAGCGGCTGGCGTCGCCACTGATGGTAGCTAGGTCGACGTGCTATTTAAACTGCAATCGAAATAACAGATAACCAGTTCTTTTTGTTTCTAACAACTTCTAGAAAACACGCGCACCTCATGCTCTTCCCAACCTGCACTTTTCTGCATAGCTGTTTATATTATTTTAGACATATAATTAAAAAAAGAAAATGTCGGTTTAGCGCAACACAAAGTTCTGCTATCTAAGTTATGACGATTTTTCGCATCTCGGTGTGCTTTTTTTTTTTTTGGTTTTTTTAAGGTTGTCAGGAAATTCTACACCCTTAGGCACGTGGCTAGTGTGCCTGTCATGTCAACCGTTCTACTGCGACAAAGGAAATCGTTTGGAACAAACATGCTTACACAGCCGCCATTGCCCCTATAGGCACGGAATATTGTTTAACTTAATTCATCAAGAGACCGAAAAGCATTAAGCTGAAGCACTCGAGCTATCCCCAAGGAACTGGAGAAAGTTTTACATTTAATAGTTCACCGATTTTTGCTTTTCCAGGCATACAACCTTGACGAATGGTTAAGTGATTAAATTAATATTATACCTATTTCCATATTTGTTCTTTTCCCGGTTACAGATTTAAATTTCGTGCTTTGCTTTAATTATCAGAAAATATTTGAGAAAGGTGTTTGGAAATCGTATAAAGAAAAATGTTTTCAGTTTATGTTCACTGAAGCGGTCATTTTACTTGTCATTTTCACTTTTTAATGAAAAATAGCTCTATATATACAGTATATATATCATCATTGTCAACCGTTATCACTACTGGATGAAGGTCTCTCAAAGGTTATTCCCCAACGGTCTGTCTTGAACCAGTCTCCTCTATGTCACTCCCGCACGCTTTCGAATTTCGAGCACCCATCTTCCATGTGGTCTTTCTGGGTATTTTCCTGTCCCCTGGCATCCAGTCTAAAATTCCGTTTGTTCATCGGAGGTCCGTCTTTCTGGCAATATGTCCAGCCCATAACCATTTCAGCAATTTTACTCTGATCATGATATCTTCCACGCTTGTTATTTTCCTTATCCCCGAGTTCCTATTTTTATATTTCTCGGTTACACCAAGCATGCATCTCTACATGCTTGTAGATGGGTTAATTTAATAGAAAATTTTCCAGCTTGGAAATTGTTACTAGTTTTTGTTTATGGCCCAATCGAGGTACGTACAGTGCTCTGTCACACACACTTCAAAGTGTACCCTACCTAGACTGTGACTTTCCCTGCTCCTAATTACAAATTATGCCAGACAATACTAAAAAAAAAAAAATAGAGAACAAAGCTCAACCATTGCTTTTTATGATCAGTCAAAATCCCTTTTCACTTCCGTTCTCGTCTCTGTTTGTGAAGCTCTAGTTTTTTTGTTTTTTTTCTGCTGAAGCTAGAACATCTCCAAATTTACAGCAAATTTTAGTTCCCATGGAAACTTTTAGGAAACCATGGATTTATTACTATAATTTTATAAAAATAAATGCATTAATTATTTACATATTGGTCATTTGGAAACTAACTAAAAAAAAGTTACACACTTCAGTGTTTTCTTTTTAAATACTTTCGTTAGTCTCATACAGTATTCCATGTAGTTAACCAGGGTACATAGTAACATACACCATGAGGTGTAAACATCTTATATCCATTAAGGGAATTTTCTAAAACAGTGGATAGAGGCATAGAAAACAATATGCTGATATGCCTAACCTCCATGACCTTTCTGAACATGTCGTTGGGATGAAGAGCTAATTAATAATTTGTGCTCTGTTATAGAAAGATCTCTTAGTGTTTAACCTGGAACGGAATTTTTCCGAGCTCTACTCTTAAAGCTTCTTCCTGTTATGTTCACTATCCGACACTCATTCGTTCTGGATTCGTGGAGTGTTCTATTGTTGGCGTTCACATAACGCTCACGCTTTACTTGGTAGTTACAACCTGCGGTTTTTGGGTATTTACCCAGTGCTTGAAATGGGGCAGTATACCAAGGAGGTTAGAAGAAAGAGGAGTTGGCAACAGACCATCTCCCTGTGCTACTGGAGTGGCGCCACTTTATCAGCTGACTACGCCAATGCGCCCAATCTGAGAAACTCCTGTATATCTCTATGGGGAAATCGCGATTTTGAACGGGTTTTTCGGACCCTTACTCTACCCATAGAGGCATGAAAAAAAATTGAGGCTGAAGTATTCATTCCCATAATAAAAAATTTCCAGAAAAAAAAACAGGAATATATGTGTTGGTATTTCTTTAAAAAATTGAACAAAATGATTTTTTGAGCGGAAGTG
Source organism: Macrothele yani (assembly GCA_039090855.1). Classification (NCBI taxonomy): domain Eukaryota; kingdom Metazoa; phylum Arthropoda; class Arachnida; order Araneae; family Macrothelidae; genus Macrothele; species Macrothele yani. Next base: position 11,189,677 of record CM076992.1, read on the forward strand.
CATAGTGCGCATGGTTACTTGCATACTACCCATGTGCAAGTAACCATGTTTAAAATATAACCAAAACCCTAATGTTAAGAAATAAGAAGTCCGAAATATTCCTTCTCTCCATCCTTGGTTTGCATGAGCTAAGCAAAACTGCTTAAGCCACAGGAAGTGACGTCACGTTCCCGAACTCTCACAGCGCAGACTCCCACCACCTCAGAGAGGACGGAAACAGCTGATCTGTTTTGGCTTCACTCAAAACGGGTCCCTTCACCTCTTCTTCTAACCTCCTTGCAGTCTACGCCGGTATGTTATACCGGCACTTCTTTTGTTGCTAGTATTTCATACCAGCACTTTTTTTTTACCCGGAATTTATCTACAGACCCTTTTTTACCCGGAATTTACACACCGACACTGATTTTAGTAGTGGGAACAACAGAAATTATTTATTTATTTATTTATTTGGGAGGGGGGTTCCCTGCGTGCATTCTTAAACATAGAAACCTTATGTGCCTTGTGAAGTTGTGTGGGCACCGTAAAGGGTAGGGGAGAGGATTTTAATTATATCATTAATTTCATATATTCAATTTGAAGAGTTTCTTCATAGAATGAAGAATTGGGAGTAATATATTCAACACAAATTGTCCATTGCTTTTTAGTTTTGCTGCAATCAGTGTAAACTTTCCCCACTTCGAACTTTTTTTCCCGTAGGGCGGTGCGATTGCTATTAGTTTAACACTGAATATTCAATCTGATTGCAGTGAGATTGCTATTAATTTAAGACTGAATATTTATTCTGATTGCGGAGGTTCTAATTGCCCGAATTTCTACTTCCTGAAAGTCCCTATTGGAAGGAGTCTGCGTTTTCAGCTCTGTACCTTAAAGTTCTGGATTCATGTCCAAGCTGAATCACTAATAGTTAGCAGAGGTTCGGAAGTCTCGTTAATCCATTGGTCCCGGGGTAGGGACACCTCGCTATGAGTAAGTCTAACCCCAGTCCTCCGTATAGCATAAGTAGTACCCGCTGGGGACCACAAACAAACCAACTTTAATTGACCGTCATCGTTTCTGACTTGTGGTGCGATTGTATTCCACGGGATTGTCAATTATTTTTTTTTTTTATTGGAGGTTTAATGACCACCGTGAGCAACTCAATGGGCTATAAGCAGCGTTGTATTCAGAGGTTTTTCCCAGGAGGGGGGCAATAATTTTTTGCGGGGGCTGAAACTTGACTGATTTATATACATATAATCACAATTTTGTTATTTATATATACATTAACACAAAAATGTTCTTATGCTAGTATATCGTACATTCGAATTCTGAGAAATCTACACATACAAATATTAAAAATGTTATACCTTTGCCTTAATTCAGTAATGCATTACGGATATCACCAGGGGTGGTTTAAAATATTGAGGAAGGGCAAAATTGGTGATTTAAAACTTGCTGCACGCTAAATCCCCCACTCCCAACATTAGGAGTGGTAAAAATGTCCTCTCGTTACTACAAGCATGTTTCTGATTATTAAAGAAACATTACAGCATTACCTGAAAACGTATGGTGCAAACCATTCCCCTGCCATTTGGTTTCAGCCCCTTTAGATTATTTAGATTAGCACGTAGTAAAAAAAACTAACCGTTTGTGTGTGTGGATGACAGTGAGGTGCCTTGATTTTTTTCCCCCTCACAGAGCGTAAATTACCCACCCACAGGGGGGGGAACTTCATAGGAACAATCTCAGTTTTCTATTGTTAAAAATTAATTACCAAATATTTTGTTGTATTAGAAGCACTAGCATCACGTTAGCTACACTGAGGCTTAGCCTTATACATGGAAAGTCGACATCCAGAAGACTGAAATAAAGCTGAATGCCAGCTTCCAAAATATGATGTACTGCAGTACAAATATCTGTACTCTGTGGAAGTGGGTTTTTATTACGGAAGTAGTCTGAGTTGTCAGTGCGTGAAAAATTGCTCCTTCAGCGAAGACTGTTTAAAGTTTTATTGAAGGAAGATAGAAATTTCAGACTGAAGTCCATGTGGATCCTTTCATTTTATTATTATATTTCCCCTCATTTTCTTCTTTTAATTAATTTCTCCAAATATTCAGCTATAAACGGAAACAATTAGATTAAATATAAGGGAAGATCGTCCAAAAACCTACGGGGGGAGTCATGGATTTCCGGGGGGGGGGCTAAGCACCCCCGAAAAGATGCCTGAATACATCACTGGCTATAAACAGTCGCCCATCCCTAATTCAGGGCCACTGGCTCCAGGTAAGGGAGAAAGCCAGCGCCGTAAGACAAAGACAACATCCATGCCCCACCGAGATTCGAACCCGTACCCATCTCGGACGAATGGTCAGAAGCCATCGCTTAGACCAACATTTTTAAACAAAGGAGTTTTTGTTCCGGGGATTTTAGTTTTTCTGGCAAAGGGATTTTTTTCCGGAGGATTTTTAGTTAAATATGAGCGTACTAGCACTTCAAAATTTCCATTTTGAGCACTGTATTTACCTAGGTTTTACATTTTTAATAAAATTATATCAAAAACCTGAAGTGCGATTTTTAAACGATCATAATGCTTTCCTATAACGGTGATGTGTGAGAAAGTAAAAACCACTTATTTTTGGGAATGAAACTCGAAGGGGCGTAAATTTCAAGTCTCGCCGTCCCAGATAAGAAAAGCTTGCTACGGTCCGGGTGACCACTGAGGGGTGCTAAAATTTTTATGGGGACGCGTTAGTGGGGTGTTGTAACTTATGTCTAGAACTGTATTCTTGATCTCTCATTTAATCTCACAGATAATAACATTCGTATGTAGCTGCACATGCCTATTTCAAAAGAATAAACCCTATTTCAATTTTCTTCAGCGCGTTTATTGATTTCTGGCGAAAGCGTTGTGACGTTAGGTGTAAGTCAAGGAGACAGGAAACGGCGCTGCGAACGAGTGGTCCGACAGCGCATTACTGGTCTCGCTAGGTTGCCCGGATGATGACACGCAGCGGATGAGGACCATTGCCGCAGGAAGCGAGTTCGGTAAAAGTGCTCCATACCCGCCCTCACAAAACCCTGATTCACCCGTAGCGCAGTGCCTGCCGCCGGGTAAACTTCGTCTTTTTTTTTTTTCTGTAGTCTTTCGTTGTGAGCTGAATCTTCAATCGAGCCATTAAGCCTCCAGAGTCAGTCACCACAACCGGAGGTTTGGATCATGTTAAGAGCCCATTGACCCAGGGTGCTTGTTCTCCGTTAATATCCTACCTACCTACCTAGACGTCATTTTTTTTTTTTTTCTGATGCACTTCGCCAGGGTCGATATGATCAGGTTTACCAGAGTATTTTTGTGAGTTAGAGGTGAAAGTCGTCGGAAAACTAGAATTTGTGAAGTTACAGAACTTCGATGAAAATAAACAAACGATGAATCGATACTAAACATGAAACACATTGGTCGTGTGGGTTTGATTCTTATGAATTTTGGTTTTACTCTACTTAATATGTAGCTTATGCAAAATGTTTTAAAGGAGCTTATTGCAAACTAGTAAGATGTTTTTGTATTCAGTACTTCAGTTTTCTTTGTTTTTTTGTTTTGTTTTTTTTTGGCGAAGGGGGAAGGAGGGCCGTAGCTACAGGGAGGGCCAGTTGTCTTCCCAGGATGGTCATACCAGTGGCGTAATTTCATTCTCTAAGGAGCGTAAAAAATAGAAATGAACAGAGGATGAATAAATTTGCCGAACATTTTAACTCAAAAACAAAGTTATTCACTTTAATATCCTCTTTTGTAAATACTTTAGTTAGCCGCACACACTATTACGCGCAGCTAACCAGCTACAGAACTTTCACCGTGAGTTGTGGACCACCTCATACGGATGCATGGAATAGTCCGAAACAGTGGATGGAGGTGTGTAAACCATTATGCTGTTATGCCTAACCTCCGTGACCTTTCCGAATACGTCGTGGGGATGAAGTAATTAGTCATTTGTGCTTTGTCTCCGATAGTTGCTCTGAGCGTTTAACCTTGAATGGAATTTTTCCAAGCTCTACTCCGAAAACATATTCCTATTATTACGTTTACTATCTAATACTCATTCGTTCTGTGCTGGTTTGCTTTCATTCTACATTTGTGCACGTGTTGGGTTGTCGGTGTTCACATAACTTTTGCATTTCACTTGCTATTTAAAACCGTTGGCACTTCTGTTATTCACATAGTCTTTAAATTTTGAGTAAAATTATGTCGAAAACGGGAAGTGAGATTTTTTGACGATCATAATACCTATAATGAAGGTATGAGAAAGTAAGAACTGCTTACTCTCTATTTGAGTGGAAGTAAGGAACTTTTGAACTCAAAGGGGCGTAATTTCAAGGCTTGCCCTCTCAGATAAGAAGTTTGCTACGATCCTGGGGAGAAGGCAGTATCGTAGCGAAGGTGGCTGGAGCCCGAAGGCAAGATTTGTACCCCGTTGGAAAACAAAAACGATTGAGAAAATGGTTTTGGGGAATGATTTGAGTATCGGCTCTATCCAGAGAAATGGTTATTCTATGGTTCTATCCAGAGAATTGTGTTGTTCCAGGTCCGCGGTACCGATGTAGGAAGCTATTAAAAAATTAGCCCCATACACTTACCCGAACGCAACGGCATTCAGAGTCTGGAGTTACAAAAAATCTGGATTCAATGCCCGAATGATTTCCCCCTGAAAACCGCCATGTCCCAAACTAACACATCGCGTGGCTTCACATTCAGAACACGACACGCCACGTATTTAATCATTCTTTATATCTCGTGTAACCATTCTCATATTGAAATTGTAGTCGTTCTCATTTTCAGTTCGGTTACACTGTTAGCCTTGACAAAGCCATTCGTAGATGTGCAAAAACTCGGCAAATTGTATTTTGTTTCTTACGCCGATTAGACGGATTATCACTTCAATCTGATATCCAATTGTTCCCAAACTACAAAAAATAAGTGCTGTACTAAAAAAAAAATACCATAATATAGAAGTTTTCCTAATATTTTGGCTTTTAACAAAATACCAGGGAGAATCTTTGTATAAGAGACTAATTAGTTATCAAGATTTAAAAAAATATTTCATGATAACCAACAGGAGTTTAAAAAAATAGGCAGAGGGTGTTGTGTAATTTTCAGTCTTCGTCAGCTTTTTCTCTTCAGACCAGTTCTGAGTTGAGTCCTGCCGATTGAATCAGTCAAGGGCGTCGGAACCGCGTGGGAAGAGGGGCATATTCCCCCGCATACAAATGAGTGTGTCACATTTGCCCCCTCAGTGTTCTTCCTTTTAAAATTACATATGTACGTGTTTGGAAATGTCAAACATTCGGTTTTCTTTTTTTTTTTTTTTTTTGTTTAAGTTCATTTTGATAAAAATTGAGTATTAGTCCTCATTTTTCACCATGAACTATCTAGAAATCTGGATTTTTTTTTTTTTTTATTGCCATCTACTCCTGAGGCCCCAATAAATGTAGCTCCATTAAACAGTATACAGGGCTGGTTCCAGATTGAAAACCAGCAATGTTTTGTGTCTCATTAGGTGTAAAAAATGAGTCTTCCTCTAAAAAAAATGAGTAATAAATAGGGAAATGGAAGTAGGGTGAGGAATGAGATGCAAGTTCCTTCAATGTTGAATTATAGCGTCTATGGCTACAATTCCAGCGGAATTCGTACTAATCCGGAAGTATCAAAATCTACAGTTTAACGCCGTTAATGTATACAGTTAGTTTGCATTAAAGAAACTATATGGATATGAAAGCGTTTTCTTTCTTAGATGAATGTTTAATCGAAAAAAATATTGCTCAGCAAGTCTTCTTTTACAGTAGTACGATAAATTTTATGCCATAATAAAATATTTTGTTCTCCGACATCTTGACCCGCTGTCAAAAAAGGGTTTCGACGCCACTGAACTCTAAATCTTGGCGCACTGCTTAGTGCGCCAGTAGTTGAACGAACCGGCTCTGCTGTGAAACCACCCCGAAATCTGGACAACATGCCTGGTGTGCCACAGCATAAGCAACTCTTCCCATGAATTTCAACTTCCTTGGATCAGATCATATACAGAGAATTTTATGAAGGCATTGTGTCGGACCTCAGGTTTTAAACAATCTTTAGAAATAGGAAGCTAGGACATTTGGGCTAGAGTGCCCCCATAGGAAAGTTACTAGGAAGCGAAGTAGAAAGGGTCAGGAAGACGCTTTTATTTATTACCGGGGGAAGGGCAGTACCCGGGGTCCGACGGCTTAACGTGCCCATCCGACGCAAGGCACATATTTAGTGGCTCGAACGTTTGTACATCTCTGGGATCGAAATTGAGGTTCCTCCTTTGCAGTCACAAACGCTGACCTCTAGGCAATCCGCGGCAAGGTCCATGGACCAGGCGCAACGCCAGGATCGAATTAACGGGGGGGGGTCTAACAGAGCTGTACCTAGGGGCCCACCATTACCAAAGGCCCAGGAGGCAGGCCGCTACATCGCAAATAATAATAATACGACATACACTGAAGAGCAATTGAATTAGAGATACCTATCTAGCACCCGTGACACAGTGGCTCATGAAAATCCCAGTGCCTTCACGACTTTCCTCACAGGTCAACGTTACCAGGATATCCTGGACGACCATTTGCTCCCGTTTGTGCGTCTTCAACATCCCACTGGGGACCTCATCCTGCAACAAGACAATGCACCGTGCCATTGCTCCCGAATTGTATCCGAATGGTTGGATGAACACTCCACAGACGTGAACTAGCTTCTTTGGCCCGCTAGGTCACCTGACCTCAATCCCATCGAGCACATCTGGGATCCCATCGAGAGAGATGTTCGAGGCTCTGACCCCCCTCCATCAAATCTTCGTGAACTGTGGGAGCTTGTTCAGGGGTCGTGGATCCGTATGGCTTCCCAACGCTTCCAGTATCTTGTAGAGTCCATGCCGAGACGAAGCGCCGCCGTCATCAGGGCGAAAGGTGGTGCTACACGTTACTAAACAGGTATCTGTAATTCAATTGCTCTTCAGTGTACATCAGATACTCTTAAAAACATTTACCTAGCTCAAACAGCTAAAAGAGAGTTTGTTATAATCAGTGCCAATCAAGGAGCACCAAAAATTTATAGCACTAAACAAAATGGCAAATTAAAAATAAAGATTTATTGCCTCTTCCAAGTAACTGAGCGGTCTTAGGCTCTAGCTTCTTATTATTCGTCCAAGATGGGCTTGAATTTAAGTCCCGGGTGAGCAATGGGTTTTTGGAACCAGTTGCTCCTAAATCAGGGCAGGACAACTGTCGATAGTCCCAATAGCGGTTCATGACGGTGGATAAATTCCGAAACCCCCTCTCCCCCCCATTCACGAAAAAAAAAAACGAAGTAAAGATTTAATTGCAAGGAAATTTTCTACGTGTAAAAAATCTGTATCCATACTTTAAAATTACTAGTCGCGTGGCATTTCTAACTTTAGCCGCAACATCACATTTCAAACTTTTTTGCGTTCCTATAGACTAAAGCCCGGGAGCAACGGCTCCTCTCTACCACCCCCTTAATTTGCTACGCCTCTGGGAGGGGTAACAGCCTCTATGAGCGTTGAGACTCGCTCGGTGAACTCAAAGTATGAGGGAACACCCACCCGAATAAAAAAAAAAAAAACTTCCATATCTTATTTGTGACTCTAACCAAAGTCCTTCGGGCAGTCACGAGTTTTGCAAAGCACCTTAGTAACAACTTCTCAGTACGAAACACTTCTCAAATGGCGTCGTCACACACAAATACCTATGATAATCTGCTGTCCTTGTTTAAGTCCTATCTTTCCAACCGGTCCAGTCTTATTTATAACATCCATGTTTATGATCCCTATGTTGCCACGACTTGGGATTATCGTAGAGGATCAGACTTCTCATCACATGTCAAAATCTTGGAGAAAATCCTTCTTGAATCTGGAGAGCAAGGACACAGCAACATCGTAGCGCCTAAACTTGTTCGCAGCTGTGAGTTGGTGGGGCATCCAACGGCCCTCCTTGTGAATCCGTCCAAGCTTGTGCAGGCGCTTTGCAATGGCTTGCCGTGTTACTCCAAGTTCCTGGGCGAGCTACGACTGCGTGCGACAGAAATCCGCGTCCAACAATTGTTCCAGTTCCTCATCGTCAACTTTCTGTGGCTGTCAAGAACGTTCTGCATCACGGAGATCGAAATTCCCCTGCTTAAACCGCTGGAACCACTTCTTACACGTATTGTAGGACACAACAGCCTCACCCAAAGCTGCACAGGTCATTTTTGCTGGGCTTCCGCGGCACTTTTTTCAGCTGAAACGCGAACTGGAGGCAGTGCCTCAAATGTTGCTTCTCGAACGACATTGCTTTCACAGTAGACTTTCGTCCCTTCTGTCACTACAGCTGTGAGCGGTTACGGTTGCCTGGTAAGCTGTTGGATAGCGCTGCAATCAGCCATTATCGCACACAGCTATTTGCCGACGTTCTATGATCGCTTGCGGTTAGGGGCCGATAATTAAGTTGCCCACCTAATAGAAGACAAGGTTGTTTGAACATTTCGCATTACCTTTTAAAAAAACCCTGATGTTTGTTTTCCACAAAATACCACATGTAAACAAATTCTAATTTAAAATTTTGTGTGTAAATATCTGTTGTATTGACTTCGATAGAATTTTTAAAGCTTTGTTTAATTTTTCCCTTTGCATGCTGCAATTTCCGAAGTGCCGGTAAGCATATTTTCTGTTCAATAAATTGCATTTCAATGTTGTCTTTTGATGGTTCTAATGTCTTTCAATTCCATTGCCTAGTCTTTATTTGTACACATTAACTCATCAAATCGATAAATGTGGCGCATTTTGCTTCAAAGCAGCTTTCGTAGTTTTTTTTTTCTTTGCGTGTCATTATTTTATATAACATTTTACTGTTTAAACACACATAATGCATTTCTTTCGTCAGCACATTTGTTAATTTTATTTTAATGAAGCTACTGCTTATTTTATACTTTGATGATTACATGCAGGTCCGCTAGAAAAAGTGCGGCCGCTCCGGTGGCGCAGTGTTCTAAGGCGTTGGCCTCTGATCATTCGTCCGTAAGGGGTCCGGGTTCGAATCCCGGTCAGGCATGGATGTTGTGTTTGTCTTACGGCACTGGCTCTCTCCCTTCCCTGGAACCAGTGACCCTAAATTAGGGACGGGCGACTGCTTATAGCCCATTGAGTTGCTCACGGTGGTCGTTAAACCTCCAATCAAAAAAAAAAAAAAAAAGTGCATATGATTTGTTCTTTGAATTTTTTTTTTAGCAGCAATGCTTAAAAAACTACGCGTTTCGTCTATGCAAAAGTGCATTCAGAATCAATTCAATACTTATTAAAAACTTTATTCAGCGCGCTGTTTCAGTCATACTGTAGCAACGCCTCCTGTAACTCAAAACCTAACCAGAGCTTGAAATGGGCCGGTATACAGTTTTTCTTTCACGTTTATAGTGATGAAGTTTTCAGGATCATAAAGTTATGAAATACCATGGCGCCAACTTCTGTAGTGTTCTATGTGCTTACCATGTTCCTGTACTACCTTTCTGCAGCGCGACTTCCGCAGTAGCAGACTCATTAGCAGACAGGCAAGATCAATTCTCTCCCACTCCTCTTTGCAAGGTTTTCAAATACAGTTAATTGTTTTCGGTCGTCTACTTTTGAGGGCTCGTTTAAGCAACCCGAAGCTGCAGAAAGCCATAGGAGAGGCATCTAGGGATTTGACAGGAATTAAGGAGCTATATTATATATAGCGTGAATTCCAGTTTCAACTTCCATCTTCCGCATGTATTCCACTGTGGACTTTTTTTTTTTAATTGGAGGTTTAACGATCACCGTGAGCAACTCAATGGGCTATAAGCAGTCGCCCGTCCCTAATTTAGGGTCACTGGCTCTAGGAAAGGGAGAGAGCCAGTGCCGTAAGACAAACACAACATCCATGCCTCACCGAGACTCGAACCCGGACCCCGTTCGGACGAATGATCAGAGGCCATTGCCTTAGACCACTGCGCCACCGGGGCGGCCCACTGTGGACTTAGCCGTATGACTGGGAGCCTTATCTTGGCGGATCCATATATTTGAAGTCATAGCACCGTATAAGAATGGACCTGTACCATCCTTTTGCAGCGCAACGTCCACTGTAACAGGCTCCTTTGCAGATAGGCAAGATCAATTCTCTCCCACTCCTCTTCGCAAGTTTTCCAAAGGCCGTCAATTGTTTTGGGTGGTTTACTTTTGAGGGCTCGTTTAAATAATCCGAAGCCGCAGACATCCATGGGAGGGGATTCTGGGTTTTGACAGGAATTCAGAAGAATGGTATAGCGTGAATCCCGGTCTCAGCTTCCATCTTCCGCATGTATGCCACTGTGGACTTAGCCGTATGGCTGGAAGCCTTATCTTTGTTGATCGATACATTTGAAGCCATAGCACCGTACAAGGATGGAATTTCTTCCCGGTAAATTGGGTCAATAATGTTTGTCTGATAATAAACTGCGTTAATTTTTGGTTTATTCGCAACCTTTCGCAGTTTTAACATGCCATTATAGCAATAGCTTGCCACAATAAATCCACGTGAAAAACTTTCTTTGCATTCACGTACCCATTCCGGGTATGCCTTGGCTGTGGAGGATTCGGTCGATGAAACCAGGCCGGAAATTTTAATCTTGTGGTCCACTACAAAAACACACATACCAACAGGGGTACACCTCATGAATTTCCTCATTAAAAAATTCTGTTTACTCGTAGATAAAATAGAACTGTTGAAATATGCGTTGTAAAACTAATTCAATCGTGAACAAATTTAGCAGCAATTTAAGGGTGATAGAAATTTAAAAACCCACTCATAATTAAATGTAGCATATCAAACCATACCCCAAACCGGGTGTTGTGCCATATACAGTGTAATTTGGATAATTCGAAGCTGAAGAGACCACAAAAATAATTCGAATTAGGCAAGTTTGAATATGGACACATTCAAAAATCATTTCAAGTACTGTAAAAAACAACATATTTATTCATAACATACAAAAAAATTTCAGTACGGTAAATTTACATATTTTTTGTAAAAAAAAAAAACCGTGAAATTTTGGCCTGCTTCTTGGAATTTATGTTATGGGTAAGTGTAAATTCCTCAAATTTATAGAGTGAATGAAATAGAAAGTCACTTATACATTCTGCTGTTCCTCAACTAACTTCCTTAACTGTTGGAGGTGAACCAAGGCTTCTATTGAATTTGGAAGGCGCTCTTCAGGAAATTCTGGCCGTTCCAATTCATCTGAAGATACACAGCAGGTCTTATTCATAACATCAGCCAAGGTCTCATCTGTGAACTCACCACAAACAGCTAAATTGTCATCAACTCTCACAAAAGCCTCATGCGGTACATCACGGCCTACGCCTTCCCAGTACTCCACAATGGGTATGATATCCTCGCCACCATTACCTTAATGTAGTTAAGACTCATCATCTGGGTGCTGGAATCCTACTTTTCCGAAGCACCTGGCAACAGTTTCAGGTTTAACTTGTTGCTTCATCCAGGACAGTTTGTACCCATTTCAAAAAAGTAATTGTTGAAAATACGAGATTACGAAAGTGGGGTTTTCTTGGAATTAAACAAAAAAATCGAATTAAAGGTGGTTGTTTTTAACATTATATAATATATATATATATATATAGGAAATTCAAAGGATCAAATGAAAATCCGAATTAACCAAGAATTCGAATTAAAAACGTTCGAATTAGACAAGTCGCACTGTAATTATATTTATTTGGTCACTTATCGTCTACTGCGCAACGGTATTCGTTCCACCTCTTTGAATAGACGCTTTTTTTTATATATAAGTCTACCCATTATTTTGACTCATGAACTACTATTTTGACTTGTGAACTAGTACGGGTAAATCGTTGTTTCTTTTAAGATAAATAAGGGTGTAACACACGGATTTCGGAACATCTCTGCCGGAGAATCGCTTTGTGCTCTATGTCTGTACGTGGATATCTCCACACCCTAATAAATAATAAAATTATTTTATTAGGGTGTGGAGATGATGGACCATCAAAATTATTTTAATACTAGTGCCTCCTTCAAGATCACAAAAGGAGGGTAGGGCCTACCAATGTCCATTTGGCCTATGCTTAACTGCAGTTAAATATTTATGTCATCGAGCGACCCACGCTTAATCGTATTTATCTTAATTTATTCATAACAGCGTGCTTGGGCCGGCAGCAAATTTTTCACTGAAGTAAAGATAATTTTGCTTTGCCATTTTACAGCAAACGCCCTATATGTACGTATGTAGATAGAATGAAATGAAGATTTTTTTTTTTTTAGTGACAACGTTTTAGACAGATACAAAATTCAAATGAAGTTAACGATTTTATTCATAAGTGCCAAAATAATTATTCGTTGTTTTCAAGCAATCCAGACAAAGGGGATATGAGAAACAGTGGGTCATTTCTAGAGTGGTGGCCAATCAGCATCTGTGCCTTCAAACCCTTTTCTTGATACCATTGCCCGGATTTTGTTTGTGTCACTAAGATACATCTATGCTTCAGTCAAAGTGACCACAAACTTCCACCTGTCCCTTGCTAGGTGTCTCTCATAGTTTCCTGCAGTTTTTATATCCGCTCCGAAATGTGGCGCGGAAGGAGCTTGTGCATGTTAGGCTTAAACCGCTTTTGCAAGTGTAGCTCAGATTTGATAATGCGGTTTACAGTTACCTGCGAGACACCTGCATGCTGTGCAGTGCTACAAGATTTATTGCTGCGCAAAGATCTCCTGAAGCTATTCCGGAACTTTGTCTTGAGAATATTTTTTCCTTTTTGATAACAGATTGATAAAAGGCTGGAGTTCCCAGGTGCATAAGACCAAAAGGTGCAGGGCTCAGAAGAACAAGATACCTTTTACTCTCCCAAAGAGATGTATAATTTCATTTTTCGGTCTATTTTATGTAGTTTTAGGGTCTTCTGATTTGCAATTAAATTTACAATATGAGTGTGGCAAAACTGGTTAGAGAACAAAAATGCACAGAGGAAATTTGTAGATGTTGTAGCGGTGGACAAAAGTATCGGCACACCTGGTATGTTTGAAAAAAAAAGTGAAAAATAGTTGGAAAAACAATTTTTCTCAAAACAAAAACCATGTATGTACAGTTAAGAATAATGCAAAGCATGCTATAGCAATTTAAAAAAAGGTTTCAAAATAAAATAAAATTAATATTTTGTAGTGAACCCTTGTTCATAATAACAGTCTCTTTGACATTTACTGCACTCATTTGAGTTGTTAAAGAGGAAATTTTTTACCATTCTTCAAAGAGAAGTCTTTTCAAATGCTCCATTGTTAAGTATCACATGTTTCTCACTCTATCGTAGAGTTCTTTAAATAAATTTTCGATAGGATTCAAATCAGGGGACTGTGGGGGATGTTTGAGGGTGTGGAACGTACGATAAAATATCCATTGACGGATAATATAAGCCGTATGTTTTGGGGTCATTGTCCTGCTGGAAGTAAAAGTCACTATCCAAATTCAGTTTATCCGCACTTTGCTGCAGATTTTCCTGGAGAATATTCAAATACACTATTTTGTCCATTGCACCATTAATGAATACAAGTTTCTCTACACCAGCAGCCGACATGCGATCCCGCAGCATCCCCCTCGAACCCCAATGCTTTAAAGTGGCTTGAAGATCCTCCTCTTGCAGCTCTGTCTTGGGCTTTCTGCAAACGAAATTCTTTCCATTGCAGCTCATTAGAGTAAATTTACTCTCGTCTCAAAACACTAGACCAAGATACCTGTATTTAAATGCTCTTTTGCAAAGACAACTCTCTTCTTCCGAGAAGTTTTACTGACGTACGGATTTCTTCTGGCTACTCTTGTCCTGTAACCCCCGCACGATGAAGGACTCTGCCGACAGTTTTGGGAAGAAGAACCATGCTCTAATCTCCCTTTAGCATTGTTGCAACTTCAGTTGACGTAATTTTTGGATTTTTCACGGTGGGATGGACTACATTTCGCTCTCTTTCGGGGGTAGACTTCCGCGGGCGGCCACATCTAGGTTTATTTTCCAAGCTGAGAGTGGATTTAAAACGCTTCATTACATTTCTGACCTTGAATAGAATCTTTTGAACTATTTTCCTGATTTCTTCTTATGATTTTGTTAAAATCATGCAAACGTATGATTTTTCTTTATTGTTTCAGCGCTATTTATTTCGGTAGTAACAAGCAAATAGATCGAAATAACAATTTTCACGCCTGATAAGGATGGAAGAGACTTCGAGTTTTATATATCTACCTTATTGGGCATGTGACATGACTTAAGCGAAATTGATTTGCATAAATATCACTGCCAATACTTTCGTCTGTGCAAATACTTTAGAGTTTTCAAATGCTAAAAGTGTGTAAACAATATTTCTTCAGCGTTATTACGTGACGAGTAACATGTAATTATTATGCGGCCAGTTCATTGGGCTACAATTTGTTTTTACAATGAATTTTATACAGTAACTTTAGGAATCTGCTGTGTGCCAATACTTTTGTCCACCACTGTATGTTATTTTTAGAGACAATTTTTGTTTACCCCATCTTAAGAAACAGCTATATCCATGCGTTATGGGCGGCGGAACTCAATCATCACAGAAGGGTGCAACTTTTTTTCTTTCTTTGGAGTTTGTTTAACGACCACCGTGAGCAACTCAGTGGGCTGTAGCAGTCACCCGTCTCTAATTTAGAGTCACTGGTTTCAGGGAAGGAAAAGAGCCAGTGCCGTAAGACAAACAATATCCATGCCTCACTGGGATTCGAACCTGCACCCATCACGGACGAATGGTCAAAATCCAGCGCTTATACCACTGTGCCACGGGGCGGCTGGGTACAACTTCGAGTTAAAACAATTAAAAAAAGATGGAAATAAAACCCGTAGGATATACTACTGTATATGTATTTTCTCGTACATATTGTCATCAACCATTGTCAACCCACTGCTGGATGGAGGCCTCCCCAAGTCTCTTCCACAACTTCATGTCTTGAGCATCTCTCTTCCAAGTCACTCCAGCATGCTTTCGAATCAGGTGGTCTTCTGGATCTTCTCCCTTTGGTGTCCATTCTAATATTTCAGTTGTTCATCGGTGATCAGTTTTAGCAATATATCCAGCCTACTGCCATTTGAGAACTTTTAACGATCTTTTTTAAACTGAGGAACACTAAGTTGAGTAAACTTTTCAACTTGTTTGTGCAAAATCAGTTTTCAAAATTGCGCTTGAAACGTTTTCCCGAAAGCTGCGAAACGTGGTGACGGTCTCCACGAATTCTTCATAAAAAAAAAAAAACAATAACGTTAAAGTCATGGGAACCACAAAATTTCAAGACATTTCGTAAGAAGACTCTCGTACGGTGGGGGGGGGGCACGAAATTCCAGGGGAGTCTGGACCCCCGTGTCCCCTACCTTCCGCCGCCCATAACTTATGGGTATATCTTTAGGGGTATAATCCAATTGCATGCAAATATTCGGTGACAGCTCGGACCTACAACTTCAGTTGCAGGTTTTCGTTAACATTTTACCGTTGGGCAGCTGTAATAAATTAGTAAACATGGTAAAGTTATGTGAGCAAAGGAAGGAAGGTTTGATTGGTACATATACGTGATATGCAATTTTTAGCTCAGCCACCGCACGTAGTTACCTTCGTCTGAAAGGAATTACTCTTTTCATTAATGCAGAGTTTCTGCTTTGTGAAATAATGTTTGCAAGCACCAAATCGTGAAACAAAACTGTAAACATCAAAGTTACTCGGATTTATGCATCCTGTAATATGATGCTAAGAGCTTGACGCAAACAATGGGCGTTTCACTGCGGTCTCGTGTGACTATATTTCCTTTTCGGTGGACAATGACAACTACACGCAGGTATTTTATGACCACGTCTAGAGCATATGATTAAATTTATTTTATTGGTAAAAATGAAGCGATCAGAATCTGAAAGGTTCTAGTGTGACACAAAGCAACGCCTAAACGAATACTACTTCCTTTGACTGCCTTTGTTGAGAACCTGTTCCACAAGAGCTGCTACGTCCATTTCTATGCATATGCTAATTTACCGTGCAACTGTGCTGTACCACTGAGTTACGTGAATGTCGTAAGACGTCGGAATGCGTCGTTAAGGTCAACGCCTTGAAATGTTTAAGCTTTAACGCACTTCCGGTGGAGTTATATTTTTGTATTACAATAAACTCTGAATGTCTCAATCGTTGGGAACTTGAATTTTAGGATCAACTAATGTGGAAATGGAGTAAATAAATCATAACCCCTTTTCGATACCAGGAGTCAAGTTTTAATACAACGATAATATAAGCAGTAGGCATTTCTACGCCGGGGGCAGACTACAAAATATTGCACCCCATCAGTCTTTTGGGTTAGGGGGGGGGGGCAGCGACCTTCATGTGCACCTCTAAGGGCTGTAAAGCAATCGCTCGTCCCTTATCTGGGGCGCTGGCCTCAAACTAGAGATGAGTTCGTGCTCAATTTTAGGAGCCCGGACCCGGATTCTTGGAAAATTTGCTTATCAAGGCTTGCATTTATGCATTATACACTGGCCAAAGATATGGCCCAAGCAAGGATTAGTTTAAAAATCATTAGTTTAAAAAGTTTAGTTTAGTTAATCCACTTCACAATATTAATGTTTTTAGAAATACTACGCATAAAGCCAAATGTTCTAAAACGTGGATTTCAAAATAAATAAATAATCAACGTGCCCTTCTACCGTACCAGAGGAATCAGTAATTTTGGTAAAAGCTGAAGAAAAGAAAAACGTTCAGAAACGAAAAAATCCATTCTTTATTTCTTTTTGATTTCTAAATTTACTTTTATTTTGAATAAATTGCATTATAAAACGTACAACGCCGTACAGACAGTTGCAAGTGTTTGAAATTTTGACTCTAGAAAACTAATCTTTGCAATATAATTTACATATAGGCTAATTGGTAAAGGTAGTTTAGAGTGATGTATAGGAGAATATAAAAAAAAGCATGTAGGGAAATTTCCAAAATTAAAAAAAAATGTAAAAGCATTTCAGACCAGATTATTCTGCATTTTGTAACATTAACCAAGCTTTGCGCTTAATAGTATAATAATCACAATATTATCATATGTGTGTGCAGTTTCCAGATAAAGTTCATCATGAAAAAAGACAGAATTGCATCTAATGTCTCAGCGCTTCAACTTGATCTTTTCTCTAAAACTCGACCTGCTGCACTAAAAACCAACGTCACCACAAAAATCGCGGGAGTGAGGAAATTTAAAAAATAAATAATTCTTCTAACTACACAATTTTGGAAATTAATACATCATTTTAAAAGATTCTTGATTTTTAATAAAATACAAAAATGGGAATGGGATTTTTTTCCCAGTTTTTCGATGCCAGACCTCCTTAAACTAATCCTTGCTTGGGCCATAGCTTTGGACAATGCAAGTCTTGCTAAGCAAAATTTGTCTTGCAATGGCAGCTAGCTTAGGTAATTGAAAATCCTTCCACCATGGTAACAAATCCACAATGAAATTCAACACGTGTAATTCAACCGGGCTCGGAATTACACGTGTTGAATTAATTACAGTAATGAAATTCAAGACGTGTAATTCCGAGCCCGGGTTTTTCGGTAGTTAATGAATTCTGAGCCCGTCCGAGGCAGGACCCGAGCTCATCTCTACCTCAAACGGGTGAGGCATGGATGGTTTGTTTGCCCTACGGCACTGTCTCTCTTCCTTCTCAGAAGCCAGTGGCATGCACTGACTGGGCCGCCATATTTTGGACCGGAGACCTTGTGATGACTTAAGAAAAAAAAAAAAGTACGTATATACTAGAATATTCTTGTAGAAGAAAACAGAGTTACAGGAAAACGGCAAAGTTTGTTTACCAGTATATGACAGCTTCAGAAAATTAAAAAAAAAAAAAAAAAAAAAAAAAAAAAAAAAAACGTAGAAAATGTTCTACAGAGCCAAACTCTGTTTCGGCAAACACCCTTTCCTGACTTTCAAATTTGAGACCCATCCCTTTGGGCTGATATCATCGTCCTCAGTCCAATTTTGCCAATAAACTACCCGATAAACACTCGAAGTCCGTTATGTACATTAATGCATAACGGAGAGCTACGGGGAAAATTTTGGGTTGCTGTCTTTTGGTATGTTTTTTTTTTTTTGAACGAGTTCAGCATCTGATTTACTATTTTTTGGGCCTTACGGTTACATAAATTCTTGAACTGCAGTTCTGGAAAGTCTGCTTTAGCTAAGCAAAAACACTTTCAATTTGAAAGTAAATAAAAAAAAAATTTTTTTCGCATTCTTTAGTTTCTTTAATTTAAAAATTTGCTCTGAAATTCTTGCAATTCTGGGCAGTTTGTTTTTTCAAAAGATTTTTACGGAATTATTTTATTAATGATGTCTTAAAACAGAAATTAAGTTTCGACGCATTTGGATTTTAGTTTTCACTGAACGCGATGAAACTATTACAAATTTTGAATTTAGTAACGTAATAAAATTCATAAGAATGGGATAGAGTATTCGACAGTTTCTCTCAAAGAACATACCTTACCTTTTGGTTTCTCAGCAACGGAAGTAATTTTGTTCTTACATTAAATAGTACTAGAGATCTGCGGTCCAGGAAAGTAGGTAAACTGTTAATATTGCTTCAATACAAAACATGGCAGCGATTGGTAGACTCGTGTTGAAAAGCTAGTTAAATAGTAAACGGTGATGCTGACACCTCGAAATTTTTCCCAAAGCGGGCTGCACAAAATAGCTCCAGGCTCACTAATGGAACGCCAGTCCGCCACTGGCCCTAAATGAGAGACAGGAGATTGCTCATAGCCCACTGAGTGAATTGCTCGCTCACGATGTCGTTAAACTCCCAAGCCAAACAAACAAATTCAAACTTCGACTTTTTGTGCAGCTTTTTCCAACTAGTTCGTACCTTCGGTACCACATTAAACGGACCGAATGCAGTTTTTTTTTTTTTTTTTTCGTTTCAAATTGGGAGTTTAACGACCACCGTGAGCAACTATATTGGGCTGTAAACAGTCGCCCGTCTTTAATGCAGGGCTACTAGTTCCAGGAAAGGGAGAAAGCCAGTGCCGTAAGGTAAACACAACATCCATGCCACACCGGGATTCGAACCCATCTGACTAATGGTCGCAAGCTAGCGCTTTGACCACTGCGCCACCGGGGCTGCCCGAATGCAGCTTGTAGTCATAGTTCGCAGCCGCAATGATAGAATATCCCCCGAAAATCTTCAATGTGAACGACATCCCTCCCTATCTTGCAATACACATCCATGTTCATAAAAAAGTAACACCTAAAATGAACCGAGTTTGATTTTTACAGGATACGCTAATCAGGAAATACCGCAGAAATGATTAGTATTTCGGCGTCATAGGTGCATCTAGGCAAGCAGATCGCGCAACGTCACAAATCGGGAACCGGCCGTTTTTCTATTATAAGCCCCGAGTTGCTCGGTCGGCATGTCAGTGCTTGGTCAGCAATGGGTAAGGATGCTTCATCGTCGTGTAAGACAGTCCTACAGTCACATCAGCAAGTTCGACAGAGGTCTCATTATCGGCATGAGCGACTAGTATGCTTTCCTCTGGGAGACTGCCGGACGTGTCGGGGGCAGTGTGTCCGTCATGGCAAGAGGGTACAAGAAATGGTACGAAGAAGGACATATGACACGAAGAGAAGGTTCTGGAAGTCGTAGACAGACAATGCCGTGGGACAACCGTCATCTCATGAGGATGTCTTCGAGTGACCGTTTTGCATCATCAACGGCGTTGGCGCAGCAGTGGAGACTGACGCATTCTCCCATGTCAGCTGTAACAGTACGTCGACGGTTGCTACAATTCGGACTGCTGGTTCATCGGCACCTCCTCAGGATACCTATGACACCGCAGCAATGGACTACCAGGCTGCATCGAAGGAAGAGAGTGGCGTGACGAATGGCACAATATCGTGTTCTCGGACGAAATGCGCTTCTGTTTAAGCGAAAATGATGGGATTTTTTACATTCTATTTTTCTAGGATGACATTTTTTACCATTCTGATGATTAAAAATGATGGTATTTTTTATTATATTTTTCTAGGATGGAATTTCTCGAACAAACCCATTTTAACTTCATTTCGGGAAGAAAAAAAATCACACACACAAGGGCAATTTTTTACTCCCCCAATAACAAAAAAAAAAATGATCCATCGATATTTTTAGCGTAACTAGCAAATCTTCTGATTAAAAGCAATTTTCTGATTGACTGGAATGGGAGCAAACAAATTTTATTCTTTTTATTCTACCTTAAGCAAGTTTTTATTAACACAACAAAAG
Organism: Macrothele yani; assembly: GCA_039090855.1. Classification (NCBI taxonomy): domain Eukaryota; kingdom Metazoa; phylum Arthropoda; class Arachnida; order Araneae; family Macrothelidae; genus Macrothele; species Macrothele yani. The sequence continues at coordinate 11,210,019 of CM076992.1, forward strand.
GTGAAGTATGCCACTGGTTCTTTGGTGATGCGAGCGAGTCTTAACTAAAAAAACTACTTCGCAATGAACTGATGAAAAAACGGGCAACAAATTTTATTTCTTTTGTAAATTAAGTTTTTATTCCTTCAACAGTTGCAAAGGCATGCCTTCGAATTCTTGGGGACATAATACGCACGCGCCTTTTGACGAAAGAGAAACTAGTCCAAAATTTGGAATATTCCTCACTATTCTAAAATTACATAAGATTGAAAAAACGTCTAGGCAACAAAGATTTCATGACAAGAGACGGTCACCGTGCCCTTTGAAAGTTTATGAGGTTTAATGATTACCATGAGCAACTCAAGGGGCTATAAGCAGTCGCCAGTCCCTAATTTGTGGCTACTGGTTACAGGGAGGGGTCAGAGCCAGCACATTGGAGAGGAGCACCACCCGTGCTTCATTCGGGACCATCTCGGGGGCGCGAGTGGCCTAAAAGTTCGAGCATTCTTCGTTCCACCATATGGTCGCGAGATCAATCCCAGTAGGTTGAGTTGCTCTGAACAAATGAATACTCGCCATGCGTCGGTTGGGCACGTTAAATCGTCGACTCCGGGGTTATGGAACCCCCGATACATATAATGTCATCTGTTCCTTCTCCACGCCCATGAGCTCTCTCCCTGGAAGAGAAACAACAAAGGAGTATTCAGCTTTCATTTTTGTGGCAAGTACAGACCAACTCATGAAAAAGAAAAGTTAGCGCATAATTTTACTATGATAAAAAATTTTCCAAATTCATGGGCTAATTTGGCGCTCCTTCCCTTTGGTGGTGCCCTAGGCAACTGTCTACCTGGCCTACCCCTCAGACCGGCCTTGGCTCGGACGAATGGTGGTCAGAAGCCAGCGGCTCAAACCACTTTGCCACATGGGCGGCTCTGAGAGCTTTCTGGCTGAGGTGAATTCTACGAATAGTTATCTTGCGGAAAGGTTTTTCAGTACTTATTGTATGGCAGTGCAAATGCGTATTTTATTGTTTCATTTTACGAGAAAATTGAGAACAAATGTATTTTTTTTTCTGCTGAAAACAAGCCTCTGTTAACCACATGGCTTTTAAAAGGAAATGCCACTAATAAAAAAAAAAAGTGAAAAATTCAGCACCATTTTCCTTTTGTCGAACACAAAGCTAAAGGCGGACGTGGGTTCATTCTGGTTTGGCAACCACACTAGCCCACTTTCGCAGTTGCGCGTAAAATTCGAAAATCAACCGCCAAAGGATGTTGTGTCGAAAGACTTCTTTTAACTCGTAGGCACAAATAATTTACGTAGGCTTTATTTTGATTAAGAAAGGAAAAAGATTAAGAATTCATTGATTAATAGAACAGTTTCTAAGTGACCTCGAAACCTACCTTCCTCAAGATCTGCCCGACCAAAGCGAGAATTTTTCTTTCATTTATTTTGCGTGACCCTGTGTCACCCAACTACGTAGCTCCCTTGAACTGCAACATCAGTATTTTCTTTTTTTTTTTTTTCTATATCTATTTCCACAGTACGCATGATGTTTTTCTTTTAGCATACAAAGTACTTTGCTAATATCGATTTGGGGAGAGCGGGGGTCAACGACCACCATGAGCAACTCAGGGCTATAAGCAGTAGACAGATCCTGATTTGGGGCCACTGGTGAGGGAGGCGTTTCAAACTGAAACCCTTTTTTAACTTATTAGCCGGACGGGGATCCTTATTTTGTTTCGGGAGGTTTGAAGACCACCATGAACAGCTCCGAGGGCTATAAGCAGTCGACCGTTCCTATTGGAGGTTTAACGACCACCATGAGCAACTAAATGGGCTATATAAGCATTAGATCATATGTAGAGGATTTTAGAAAGGGAGTGTCTGACCCCAGGTCTTAAATAACCTTTAGAAATAGGAAACTAGGAGATTTGGGCTGGAGCGCCAGATAAGAAAGTGACACGGAAGCGAAGTAGAAAGGGGGAGGAAGACGCCCTTATTTATTACCGGGGGTCCAGTACCCGGGGTCCGACGGCTTAACCTGCCCATCCGACGCACGGCGGATATTTAGTGGATCGAGCGTTCGTACCTGCCTAGGATCGAACCTGCGGCCCTTTCCGTGGCAGTCACGAACGTTGCTCACTAGGCCAACCGCGGCCCGAGGGTTATAAGCAGTCGCCTGTCCCTAATTTAGGGCCACTAGTTCCAGGGAAAGGAGAGAGCCAGTGCCGTAAGACAAATACAACATCCATGCCTCATCTGGGACTCTAAGCCGGGCCCACTCGGTGTAGCTGTTATAAGCCAACGCTTAGACCACTTCGACACAGGGGCGGCCAGCGCAGATATTCTACTTTAGGTGATGTACAGTTTCTGCTATGAGAATTGTTTCTATTTTCCTAATTACCTCCACTTTTAAAAAAGTCTACGTCCGACGAACGGAAACTAACTTTTCGCATCGAACACGTCGGAAATGAAGCGAATTTTGTCTACACACACTGTAAAAAATAAGTGGTGCCAATTCACGGAAAATTCCTTTAAATAACGTGCAGCAAAGTTGCCGGCAGGTGTCAGTAGTCTTTTAACGAAATCCCCCCCCCCCCCTTTTTTTTTAACTTCATTTTCACAAATTTTCCGTAATCAGTAATTCTGTTTATTTCAGAAAAGCCCGTTTTTTGGTTTTTCCCGTATTCATACAGAAATTTCGCAAAATCAAAAACCCAGAATTTCTCAACCCTTACACAACAGCAGAGAATCCTCTCGTACCGGAGGGATTCGTTCAACGGCCGTTTGGGTTAGCTCAACAGAAACCGCGTGACGTAACCACATAGCTAGAAAAACTCAGAAGTCACACGTACGTTCAAAGGAAAACTAATTGCGCGATGACGATTTTGGTGGTGGTGGTGGTGGGGGGGGGGGTTAATGCGAGTGAATTAGTCATTTTATTTTCGGTTCGAGCTTATTTTTTTTTATTAGTTTGTAGTGATTTTATTTTTTTTTGTAGGAAGACTTATCACAAATTACGTTTTTTTTTCATCGTGATTTTTCGAAGCAACAATAGGCTTTAGAACTTTGAGATCTTTTTAAACTGACAATTACTATCTTTTTTTAAAAAAGATGCAATGTACTGCTTTATAGTATTACTTCACAAAACTCTTAGAGTGATGCAGTGGTGGGCAAAAGTATTGGCACACTATGTTTGAAAACAATAGTTAAAACAGGAAGAGCAATTTTCCTCAAAACAAAAAATATGTGCACATAGTTAAGAATAATATAAAGTATATTACAACAGTTTAAACAAAAGTTTCAAATGAATATATTCTTAGAAAGTTGATGAAATTTCCTACGCATCAAAACAAAGGACAAAAGTATTGGAACAGTTTAACATAAAAAAAACAGCAAAAATATTACAATTAATATTTTGTAGTGAACCCCCTTGTTCATAATAATAGCTCTTAGTCTCTTTGGCATTGAATGCACTAATTTTTGAGTTCTTTCAGAGGAATGTTTTTACCATTCTTCAAAGAGAAGTCTTTTCAAATGCTCCATGTTCAGTATCACATGTTTCTCACTCTAACAAAGTTGTTTTCATAAATTTTCGATAGGATTCAAATCAGGTGACTGTGGGGGATGTTTGAGAGTGTGGAATGTATGATTAAATAGCCATTGACGGACAATATGAGCCGTATGATTTGGGTCATTGTTCTGCTGGAAGGAAAAGTCACTATCCAAATTCAACTGCACTTTACTGCGTATTTTCCTGGAGAATATTCAAATACACTATTTTGTCCATTGTACAGTCTACGAATACAAGTTTCCCTACACCAGCAGCCAACTTGCACCCCCCCCCCACACACACACGCTTTAGTGTGGCTTGAAGATCCTCCTCTTGCAGCTCTGTCTTGGGCTTTCTCCAAACGAAATTCTTTCTATTGCAGCTCATTAGAGTGAATTTACTTTAGTCTGAAAAACAACACTCTAGACCAAAAAAGGCTTACCTTTATTTAAATGCTCTTCTGCGAAGGCAAGCCTCTTCTTTCAATCAGTTTTACTGTTGTATGGCTTTCTTTTGGCTGCTCTCGCTCTGTAACCAGCACGAAGGATTCTGAAACTTCATCGTGAACATACCTTTTCTTTTAACCTTCATCAGGAATATTTGAACCACCTTGTTCAAAACTTCCTTTAGCATTGTTGCAACTTCAGTTGACGAAATTTTTGGATTCTTCACGACGGAATGGACTATCTTTCGCTCTTCTTTGGGGTTCAACTTCCGCGGGCAGCCGCATCTAGGTGTATTTTCCAAGCTGAGAATCGATTTAAATCGCTTAATTACATTTCTGACTGAGAATCGACTCTTAACCCTTTCGTGACCACAATATTAAAATGTTTTGTCACTCAGAATACCACAGCGCTCGAAAATGTCTTCTGCTCCTTTCCGAATTCCATTCCCCCTCCCTTTGCCAAGTTAACAAAAGAAGGATTAGTGCCCCAAGTAGCACAAAAACGTTTGTAAAACGTTTTAAAACCAGTTCGGCGAGACGTTGAAAAAACGTCACAATATTACGTTTATAAAACGCTAATACGTCTCGTTGATTCAATGGTTTTTCAACCGTTGTTATAACGTTATAGCACTGTTTTTAAGACGTTTAGATGACGTTATTTAAACGTCGTATTCCTTTCATTATGACGTTTATTTTTTTTTTTTTTGATTGGAGGTTTAACGACCACCGTGAGCAACTCAATGGGCTATAAGCAGTCGCCCGTCCCTAATTTAGGGTCACTGGTTCCAGGGAAGGGAGAGAGCCAGTGCCGTAAGACAAACACAACATCCACGCCTGACCGGGATTCGAACCCGGACCCCTTACGGACGAATGATCAGAGGCCAACGCCTTAGACCACTGCGCCACCGGGGCGGCTTATGACGTTTAGAAACGGTTTTAACAACCGTTTAGCAACGTTTGAATGACGTTATTTAACCGTCATATTCCTTCCCTTATTACGTTTAGAAACGGTTTTAACAACCGTTTAGCAACGTTTGAATGACGTTATTTAACGTCATATTCCTTCCATTATGACGTTGAGAAACGGTTTTAACAACCGTTTAGCAACGTTTGAATGACGTTATTTAAACGTCATATTCCTTCCATTATGACGTTGAGAAACGTTTTTAAGAATGTTTAGTAACGTTTAAATGACGTTATTTAAACGTCATATTCCCTCTTTATTACGTTGAGAAACGGTTTTAACCGCCGTTTAGCGACGTTTTCTTTTCGATTTTACAACGTATTTTTCCTTTCTGTATTACGTTTAGTAAATGTAACAGCAACGGTTAATCAACGTCTAAATTTCCTCTATTAAACATTGCTGTCCTTTGTGTATTACGTCAAACGTCGCAAAAAATGTTACCACAACCTTTTATCGAAGGTTATATTCCAGTTTCAAGACTTTTTTTTTTTTTTTTTGGCTTTACGTGTGCCGTTGCAAAACGTTAGAACGTTTCTATTTCGTTCTTGGGTCATTCCGTATCGACTCAACACAACGACTTGACCATCTCAGATTTTAATGAAATTTGGTACATAGGTGGCCTCTATATAGATTAAGAAAAATACCAAATTTCATCGTCATATATCCACCGGTTTTGAAAATACAGCTATAAAAAGTATTAAAAACACCCCAAAATCGGAAGATTGATGGGTTTTTAAATTGTGATTGCAGCTCCCCTAATTAAGATAGAGAGATGGGAAAGGTATCTTTTTGTAGTATTGTTTATGCTATTTTATTTGATGTACAACACCATAGGGGTTAATATTTTAAAAAATTCAAATTTTAAAATTAAAATTTTGAATTTTTCAAAATGTGACGCTCCAAAAATTCGAAATTTTTTTAAAACAATCTTTATATGTTTGGCATTTGATTACATGAGTTGTAACTTGGGATGATAATGGGTTTACTTAAAAAGCTATATTCAAATTTCGCCTAACATAAGAGTTTAATGAAAAAATAAATAAATAAAAAAACATGTAATCTGAAAATAAATTTGGGCTAAATCTTTAAAAAGTTTCATTAATAACAATATAGTATTTTTGTTATTTAAAACCATTTATTTAAACAATGGTTTATTTTTAATTAATTTGTTTAAAATCTGAGTCACATGGGCTTAAAAATTTTATTAATTTCATTATTCAGAATTTGTAATAATTCTCAATACAATATAAAAAAAATAAAGACTGTGCAGTTATACTGTAGGCTACATTTTGTTTGGACAAAACTCTGCATGTTCAGACTTAAAAAACTGATTCTGTTGTTTAGATCATTGGTAACAAGACCCAACAAGCAGCAACTTGCATTCCTACCTTGCAGACCTGTCTGCTTTAGGTTTTGATGGTGATCAGATGTGTTTCTCAGTCTGCTTTAGGTTTTGATGGTGATCATGTGTTTCTTGCAGTGAAAGTGATATGTGTTTGAAAACTTTTGTGGTTGAAAACTTTAATTGAATAAAGTACATCCTTTTCAGTTTTGAAACTAGACTTTTATAAATTGAAGCTGTGCAGGATTTTTTAAGAAAAATAAAAAGAACAGGTAATGGGAGGCAATTATTTTACTATTTTAATTTTACATTTTATGCACAAATAATCAACAATGGAAAGTACAAGATATGCATTAATACAATGTTTCAATCCATATAGAAATGTGACAGACTGGATGTTGGAAAATTTTGATGACTTATCAAAGGAGACTAAAATTTGTGATTCTTGCAGAAAGCAGTTGAAAACTTTAATAATTAGTCAAGAAGCAAATGAAACCTGTGCTGATGAGAAAATGGACGAAAATTTTGCATCTATGTCAGAAGTAATTGAAACACTGAATACTTCGCTCCATGAATTGGGTGAATCAGCTGTCAATAAGAAAAAGCTAAAATCTAAATGTTATGCTTCAACCAAAATTCAAAAATCAGTTCTGCTATGAAACGGAAGCTTTTTATAAATATTCAAGAATCATCTGATGATGAGGATGAAATACTTCACGACTCTCTTATGGACAATCTTAAAAGTAATTTTTCTAACTGCACTAGAGATAAACAGTTGATGATTTTGACTTGCTTACCAGAGTCATGGAGTGTTAGGAAAATCATGTAAGAATTCAATGCTCCTAATTATATGGTAAGACAATAAAAAAAAAATTCTGAAGGAGAAAGGAATTTTGGAAAGCCTTAATAGAAAACCAGGTAAGTCTCTCTCTTCTGAAGTAGTTGTAGTATGATCGTTTTACCAAAGTGATGAAATTAGTCTGGTTTTACCTGGAATGAAAGATTGTTTCTGTTAGGACTGAAAACGGAGATAAAGTTTGTCAAACAGGCTGATTTTATGTAAATTGACAATTTGCAAGCACGAAAGTCAGTTTTTTCCATATTCGCAGAGCTCAGACCAAAAAACCGTGTCCTGGTAGGGTCTAGTGGTACTCATACGGTATGTGTTTGCACCACACACCAAAATGTAAAACTGATGATGGAAAATGCAAGAATTGGTTCACTAACGAATGGACAATTATCTTCCTACAAACATTGTCTTGCAAGAGTATTATGCAACCCTACTTCCATAGATTGTCATTTGGGGAAGTGTCCCACCTGTTCTGGGAACACGGTTTTGAGAACTTGGTTGAAAAACTAACTTTTCGCCAATGGATTACAGTTGATAGATGCAACTTGGAGACATTAAAAAAATCAACTTCAAATTTTATTGATTTGTTTTGCGAAAAACTGTCTGCTTTGGTCAGACATTACTTCATTGCTAAGCAGCAAAGCTCTTTTATGAATAGTAGTACTAAGGAAAACCTCAAGGACTCAGAATTTCTCATCATTTGTGATTTTGCTAAAAATTATAGTTTTCTTCTTCAAGATGAAGCCCAGAGCTATCACTGGAGCAGTGGGCAAGCCACAGTCCACCCATTGGTCATCTATTACAAAACAGAAAAGACTGAACATGCAAGTTTTGTAGTAATTTCTGAATGTTTAGAGCACAACACAATTACACTGTACTGCTTCCAAAAAAAAAACCTTATTAACTTCTTGAAAAGTAAGTTTGGTGACAACAGCGTCAAAAAAATGTACTATTTCTCTGACGGGTCTGCAGCCCAGTGCAAAAATCGGAAATTTTTTCACAAACTTTTATGTTTCCATCAAGATGACTTCAACATTTATGCTGAATGGCATTTTTCAGCAACAGCACATGGGAAGGGGCCATGTGATGGCGTTGGTGGAACGGTGAAAAGGTTAGCTGCCCAAGCCAGCTTACAACGCCCTTACGAGAATCAAATTCAAACACCATTTCAGTTGTACGAATGGGCAATTCAGAACATTTTTGTGGCAAACTTTACATATGTAAGTCAAGAAGAATACATAGAAACAGACCAATTTTTGGAAAATCGCCTAAGCAAGTCTCTAACAATACAAGGTACCCAGAAACTTCATGCTTTTATTCCTATCCCATTGAGTAATTCAAAAATAAAAGTGAAGATGTTCTCGGAATCAAACGAGTCAGCTACTGAAAAAGTATCAGCATTACAAGACAGACTGCAAATAACAGAAATGAGTGGTTACATAACCATAATCTATGAAAACAACTGGTGGGTAGCGTATGTTCTACCAAAAGAAGAGAGTGAGAATGAAGTTAAGGTCTCATTTTTACATCCAGCTGGTCCATCTACATCCTTTTCCTACCCTAGCCCACAAGATGTATTATAGCTTCCTGTAAGTTACCTCTTGTGTAAAGTAAATCCTTTGACTCCGACAGGAAGACACTACAATCTCTCTGAAACAGAAATACACCAAACTATTGAAGCTTTTAAAGACTATATCAAGGATCTACACGTGTGATTTCACTTCAAAACAATGATGCAACTTTTTTTAATTTTAGAAGATTCTGCTTTAAGTGACGATCTAAGTTTAAGATTAGGAATATAATTTGCATAAATGTAAACAATTCAATGCCATATGTTATTATTATTTTGATGTGTTTCTTGAGCAGTAATTGAAATTACTTTTTAAAGTCTGTTTATTTTTTTTGTATTGAATTGTGAATTATTACAAATTCTGAATAATGAAATTAATAAAATTTTTAAACCCATGTAGTCTCAGATTTTAAACAAATCAATTAAAAATAAAACATTGATTAAGTAAATAGTTTTAAATAACAAAAGTACTATATCTATTGTTATTAATGAAACTTTTTTGAGATTTAGCCCAAATTTATTTTCGGTTTACATGTTTTTTTCATTTTTTTTTTCATTAAACTCTTGTGTTAGGCTAAATTTGAATATAGCTTTTTAAGTAAACCCATTATCATCCCAAGTTACAACTCACGTAATCAAATACCAAACACATATTGTTTTTAAAAAATTTCAAATTTTTTGGTGTCGCATTTTGAAAAATTCTAAATTTTAATTTTAATTTTTTTTAAAATCTTAACCCCTATGGTGTTTGTTGTACATCAAATAAAAGAGCATAAAAAATACTACAAAAAGATACCTTTCCCATCTCTATCTTAATTAGGGGAGCTGCAATCATAATTTAAAAACATATCAATCTTCTGATTTTGGGGTGTTTTTGGACATTTTATATAGCTGTATTTTCAAAACCGGTGGCTATATGACGATGAAATTTGATATTTTTCTTAATCTATACAGAGGCCACCTATGTACCAAATTTCATTAAAATCTGAGATGGCGAGATAAAAAATGCCTTCAAATTGTGTTGAGTTGATACGGAATCACTCTTCAAATCTTTTACTTTGCATATTACATTGAAAACAAACTTTTCCATAACGTAGCAAAACCGTTTTAGTAACGTTTGTGCTCTGTAAGAGGGACATACGGTAATGCTTATCTTAAAGCTGCCATGATAATCTGTTGTATACAGTCTTGTTACCTAGTCTACAAAAATTTGGAGGTAAATAAATGAAGTTCTTAGCTAACCTAAAAAATCATTTTCATCATATCATAAAATATCATTTTCATCATATGAATGCCCCTTCACAAAACTTTTCTTGTTCCTAATAGTTATTTTACTATCACTTATTTTTGTTGAAGCTTCGTCAGGAAAGTAATGTTATAAAAAAGAAAGCATTTCTATCACAGTTACTAGTGCAACACAATCTCTCACCATTATACAGTGTCCAAGAATTATTAAACACATTACAAAATTATGTACAAAAAAAAAAAAAAAACTATGAGCATTGTCTGTTTTTCTATGTCACATATTACTAACACGGTTCCTATATTTTTGTATTGCAGAATTGTTACTCCCAGAATCCAATAGATGGCGCTAGGTGTGGCCTGATGAGGAATTTATGAGAAATGCGCAATCAGTAGTCATGTCATCCATACAGCAGAAGGCGATGTGTGTGTTATGGTTTGCGGAATTAAAGTCTGTCATTAAAGTTAAAAGACTGTACCGTTTAGAGTATGGTTGTAATCCTCCGTCAACAAATTCAACTAAGCGGTGAATGAAACAGTTTAAAGAAACTGGCAATGTGGAACATCGTGGAGGAACCGGTAGGCCTAGCGTCAGAGGTGAGATGGTTGACCAAGCTATGAAAGTTTCCGACGAAGCCCCAGGAAATCCGTTCATAAAGCAAGCAGAGAACTGTGCATTCCAAAATAGACAGTTCATGATATCTTGCACAAGAAATTAGTTTCATGCTTATAAAATTCAAATAGTGCAAAAGATGCATGCAAATAATCACACTCTGCAATACGATTTTGCTGTGGATATGCTGAATCAAGTGGGGAAACGATAAAAACTTTCTAAGTACTGTAATTTTTAGTGATTAATCCACATTTCATGTATGAGGTATTGTTTCACTTCGTAAACTATGTTTTGTTTGGATATGGGGCAGTGAACCGCCTCATGCTGCTGTTGAACTGGAACGTGATTCTCCAAAAGTTAATGTGTGGTGCGCCCTATAAAAAAGAGAAGTGATTGGCCCTTTCTTCTGTGAAAAAACCATAAATGGTGACATTTACTTGGATATGTTAGAAAATTTCCCTATACCCCAGATCAAAAGATATGAGCGTCGTTTTCCAACAAGACGGCATGCCTTCGCATTGGTCAATGTGTGTACGTAAGTGCCTAAATGAGCATTTCCCCAACAGATGGATTGGGCATGGTGGTCCCATTCCGTAGCTCCTCGCTCCCCAGATCTAACTCCATTGGATTATTTCATGTGGGGTTATGTGAAGGATCCTGCCTATCAGACACCTTGTACTGATTTGCAGGAACTGAAGCAGCATATCACAGCTGCTATTAATTCCATATCTTTTCAGATGCTTGGCAATACATGGCATGAAATCGAGTATCGCTTGGACGTACTACGAGCAACCAAGGGATCTTACATCGAAATTTATTAACATGTGTAGTTACATTGTAAGTTAGTACAGTCAGTTTCTTTCTATCTGTTTAATGTTTTGTTTTACATAATTTTGTACTGTGTCCAATAATTCTCGGACACCCTGTATATTTATTGTTCACAAGGTATACGACTTCACAAACTATGTTTTGACTCAAGTCCATTTCACTGGCTTCGTTGTGGCTGTTGCAATTTTCTTGAAAATTCAGTTGCTCATATTTAACTGAACATAAAGTAGACATTTTAATACCACTAACATCTAAGTTATTGCAACATAAAACTGAGTCAGTTGTGTTGTTCATTTAAGAGTTTTTTTGACACATCTGAAATTTAGCTGATAGATTATTAGAAATGTGAGGTGAAATAATGCTGGGAGATAAATCAAGTAGTACTTTCACAGCTTTGTTTTTAATTTTTCTTTTAAGTGTAGCTAAAGGCTATCTGTGTTTCTGCTGCAGATCTGTGTATTTATATCTCAGTTTAAGTTTCTTTATCATTTTTTCTGTATTTTTACAGAGGAGCCTTTTTATTTTGGTATGTTAGTTGGTTTGTATTTTTTCAACCCATGTGTATTTGGTTCTTAATCTTTTTTTCACTAGTTTGCGAATTTAGACTTAATCTTTGGTTGGTTATGTCTTAGTATTTCAGGAAGTTTGTTTAGTGTAATGTCCCTAGTTTATATCTTGTGCTTAGAAATTGCAATTTTTAGTTTCCGCTTGAGGGTCCTATTGTGTAACAAACAGTACGTAGCATATAAATAATTGTAAGAATCAATTGATTATGCATGTTGAAACACCTTTTTCAAAAAATTTGTATGCAAATAAGATATGAAAACAGCCACCCAATCTAGTTTGTTCTGTCTTGGGTTAAATTCTGTTGCTACTCATGTATACTCATTTCACGCAGTAACTCTTTGCATTGTTTGGCCAACCAGAAAAAAATATTTTCTTCTATTGGTTGTTCATTAATGCCATTTGTTGTTGTACTCTGACATTGTGCTGTGCTCTTCTCTTTATTTCTGTACATAACATTAACTTCAAGTTCCTAAAATGTATAAGTTCTTTTTCTGTTTCAATTCATAGGTGGTCACAAAAAGTTATAATGAAACAAATGAACAATTCATGCATTCATTTCATTATTTTCATAGGCTTCAAACACAATTCATGTATTCTGAATCATAAGAAAATATATATATATATATATATATATATATACAGTACTCACAAAAAGTTTGGGATATTATGGTTTCAAAAGGGAAACATGGTGATATGCATATTTAGTGACTACAGGAGATAGGTTATCAGCATAAATTAGCATCATGATGACACATCATGTGGTTGGGGTGTGTGTGTGTGTGTGTGTGTGTGTGTGTGCAAGCTCCGATAAAAGTAGCTTCCGAGAAGTAGAAAACAGGTCGTTTCACTGCTTGGACTACAAGTTTGCTGAATGCATTTCCTTTAGAGTAGGATTAACTTGAAAAGATGTCCAGACGACGTTTAAGTATTGACATCAGAAATAGGGCTGTTGACATGTTACATGCAGGTGTACAGCAGATTGATGCAGTTGCTGCTTTAGGAGTTTTGCAAGCTAGCTACACACAAAATTTCTACCGAATGGAAATGCTGCAGATCAAGCAGGATTTTTACCCCCCCCCCAATAAACAGGTGTGTGTGTGTGTGGGGGGGGGGGGTACTTAAAAAAACCCCAAAAAAAACACCCACTGCAAACGGTTATTTTATTTTTTTTCCAAAGAAACACATGATTTCTTTTCTGGTTAATGCTCTTGTACGTTATGTTTTTGCTCCAAGTAATTCCCAAATATATTTTATGACTTCAATAGTTGGGCTGTAGAGATAGAATATTTTAAATAAGCAATGTTTATTCACAATTAAATATTTTATTTTAAGATTTTAAATCTACTGTAGTTTCACTGAGCATTTGGCTTGGCTTCATTAGGACAAATGGAGTGCAAACGTTCAAATCATCGTGACATCATCAGCATTCTGACAGTCACTGCTTTTGGCAAGTTGTTTCCACGTGTTTGAAAGAAATCTAGTAGATGTCATGTCGTTGACAAGCCATGAGCAGTTGCACTAGATGTGGAAAGCTTCTAATATATTAAGCTTGATAGTCAAATCAGGTTATCAATAAGCGTAGCATTTAAAAAAAAAATCTGTTATTTTCATGACAATGTTGGGCTATAGACGACTTCTTCAGTTCCATACGTAAGTCATGTGTTCCTTCACATGAAAACTTAAAAGCTCTACGGATCTGTCCTATACACGAAAGTCCACATTCACAAGCGATGTGATAAATTCCCCAGTTATGTCTTCAACGTAGTCTTTTGATCCACAAAAATTTGCCTGTTTATAGATTTCAAAATAACTTTGAAATTTAAACATTTGAAAGTTCCTAAATTTCTGGACAGCTTTGTCTACAACAAAAGGACAATCTATATCAATCTATATCCTGTGTGTGCCACAATTTCTTTAAAAAAAAATCATAACTTTTTTTTATTTTTTGTTTTTGTGTTTACTGACCATGGTGAGCAATTCAATGGGCTATAAGCAGTCGCCTGTCCCTAATTTAGGGTCACTGGTTCCAGAGAAGGAAGAGACCCACTGCCGTAAGACAAACACAACATCCATGCCTCACCGGGATTCGAACCCAACCCACTTGGAAGAATCGAACAGTCATAAGCCAGTGCTTAGACCACTGCGGCGGCAAAAATCTATCTTTTTCTGCAAGGAATCCTCTGTAACGCATAGATGTACTGCACGATATACATGGGTAGAAAACACCAATTTGTTTCCATGACTTTTCTTTATGACTTGTCAACAACATGACACCTACTCGATTTCTTTCAATTGCATGGAGACAATTCACCAAAATCCATGATCATCAACTACCTGATGATGTCACATATGAATGTTTATGCTCCCTTTGTCCTGATGAAGCCGAGCTAAAGGCTCAACAAAACTATAGATCTTAAAATAAATTATTTAATTGTGAATAAATGTTGCTTATTTATTCTATAATTTCACACATGGTTTAATCCTTTAATTCCACTAATATTATATTTACCAACTTGGTGAAGTCACCAACTTGGTTTACTTTCACAGGGTGATCCAGTTGTACTCTACAGAAAGATCTACTGGTAGGAGGGGAAATACTGATCTGAGGGATATAAGCTCAAGTTTTAAAGCTACAGGAGGTTGTACTTAATTTACACTCATCTGTGTTTTGCATAACATCCCTAACTTTCCTAACTAGAGCCATGAATAACCATACCTGAGTAAAATTTAAAAAGAAAAAAAATCATTTATGCAATTTCTTTATATAATTCAACTGTTTTGAATGCCCTATTATTTCTTAATGTAAATCACATTCAAAAGTTTGCCCTCATTAGTGCTGGTAAATTATGTTTATAAAATTTTATTATGAATTATGATATACCCCCAAATTTTAATTTATCTTTATATATATTAAGAATCAAGCAAGAAGAAACAAAAAGGGAAGTAAACACTGAAAAACAAGTTACTAGTAAAGTGAAAAGCCAAAATGAGCACAAGCTGCAGTTACAATTAACTGGAATGAAATTTATTAAAAAAAAAAAAAGGAAGAGAAAAAAAGCTAAACCACTGAAGAAACCTATTGAAAGTGCTGTCATCATGGCATTCAACTTTTTCTGTTTTTTTTCCCCGACAGCCAGAAAGACTCCTTTGATTTCCCCCCCATTTTTTTTTTTTTTTTTCAGTATGGACCCAAACACAGCAAATAGCTCTAATCTCAACTTCGCATGCTCAGTAGATATGTCACTAACTCACTATTATATGCTATGCTACAAATAAATAGTCCAATATAATAATGATAATTTTACTCACAAAATGACTGAATCATACATAGTTGTTTGTGTTATTTACATGAAACTTTCATGTCTGGCTTTACTTTGCAAAAACCTCTTTGCTTCAGAAATTTTTTTGGTGCAATATCGTTTTCAATAGAAATGATGGATAAAGCCGATAGCTGTTCCTGCATCGTTGTAGATCTCAAATAAGTCTTTATCAGCTTTAATTTATTAAAACTTCTTTTCCCGCTTTCTACAGACAGGAATTGCAATATTCAAAAGTAAATCCTACTGTTGGGATAACAATGAACCATATCATACTGGAATATGAAGTTTAGAGCTTCTATTGTAGTAGCTGAGCTGCATTTGCTCATAAGTGCTTGCAAATGCCTCAGCTCTTAAAACAGTTGCTCCCCATCGATATCTTTTTCTTCACTGTCAGCATCCTTAAGGAATTTTTCTAACTGAATACACTTTTCTTTTAAAGAATCCCCTGTCAGGCAATTTCTTCAAATTATAAAGGAAACCCGAAGCGTTGAAAAGTTTTTGCAACTGAGTAAATCTTTCCTGAATGGCAAACAATGCGCTATCAGTGAGTGGATAGAAAACCATTTATATATATATGGTTCGCAATCTGTAGGAGCTTTGTGTTGCAGTTTTCATAGTACAAAGTGTTTTTTCCCGCTTTACCCTAGGCTGTGGGAATTTGGGATTTATTTCCAAGATGTACGTAACAATAAGGCTTGTCACTCAAGCCTTATTGTTATACACTGAGTTGCCACTTTATTATTACCACCCCCTCAGTACTTCGTTGGGCCATCTTTTGCCTTTAATACTACGTCGATGTAGATTCTTCGTGGCATGGACTCCACGAGATGTTGATAGGTGGTTTTTGGAATCTAAGACCATGCTTGATGAATAGCACTTTCCAGGAGTGTGAAATTGCAGGGTTGTGTATCCAGCTGTTTGATGGCTTGTTCAACTTCATCACACAAATTCTCAATGGGGTTGAGATCTGGAGATTGTGGGGGCCAGCTAAGCAAAGTAAAACTAACCGGCATTTTCCTGAAACCAATCCTGTACAATACGAGCACTATGGCAAGACGCATTATCTCGTTGAAAGTAGCCATCGCCATTGAGATAAACCATCCACATAACAGGATGTACTTGGTCTGCAACGATGTTTAGATATGATGTGCCAGTCAGACGTTGATCAACATGAATTAAAGGGCCCAAATCATGCCAGAAAAACATTCCCCAAACCATAACGTTGCCTCCACCAGCTTGAAGAGTTGTAGCAATGCATTTGGGGTCCATGCTTTCGTGCTGTTTCCGCCAAATTTTCACTCGGCCATAGGCATGGTGCAACTGAAAACGTGATTCATCGGACCAAATAATTTTTTTCCAATTATCGACTGTCCAATCCTTATGCTCCTGTGCGAAGTGGAGACATTTTCTCTTGTTAACTGCAGACAGCAAAGGTGTTCGAACAGGCCTCCTTCTGCCATATCCCATCCGTGCCGTGTACGGCGAACAGTGCGTGCACAGATCATTTGAGGGATCCTTGATTAAGATGGTCTGTAATTGCTGCACTTTTGCCTATTACCAGTCTGGACACTCCGGTCCGCCCGGAGAGAGCAGTCACTAGACGACCACACGTTGCACGTAGAGACCCAGTTTTTTGGCTGACAGTCCAGTCTTTAAACACTTTAACAACAGTGGCTCTGGAACATTTCATGAATGCGGCGGTTTCAGTGATACTCACTCCATGGCTCCGAGTTCTTACAATCGTCCCACGTTGAAAGTCCGTCAAATTGCATTTTTTACCCATCTCGTCACCCAAAAATCACTTCTACTACTGTCGCAAGCACTAAGCTTTCCCTTTTTATACTGGCCTCACCCTCTGGCGGCAACAGCGTGCAGCCATAGCTCATTTGCTTAAAACTGTCAGGTAGTCATAATAAAGTGGCCACTCAGTGTATATAAAAATGTCAACAAACATCAGGAACGAACAAAAAAAGGTTCATTTTTTCCCCTGAAAACCCAAATGCGTAAAAAAGCAGCAGAGAAGAATTCTCAGAAAAAAAAACGCACAAGAATTGAAAATGCTTCTTGTTGTTGGTGGTATATATATAGGAACTCTGCATGTGTCAGAGAAACAACAAAGGAGTATTCAGCTTTCATTTTTGTGGCAAATACAGACTAGCTCATAAAAGAAAAAGAAAAAAAGTTAGCGGATAATTTTACTATGTAAGAAAATTTATGGGCATCCCTTCCATTTGGTGGCTGCCTACCTGGCCGGTAAATATGTATATTAGCGTCCTAAATTATTTCGTCGGAAAAATGTCAGTACCTCGAAAAAGTGTGACTTAAAGATTTTAGAGTATGGAAATTAATGGCAAATGGTGCAGAAATTTCATATTTTAAATGTGTTTTAAAGATTTTCTATCATAATATTGAACTGTGAGTGATGCTGTGAAGAGACGCTGCGGTAGGCCTAATGCATCGCCAGAGGTGCATTCAAATAAAATGTGACTGCATACACAACCATTGAAACAGAAAACTTGCTGCAAACCCGCAAATCACGATAACAATGGAACGAGATAATTTAAAGAAAAATTAATATAACAGTAAATAATTATTAGAACATTACAGATTCCAGAGAGGGCAAAAGGACATTACGACTGAATCCGCAAAAATGTGTGTAAAATGGACCTTAAGGCCAAAACTTAAAAATTTTTGGACTATGAACCTCATAAAAACAAGAGACTAATTTTTATATCAAGAAAAGCAGTTCTGTTAATGAACCTTCAAAAATTATATATAGCATCTTTAACAACTTAATTCAAAAATAGTACTTATAAAATATATAAGGAAAATATTGTATTTTAATAACTGGCAACTGCAAGAGTAACCTGGCAATAAAATAAAAAAATCTTTCTGTGTAAATGAAACTTTTGTTACAGTTCCTATATATTGAGAACAGGCCTTGATAAAATCAAGAGGCCAGAAACTTCTGCAAAAACAAAATAACTATCGGAAGATGTGAAAAATAGTTGAACATTCTCATGTTAAGATAGAATTAAATATATTAATCTTAGTAAAACCTTAAGTGTTTTAATTGCTGTAATAACATTTTTTTAATCTACAAGCAAAAACTATCTGCAAAATCTGCTAATAATTTGCAAACTATCCACGTATGGCGTACGCGTGTACGTCTATATTGTGCGACTCTGTGCATCGCTACGGCGACGATGTGAAGCTTAGCTTCATTGAAAGGAAGATTCGCTGCAGCGTTTAATTCACGCTCGGACGACTACAAGTCCAAGCGCGTATTTTGTTACCACGAGAGCGAGCCGTGTTATACTCATACGCTACACAATATAGTTCGTTCATGTTTTGCCATTGTTTTTAAAGCCATGTTGAGAAATTTTTCGTTCTTTCGCATACTCGTGGTATGCGAAAGAACGTAGAAAAGCATGTTAGAAAGTACTAACATGCTTTTCTATGTTGTATAGGAAACTGGGGAACTATAACTTTCGGTTCTGGTTTGAACAGCTTCCATTCATAGCTGATTTGCTGTGTCACTGCACCTCTGGTTCTCCTGTGTTAATAGCTTGTTCGCAGGTCAGTTTCTATCTTACTCATACATATCTTTTGCAAATCGAAGAGTTTTTTTCCCAGTTTTTCCTGCCAACAACATACAGGATACAACAAAATAAAGGGTGGATGCTGTGGACCTATTTTCTGTAGCGTATTACTACATTTATTGCTCTCCTGCCAACAACATAACCTCTTTCTCTTGTACTCTTCCGCCCATCATTTTGGTACAGCAAGAAACCTTCCTTTTAAAGGACCAAAGCTTCACATTCTTTGCCGTAGCAATACATTAGGCCTACCGCAGCTTCTCTTCACAGCGTCAGACTCACAGGTCAATATTACGAAAAAAATATATCTTTAAAAACACATTTAAAATATTCAATTTTTGCACCATTTGACATTAATTTCCATACACTAAAATCTGTACATCGCACTTTTTCCAGGTACTAAAATTTTTTCAACGAAATAATTTAGGACGCTAATCTACACATTTACCACCTGGCCTACCTACCCCTTGGACCGGCCCTGGCTGGAAAACCACAAGATCGAATCCTTACAGCTACCTCAGGTCTGACCTTAATACTACTAAGAAAATTTGGGAATCTATACAGCAACGTTTAGATAACCGCATTCCATACCCCAGTATACTGGCAGACCTCTGTAATGTGTTGACTAATATGGGACTAACTGCACCAAACACTAATCAATAATGTCACTGCAAGTATGCTTCGTAGGTGTCAAGACGTTCTTCGACACATAGGTAGTGTTACTGGATACTGAAATCCAGAGGTTTGGACATTCTCTGAATATACACTTTTGTCTATATTGTGGTACTACTTGTTGTGAGCAGAAATTGCCCATTGAATTGTTTTTGCAAACACACTCTGGCGTTTGTTACGTGGCTTCACTTCATGCAATATCCCTAACTTTTTGTGACCAGTATATATATATACATGCATACATTGCTGAAAAAAATGTGTACAATCAAACTGTGACAGTTTGTACGGCTTTTCTACACAGCGTAGCTACGTGATCCAGCCTTTAATCTGTTGCCCTTAATGATCTGATAATAGAAGAGATCCATAATTCAGAGAAAGGCTAATTAGGAAGCACTGGCCTAGTCAGAAAAGTATTAATCCGACAGTGAATAGAAATAATTGTTTGTGGCTCTCTAATTTAATTGCTTAGAAAAGATTATTCATTCAGAGAAATCTGAAGATACAGACTCAACTAGCAAATACAAAAATTGGTCTATTACTCTTGCCATTTAGGAACAAACAGCTACAAAATTCAAAGTGAACATTAAATTCAAAACCAGTAGCACCAAAAGTAAACAGCTATCAAGATGGTTTTGAAGCATTACAGAAACAAAGGAGCAATGATATGTGTTCAAAAATAATATTGTTGAGAGAAAATTAATTCAAATTAGAAAAAAATCCTCATAAAACTATACTTCCAACCAAAGTAGTAGAATGTAAAAGTATGTGCGCACGCCGATAGTTTTCAAATTATTAGCAGATTTTGCTAATATGGGCACATTTGGACGTTTGTGGCCTCTAGATTTTATCAAGGCCTGTTTCTCAGTACATAGGAACTGTATCAAAAGTTTCCTTTACACAGAAGGAATTTAAATTTTATTGCCAGGTTCCTCTTGCAGCAACTAGTTATTAAATTAAAATCTTTTCCTTAAGTAATTTGTAAGTCGACAGTATTTTTTTTTTTTTATTGGAGGTTTAACGACCACCGTGAGCAACTCAATGGGCTATAAGCAGTCGCCCGTCCCTAATTTAGGGTCACTGGTTCCAGGGAAGGGAGGGACCCAGTGCTGTAAGACAAACACAACATCCATGCCTCACCGAGATTCGAACCCGGACCCCGTTCGGACGAATGATCAGAGGCCATCGCTTAGACCACTGCGCCACTGGGGGCAGCACAGTAATTTTTGAACTAAGCTGTTGAAAATACTATTTATAATTTTTAAAGGTTCATTAATGGAACTGTTTTCTGGGTATAAAATATTTCTTTTAATTCTCTTGTTTTTATGAGGTTCATAATCCAATATTTTGCCATAAAGGTCAATTTCACACACATATTCAATTGTATTTTTGCCGTCATCGGAATTTGTAATGTCCTAATAATTATTTTTTAATTGTTTCTTTAAATTATCTTATATTGTCATTGTGATATGCAGGTTTGCAGCAAGTTTTGTTTCAATGGTTGTGTTCACAGATACATTTTATTTTTATACAACTCTGCTTCCAACTTCTCCCACCCCTGCATTCCTGAAATTTGAACAAAAATTTAGTAAACTGTAACTGGAAAAGCAAAGCAACTGGCCACCTTGCCTGTGACAGGTTCAATAGCATTCCTCTGCTTCATTATTTGATAGGCACAACTCTGATATGTGGAAGGGGGAGATGGGCACATTTGAATGTAAGTGTGTACTCCCACAGTCTAACAAAATGTTGCATTGGATATTTGTATATATTCCATTTGGATACAGATACATTATGATTTCAGTAAGCTTAATTCACATCTGGTATAAAACGTGCATTTTCAAAAAAAAAAAAAAAAAGTTAAATTTTTGCGTGCCTTACGTAGACTTTGAATTGTGACTGACAATATACTTCTTGGCCACAGGACTCTGTACAGGGTGGGTTTTGAATTTTTTCAACCTTGAAGCTTTCTGGATTTAATAAGTATCTCTCCAACAGCTTATTCCGTTTGTTACTCTACACACAATATATTTCTTGCAAAAAAACTGGCTGAATGAGCCCTAAGAAATGCTGATCTAATATATGATAACAGTAATATAGAGTATCCTTTATAACTAACATACCAATAAGCTGCGTTTGTAACAATGTTTGCACGGACGCACATTTGAGTAATTAAGTATAAATTCAATACTCTCTAAACATTTGAAGAATTAGAATTTCTTTTACAACTAGCTGCATTTGTTATTTAAAATCTAACCAAATATTCAGTAGCTCATAAAAATGAAAAGGTCTAAAATTTCGTTTCCTTGAAATATATTTTTGTTACTCTTTCACGAAAATACAAAATTAAAAACGAATCAGCTGTGTTTAGATCCGAAAATCTAACAAATTCTTTACTACTCCTAGTTTAAAATGCAGTCGATGATATATATACCTGTTAAGAAAATACATGAATGTGTTCACGTGTTAAGCCTACCTCCACGTGTTACGAAACGAATACATGAATGTCTTCATATGTTACGAAACGAATACATGAATGTCTTCACGTGTTACGGGAATCTCCACGAGTTACGAAGCGAATACATGAATTGTTTTCGAAATCGAAGCCTATGAATTGAAACAGGAAAAGAACTTACCTTTTAAGAACGATAAAATCCATCGATTAGGCATGCAGCTCTGGACGATCGAGCTCAGCCTTGCCATAACTCACCGTCCGTAGTACAAGTGACGTAACAGCAGGTTAGAGAACGACGCAGCCGCAGACCAGAAGCTGCTTGAAAACCAATGGAATAAAATCTTCTAGTCGTATAAGCAAAAAAAAAAAAGGAGGAATTCAATAATCTTTATCAATTATACACAAGCTTACTGTTTTATCAACAGTATAATTTTGTTCTTTTTTGCCTGAATGTAATGTCACGCCAAAGATTAGCTGTGACCTTGCTAACATGACGAAAATGCAACGTTTAGCAAACGTAATGAATGTGACAAAATCGCAACGGTAACGGATGTAACATTTAACAAACGTTTATCAAACGTAGTCTTTGTACGGAAGACCAAGTATCAACTTTTGCAACCGAAATGCGACGTCTTTTAAACGTCACGTGCTACTTGGGGCTGGGTCACCACTCAAAACTTCCGATCTCTAGATTTGCTATGCACTGTCCTTCGGACTTTTGCCTGGGAGCAATCAGTGCATTCTTCTAGTGAGAGCCTTAGACAGATGAAAGCGGTAATAGCTGGAAAATCTTTCTTACTTTCCCCTTTTCTTGTTCTTTCTTGTAAAAAATATGGTCTCAATCTTATTTGGATTGAGAAAAATGAAAGAATTTTACATCAAACTTTCTCTCGTAAACTCCGCTTTTGGAACGATGTAAAGTATCACAGACAAACGAAGCACGTGTCAACAAAGCAAGAGTTCTACAGAGCGATCTCAGAAGGCTGAACGGTATAGCCCCGGGACAAATCAACTCCTGGTGCACTCTTTGTTTAACGACAACAATGACGACTGAGGGTGACTTCTGCTAATCCCACGAACGCCATGCAAATTCAAAGAACATGGGGAGTAGGAAATCCTACTCACGCTATCCGGGCGACTCGGGCGCTTGTAATTGTCTGCATATCCGGGGGCGTCGGGGTAGCGAAAGGGATAAACTACTTTCCTGATTTCTGAATATGCTTTGTTAAGGTTATGCAAACGTATGATTCTTCTTTCCTCTATTGTTTCAGCGCCTGTTCTATCCATTTCGGTGGCAACAGCAAATAGATCGAAATAACAATTTTCACGTCTGTTGAGGATAGAAGAGACGTCGAGTTTTATATATCTACCGTATTGGGCACGTAACATGACGTAAGGGAAATTTACTTGCACAAAATATCATCACTGTGACAATACTTTTGTCCGTGCAAATCTTGTATCTCCAAATACTTTTGAAGTTTTCAAAAGCTAAAAATGTAAATATTTTTCTTCAGCGTTATTACGTAACGAGCAACATGTAATTATTATGCGACCAGTTCATTGACCCCCAACTGTTTTTATTTACTATTAATTTTATATAACAGCAACTGTGAAGAGACAGTATATCTTGTGCAACCATAGGATTAATTTTACATAAAGCTGTCTCAGCACGATTTAGAACACTTCCATCTGATACACGCAAACCTCAGAAGTATATTTATTTATATCTAAAACTAGTATGTGCAGATAAAAGCAACTTTAAAAACAGGCAAGATCTTTTCAAGTCTTTACAAGACTCATTATCAAGCCAATGTGCAGTGAACAAGACCATATATGTACAAGCAAACGATCGTTATGCATCTGTAACTATAGCAACAGATAGGTGTACATGTACTGTAAACATAGAAATGAAATTTCTCGACAATTTATCTAAATATTCGGTGGTTTTAATGTCCTAACGTATTGACGCCGAGTGTAAGTTACTGTATGGGCAAGTATTCATTGCAACATAGATCGTCAAACCAGGCAATAAATAATGATTCCGTGAAAAATGTATCGTTTATTTTTGTTAAAAGCCAGATGGTTCACGTTTTTCCAACATCGGGTATGTTTGCCTTCGGCTACCAAACCGTGCAATGGCTGTAGTAGTTGCCCCCGTTTTGATATTATACTTATGTTCCGAAACCCGGACATTTATCGTCCGAAGTGTAGAGCCAATATATGTCACAGTTTGGTCATTAGGAAGCTCAGGTTGCAATGGTATACAGTATATACCATGCTTTTGTTCCGCGCAGACCCGATCACGGTCTTGTTTTATCATTCTGAAGATATTTGAGGTCCGTATTCCAAAACGTATATGATGTTTGTTACAGAATCTGCTCAAAGTGTTAATAATGGTTGGGTGGTAATCCACTGAACCAACAAAGCGTCTGGTAACTTTCTCGCGATGTACTCGTGTGAACGACAGTCATTAATGTTGTATAACTTCAGGAATCAACTGTGTGTCAATACTTTTGTCCACCACTGTATTTGTTTTTCTCTACGCAAAAAACTTCACTACGCGGATTAATTGAAGTTATCCTTTATATTGTGAGGAAGTTTTTTTATTATTATTATTATTATTATTATTATAAGTACCACAATGCAACCTCAGCTCCCTCTTCCCGGAAAGAAAACCGCAAATTTACACTTTTTTACTTTCTGAACTTTCAATCCTATCATGCTACTCATTTTTCAAACGCTACTGCTACTCTGGGTGAATATTCACCCCATACTTCTAATAGAGTTATAATTAATTATGGATAAATAATAACTGCTGCCTTTTATATGAAAAGAGAAAAATTGCTTTTATTTAAATTTGTCATTATTTTAACTAAATATGAAGCACTCTATCCATCATCCTAAGGCATGGGAGAATTTCAATCACAGTAGCAAAATAGGGTTACGGACTTTTTTTTTTTTTTTTTCAGTTTAAAGCAAATGCTGTACTTTGAGGTGATCTAATTTTTTCTTTACGATAGGTTTCGTGTGTGTTCTTTACAAATGACACTTTCCCAATGACTTCATTAAAATATGAGTTGTAATTTCTAGAGCCCGCAATGAAATTTTGCTCCAGGTCTACGAAATTTCACTCTGGGCCAGGCAAACGTTCAATCCGTATCTATCATACAGTTATATGCAGCGACATTACACAGGGTTGTTTAAAGGTGACAAAAAACCAGCACGAAAAAACATGTCAAATTATGGAACAGAAAACTACGTTAGTAGTAATGCAATATAGCATTTACTATAATCGTTTTTATCTTTCCTAGTGCATGAATTTTGTAACAGCTTGATGTGGATAATCTCTCACAAGCTCTGCTGCATAACTAAAACTTTTTATTTTAGAAACTTGTACGCCATATTGACGAGGCTTCTTACTTTAATATCCTTTTTACGTTCATCTTTTCTGTCTTGCGTTACACCTACTGATCGCTGAAGGCCACTCGAACTTCTTTCTCGGCCTTGGAAACAAACAGTTTTTGCAATGCCACGACTTGAAAGGCACCGTAAAATATAACATCACGTTGTGAAACATTGTTTCACGAAATCACAGCGCATGATGGTGAAAAATAACTTCCCTATGATGATTGTTAAAACCTTGTTTGCGTTCATTTGCAGCGTGGACAACAAACAATGATCGTAGCTATCAAAACATAAGGAGGACAGAACCATCAAGACGCGCAAAAAGACTAACATATTCGTATATCAATAGCCTTAAATTCAATCTCAAGTCAGGGACCTCCCATCTGCTGTCGATGGACAGTTTCATCTCCAGGATTTGAAATAAACGATTGCAGTCTTTAGATCCTCGAAATCACTGTAAAAGATTCTTATGTGCCGCTTCTGAAAGGAAGGACGATGAATTATTAACATAGCAATCAGACATCTGAGTTGTGTGTATTATATTGTTGCTACTCCCCGGGAC
This sequence comes from Macrothele yani, assembly GCA_039090855.1. Taxonomy (NCBI): domain Eukaryota; kingdom Metazoa; phylum Arthropoda; class Arachnida; order Araneae; family Macrothelidae; genus Macrothele; species Macrothele yani. Next base: position 11,235,985 of record CM076992.1, read on the forward strand.
GCCAGATTATCGAATAAAAATAAGCTTTAAGAATTTAGATATCAGACAATGGCTGACGGCCCGGAGGTAGACATTAAAATTACGAATAATTACTTGTGAGCTCTTTTTATCGCCTAAATCTTAGGTAATGGTGAAAAGAATTTAGCCTGCAATTTAGCCAATTAAAACCAAGAAATTCTGACACATTAATTATTCATGCAACTTCAGGACTGGCACGAGACAACATACATTTGTTCAATTAAAAATAAAACATGAAGGTAATGATGGAGTCTATATACAGAGGATGGTGAAGGAGGGGCCGTCAAATAGACTCGCCCCTTTCAGGACAGCTCATGAGCTGAATTTATCAGTAAAGTTCAATTATTACTCATTGGCTTATACAAAGTCCGGCTTTAAAACAGTTCTCAGCCGACGAAAGTCTATTGGCTGACCGGAGCCAATTATTCCACAACTGGCATGCATAACAAATTCAGTACTTACAGATATGCAGTTTTTCCTCGGGTATCCATATATGGTGCACTCACTTTGTTATATGCACTCACTAATATTTGACGTATTTTCGCTCTGGAAGCGCATCTGTGTGACGACACGCCCATTTCAGAGCGCGCACTATAAACCAATGGAGAGGGGGAGTCGAACCCCATATCCCACTTTCTCCCGTGCACGGCATTCACCTGCATGAAATCAAGGATGCATTTATGCGCACCAATGTCGTGGTGGAACGAAGCCGCTGACGTGATAAGAAGGATCAGTCCGTCTGTCCAAATGTGATTCGCATACATCACCGGTCGTGCACTTCAGTCACTCGGGGCAGTAATTCCATCACTTCGTGTGACCTCCGGGATGCTGCTGCATTTCTCTGTAGAAATTTACATCCAGTACTTCGTGCAATCTAGCACCAGGAAAAGAGGCATCCCCTCCCTCCTCTTTTTCCTCGCGGTAACGTCAACAACCGCCGGCATCTTCGGGCAGAATATTTTCTATCCCCGCAAAAGTACCGCGCCGCAGGATCCCCTCTGGTCCTGCTGTATCCGAGTCCAGTCCTTTTCCCTTCACGGCTTTCAACCAGACTACTCTTTTTCGCTTGTTAACATTTTGTCAACAAATTCCTTGCTTTGTCGTTAGGGGTCTGTTTTAACTATTGCCAGTCTTTTTGTTTCCTGAAAGCATTCGGCGCGATGAAGAGGTAAGAAATGCCCGTCTCTTTATTCGGAATATGTGGTGGTCCACTCATCGACAAGTATACGGAAACACATAACTTAATTAACACTTCTTTATCCTGCCAAGTTTCGGATTAGCAAACGCCATAAGTTTTCTGATCTGTTGACACTCTTCCCAAACATCCCACATTGTACTTAAAGGGCCACCCACTGACCGCCGCGCGTAGGGATTGGGGGGTGACGCATTGCGTTCCCCACATTGAACGACGCATGTTCCACTTGAGATTTCTCCCTTCCAAGAAAAGGGACTCATCTCTTTTCTTTCTCAACGAGGGAACCCAACCCACTAGCTGTTAATTTTCAACCAACAACTAACGCTGTTCCCGCCTCTTGCAAAACCTGCTAATCGAATTCATTACCGTACCCCAAAGTCGTAACAACATTGTTTCTCACGTGACATTAATCACATCAGGAAACTTTAAAATTACAAGGGGCGTCCTAAAAGTAATGCCTCCTCCTTAAGAACTTTTGAAGTGATTTTAATGAAACTGCACTGACATGTAATATGATATATACTACCAATGTGGGAACAATTTTTTTTCAGAATGGGAAATGAAGATCACGAATGGCAGAGAAAAGCAGCGAGCCGTAATTGAATTCCTGGAAAGAGTTCTGTAAGGCTCCAGAAATCCACAGAAGACTCCTGGCGGTGTATGGAGCTGCCACAATCTATATCAGTAATGTCCGAAGATGGATGAAGAGGTTTCGAGAGGGAGAAAGTTCAGTGTCTGACAAACAGCGGAGTGGAAGACCCGCAACTGCAGTGACAAATGCCAACAGGCAACGAGTGAAAGACCTTATCACGGCTGATCGTCGTGTCACCATTAGGAGTTGTGTGATGCAACTCATTGCGGTCATGGTGCTATGGAAACATTAATTAGTGATCCGGGCTACAGAATTTTTTTTTTTTTTATTTTGGATCCCAGGAAACCTAACCCGTGAACAATGTTAGCGAGGGGTGGACATGTGCCAGAACCTCTTATGAGAGGAAGGGTGTTCATCTCTAATGTTGTGATGGGGGATGAAACCTGGGTGTTCTTTCGCGGCGGCGGAGTTATGCTGTGGGCAATGTTTTCTTGGGACACTTTAGGCCCCATTATCTCAACAGCATAATCCCTGACAGCTGTCAGGTATCTGAACATTTTTGCGGATCAAGTTCACCCATTCATGGCAACTGTTGTTCTCTGCTGGTGATTGCCATTACCAACAGAATAATTCGCCATGCCATACTGCCAGAATCATCAAGGAGAGGTTCGAGGAATATGCTGGTGACTTCCTGTTAATCCCCTGGCCTCCAAATTCACCTGGCATGAACCCAATCGAACATTTGTGGTTCGACTTGGAAAAGCAGTTTCGCGCTAAATCACCACCAACCCAGAAATGTACGGGAACAGTAGGACTCTGCTGTTGATATTATGGTACCAGATACCCCAGGATAGCTATCGCCACCTCATCGAATCGACACCTCGCCGAGTGGCCGCTGTTTTGCGGGCTGAATGGGGTCCTACAGCTTTTTATATAGGTGGTCATAATGTACGGGCTCATCGGTGTAAGTGACTAATATGTTTCACTCAATTTAAACATGACACTGGAAAATTTCTGCTCGTGTACTATTAACATAGTTGTACTTTTAAAATAGGCGTGAAATGTATTACTAGCATTAATATTTCTTGCAGTTATCAGTTCGTCTGATCTTTTGAGTAATTTCACGCATAGGTCATACTTTCGTATATCTTTAAGAGATATAGTTTTATTTAAACCATCATGCTCCGAGACCAAAGCTGATTAACACTTTTTTTAGATTTTTTTTAAACATTTGATTTTTGAACCTACGAGATTGTGTGAACGGCTCAGTAGAATCTTCGGCGAAGCGTTTGACCTGATCTGCCATTAGGTTTTGTTTTTCATGTCGTAGAAGCAACTCGGCTTTTCTTTATCTATCCATGGTTGGCCGGTTAATCCACTCAGCGATAAAAATAAAGTCGACGTCACTCTTCCAACAGCATTGCAACTGCGGATCAGTAACTAGCCATATACGTAAGGGATTCAACTTGCACTTTACCAAGAATGAAAAAAAAAAAAAGACCATCTAGTTCGCAGAGAAATAATATCCACGGCTATTTCCACAAGAGGAAGATAGAAAAAAGCAATCGTATTTGTGCGTCGATATATCTGTATATATCCATAACACTGTCACAGATGTGGAAACAACATTTTAATATCTTGCAAATTACTCTAGATTAGTCAGTTAAAGAAAATTGCAAACTGTATTAAACACAGAAATATTTTATTGAACGTTGCTGAAGCATGCATTGGCTGACTAACACCCGTTATCTGAAGCACATCGCCATCGCTCATTTGACCGAAAGATCATTTTATCGAAAGTCACTTGACCAAAACTCACTTGATCGAAAAGTTCATTCACCGAAAAGTTCATTACACGGAAATATTTTTATCAAAGTGATCATTTCACCTAAAAGCTATTTTATCGAATAATTTTTCTTAACGAAAATAAGAAATCCCTATACCGCCGTATTCATCTGATCAAAGCGTCATTTGTTGAAAATGTTAATTCGCTATTGCGAAAAGTTCGCATACCCGATTATTACTAAACTTAAAGTTGAGATACAAAACTCATGCTTCGAATCAGAACCTGTTATTTCAATCTCACCTCTGTACAAAATATTATATACGTATATAATAGAGATGCGACATGAAAATAACAGGTTCCGATTCGAAGCATGAGTTTTGTGTCTAACTTTAAGTTCAGTAATAATCGGGACCACAGTGAACTTTCAAAACAAATTTGTAACATCGTTCTTCTAATTTAGTAAAAACTTGTTTTTACGACCAGGGGCAAATCCAAAAGATTACCTTGGGCGGTGGGAGTTGTTCTGGTCTAAAAGAAAGATTTTGTGGAAGACACACACACACATATATATATCATCATCATCATCCATTATCAATCCACTGCTGGACGAAGGTCTCCCCAAGTTTCTTCCACAACGGTCTGTCTTGTGTCAGTCTCCTCCAAGTTACTCCCGCATACTTCCGAATTTCATCCACCATCTCCCATGTGGTAGTCTTCTGGGTCTTTTAATGTCTCTTGGAATCCAGTTTAAAATTTCAGCTGTCCATCGATGATCTGTCCTTCAAGCAATATGTCCAGTACATTGCCATTTCAGGGATTTTACTATGATCATGATGTCTTCCACTCTTGTCAATTTTCTGATCCACGAGTTCCTCTTCTTATCTCTCCAGGTTACACCAAGCATGCACCTCTCTATGCTTCTTTGAGTTGTTTGCAGTCTTTGTATATCTCTGTCTTAGTTAAGGTCCAGGTCTCTGCACCATACGTAAGCACTGGAAGGATGCATTGATCAACACTTATTTTAAGACATAATGGCATATTTCTCTTTAAAATTATACTGTTTCTTCCAACAGTATAATAACACACACACACATATATATATATATATATATATACTTAAGAGCAAAACTGAAGACTAAGGAAACAATTTTAGAATTTAAAACGAAGGGTGCAAAATAACCTGAAAATCAAAACGCGCAACGCAGCAGTTTTGAAAATTCAGAATACACATTCTACAAAGAAGAAACCTAAGCAAAAAAAATACATATATAATTTTGACTCACACCTAATACAACATAGAAAAGGTTATGTATCTACCTGTGTGAGTAAAAGGAGAAAAGATAAAAAAATAAAATAAAACAACTGAATGTAGAAGGTGTCGAGAATACTGAGCCTTGGCTTTATCAAGGACCAGCAAAAACTCTGCATTTTCTCACTTCCACAAAGACCTAGTTGGAAATGGGTTTCTGCAAGGCCATAGATGCAAGTAACATTCCCACCTAAAATAGTTAAAAAATATATATATATAAGTCATGTCCTCCGTAGAGTAGCATGACCTAGCACTAGTTAACAATTTCGCTTGCATCCATTAGCCTTCATGGCCCGACCCATGCTCTTCATCTGTTACTATTAAACAGAGAGAAGAAGATTAAAGAGAACTCAAGCTGTGAGAGTGACATAATAAATGGAAATGATTTTCAGCTATAACGAAATTCCAAGTTCGTTTGAGAGAGAATTTAAACCTGAAAAATAATGCAAAGGAATCCAAATTTTACATTGCAATTAAAAAAAAAAAAAAAAAAAAAAAAAAAAGGAAATGTTAATTTATACCGAACAGATTTTTGAAAGAAAACTTGAGTCTAAAACCCCCTACTCTACAACTTATGACAGCACGAAAACGAGAATAAGTTAAAGATAAATATTAACTAAAGAAAACTTTGTGAAAGTTATATACCTTAAACAGTTAGTTGCAATATGTACAAAGTATTTCAGCAGTGCTTTAAGTGCATAATTAATTAGTTATTAAGAACTTAACTACTTTGAAAAAACAGCGCATAGACAGCGCATAGAAAAGGAACAGGCTTAGCCTTCTTCTGTTCCTAGGTACCTCAAAAGACGCTCAAAGTTACAAAGAAAAGTAAGAGTTAAAGCCCGCAAAAATGTTAACAGACAAACCAATGCTTAAAAGCTGAAAAGCTAAAAAACGACAGAGAAAAGGTACATAAAGTACAAACATTGAACTTATAAAACCTAGAACCCAAAAACAAGGAAGAGAGCTTACCTCTTGTGTAACAAAAACTTTTCTCCACACAAGAGGAGAACATGGCTGACCCCTTCTGCCACTCCCTAGACGCTGGGGGGCAGTGAGGGTGGGGCTGATGGCCTCCTCATACAGCAAGAAAACAACGCGCGGAGATTTTAACCAGAGAAAAAAATGTATAAACTTAAGACTGTGGATCTGTATGATCAGAATGAGCAGAATTAACTCTCCAGAATACATGAGAAATATTATGAAATACACGAGCAGTTTATTTAATAATCTTTGCATGTATTAAATCACCTTAGTGAGCTTCTATAGATTAATCAGAATCTTATTAATTTTAATGTTGGTTTTACTATTTTTAGTATAGCTATCCTAGTGATGAATAACTAGTTTTCTTTTTTATTTGTTTTTATTTTCTTTTATAAACAGATTTTTAAGCTTTTTTTGTGATTTTGTTTATATTATTTAATTTTTTGTTTTAATAGGACCGTCATATCCATAGCACTAAGGTTCCTTTAGGTAGTTAATAGGCATCCTCTAGCCAACTTCCTTACGGCTTTGATTGGTCAGAATCATATTATTAACTGTGTAGAAAATTAAAGCAGATCTGCCAACCTTACTCTATTATTCAGAATAATTTTTCTTAAAGTTCTTTTGATGAAAGAAGAAGGAATTTCGTTCTCTAGAAAACTTTCTAATAGTATATTAATGTGGTAATTGAAATCCAAATTGTTGCTGCAAATTCTTGAAATTCTTAGGACCTGAGAAATTAGTACATTCTCAATTACTTTGGTTGAAATGTTATTATTCCAGTGTAGATATTTAATTACTTTGAAAGGAAAATTAACTCTTTTATCAAAGAGGCTAATAGATGGGTTACCTCTGTTGAGCTTAATGCTTAAGTCTAGGAACTCAAGTTCCTGATTACTGTGGTTTGTTTTACATAAGTTAAGAGAGCTGGGATAGATATTATCAAAATCACTCTCTATAACTTCTGAATTATTGATACACAGCAGATCATCAATATATCTAAAAGTGTAAAGGTAGTTATCTGAGCAGGTGGGGTGATTTTTAATGAATTTATATTCCTTAAAGAACAGGAATAGATTAGCGATATTTGTGGACATTGATGTTCCCATTGGAATACCGTTCACTTGCTTATAGAGAGTATTATTATATAAGATATGGTTATTTTTTATGCAGCAATTGAGATAAGAGTTCCAAGTTCCTACATCAACAAATTGGTTAAGTTTAAATTCTGCATACAGCTCCTTAAATGTAGTGATTATATCTGATAGAGGCAGATTAGTATATAGGTTTTCAAAATCATAACTATTAATATCTAGGGGACAAACTTTGAGTATAGTAGAAATTACTTCTGCATTATTATTAATTATCCAAAAATCTCTGTACATCAAGTTAGAACAGTTTCTAATGTGTTTCAAAACCTTCTTTAAGACATCTTCAAAAGCAAGATCTATTTTCTTTTTATGACTCCTTACTCCACTAGCTATGAACCTGAACTTCACAGGATCCTTATGAAACTTAACCGTTGCAAAAAGAAATGGAAATTCAGGCCCATATCTTCTAGTTTGTGGAATTTTAAGTTTCTTGAAGAATGCCTTAAACCGATTTTCTAACTGCTTGGTAGAATAACTTACGGGCTCGTATGTTACTCTATTATTGAGTTCCATAGTTAACAATTCAAAATAGAACTTCTTACAGATAATTGCAAAATTATTGCTAGCTTTATCCGTAGTGGTAAAAATAAATTGGTCTTGTAGTTTGGAGAGTGACCTTTTAGCTTCTCCAGAGAAAAAGAGATTTCTGTCGAAACAAAAGTCCAGACCTGCCAACTCACCGGTGAAGCTATTGATTATATTATATTTCCATTCTGCGAAGGCCTCAATAGGCTGATTGTACGTCAAACTAGTTTTTACGATGTACTTATTTACATCTTGAGTGAAGCTCTCAAGAATCCTTTCTTTGGAAATTGTGAAGGAAGGTCTGAATTTAGAGCCATACTCTAATAAATTCCTAAGCTTTTCATTTTCAACATAACTCAAGTTTCCGGTGATAATATGGTTGTAATTCTTATCATAGTGAACTGTTTCTTTATGTTCATCACAAGAACAAGAAGTAATTACAGGAATGTAGCTCGAAGAGTTAAGTTTGTAGTTTTTAACTATTGACCCTAAGGTCTTAACATATTTAAAACTTACAATAGACTGGTGCCTGTGGATGGGAAAAAAATTGCATTATTGTAGAACAGCTTCCTTACATTGAGATTATCGTAGGCTTTATTGAGGAACCTGATGGTAACAAAATTACTGGAAAATTCTTTAAGAGAAATTTTATCTTTAAGAATATGTTTAAGAATGTCCAGAACCAAAGCAAAAACATGCTTATCAACATGGTCAGCAGTTTCATTCCAGAATTTGAAAAACATTTAAGGACAGAGTGCTTGAAGGACTTGAGAATTTTGTAAGTATTTTTAACAAAATTAGTGCCAGTTTTAAAGCTTTCCAGAGTTTTTAGCAAGTTAGCAAAATCAACTTTGCTTGATGTGCGAAATAACCTCTGTCCTCTATTACCTCTAGAGCAGCTCTTATTATTAACAAGAAAGAACAGTTCACGAATTGAAAATTTATGCTGATTATGCTTATTGTCAGATAGAGTGGAATTAAGGCCATAGGGATAAAGAGACTGATGCTGCAAAATTTCAAGGGATTCAGTTTCTAGCCGAGCATAGAGGTCAGGAATAATATGTAGTACCTCTATTTTCACTTTGTCAAAACCATGAGTATGGAAATGCTCTAATTCAAAGGTGGAGTACTAGCTGTTCTACAATAATGCAATTTTTTTCCCATCCACAGGCACCAGTCTATTGTAAGTTTTAAATATGTTAAGACCTTAGGGTCAATAGTTAAAAACTACAAACTTAACTCTTCGAGCTACATTCCTGTAATTACTTCTTGTTCTTGTGATGAACATAAAGAAACAGTTCACTATGATAAGAATTACAACCATATTATCACCGGAAACTTGAGTTATGTTGAAAATGAAAAGCTTAGGAATTTATTAGAGTATGGCTCTAAATTCAGACCTTCCTTCACAATTTCCAAAGAAAGGATTCTTGAGAGCTTCACTCAAGATGTAAATAAGTACATCGTAAAAACTAGTTTGACGTACAATCAGCTTATTGAGGCCTTCGCAGAATGGAAATATAATATAATCAATAGCTTCACCGGTGAGTTGGCAGGTCTGGACTTTTGTTTCGACAGAAATCTCTTTTTCTCTGGAGAAGCTAAAAGGTCACTCTCCAAACTACAAGACCAATTTATTTTTACCACTACGGATAAAGCTAGCAATAATTTTGCAATTATCTGTAAGAAGTTCTATTTTGAATTGTTAACTATGGAACTCAATAATAGAGTAACATACGAGCCCGTAAGTTATTCTACCAAGCAGTTAGAAAATCGGTTTAAGGCATTCTTCAAGAAACTTAAAATTCCACAAACTAGAAGATATGGGCCTGAATTTCCATTTCTTTTTGCAACGGTTAAGTTTCATAAGGATCCTGTGAAGTTCAGGTTCATAGCTAGTGGAGTAAGGAGTCATAAAAAGAAAATAGATCTTGCTTTTGAAGATGTCTTAAAGAAGGTTTTGAAACACATTAGAAACTGTTCTAACTTGATGTACAGAGATTTTTGGATAATTAATAATAATGCAGAAGTAATTTCTACTATACTCAAAGTTTGTCCCCTAGATATTAATAGTTATGATTTTGAAAACCTATATACTAATCTGCCTCTATCAGATATAATCACTACATTTAAGGAGCTGTATGCAGAATTTAAACTTAACCAATTTGTTGATGTAGGAACTTGGAACTCTTATCTCAATTGCTGCATAAAAAATAACCATATCTTATATAATAATACTCTCTATAAGCAAGTGAACGGTATTCCAATGGGAACATCAATGTCCACAAATATCGCTAATCTATTCCTGTTCTTTAAGGAATATAAATTCATTAAAAATCACCCCACCTGCTCAGATAACTACCTTTACACTTTTAGATATATTGATGATCTGCTGTGTATCAATAATTCAGAAGTTATAGAGAGTGATTTTGATAATATCTATCCCAGCTCTCTTAACTTATGTAAAACAAACCACAGTAATCAGGAACTTGAGTTCCTAGACTTAAGCATTAAGCTCAACAGAGGTAACCCATCTATTAGCCTCTTTGATAAAAGAGTTAATTTTCCTTTCAAAGTAATTAAATATCTACACTGGAATAATAACATTTCAACCAAAGTAATTGAGAATGTACTAATTTCTCAGGTCCTAAGAATTTCAAGAATTTGCAGCAACAATTTGGATTTCAATTACCACATTAATATACTATTAGAAAGTTTTCTAGAGAACGAAATTCCTTCTTCTTTCATCAAAAGAACTTTAAGAAAAATTATTCTGAATAATAGAGTAAGGTTGGCAGATCTGCTTTAATTTTCTACACAGTTAATAATATGATTCTGACCAATCAAAGCCGTAAGGAAGTTGGCTAGAGGATGCCTATTAACTACCTAAAGGAACCTTAGTGCTATGGATATGACGGTCCTATTAAAACAAAAAATTAAATAATATAAACAAAATCACAAAAAGCTTAAAAATCTGTTTATAAAAGAAAATAAAAACAAATAAAAAAGAAAACTAGTTATTCATCACTAGGATAGCTATACTAAAAATAGTAAAACCAACATTAAAATTAATAAGATTCTGATTAATCTATAGAAGCTCACTAAGGTGATTTAATACATGCAAAGATTATTAAATAAACTGCTCGTGTATTTCATAATATTTCTCATGTATTCTGGAGAGTTAATTCTGCTCATTCTGATCATACAGATCCACAGTCTTAAGTTTATATATTTTTTTCTCTGGTTAAAATCTCCGCGCGTTGTTTTCTTGCTGTATGAGGAGGCCATCAGCCCCACCCTCACTGCCCCCCAGCGTCTAGGGAGTGGCAGAAGGGGTCAGCCATGTTCTCCTCTTGTGTGGAGAAAAGTTTTTGTTACACAAGAGGTAAGCTCTCTTCCTTGCTTTTGGGTTCTAGGTTTTATAAGTTCAATGTTTGTACTTTATGTACCTTTTCTCTGTCGTTTTTTAGCTTTTCAGCTTTTAAGCATTGGTTTGTCTGTTAACATTTTTGCGGGCTTTAACTCTTACTTTTCTTTGCAACTTTGAGCGTCTTTTGAGGTACCTAGGAACAGAAGAAGGCTAAGCCTGTTCCTTTTCTATGCGCTGTCTATGCGCTGTTTTTTCAAAGTAGTTAAGTTCTTAATAACTAATTAATTATGCACTTAAAGCACTGCTGAAATACTTTGTACATATTGCAACTAACTGTTTAAGGTATATAACTTTCACAAAGTTTTCTTTAGTTAATATTTATCTTTAACTTATTCTCGTTTTCGTGCTGTCATAAGTTGTAGAGTAGGGGTTTTAGACTCAAGTTTTCTTTCAAAAATCTGTTCGGTATAAATTAACATTTCCTTTTTTTTTTTTTTTTTTTAATTGCAATGTAAAATTTGGATTCCTTTGCATTATTTTTCAGGTTTAAATTCTCTCTCAAACGAACTTGAATTTCGTTATAGCTGAAAATCATTTCCATTTATTATGTCACTCTCACAGCTTGAGTTCTCTTTAATCTTCTTCTCTCTGTTTAATAGTAACAGATGAAGAGCATGGGTCGGGCCATGAAGGCTAATGGATGCAAGCGAAATTGTTAACTAGTGCTAGGTCATGCTACTCTACGGAGGACATGACTTATATATATATATTTTTTAACTATTTTAGGTGGGAATGTTACTTGCATCTATGGCCTTGCAGAAACCCATTTCCAACTAGGTCTTTGTGGAAGTGAGAAAATGCAGAGTTTTTGCTGGTCCTTGATAAAGCCAAGGCTCAGTATTCTCGACACCTTCTACATTCAGTTGTTTTATTTTATTTTTTTATCTTTTCTCCTTTTACTCACACAGGTAGATACATAACCTTTTCTATGTTGTATTAGGTGTGAGTCAAAATTATATATGTATTTTTTTTGCTTAGGTTTCTTCTTTGTAGAATATATATATATATATATATATATATATATATATATATACGGGCATATATAAGTACATTGTATGACTTACGCGTGAGAAAAGAAGGTTTGGAAATAAAAAACCCACTCCAAACAAGACTGGAAAAAGTGCAGTTGGGAAATCTTGACAGGTTTTTGTTTATGGCCCAGTCGAAGTACGTACTTCGTTTTATTTATTTATTTTTTGGTTTAACGAACATCGTGAGAACCTCATTGTGCCATAAGCAGTCGCCCGTCCCTAATTTTGGGCCACTTACTCCAGGGAAGGGAGAGAACCAGTGCCGTAGCACAAACCCAACATCCATGCTTCTCGGACGAATGGTCATAAGCCACCAACGCTTAGAACACTTCGCCACCGGGGAAGCGTACTTTGGGTTTATCACATCTTACACGCATTGAAACCTACCTTGTTCTCAATGACTAATCATACCAGACAACACTAAACAAAACACATGCATTGCTTTTAATGATCAAACAAAATCTCTTCACTCCCGCTATCAGCTTTTTCCGTTTCTGAATCTAGTTTTTTTTTTTTCTACCTAATGAAGCCAGAACAGACCTTTTTTTTGCCGAATTCACAGCAAATTTCAATTATGATAAAAACTTTTGCGAAAATTTATGCAAGGTTTTACTAAATCTCTAAAAAAAAGTACGTTAATTTTTTATGAATTTGGCTATTCAATAAGGAAAAATCTACTTTGGGGGGGGGATCACCCCAGTCGGCCCCTTCCTCACTGGATTTGCTACTGTTTAGGACAGGGGATCGTAATACTCAGCTGATTCACTTTGAGAGGAATTCTCACTTATATTGTGACAGTGAATTAATAAGTTCGTAGAGCAATCACTGCCGTATTTGGTCAGACTGACAATTTGAATGCCTCATGATTTAGTTTTTATGCAATTTTGTATTTATCAGTGTCGATCTGAATGATTTTCTTGCGGCTCCGCTGGCCGAGCTGTCTGAGGCGCTGGCTTCTGACCATTTGTCAGAGATGGGCCCAGGTTAGAGTACCGGATGAGGTATGGGTGGTGTTATCAGACTTTGTTGGCTGGCTCTGTCCCTTTCTTGAACCCCTGCCCCCAAAATAAGGACGGGCGACTGTTTATAGCCCTATGATTTGTTAGTTATATAAATCCCGAAAGAACAAAACTTTTCGAAACGCAGTCTGGTATAGGATTTGTAATAAATTTGTTTAAGTAGCGTAACTAATTTTATACCTAAAATTTAATTTAACTATATACTGATGAGCCATGACCACTCGCAGCCTCGAGAAATGAGTGCGCCTGGAGACCGAACGGTGGCGCAGGTCAAGTTCACAGAGCAGTATATATACAAACCGAGGACCGGCTTTCGGTTGCTAGAGTGTTCGGAGTCAGAATGGGAAAAGCTGCCGATTTATCGGAGTTTGATAAAGGACAAATTGTGATGGCACGGTGCCTCGGAACTACGATCTCGGAAACGGCGCGTCTTGTAGGTTGTTCACGTCCCGCTGTAGTGAGTACGTATCAAAACTGGTGCACAGATGGCCAAACGACGAACCGTCGTCCAGCCGCGTGTCGTCTGCAGCTCATTGATGCCAGAGGGGAGAGGAGTCTGTCGCGCATTGTTCACAGCGACCGCAGGGCTACAGTGCGACAACATTGGTGAACAGGCCAATGTGTCACAGCAGACGGTTCATCGCAGTCTTCTGCGCATGGGCCCTGCGTAGCCGAGGACCCAGCTGTCAGGTATCTGAACATTGTTGCGGACGAAGTTCACCCATTCACGGCAACTACGTTCCCTGCTGGTGATAACCATTACCAACAGGATAATGCGCCATGTTACACTACCAGAATCGTCAAGGAGTGGTTAGAGGAACGTGCTGGTGACTTTTTGCTTATGCCAAAATTCACCTGACATTAACCCAATCGAACATTTGTGGTTAGACTTGGAAAAGCGGGTTCGCGCTAAATCGCCACGAGCCCGAAATGTACGGGAACTGTAGGACCTGCTGTTGACATTATGGTACTAGATACCCCAGGATATCTATCGCCACCTCGTCGAATCGATGCCTCGCTGAGTGACCGCTGTCTTGCGGGCAAAAGGGGGTCCTACAGCTTATTAGGTAGGTGGTCATAATGTAATGACTCATCGGTGTATAGTTAATTATTATACTATTAATCAACGGTTTCAGTTTTTGAAAAAAATTCCTTTAAATAAGAAGTACAGAATCCATTTTGAGGTTACCTTCTTAAGACACGATCTAAAGAATCTGTTTCAGACAAACTTCAGAAAAATTATCTTAAACATCTACAAAAATATTTACATACAGGAATTAGAACGAGGCCTGTTTTGTAAATATATCCAAGAAAGCACCATAGTCCGATGAATCTTTTAGCAAAACACAAATTTTTAGGTAAACTGACCATTCGATAAAATTCATTTTTAGGTGAAGTAACCACTCAATAACGGGACCTGTTGGCGAAATTAATAATTCTATAAAATGACCTTTCGGTAAAGGGAACTTATCGGTGAAACAGCCCTCGTTAAAACGACCTTTCGGTGAAGTGGTCTTTTCGACAAAAACAACCTTTCGGTGAAGTGGGCGTCTGCCAAATGAACTACACCTTAGATAGAATCGGAATGCAATGAATTTGTACATTTCATGGTTATTCTCGGTTTTCAGGGAATTTCCAGCACAGGCTGTCTGAAAATTTAGTGTTTAGTGTTCGAAGTTTTCGATATTTGAAAGTCTTGACGTTCGCAATTTAAAACTACTCTGATTTTGTCAAATGCATTTTAGAAGCGAGCTATACTACCTCTCCGTTAACTCACTAGGGCAGCCAAAAACATACCGTAAATTCATGTCCAATGTACGAGAGATATTAGATAAGTTATCGGTGAAGCCACGAAAGAGCTGAACTGGAAGCAAAATTTTTCAATCTAGTCTTTCCAGAGTTTGACGAACTTGTTTTCATTTAGTAAGCTAAAACGAAATACCGTTGAGGAAGGAGTCCTTTCCCTTGCTCCACTGAATTACTCGGAAATAGCACACTTCAGCATATCGTTGCATAGAAAGCGGCGTCCGCGTAGGTTTTCAAATTTCGGAACAGAAATAAATAAATTCGCTAAAAGATAGTTTCTATCGAAAAGACTACTTCACCGAAGTCTAGACAGCAGGGCGGATGGTTCTGTTCCTAAAAGCCTCACAGCAGGGACTACTGCTCGCGTTATGTGCATAAAAGGCATGATCGTATAAAGGCAGTACACCAGAAATCACAAACTTGATGTTCTCGTAGGGATTTCTTCCAATGTCAGGTTTAGAATTTACTTTTGTTCAGATTAAGAACGTTAGGTAGGACAGTGGAAGGAACCGAGAGGGCGGGTTAGAGCACAGCGATAGGAGAGACAAGGAAAGGAGGCTGAAAAAGAGGATCATAAGGTAAATAAATACCTCGCTCTTCCCACGTTCCAGAAACACATAGCAACCGAAAAATTGTTTTTCATCCGCCGCCGTGGAAATGAACCACGGAACTCTTGATAACTATTAGAGCGCATTAACTTTAACAGGATCTCCTTACACCCAGCCTGCCGGCTTAGCACCCTCTCCGGGGCGCGTTGGCAATTTAAAGCTACAGCACTGAATTTCGAACTCAACCGGCTGCTCAAAGTGACAAACTACCCACAGCCAGTAGTGGACCTCTGGTCAGTTTCTCATATCGTTCCTCCTTTACAGCCTCCCTTAAATTACGGAAAACTACAGCATATGAATTTCGGGTGATAATATACTTGTGTTCCAAGTTGTCGACAAGAAGAATTCTGTCGGAATTCTAAGACTCCATTTTCTTTTCAGCTGATGGTTGTGTCCGAAATTTCTTCGGAAGCAGAAAATGCTAGTGTGTCAATTGATTTCACGTTTTACAGCCCATAGTCCTGAAAAGTTCCTGGATCTGCTTCATATCGTCTTAAATTCTCCTCGGAAAATTTAAGCCTGCATTCCTTCTGCAACAAAGTGAGTGAAGTTTCTCAGAACCCAAATGATCATGGTGGACGGTTCAAACTGTTGGTTCAGACATGCTGCACTACCCTCGCAAACCGTAGACACCTTCAAACGCCTGACTTTCACATCGCTTAAACTCTCCTTCGTATTTCTGCGTTGGTAGTCTCAACATGCTTTTCAGGAAGAAAATCACCTTCCATTAATTTTTTACTTGGCTGCATTCAAGAAACTTCAGTTAGATATACTGTACTTTGAAATGTATATTATTTCGTAAAAATCTTACCATGTACTAACTTCAAAAAATGAAAAACAATTTTTAATTTTAAAGTTAACTAACCTTTTAATGACTTTTGTTGAGTGCTTTTTTTGTTGGAAAGCATTTCAATATTTAGTCGCAACATGGAGGTCCGCACTTTTAACTGTTCCTCTAGATGGGTATCCGTCATTTGTGACCTTAAGGGCATCTTGATTTGGGTTAGGTAAGAGAATGTAGATCCACAGCAATAAGTGGTTGAAAAGCAAGAAATCATTTTTCCTGCATACTGCAGAAGGCGTGGGTAATTCCATTGCATTTTTCAATATTTCACCTGAGTCTTTCTTAGCGTCAAATAAGGTCTTTAAAAATGTCCTTCTGAGAGCTCAATCAATTCCATCTGTAGCTCTTTCAGGAGCCATAGAACGAAATCATGAGCGTAGGTGTCAATAGCCATTATATGACTTATTAATGTCTTAATTCTGGCCATCAGTCGGGGAGCATTATTTCGTTGAATCTTCTTTTACTTTTGGTATTTTAAATAGGGTCATTTTAAGATTAAAATAAAAATAGAAAACGAACGTAACATATTAATAAAAATTAAAGGATTTGTTCTGCAAAATTTGGATTCACTCAAAAGGCTGCACTTAATGGCCTAAAAGGCCACAGGTTTCCTACCCCTGGAATAGCCTTCGGTTCATTCCCTATTCTTTCAGTGAAATACACTTTGGGATGAAAAAAGCCCGGTCAAATCAGTAATTTTTTTTTTTTATGGGGGAAGTTACCTACCACCATCAGCAACTCTAAGGGCTTTAAAATAGTCGCCAATCCCCAACTGAAGGCCACTGGTTCCAGGGAAGGGGCAAAGCCAGCTCGGTTACACAAACATAACTCAGGCCTCAACCTGGACCATCTCTGACGACTGCTTTCTAGTCAGAAAGCCCTGCTTTCTGACTAGAAAGCAGGGCTTTAAACAATTTTGCCATCGAGGCAAAGATCCATTATTTCACACGGATACCTCGTTTCATCGTGAAACTACGTTAAATTTAGACTAAACTGAATATACGAACAAAGAAAGTAGACATGCAAGAACATGTCATAATATAAATCATTGCAATGAAGCCAAAATATTTGGTCTAGGTAGGTAACTTTGTTTTTTGACTGGATGTTAAAAATTATTGAATTATTTATTGGACTTGGTTGACAGATACATTGACATATGTATATTGGACTTGGTTGTCAGAGATATACAGTGTAGACATTCTGTGTGTCAACGTCAGCGATGTACACAGGTGAACAAGGAACTCAGCGAATAAACCCCCGAAAGACAAAAACAACCATGCCTTACCCGAGATTCAAACCCATACCCCTCCGTTGGGCGAATGATCAGAAGCCATCGCTTAGATCACAGCCACCGGGGCCGGCCGTAAGACAAATACAACATCCATGCCTTAACCGGGATTCGAACCCAGACCCCTCCTTTGGGCGGATGATCAGAATTCAAATGGTACTTATTGAGAAACAAATATTTACAATCACCGGGTTGTCGCGCGTTGGCGATCCCATCATGCTTTTCACCTGACAAAGCAATTAACAGAAGTAACAAAAAAGTTACGCATATATAGGACTGTTCATAAAAGTCAGTCGGGGAATGTTCAAATTTCGGAGGAACAAAACACAGTGATCAATTGTTGAATAAATGTAGGAAAATCACTGATGAAGGGGAAAAACCCAGCTTGATGTTGGGTGCCGGCATCGCAGAAAAAGTCCACCGTGGAAACCGCTATGATTCACTTTGAAGGAAGGAGCTCATCATGGGAAGAAGCAAAAAGTTCAGCGATGACTACGCACAGCACAATGCGACACTTAACACAACACGCGGCATTCTCATCACGAGAAAGAAACACTAGTCACACTTCCTGGTGATGACAGAAAAAAAAAGCAAGCACATACTACAAAAAGACGTTCTAAAAAACTTGGTTACCCCCAAAAAAGAAAGAATTCATGTGCCCGTCCATTTGTATGGACAAAAGAGCGTTGAAACGTTGCTACAGGCGTATTTTGCCTGTAGCAGCTAAACAAAAGAATAACTGATATTTATAAAACGGAGCATCATTGGGGTGGTTGAAGATGGTCTGCAAGTTTAGGTTTGATAACCTTAAGCATATATTTTGTCCTTCTACCATATTGGATGGCCCAAGACGGCAGAGAGACATTACTAAAAGACTTCCTCGAGCGCTGCGAGTTGTTGAACCATTTCGGGAAGACGCTGTAAATTCCTCCGCACACATGGCATTTGCATAATGTTGCTCTTTTTCGGACACTGATAGAGAGATTAATTCAGGGAGAGTAAATGGCGAATTGGGGACAGTGCTGTCCTGGAAAACTTCTGGAAAGTCAAGAAGGGTGTGGACAGGGGGACATTCACCTTCTGAAGAAGACCGATTCACTATCATGGGCAGTTTCCATGCTTTCTTCTGTCGAATCGGTAAGGATGTTATAGGTGTTGGATGCGGAAACAGCGTATTGACTGTCCTGGCTAGGTGAAGCAGAAGAACGTCGAGAGTGAGGGGTTAAAGTGAGTTTGAGTTTTTTTTTTTTTTTTTTTTTGTAAACTGGAACGAGAAGACGCACGAGTACATCGTGATGAAGCTGGAGAAATAGAGCGTTTATTAGCTGTCCGAGACTGGGTGGCCTGTTTAGGTGGTAGCAGATGTGGAAAATTTAAAGTATCCATATCAAGGAGATTATGTAAACCCACTGCAGTAGAGGTCAAAGTCGGACATGGTCGAACATTATCAAATTGAAGAGATTCTGGATCTGAAGCAACAGGATTACCAGTAGAAGTATAGTCTGTAGAAGGTATTACATGTGGTTTTCCTGCAGTTCCTGGTTGAGCAGCAAATAAAGCAGATAAAGGTTCCTGTAGGCTGGAAATAGAAGTAGCAGCGGCAGCAGAACTGTCCTGTAAAACACGACGTGCCCTTCAGCCTTGCACTTAAAGAAGCACTGGACACCCGTAAACACATTAAAAACGAATGTGCGGGCGCCAATGCTGAGTTCGATGGATGTGGGACGTTCAACAATAGCTTCCGTCACTAGGGAATATGATACGGTACTGTCGACGTCCTCCTTGCAATGAACTGTAGTGCGACTCGCGACCTAAAGCTGGAAGAATTTTCGTTTTACCAATCACTCGTCTAAAAGACTAATGCTTTAATTAGTATTGAATCCCGGATGGCTGTCGGCACCGGCGAGAGGGTAACAGTAATAGGCCTATGTGAAGCAGGAATAGCTTGTAAATGGAAATGTCTAATATTAATTCCTGACTGAAGAATTTTATCAACAGTAGTGGGGTCTGTAAATTACACTATAATTCCCCCTCCCCTGCGAATAATAGACACTATCTGCTTTTCGGGAACAACTTTATAAATAGCATCTAGATAAAGTGGGAGGGGGTGGCGGGCAACGATTGGAAAAAGACACTAAGAAGTAATGCAGAGTTATACTGCTTACCTTCATGAAATTCTTCAGAAACCAAAATCTTCAATATTTTATCCACTCTGGTAAGTTCAATGTTACCAGAGTGTGAAGTAATCCGCTGAGATGAGTCACCAACAACAATCGCAAATGCAAGCGGGGGTGGGCACACATCACTAGCCCTAACACTAGAGTTGGTTCCATAAGTACATGGGATGTTGCTTGTAGAAGACATAGTAGAGATATCAGGAAGCACAGGTGAGGAAGCAGGCACATTCAAAACCGATGAATGCAAAGTAGGCCGCCCCGGTGGCGCAGTGGTCTAAGGAGTTGGCCTCTGATCATTCGTCCGTAAGGGGAGTCCGGGTTCGAATCCCGGTCATGCATGGATGTTGTGTTTGTCTTACGGCACTGGCTCTCTCCCTTCCCTGGAACCAGTGACCCTAAATTAGGGACGGGCGACTGCTTATAGCCCTTTGAGTTGCTCACGGTGGTCGTTAAACCTCCAATCAAAAAAAGAATGCAAAGTAGTAGAACTAGAAGACGAAGCGGTAGAGACGATAGTACAGGTTGCGGCCATCTCGGCCACGAACCCTAACGTGAGCAAGTGCTGCACCTCGCTACACTCAAAAAGATAAAACCACAAACCTGTGGCTGTCCACAATCACTGCTTGTGAAGTGGAAATGAGTGTAGAATACAACAAAATGATACCAGGAACGCTTAATACAACACAAAAAAATCCAAGAACCGACTATTACTCGGGAGCTCAACGAATATGTGACTTGTCCTTATCAGAAACCAGCGCTTAGACCACTGCACCACCGGGGCGGCGGTAGGTAACTTAGCTACTGCCCTTCGTACTTGTTCCAGTGAGAACTGTTCATACTAACACGACATATTTCGATAATTAAGAGACAGAAGCTGTCCAGAAAGCTAATACTAAACTCGCTTGGCTACTATTTTATTTTTGTTAATTTCGTTATAAGTTTCTATATCACTTCTAGCTGCAGGCTTTATGAGAATAGACATTTTTTGGGAGGGGGGGTAACGATCACTGTGAGCAACTCAGTTAGCTATAAGTTGTCGCCCGTCCCTGATTTAGGGTCACTGGTACCAGGGAAGGAAGAGAGCCAGAACCGTAAGACAAACAACATCCATGTCTCACCGGGATTCGAACACATCTCGGACGAATGGCGATATTCTGGCTGCATAAGAGCATTCATAAATACCATTTTTTCCTTCTCATGATTAATTTTTAACCATTCAACAATTTTTGTTTTCGGGCTCGGATGACCATGAGCAACTATGGGCTACGAGAAGTCGCCCGTTTTTAATTTGGGGCCATGAGCTCCAGAGAAGGGAGAGAACCAGCTCCCCATGCCTCCTCCGGGACTCGAACACGGGCCCAATTCGGACGAATGGCAGAAGTCAGCGCCTCGTACCACTCTGTTAACAAGGCGGTATTGAATGTTTCTCCAGTTCGTTGCGAATGCTGTCACAAACGAATTAATACGTTTTCCCATTATAGCCTATTAAAATATCTACAAAAATATTTTTATCTCTACGTAACCCAGACGGAATTTTTTGTTTCCTAGTTTAACGACTGCCATGAGTCACCCTTAGGGACTATAAACAGTCGCCCACCCCTAAGTTAAGATCGCTGGTTTCTGGGAAGGAATAAGCAGGGCCCAACTCGAACGAATGATCCAGAGCCTCAAAAACCCGACCACCGGGGTGACCCAAAAGTGTTTTCCTAACTCACGTCGTTACGGAGAAAAATTCGAAAACAAAAGTCTACTCAACGTATATGTATTGTATGTATTTCGCTGTTCAGTTATCAATCATGGCTGTTTAGAGAGAAGCTAAAAGATTTCCAGCCCATCCTACAAGGCAAGCGAGCATATCTGAAAAAGGAATAAATATTTCAAACTTTTATTTTTCGTGTTGTGTTTAGTTATATCCAAAAAAAAAAATTTATGTATTTGTGCACATAACTATTTAAAAAACAGAGCTCGATGCAGCGAAAAGGATGGGTAATCAAGAGATACTTTGCCTATTCAGGTGAATTAAGCAGAACGGTTGTCCAAGTTATTCTCTGTTGCATGGCCACAGGATTTATTCACGCTGCACGTCTGAGGAGCGAGAAACGGGTGTACTTTTTTCGGAGCAACGCGAATTCGGAAGAGAAAAAAACAGTTGGATTTGGAGGAGGGGTTGCGTTGCAGAGTGCAAAAGGTTCATCTTCAAGTTACGAGACGCTAAGTTGCTGTTATTGAACCTTCCACAGAATTTGACCACAAAGAAGTTTTTGCCAGTTATCCAGAATTAGTGGATACTTAGACGTACGAATTTTCAGGTGCGATTGAATTTGACCATTCGAGCTTATAAGCTGCATTATTTTACACAAGATAGTCAGTTTGCAAAGTCAGTTTACAACAGTTTTGCAGATTAACTGTATTACAGATAATTTACGAAACTTGCCGTCAGGTAATTTGGAAAAAAGGAACTTTAAAAATAATTTGAAAGTATTTTTTGGTTTTCGCGCTAAATGCATTGTACAATATAACAACAAAAAAAGAAAAAAACAGTGCGAACAAACAAACTCACCGCTTTGAAAGTCTTCCACGCCCAATGCTGCAAAAAAAAAAAAACATTCTAAAAACATCTTTGTACTATATATACAGTGTATATACACACACACTAAGTGATCACTGAATTATGACCACCTACCTAATACTTCATAGATCCTCCTTTCGCCCTCAGTACAGCAGCTATCCGACGTGGCATCGATTCAACATACACTGAGTGATCACTGAATTATGACCACCTATTTAATGCTTCGTAGGTCACCCTTTCCGCCCTCAGTACAGCAGCTATCCGACGTGGCATCGATTCAACATACACTGAGTGATCACTGAATTATGACCACCTATTTAATGCTTCGTAGGTCCGCCCTCACTACAGCAGCTATCAGACGTGGCATCGATTCAACATACACTGAGTGATCACTGAATTATGACCACCTATTTAATGCTTCGTAGGTCCCCCTTTCCGCCCTCAGTACAGCAGCTATCCGACGTGCCATCGATTCAACATACACTGAGTGATCACTGAATTAAGATAACCTACCTATTTCGTAGGTTCTCCTTTGGCCCTCAGTACAGCAGCTATCCGACGTGGCGTCGATTCAACATACACTGAATTACGACAACCTACTTATTATTTCGTAGGTTCTTCTTTTGCTCTCGGTACGGCAGCTATCCGACGTAGCGTCAATTCAATAAGTTGCCGGAAGCCGTTGAGAGGTATGGCCAACCAAACTGTATGTAATGCGGCCTTCAATGCAGGTATGGAGGCGATTGGTGTATTCAGACGCCTGATATGCCGTTACATAGTGTCTCACAACTGTTCTATGAAATTGATATCGGGAGAGTTTGGAGGCAATCGATATGCTGGAAGTCTGAACAGTTATTCTAATCGTTCCTGTTCAACAGTGGACCTGTGGCTTAGCGCATTGTCATCTTTGAAGATACAGTCGCCATTCGGGAAAACGTGCAACATTGTTGGGTATAAAGAGTCAGCAAGCAATTCACGATAGTGGGCATAGTCATACGTTGTTCCACCGGCTTGCACAGTGGAGACCATGCAGGATGGATAGAGTTCATGTTTGGGCCAAATACGCACAAAACCATCCACGGAGTGGAGTTAAAAACGCGACTCGTCAGATCAGCACACTTTCCCCCGTCGTCCGACTTGCATGATCTTTACACCAAGAGTCTTTTGCGCAGATGAATCACAGGTAGGAGAGGTTGTCGTCGGGGTAGTCAGCTGTTATAGCCCCATACGTGCGATAGTACGACGCATGGTCATGACAGATACTGTTTCGGGTTGACCTCTTGTATTGTGTAGTCAACTGTTGAACAGTGCCGCGTTTGTTGGCCTGTATGAGTCATCGGACAGACGCTCACATCAACCTTTCGCTGTCCTGTGCAGTTTTGCATCCGGGTCGTTGTGTGACCATTTTCACGCCAGTCCTGATACACTTTAACTACAGCGGCTCACGAACAACCAACCAGTTCAGCCGTTTGGGAAAACGAGGCACCCACTCTCAGAGCTCCCACAATCTGTCCTTTCTTAAAGTCCGATAAATTCTTCCATTTAGCTATCACACTCCAAATTTTACTACAGACTACTCCATTCACACTTTATATATGCTGCGTCGGTCGACTAAATTGCGCCTTCTTGAAGTCACGTGGTCAGCGGGTCGTATCCGCTTTTGATAGGGGTGGTCATAATTCAGTCATCACTGTGTGTGTGTATTACCGTATATGGAGAAATTGTACTGGTGAAATAAATTAACAAAAACTGGAAGAAAAAAAAAGTTCTCAGCCATATTTCTACAAAAATATCAGCTTACAGTACAATTCTACATTAAGCCCAAACACCTGTGAAACGTTGCCACAACCCTGCAGTCACTAAATTTTCCTTGTGTAATTAGTTTTGCAAAAACGTGGACTTCTCACTTTGGTGAAGTGATCTAGAGTTCAATATGCATAAGGTGTATAGTGTATATCATGATCAACCATTCTCAATCCACTGCTGGATGAAGGTCTTTTTTTTTTTTTTTTTTTTTAATTGGATGTTTAACGACCACCGTGAGCAACTCAATGGGCTATAAGCAGTCGCCCGTCCCTAATTTAGGGTCACTGGTTCCAGGGAAGGGAGAGAGCCAGTGCCGTAAGACAAACACAACATCCATGCCTCACCGGGATTCGAACCCGGACCCCTTTCGGACGAATGATCAGAGGCCAACGCCTTAGACCACTGCGCCACCGGGGCGGAGGGGGAGACCTTCATTGGCCTCTGATCATTCGTCCGAAAGGGGTCCGGGTTCGAATCCCGGTGAGGCATGGATGTTGTGTTTGTCTTGCGGCACTGGCTTTCTCCCTTCCCTGGAACCAGTGACCCTAAATCAGGGACGGGCGACAACTTATAGCCAATTGAGTTGCTCACAGTGATAGTTACCCCTCTCCCCCCAAAAAATGTCGATTCTCATAAATGAAGTTGTACTAACACGCAACTAGATGGCACTAAATTGAGAAAACATTACGCCGCCCCGGTGGCGCAGTGGTCTAAGTGATGGCTACTGATCTTTCGTCCGAGGTGGGTCCGGGTTCGAATCCCGGCGAGACATGGATTTTGTGTTTGTCTTACGGCATTGGCTCTCTCCCTTCCCTGGAGTCAGTGACCCTAAATTCGGAACGGGCGACTGCTTATAGCCCATTGAGTTGCTCACGGTGGTCGTTAAACCTCCAATCAAAAAAAAAAAAAAAAAGAAAGAAAAGGAGCCCCCCCCCCCAAGTCACTCCCACAACTCTGTCTTGAACAGTTCTCTCCCATGTCACTTCAGCATGCTTTCGAATTTCATCCACCCATATCCCAAGTGGTCTTCTGTTTTGTTTTGTTTTCTTGTCCCTTGGTATTCAGTGTAGTATTTCAGTTGTCCAACGGTGGTCAGTTCTAGCAATATGTGCAGACCATTCCCGTTTCAGGAATCTTACCTTGATCAAGAGTTTTTCAGTTATTCGCAGAATTTGAAGGTCTGTTTTAGTTAAGGTCCATGTCTCTTAAGTAAGAACTGGAAGGATACATTGAGTAAACACTTAAGACAAAATAAATTGCCCTTCGAAATTGTACTGTTTCTTCCAAATGCACTCCAGTCAATTTTATACGCATACTCATTTCTTCTTCGATGTGGTTCTCACTTGATATCTGTTGTCCAAGGCTGATGTTTAAGCATGAGTTAAATATAAATTTCCCCATCAACCTCCAAGTCTTTAGTTTTTGTAAAAGCATTGTACATCGAATTTGGTTTCTGTAAGTTCATCTTTAATCCCATTTCCTTACTGTTATCACAAGTTTCTGGATAAGCAGCTCTGACGGTGTAATCGCGAAACTGACTATGTCGTCGATAAAACGAAGGTTAGTCTAGTAATCTCCATTAATCTTTATCCCCTTGTTTTCCCAGTTCAATAATTGAAAGACGTTTTGCAATGTATTATTGAAGAGTTTATAATGTGTATCGGTTATAGGACAAAAATTTATAGTCCGGTAATTACGAATTGCTCCTGGCTATTATGCATAATGAGGCTTTCTTTCAGATATACCTCCGGGGGAGAAAACCTCCACCCTCCGAGAAAGTTAACATAATACAGATAATATAAAAAAAAATTGTGTCTTGCTCCGCCGGAAATTTTTTTATCAGCCTCCTTCCGGGAGAAGGTTGCGATAATACATATGATAACAATTAGCTAGAAGAATAAAAACTTTTATCTTACTTCCTCGGAAATCTCCATTCCGCCCCGATGCAATGTATTAGAAACATATCCCGGCGATTACAAACAATATCCGCGAGCCAAGCTTGAACATGATCACCAGCAAAAAGAAATCAATTTTGTACGTCGGAATGAATTTCAGTCATTTATTACTTTTACTGGCTGTTTTGCATATTTACGCACAGCCTCGTTGGTAAGTACGATTCAATTATTACAAGATCCTCCTGATAATACCAGTGGCAAAAAGAGTAGTATAAACCTTCATTTACGAAAAACACTGGCGAAGAATAAAAATGCGCTCGGCAAAAACTTCATTAACAGCGACACAGCAGGTGTTCAAGTCAGCTTCGAACTCATCACTGCATAGGTGAACGAGCGGGCAAGTCCACTTCATGCTACAAGAGGAGGAGGTGGCTCGTAATATTTGTTACCCCTTTTAACAGAGCTATTCTTTATCAATTTACTGATGGTTACTCATAATTTTTATAGTAATCGCCAAAAAGGAATATACAGTCGTGGCATTTATCTTATTTACCGGCGATTACAAACAATATCCGCAATTATAATTACAGATTAATCAGATTTTGCATTCACATATGCAGAAAGAAATTTGACTGTTTTGCTGGCCTGTGCGCAGATTCTGATTTTGTTATCTTACAGAAAAAAATTGGCTACACAATTTGTTTTAAATTGTTTGGTTTGACGCAACTCAGTGGGCTATAAGCAGCCGCCCGTCTCTTATTTGGAGCCACTGGTTCCAGGGAAGAAAGAGGCCAGTGCCCTAAGACAAGCACACCATCCATGCCTTACTTGAGATTCGAACCCGAACCCTTCTCGGTCGAATGATTAGAGGCCAAACCTGCGTACCACTCAGGCACCAGGGCGGCTTGCTTTTTTGGCACGTTTCCGATAGAAAACAATTCTAATGCAATCACTGTTTTCGTCCTCACATCGGGCTATACTTGCACATCGATCATTCTTATTAATTCCTTTTGTTGTTGACAGGGACATAAAAAAATCGTAATTTTAGTGCTTTTGCGCTTTTCAAAGTACCCGTGGGGTGAGCTCGAAGTCATGCACATTTTTCACTCTTTTTTTTTTTTTTTTGGAAGGGGGAGGTATTAACTGCCACCATGAGCAACTCTGAGGGTTATAAACAGTCCGACGTTCCTAATTTGGGGCCATTGGTTCCATGCGAGAGAACCAGTACCGTAAGAGTGGCGGCTTTTTGACGTGCTCTTAACAAGAGTATACTCGACGTGTTTTTTTTTTTGTTGTTGTATTTTTTTGGTAGGAATTTAACCAGTGGCGCACCCAGGAATTCCTGTTGGAGGGGGCTATATATATATAGTATACGTACACAATGTGTGTATATATATTTATATATAGTTTACAGTGTACGCCTATAGTTTATATACGGTTGTGACGTACGTCGCTCTTAATCTCTTTGGGGCTTTGGCAAGAAGATACCATGTAATAGAAAACACCATGTCAGCCACTATGTAATTTTGAACATGTAAAATAATATTTTTAATGTTTAATTTGTGACGAACGTCGCTCTTAATCTCTTTGGAGCTTTGGTAAGAATATACCATATAATACAAGACACTATGTAAAGGTTCGAACATGTAAAATAATATTTTTGAATGTTTAATTTGTGACGTACATCGCTCTTAACCTCTTTTGGGCTTTGGGAAGAAGACACCATGTAATGTTTCGAACATGTAAAATAATATTTTTGAATGTTTAATTTGTACCGTACGTCGCTCTTAATTTCTTTGGGGCTTTAGGAAGAAGACACCATGTAATGTTTTGAACATGTTAAATAATATTTCTGAATATTTAATTTGTGACGTACGTCGCTCTTAACCTCTTTTTGGGCTTTGGGAAGAAGACGCCATGTAATAGAAGACACCATGCAATAGAAGACGCTATGTAATGTTTCGAACATGTAAAATAATATTTTTGAATGTTTAATTTGTGACGTACGTCGCTCTTAACCTCTTTTGGGCTTTGGGAAGAAGACACCATGTAATGTTTCGAACATGTAAAATAATATTTTTGAATGTTTAATCTGTACCGTACGTCGCTCTTAATTTCTTTGGGGCTTTAGGAAGAAACACCATGTAATGTTTTGAACATGTTAAATAATATTTCTGAATATTTAATTTGTGACGTACGTCTCTCTTAACCTCTTTTTGGGCTTTGGGAAGAAGACGCCATGTAATAGAAGACACCATGCAATAGAAGACGCTATGTAATGTTTCGAACATGTAAAATAATATTTTTGAATGTTTAATTTGTGACGTACGTCGCTCTTAACCTCTTTTGGGCTTTGGGAAGAAGACACCATGTAATGTTTCGAACATGTAAAATAATATTTTTGAATGTTTAATCTGTACCGTACGTCGCTCTTAATTTCTTTGGGGCTTTAGGAAGAAACACCATGTAATGTTTTGAACATGTTAAATAATATTTCTGAATATTTAATTTGTGACGTACGTCGCTCTTAACCTCTTTTTGGGCTTTGGGAAGAAGACGCCATGTAATAGAAGACACCATGCAATAGAAGACCCTATGTAATGTTTCGAACATGTAAAATAATATTTTTGAATGTTTAATTTGTGACGTACGTCGCTCTTAACCTCTTTTGGGCTTTGGGAAGAAGACACCATGTAATGTTTCGAACATGTAAAATAATATTTTTGAATGTTTAATCTGTACCGTACGTCGCTCTTACTTTCTTTGGGGCTTTGGGAAGAAACACCATGTAATGTTTTGAACATGTTAAATAATATTTCTGAATATTTAATTTGTGACGTACGTCGCTCTTAACCTCTTTTTGGGCTTTGGGAAGAAGACGCCATGTAATAGAAGACACCATGCAATAGAAGACGCTATGTAATGTTTCGAACATGTAAAATAATATTTTTGAATGTTTAATTTGTGACGTACGTCGCTCTTAACCTCTTTTGGGCTTTGGGAAGAAGACACCATGTAATGTTTCGAACATGTAAAATAATATTTTTGAATGTTTAATTTGTACCGTACGTTGCTCTTAATTTCTTTGGGGCTTTAGGAAGAAGACACCATGTAATGTTTTGAACATGTAAAATAATATTTCTGAATATTTAATTTGTGACGTACGTCGCTCTTAACCTCTTATGGGCTTTGGGAAGAAGACACCATGTAATAGAAAACACTATGTAATGTTTCGAACATGTAAAATAATATTTTTGAATGTTTAATTTGTACCGTACGTCGCTCTTAACCTCTTTTGGGCTTTGGGAAGAAGACACCATGTAATAGAAAACACTATGTAATGTTTCGAACATGTAAAATAATATTTTTGAATGTTTAATTTGGGACGTATGTCGTTCTTTTTCTCTTTGGGGCTTCGGGAAGAAGACACCATGTAATAAATAGAAGACACTATGTAATGTTTTGAACATGTAAAATAATGTATTTGAATGATTAATTTGTAACGTACGTCGCTCTTAATCTCCTTGGAGGGGGCTTAAGCCCCCAAAGCCCCCTTCGTAGGTGCGCCAATGAATTTAACGACCATGGGGAGCTACTCAGTGGGCTATAAGCAGTAGTTTGTCCCTAACTTTGGGTAGCTGGTTCAAAAGAGAGAGCCAGTGCCGTAAGACAAACACAACATCCATGTTTCACCGTAATTCAAACCCGGACCCGTCTTGGAAGAATGGTCAGGAGCCAGAGTTTAGACCACTGTCTCACCGGAGCGGCGCCTGGGTTGATATAATTAGCTAATATATTTCACTCAATTCAAAAATGATACCCGAGTACTTGTGCTCTTAGTTACTACTAAAATCGTTGTACTTTTAAAAACTGCATAATACACAGTCGAGTCACATCATTGTGACCACCTCTTACTTTTGACGTCAACTGCGCGTAACCAATGAAAGACAGCACGTGTCGTGAGCTGGCTTAGAGGGTATATAAGGTGTGCTGTAGGCAATCTGAAAACATATCACTCGTTGCTGTCATGGATAAAAGGAGCGATTTATCAGATTTGCAAAAAGGGACGACTTTCGGGTCAAGGGTGGCAGTATTTCTGAAACAGCGCAGTTTGTTAACTATTCGCGTGCTGCTGTGGTTAAGTGTATCGTAATTGGAGAAATGGCACCATTGCGAATAAGCGACGTGGAATCTGCGGAGCACCACATGCCATTGATGTGAGAAGTGAACGTCGGCTTTGAGGGCCGATCGACACGCTACAGTGGAGCAACTCACTGGCCGAATGAACCAATGGGCTACCGGAAGTGTGTCTAAAACGATAGTTCAGCGAACCCTGCTGCGTATGAGGCTCCGATGCAGACGGATGGTCTCTGCACCTATGCTAACCAAGATGCATCTACAGTAAAGGCTTACATTAGCATGGCAGTATCGGAATTGGACCTCCGCTGATTGGCAAAGGATTGCCTTCTCCAATGAGTCACGTTTCCTACTTCATCGAACTGATGGACGTTGGTGTATAAGGCGAGAAACATCGGAGAACAAACACTCTTCAACCATTGCTGGAAGAACACAAACTTGTGTGGGCAGCGTCGTGGTCTGGGAATGTTTTCATGGCATTCTCTGGGTCCACTCATACCTGTGGAAGGCCCTGTGAACCGAATTCGTTACGAATCCATCCTTGCAGACCAAGTACACTCATACATGCTGATTGCCTTCCCTGGGGCAGATGGGATCTTCCAGAACAACAATGCAACGTGTCACACAGCTAGAAATGTCAGAGAGTGGTTGAAAGAGCATAGTGAGAACTTCAAAGTACTTCCCTGGCCCCCTGATTCCCCAGACCTAAACCCAATTGAGCATCTGTGGGACCACCTAGATCATGTTGTTTGCTCTATGTATCCTCCACCACGTACCCTCCAGCAGCTGTCAGATGCATTGCAGTTAGCATGGCTCCACATAGCTGTGAATACGTTACGTTCCAGCACCTTATTGAGTCACTCCCAGCCCGTCTAGCTGCTGTCCGCGCTGCACACGGCGGTTAACTCTGGATATTAGCTGGTGGTCACAATAATGTGACTCGACCGTGTATGTATTGCTGCCATGAGCGTTTTTTGCAGTTGTCAGTTCGTCTGATCTTTTAATAATTTCGAGCGAAGGTCATACTTTCATCTATCTTGAAGGGATGCAGTTTTGTTTAAACCATCATGCTCTGAGGCCGAAGAAGCAGATGAACGCTTTTTTTAGTGTTTTTTTTTTTTTTACATTTTGTTTTTTGACCCAGCAAGATCGAGTGGAAACTTCGACGAAGCGTCTGACCTGATCTGCCATTGAGTTTTGTTTTTTCTTTCTAGAAGCAACTTGGCTTTTCTTTATCTATCCATGGTTGGCCGGTTAATCCACTCAGCGATAAAAATAAAGCCGACATCACTCTTCTAACAGCATTGCAACTGCGTACCAGTAACTGACCATATACGTAAAGGCAGGAACGGCGCGTGCTTTATCGTGGCCCAGCTGCAAAACCTTTATTGAGGCCCCCCTCCCCACGCGAAAAAAAAAAAAAAAAAAAGAGAGAGAGAAAGAAATATTTGAACATAGTTCATATAGATAAAAATCTTTACACCTACAATCGAAGTTATAGATTCATTGTTTATCAGCAAATTTAATAGGCAATGTACCAAATATTACTTTAAATAATAACTAATATTCAACTTCGGGACCAAAAGTCACTCGTGACAGCCCTGTGTCGTCCACCCCTACCGTTTCTAAGGAGGTGTCTTCAGAACTTCATCAACCTGCTCTGCCATCGGGCCTTCCTCCACGGGGTCCTGCCCCACAATTGTTGACAGAGGACTTTCCTCATCTGGTACCGACAGCTCCGCCCACGTTCCTTGCAGCTCCAGCTGACCTGACTGCTAACCTTCATCCTCCATCGGATGAAGACACTCCAAGTACAGTTACTGACATGGACTGCCCTACTGCTAGTGACTCTTCTGGCAATCACTCTGACCCTACAACTACCAGCAAGCCTGCTCTACGGGAGTCCTGGAGTGCTCCGCAGACTCCGCTCCCCTCCTCGCACCGGTGCTGCAAGAGGTCGTTCTGTTGACTCATCTTCCCGCTCCTCCTCTCAACGTCGTACTTCGCCACGAACAAGTCGACACCCTGCTGTGATTCCAGGTTCTAAGACTCCACCCCCAGTGCTTTCCCTAGATTCTTTTCTCCGATACCTAGCTGAAGCGAAGGCGGATATACCGGTAGGTCCGCTTTCTCTTCATAAAATATATGAAGTATTATGCTCTCATAAACATCCTAGATTCTTTAATCAGTTTGTTGCACGTCATTTGCTTGATCTTCCTACTGTTCTAACCCAAGTTTCTAGTGTGATATCTGTGTATCGAAATCTTGTGCTTTCCTATCCCGATCTCAAATTTAGTGTTGACAGAATGAAGAAGCAAGCGAAGAAAATAACAGATTCCAGCGCACGTGCGTGTCGACCTGGGAAGGACCTACCGATTCAAGGTGATCACACTTAACTGCAGAGGGTTCTCTGCTTCTCCTAGAAATGCTCTAGTGTATGAGGACTTGGCGCCTCTACACGCAGATCTTCTCTTGCTCCAAGAGACCAATTGCTCTGCTACCACTTTGTTCTCTCGTTGGCGGGCTTGGCCCTACGATTTTCACCATGCTTATCGAGTTGGACGGAATGGTGGCCTTGCACTTGGGATCCATCACCGCCTACTCCCTCTGATTTCGACGCCAGTGATTCGTGCTCTTACATGTGGACAACCTCCAGGTCGTTGTCTTTTGCATTGAAAACGTGACCTATCATGTTTTTAACATATATGTCCCCTGTGATGAACGTCTGTTACCTGATCTTCTCTCCACACTCCGTACAGAGCTGTCATGCATCCCACCGTCTGAATATATTCTCATCGGCGGAGATTTCAATTGTACGTTGTTGCCGGCCCTTGACCGCAATTCAACCGTTGGAGAATACCGCAGACAACGTGTATTACAGATTTCCCAGCTAGTTGATGATTTTCAATTGGTTGATGCGTTCCGGCATCTACACCCGTCGGAAATCTCTTTTACCTGGCGCTCTTCCATCCATGGCAGCACTACGGCAGCACGGTTGGATAAATTTTATGTTTCGACTGCTCTTCTCCCGTCGATCGCAGCTGCTGCCCATCATCCTTCCGCCGCTTCAGACCACAGTATTGTCAGTCTGTCGGTGTGTGTTTCGCCTTCACCTTCAAGGACTCAACGAGTATGGACTTTTCCGGACTCGCTCCTGGATGATCAACAATTTTGTGTTGCTGTGCGTGAGTTCCTCCGAAGTCGTCAGCTCCTTCTTGATACTACGTCCGACGCGATGCAACTGTGGCTCAGTGTCAAACATGACTTGGTCCTTTTTGTACGGCGCTACTCCCATGCCTCTCGGAATGAGAGCGATATGAAAATTGCGAATCTACGTGCTCTATTGTCGATGCTCTCTGATGATCCGCAATACCCCGGCTATCTGGCAGATCTCCACGCTTTGCTTCTTCCTCGCGCATCCGATGCAGCCTGCAGGATGCATTTCTTGCATCTCTCCCCTACAGCTGATTCTCACGATTACTTAACCACCTTGGAATCTCAACATCGTTCTGCTACATCTTTGCGTCATCTTCGCCTCCAGGATGGTTCCATCACTTCGAACCCATCGAAGCTATGCACTTTCACCAGACAGTATTTCATCGCCAAGTACAGTGCGGTAACGCAGTCTTCATCCTCATTAGCTTCTCCTCTTCTCTCCTCTTCCTCAGGTCCCCTCTACTTTATCCACTTCTTTACTCTCTCCTTTTTCTCTTCGCGAACTCCGCGAGGCGTTCGCTACTCTCAATCCTCATGCCGCTCCTGGACCTGACGGCCTTCCTCTGTCCTTTTATCGTGCTTTTCTACCGTGCCTTCTGCCTTTTCTGTCTGCGTGTTTCTCGTCTGCTTTTTCCTCTCCTGCGTTACCGCCCGACTTTACTTTGGCAAACATCATCCTCCTTCCTAAGAAGGGTGACCTCTTGGATCTTGGAAACTGGCGCCCTATCTCCATCCTAAACACTGACTATAAGTTCTATACAAAACTCTTATCCCGTCGTCTTAATTCTGTTCTCTCTTTCGTTATTTCTCCTGACCAGACATACACTGTGCCTGGTCGGACTATTTCCACTAACGTTTCTCTTCTCCTTCATCTTCACTTCCTCGCTCGCTCTTTTTCTGAACCTCTTGCCTTTCTCAATCTGGATCAAAAGTCCGCTTTTGATAACGTTTCTCATTTTTATCTCTCTGCTGTCCTTTCACAATTTGGCTTTCCTCCTACCTTTTCTTCCGCACTCTTGGCCCTTTATCAGGGCGCCAGTTTCCATGTTCGAGCGGCCACATTTCTAACCGCTCCAATTCCGTTTAAGCGAGGCATCCGGCAAGGATGTCCGCTCTCCGGCCAAGCTATTCGCTCTCGCTTTTGAGCCTTTCCTGTTAGCAGCCCGAAGATCACTCCCTGGATGTCCTACCGCCGACAGTGGCTAGTACTCGTCATCATCGAATAATTTTCACCGCCTATGCTGATGATGTGACCTTTTGCGTCCGGGATGAATCTCAATTTGATCGCCTGTATTCTGTATATCAACAGTATGTTGCATTATCTGGAGCAGCGCTGAATGCCACTAAAAGTACTGGCTTATGGTGCGGGGCATGGGCTGCCCGCACCGATGCTCCTTGGAGTGCGCAGTGGACAGCCACTACACAGAAGATCCTCGGTGCGTATGTCGGATTGCCCTTGGCTTCTGCATCTGCCACCTGGACTGCTCTTCTTCCCCGGATACAACGGACTGCTGCCTACTGGAGTAAGGCCCGCCCTTTCACATCGTTCCGTCAACGAGCAGCCGTTGTTCGTCGTCAACTTATCTCTCTATGCGAATACTCTTGGATGTCGACGGTTGTGCCCGTGTCACAAATGATGACCATCACTCGCCTCTCAACTTCCGTCATCTGGTCTTCACATCACTGGGTTAAACCTGCCACGCTTCATCTGCCAGCCTCTTTGGGTGGCATCCAGCTTCCTGATCCAGCTTTCCTTTATAAAACACATCGCATTATTCATTTCATTCGCCTTGCCACTTCAACTGTTCCGTCCCTTACCACTACCTTGAATGTTCTAGCTTCTTCCCGTGACCCATCTTTCACCTTCCTACTGTTTCTGAAGATGGATGCATACTCTCTTCTCCCCGTCCCACCTCCCTCCTGTCCTGCGAGAGGGCCTTTCTCTCTTTCGTTCGCTTCCTCTTCTCCGTTCATTTCCTTCTTCAACTCTTGATCTCCTAGATGAACCTCCTCTTCTTCTCTTCTCTTATTCACCCTCCTAACCTCCCTTACTTTTACTTTCCTCATTGGATCCGCTCTGGTGTGATAACTGTCCGTTCTCTCGTAACTTCTGATCTAACCTGGAGACCTCTTTCTTCCCTGTTTCTATCTCCAACCATTACTCTTGCTAACGAATATCTTCTTCTTCGCACAGCGCTTTGGAGCCTCTTTCCACTCCTCGCTTCACCTGATGGTCTCTTCTCGGTCCCCTCTGCTCCTCTTTCCCTACCGTTCTTTCTCCTCATTCGTAGCTCCCCGGTTCTAGTTACTTCTCTCTCCTCCTCTTCTCTTTATTGGCTTCTTCTTTCCCCTCCCGCACTTCCACTTTCTGTTCATTCTGCTCCTCCTTCTCTTCTCCCCGCCATCTGGACAGCATCTACCTCTGCCCTTTCCTCCCCCTCTTGAACTCAATGTCCATTGGCAATTTCTTCACCTTCGTCTCCCCGCCCCATCAGTACTGTTTCGCATGACCCTTCTCACCTCTCCGCAGTGCTCCTTTTGCCCTGAAGTCAGCGACGTCCAACATCAATACCTATTCTGCCCCGTTCTCCTGCCAGTCCTAAACACAGCATTTCGTCTTGCTGATCGAATTTGTGCTCGATCGTTACCATTTCTTGCATATGCTTGGCTACTCCAAACAAAGCATCCACCTACTCACTTGCCTCCTGTGTGCCGTTACATTTTTCTTCTTGTGAAGTTCACTGTCTATGCTTTCCATCTTCAACAAGGCTTCCCTGCTCTTATTCCACCTCCTCAGGAGGCAAGTGCTATCATTCGGAGACCCTTCCTAGCACGGTTAACCACTCGCCTCCAAATGGAGCACTCTCGTGCTGCCTCAACAAACACCGATAGCGTTTTTCAATCCACTTGGGCCCAATCGGCTGGGTGGTTCCATATCCACAATTTGCAGTTACATCTCAACCTATAAGTGGGATTTTTGTTGTCGCCCACGTTCACTGTAACAAATCATGTTTTTACGTATTAATTTTGGTGCTTCGCTATTTGTGATTTTTCTGTTTTAATGTGCCATTGAAGATAGCTCACCATGTTTCCCATGTTCTCTTCGATAATGTTGGGTTTTATGTTGTTGTATATAATTCATCCTTCTGCACAGTTTACTGCCCACGCAATGTCCCCTTCATTTTGTTGAATATTTTTTTTTTAAATTTTAGTCACTGTGTGTATAATTTAATGTAACAAGATGCCCTTCTGAGTACATTTAGCGTTATTTCCCCTTGTCACTGAATACTTCTGTATATATGTTGTAAATTTTGAATGTAGCATCACTGTTGCATTTCTGTGAATTAGTACCTAATGTTTAATCTTTAGTATGGTAGTAATGCTTAATTGGAATTTGTGCATAGTATAGAATCATGTCTTGCCCTGTCTACAATACTGTAGGTAAACATTTTCGTTTGTATCGCTCGTGCTTTATTGTCTGCCTCTCCTTCGCCCTACGTGGCGAAATAAGTTTTTTTTTATGATTTTAACAATATTTTGTTTTACGTTTCACTGGAACTTTCCAGCTGATGTATATACCGCTGTATTTATTGGCAGAATTCCATTGTCATGTACATAGAAATGTTATTTTACAGAAGAATAAAGGCAATTTTGAAATGCAGTCTTCATAACTATACACGTAGTGCCAAAAGTGGTTTACCATTCTTCTCACAGAACCTGCCACGGTGCGTGGTGGTCTAAGCGCTGGCTTGTGACCATTCCTCTGAGATTAGTCCGAGTTCGAATCCCGGCGAGGCACAGATGTTGTGTTTGTCTCACCGTACTGGCCCTCTCCCTTCCCTAGAACCAGTGACCCTAAATTAGGGACGGGCGACTGCTTATAGCCCATTGAGTTGCTCACAGTGGTCGTTATAATATATATAAAAATATGGAGCAGAGACATAGACCTTAACTAAAACAGACATACGAAGGCTGCAAACAATTGAAAGAGGCATGGAGAGATGCATACTTAGTGTAACTAAGAGAGGTACGAAGAACTCGTGGATAAGGAAAATGACAAGAGTGGAAGACATTATGATCAGAGTAAAATCCCTGAAATGGCAACAGGACGGACATGTTGTCAGAAGAACGGACCACCGATGGGCAACCGAAATTTTAGACTGGATACCAAGGGAACAAAAAGACCCAGAAAAAGACCACATGGGAGTTGAGTGGATGAAATTCGAAAACATGCTTAAGTAACATGGAGGTGAGTGGCTCAAGACAGATAGTTGTGGTGGAAACTTCGGGAGACCTTCATCCAGCAGTGGATTGGTAATGGTTTACAATGATGATATATACACAGGGATATAAAAGAGTATGATACTTGTCCACTATTCAGCAGAAAATATCACTAGTCAGAGATTTCTAATATGATAGTCAGAGCCAACCGTTAACCATGGGTTAATGCTTGCCTTGTAGCGTCACTCGTCATGAACGAGTAGACGAGTGCAATTTTGGACCCCTGTATATATATATA
This sequence comes from Macrothele yani, assembly GCA_039090855.1. Lineage (NCBI taxonomy): Eukaryota > Metazoa > Arthropoda > Arachnida > Araneae > Macrothelidae > Macrothele > Macrothele yani. The sequence goes on from CM076992.1 coordinate 11,273,890, forward strand.
CACTGAAGAGCAATTGAATTAGAGATATCTGTCTAGTAACGTGTAACACCACGTTTCGCCCTGATGACAGCGGCGATTCGTCTCGGCATGGACTCGAGAAGACACCGGAAGCGATGGGAAGTCATACGGCTCCACAACCCCTGAACAAGCTCTCAAAGTACACGAAGATTCGATGGAGGGAGGGGGGGGTCAGAACCTCGAACATCTCTCTGGATGGCATCCCAGATGTGCTCAATGGAATTGAGGTCAGGTGACCTAGCTGGCCAAGGAAGCGAGGTCATGTCGGCGGAGTGTTCATCCAACCATTCGGACACAATTCGGGGGCGGCATTGTCTTGTTGCGGGATCAGGTCCCCAGTGGGATGTAGAAGACGCACAAACGAGAGCAAATGGTCGTTCAGGATATCCCGGGGACGTTGACCTGTGAGAGACTGTGTCACACGTACCAGGGGTCCCATTTCAGTCCACGTAAACAGTCCCCAGACGAGAATGCCACCCCCACCAGCTTGAAGAGTACCCTGCTGGCAAGAAGGATCCATCGCTTCATGTGGTTTGCACCGTACTCGTATCCTGCCATCCGCATGTACCAACGTGAATCTCGACTCATCAGTCCAGGCAACATTTTTCCACATGTCTAGGGTTCAGTGGCGATGTTCCCGCGCCCATGCTAATCTTTGCACCCTGTGATGGGCGGTCAGCAGCGGTACCCTCGTGGAACGATAGCTTCTGTACCCCATAGCGAGGATATGGTTCTGGATGGTATGGCTGCTTACACGTTTTTGTGCGCCAGAGTTAAATTGCAGAGTGATTTCTTGCACTGTGGTCCGTCTATCCGCTGTTACAATGCGAGCTATCCGACGATGACCCCGCTCATCCACACGCTGTTGTCCACGGCAGTTGGCTCTTGCAGGAATGGTTTTACCGGATTCGATGTACTCACGGTGCACCCGTGACACAGTGGCTCGTGAAAATCCCAGTGCCTGCACGACTTCCGAGATGGAGTGACCCATTCGTCGGGCCCCGACAATTTGCCCACGATCAAATCAATCCTTCGTCTTACCCATATTGCGTCCGACTCTTACTGATTCCCGTCGCATCACTCCTTATATTGTCAAATCGCTGCAAACGTCATGTTGTTTCCGTTTACAAGGCCGCCCACAGCGCCATATTTGCATAACGCCAGCTGTCTCTAATTCAATTGCTCTTCAGTGTATATATATCATCATCATCATTGGCAACCATTATCAATCCACTGCAGGACGAAGGTCTCCCCAAGTTTCTTCCACAACGGTCTGACTTGTGCCAGTTGCCTCCGTGTTACTCCCGCATACTTTCGAATTTCATCCAACCATCTTCCAGGAGGTCTTCTTCTGGGTCTTTTCCTGTCTCTTGGAATCCAGTTTAAAATTTCAGCTGTCCATCGATGATATGTCCTTCTGGCAATATGTCCAGCCCATTATACACTGACGGAAAAAAAATCCCAACACCAAGAAGGGAAAAAAATACGGGATTACGCCATATAATACAAATTTTGTAGATGACAATCCGATTTTTGGCGTAAATGTGACAAGGATGGTAAGTCAGATAATATCCGAAAACCGCTCCAGGACGATGAAAATTTTCAAGTTTTCGGATATTATCTGACTTACCATCCTTGTCACATTTACGCCAAAAATCGGATTGTCATCTACAAAATTTGTACCAAGAAGGGGTTGTGTAGATAAACGATAGTTGGTAGGCGGTGAGAGTACATCTGTAAGATGACGTCTATGCAAATCTCGCGCTCGGCGCATACGTGTGGCGCTAGTAGCGCCTCGGAACATGCAAAGCAGGTTTGCTGTAAATACGCGCTGTAATGTTCGTGAGCGTTAGTTATCGTTGAGATTCGACGTAGTGTGTTGATGTTAGTCAAGAATTCCTTTAAAAAGACGAAGAAGCCATTATCAACAGCTCACGGAGTTTGAACGAGGTCGTGTAATAGGGCTACGAGAAGGTGGATTATCTTTCCGCAATATTGCAGAACGACTTGGCAGGAATGTAGCCACTGTGCATGATTGTTGGCAGCGGTGGTCAAGGGAAGGTACTGCCTCAAGAAGACCGGGTTCCGGCCGGCCACGTGGCACTACTGAGAGGGAAGACCGCCGTGTACGGCGTATGGCCGTGGCGCATCGTACCGCGTCTGCGGCAGCAATTCGAGCTGCAGTTGCCACCACAGTGACACAACGAACTGTTACAAATCGGTTACTTGAAGGACAGCTCCGAGCCAGACGCCCTGTAGCGTGCATTCCACTTACTCCAAACCACTGCCGTTTGCGACGTCAGTCGTGTTAAGCTGGAGCTCATTGAAGGACGGAGTGGAGATCTGTTGTGTTTTCTGATGAAAGCCGGTTCTGCCTGGGTGCCAGTGATGGCCGTGTGTTGGTTAGAAGGGGGCCAGGTGAGCGCCTGCAACCAACCTGTCTGCGGCGGAGACACACTGGACCTACACCTGGAGTTATGGTCTGGGGAGCAATTTCCCATGACAGCAGGAGCACTCTCGTGGTTATCCCACGCACCCTGACGGCACAGTTGTACGTCGGTCTGGTGATTCAACCTGTTGTGCTGCCATTCATGAACAGCATTGCAGGGGGTGTTTTCCAATAGGATAACGCTCGCCCGCATACCACTGTTGTAACCCAACATGCTCTACAGAGTGTCGACATGTTGCCGTGGCCTGCTAGATCACCAGATCTTTCACCAATCGAGCACGTATGGGACATCATTGGAAGACAACTCCAGCGTCACCCCCAACCAGTATGAACCGTCCCTGTATTGACCGACCAAGTGCAACAGGCATGGAACTCCATCCCACAAACTGACATCCAGCACCTGTACGACACAATGCATGAACGTTTGCGTGCTTGCATTCAATATTCTGGCGGTTACACCGGTTATTAATGTACCAGCATTTCACATTTAAAATGGCTCTTCTCGCGCTTACAATAAGCTGTGATCTTGAAACCTTAATCGATTAAATATGTTACCTATACAAATGTATTGCCGCCATTTCATTCCTCTACAATTATTTTTTCGTGGTGTTGGGATTTTTTTCCCGTCGGTGTATATATATATAAACTCACAAACAAGACAAAAAAATATTCTTCTTACAGAAGACATAGTTTTCTTTGCCATTATTATTTGGGGGGGGGGGGTTAACGACCACCGTGAGCATCTCAGTGGTCTATAAGCAGTCGCCAATCCCCAATTTGAGGCCATTGGTTTGAGGGAAGGAAGAGAGACAGTGCCGTAAGACAAACATACCACCCACTGCTCATCTGGAATTCGAAGCTGGACCCATCTCGGACGAAGGATTAGAAGTCGATACTCAATGTGGCGGAGCCAGCCGCTATAGCCCTGTCGTGCCAACTAACGTCAAATGGTCTTTGCACAAGCCTTCGTAAATGTCCCATCGTTGAGAACGTTATCCTCTCAACCATGTCAATCCGCTCCAACGTTACGATACGGGAGAATCGCCGCTTGAACATTAACAACCCATATACGGCCACATTTCTCCTGGTGGCTGCCGGTTTTGATGCAGTCCTCTTACACATGTGCGTTCTTCTCACGGGACGTCCTGCAGTTGCGAAGATGGAGCACTCCTTTTTCATCGCACCGATTATCTGCCTACGATCGAACTCTCTCGCGCGTGTACCAGTGCTGAGATAGCCCGAGCCCGAAAGCCAGAAGTCGAGCCCGAGCTCGGAATGCATTACACTTACTGGAGCTCGGGTGGTCTCTGAGAGAGGGAGAACATTTTCTTCGTTATTTTAAATGTGATTTTGTAGGATTTAGCATACGAGACTTTTATTTTACACTTTCCACCGGTAGTTGTTAAATGAATTATGCGGCAACTGGGTTTAGATGGGAAGTAGGAACTCGACAGGGCTATTCATTCCGGGCTTATGTAACACGTACCATAGGCCATGAATCACTGAATTTCTGCAAAGGAAAAGTTTCTTTAAGAACTATAGATAGTATAGATAGCAAGCTGACGAAATCTTGTTTCCTACCTCAACGGGGCAGCTCCTTGCTAATTCGATTGAGCAAAGTACCACCTAGATCGCTGTGCCTCCCGATTTTTCCTAATACCGACCCCCCGAAACATTTCAGGAAGAAATGAATGGTCAAAGCTATAGAAGTAGATATTCATCCCTTCCCCACTCCGCAGTTGAGAAAGACATCGGTTAATTGCACTGGGAGGAAAGAGTGGGAGTCAGGAAGAGGAGATGTTTTTTAATGCCTAAACAGGTCAATCATAGTTTTCGGGCTCGTTCAGACCCGGGTTCTACTTTGCAATATAAAATTCGGACCCAGGCGGGCTAGGGCTGACATACTTCGGGCTCGGGCTCTTAAAATTGAGCCCGAACTCAGCTCTGGTGTGTACCCATGATCACAGGTGTGGGTATACTATACCTCAGGCAGGTATCTAACGTCTAACTTATTTACACCAAAGAGCCAAAACATTATGACCACCTGCCTAATATGATGCTGGTCCCACTCGTGCCACCAAAACAGTTCTTATCCGGCGAGTAGTGAACGCTACAAGATTTCTGAAGATGTCTTGTGGTATCTAGTACCAACACGTTACCAGCAGATTCTTTAACTCTTGTACGTTATGTGGTTGAGCCGCCACAGATCGGAGTTGCTATTCCAACACAAACCACAGATGCTTGATTGGATTGATGTCTGAGAAATTGGATTACCTGCAAGTCTTCCTCGTGTTCCGCGAACAGTCCGAGCAGTGTGACATGGCGCATTATCATTCTGAAAGAAGGCACTGCTAGCGGGCAATGCCGTTGCCATGAAAGGATATACCTGGTCTGCAATGATGTTTTGGTACGTGGTAGATGTCATATTTTTTTGTACATTAATGACTGGACACAGGTTTTCTCAGAAGAGCATTGCATTACACTTCCACCACCTGCTTGTTTTCGTCCCACGGTGCACCCTGGTTCCAACACTTTTCCAGGTGAACGACGTACACTTACCCGGCAGTCCACATGGTGCAACAGGAAACGAGATTCTTCAGACTAGACGACCTTCTTCTAATCATTCAAGATCCAGTTTAGATGTTCATGTGTCCATTGTAGGCACTTTCGACGGTGAACCAATATTAGCATGGGCACTCTGAGCGGCATCCGGCTACTCAGCTCCATTTTCAGCAGGGTTGGATATATTGTGTGTCGTGACACATACACATTACTCTCGTCACCAGCATTCAAATCACCGGTGAGTTGCTCCACACTATCCCTTCTGTTGGCTCGGTATCCCTTCTGTTGGCTCGGTATCCCTTCTGTTGGCTCGGTATCCCTTCTGTTGGCTTGGTATCCACTCTGAAGGCTACCCCGTATTATCATTATCATACAGGATATCATTCGCTCACCTATAACATCAATGAGCTGTTTTAGGCTCATACTTTGCCAGCCGTTCGTGATTCTTTCCTCGTCTCTGACCACTTTTTGAAGATACTAACCACGGCTGACCGTGAGCACCCCACAAGCCTTGCTGTCTTGGAAATGCTGTGACCCAGCTGTCTGGACATTACAATTTAGATTTAGCCTTTGTGAAATTCGCTTTAACCTTCCAGGTGGCAAGAGCTTTGAAAGAGGCAGTGCAAAATGTTTCCACATGTGTAACAGAAGACTTCCCTTTCTGTAGTATCCGTAGTCATTGAGATGCGGAAATATGCGTTCTCGCTCCTATTAGTCTGAAATTTTTTTCGACGCAATATTACTTGTACGTTTCTTGCGGCATTTGAACAGGATTTCGATGAACGTATTATTGCGTCGTCGCCGCCGCTTTAGGCACAGAATCCTCCGAACGCATATATGCGTGCTTGCCACCCGGAGGGTTAAGTCCTCTGCCTTTCCCATCTGAAGAAGAAGAATAACACTGATTAACAGAGCTCAGTATCAGGTGTTGTTTACACCATTTCATGACCTTCACATGCGCCGTTGTTTACCTGCTGTTGTTGCGATTTGCACAAAGACTCGATGACCATAATGTTTTGGCTCTTCGGTGTATAGTCCGCAGAGAAGATTTTTCTGGCCGCATTATCGTGGTGGGGCTACGGCAGGTTTTGTGGATGGGTGTGGTGTGTATATAGTAAGTTGCCCTTTCAGTGTATATATAATGTGTGTAAAGAGGCGGAAAGTTCTAAACTAACTGAATGATGATTATTCATGACGCACTCCCACGCCTTTGTTTAGGTTCTTCGCTTGTGAAACTCAGATTTTTCCTACCTCACTTTTTTTTTCTTGATCTGGTTTCGAAGTATTAGGTAAGAGTTCGTGTAATTGGAAGTCAGTGTGAAAAAACATATTTGTCCACGCCCCCTCACTCCGGAGTAAGTTGCTCTCCCAACTAAGCTGCACGTACGGAATGTATCGCTACAGATTTGCCGTCTTGGCACGTGTTTTACCTCTGTAGTACGTCATATCAGGTCAAAAAGAGGTATTTGGAAAACAATAACTGTTTATTTTATTGGGAAACATCGACTTCCCGGGAGATCATCCTGTTCCGTCGACAACTGTAGTGGATGCATTCGTTAAAACTCAGCTTTCCCAAACCGGGAGATTTTTCGCAAAACTCCTTTTTCCAGAGCCCCATTCCGGGCTCCTCACTTTTACGCACCGAAAAATATGAAAGGGGGACTACTAGCCCCCCCCTCGTCTGACCGGAATAGTCCCTTGCTCTTCGCTAAAAACCCCGAAGCCATTTTCTAGCTCAGGATAGGCCGCGGGTGGCCTAGTGGGCAACGTTCGTGACTACCACGCAAAGGGCCTCAGGTTCGATCCCAGGCAGGTACGAACGCTCGATCCACTAAATATCCGCCGTGCGTCGGATGGGCACGTTAAGCCGTCGGACCCCGGGTACTGGCCCCCCGGTAATAAATAAGGGCGTCTTCCTCCCCTTTTCTACTTCGCTTCCGTGTCACTTTCCTATCGGGCTATTTTCAAGAGCTGGGGTCAGACACTTCCTTCCTAAAATCCTCTACATATGATCCCGATGATACCGATCTAGCTCAGGATGCCGTTGGGAACAGACGATCAGCGGGAGAAAATACACAAATATAAAATTCTTAGGGCAGGTTATTTCATAGTTGAGAAAAACGCTGCCTCTAAGTTATAATTTCAGCGGATCAGGTTCTACATGGCACCTTGTGTATAAAATAAAGGGCGCCTGACAGCCATTTCGAGCTCAACGCTGGTCGGAACCATTAGGATGAATAGACGAAGTGTCCTAATCACCTTTCCTTAATGCAGTCGTATCTCCAGAATCCCACTAGTAAACAGATTCTTGCATTGGTATGCAGAACAAAGAAATTTGAATATTATGAAATAATAAAAAATGTCATTATGTACATGTGTCCTTGGAAGACTGATTTATCTGTTCCTACAATGTGTGTATTACAATTCTTTTCTATAGCTTTTACGATATATCGCAGATGAAATGTGTAGAAAACTTCGCTGTCTGCGTGGTTTCAACTGTGGTGCAATAGCGATATCATCAGGCTGACTACTTAGTTAAAAGAAAACTGCACGTGAAAGCTTAACATTCTTGTGTCATCAGTGAAAAATAACCTCAGAGTGGAAGTTAGTCTTCATGTCCATGAATTTCTGTTTCTCTTGATTAGTCTTGTGGAAAACCCTGTTGACGGAGCGTGGAATTATCCTGTCTAGGTGGAGGTTCATCTAATAGCAGACGCGTCGCAACATCTGCCACTTACAAACCCGGTAGCAGAGAGTAGCAGTCGTCAATGGTACAATGCCCATTGTATTCCTGCACACCCCCCCCCATTGAAGAAAAGGAAATAAGAAATTCTTGTTGAACTAAAAAGGCCTTCATAAAGTTATAGTTGGCCTTAGAAAATAATTCTCATTCTACATCCCGGGGAATACATGTGACTTAAATAGAGCCGGTTGTTTCATTCTTCTGGTTCCCCCCCCCCCCCTCTTTCCAATGGTGCTTAGTACAGAGCGTTGTGTTTTCGAGTGAAGCGCGAAAAAGGTTATGTCATGGCTTCAGACAAATTCGATGGCAGTACATTTTTTATCGGTGTTAGTTTGAAGAGAGCTGCGTAGAGGGGCAGCCTCGGTGGCGCACTTGCAGTGGCGTTCCGGAAAAACTCCCCCCTCCCAATATTTTCGAGGCCCTTTTGTGAAGATCTATTAGGTTTCAATTACTGAACATTTTAAATTCCATGTGATTAATTAGGTTTTATGGGTGTGTTTTAATAATTCAAATTATGTGAAACCTACAAGTATTTTTCGTAAAGCCAAAATTATTGCACCTTATTGCATAAAACACAAATGATCACGTTGTGATTAAAATTATTGCCCTAGTTTTATACCATTACAAAGTACTACAAAACACTTACGCCAAAGTTAATCACATGATGCAAATTTTCTTCTGTTAGTGAACTAAGGCCAGCCTCTTTGAAATGTCTCACAATCACGTGAGACATTTCTCCTAACTACGATGTGAGAGTGTCAAATGACCTTTTCTGATTAATACTAAAATACGGAACATAAGTAAGCAAAAAAATAAAAATAAGGGACAATTAAGAATTATGTACCTCTGAGTATAAACAAAACATTAAATTTTTTACTCTTGAACCTATAAATAACACACTTAATATTATGCCGCAATATTTTGCTCGTAGTAAATTTTTCTTCTCTCCACCGTTATAAAAAATGATACAGGTCCTGTTTAATCGCCCCCTGAAGAAAACCTTTCTGTTCATTATATTCTGAATGCGTAGTTATGTGCAAACAACTGTAATACATAACATCATATCCTCATTGGTATAAAAATTACGTTCAGTGAACTGATATTTCTTTTACATTTCCTTGTTAATATACATATACAGTATAAGGACAATTGCTATGGCTGTGAAAAGGGACCTCCAGTTGTCTGGAATAGATGCTTTCCTGTCATCCAGTTTTTATAAACTAAAACCGCAAAAATGATTTTCCAATATTTTACTTATTTATTGAAAAACACACACTAAAAATTCTCCTTCCTTAATACACTGCTGGCCACTCAAAATGCAACACCAAGAAGAAAGCATCCGATTGGCCTGAAATTCGCAGCATGCGTTGCCCGCGACAGGACATGCAAAAGATTAGCATTGCAGGGTATATGCAAATTATGTGAGCCCGGTACGCCACCGAGAAGCACTATAAGTAGGGTGCACAGAAGGCGGGGTGTAAGTAGTGGACGCGTGTTGTGTTGGTGGACCTGTGCGTGGGAAGCTTCCTGATGCCTCGTCGCAGAATACGGCAGTCATTCCAGCACGCTTCGGAGTTCGACAGAGGACGAATAGTGGCTTATCGCGACAGCGGTTTATCGTACCGAGACATCGGCGCCCGTGTGGGACGACATACAGCCACAGTGAGGCGAGTATGGATTCGGTGAGTGCAGGAGGGACGGCCGGACCGACGTGAGTGATTGCCGAAGCCGCGGCACGCCACCGAACGAGAGGACCGACATGTTGCGCGGCGGGCATTGACGGCTCCCACCGCCACATCACGAACGTTAGCGCAGGAATTAGGGTGTGTTGCGCAACAACCTGTGTCAGCACGTACCATTCGACGTCGTCTGCAGGAGCGTGGACTAGTCGCACGGCGCCCATTGCTGCGATCACCATTGACGTTACACCACTGGCAAGTGCGGCGGCAGTGGACCGTTGAACGCCGCACCTGGACTACGGAATGGCACGACATTGTATAGGACCACTCGCGGCTACGCCTGATGAACTGTGGCAACGTGTGGAAGCAGCCTGGGCGGACATACCGCAAGCCCACATCCAAAGCCTCTTTCGTTCGATGCCGCTGCGTGTAGCGGCCGTTATTGCCAGCCATGGGGGTCACACGAACTATTGATGTCTGCGTGTTCCGCAAGTCGCACGGGCCTGTAAGCTCCATCGTTTCATCTTTGTATCTGTCGTTATGTGTCCAGTAAATTTCGCTTTGCTATCTCGTGTCTTTCTTGGTGTTGCATTTTGGGTGACCAGCAGTGTATTTTCCGCCTCCTGGTGAAGCTTCCCGTTGGAAGTCGAAGCTTGCATTTTGATAAGATAAAGTTTTTACGCCCCGTAACGGATCTTTGAGTTTTACTTGTATTAATAGTAGGTCGTTTTGTCACCATCTTACAGTCAGCAAGAGGGACCTTCACGCCTGCCATAACAGCCCATCATCAGCGCCAATAATAATTGACAACCGTTCCAAAGCGTTTCCCTGAGCAATTGAGCATTATACATCAAGGAAACGCTTTCAGCTAACAGTTTTATTGCGGTAATTTCAATTATGCCCTTTCAGCTAACAGAATATGGTGAACAAAAGTGATCCTAGACTACGTAATTATTTTACATCTCTGACGGCGCCGAATATCATTTTCTCCAAGACAAGAGGTCTGAAACAGAGACAGAAGTAGAGAAGGGTGCGAAAAAAAGGAGTAGTCGGACAGAGAAGTCATAGGATAAAAGATTGCCGTCCAATGCACGATTAAAACAACTATAAAAGTTAAAAAAACTGATGTTCCTAATACACACCAAAAGTGGTAAAAAATAATCTAAACAACATAAGATCTTTCGATCCCTCTTGGGATCATCCTCAGATGTGCTCATGAATTGGTGTTTCCGACCTTTAAATAACAGAAGGGCAGAGTGTCAGGATTCAGTTTGTGCGTTCACTGCATATGCCTGGGTTATTCACGGGGGGACCCGGTCACCGATTGGGTGGCTATGTCATCTGGTATTAAGGCATAGGTGTCATTCTGAGTATTATTTGATTCCTTTGGCAGGATATGTTTCCAAGGATTGGGGATATTCATTGGTAGATAGTCGTTGCAACACTGATTACCCTTGGTGAATATCATCAAACTCTCAGCAAAAAGCAACGAGGTTTTGTTCCGTGGTGTTGAAACGATGGAAGCTTCCTGCCAAGCTGGATAATAAGAACCTTTGTTGGTAAGGCGTGATAATGCAGTCTTATTGTTTCGAGTCTTGGTATCATATATATGTTCTTTCACTCTAATATCTAAAGTCCTCTGGGTGGATCCTATGTAAGTGAAAGGTGGATCCTCTGGCTTAATATTGTAAAGAGGTATGCTATAACATATACTCCATGACGGGATCCCTGTTTGATTTGATCACGGTCGTTACGAATAATGGAATAGATATTTGATGTTCTGAAGCCAAAATCGATTTTATGACGGTGACGCAAGTTTTTCATAGTTCGAGTAAGGTGTGGGTCATAGCACATAGACCTAACAAATTTCTTAGTAGTCCTGATTTCTCTCTCGAGGGTAGACATGGTTGAGTTTCTAAGTCTCATAAAAACCGAATCCACCAAATAATTCTAGAAGATTATTTCGTATAAATCGGGAAAAGTCATTAAAAACTGTCACACGGCAGTTACGTGTTTTGCCGGTGTGGTCGTGAGGTATTTCAAAGAGGCTGGTCTTAGTTCTCTAAAAGAATAAAATTTGCATGATACGATTACCTTTGGCGTAAGCGTTTTGTAATATTTTGTACTGGTATTAAACTAGGGCAATCATTTTAATTACAACGTGTACATTTGTGTTACACGAAATACAGTGTTACAATTTTGATTTTACGGAAAATACCTATAGGTTTCAAAGAATTTGAATTATTAAAACGCCCGTAAAACCTATTTAATAACGCTGAATTTAAAAATTTCAGTAATTGAAAGCAAACACATTTTTGCAAAAGGGCCTGGAAGATATTTTTGCGGGGGGCGGGGCGAGTTTTTCAGGTACGCCACTGTATTGACATCAGTTATTTCAGGGGCTCCGACTTCTCCAAATTATTGGGGGGGGGGGGCAGACGTGGGAGGGGCATGTCTCTCCCATTGTCAGGAGGAAAATAAAAAAAGGGGGACAAAAAGATAAACTACAAGATTCGACGTATATTTTAAAATGCAATTGTAAATTGTTCATCAGCAATTGGACAAGTAAACGGAAATATTATTTCGCTGAATATTCTTCTTTTTAACCTGTTGACATCCACTGCAAGGAATAGGCCTCCTCCAGTCTGTTCCAACTTCATCGATCCTTAGCTTCAGTCCACCATTTACCAACCCCAAATTTCTGAAAGTCATCTCACCATCTTATTTTCTAGCGCCCTCTTCGTCTCTTTTTCATCTCTCGGTTGCCATTCTGTTCTTAATCGTGTTTATCTTTCAGTCTTCCTACATGTTCAGTCCATCTTTGATCCTTTTATTATTTTTATAATATCTATTATTCCTGTTATTTCTCTTATAATTTCATTTCTAACTCTATCTCTTCTTGTTATTCCTAACATTCTTCTCTTCAACTTTCTTACCGATACTCTTTTTTTTTTTTTTTTTTTTACATTGTCGCTGTGTGATACTCCATGTTTCACTTCCATAAGTAAACACGGGGATAATACATTGCTGAATATTAATATTTTTAAAAAGAAAATGCAGCCTGCGATTTTATAAAAATATCCAGAGAGATTTTATTTCCAAGGTTTAGTAAAAAATATGAGAAATTAGCTGGGTTACTCAAACAAAGAACAAGAAGCGCAAAATATAAATGGATAAATAAAGGCGCTAGAGATTAAAAGTTTCTGTATTTTATTTATTTTATTTTTGATAATTGTTTTAAGCATTTACCACATATCACGATAACATATCAAACACTATAAATACAGGGTTGGCGATCCAGTTTCTTGTCAATTGAACAATGCTGAGAATGAGAAAAAAGTTTTTATTTATTTTGTTATTTATTATTTTTTGGAAATAAATCTCTTTGGCCTCACAAGGTGGAGCTTGGTCCATCTTATGAGGCCGAAGCGATTATTTAATTAAACATGATAAAAAATATTGGGGGCACTGCCCCCAGTAAAATTATTGGAGGGGAAAGATTCACCTTGCCCCCTATAGTCAGCGCCTATGAGTTGTTTACACACCAAATATTGAAACTTTATTTGATTCTACCCAAGCAGGGATGTGGAAAGTCTTTTTGTTCTTTACATTTAAGTACTTTTTTGTTTTGTAAGTAGTACATTATGCATTTGTCTGTTTTTTTTTTGTTCTAGTATGTTGTATGGTTGATAGCAGAATCTTGCTATGCCAAGTATTTAATTTTCATAGCTATTGTTATGGGCTACCTATGCTCAGTTTTCAGGAGTACGGGTAAAAGGAAATGATAAACGCAAATAACATACAAAAACACCATTTACAAAAAATTCACTGTGTCTCTTGGGTTGTCCAACAGTTTTTGCCACACACACAACAGACGAATTAAATTGCAAACCAGAAGGCACAAAACTACTTAAAAAAAGATGGATGAATAAAATTAGACAGTATGTTCGGACAGTAAGGCAATTTCTGTGTTGTTCCTTTGAATCTTTCGTTTCTTGGTCACTTGTATTCCATGTGCCACGAAATCCTAGAAATGACTCAATTGGTCATAAAAAAAAAAATTTCCTCAAAACAAAGTTCTGGAAGAAACTTCTGGAAATCCTTCTTCAGCAGTGAATGGCTACTGCAGAAGATGATATATTTTTAATTTTTCACCTTTCACAAACTTTTGCATACTGTACGTACATACGCTGTGCTCCAATATGCCATGGCGCAGTGGTCTAAGCGATGGCTTCTCATTCGCCCGAGATGGGTCCGGGTTCGAATCCCGTGAGGCATGGATGTTGTGTTTGTCTTACGGCACTGGCTCACTCCCTTCCCTGGAACCAGTGACCCTAAATTAAGGACGGGCGACTGCTTATAGCCCACTGAGTTGCTAACGGTGATCGTTAAACCTCCAATAAAATATATATATATATATATATGCCATAAGAAACTTCAGTAATTACAGTTAAGGCTTCATTAACAGACACCTCCGAACAACGGTTACCTCTGAGCAACCGTAAGTTTTTGATTGGTACAGAACAGCTCTAACGGTAAGCTGACCAGAAGTTTAAAATTCTTAAGGTCAGTCCTCGAATTTAGTTTACTGTCCCCAAAAATGTCTAATGCCTTTGAGGACGCAAAGTGTCCTCAAATTTTGAAGTTTTTCCTCAAATGTCCTCGAATTTACACTTCCTCATTAGGTCGTTAGTTTTCTAATGAAAAAATTTCATAAAAATAATTTTCTTTGTACTAATTTTCCAACATGCTTCTTGTGAAAACAAATTTCGATTGTTTTTTGGTTTTTTTTTGGTTTTTTCCGGGTCTAACGACCACCGTGAGCAACTCTAAAAACTATAAGCAGTCACCTGCCCCTAATTTGGGGACATTCGTTCTAGGGAAGGAAGTGAGCAAATGCTGTAAGACAAACACACTACCCATGCCTCATTCAGGATTCCAACCCGTACCAACTTGTACGAATGGTCAGTGGTCATCACTAAGTGCACTGGGGAAGCCAAATTTCAGCTGTACTTGTTTTGAGTTCTTCCAAAAACTTTGGTAAAATGAAAAATTCACCATTCAGTTCTTGCATTAGTGTGAAGCTTGATTTTAATTCAGAACATATACCTAAGGTAAAGCATTTCACTTTTGCTAATATGTTCTCGACATCATAGTACTGCTTTTTCAGTACAAATTACCAACATTCTACGAGATATATCGTTTTAAGACATAAATTTTCATATGTAATATCACACTTATACACTGAAGAGCAATTGAATTAGAGATACCTGTCTAGTAACGTGTAGCACCACCTTTCGCCCTGATGACGACAGCGATTCGTCTCGGCATGGACTCTACAAGACACCGGAAGCGTTGGGAAGCCATACGGATCCACGACCCCTGAACAAGCTCCCACAGTTCACGAAGATTTGATGGAGGGTGGGGGGGGGTCAGAGCCTCGAACATCTCTCTCGATGCCATCACAGATGTGTTCGATGGGTTTGCGGTCAGGCGACCTAGCTGGCCAAGAAAGCGAGGTCACGTCTGTGGAGTGTTCATCCAACCATTCGGATACAATTCGGGAGCGATGGCACGGTGCATTGTCTTGTTGCAGAATGAGGTCCCCAGTGGGATGTTGAAGACGCACAAACGGGAGCAAATGGTCGTCCAGGTTATCCCGGTAACGTTGACCTGTGAGGGACGATGTCACACGTACCAGGGGTCCCATTTCAGTCCACGTAAACAGTACCCAGACGAGAATGCCACCCCCACCAGCTTGAAGAGTACCTTGCTGACAAGAAGGATCCATCGCTTCATGGGGTTTGCGCCGTATTCATATCCTGCCATCCGCATGTACCAACGTGAATCTCGACTCATCAGTCCAGGCAACATTTTCCCACATGTCTAGGGTCCAGTGGCGATGTTCCCGCGTCCGTGCTAATCTTTGCACCCTGCGATGTGCGGTCAGCAGCGGTACCCTCGTGGGACGATGGCTTCTGTACCCCATAGAGAGGAGATGGTTCTGGATGGTGTGGCTGCTTACACGTTTTTGCGCACCAGCGTTAAATTGCCGAGTGATTTCTTGCACTGTGGCCCGTCTATCCGCTGTTACAATGCGAGCTAGCCGAGGATGACCACGCTCATCCACACGCTGTTGTCCACGGCAGTTGGTCCTTGCAGGGATGGTTTTACCGGATTCGATGTACTTACGGTGCACCCGTGACACAGTGGCTCGTGAAAATCCCTGTGCCTGCACGACTTCCGAGATGGAGTGACCCATTCGTCGGGCACCGACAATTTTCCCACGATCAAATGCGTTTAGTCTTACCCATAGTGCGTCCGACTCTTACTGATTCCCGTCGCATCACTCCTTATATTGTCGGATCGCTGCATACGTCATGTCGATTCCGTTTACAGGGCCGCCCACAGCGCCACATTTGCATAACGCCAGCTGTCTCTAATTCAATTGCTCTTCAGTGTAGAAACAATACAGTTTTGTTACAAAAAGATTTGCATCTTTTTTTTGAGTATGTATGTGTCCCCAAATGATATGCTGATTTGGGGACACCCCGCCATTTTGTCCTCAAATCAGGGTTCCAATATCTGGTCACCTTAACTCATCGCCAAATATTCTGTAGTGTCGCCGATTAACTGAAATGATATAGTCAGATTCCCAGGAGAGGACAGTGCCATCAGTTCCTTTAGCTACAGGCCCGCGCACCGAATACCGGAAGCTGGGTGACGTAGGGGAGGGTAGTCTGGTCATCCGTGGTGGGTGGTCGAGCTGTTGAGCTTGCTCGAAGATTAACAGCTAACGGACTAATAATTAAATTGTGTTTGTGATACACAAAGAACTAAACAAGCATAATTACTTGTTCATTGGCAGTTTTCCGGAATACTTCTTGAAAATCAAATTTCAGGAAATTTAAGCCAATAAGTACTCGTGTTTTTCCAGATAAAAAGAAATGTTTATATTCTGGATCCAAATAGTCTTGTTTAATGCTACTAATATACTTAATACAGATGTTTTAAACTTTGACAAGGTAACTTTTTTTTTAAACAGTGCTCTGGAAGACAAATATTATAAACATTATATTTGCTTACCAAATTGAAGTTGCACGAACACGCAACTAGATGGTACTAAAATTGGGAAAACATATTACGGTGGCGAGTGGTCTAAGCGATGGCTACTGATCTTTCGTCCGAAGTGGGTCCGGGTTCGAATCCCGGTGAGGCATGGATGTTGTGTTTGTCTTACGGCATTGGCTCTCTCCCTTCCCTGGAGTCAGTGGCCCTAAATTAGGGACGGCCGACTGCTTATAGCCCATTGAGTTGCTCACGGTGGTCGTCAAACTCTCAATAAAAAAACACTAAAGAACTTGTTACGTTATTAAAATGTCATTAATGTACATTTAATAATGTAACAATTGCGTAATTTTAGTAAAACCATAATTTATTTGACGCAATCAGTGGATCAAGCAGCAATTCACTGTATGTATGTTAAAAAGTGTTTTATTGAGCCTTTGGTAATAATTTAAAAACACACAGAAAAATATTAAGTTTTCCTTCTTGATCTTTTTTTTTTTTTCATATATTAGTAAACATGGATTGCACATAAATTGCTAGTTACTGTCTGATATGAAAATACATTTTCACTGAAGGAATAATTTCATTACTCACTATTTCGTAGCCGTAAGCTCGCAATGATTGAAAAATCTGATTCCTTAAATTCGTCATTTGACATCTTTTGAAACGAATACGGTACTTCGTGATGGGCCCTCAAACTAAACTTTCAAGTACAAGAATGATTTGGTGAACTATGACGACACTATAACTTCAAGTGAAACTATGACGACTGTTTATAATTTTGATTACAGGAATGGTTTGTCACTTCCGGTGAAATGACAGCGATGCTTTCATTAACTTAACGAATCTGTCTTGCTTACACTTTTACGTCGAAATTATTGCTACGCTAGATTTTACGCTGTAATTTATTTTTCTTCTGTATTTTAAAAGATCATAAAACCAATGCGTAAAATCTGTAGTTATTTAAGAAACTGACACCGAAGTCCTTATTTCAATGCAGTGAAACTCTAATGAACGCGTGACTTGTTTAGTTGGTGTACGTAAAGACGCGTTCACTTCACACAACGCCTTACCGCTCCCAGCATCTCCCTCTCCCCGACAACGGATTACCCTAGCGACGTCACAATCCGGTGCGCGGACCTGTAAGCTATAAGGGGCAGATGGCAGTGCTTCCTCTTGTGCGGCCGCGGGTGGCCTAGTGGGCAACGTTCGTGACTGCCACGGAAAGGACATTAGGTTCGATCCCAGGCAGGTACGAATGCTCGATCCACTAACTATCCGCCGTGCTTCGGATGGGCACGTTAAGCCGTCGGACCCCGGGTACTGGTCCCCCGGTAGTAAATAAGGGCGTCTTCTACCTCGCTTCCGTGTCACTTTCGTATCGGGCACTCCAGCCCAAATCTCCTAGCTTCCTATTTCTAAGGGTTGTTTAAGACCCGGGGTCAGACACTCCCGAAAATCCTCTTCATTTGATCACTTGATCACTTTCTCTTGTGCCTCCCATATAGTTTTGCAAACAGAGCCCATTTAAGAGGGGGCTGTAGCCCAGGGCCCCTCCCGCATCTTCAAGGGGCCCCAGAATTATGCAGGACACTTGAAGAATTGACAGAGTTCTACAGTTTATTTTTCAGGAGCCAGCAAAAAGTGTAGTCGCCCCTAGTCTATCCTCAAATCTTTCGAAAGCATTACAGATGTTTTTTTGTACACATCTGTAATTGCCGGAAATTTCCGGGCATTAAGAATTCGTTCGAATCATATTACTTTGTCCACTACTTTGATATAATTTCAACATGCTGAACCGGGGGGGGGGGTTGAAGCAGACCGGAACTGGTATCCATTTTTCAACCATGAAGTTTTACATTTTCTTGCTAACACTGATTCGTCCAATGAATCATGGGATATACACTTCAATATGGCGGAGATATTTTTATGGCTTTCTCATCATATTTTGGGGTGTATTCTCCTGGGTATTTTTCTTTGGCCACCCATAGTAAAATCCTAGGTGAGCTACTAATACTGGGGACCCAAAATACTGTCCATCCTCCGGGCCCCCCTGTCTCCTTAAATGTGCTCTGTGTACAAATACTTTTTACAGCCACTGTACTTTCCAACCAGTCGAATAGATCAGCAAGAAACTGCCCCTTCCTGGGATGGGCAAATGGTCATTCAGTACCAAACACCGGATAAAAACAAAGTACTTCCGCTACTGAGAGAAAAAAAAAGTTACGAAATCGCAGGGAGCATTAAAATTCTGATCGCATAGTGACCTGTTTCAGATTCAGTGTCATTCAAAGTCCTGTCACAAGCTTGCAATTGCTGTCCGAACTGTTCTTATAAAGGTGATCATAAAGAAAGAAGATAAAGAAATACCAATGCCGAATACTTCATGATAAAAAAAATTTAGCGATATGCATCGATAATCTGCTTCATGCAAGAATTGTTTGTCTTCTTTCTGGGATAAAATTTAAGGAGATTCTGTCAGAAGGATTTGTATTGGCGTTCAATCAAGGGATAACTCCCTGGAATTAACTGGACTTGCATTGTTTCGATCCTACCGGTAAAACATGGTGAGGGACGAAGATGCGAGAAGAATCAACGACTTCCGTAATGACGCAAGATCAACTAATTATCCTCGCTTCGCCGGCCGGCCGTATTTGTCCGTGACTCATACATCACGCAAGTCATCCTCACTTTGCGTGAGACGTGTTGTCCACGAGCAACCAGCCAACTGACTGACCGTAACCTGTTTTGGAGAAGTAGGGTGTGTCGGACTGTCAGCTCCTGCGATGCTATTATTGTGTGTCAGACGTGCAATCAGATTCACCGTATAAGTGAATGAAATAGTGAAATGTATTGTGACCCAAAATATGAATAATTGGGACGAAAATGGTGTACTTCTTAGATGACCAAGCAATCACGAGAATTGTAAACAAGTCTCAGATGCGTATTGTGCTTTAAATACGTTCGGAAAATTTCAGTGTAATCACAATTTAAAGTTAGGTTAATTCTATAAAAAATTGCTTCAAATTAGGACTGAACATTAGCCTAGTCACAGTGACGACTGGACAACTCAGAAAAACTTTCCAAGAATGGTTTTGTCACTTTTGTTCTGCTATTGAGAATTACACATATCAAATTGACACTCAAACAGATTAACTGTTCAGTTTTCATCTTGTTCTATACGGCGTCATGCTTTCAGAGCAGGGACATCGCTAGACTTCGAAATGAGTGTGTGCTACGGGTGAGCGAGTATTATTTTTGCTGTGAGCACGTTTGATGGCAACTTTATTAACGCAACATCCAACTACAGGCTTTTTACTACAGGCTGCAAAGGAATTCGTGCAATTCTATCTCCTTCTATACCAGGGACGTCGCCAAGTGGGTGCAGCCCACCCTGAAATTTGTCTTGCCCGCCCTGCCTCCCACCCAGCTAAAAAAGTGCCATTTTTTAAACTTTCCAACCGTAGGTTGAAGAAGCGTATATGCTCCAGCTTTGTTCGTCTGTCTGTCTGTCCGCACGATAACTCGCGTAAAAATGGTTCGATTTCGATGAAATTTTAGTATGTGGTAGGGGACGACTTGGGAACGAACCCTGTTGAAAATGGATGAAATGGGGTCAAAGGTCAGGACATAGGAGCGGGATCCATTCCATTGCCCTTATGCGTCATAACTTACGTAAAAATGCTCCTATTGCTACAAAACTTTATCATGTTGTTCCGGAGGTATACTGAACCGGTTCTGTTGAATATCATCGAAGTGGGGTCAAAGGTCAGGACACAGGAGCGAAACTTATTGCACAGACATTATCCTCATAACTTGACTAAAAATGCTTCTATTGCGACAAAACTTTAGTATGTTGTTCCGGAGGTATACTGAACCAATTATGTTTAATATCATCGAAATCGGGTCAAAGATCAGGACACAGGAGCGAGATTTATTCCACCGCCATTATCCTCATAACTTGAGTAATAACTTGAGTAATGATTTCTGGTATGTTGGAAAGCGTATCATAATCAATGCACCGCATGATTTTAGTAACTTGTTCAGTATATTTAACTTTAAAATATAATTGCACTTTGCTAAGTAATAAGCCTGGTGTTTTATTTCATGTAGCCCTACGTATTTTCCCCTGGGAAGTGCATTGTTTACGACTCCGAAAAAAAAAAATATATCAAAATGGCATCCGCATGGTCATAAAAATTCAGTTGTTCTCCACTCTTCCAATTCCTTAATTTAAGCCTCTTTTCATGTTTCTAGGGCCACTGAGCTGAGGAGGGTGTATAGGATTTCATTGAAGGGGTCACTACTAATTGCTCTGTTTGTTTTCTTTAAAAGAAAAATGGGATTTCAACACGGAAAGTGGAGTCTAAAGCTACACTGGAGCTCTTAAGACTGCCTCGGGACAGTGAAAGTGCAGAAAGTGTCTGACGACTACTTTGTAGGAGAGGAATGCAAGGAAAAGTCGCTGGCTTGAAAGAAGGGTGTTAAGGAGGGGAGGGGAGGGGGGTATTTTGTCTGTGTGGCACGACGTTAAAACTCGATTTAGATAAAGAAAATCAACATTTTCTTTTAAAAAATTGTTCAAGTACAGTACTATTTTCGTAGGAAAAAATGCAAAATTTTGAAAGACAATTTAAGACAATGCATTCAGAGCAAACAAAAAGTTAAAAGTGGCATTCTACACATTTGATCTTACACCAGTGGCGTAGCTAATCACATCCGTGTATGTATGTATGTATGTATGTATGTATGTATGTATGTATGTATGTATGCATGTATGTATGTATGTGTTCAAGTGGAGAGGTTGGGGATCGCACGAATTCCTTTGTAGCCGGTAGTGAAAAGCATTAAAGCCCCGGTGACGCAATGGTCTAAACGTTGGCTTATGACCATTTGTCCGAGAAGGGTCCTGGTTCCAATCCCGGTGAGGCATGGATGCTGTGCTTGTCTTACTGCATTGGTTCTCTCCCTTCCCTGGAACCAATGACCTTAAATTAGGGGTGGACGACTGCACCCTTAATTGGGCAACGACGTCCCTGTTTGGCCATTGAGTAGCTCAAGGTGGTCGTTAAACCTTCAATCAACAAACAAACAAACAAAAAGTTGCTATCAAGCGTGCCCCACCAAAAATAATGGTCGCCCACCCGTCGCCTATCCTGATTTCGAAGTCTGGCGACGTCCCTGTTTGATACATATTCATTGATTTTGTATCAGTTTTTTTTTACTGGAGGTTTAACGACTACCGTGAGCAACTCAATGAGCTATAAGCAGTCGCCCGTCCCTAATTTAGGGTCACTGGTTCCAGGGAAGGGAGAGAGCCAGTGCCGTAAGACAAACACAACATCCATGCCTCACCGGGATCCGATCCGGACCCCTTTTGGACGAATGATCAGAAGCCATCGCTTAGACCACTGTGCCAACGGAGCCGGCCGTATCAGATTTTGCACTTTTTGGGATACAAAAGAATGCAAAGTTTGGGGTCTTTTTAATGTTCCGTCTATCCATTTGTAAAAAATCAGTAAAACCTGAATAGTTACGTACTGGTCAAGACGACGAGAGGTCAGAGTGACCGTCGACGAGCAAAACCCCAGAAAATGTGGACAAAATTTGGGAACTGGTGCATGAGGATCGTCGGAGAACCATTCAAGACATTGCTACCATCGTCAATTTATCATACGGAACAGTGCAAGAAATTCTGGTGTCGGTTTTGAACATGCAACCGCATTGCGGCAAAGTTTGTGCCAAAGATTCTGAACCCTGAACAGAAATGCAGCAGCTCACAGAGCGTTAGCAACACGCCAGTTTTGCAGCCGCAACAGCATGACTACCCTTCCTTACCCGCCTTACTCGCCGGATGTGGCCCCCTGGGCATGACTACCCTTCCTCACCCGCCTTACTCGCCGGATTTGGCCCCTCTTTCTGTTCCCGAAGATGAAGCTGAAGCTCAAGGGTCGCCGTTTTGAATCCGTGGACGAGATCTAGCGCAAATCGCAGACGGTGCTTCACACGATTCGCGAACAGGACTTCCTGGGAGCGTTCCTACAGTGGCAAAAACGCTGGCAGCGGTGTATCGCTGCCCAAGGCGACTACTTTGAGGGAGATCATAGCCAGACTTAAGTAACGTAAGTACGTTGTTGTATATCGGCCTAGTCTCGGAACATTTTGATCGGACCTTGTATATCCGTGAATTTCAGATTTCTTTCTTATTTCTGCCTAACTTCTATTATAATTTTTAGATTATGTTTAATATTTAAATAATTTTAATACTGCCTTCGTTAGAATTTACGCGAAAAACACACCTCAAATTAATTGTACTCCAAAGTCCAAACCCGAACTTTAAACCTTGATTTACCCCTCAATATTGTTCGTTACGAAGAGACTTTTATCGAACAAACTTGGCAGGTAATTCTAGGTCACATGCACTCTGCTGAAGAATGCACGCGTGGTCTTTCGTGATTTCCACCCACCGCTACTGTTGAATTATCTTGGCGACTTGCCGCACTAGTAAACCGTAAACCGGATGTCGTTAATTGTATTAGCAGTTTTAACTGGGAAAAGCAACTCACAGAAAAGAGTGTTTGAGTTTCGCAAGCGCTTAGCTTAACGTTTTGTGCTTTCGTCTGAGTATTTCGTTTACACAGTTTCTAGATATCACTTGTTAATTTTGAGGATGAGCCAAGTGAACAAAATGGGTGCATCTGAAAGATGCAAGCAGTACAGCAAGGGAAAGTTTCATGTGAACAAAAATCTATTGTTCTGTTCGTGTTGAATCATACCAGTGGTTTTTTCAAGAAAGGACAGTTGTGAAAAGCATTTAGCAAGCAAGCTGCATAAAGAAAAAAAAAGGTGTGTCCGAACAGTTAACCGAAAATAATGCAGAAATGTGTTGATGAACTAATTGAGAAAAGAACTAAATAAAATCAGCATAGCTCAACTGAACTTTCGAAACTAACTGGTGCATTTTGTGCAGCTAATATTCCACTTTCCTAAATGGATAAACCTGTATTAAAAGAATTACTTGGAAGACTCGTTAAAAGATATTTGCGTTATTCCAAATGCAAATTGAATGCGGAAATGTTTTTGCCGAAAATATATGATATTGACAAGCAACATGTGAAAGATTTTTAAAATAAATATCCGGTGTAAATTTCGCAGCAGACGAGTATTCTTGCTGTTCATATCAGTTGAAACGAATGTTGAAAGCTGTAACGATGAAACCTCTCTGAACGTAAATTTCTTCGAATTACATCGCATCATCAGGTGTGACTCTAAACAGTCACTACGTTATGCTGGGCCTTAATTTTGGAATTCTCTACTTCATGATCTTACAACAATAAATAATTTCAATCTATTTAAAAAATTAAAACTTTACATTCTGGGACTACCAAGAATGTAAAAAAGGAAATAAAGAAATAGGAATGTGTTGAAATGCAGAAATGTGTTGATGAACTAATTGAGAAAAGAACTAAATACAAACAGCATAGCTCAACTGAACTTTCGAAATCAACTGGTGCATTTTGTGCAGCTAATATTCCACTTTCCTAACTGGATAACCCTATGTTAAAAAAATTACTTGGAAGACTCGTTAAAAGATATTTGCGTTATTCCAAATGCAAATTGAATGCGGAATTGTTATTTGCCGAAAATATATGATATTCACAAGCAACAATTGAAAGATTTTTTTAAATAAATTTCCGGTGTGAGCATCGTAGCAGACGAGTATTCTTGCTGTTCAGATCAGTTGAAACGAATGTTGAAAGCTGTGACGATGAAACTTCTCTGAAAGCAACTTTCTTCGAGTACATCGCATCATTAGGTGTGACTCTAAACAGTCACCAAGTAATGCTGGGCCTCAATTTTAGAATTCTCCACCTCACGATCTTACAATAATAAATAATTTCAATCTATTTAAAAAAAAAATTAAAACTTTACATTCTAGGACTACCTAGAATATACAAAAAGGAAATAAAGGAATAGGGAAAATTAAAATGGTAATTGTAAAAAAATAATGGGGAGGGGGAGGGAAGAAGTGACTAAAAGGTCAAAGGGATACATTAGGAAAATGGAAACGGGACGGCAAAGTAGTAGGAAATTAGGGAAAGTTGGGAGGAGGGTGGGTAAAAGGAGGATGGGAAACAATTTTACTAATACTAATTTCAACTAATACCTTTGAATGTTATGCGCCATGCCTTCAGGTGTGACTCTGACTTGCCTACATTTGTATAGGGAGATCAGGGCCTTGTCAGGACTCTTGTGGCCTCTTCCCAGATTTTCCTTGCTGTTACAATTACTTACACTGTTGTTGTGTTACATTGCATTTTGTTTTCATGTACCAGCTAAATAAATTTAATTGAATTGAAATGGAATCCTTAAAATTTAAAGCAGTCAGCGAGGCAATACTTCAGTGCGTCAATAAGTCTGAAATACCTTTTGCAAATATAACCGATTTCGTGACAGACAATGCATCTTGCAAATCAAAAGCGGTGGGGAAAAAGCCTGAAAGCCGAATATTTGAGAAAATACGTTATTTTACGAAATTTCGGGATTTACCCCGTGACCGCTCCGCGAATTTTTGCCTTTTTTCCCCGCGATAAATTCACTACCCTAATAATGGTTGATAATGATGATGATCATCATGGTATGCTCCTAGAGAGAGAGGGGTTGGTTGACCCCGAAATGAAATCCTGGGTATGTAATTTATTTTAACACGACGAATTTGTTTCCGATCAACTGACGTAGACGACGAGCTGATGATATCCACGAACTGACCGGACACCAGCCTAAGACAGAGAAAGATAGAGACGAAAGAATAGTCAGAGGACAAAGACGAAAGATATGAATGTAATGTGGAGACACTAATATATATCGCTTTCCCTCTTTCTCTCGGTTGAAATCTGATTTCACGGAATATTATGCATAGAACACCAGCACGGAATGTGTAGAAATAATCTATTAAAACGATCTATTTACTGCACATGCTAACGTAGTGAGACATTTTAGTTCTCATATGTAAAACCAAAACCGAACCTATCCTATCGGAAAACGATTCATTGACTTTCGAAGCCATGTGACATTCTGATCGCAATCGCGATACCAAAACTTCAAAACTACGGCGCCTGTGTCACGCCTGCTGATGTGCAAGTATAACGCTTAGATGCCTTATTTCGGAAGCACCAACCGGAAAGCAGCTAGCTATGCTACTGGAGTTCCCACCATTTTATACACGATAGATGTTCATGAACTAACAGGTACATCATCACTCTAGCAAGACGTAAGTTCGATCTCGAAAGGAATGCATTTGTCACGCCCAAACTGACGAAAATAGCATCTGTCAGTCTCGTGTTATAGATCATTGTCACCGCAGTTTCTCGGTCTCATTTGCTACTGAAATAGTCTCTCGCTCACAGCCTCGTGATCAAGAGCTATTAGATTCGGAACTGAGACGAATTTTTATGGAAAATCACGATAACGAAGATGGTATCAATGGCAACGGCATGAGATTTGTGACAAAATACACTTCCCTACCATTAATATCTGGACACCTACATGTATACAAATAATCTCGATTTACAGAAAATTTAATTTTGTGTGCTGAAACTGTTGGCCCTTATGGCGGCCTTTAATCTTCGTGGAGTACTTTTTTACGCTTTCCAACCGTAGGTTGCAGAAGTGTATTTGCTCCAGCTTTGTCCGTTTGTCTGTTTGTCCGTCCGTCCACACGATAACTCGCGTAAAAATGGTTCGATTTCGATGAAATTTTAGTATGTGGTAGGGGACAACTGGGAACGAACCCTATTGAAAATGGACGAAATGGGGTCAAAGGTCAGGACATAGGAGCGGGATCCATTCCATCGTCCTTTTGCGTCATAACTTACGTAAAAATGCTTCGATTGCGAAAAAACATTAGTATGTTGTTCCGGAGGTATACTGAACCAATTCTGTTTAATATAATCAAAATAGGGTCAAAGGTCACGGCACAGGAGTGAAATTTATTCCACAGCCATTATCCTCATAACTTGACTAAATTTTTTTCTATTGGGACAAAACTATAGTATGTTGTTCTGGAGGTATACTGAACCGGTTCTGTTTAATATCATGGAAATGGGATCAAAGGTCAGGGCACAGGAGCGAGATTTATTCCACAGCCATTATCCTTATAACTTGAGTAATAAGTTGAGTAATGATTTCTGGTATGTTGGAAAGCGTATCATAATCAATGCATTGCATGATTTTATTAACGTGTTTTAATTTTAAGTTTATTTAGTACATAATAGTCTAAAGTTTATTTTTTATAGTTAAAGTCAGTCAATGCAACCACTTCATTTTAGTCTACTTCAAATTTTCCAGACAAACTTCAAAATCGTTTCAGCATGCACAAGATTTGAGAAAATATCAATATCTACTGTTTCAGTAATCCATTGTACTTAGTTGTTTTCACTTTGTTTAGGGACGACATGAGAAATAAAAATAAAAACAGCACAAAAACAAAATAATCGTGTGTAGATTTTGAAAAGAGATTACCAGTTTTAACCATTTTTAACTATAAAAAAATTGAAGTTTTTATAGCTAAAACCGTGAATATTTACAGTCAAAAACTCCAGTGGTTGCAGTTTTCCCCATTTTTCATCCTAGGTGCAAAACCTGAATTTTTCACTATAAAAATTTTCATTGAACAATAACACCCAATTTCTTTCAACACCCTCCCAAAGTTTGTCAGCACTAGCCTAATTTAAAATTCCTAGATGAACCTCTGCTTTTAGCCTATCGAATTGTATGTTATTAAGAATCGGCAAAGCGACGAAAGGACACTTAACCGTCTAGGTTTTCTTCCTCTTGTCCCCTTCCCTTTTTTTTTTTTTTTTTTTTTTACTCCTTGCAGGTGAAAATTATCGATGTGGCTCTGTGTTATTTTGTTATTTTAATGTTTTTCGGTAGCACAAGGAGTGCCACTCAGAACCATTTCGACTTCCTTTTCCGATTACCGTGGCAGCAATTTTTGTGCGGTGTTTTTGGGGACACTTTGGCGTGATCAAGGGTTTGGTTCCATAATTATGATTACGCTCCAGAGGCAAATTCCTTCGTTTCCCGACAAAGGGGGAATCTCATCTTGTTGAGGTACAAGGAATTATCAGAAACGCTTCCCATTTTCTGTGTAGTAATCAGGGACGAAATAAGTGTCCCTGACAACGTGGGCATAAGACAAGGGCCGCCTGCCCCAGTGGCGCAGTGGTCTAAGCGCTGGCTTCTCGCTATATAATGTTTTTAATGTATTTAATCGCAGATATCAGTTAAATGCCTATATGTTATGCCAAAACACTAGCATTACTTAAATGTAAATACTTTTCGTATGGAAACGTTCCGTAGAGTTAGTCGTTTTTTGTTTTTCTTTATTGGGGATTTAACGACCACCGTGAGCAAGTCAGTGACTACAAGCAGTCACCCGTCCCTAATTTAGGGCTACTGGTTCCAAGGAAGGCAGAGAGCCAGTGCCGTAAGACAAACACAACATCCATGCCTCACCGGGATTTAAACCCGGACCTCAATCCCATTCAGACCATGCATTCGATTCGGACCATTCATCCGAGATGGTCACGAATGGTCCGAGATGGGTCCAGACCACTGCCCCACAGGAGCGGCTTTTGGAGGTTTAACGACCACCGTGAGCCAGTGCTGAGACTGGCTGAGCCCGAGCCCGAGCCCGAAGTCGAGCCTCGGTCCGAACCGGACTCGGGCTCTGAAGGAGAGAATTTCATTATTTTCTTTTTAAAAGCGATTTCAAATGATTTAGCATATTCTTACACTATCAAGTTAGTAATGCGAATTCCTTGGCTGATGGGTACACTTATTTTGAGTTTGGATATTTATTCTTGGGTCTATTTATTCGTAAGGGCAATTTATTCTGGGTTTGGAGAGCAAATGCCATAGGACACGCATTAGTGGATTTTCGAGGCGTATGAAAAGCTTCTTCAAGAATCATAGAAACTAGATAGCAGATAGCACCCTGACGAAATCTTGCTCTCTGCCTCTACGTGACAGCTCCGTGGGCAGATTGCAGAGCCGCCTGATCTTTCTGGATATCCGATCACCCGAATTTCTGGATGCCCGGCGGCCCGAAGCATTTTAGAAAGGACGAAACGAATTGGTCAAAGAAAATTTACGACTCTACTGTAGAAACAGATATATATTCCTCACTACCCCACTACCCACATCCGTTAATTGCAGGGAGAAATATGGAAGAGGATATTTTTTTTAATTAATGCCTAAACAGATTAGTCATATTATTCGGTTTGTTCGGACCCGGGCTCTGTCTGGCAATATAAAATTCGGACTCGTGCGGGTTCGGGTTGACATAATTCGGGCTCGAGGCTCGGGCTCTTGAAATTGAGCCCAAACTCATCACTGCCCTGAGCAACTCGATGGTATATAAGCAATCGACTGTCTCTAATTTAGAGTCAACAGTTCCAAGGGAAGGC
Source organism: Macrothele yani (assembly GCA_039090855.1). Lineage (NCBI taxonomy): Eukaryota > Metazoa > Arthropoda > Arachnida > Araneae > Macrothelidae > Macrothele > Macrothele yani. Next base: position 11,302,882 of record CM076992.1, read on the forward strand.
AGCGCACAAGTGCCGTCAGACAAACACAACATACATGCTTCACCGGGATTCGAGCCCGTACCCAACACGGACGAATGATCAGAAGCCAGCGCTTAGTCCACTCCGTCACCGGGACCGCCCGAAAACATTATGACCAGCGCGTTTTTATGCAAATCGAAGAAACTGCAGGTAAACGACGGCGCGTATGAAGGTCATGAAACGGTTATTAACCCCTCATACTAAGTAAGCCCTGTTAATCAGTGTCATTCTTGTTCTTCAGATGGGAAAGACAGTGTGGACTTAAGCGAGTTTGATGAATGCCAAATTTTAATGGTCAGACGGCTGGGTCAGAGCATTTTCGAGACGGCAAGTCTTGTGGAGTGCTCACGATCAACTCTGGTTAGTACCTTCAAAAAGTGGTCCGAGGAGTGAAACCACAAACCGCCGACAAGATATGGGCCGACTACGGCTCATCGTTGCTAGAGGTGAGCGAAGGTTATCCCATATGGTACGAACCAACAGAAGGTGGCGCAACTCGCAGTAAATTTGAATGCTGGTGCCGGAAGTAATGTGTCACAACACACAGTACATCGAACCCTGCTGAAAATGGGGCTGCGTAGCCGCAGGCCACTCCGAGTGCCCATGCTAACCACGATTCACCGTCCGATTTGCACGCGAGCTTCAAAACTGGGCCTTGAACGATTGGAAGAAGTTTGTCTGGTCCGATGAATCTCATTTCCTGTTGCATCATGTGGACGGCCGGCTGCACAGGAAGTGTAATGCTTTTGGCAATGTTTTCCTGAGAAAACCTGGGTCCAGTCATTCATGACGTCTTCCACCTACCTAAACATCATTACAGACCAGTTACATCTTTCATGGCAACGGTATTCTCCTTCAGTAGGGCCTTCTATCAGAAAGATAATGCACTATGCCACACTGTTCAGATTGTTCGAGAATGGTTCGCGGAACATGAGAAAGACTTTCTGTTCTTCAAATTCCCCAGATATCAATCCAATCGAGCATCTGTAGTTTGTGTTAGATCAGCAAATCCGATCAGCAGCGGCTCAGCCACGTAACTTACAAGAGTTGAAGGATTTTCTGGTGACGTGTTGATACCAGATACCACAAGACAGTGTTATATAGAAATATTCAAAATATAATTAAATAGCGACTTGGGTTACGCAACGAGCGAAAACAGCAGCTAGAAATCCGTCTTCAGATAACAAAAGAGAATGGCGCTTAACAGATCCCTCGGGAAAACCATTCCTTCGCTGGCCGTGGACCACCCACGAACAACAGGACCCTTCCCCCTCCTTTATCCCTCGTCGTTGGAGGACAAACACTTTCTTGGAGAAACCCCGCGAGTGAAAATTCAACATTCAGCAATATTAACAAATAAACTTCTTACGGTCACGAGTGCCTTCTTTCAAGCGGCAGAGAGGGGAAGGAAAAAATACACATTGGTCATAAAAGATTCTTGCTTGGGACTTCTGATCAGATCAGATGTAGAGGATTTTAGAAAGGGAGTGTCTGACCCCAGGTCTTAAACAACCCTTAGAAACAGGAAGCTAGGAGATTTGGGCTAGGGTGCCCGGTAGGAAAGGGACACGGAGGCGAAATAGAAAAGGGGAGGAAGACGCCCTTATTTATTACCGGGGGGCCAGTACCCGGGGCCCGACGGCTTAACGTGCCCATCCGACGCACGGCGGATATTTAGTGGTTCAAGCGTTCGTACCTGCCTGGGATCGAACCCGAGGTCTTCTTCGTGGCAGTCACGAACGTTGACCACTAGGCCATCCGCGGCCCTTGCTTGGGACTCGAGAGAGAGAGAGAGAGGGGGGGGGGTTTTGCACAGACATGTAAGCATGAAGGAATCAGGACAGATTTTGGCGGGAAATACATAGAGAAAGCCATCCAAAATACCCATCTCCCTGCTGGAAGTACGTACTATTTATTTTGAATATAACCGATATTTTCTCTTTTCCCCCTATCAGAAGAATAACGATACGTGCGAGCGGAATCACCTGTCGTTACATTCAGTTTGTTGAACTACTGTATAAGGAAAGTGGTCATAATCTTTTGGCTCTTCGCGGTGTAGTTTTCTTCATTCAGTCCAGTTTGAGAGGCAATCACAACATTTTTAGTATACGATTAAAATGGCTTTGGAAAAGCTGGTTTTACCAGACACATTAATCGATTTCATCCATATTCGGGTTCTTTACAAAAAACAAAAACAGTGAATGGGGTGTAATCTGATGATATGCCACAGCAGATCCCACACTGCGTGTAGCATAAATGTCAATTTAAGCAGTGCCAAAAACTAATCGTATGTGACATGTTAAAAGCTAGTACTTTGTTTCAGTGACCGTTCTTATAAAAGTTTCGACTTTTCTTCCTTAAGAAAGGCTTTCCTACTTGTTGCTTCTGCTATTTCTTCCCCATTAAGGTATCACAAAACTCCTAAGTACTAAATGTTTTGTTTTGGTAGCTATAATACGAGGGTTGGAATTTTAATAGTGGCAACACGTCTGTAGAATCGAAGCGGAACGGAACAAGTTTAAGCTGCTTACGCCACACGTTGGTTAGATACCTAGCACCCCTCACTGTGAAATGGACTCGCCCTCCCAACTGCATGCGCCTGCGCAGTAACGAGACGAGCATGAGCTTTCGCTACCACTCGGTCTAGTCACGATGTTTTCGAAATTGGAGCATCCGTGTTGGATAAAAATTCAAATTGCCAAAGGTCGTACTGCACAACAGTGTAATCGAGTTTAGGTTTGTTGGGAATCTGCATTACCGTACAGAACAGTTGCAAAATTGGTAAAAGCCTTCAATGATGGATGTCAAAATGTAAAAAATGAGCCTCGGCCAGGTCGTCTTCGTGCAAGTGAGTGCTGTTTCCGTGTTACTGGAAAACGCTATGAGCTCGAAGGAGAAGCTTTCCTTCGCCGTATCATCACGCTGGATGAGACATGGGCTACATCCAAAGACCTTTAAGATACTATGACGTAGAAGTCTTTTCGTACTTCTACGTTATTTTAAAAACATAACCATAAGATGAAATAGTTCCTAAATTAAACCACGGCCAGACGAAACATGTAACAACAGAAGTCAAACTTGCGGAAAAGATGCTTTATTCAGGATGTAGCACTTCCATAACAAATCATAACATCACAAAGTACTCCACACACCACAGAGCTCTACACAGCTCTTAACACAACGCTCTACAACACAACGCCCAACTTGCAACACTTCTCCAAGCAACGCTCTCTTTAACAACGCTCGCCAAGCAACAGTTTTGTCGTCGTTTTTATCTCTCGTTCTTATCTTATATCAGGCATACGTCACGTTCATTCAACCTCAATTATGTTGCCCACAGTATCCGTTTGAGAGAAAAGATATCACGTTAAAAGTGAAGTATAACTGAGAATAAACTCAAGATTTACATAGGGAAAGAAACTAAAAAGGAAAGTTAATTTAGAATATACGTCACAATACATAGACTGGAAGTTCTTGTGTAAATGAGTGGCAGCAGTTGGCGACATTTTGATCGCACAGCTTGTACGGCAAAACGGCATGTTTCCTATGTCATCATCATCATCATTGTCAACCATTATCAATCCACTGCTGGACGAAGGTCTCCCCAAGTTTCCTCCACAACGGTCTGTCTTGTGCCAGTCTCATCCATGTCACTCCCGCATACTTTCGAATTTCATCCACCCATCTTCCATGTGGTCTTCTTCTGGGTCTTTTCCTGTCCCTTGGAATCCAATCTAAAATTTCGGCTGTCCATCGATGGTCTGTTCTTCTGGCAGTATGTCCAGCCCATTGCCATTTCAGGGATTTAACTCTGATCATGATGTCTTCCACTCTTGTCATTTTTCGGATCCACGTGTTCCTCTTCTTATCTCTCCTGGTTACACCAAGCATGCACCTCTCCATGCTGCTTTGAGTTGTCTGCAGCCTTTGTATGTCTCTTTTAGCTAAGGTCCACGTCTCTGCACCATACGTAAGCACTGGAAGGATGCATTGATCAAACACTTTTCTTTTAAGACATAATGGCATATTGCTCTTGAAAATTATGCTGTTTCTTCCAAAAGCTCTCCAGGCAAGTTTTGTACGCCGATTTATTTCTTCACCAATGTGACCCTCACTTGATATCTGCTGTCCAAGATCAACGTACGTGTCTGTTATCTCCAGCTTTTCTCCATCAATCGATAAATCTTCATTTCTTGTAAAAGCAATGAACATCACTTTTATCTTCTGAAAGCTCATTTTTAATCCCACTTCTTTACTCTTGTCAGCAAGTTCCTGCATCATACTCTGTAGCTCTGATGGGGTAGTTGCAAAAATGACTATGTCATCAGCAAAAAGAAGGTGGGTTAGATAATCTTCATTAATCTTTATGCCTTTGTTTTCCCAGTTCAGTGATTGAAAGACATTTTCCAATGTGGCATTAAAGAGCTTCGGAGATATGGTGTCACCTTGTCTCACTCCTTTTCCAATTTTTATGTGTGTTGTATTTTCAAATAGCAGAATCTTTGCACTTGCATTTTCATAGATGTTATTAATAATATTAATGTATGCATCTTCAATACCGCAGGATTTCAGAGCCATTGCAACTGCTGATGGTTTCACCGAATCAAAGACTTTTTCATAATCGATAAAAGCCATGCACAATGGAAGTTCATATTCCCTCGCTCTTTCAATTAGTTCTCTCAGTACGTGGATATGATCTATTGTGCTGTAGCCACTCCTGAATCCAGCTTGTTCTCTCGGTTGAGCCATGTCCAGTGTTACCTTCAAACGGTGTGAAAAAACTTTAGTGAAGATTTTATAAACCACTGATAAGAGGCTGATAGGTCTGTAGTTCCTGAGATCCTCAATGTCACCTTTTGTATGTAGCAAGATCATTGTAGCGTTGTTCCAATCCTCAGGAATTTTCCCTTCATTAAGGCATCGAGTGAAAATTTGGGCGAGTACTGTTTCGATTTTTCCACTTGCTTCTTGTATGATGTCTACAGTAATTCCATCTTCTCCTGGAGCTTTTCCCCGCTTCATGTTCTTGATTGCATGTGCAACTTCTGCTGGAAGGACTGGAAGAACTCTGGTACCTTTCATGATGCCTGGAGTACATGTATCATCCCTTTCATATAATTTGGAGTAGAAATCTTTCACTCTTGTCAAAATTTCGCCTCTATTTCTTGTTACAGAACCATCTTCTTTTCTCAGTGTCATAATCTGTTTTTTCCCTTACTGAGATGTCCCTTTCATATCTTTAGGCTTTGGTTGTTTTCAATTGCTTTCCTTACTAGTTCACAGTTGAATTTCCTTACGTCTTCAGTGATACTTTTTCGTACTGTCTTGCATAGCTCTATATATTCCACTTTGGAAGTCACATCTTCTTTAGTTGTCCTCATCTCTCTTCTTTTTTGCATCAACATTTTGGTTTTTCCTGATAATTTGTTCACATGCAATTTGTTCTTAGACCCAGCTAATTTTGTTGCTGTTTCCATAAGAGCTTTGGTTACTTTTCTGTTAACTTCAGAAATATCCACTTCTTCTGATGTTAGGCCTTCTAAAGCAGAGAATCTGTTCTTCAGTTCCAATTTGAAGGTATTATGGTGTTTTTTAAGGTTGGTTATATCAATACATTTTGTTTGTCTTATGAGCTTGCTACGTTCGAGTTTAGTGTTGAGGTGCATCTTACATCTCACCAATCTATGGTCACTGCCTGTGTTGAACTTGTTTAGCACACTGCAGTCTTCTATGACGAATTTTTTGTTACACATAATAAAATCAATTTCACTTGTCGTCCCATTTGGATGTCTCCATGTCCATTTCCTGTGTGGCTTTTTCTTGAAAAAAGAGTTCCAGATGAAAAACCCTTCTGCCTCTGCAAACTCTAGGAGAGTATTTCCACGCTGGTTTCTGTTGCCGTGACCGAATTTACCTACTGAAGTTTCATTCTGTTGCCGTTGCCCTATTTTTGCATTGAAATCTCCCATAATTATCTTCAAGTGCTGCTTACCTTTATTATTTAGATCACGAATTTCCTCATAAAATTCTTCAATTTCTTCTTCAGCATGACTTGTGGTGGGTGCATAAGTTTGAATAATCTGAGCCTGGTATCTTCTCGAGAGTTGGATAACGAGTCGTGCAGCTCTGTCAGAGGAACTTTCAACTTCTACAACTTTATCCTTCAGTTTCTTGTTTATTATAAATCCAACACCACTAGTTCTGCCAGTATCTGTCCCACGATAGTAGAAGAGATGTCCACTTTTCAGTTCAATGAGATCTTCTCCTTTTCTCCTTTTCTCCTTACCTCACTTAGCCCGACGATGTCCCACTTGATCCTTTGTAGTTCCTCTTCCAATTCAAGAAGCCTTGAATCAGAAGATAGGGAGCGTCCGTTATACGTAGCCAAGGTCAGCATCAGATGGCAGCCTAGTCCGGTCCTCCGGGGATTCTTAGCACCCTCTGCTTTCATGTCGCACTGGCCGCTGCCTTGGCCAGGTACATTCCAGCTGCCGGAGACTGAGGGCCAAGATTTAAGTTGTGGAGTCATTTTGGAGGGGTTTGGCCATAACTCACCACGCTGGCCAAGCGGGTTGGTGAGTGTGGGATAGCATTTCCTCTAATCCCGAAGGTATAATTATACCGCTATTGGCGGTCGTCAGAGCCCCTTTAGTGGGAACAGGATGTACCACGAGAAGGCGGGGTTGACATTTGTCAAGGAGAGGCTGTGATGTTACGCATCACCTGACCTTACATGTAAACAACGTTAATTAAGCTCTTTTACCTGCGAGAAAGAAGGGGTTTTACGTTGCTACAATACTGCGTATTAATTTTTTTTTCAATGTGGGATAAATTGGACGTTGCACCTTGTAACTTACGATTAAAGAAAACACCATTTTCGTAATTTTGGGAGCTACGAAATAACTGAAGGGAGACGTCGCTTGTCCTACATGTAAAATATATTTCCTCTTCTATTTCTTGCAAACTGCGTGATCTAGTTGCATGAAATTCGTATTTCACATTCTAAGTAATGTCAAAAATAAATTTAGTGTGGCCATTTGTTTATTCTTAAGAGATGTTGCCGAGAACAAAACTTTTCCTTGGAGGTTTTTCTCGCAGTATTATGAGTTCGTAATAGCTACTCAACGGGAGAAAAAATAAATAAAATTTAATATGACAGAAAGAAATGCCCCCTACACATAATTTACAGTTTAGACAATTTCAAATCTGGGAGATTAAAAGTATCGGAAAAGAGAATTGTTTAAATTGAAAAATTTGTAGATCATTAAAAAATTTTGTTTAATTGAAAATTTGTTTAGTTCATTAAATCTGGCTATATTATTTTCTGAAATACTGTACAATATATACATACTATTATAAAAACAAAAAATAATAACTTTTACTGGTTATATATATATATAAAAAAATGGATGTAACTGATATAAACACGCGAACGCCTTTAGTAAACAACGAGATGTGACAGTTTCTTGCCGCCGCCCCGGTGGCGCAGTGGTCTAAGGTGCTGGCCTCTGATCATTCGCCCGTAAGGGGTCCTGGTTCGAATCCCGGTCAGGCATGGATTTTGTGTTTGTCTTACGGCACTGGCTCTCTCCCTTCCCTAGAACCAGTGACCCTAAATTAGGGACGGGCGACTGCTTATAGCCCATTGAGTTGCTCACGGTGGTCGTTAAACCTCCAAACAAAAAAAAAAAAAAAAAAAGTTTCTTGCTATACAACGCTGAACTTCAAATGTCGCACGGTTAACTTACGGTTTTCTAGTCTATGTGTCTTTAAGGTCTTTGGCTACATCATATGAGCCAAAAATGAAACGCCAATCTAACGAGTGGCATCATTACGGGTCACCGCGCAAATCCAAATTTCGTCGGAAACCCAGCAATGTGAAGGCTATGGTTATTCTCGTGTACGACTACGATGGTGTTATCCTGAGGCAAACACCCGACCGATACTGCGCAGTATTACTCTACATTTTTGAAACAAAATCTGCGACCGGCTTTGAGGAAGAAGCAGATACACTTTATGCAGAACCCACCCATCATTTTGTATGGCAATGCTCGAGCGCATGTTGCATATGTTGTGGATCAGTTGCTCACTCGATGGGGCTGGGAATTGCTCTACCACCCGCCGTACTCTCCTGACTTAATCCCCTGTAACTTCGACTTGGTCCCTAAAATGAAGGAACCACTTCGCGGCATTCGATTCAGAACTATACCAGACATTCTTTACGCAGTAGACCGCTGTATACGAACGATCAACCGAACAGGCACTGCCAACGGCACCCTACGACTTCTACATCGCTGGCAACGGGTGTTACATAATGCTGGTGACTACATTGAAGGACTGTAAAAATTTGAAACAGATATGCGTTTTGTATCTGTAGTAATTATGCAGTTGCCACTATTAAAATTCCAACCCTCGTAGGTTATGAGTAATGGCAGCAACACAAGCACACACGCCACAGTAAAAACGGTCAAATTATGTTCGGGAGAATCCAAAGTGTATATTTCTGTTAAAATCTCGTAGTCGAATATTTTTGCGCTTACACAAACTTTCGCATACTAATGCACGAGAAAATAAAAATGGAGGGTTATGAGGCAAGAAAAACGTTATTTTTTCATATTGGTGGACAAAGTGAGGGAGGGAGGGGTACAAAACCGATGTTGTGCGCAGGGCCCTGGTATTTCTGAATCCGCCACTGTCTGGGACAAATAGTCAGAAGCCAGCGCCGCAGACCACTCGACAACCGGAGCGATGGAACTGAAATGTAAAATGTCTTTCATATTTAAAACATTCCTACTTTTAATCATGCAATGTAGTGTCTGAATCTTTCTCAGCTGTGGGCAACGTATTCTTTACTTTGAAGATAGTATCATACGACGTTTTCATTCAGGCGTGAAACAAAACCGTCCCAGTTGATATCGTGCTGTCGTTAAAGAACAGACAAAACAGAATGAAAGATCCACTGGCGATTTCGGATGTGCTTGGAGCAAGTTAAAGGAGCGTTAACTTCGACTTTTGAAAGTCATCCTTCTAAAGGTCATTTTTCATAGATTTCAGTCTTGATAAGGCATCATTCTGATGTTTTCATCTCACAATTTAGACAGAGGTCATCTTCTCGTGACTTTGTGAATCCACGAAGGCATGTGACATGTCTTGATGATTCGAAAATGTCATATAGGATAGATCAATTAATCAATTATGGAGGAAATTACAAAAAAACTGAAATAGCTGTTAATTACCTAACACATTTTTAAACTTCGCAAATGGTTAATTCCCTTCAAAGAAGATTTATTCAAACTTATGCTTTTATCTAATCTTTTCTGCCAGTTCTCAAACTCTTTATGTTGCCAGCATGTCATTAACCCCACTCCCCTAAATGTTTTTGTTTTTTATTGGGGGTTTAAATACCACCGTGAGCAACGCCGTGGGCTGTAAGCAATCACCCGTCCCTAATTTAGGGTCACTGACTGCAGGGAAGGGAGACAGCCAGTGCCGTAAGACAATCATAACATGCGTGCCTCACCGGAATTCGAACCCGGACCCATCACAGACGAATGATTAGAACTTCAAAAGAGCATTTATTTACAAAAAAGACAACATACAAACACAAATTTTCACCGGGAAAAAAAATTGCACAATAACTCACCGGCAACGACAATAACAACACACAATCAATATCGCAATAAACAGAGAGTACTCTACAGGAAGAAGCAGACGACATCAGAGCAAGTTGAAGAATAACACACGGCAAGATAAAAAGAAAACAGTTGCACAACAAACAATACATACAGGACAGACCACTAATGAAGCAAGGCGGTAAAGAAAAGTCAGCCGAGTTTGTCAAAACTGTCAAGGGAAAAAAACACACACACGGTCCGACAACAAGCTGCAGCCGGAAAAAAACAACACCTGGTAGTTCGGAGAAATGCGTTGACAAATGGCTGTAAGCCGACGAACAACAAAAATTTACATTTAAAGCGTATCTCGGTCACTAAGACCGACAGCAACACAGAGAAAAAAAAACAACCACTAGAAACTAACACCCCGTACCAATAACCTCTGTAACATGCGACTCAAAGTGTCCGACTTACCAATCTATAATAATTTCATCAAATACACTGAAGTGCCAAAAAAAAAACCCCAAAAAACTGGAATACCTTTCTGGTACCGCGTTGGTCCTTCTCGCGATTGGATAACGGCAGCAACGCGACGGGCATGGATTCCACGAGCTCTCTGTAGTACTTTGGAGACAGTGCACACCATGCTTTCTGAAGCGCGTCCCACAAATCCGTAATATTCGCCGGTGAGAGGAATCCTGGCATTGATGGTACGGTCAGCAGCATCGCAAATGTGTTCGATGCCGTGTAAATCCGGCGACCGATGGGGACAAGTTAGGATGCCAAACTCCGTTGAAATGTTTAGCTATAAACGAGTGCGGTGTCACATTGTCGTGTTGAAAAATGTCGCACCCGTCGGAGTGATTGTATGACATGAACGGATGCAAATGATCCCCAAGGATGGCTACGTAGCCTCCACCGTTCAGAGCGGTCTGTAGACGTATGAGAGGTCCTAATGCGTGCCAGCTGAAAACATCCCCACACCATGACAGAGCCACCTCCATCGTGCAATGTTCCTTGTAGGCATGCGGATCCATTGCCTCGTGGTGTTGTCGCCACCCCCGGAGTCGACCATCCTCCCGAAACAGTTGGTACCGCGATTCATCGGACCAGGCTACACGCTTCCAGTCATCTTGCGTCCAATGGCGGTGTTCCTGGGGCCAAGCGAGGCGCACAGCCTCGTGTCTTCGGGTCAGCAATGGCACCTGGATGGGCTGTCCGCTCCGGAACCCCATAGAACACAGGGAACGTTGCACTGTCCGAACGCAGATGCTGCGTCTGGTCCCAGCATTGAATTGCGCTGTGATTTGCGGAAATGCTGCACGCCGGGCGGATGTTATGATGCGTGCCAGATGGCACTGTCCACGATCATCCAGGGCTTTTCTACTGCCACACCGGTCTCACACTCTGGATGTTTTCCCTGAGTTTGAGTAGTCCAGGTACACCCTTGAAATTGTTGACCGTGTGAATCCAAATTTCGTGATAATTTCCGAGATGGAGAGACCCATCTCCCGGAGGACGACTATCATACCATGTTCGAAATCGCTTAACTCCCGATAAGCTGCCATCTGAACTGCGAACGCGACTACTTGAGCTTGCGGAGACATACTGAAGAGCAATTGAATTAGAGACAGCTGGCGTTATGCAAATGTGGCGCTGTGGGCGGCCCTGTAAATGGAAACGACATGACGTATGCAGCGATCCGACAATATAAGGAGTGATGCGACTGGAATCAGTAAGAGTCGGACGCAGTATGGGTAAGACGAAGGTTCTAAGCGCATTTGATCGTGGGCAAATTGACGAAATGGGTCACTCCATCTCGGAAGTCGTGCAGGCACTTTGATTTTCACGAGCCACTGTGCCACGGGTGCACCGTGAGTACATCGAATCCGGTAAAGCCATCCCTGCAAGGGCCAACTGCCGTGGACAACAGCGTGTGGATGAGCGGGATCATCGTCGGCTAGCTCGCATTGTAACAGCTGATAGACGGGCCACAGTGCAAGAAATCACTCGGCAATTTAACGCTGGTGCACAAAAACGTGTAAGCAGATGCACCATCCAAAACCATTTCCTCGCTATGGGGTACAGAAGCCATCATCCCACGAGGGTACCGCTGCTGAACGCACATCACAGGGTGCAAAGATTAGCATGGGTGCGGGAACATCGTCACTGGACCCTAGACATGTGGGAAAATGTTGCCTGGACTGATGAGTCGAGATTCACGTTGGTACATGCGGATAGCAGGATACGAGTACGGCGCAAACCACATGAAGCGATGGATCCTTCTTGCCAGTAGGGTACTCTTCAAGCTGGTGGGGGTGGCATTCTCGTCTGGGGACTGTTTACGTGGACTGAAATGGGACCCCTGGTACGTGTGACATCGTCCCTCGCAGGTCAACGTTACCGGGATATCCTGGACGACCATTTGCGCGTCTTCAACATCCCACTGGGGACTTCATCCTGCAACAAGACAATGCACCGTGCCATCGCTCCCGAATTGTATCCGAATGGTTGGATGAACACTCCACCGACGTGACCTCGCTTCCTTGGCCAGCTAGGTCACCTGACCTCAATCCCATCGAGCACATCTGTGATGCCATCGAGAGAGATGACCCCCCTCCCCCTCCATCAGATCTTCGTGAACTATGTGAGCTTGTTCAGGGGTCGTGGATCCGTATGGCTTCCCAACGCGTCCGGTGTCTTGTCGAGTCCATGCCGAGACGAATCGCCGCAGTCATCAGGGCGAAAGGTGGTGCTACACGTTACTATACAGGTATCTCTAATTCAATTGCTCTTCAGTGTACATACGTACTTTCAAACGACACCATTTACCGCATAGGAAATGGTACCGCGCTTCCCAGTTGTTGTTTTTTGGCACCTTCGTATATATAACAATTACGACTACGGATACATTTTTTCTAAAATCTGCAGATGGCTTTTTAAATTTAATAATTTCGTTATGATCAATTATTTTTGTGTGTCTTAGTTCTAATTTTCGCAAGGATCGTTATACTGTACGCATGGGCGCACCCACGGGATGGGGGGGGGGGGGTTTGGCGGCTTCAGATTTCCTCCAAAGAGATTAAGAGCAACGTACGTCACAAATTAAACATTCAAAAATATTATTTCACATGTTCAAAAAATTACATAGTTTCTGCTAGTTATATCCCAAAGCCCCAAAGAGATTAAGAGCAACCGTACGTCACAAATTAAACATTTTAAATTGTTAAAATATTCTTTTACATGTTCAAAAAATTCTATAGTGTCTAAGTTACCTTTTCGGGCATATATGTACGATTTTTTCTTCTTTGTCGGTCCGAGAACTTTCGGACATAAATTTATATATATATATATATAATATATACATTATGTGCGTATACTATATATATATATATATATATATAAACACACACTATGTAAGTATATACATATATCCACACACTATGTACGCATACTATATATATCATCATTATCACCATTGTTAATCCACTGCTGAATGAAGGTCTCCCTAAGTTTTTTCCACAATTGTCTGTCTTGAGCCTGCCTCCTCCATGTCACTCCGACATTCTTTCGAATTTCATCCATTCTTCTCCCATGGGGTCTTTTTCTGGGTCTTTTTCTGTCCCTCGGAATCCAATCTAGAAATTCCGTTGTCCATCGGTGGTCCGTTCTTCTGGCAACATCTCCAGCCCATTGCCATTTCAGTGATTTCACTGTTCTCATGATGTCGTGCACTCTTGTTCTTTTCCTAATCCACAAGTTCCTCTTCTTCTCTTTCCTGGTTACACCAAGCATGCGTCTCTTCATGCTCCTTTGAGTTGTCTGCAGTCTTTGTACGTCTTTTTTAGTTAAGGTATATGTTTCTGCTCCATACGTAAGCACTGGCAGAATGCACTGATTAATTTTTTTTTTAAACATAATGGCATACTGCTCTTAAAAATTGTACTGTTTCTTCCAAAAGCTCTCCATCCAAGTTTTATACGCCGATTAATTTCTTCATCAATGTGACCTTCACTTAATATCTGCTGCCCCAGATAAACGTAGGTATCGGTTATCTCAAGCTTTTCTTCATCAGTCGATAAATCTTCATTTCATGTAAATGCATTGTACATCACTTTTGTCTTTTGAAAGTACATTTTTAATCACACTTCTTTACTCTTGTCAGCAAGTTCTTGGGTCATACTCTGCAGCTCTGAAGGGGTAGTTGCAAAAATAATCACGTCATCAGCAAAACGAAGGGGATTTAAATAATATCCATTAATCTTTATCCCTTTGTTTTCCCAGTTCAATGATTGAAAGACATTTTGCAACCTGGCATTAAAGAACTTGGGAGATATGGCGTCACCTTGTCTTACCCCCTTTCCAATTTGTGTTTGTGCTGTATCCTCAAGTATCGGAATCTTTGCACTTGAATTTTCATGGATGTTATTAATAACGCTAATGTATGCATTTTCAATACTGCAGGATTTCAAAGCCGTTGTAACTGCTGATGGTTTCACTGAATCGAAGGCCTTTTCATATAATCAATAAAAGTCATGCATAATGGGAGTTCATATTCTCTTGTTCTTTCAATTAGTTCTCTCAGTACATGGATATGATCTGCAGTGCTGTAGCCACTCCTGAATACAGCTTATTCCCTTGGTTGAGCCATGTCTAGTGTTACCACGCAAGCGATGTGAGAGAACCTCAGTGAAGATTTTATAAACGACTGATAGGAGGCTGATGAGCCTGTAGTTCCTGAGATCCTCAATGTCACCTTTTTTATGTATATATATACACACAAATGCACAAGTATGAAGATTGGAAATACAAAAAAAAAAAAAAAAAAAAGCCTAAAAAAGCCTCATACCCCCAAATGCGCAATGCAGCAATCCAGGTGGAATGGCAGTATAGAAGAAATGTAAATAAGCCAAACCAATGAAACACGTAAACCAATAAATAAAGGAACCCAATACACGAAACTTTCTCTCTCTATATATACTACAAAATTTTAAAATTTTGTTTTTTCTTGCTGGTTGGTTGCATTTTTAGTATTATGTATTGATCTTTTTTTATGCTGCCTTGGGCGCTTTAGAACTTCAAAATGGTTTCTTGTTTCGGGCTTCTGTTTGGTTTTCAGTATATATATATATATATATATATGCAGAGTATGATCCAGGAACTTGCTGACAAGAGTAAAGAAGTGGGATTAAAAATGAACTTTCAGAAGACAAAAGTGATGTTCAATGCTTTTACAAGAAATGAAGATTTATTGATTGATGGAGAAAAGCTGGAGATAACAGACACGTACGTTTATCTTGGACAGCAGATATCAAGTGAGGGTCACATTGATGAAGAAATTAATCGGCGTACAAAACTTGCCTGGAGAGCTTTTGGAAGAAACAGCATAATTTTCAAGAGCCATTATGTCTTAAAAGAAAAGTGTTTGATCAATGCATCCTTCCAGTGCTTACGTATGGTGCAGAGACGTGGACCTTAACTAAAAGAAATATACAAAGACTGCAGACAACTCAAAGCAGCATGGAGAGGTGCATGCTTCGTGTAACCAGGCGAGATAAGAAGAGGAACTCGTGGATCCGAAAAATGACAAGAGTGGAAGACATCATGATCAGAGTTAAATCCCTGAAATGGCAATGGGCTGGACATACTGCCAGAAGGACAGACCATCGATGGACAGCCGAAATTTTAGATTGGATTCCAAGTGACAGGAAAAGACCCAGAAGAAGACCACATGGGAGATGGGTGGATGAAATTCGAAAGTATGCGGGAGTGACATAGATGAGACTGGCACAAGACAGACCGTTGTGGAGGAAACTTGGGGAGACCTTCGTCCAGCAGTGGATTGATAATGGTTGACAATGATGATGATATATATATATACTGTACGTACGCTATGTATATACACGCAGACCTAAGACATAAAAGTACTTTTATACCGAATGGACACAAAGTAATGTTGCCTACTTGTGTTTACTAAAGACGAACTAAAAATGCTTTATAAAGTAGTTCCGTTTCATTCGTGACTGGTACTCTACTGAAAAAATTAAATAGTTTAATGTTCCTTTAGCAATTCTCGCACAACGAAAAACTTTATTGGCAAAGGCATTGTGTCCGCGGCACTTAACTGACTGGTTCATTTCGTTTTATTTTCTTAACGGCTTGAGTCATCGAAGAAACGTATAATAGCTCTGGAAAGAAAATTTGGTAAATTAGACGTCCTAATGACACGTGTTCAACTGTATAAACTTCTAACCTGAATAACAATCCGCCCTCATGCGTTAATCGTTAGCAATGAACTAGAAAAGGTGCTGTTTCCACATTCTGGTGCTTAGTTGCAATGCTGTCTGGAGATGGGCGTTGAAAATGATTATCAGGAGGGAGAAGTGTTTCATTCGATCCCAGTGGGGGGCGTGGTAGGAATGCTGAAGCAGGCGATGACCTGACCCGTTGTGCCACTTTCTTCCCAGGTGGCGCTGCTGCAGAAAAGGGTTACGAAGAAGAGCAACGGCCAAGAGAAAATAAATCCCTGGAAAAAAAATGTGGAAAATAAAAACTAAGAATTCAAAGCTGAGATTCAGTGAAATTTGTTGCGATGAGCGGAACTTGTTACATACCGGTTATTAATGACATTGCTTCACTAAGAAAATACTGTTGCGTACTTTTCGAGTTCAGTTGGAAAGAATTTTAAGATTTATGCTATCTGTTCTGTAAATACAGTGATTCGATTAAGAGAAAAAAAAATTACCAGTGTTATCTGCGATCGTTTTTCTTTTCCTGAGACACTAGCGTGCCCCATAAATTATCCGGAATTCGGCTTGTCTTTTCTTCTTCTGGAGAAAGAAAGAAGAAAAACCTTTTGCTGGAAAAGGACTGGGACGCATGGGAAAGTCATTTTGTGAGTAAAGGCTTTAAACAAAAAAAGCCGTCACTTCAATTCAAAATCGTACAAGCAAAAACAGTGTCGTGTTCCAAACGCATTTAAAATCACTAGGATTGTTAATGTGATGCCTTTTTGTGTGTGTGTGTGTGTGTGTGTGTGTGTGTGTGTGAATGTTGACGCAACACCTGTGAGAAGAAAATAATTCTCCACTTTTTTTTTGATTGGGAGTTTTACGACCACCATGAGAAACTCAATGGGCTATAAGCAGTCGCCCGTCCCTAATTTACGGCCACTGGTTCCAGGGAAGGGAGAGAGCCAGTGCCGTGAGACAAACACAACATCCATGGCTCATCGGGATTCGAACCCGGACCCATCTCGAACAAATGGTCATAAGCCATCGCTTAGACCAGGGGTCGTGAACCTTTTAACACCTACCGCCCACTTTTGTATCTTTGTTGATGGTAAAATTTCATTACCGCCCACCGGTGCCGCAGTAACTTAATTCAGCGTAAGTGCGAAATAATTTTTAGAGGGGAGAGTTTGTGAAAAATATATACTGAAATTTATCTTTTCATTTAGACTTTATATACGTATGTTTATACATAGATAATTTCAATTTAACGAATTTCTGCATTTCCATCAATACAGCGCCTACTAGTGCGGGAGCTGCTTAAATTGAAGAAAATGAAAGTTAAATGTGAAAGCAATAAATTTTATTGAAACTACCTTTAATTAATAATGAGATCCTTCAGGCTGATGCTGGGCGAGTAAATTGCAAAAGCATATTTTAGAAAGTCAAACTCGCGAAGTTGTTAGCACTATATTCGATACATGATGGAAGAACAAAATTTGTAACAACGGGCAAAAACCCCACCGCCAAGCATAAAAGCTTGAATCGCCCACTAGTGGGCGGTAGGGACCAGGTTGACGACCAGTGGCTTAGACCAATGCGCCATTGGGGCGGCCCTCCACTCTCCTCTGGCATTTTGAAAAAAAAAAAAAAAGAATTCCAGGTCTGGATAAACATCTGTGACATACTACTTGGTGCCGTATGAATCAAAACGGCAAGTTGCAGTGATAAGACTTTGCTGGCGTAGTTCAGTTGGGTTAATATCTCGCTCCGGAGTAGGAGAACGTGGCTTCGAAATACACCACCGGCAAGAATGATCACGCTCGCTATATCGGCCGTCGAACGTAAAATGAATCTCGTGTGTGATAATTCTTCCACACATCGTCTGGCATTAATCAAAGGTTCGAAAAAGAAATGTGAGATGCTTCTAGCTTCCGCACATCGTCTGGAATTAATAAGAATTCCTTCTTAAACAGTGGGCTCTTTCAAGTATGGTTTGTCGGCGGGCCCGAAACCTGCGATTTCGTGCTTTCGCCTTCCTCATGAGAATGGGGAGGAGATATATGTGTCGCGTTGGCGTAAAATTTCATAAATCTCGGGGCATGCTCGACAAAAAAAAAATCCGAATGGTTGTTTATACCCTAATTTTCTTTAAAATAAATAAGAAAATAAATAAAAATGTGTTATTATTAACCGTTGTCTAGCAGTAAACTTTTTAAACATTTTTAAAATAATGTAACGCCCCGGTGGCGCAGTCGTCTATGCGATGGCTTTTGATCATTCCTCGGAGATGGGGTCCAAGTTCGAATCTCGGTGAAGCATGGATGTTATGTTTGTCTTACGGCACTGACTCTCTCCCTTCCCTGGAACCTGTGACTCTAAATGAAGGACGGGAGACTGCTTATAGCCCATTGAGTTGCTCGCGACGGTCGTTAAACCCCCAATTTAAAAAAAAATAAAGAAATGCAATAAAATTATGCCCATTTTTCATTCAGTCCTCATGCTTTTGAGAAATCTGAATATTCTTTTTAACCTGTTGACACCCACTGCAGGATATAGGCCTCCCTCAATCTTTTCCAACTTCCTCGATCCTTAGCTCCAATCCACCATTTAGCAGCTCTAAGTTTCTGAAGGTCATCTCTCCATCTTATTCTCTGGCGCTCTCTTCGTCTCCTTCCATCTCTCGGTTGCCATTGTGTTATAAATCATGTTCATTTTTCAGTCTTCCTATACATGTCCAGCCCATCTTCACTTTGATTCTTTTATTATTTTTATAATATCTATTATTCCTCAATTTAATTTCTAACTGTATCTCTTTTTGTTATGATATTGTAATTTGAATACATTTTATATTACGGGCAAAAGAATTTTTTTTTTTTTGTTTGAAGGTTAACGACTATCATGAACAATTCTAGGGATATCTCAGCAGGACTGTTGCTTGGGGGCCGCCAGGGAATGCTCAGCCTCCCCTGCGAAAGACTCAACGAACATAAAAATAATTAGCATATGCCATATCTGGAATAAAAACTAACAAAAACATTTTTAGTATGACACTTAAGCGCTATACATTGATTTGACTGATACGAAAAGCCCGTAAATCAGCTGATTGAAGATCATGTCTGTCGAGCCATCAATATGTTTAAAACACTAAAATGTTTTTTGTAATGGAGGCTCAACGACCATCGTGAGCAACAAGCAGTCGCCCGTCCCTAATTTAGGGCTACTGGCTCCAGAGAAGGGAGAGTCAGCGCCGTAAAACAAACACAACACCCATGCCTCACCGGGATTCGAACCTGGACCCATCTCGGATGAATGATCAGAAGCCATAGATTAGACCACTGCGCCACCGGGCGGCTGAAATGTTTTTACAGAAGGTTGTTCAAGACACAGCAATACAGTTCGTAGATCAATTTGACGCTTTTATTTCCATGATAAACTATTGCAATCGTACACCGTATGGACGTCCATTTCCCAGTACTCTTTAGGATTATTCATTTTTGAAATGCTCTGCATTCAGTGAGGTCTGTCACAAAATTTAGGCACGAAGTATCGACGATAAAACGTAAACATACTAAGCAAAGGAGTTTGAAGTTTGTGTTCAGCAAAGAAACACAATACTGACAGAAACTGCAGTTTCTGTCAGTATTTGCATTCCTTGGCTTGTTTCGTAAAAACAAGAAACAAAGGAACACAAATACTGAAAAGCAAGTGAGACACTTGAAACTACATCACACTATGTAATGGGAAACCAATACATGCGACGGGTGTAATAATTACACATATTATTCCGTGAAACGAGAAGAATCTACATGTCTCAAAAGTTTAGACACAACAGAAGAAAAAAACGTACCGTTATTAGCTATGAATGGTAGAAAATAGTAAAATTATGCTAGTAATCCGATTTATTGGCGTATAAATATATAAATAATTGTTTCCAAGTTTCGCACATCAACCAGATGGCTTTTTCAAGAAAGATAGACAGAAACTGCAGTTTCTGTCTATCTTCCTTGAAAAAGCCTTACACAATTTCTGTCTGTCTTCCTTGAAAAAGCCATCTGGTTGATGTGCGAAACTTGGAAACAAATATTTATATATTAATACGCCAATAAATCGGATTGCTAGCATAGTTTTACCATTTTCTACATAACTGGTATATAGTTCCTCGTTCTTAAGATATGAATTGTATTTGCAGATACCTGTATTAGTTCAAAAACACGTTTCTCGGTGGAATAAATTAAATTATGTAAAGTTTCCGGTTAATACAATTTTTAATTAATATTAGGAATGCGCAAAAGTTTCCGTCGTTTTAAGAAGAAAGGAGACAGGAACAATCAGGAAACTAGTGCACATTTATTCAACGAAATTTTGGCTGTTAGCATCAATGACCTTTTGACATTTTCCAGGCAACAAATGAATGCCCCTGTGACAGAAGGACTCGGGTTTTGTGCTGAAGAACGCAGTGACGAAATTTTCCACCTATGGAACTGTGGTGAACCGCTGTTGCATAGAGAGAAACAGATGAAAGTCTGAGAGTGCAATGTCCGGGGAGTAAGGCGGGTGCGGTAAAACCACCCAGTGTAACTGTTCCAGAGTTGATTTCGTGGTGGCACAGATATGTGGTCTGGCATTATTCTGTAACAGGATGACTGGGTGGCGTCCTTTACCTGTCCATGGGCGATTTTGATCGATTGCGGCGTTCAGTGTCATCAGCTGATCGCTATATCGTTGTGCAGTGATTGTTTCTTCCGGTTTCAAAAGTTCGAAGTACAGCACTCCATACATATCCCACCACACCAGTGGCGCACTCAGGAATTCCTGTTGGAGGGGGCTATATATATACATAGTATACGTACACAATGTATGTACATATATACTGTATATATATAGTTTACAGTGTACGCCTATAGTTTATTTACGGTTGTGACGTACGTCGCTCTTAATCTCTTTGGGGCTTTGGGAAGAAGACACTATGTACTAGAAAACACTATGTCAGACAATTTTGAACACCTAAAATTATATTTTTGAAAGTTTAATTTGTGACGTACGTTGCTCTTAATCTCTTTGGGGCTTTGGGAAAAAGACACCATGTAATAGAAGACACTATGTAATATTTTGAACATGTAAAATATTTTTGAATGTTTAATTTGTGACGTACGTCGCTCTTAATCTCCTTGGAGGGGGCTTAAGCCACCAAAGCCCCTTCCGTGGCTGCGCCAATGCACCACACATACAACAACACCTTTCCCCCGTGGATATCCTGTTTTGCAGTGGATGTTGATCGCTGGTGTGGGTCGATCCAAGATCGCTTGCGTACGGGGCTGTCGCAATAGACCCATTTTTTATCCCCGACGACAACCTTCCACAAGAAATTTTTCCCTTGAAACCTCTTCAGCAACGACATGTAGATGCCCAATCGTTGACCAAAATTATGCTCCGTTAAAGTATGCGGGACCCACTTTCCAATCTCCTGGATCTTCCTCAAGGCTTGTAGATGCCGTACCACCGTCGATTGAGCCACTTTCAAACGTTTCGCCAGTTGCGTGGTCGATGGTGTGGCATCCTCTTGCAACAGCGATTCCAGCTCCTCGTCTGCGAGATCTTGCGGTCTACCTGCACATGGCCTGTCTTCCAAGCTTAGATCACCCTTCTTAAGTATGGCAAACCATTCTCGACACGCCCGCTCACCCATAAACGTTTCGCCATATGCCTGACATATTGAACCATATGCTTCACTCGCACTTTTCCCTAAATTAAACATGAATAACAAACAGTGCCGCAAATGAACTTTATCGACCGCGATGCTTGGCTTCATGTACGAACTGACAGCACTTGCGGTTAGATCCCCTACAGCGCCCGCTAGCGGAAGCAGCGGAAACTTTTGCATATCCCTAATAGTTTATTAACTATTCATCGTGTAAAAAAATAATTTAGTATGTTGACTTCGGTCTGCTTTGAATGATTTTCCTTCGGAGTTTCTCAAAAACATTTCATCTGTGTATGACGTGCTACTGAGGTGGAACAGGTGTCACGACGACAAATTTGCATCCATACATTCCGTCGGTGTAGTTTAGTCGGTTAGGACAACTGGCGCGGAGGCGTAAGTTCGATCCTCGTCACCTCCAAATTTGTGTTTTCACATGTATTTTTTTTATTTTTCAGTCGCTAACCCAGAGAAAAAAAAGAAACGTTATCGCATTACATAAAGAATACGTTTGTCTAATTTCAACCAAGCCGACTATAAACATTTAACCATTTTTTTTAAACAAAGCTTGGAAATATCAAATTTCGTCTTGATTGGTTAAACAGTTTTTGAGGCATTTCATTCTCAAAAAAAAAAAAAAAAAAAGACACGCCGAGGGTACCTCTTAATTCTTTTGGTGGTCTTAACGCCACCAAAAGAGGAGTACTACCGAGATATATACAGGGTGATTCATATTTAGTGTCGTAGTTTCAGTGGCATATAATTGAAAAACGGGAAACAACAGACTAAAACCGCAAACAGAATATGACAGATGACAACTAAAAGTTTTATTACCTGTAGAATCGATACATCAGATTGCTAAACCAATTTGACATGCGCGCCTTTCGTGGCACGTAAGATATGCAAGCGATAATCAATTCCCACCAAGTATTCGCCAGCATTTGCGGCATTACTGTTGCTATCGCAGCACCAATTTTGGTCTTCAGGTCATCAAGGGAGGTCACACGGGTCTGGTAAATGATGGTTTTCACGTATCCCTACAGGAAGAAATCCAGTGGCGTAATATCGAGTAAGCGCGGAGGTCACGGAATGGGTCTACCACGCCCAACACAGCGCACAGGAAGATGCAGGTCAGGAAATTATTGGACAATAATAGCCCACCAATGCGTCGGTGCGCCATCGTGGTGGAACACCACATTGGGTTGCCGATCTTCCAGCTGAAGCAACAGATACAGCTGTAGCATGTCCAGATAGGTCACCGCTGTCACTGTTTTCTCCACAAAAAAAAAGGGCCCCAACACTTCTGAACATGACAAAGCACACCAGACGTTCACCTTTTGACTATCTCGTTCGACTTCCCGAATGGCGTGAGGGTTTTCGGAGCTCCATATTCTGCAGTTATGCCGATGTACCCTCCCTGAGATGAAAAATGTTGCTTCCTCACCAAACATCCATGTCCACAGGTAATGTTCATCAGCTTCGACTTTGGACAAAATGTCTTGGGCAAATCGGAAACGGCGGGGTTTATCGTCTCGCTGTAAAGCCTGTACAATCTGCAGTTTGTACGCACGGAATTGCAGGCGGTTATGCATAACCCTCCAAACAGTCGTTTGTGGCATACCTAACTGCAACGCAGCTCGTCTTGTTGACTTCTTGAGGGCTTCGAGAAAAGACTTCCTGGACGCGTTCAACATGGTCCTGCGAAGTGTTCGGTCTTCCCACTCCTTTTTGATGCTGCACCCTACCAATCTTTTGAAACTGCTTTAACCAACGTCGGATAACATTATCGGAAGGTGGAGCTCTGCCATACTGCATTCTGTAACGACGTTATATTGTGATAACTGACTTTGTTTCGAAGAACCAGAGTATACACATTGCTTTTGTTTGAACAGTCGCCATTTTGAAGTATTCCGTCAATTCAGCGGGTACTGTGTTGCCACATAAAACTTTCCGCGGTGAACTTGTTTATGCTGTAGGCAGTTTTATTTGGTCGGTTACGGTTTGACCCTGCCAGGCTACGGAAACCCCGACAATAATTATGAATTGCGCTGTATATAACTAAAAATGTTCTAGTCTCCTCTGGAATTTACCATTAGCTACGGCCCTGTATATAAACAAACGTCCGCCCCTAATTTGAGGGGGGGGGCCTGGTTCTAGGGAAGGGAGAGAGTCAATGCCGTAATCCAAGCGTAATATCCATGCCTCACCAGGGATTATGGCCCGGACCCATCTCACGCAAACAATTGGTCGGCAGCGCTTCGTGCCACTCTGCCAACTTGTTTTCTTTCGTATTTTTGTTAATAACTGTTTTATTTCTGAAGATCTGAAAAATGTTTGTTCTATTGAATTCTGTAATACAGAACTTTTTTACACTAAAATAATACATAGACTCAATGGACAAAACATTAGACGTACCTATGGAATAGCGTGTTGGTCTTCCTCTATCGCGAATAACAGCCTGTATACGCCGAAGCATCGACTCCCCCAGATGCCGGAGGATTTACCGGAGGTAATGCCAGCCATGCCTGTTACAGCATGGTCCACAACTCTACCCCCGTCGTCGTTCCAGGATCCATGGCTCTGATGTTCCGTTCCACGGCCGGCATCCCAGAGAGCTTCCACAAGGTTTATACCCGGAGACCTTGGGGAGCCACAAATTCATAAGTGTTCTTCGAGCCATGCCTAGGAGGTTACGGCACGGTGGTGCTGCGCATTGTCCTGCTGAAACAGGATGCGCGAAGGCCATGAAAGCGTGTAGGTGAACAGCCAGCACATGCTGGTATCGCGCAGTGATTAAGGACCTCTTCAAACACGCTAAGGGAATCAATGTGTCCCATGAGAAAGCTCCCCAAACCATGACAGAGCCACCACCTCCTTGAACGAAGCCGACATGGCACGACGCGGTCATGGCCTCATATTGGCAATGCTACACCCGCATACTGCCATCAGCTCGGTACAGCCGAAAATGGGATTCATCTGACCACACGACACTGGAAATGTGAATATAAAATCATGCCCCAATGTATTCCTTGAATGCACTGTAAAAAAAAATCTGAAATTCAGGAGCCACTTTCCATGGTTTCCTTCGTGAAATAACAAAGCACATTACTAATACAACCTTTTCTTGGAAATGACGGGGGAAAAAACCTGAATTTCACGGATTTTTCGTACGCCAGGAAAACTCTGAATTTTCAAAAACCTTTCCGCAACTCCTTTCTTATATTGACGGTAAATTGCCGTTGTTAAGATGTATTGAAGGAAAATTCTGAGTTTTCAGAAATCTTTCCGCAGTTCCTTTCGTATATTAACGGGAAAACTCTATTCTCATTTTTTCTGTATCCACATGACGAAAAATGTCCCGTAATCGGAGCGATTCGCGGGAATACTTGAGGTTTGATTAACTGTTAAATTTCAATCGTCTGTCGAAGAATCTTATTTTGAAGTTCCGTAGCGAGATCGGATATTGTGGATATAACTAATACCTACATTTATCTTGGACAGCAGATATCAGCCGCCCCGGTGGCGCAGTGGTCTAAGCGATGGCTTCTGATCATTCGTCCGAAAGGGGTCATGGATGTTGTGTTTGTCTTACGGCACTGGCTCTCTCCCTTCCCTCGACTCAGTGGCCCTAAATTAGGGACGGGCGACTGCTTAAAGCCCATTGAGTTGATCACGGTGGTCGTTAAACCTCCAATAAAAAAAAAAAAAAACAGCAGATATCAAGTGAAGGTCACATTGATGAAAAAATTAATCGGCGTATAAAACTTGCCTGGAGAGCTTTTGGAAGAAACAGTATAATTTTTAAGAGCAATATGCCATTATGTCTTAAAAGAAAAGTGTTTGATCAATGCATCCTTCCAGTGCTTATGTATGGTGCAGAGACGTGGACCTTAACTAAGAGAGAGACATACAAAGACTGCAAACAACTCAAAGAGCATGGAGAGGTGCATGCTTGGTGTAATCAGGAGAGATAAGAAGAGGGACTCGTGGATCAGAAAAATGACAAGAGTGGAAGACATCATGATCAGAGTAAAATCCCTGAAATGGCAATGGACTGGACATATTGCCAGAAGGATGGACAACAGAAATTTTAGATTGGATTCCAAGGGACAGGAAAAGACCCAGAAGAAGACCATATGGAAGATGGGTGGATGAAATTCGAAGGTATGCGGGAGTAACATGGAGGAGACTGGCACAAGACAGACCGTTGTGGAAGAGGCTTGGAGAGACCTTCGTGCAGCAGTGGATTGATAATGGTTGATGATGATGATGATATCGCGTAAAATTTTGGTTATGGTGGAACCGGATATTCCTTCCCCTTTCCCACATTTTGTGCACCAGCTATTATATATTGTGTTTCCGTAAGAAACCGGGTACTTAAATTATTGTACGATGTCTATGTATCAGTCTGTGGAGTCCTTAAGAGAAAAGCTATATAGCCATCAAGAGTAAATTTTATATTCAGGAGTAGTGAGAAATAATACTATAAAGCAGTACATTTCACCTTTTCTTAATGATAATTGAAAGTCATTATCAGTTTAATAAGATCTCAAGTTGCAAAGTATTCTGCTGCTTCGAAAAATCACGATGAAAAAAATACTTAATTTGTGATAAGTCCTACAGAAGAAATAAAATTATTACAAACCTACTTAAAAAAATAAGCTCCAATAGAAAATAAAATGACTAATTCACTCGTATTAATGAAAAAAAAAATTATGATCTCGCGCAGTTGCATTTCTGCCTTGAACGTGACTGCGGCTTTTGAGTAAGTCTTTCTGGCTCAGTGGTTAAGATGGGCGGTTTCCGTTGAGCCAACCCAAACGGCTTCAGTTTGAATCTCACCGCGCGGAAAGGAATCTCTGGTGGAAGAATTCAGCGTATTAAGCTTTTGCGAAATTTCAGTATAAATACGGAAAAAACCGAATGGGATTTTTCTGAAATATACGAAATTCCTGACTACAAAAAATCTATCAAAATACCGAAGTGAAAAGAAACGGGCACTTTTAAAAACGGAAATTTCGTTAAAAGCCTGTGTGACGTATTACAGAGATGAAAACATGTGTCAAGACGACAAAACTGCAGCGAGACATTCTGTCCGCGTAGCAGTTGGGAGAGCGACTTACCCCGGAGTGAGGGGACGAATTGGTGTTTTCACATTGGCGCCCAATTGTGGAAAATGGATCCACTGGCCGTTGGGTTCTTCGCCAAATGTGTGATGCTTGTTCCACGCATTGTTTGGAATTAATGAAAAATTCCTACTTCGCTTCAAAAAAAAAAATAATTAAGAGGGAGATGGTGTGACGTACTGCAGAGGTGAAAACATGTGTCAAAATGACAAATCTGCAGCGAAACATTCTGTCCGCGTAGCTCAGTTAGCAGAGCGACTTACTCCTGGAGTGAGGGGACTCGGTTTCGATGGCCGTCGCGGACAAAACTTGTGTTTTCAGACCGGATACCTACCGGCAACTTTGCTGCGCTTTATGGTCAAAATTTTCCGTGAATTCACATCACTTATTTTTTACAGTGTAATTCTTAAATAAAAATTAATCGAAGTTATTAATATAATTGCTTTGGTCGCCCTTTGTCTGCTAAACACGTTTGACATCTAAATTGTGTTTAAACTATGCTTCGGCGAAGGGCATATTAAAATGAAAAATGGTTCTTTATGAATGGAAGGACAGCGAGAAAGTGTGGACCTTTTCAACCTCATTGTAAAGCACCACGAGCTTTATAAATGGGGGTAAAGGTGAACATGGAGCAATATTTCCATTAATTTCCTTTCGGCAGATCAAAGTGTTGCACACTTTCTCGGAGTTCTCTACATGCATAAGATTCTTCTTTTCCATCTAAAAAAAAAAAGTATTTATTGAGTTCATCAGCAGAATGACGGGGAATGTTATACAGCCAATTGTTTCCAAAATAGCATTACAAGAAGCAACAATGATTTATGCGCAAATCCTTTCGTTGAATCTTTGGTATCTGAAGAAATCTCGTTTGACCTGATTACATTAAATGCCGTCTTATTGTGTTGGAACTAATATTATACCACACTCTCATTTCGATCACTTATATCAACGTTTGCATCCAAGGCTGAGCCAAAGATAAATAATAATAAAAAGAAAAGAATGAGTAACAATCGAAACACGATTAAAACAGCAAAGAAAGCAGTGAGAACTCCTGTAAAGGATTTCGTAGGTCAAGCAACGTGCAATACGTGAATCACGACTCTTGCCGGAGAAGCAGTGGAATTGTAACTCACGTTGCAAAGATACATGGCATGGAGATCTACTTGGGATTTCCTCTCCCATGAGAAAAACAGTAAATCCTCTCCTGCGCTCAGGAAAACCGCAGTTTTGGGGATAGGTGGGTGAGAAAGGAGTATTACGCAAGGTTATTTTTATTTACAGGTAGTCGTTTACTACTGTACGCTCGACTTTCGTACAATATACATTTGCAACCCATAAGCCGCCTTTCGTACATAATCTGCAGCAGTGCTGTAGAAGAGGCGTAGCGGCACTAAGTACATGTAAGACTCGGTCTATGCTTCTTCAATTTACCCTGTGAAAACACAAATTTGTTCGCGCCTTCTCACTCCGGAGTAAGTTGCTCTCTGAATTAAGCTACAAGGACGGAATGTACCTCTGCAGATTTGTCGTCCTAACACGTGATTCACGTCTGCAGGTAGTACGGCCCATCATCTCAATCTTGACTTTTTTGGCACGTCTTTTATAAAAAAAGATCGTGCTTATGTTACCGGTTTGTCCGTCCGGCTGTACCCACGATATCTCTGCAACTATTAGTCCGATTTGAAAAACTCTTTTTGCATTGGGAAGCTTGAAATATGCGAATGATGATCCTTTATCTCGGTTTTTTTTTTTTTTTACGATGTCGAATTCAAAAATACGTTTTGTTCCACATATTTGCTTCTAAACATCCGATTGAAAAAATTATTTTATCTTTCGATTCCATTTATGTCGAAGAGTATTTTACATATAGTTACTTTTTCAAATTACGCATAGATTTTCCGCTAGGGGGCATAAAAGTAAATTACATTTTTCAAGATAATTCTTCTTCTAAAACTCCGATTTGAAAAAAAAATTCTGCAGCGGATACACCTCCTGATGCAAAAATCTTTTGCATATAATTTCAAATTTTTGGTAAAGAATACTTTAGCCACCAGGGGGCACCCTGAAATAATATGAGTGTGAAAGGGGTTGAGAACCACAATTAGCCGAAATTTGCAATTATCAATCGCTTAAAATATTTTGGCACTGAGACTTTTTACATCAACATCTATAAAAGCAGCAAGCTGCCAAGTTTGAGTTTTTGGAGACACAAAAGCGAAAACACTGGAAAAGAAGGGAAACAAAATGACAGTTTCTTTTAATACTTTCAGTGCTATTCTGCAAGATATTTTTCAGTGAACTAACGAACTGCACAGAAATTAAAGGAGGCCATTTCGGACAATTCTGTTTTGGTGACCGTATTGCTATTTTTTTCAAATAACTCTTCAGAAGTGCAAATAATTATACAAGACTTTGAAGGAAATGTAACGAATGGTTAAAACCACTTCTGTATCCAGCTTTACCTTTTGATTGAATCGTGTCTGATGTTTTCTAAAAGCAATATGGCGATGCTATAGCGAAAATTATGCAAACAACGGAGAGAAGGCTAACAGTTCTTTTGATCTTGTGAATTTTGTCCCTTGTTTTACAAAATATGATCAGTGTAAATCGTTTCAATAGTCACGAATTGTCACTTAGTATAGATCTGTAATAGAAAAAGTAACTCTCTAGTGTTATTCGTGCTTCTTTGCTGCGAAGTTTCATATGTCCATTCCAGAAGTAGCTGGCTTTCCACGTCTCGTATAACACGAGATCAGGCAACTTTCTCTGATAGAACGTATCAGGCAACTTTCTCTGATAAAACAAGGCTACCAGAGTTTGTGGTTAACATTATGTATGTGACATTCTATCTTCACTCCATACTATCTCGTGTAGGAATCAACTCTTGAAATCTTCCACGATTTGCACATGAGAGTATCACAAAATATGCTTTTTTCATTGCTGAAGTTATGCCTTTTCTTTCTTGACAATGATAGTTCTCACTGACTTCTTTTACCTATTGACAGTTCAATTTTATGATGGCTTCGGCAGCGCATTTTCTCACAGTCTTGCATCGTTCTGTACAGATACATTCAGCTTTGGAATAAAATGTTTTAAATTTTCTTGATTTTTCTCGCAACTTGTTTTCTTTGTTCCAATATTTTTCGGTAGCGTTTAAAAAAAAACGTGCTTACGTTATCGTTTTTGTCTATGTACACCATATCACCACTTTTGGAAGCAAGATTTTAAAAATACTTCATTTATCGGGCAAATATAATTTCGACAAAGATTTTCACATATCTTATTCTTGTGTGTGTGTGTGTGTGTGTGTGTGTGTGTGTGTGTGTGTGTGTGTGTGATTTCCGTTGCACAGGTTTTGTTTTCTTCTTTTTGGACTTGTCACTACATTTCTTTTTCTAGAAGAAACTTTGCAAAAATTCTTTTCGGATTGAAAAGAAGTATTTTTAAGTTTTCTTTTTTCTTAGTACAGAATTTTTCCTCTTGGTAGCAGCAGCTTATAGTGTTGCCAAAAAGAAACGCTCATGATTTTGTTTCTCTAAGGGCGTGATGCCTCCGTTTACTTGGATTTTTTAAAGCGTTGATGTGTGCCTTGTACCTCTTAAACAATTTTCCTTTTGTGTTTCTGTTTTCTTAGGTAAAAGTTTCTTCTCGTTAATTATTTTTATACTGAACCACATATTGCTTCCCCGAAGAGCTTTTTCACTTTGACATCATTGACAGTGAGTCGGAGTAGATTATTACGCAATCATTAAATGTAAATAACGAGAGAATTGAGAGACAGAGAGAGAAAAAGGCAGAGCTGTTTAACTTTCTGCGCAGTTGTCTAGTAGTGGACGCAATAAAGACGTGAAACTATTCGTAAGCTACCGTGTTGATTATTTCCCTGGCAGTTTGAATATTGTTTTCACCTTTGACAAATGTCCTTGATGTATGTTCACGACGTTCATTACGGACATTAGCAGAGATGTACAAGGTGATTCAAAATGATTCATCCCATTTCATTAGATCATAGCTCCGTAAAAATCAAAGTAATAATAGCGTATCACACATTAATTTGAAGAGAAACGCATCGAGTTTAAGAATGTAACCGCTAGATGGCGCAATGTAACCCGTGTATCTGCACCTGAGCGAAAGACTTTCATTGTGAAAAATGTCATGCAGGAGGCGATGGAGGACGACGAATTTGCTGCACGCCTGGTGTTTAATGACGGAGCAACATTCCATTGAAGTGGCAAGGTCAACCGTCACAACATGCGCATATGGGGCACGGAAAACCCACACGCAGTAATTGAAACTGAGCGGGACCTTAACGAACAGCGGTTAGGAAGCTGCCGTTACCTTAACGAGCAGCTTCCTAACCGCTGGATTGGTCGCTGTGGACACAACAAGGCGCTCTACAGTTGGCCCGCCAGGTCTCCGGACCTGACCCCTTGCAACTTTTTCTTATGGGAGTGTGTTAAGGATAATGTGTATGTGCCAGCATTGCCCACAAAGCTAGATGAACTCAAAAGTTCGCATTTATAGTGCTCTGCTGGCGTTGACAACACACGTGCTTGATCACGTATGGCAGGAATTTGATTATCGCCTCGACGTAGTTCACGTGACCAACGGAAGTCACATAGAACATTTGTAAGATATGAAAACAAAATTTGGACAGTTTTATCTTTATCCTATGTACATTTATTCGCTGTATATTTAGAAACACATAAAATACAGTCATTTTAGATCGGGTGAATCATTTTGAATTGCCCTGTATATTTAAGCACATAGGTATTTAAGCTTACTTGCAATTTAAGCTTAATCTCCACATAGATGTGATTCTGGAATGTTCTAAATTTAATCTAATTAGAGTATAATCTTAATAGCACTGATTTTGCAGGCACTACCATAAGGTCATACTCATTATTTTGTTAAGCTCGGTAATGCTTGCTCTCTCTCTCTCTCTCTCTCTCTCTCTCTCTCTCTCTCTCTCTCTCTCTCTCTCTCTCAGTTGCAAATGTTTCTAAGCCTGAACAGCGATCCTCAACAGTAACCTAAAAAGTCGTTTTTTAAGACTTTCCATGTCACTGATTCTTATATTTATATCGTGTTAAGATGCGTCATGCAAATTATCAGTCTTTGGTTTCTGTTAAAGCACACAACAACATTGAGGGGCCATCTCCTTGATTATTCGGCTATCTGTCTACTTTTGCGTATTTTTAAGTCCTCTGTGTACTTACTTTCGCTTCTTATTTCAAACTGCCCAGTACATGACATCTGTCCATTAGTTACAGCACTTAATATACAACAAAAGATGCCTGTAATCTCGTAAAATGATTTTCGAGTGCATTTCTTGCAAACAGTATTTTGATTTAAGACATAACTACGCATTCACACACTTTTCTATTGATATGATTTCAGCAGCTGCTGTCATACATTTAAAATAGAAGTTTTGTAACTTAGCTTTTCAAAGGATAACATACAGTGTATCTCTAATTAGAGTTCATATGAGAAGTAATTTCTAATAAGAGTTCATATGTGACGTATATCTCTAATTAGTTCATATGTGACGTATATCTCTAATTAGAGTTCATATGAGACGTGTGTCTCTAGTTAGAGTTCATATGTGACATATATCTCTAATTAGAGTTCATATGTTTCATCTTGAACTCCTTTTTCAAGAAAAAGCCACACAGGAAATGGACAAGGGGACATCCAAATGGGATGACAAGTGAAATTGATTTCATTATGTGTAACAAAACATTCGTCATAGAAGACTGCAGTGTGCTAAACAAGTTCAACACAGGTAGTGACCATAGATTGGTGAGATGTAAGATGCACCTCAACTCTAAACTCGAACGTAGCAAGCTCATAAGACAAACAAAATGTATTGACATAACCAACCTTAAAAAACACCATAATACCTTCAAGTTGGAACTCAAGAACAGATTCTCTGCTTTAGAAGGCCTAACATCGGAAGAAGTGGATATTTCTGAAGTTAACAGAAAAGTAGTCAAAGCTCTTATGGAAACAGCAACAAAATTAGCTGGGTCTAAGAACAAGTTGCATGCGAACAAATTATCAGGAAAAACCAAAATGTTGATGCTAAAAAGAAGAGAAATGGGGACAACTGAAGAAGATGTTACTTCCAAAGTGGAATATATAGAGCTATGCAAGACAGTACGAAAAAGTATCACTGAAGACGTAAGGAAATTCAACTGTGAACTAGTGAGGAAAGCAATTGAAAACAACCAAAGCCTAAAGATAGCAAGGGGACATCTCAGTAAGGGAAGAAAACAGATTATGGCACTGAGAAAAGAAGATGGTTCTGTAACAAGAAATAGAGGCGAAATTTTGACAAGAGTGAAAGATTTCTACTCCAAATTATATGAAAGGGATGATACATGTACTCCAGACATCATGAAAGGTACCGGTACCAGAGTTCTCCCAGTCCTCCCAGCAGAAGTTGCTCATGCAATCAAGAACATGAAGCGGGGAAAAGCTCCAGGAGAAGATGGAAATACTGTAGACATCATACAAGAAGCAAGTGGAGAAATCGAAACAGTACTCGCCCAAATTTTCACTCGATGCCTTAATGAAGGGAAGATTCCTGAGGATTGGAACAACGCTACAATGATCTTGCTACATAAAAAAAGTGACATTGAGGATCTGATGAACTACAGACCTATCAGCTTCCTATCAGTGGTTTATAAAATCTTCACTAAAGTTCTTTCACACCGCTTGAAGGTGACACTGGACATGGCTCAACCGAGAGAACAAGCTGGATTCAGGAGTGGCTACAGCACAATAGATCATATCCACGTACTGAGAGAACTAATTGAAAGAGCGAGGGAATATGAACTTCCATTGTGCATGGCTTTTATCGATTATGAAAAAGCCTTTGATTCGGTGAAACCATCAGCAGTTACAATGGCTCTGAAATCCTGCGGTATTGAAGATGCGTACATTAATATTATTAATAACATCTATTAAAATGCAAGTGCAAAGATTCGGCTGTTTAAAAATACAACATACATAAAAATTGGAAAAGGAGTGAGACAAGGTGACACCATATCTCCGAAGCTCTTTAATGCCACATTGGAAAATGTCTTTCAATCACTGAACTGGGAAAACAAAGGGATAAAGATTAATGGAGATTATCTAACCCACCTGCGTTTTGCTGATGACATAGTCATTTTTGCAACTACCCCATCAGAGCTGCAGAGTATGATCCAGGAACTTGCTGACAAGGGTAAAGAAGTGGGATTAAAAATGAACTTTCAGAAGACAAAAGTGATGTTCAATGCTTTTACAAGAAATGAAGATTTATCGATTGATGGAGAAAAGCTGGAGATAACAGACACGTACGTTTATCTTGGACAGCAGATATCAAGTGAGGGTCACATTGATGAAGAAATTAATCGGCGTACAAAACTTGCCTGGAGAGCTTTTGGAAGAAACAGCATAATTTTCAAGAGCAATATGCCATTATGTCTTAAAAGAAAAGTAATTGATCAATGCATCCTTCCAGTGCTTACATATGGTGCGGAGACGTGGACCTTAACTAAAAGAGACATACAAAGGCTGCAGACAACTCAAAGAAGCATGGAGAGGTGCATGCTTGGTGTAACCAGGAGAGATAAGAAGAGGAACTCTTGGATCCGAAAAATGACAAGAGTGGAAGACATTGTGATCAGAGTTAAATCCCTGAAATGGCAATGGGCTGGACATACTGCCAGAAGGACAGATCATCGATGGACAGCCGAAATTTTAGATTTGATTCCAAGGGACAGGAAAAGACCCAGAAGAAGACCACATGGGAGATGGGTGGATGAAATTCGAAAGTATGTGGGAGTGACATGGAGGAGACTGGCACAAGACAGACCGTTGTGGAGGAAACTTGAGGAGACCTTCGTCCAGCAGTGGATTGATAATGGTTGACAATGATGATGATGTGACGTATATTCCTTTTGAGTTCTCTTATGCAAATTTTTCTCTTTCTCGTTAAACGTTTTCTCGCTGAATGACACATTACTTCCGCAAATAGCTTATACAATTTGGCGATAATGAATCAGAGCTACAATAGATAAGAATGTCAACATGGAGAGTTGAGCGGAGTAGCTGATGTGGAGTTGTCGAGATTTATATACGGTAGAGATATAGCGAGTTATGTGACGGATTTATGCACGAAAGCTGTTTTGGAGAGTAGATTATTAAGCATTGTTATAGAAGTTATTGTGATCGACGAACAAATATATAAGAATGTTGAGTTTGATATCTGTATTGATGCCGATTGGATCGCCCAGGGAGTGGAACAAATAAGTCAAGAATTCGTTATGAGAGTAATTGCTGATCTTTTACTCTGGCCATTGTGATCCTTAGTGAAATATATGTTTACGAAGTGCGCTACGAACATAAGCATAGACACATAATCAAACATTTAAACTACAGCTATTTGGAGCTTAATCTCTACACATAAAGAAAATGCTGAGGCAGCTAAACTGCCACCCCTCTTTTGGGGGAGGGGGCAGCAGCAAATAAGCGTAATTTTTCGAAGGTGTTCTGAAATTAGCTTCTCAAGAATACCGTTGAAGTGACAAGAGGATAGTAAGGGATCTTAATTTTGCACAGTTTCTCTATAAAGCTGAATTACAAACAGTAAATAAGTTCCAATTACGCCTAATACTTTCAGCACAAGTGATCTAGTAATAGCGAAACATTTACACACTGTGAAAAAGGGTATTAAAGTGCACATTGTCTTCAACATTTGCTTCAGTTTTTCTTGGAATGTGGGGTCTCCGTACGTGGAGAAACTGGAAAGATAGGCAATTTCGAAAACCACTCTCTTTGCTTTTTCTGGCACGCTGCACCCATAGAAAGATATACTGAATAACTGCATAGTATCGAAGACAACTTCTGCTGCGATGTATGCTATTGTAGTTCCCACAGAAGATACCCATTTTTCTGTAAGGCTGCTGTAAATTTCAGAACATGTTCGCACAGTTATCTTGCTTATCCATAAGAATGTTATTAAACAGAAAATGCTCTCCAGTCGTTCTGCTAGTTTAAAAATGACGATATATCTTTCCGCCATATTTTGGAGATTACATATGTGCCCCTTCCCTTCCTTCAGTGAGACGATACATGCTTGGATGTCAATAATAATTCTCTTAAACTGGTTTTCGAGCAAATTACAAAGCTGGCAAAATAAGATGGTTTGGGCTGCTGGTATAGCAAAAGTCACGATGCCATAAATTGTGAAGTCAAGATATATAATAAGAGAAGACGTAATCGACGAAACATCAAGATTAGCCGTAGTGTTCTGGTGTTGTAATGAAGGTCTAGTTTTCGGTCTCCACGCGAAATAATTCATTGCGCCTATCAACAGATATATTAGCATGTGGAGACCGAAACAGGCTGCCAGTGCAGACAGCTTTCTTGACGTGCAGTTGCGTACGAGCCTTCGTTGTTTCTGAAGGAAACCCAGAATTAACTTAAGCTCCTTTTCTTGGCAGAGAAAGATATCTGTGACAAGGAGTGATGTAATTATATCGTCTAAACTGGCGATAAGAAATGCAGTTGGGAGGTAGGCAAAAGATCGATACACTTGCAGGCTTCCGTACAAGTGCATTGAGAACACAACCAGCACTCTCCAAATGGAAAATAAATTCCTCCATATTTTTTTCGATGACCGTACGGTTTCGAATGAAAACATTCCAAGAAGCAAGAGGACTATTCGCAGATACCTAGGAACTATGCTTGCGGCATCTGATTCTTTTTTCTTATTGCTTGATACTGGCACAGGACTCACTTTATTAAAATACATGTTTGTTCTGTTCCATGTCAGGTGCAGAATAAACTAAATAAGTTTCAACCCCAGTAATTTTCAGCTTTGAAATCGCTTAGGCTACGTGATGTTAAACGTTTTCGTTAATTGTTTTGCGAACTTTAAGATTTAATCGAAGCTCAATCGCTCACTTTTGTTTTTCGATGTAGTGACGTCCTAGGACTAGCTCTTTCTCGTTCTTTTTTTCCTTTCCTGTTTAGTTTTACGTCCTATTAGATTGTTTCAATTGTAACGCTTGTTAATTTCATTGGTGTAACTTTAAATAACGTTTCTGAGATATTTATTAATTGCTGTTAAAGTGTGACCGAGAATTGCACTTAATTTAGCACCTTCCTGACAATTGTTTTAAAAACAGGCTTGTATCTCTTACTGGTATTCAAATAGAAGTTTCCTAATTCAGTATTGGTAAGATATATATGCCGAAATTTTATACCAGAGGCAGCTACATTTAGAAATAGCGTACATGTCTGTAAAAATATGCAGTGAAGATCTACATGCATAAAAAACTAACTCCCTCGAATAGTACTGGTATACATTTTTCGAGGATTATCTTACATAAAGGTGCACTAAAGCCATTTCACAATAGTCTTTCCAGCAACGTTTTAGGTCTTTTATACCTTGGAATACTGTGGTTAAGCAATGCCTGCACCTCGAAACTATTATATCCGCGAAACTGATGAAAGTGCAAAATCGTAAAACAGCTTTAGTGTGATGTCAGTTTTCGGATTATTGTACATTCATGATGCTGCACCTCTTACAAGCCTCATTTAGGTTGTACGATATCGTTGTACTCAATATATATAATGTTCCTGACAATACAAAACCTCAATCGTTTCTTTTATGATAGTGAACGTGTTCTGATAACGCGTTTTCAGTGTCTTAAAAACCTTTAGATTCCATTTCTTTCTACATTGCATTGTTGAACCAAACAGCTGATTTTTCAATTGCGTGCATCCTTGGCATTCAGTAAAATGAGATCAATCTTCACGTGAGATCTTTAGATCATGACACCTATAAATACTGACATTCAAACTGTATTTTGCGAAAAAAAGTGGAATGCCTGTGGATTGCTAATGATACGAAATGCAACCACTATTGTAGTAATCGAAACAGAAGTGTCAGTCACCTGGTTTCGTGCTCGTCAAGACGGCTCATAAGTAATATCTTGATTTGTTCAATTTTTCCATGTTTCCGAATTATTTTCAACAAGATTTCCTCATTCAATTAAATCTAAAATCATTCAGCGCAATCTTAATGCAACGATTGCTCAGTGCTACTAGCTTTCAAGTTCACTTATATTCCGAACACATGAATTTTATTTCTGTTCCTAAGTTTTCATCAATGTCTTGACTGGTAGGAATAATTTTATTGAGAAACTTATGAAAAATCGAGGATCCCAAGAAAAACATCGATTTTACATTTTGATAGACTCGAGTTAGATGGACAACACTGGCAAAGATGTTATTGGAATGGATATTTCACGCATTAGTACACTGTATTCTTCTCGTGCTCTAGTCACAGTGCTATGTTTCTTATTAAGTTGTGCACTACATGATACGTTATCGTGGGTATTTTAGTCTCACTACGTATAACGAATCCTACGTGGACATAAACGGCAAGATGATACCGTACTGTGGCTAAATTAACCTTAGCTATAACAATATCACGCAAAGCTCAGAAGTCTCGAATCAGAAACTTAATAACTTAGACGCTCATAATTTAATTAACTGCATATATGGGTTTTTCAGTTCCTCAGTTATGTTTAGAGATGATGATAATAATAACGCTTACTTACTGCGTAGCTCTTTTAGGTACTGAAAATTAAAACATGACTTTCTTCGCCCATTTTTGCCAAACGCTTCCCTGTTTTTTGGGAAGGAAGTTAGACGGAAAGTGCTGTCTTTTCAATGTGCACTGAATTTTTATTCCCTGATGACAGCGCGTAAAGTCACTTTAAATGAGAATGCAAAGTCATTTATTATGCATGGAACCAAATCTAATCTACTTGTAAAGAAAAAAATATATATATGTGGGAATATTTTTTTCTCTTTACCAGACATAAGAGTACAAGCTGGTGTAATGAAGCAGGCGTGAGCTGCCTGTTTCACAGCTTTAGATGATACACTTATAAGGGCTTTCTTTATAAATGAGAGCGGTAAACAGCATAACCAGAGTTTGTTCACACTTCATTATGGCCGTTTCGGTAACCCAGCAGTTGATAAGGACATCATTGTTACTTGTAATAAAAGGTGTATCATTTTTTTCTGAGAGTATGCGCTCTCTCAACCATTGTAGTACCATTCCACAAAAGGTAGAGAAAGAGATTCGTAAATGATATTCTTTTCAGCGAAGGAGATTATCAGAAAAAGAAAAATGTTTATCTCTATGAGCAATAATTCATTTCAGCAAGTGCTATTGTACTAGAGCAACAACAGGTGGTCCTTTTCTTATTGCAACTCGCGCGCGCGCGCACACACACACACACACACACACACACACACACACACACACACACATCCGTCTGGTGATTGTATTTCTTTTCTTATGTCTCTTGGTCATGGCCTACGGCATAGATTCTAACTTCTTTGTTAAGTCTCATGAGGAAGAAATGTGCAACTTCTCTCTGCCGAATTCGATTTCTTCGTAACACCTTTTTTTCACTGTCGAATTATGGTTACATAATAACGCGCAGCAGTCTTCTCAACAATGGATAACCTACAAGAAGTTCATCAAGAAAACAGTATTTTTGTTGATGAAGAAATCGGAATGGACACTGACAAAGAAACCAGCGAGAATCCCCATTGCAACACCACCAGGAATATTGATTGAAAAAGCAGCGTGATTATTCATTTAAAAATCAATAACCATCTGTAGCGTTCTTTACTATTTGTAGCATTGAGAACACTAACTAGGGCTAGCCGCCAACGGTAACCGATAACTCGGGTACAATTGGCAAATTTTGAACGAAGCTATTGCAAAATCTAAGCTCATTTTAAGGCGTCTATTATAACAAATTCTAAAACACGAACGCGTAAAATTTATAACTTCCAGAACAGAAATACGAAACATTCCAAAAAAAGAAATGCCTAAAATTATCATGAACTACTTTCCTTCACGCCGGTTGTGATCAGGTTGCATGTAAACGAAGCGGAAGGACACACTCAGACCGGGAACCACGTTTTTCTTTTGTATCGCGAAAGACAGACACACACACACACACATACACACACAAACTTCCTTTTATTATTATATATTAAGCAAGTGTTGAGATAACAGACGCAGTCTTTCCATTTCTTCGTTTTTCAATTCAAACGATTTTTTTAAATTAATGTTAGTGAGCTGACTTTCGTGAAACGGTTCAAGTAAAAGGCAATCCAGTTTTAATTGAAATTCCTCATTGACTCGGAATTTCGGGAATCGGAGAGCGTCAAAACCTGACCATGGACGATGTCCAATCGCACACCAAAAATCACGGTGATTGGATATGTCATGTCGTAGCTATGCCCGAACAACTAATTGTCCCGAGTCTCGTATAGAAAGCGGATTTTTTCAATTATTATTAAAATTGGTCAGTTTTTTAATGGTCATTATTTTTATACGACACGACCAATCACCATGATACCAACCCCATGTCACTCACTATGTCATTCC
This sequence comes from Macrothele yani, assembly GCA_039090855.1. NCBI lineage: Eukaryota > Metazoa > Arthropoda > Arachnida > Araneae > Macrothelidae > Macrothele > Macrothele yani. Next base: position 11,343,048 of record CM076992.1, read on the forward strand.
CTTTCTCTGTGGCAATGTCACCGCGATCAGCTGAAGATCTTTGGAGGTGATAGGTAACAAACTACTCCTTCTCACAACCAGGAAAACCTCCGAAAAATGCAAGTTTTTGGACGATTATTCCTCAATGGCACGGAATTTCGGGAATCGGAAGGCGTCAAAACCTGACCATGGACGATGTCCAATCTCATGCAAAAAAAATAACCGTGATCGGATGTGTCATCTCGTACCTATGCCCGAACAACTAATTGTCTCGAGTCTCGTAAAGAGAGCTCCGCTCGGCCTTCGGCCTCTCTTCGCTCAATTAAGTTTTTCTCTTCTTATTTACTATGTCTTGAAGTGAAACAAAGTCATTCAAATAAAGTTTCAGGAAGACTTTTTTACTTACGTTTACTTTTTATTCCATCACTATCGTACAAGCACTTTACTTGAGTATTCCAAAATACCTGAGGAACTAATCACAATAGTATACTTAATAATATTTCAAAACTGATTAACGTAAGTTAGTAAGCAGAAAAGTTTGATTAACTCCAAGCACTAAACATATAACAACCCAAATTGAATATGCAGACTTCAAGTAAACACAGTTTCAGGCTAGTGCAGCTTCCTCCATATACTTTTTGGCCGCTGCTTCAACATTATATACACTCTACGTCAAAAAAATAGTTGCACCCAGAAGGACGTGTCGGATTGCAATGCTATTCGAGAGAAAGGTAAAGGTTACCAGGAACAATAAATGATTAAACATTGAGACTGACATAGGCAATATTTATTGAGCTATACGCCAATAAGTAGTGTCTCTCAGTATGGCGTCGGGCCGCCATGTTTGCTCACACAGCATGCCAGACGTCTCGGCATGGAGTTGTACAGGCTCCTAATGGTCTCCTGCGATAAGCCATTCCATGCAGCTAGAATCTTCTCACGCAGTTCCTGCAGATTGTGCGGTAGGGGTGGAGTGTGGATAGCGCGTACAATAGCAACCCATACATTTTCAATCGGTGATAGCTGTTTAATATCGTCGAAATGGGGTCAAAGGTTAGGGCACAGGGGCGAGATTTATTCCACAGCCATTATTCTCATAACTTGACTAAAAATACTTCTATTGCGACAGAACTCTAGTATGTTGTTCCGGAGATATACTGAACCAATTCTGTTTAATATCATCGAAATGGGATCAAAAGTCAGGGTACAGGGGTGAGATTTATTTCACAGCCATTATCGTCATAACTTGAGTACTAACTTGAGTAATGATTTCTGATATGTTGGAAAGCGTATCATAATCAATGCATTGCATGATTTTACTAACTTGTTACTAAGTATAACCTTATCAGCGTCGGGTAAAATACACATAAAAATAATTTTTTCCAAACATTTCTGCGAAACACTTCAAAATTTATGCCCCCTCTCCCATTATGCTTAGCTCCCCTAATAGCCCACCCAGTTCTGGGCGGCTGACATCGTCACTGTGTTCACACTTACGAAATATTAAGTTGTAGCTTAAAACGTGGTGATCAGGGCTTAAGATGTGACAAAAAGTTCAGAGTAGTTCAATAGCCTACGGCCTAATCTCTCTGTAAGTACATTAAGATTTATTTACTGCATCCGTTTTTATTACTTAATTCGCATACGGAATATTAAATTTGTATCTTAAAAACTGCTAAAATGACCCGCGGTCAAGGTGCCTTGTGAATACCTGAAGATTGCTCTGTTGAGTCCCTTCTGTTAGCTTTTATTATATGTTCACACATACCAAATATTTAGGATGTAACTTAAAATCTTTCAAAAACGCCCACAGCCTAGGTACCTTGTATACACCTGAAGTCTGGATCTGCTGAGTTCCTTTTGTTAGCTTTCATTCCATGTTTAAATATACATACATACCAAATACACTGCTGGCCACCCAAAATGCAACACCAAGAAGGACACGAGATAGCAAAGCCAGATTTACTGGACACATAACAACAGATACTAAGATGAAACGATTGAGCTTACAGGCCCGTGCGACTTGCGGAACACGCAGACATCAATAGTTCGTGTGACCCCCATGGCTGGCAATAACGGCAGCTACACGCCGCGGAATCGAACGAAAGAGGCTTTGGATGTGGGCTCGGGGTATGTCAGTCCAGGCTGCTTCCACACGTTGCCATAGTTCATCAGGCGTAGCCGCGGGTGGTGCTTGCCGGGCCACTCGGTTGCCGTTCAGCGACCAGACGTGTTCGATGGGCGACATATCGGGAGAACAGGAGGGCCACGGCAGCAGTGACACCTGGTGGGCAGTGAAGAATTGTTGCACGATGCGTGCCACGTGCGGGGGCGTATTGTCCTGTTGAAACATGGCCGCTGGCAGGTCCTAAAGGTAAGGGAGGACTACAGGCTCCAAAACGTCGGAGATGTAGCGGTGGCTGTTGAGTGTACCGGCGATGCGTACCAGAGGGGTGCGGGTGTCATATCCAATTGCGCCCCAAACCATAACGCCAGGCGACGGACGGGTAAGACGAAGCATAATGCAGGCGTCATTCAGTCTCTCGCCGCGGTGCCGCCACACGCGGATCAGACCATCGTGGTGTTGCAGGCAGAAGCGGTATTCGTCGGAGAAGACAATGTCGTGCCATTCCGTAGTCCAGGTGTGGCGTTCAACGGCCTACTGCCGCCGCAAATATCGCCGGTGGTGTAACGTCAATGGTAATCGGAGCAATGGGCGCCGTCCGACAAGTCCCCGCTCCTGCAGACGACGTCGAACGGTACGTACTGAGACAGGTTGTTGCGCAACACACCCTAATTCCTGCGCTAACGTTCGTGATGTGGCGGTGCGAGCCGTCAATGCCCGCCGCACAACATGCCGGTACTCACGTTCGGTGGTGTGCCGCGGCTGCGGCAATCGCTCACGTCGGTCCGTCCGTCCCTCCTGCACCCACCGAATCCATACTCGCCTCACTGTGGCTGGATGTCGTCCCACACGGGCGCCGATGTCTCGGTACGATAAACCGCTGTCGCGATAAGCCACTATTTGTCCTCTGTCGAACTCCGAAACGTGCTGGAATGACTGTCGTATTCTGCGACGAGGCATCAGGAAGCTTCCCACGCACAGGTCCGGCAGCACAACACACTTCCACTACTTACACCCCGCCTTCTGTGCACCCTTCTTATAATGCTTCTCGGTGGCGTGCCGGGCCCACATGATTTGCATATGCCCTGCAATGTTAATCATTTTCATGTCCTTTCGCGGGCGACGAATGCTGCGAATTTCAGGCCAATCGGATGCTTTCTTCTTGGTGTTGCATTTTGGGAGGCCAGCAGTGTATTTTCAAACAAAGGAGATTTTTGCCCAGGGATTTTTTTTCTTTTTTTTAGTTTTTCAGTTTTGGAGATTTTCTGGGGAAGGTATATTGTCCGGATGATTTTTAGCTAAATATTAGCTTATCGGCACTTCAAAATTTCCATTTCGAGCACTGGATATTACAGCCAGTTCTACTGTATCATGAGTGGCGTCTAAAGCGAGAACATATAGCCAATTTTGTTGTATTTGGTGTCAGTCTTTTGTTGTGCGTGTCATCTAAACCGAAAGTGCTATAGCACATTCTACTGCATTTGTTGTGCGTGCCAGGAAGCAGGCAAGACAGTTTCTGACCTTCACATATGTTATGATGCTTACGCCTTGGCGAAGCGCTGAGTGTCAATCAATTTGCCTTAACGTTTTTTGCGCGTTTCTTTTTTTTTTTTTTTACCGTCATTTAGCTGAAAAACTTAGCGCTTGAGAGTTTTTAGTCGTCTCTTCTGCATCTTTCTCGTCTTATCCAACCTTCTCGAACCCTGAGGGTAAAAAAAAAACCGTCTTCCCTCCCGCACGCACCTGTAGTAGCTGGCTCCCCGGTGAAACCTGACGAATGGCAAGGCAGTTTAGGGTGTTAGAACTTCCAACTGTGTTTCTTGTCCCATCTCAGTGTCAAGGTTACCTTCCCGTGACGTCGCCGTAATCTGTTCAAGGAAACGGCAAATGCGACTTCCGGTAGCCTCGGGGGTTATTTCTCAGGTATGCGGGAATAATACCTGTTGATTGCCCGACTGGTTTAACGCATAAATGGGCCCAATGCCCTTAACTAAACCCAAATTAAAACAGATCAGCTCGATGTTTACTAATTCTAATAAAGAGTAGGGGGGGCAAGATTTCAGACCAGTGGGCGTGTGATTCCCAACCATCTCGTCCATATGAAAACTTTCATGACTAGGTCAACCACGTACGCTTCAGTGGCGTGCGGAAAATGAAAATCAGCTTTTTTGGACGCTTTGTGTAAGCACCATTTATTCAATTGCTTCACTTTATGTGCTTCTCGTTACCTCCAGAGGAACATTAGCAGGGACGTACTGGCAGCTCTCCCCCCCCCCACGCATTGCGGAGGGGAGGGCGGCTCACGACAAAGAGGACCACTATAGGCTCAGCAGAAAGATTTTACAGAATTTTTGGCTCAAATTTACTATCAAAAAGAAAGGCAATTTTTTTTCAATAAATAAGTAAAATATTTAGAAATCATTTTTGCGGTTTTAGTTTACAAAACCTGGATGACGGAAAAGCAGTTACTCAAGAGGGGCTTGATGTCCCTTTTTACTTCCATAGCAATAGTTTCTCCGCAAATACACCGTTGAGCCATTACATTATGACCACCTACCTAATAAGCTGTAGGACCCCCTTTAGCCCGCAAAACAGCGGCCACCCGGCGAAGCACCGATTCGATAAGGTGGCGATAAGTTGTATCTTGGGGTATCTGGTACCATAACGTCAACAGCAGGTCCTCCAGTTCCCGTACATTTCGGAGTGGTGGTGATTTAGCGTGAATCCGCTTTCCCAAGTCGAACCACAAATGTTCGATTGGGTTCATGTCAGGTGAATTTGGAGGCCACGGCATTAACAGAAAGTCACCAGCGTGTTCCTCGAACCACTCCTTGACGATTCTGGCAGTGCGGCATGGCTCATTATCCCGTCGGTAATGGCCATCACCAGCAGGGAACAGAGTTGCCATGAATGGGTGAACTTGGTCCGCAACGATGTACAGATACCTGACAGCTGTCAGGGATTGTGCTATTGGAATAATGAGGCCTAAAGTGTCCCAATAAAGCATCGCCCACAGCATAACACCGCCGCCGCCGGACTGTTTCCGCCCAACAGTGCATACAGGTGCCATAGCTTCCGTTGGTAATCGGCGTATCCGCGCTCGGCCATCTACGTCATGCACCAGGAAACTTGATTCGTCAGACCAGGTCACTTTCTTACAATCATCCACGGACCAATCTCGATGATCTTGGGCCCATTTCATGCGCTGTTGGCAATGACGTGCAGTGAGCATGGGGGACCCGGCTGGGTCTTCGGCTACGTAGGCCCATGCCCAGAATACTGCGATGAACTGTGTGCTGTGACACATTGCCCTGATCACCACTGTTGTAGCTGCGGGTGATTTGTCGCCCTGTCGTCGCTGTGAACAATGCGCGACAGTCTCCGCTCCCCTCTGGCATCAATGAGCTGCGGACGACACACGGCTGGACGACGGTTTGTGGTTTGGACATCTGTGCACCACTTTTGATACGTACTCACTACAGCGGCACGTGAACAACCCACAAGCCGGGCCGTTTCCAAGATCGTAGTTCCGAGGAGCCGTGTCATCACAATTTGTCGTTTATCAAACTCCGGTAAATCGGCAGCTTTCCCCATTCTGACTCCGAACACTCAGTATGTACACTGCTTTGCGAAGTTCACCTGCGGCACCGTTCGGTATCCAGGCGCGCTCAATTCACTAGGTTGGGGGTGATTATATTGTGATGGCTCATCGGGGTATATTAACAAGATAATGTGAAAGAAACATCATTTCAATGAATGAAATTTTTATACCAGTGAGGGTAAGGAGTTACGTATTACAGATGTTTGTCTGCACAAAACTATACGCTTCCTTCAGAATATAATGAACTAAAAGATATTATTCGCGGAGACTTTAGTACGTGCAAATCGTTGTGCCATGATGTTTAATGTGTTTTTTTATATTCAAGAGTAAATAATATACACTGAAGAGCAATTGAATTAGAGACAGCTGGCGTTATGCAAATGTGGCGCTGTGGGCGGCCCTGTAAACGGAAACGACATGACGTATGCAGCGATCCGACAATATAAGGAGTGATGCGACGGGAATCAGTAAGAGTCGGACGCAGTATGGGTAAGACGAAGGATCTAAGCGCATTTGATCGTGAACAAATTATCGGGGCCGAACGAATGAGTCACTCCATCTCGGAAGTCGTGCAGGCACTGGGATTTTCACGAGCCACTGTGTCATGGGTGCACCGTGAGTACACCGAATCCCGTAAAACCATCCCTGCAAAAGGCCAACTGCCATGGACAAGAGCGTGTGGATGAGCGGGGTCATCGTCAGCTAGCTCGCATTGTAACAGCGGATAGACGGGCCACGGGGCAAGAAATCACTCGGCAATTTAACGCTGGTGCACAAAAACGTGTAAGCAGCCACACCATCCAGAACCATCTCTTCGCTATGGGGTACAGAAGCCATCGTCCCAAGAGGGTACCGCTGCTGACCGCACATCACAGGGTGCAAAGATTAGCATGGGCGCGGGAACATCGCCACTGGACCCTAGACATGTGGGAAAATGTTGCCTGGACTGATGAGTCGAGATTCACGTTGGTACATACGGATGGCAGGATACAAGTACGGCGCAAACCACATGAAGCGATGGCTCCTTCTTGCCAGCAGGGTACTCTTCAAGCTAGTGGGGGGTGGCATTTTCGTCTGGGGACTGTTTACGTGGACTGAAATGGGACCCCTGGTACGTGTGACATCGTCCCTCGCAGATCAACGTTACCGGGATATCCTGGACGACCATTTGCGCGTCTTCAACATCCCACTGGGGACTTCATCCTGCAACAAGATAATGCACCGTGCCATCGCTCCCAAATAATATCCGAATGGTTGGATGAACACTCCGCCGACGTGACCTCGCTTCCTTGGCCAGCTAGGTCACCTGACCTCAATCCCATTAAGCACATCTGGGATGCCATCGAGAGAGATGTTCGAGGTTCTGACCCCTTCCCCCTCTCCATCGAATCTTCGTGAACTGTGAGAGCTTGTTCAGGGGTCGTGGATCCGTATGGCTTCTCAACGCTTCCGGTGTCTTGTCGAGTCCATGCCGAGACGAATCACCGCGGTCATCAGGGCGAAAGGTGGTGCTACACGTTACTAGACAGACATCTCTAATTCAATTGCTCTTCAATGTAAGTTGTGTGTGTGTGTGTGTGTGTGTGTGTGTGTGCGCGCGTGCACGCCGCAGTTCTTAAATGTTACTTACTTATTTGCTTACTAATATGTACTACAAGGTCGAGTCACATTATTGTGACCACCAGCTAATATTCAGAGTAACCGCCGTTTTCAGCGCGGACAGCAGCCAGACGAGCTGGGAGTGACTCAATAAGGTGCTGGAAGGTGTTCACAGGTATGTAGAGCCATGCTGACTGCAGTGCATCTGATAGCTGCTGGAAGATGCGTGGTGGAGGATCCATAGAGCGAACAACACGATCGAGGTTGTCCCACAGATGCTCAGTTTGGTGTAAGTCGGGGGAATTAGGGAGCCAGGGAAGTACTTTGAAGTTCTCACTATGCTCTTCCAACCACCAAGTACACTCATACATGCTGATTGCCTTCCCTTCTGCCCCAGGGAAGGCAATCAGCAAGTATGAGTGTACTTGGTCTGCAAGGATGAATTCATAACTAATTCGGTTCACAGGGCCTTCCATAGGTATGAGTTGAACCAGAAAAGGCCACGAAAACATTCCCAAACCATGACGCTGCCCACACCGGTTTGTGTTCTTCCAGCAACGGTTGAAGAGTGTTTGTTCTCCAATGTTCTCGCCTTATACGCCAACGTCCGTCCGTTCGATGAAGCCGAAAACGTGACTTATCGGAGAACGCAATCCTTTGCCAGTCAGCGGAGTTCCAATTCCGATACTGCCGTGCAAATGTAAGCCGTTACTGTCGATGCATCTGCGTTAGCATAGGTGCAGTGACCATTCGTCTGCATCGGAGCCCCACACGCAGCAGGGTTCGCTGAACTGTCGTGTTAGACACACTTCCTGTAGCAACGTGGTTCATTCGGCTAGTGAGTTGCTCCACTGTACATTGTCGATTGGCCCTTACGCACATTCGCAGCTGATATACGTTAATTGAAGAAGTTTTAGGAAGGGAGTGTCTGACCCCAGGTCTAAAACTACCCTTAGAAATAGGAAGCTAGGAGATCTGAGTAAGTGAACTCAATAGGAAAGACAAACAGAGAAATTGAGTGAAAGGAGAAGGTGATAAGCATGACCTTCGCAGCCGACGTTCACCTCTGACATCAATGACACGTGGTGCTCCGCAGTTTCCACGTCGCTTATTCGCAATGGTGCCATTTCTGCAATTACGATACACTTTAGCCACAGTAGCACGCAAACAGTTGGCCCGAAAGCCGATAATCATCCCTTTTTGCAAATCTGATGAATCGCTTCTTTAATCCATGACAGCAGCGAGTGATATCACAGAATTCCTGTAGGAATTCTGAAAACATATCATTCACACCTTATATTTCCTCCAAGCCAGCTCTCAACACGTACCTTCTTTCATTGGCTACGCGCTGTTGATGTCAAAAGTACGAGATTCTCACAATAATGTGACTCGAGTGTGTATATTTCCGTAAAAATCAGTAAAAGTCCTCAGATACTGTCACACCGCAGTTATGTGTTGTGTGCTCGTGAGGCATTTCAAAGAAGATAGCCTTTGTTCCGTAAAGGAAAAAAATTGTATATGATTAACTTTGGCGTAAGCGTTTTGTATATAAAATTAAGGCAATCATTTTAATTACAACCCGTTTGTGTTACACGCAATAAGGTGCAATAATTTTGGTTTTACGAAAAATATTTGTAGGTTCCAAAGAATTTATATTATTAAAACGTTCATAAAACCTAGTTAATAATACGGAATTTAAAAATCTCCGTATTTAAGAGCTAATTTTTGCAAAAAAGCCTCAAAGATATTTTTTACGGGGGGAGGGGTGCCGATTTTTTCAGGTACGCCGCTGAACATTAGTGTGAGCATATAACGACGCAGCGATGGATCTAAATTTATTTTAAAGCTGGAGAGCCGCCTTTTTTACATGATTTTGCTTAAAAAATAAAAGCTATTCTATAGTGAAGATTTGGTTATAATTATTGCAAGAATATTCCGAAGAATTTTAAAGCAAAGCAAACCAAAATACAGTCAAAACTCTTTAGCACAAGCACCTGAGGAACCCAAAAATTTGTTCGCGTTAAGTAGTTCGTGCTTATTGATATGTAATTAATCAGGTAAACTCCTACACCGGAAAACTCCCACACCGTAAACCCCTACACTTTCTTGTGCTGCTAGGAAAACTGCTACACCACGTAAAACTCCCACACCGGTAAACTCCTACACCACGTAAAACTCCCACACCGGTAAACTCCTACACCTTGTCGTGTTAGAGGATGTACACAAATTGCGTTTCGTTCGGAGATTTTGTCAAAGCATGGAAGTTTTCCTAGGGGCACAAAACGAAATGTAGGAGTTTTCCTAGTGATACTACACACACTTTGCAAAAAAAAAAAAAAAAAAGCGCCCAGTGGAAGTCGTTCGATCCTGATGAAACTCCGCATGCAAGCAACTCAGGGCCGAATATGCAAATGATTAAAAAATAACTACCAATGACTAAACAGTGGCCCGCCACAACGCATGAGAACCACGGACCGAGGAGGATATATCAAGAGAAAAGGTCGCACGCAGGGACAATTGTGACAGCGGATTGCGGTTTCATTAACCTCCACGGACTGTGAGGATGCCTCGAAGTCGGATCCGTGAACAATACGAGCAGTTGGGTGAGTTTGAGAGAGGGCGTATAATTGGGCTGAGAAAGGCCGGTTGGTCAAGTCGACGTATCGCCAAATATTTGGATCGGAGAGATGCAGCAATTGAACGATGTTGGCGCTAATGGGTCGAGGAGGGCACAGCCCAGCGACATGCGGGCAGTGGATGGCCGAGGGCAACGACAGTACGCGAGGATCGAGCTTATGTGAGAGCCGCACGAACAGAACTGAATTCGTCGCTCTCAACCATCTGGGGCCATGTTGCGTCATCTACAGGTACGGAAGTGGCCATCCGGACTGTTGCCAGACGACTTGCGGCACGGGAATTACATTCGATGTGGCCACTCCGTCGCTTACCACTGACCAGCGAGCATTGCCGGCACCAGTTGCAGTGGTGTCGGGCCCGATCAACGTGGGATAGTGTCCAGTGGCGACACTATCTCTCGTTATCTTTAGTGATGAGTCACGGTTTGCACTTGGCTCCTATGACCAGCGCATACGTGCCTCGAGATAAGCCGGCCAGCGCATACGTGCCTCGAGATAAGCCGGCCAGCGCATGGATCCTGCCTTTACCGTGGAACGGCACACCGGGAGTGACTGTCTGGGGAGCCATTTCTTACAATAGCGGGACCCCTTCCTCCGTACCATCCTCATGACTCAACGGTATGTCGACGACATTCTACGACCTGTTGTGTTGCCATTCCTCTCGCAACATCACTGAGCAATTTTTCAACAGGATAATGCCCAGCCACACACGGCACGGCTTTGCCAGGCCTGCCTCTGTAATGTCGACACCCTTCCATGGCCAGCCCGATCGCCCGACCTCTCATCGATCGAACATGTTTGGGACCTAGTGGGACGACACCTACGCCCATCTCTGAATGTCGTCGAACTGGCCTGCAATTTGGACACCATCTGGCATGCTATATACCTCAGGACAGTATACGTGAATTGTATGCATCTATGCCACGCCGGTAACCGCTTGTATCCGAGCCAGAGGTGGAGCTACAACGTATTGACTTGTTCCACTCGTGTGCATGTTTTATCCGAAGAAATGGCCCAACTTCTCTGGGATTGCAATCATGTCGTTTTCTATACATGTACATTGACATACCAATTTTCATCTCGATTGGTGATTCCTTCTGGGTGCTTCGGGGTGTTTTGGCAAAGAGAGTAAAACCGTATATAAGATCATGACGACACAAGGTAAGCTATATGTAGAGGCTTTGCGACTCACAAAATCTTGAGTTATGATTTTAATATTTGACTGTAATAACATGCAGTAAAAGCTAATCAAAAAGGACTCAACGGATCGATCTTCAGGTGTTTACAAGGAACCTGGGTTGCGGGCCTTTTTGGAAGATTTTAAGTTACAACCTAAATATTTTGCGTGCGTGCGTGCGTGTGTGTTTAAACATGTTATAAAAGCTAATAGAAGAGACTCAAAGGATCAGCTCGCAACTGGTGTCATTATGATCTTACATACGCTTTTATATCACTACGAAAACTCTTACATTACGTTTTTTTTCACTAGGAAAATTCCCACACTTTGATATAAGGTCTTCGAACGAAACGCAATTTATGTACACTGAAGTGCCAGAAAAACTGGTACAGACGAGCTCATGCAAAATACATAGCAACGTCAGCTATGCGCGTACTCGGTTGCATCCGCCAGTTGTTATATGGAAACATTCAAACTATATTTAAATCGCAACTTTTGTCATTTTGTGGGTTAAAATAAATCAAGCCAACACAGTGCGTATATAGACATCCTTAGAGCTGTTTTCGGCACGGGAATGACGAGTAATAACGATTTAAGCGATTTTCAACGCGGTGTCATAGTTGGCGCTCTTGAGATGGGCCATAGTATTTCGGAGGTAGAAACGAAGTTCGGATTTTCACGAACGACCATTGCAAAGGACTACAAGAATTTCGGCAAAACCTCCAACCTACGATACCAGTGTGGCCGTAAAAAAACATTGGGTGAACGTGACCATCGTCGGCTGTCAAGAATCGTGTCACGCGATTGGCGTGCAACACTCTCGCAGGTATCATCGGAATTCAATGCTGGAGCCTCAACAAGCATCAGCATCTGGACTGTGCAACGTACCCTGCACGATATGGGCTTTGGGAGCCGACGCCCAACTCGAGTCCTCTTGATGGGTGCACGACACAGAGCTATGCGCCTCGCTTGGGCACGGCAACACCGCCACTGGACACTTGATGACTGGAAACAAGCAGCCTGGTCTGACGAGTCGCGTTTCCAACTGTATCGGGCAGATGGAAGAATACGTGTGTGTCACAAACCCCATGAAGCCATGGATCCCGTCTGTCAACAGAGAACGTACCGGCTGGTGGGGGTCCGTAATGGTATGGGGTGTGTTTAGCTGGACTTCATTGGGACCCCTGGTACGCCTACAAACGTCTGTGACCAGCTAACGCTATGTGCGCGTCCTTTTTGACGAGGTGCACCCGTTCATGTCCTGCATTCATGCTGATGGGTTGGGCCTGTTCATACAGGACAATACACCTCCACACAACTGTCGGGACTCCACATTATGGTTAGAGGAGCATTCATCTGAGTTTGGGGTGTTGCCACTCCCACCCAAGTCCCCAGATCTGAACGTGATAGAAACCATTTGGGATGCTATGCAACGCGCTATCGAACACAGGAATCCGAGACCTCGGAATACACCCGAATTGTGAAAGGCTTTGCAGGAAGTATGGTGTGCATTGCCTACAGCATATTTCCAGAAGCTAGTGGAGTCCATGCCCCGTCGTATTTCTGCAGTCCTGCGCTCCCGTGGGGGACCTACCAAGTATTAGACTGGTGTACCAGTTTTTCTGGCACTTCAGTGTATATCCCCCTACACAACAAGGTGAAAGAGTTTACCTGTGTAGTCTTCCGGTGTAGCAGTTTTCTTAGCAGCACAAGAAAGTATAAGAGTTTTCCGCCAACCCAGCTAAATACGTACGGAAATATGTAAAAATATACAGCACAATTAAAGAAAAAAGTACGTAAACACCTTTTGGCTTCTAAAACATTAATTTCATTACCTTTTCAAAAAAACTTTAAACAACGAAGACAAAATTATACATAGTATTGTAGCATTGTGTACTTTAATGCAGTATATATACCACAATATGTATGTATGAAAACATTTTTTTCATTACATTCAGTTAGAGCCGAAATTCAAAAATTCTGTTCTCGGGAGCTACAGGTCTGTACTGGCCGGTTCGGCCCGCCAAGGACGAGCCTGGCCGGGCATTTCAACAAACACCTACGGCCGAGCCGAGCCAAATCGACTCATTTTTTTTTATCCCAATGGTAAAGAAAGAAAAAAGTGTGTTCCTGATTTCCTGGTCTGTTTAACTGTTTTGCTGGCTTTACTTACTTCCATGACATAGCCCAGGACGTAATCACAGAGGCGAGAAGAGACACTCAAAATGGTTTTACCATCTGTAGGTATTAAGATAACCAAAACACTTTGGGTCTTGTTGACAACAAAAAGATTCGATCCCGAGCGATTGTGTGTGTGTTGTGTGGAGCGAGAGACGTGAGGTGTATGAAGTGGGATGTGTGTGTGTGTGTGTGTGTGTGTGTGTGTGTGTGTATGAGAGAGTGGGACAACATGGATTGTTTCTCCTATCCATAATCCCTATAGGGATTGACTTCTGTAGTGTTACTACTTGCTAGTTCACAGAAAGGGACAATTTATTACTCTCCTGCAGCATTTCACTCGGAAAACTTATCGACAACAGACTCCTGTCGATGTCTTCATGTACTCATAGTTGCAAATGTAATTTTTTTTACCATGGAATTTAAGAAATCAAAAGAATTGCGTAAAAAAATTACCACAGGAGAATACATCCTAATAGATAATGTAAGCGGGAAAAGTTATAACGCGCATTTTAAACTGCTTAGCAGTGCAGAAACCCTTCAGCGGAAAAACTTTGTGCAGTGCATTAAGTGCAACAATTTTTTATAGCTATGACAGTTCAAAATCTAGAACATCTTATCTTAAGAGACATAAATGCATTTCTGCTGCTACAAGTTCCTCGTCCAAATTTTCTGTTTATATACTGCATAAAAGAAAATGTTTCCTGCTGCAGTCAGATATGTTAATGTACTTGTGTTTATTCGGAGTTTGTATGAAAGCTAAATCATTTAACCTTATTAAAACTTTAAGTTTATGAATTAACTAGTGTTTTTTTAGACTTGGGGATGGAAGCATTTCAAAGAAGTGCCTTTTTGTTTGTTTTTTTGTTTTTTGCTTTTCTCTCATTGTGCACTCAAAGTAAAGTTCAGGGTTGTTTTTGTTTTTTTTAAATTCGCTATACTTTTAAAATGTATTTTGAACGCGCTTAGTCTTTTTGTTTTTTCACTTTTAAGGTTATATTCTTCGTTAATTTCCAAAGTTTAGTTAATGTTTTTAGGCTTACATTTAACTAAATATTTTCAGTAATATTTCACTTCATTATTTAATTTTCACAATTTAATAAAATTCAATAGAAAGGCAAAATAATGCAAAATTGGTACATTACGGGCCGGGCCTAAATATTAGCTGCAATTGACGGGCCGGGCCAGTCTGGGCCATAAACGCACGGGCTTGAGCCTGGTCGGACTCACCAAATAACGCCTGTGCAGACCTCTATCGGGAGCTGCTCTCTTATCAGAACAATGCCTCAAAAATTCTTCCCGTTCGTCCACGTTCTCTAAAGATGCCGAAGAATCTGCCTGTTTTCCGTTACATAGCGACCATGATTTGCAACTCAGCGAAAGCTTCTGAAAATTTCAAGGTTGTGCCAGGGACTTCCACGTTACTGCCTTCTTCAGTATCAGGTAAATTCTGTGACTGCACTTTCTTGCTGTTTATTCACACCGTCTACAATTTTGACATCTGGCAAAATGCCTGAAGTCATGACATCGTAGTCCCAAACTTCCCTTTCTTTAATCCCAAGACTTCTCGTTTTTTAATGAAGAGGAATACAGGGCCGTAACTAGCAGGGGACTATAGGGAGGCTCAATTCCCCCTGCAAGGCAAGCACCCCCTCCCTCCTCGGAAAATGGACGTTGTAAAATTTCTGAACTTTTATTTTCAGTGGTTCATGACAATTTCTTTTGTACTTCATTATGAGCATAAATCATCATCATTGGCAACCATTATCAACCCACTGCTGGATGAAAGTCTCCCCAAGTTTCTTCCACAGCGTTCTGTCTTGAGTCAGCTCCTCCATGTCACTCCCGTATGCTTTCGAATTTCATCCAGGCATCTTCCATGTGTTCTTCTTCTGGGTCTTTTCCTGTTCCTTGGAATCCAATCTAAAATTTTGGTAATCCATCGGTGGTTCATGCTTCTGGCAATATGTCCAGCCCATTGCCATTTCGGGGATTTTATTTTGATCATGAGAGCATAAATACTCTATCTTATTTATCTGCTGCACGTTTTTTTTAAAAAAGCGGCTGCCGCGGTGGCGCAGTGGTCTAAGCAATGGCTTATGATCGTTCGTCTGAGGGGATTCGGGTTCAAATCACGGTGATGCATGGATTTTGTGCTAGTCTTACAGAACCGGATCTCTCCCTTCGCTGGATCCAGTGGCCCTAAATTGGGGACGAACGGCTGCTTATAGCCCATCGAGTTGCTCACCGTAGTAGTTAAAACTAAAAAAAAAAAAAAAAAAAGCGAAATTTAAATGATACAGCACGAACTGTGGAAAGCCGCCCTGGTGGCGCAGTGGTCTAAGGCGTTGGCCTCTGATCATTCGTCCGTGAGGGGTCCGGGTTCGAATCCCGGTCAGGCATGGATGTTGTGTTTGTCTTACGGCACTGGCTCTCTCCCTTCCCTGGAACCAGTGACCCTAAATTAGGGACGGGCGACTGCTTATAGCCCATTGGAGTTGCTCACGGTGGTCGTTAAACCTCCAATCAAAAAAAAAAAAAAAAAAAAAAAAAGAACTGTGGAAAAACTCAAAAGAAATTACTTCTGGAAGTGAATCAGTAGTATATTGTTTTTTTCTTTTTTTTTTTTCTTTTACAGGACATTTTTTTGTATTGATGGTTTAACGACCACCGTGAGCAACTCAATGGGCTATAAGCAGTCGCCCGTCCCTAATTTAGGGCCACTGGTTCCAGGGAAGGGAGAGAGCCAGTGCCGTAAGACAACACAACATCCATGCCTCACGAGATTCGAACCCAGACCCTTCTCGGACGAGTGGTTATTCGTCCGTTTTCTCGGACGGGAGAGCAACAGGACATTAACAAAAAGAAAAAAAAAGCGTGAGAGACAGGCGTAGGTGGAAGCGCTGTTGTGCATACGGATGAAACACTGTTCGTCACTTGAAAAATGTCTATGAGATAAAAAGGGGCTGTTAAAAACTTCCAAGTGGTTAATTGTAAATGGATGTTTTAGCTAGTGTTGTCGTGGGATGTTTTAGCTAGGTGATGTAAAACAGTGGAAAACAGGAAAAAAAAAATGTGCGAGAGTGAGAGAGAGAAAACTTTCACACCCACAACAACTTCTTGTTCATTGTTTTACGGTTAGTAGAAGTGGTTTTTGCAATGCATGCGTCAGGAGTAGGGTTGTCACTATAGCTCTAAACTTGTTTTTGTTGGCAACATCCTACCTGGGCAGTCGTAATTATTTTTAGGCTGTGCCCTGCGACCCTGGGTGTCCGCCATTTTTTTTTCTTTCGGCTTTCCCGGCATGTTTACGCAATTACCCCGATTTTGTAACTTTGCTATGAATTCAAAACACTAAGTTATGAGCTAAAAGCAAGCAAATCACCCAAAATATGCAGTATTTATGCACAGTAAAGTGTAAGGAATAATCAATTCCACGATAACTTAAGAACTTAAGCGTGGTAAACATAAAATAAATTATACTTGCCAGTGGAATGTTTGATAGCAGGTATTTTCTTTAAACTTTATTTACACAACGGAATGTCACGCAGGAAACCGTTGAAACTAAATATGAACACGCTGAAGTATGTTGTCAAACACAGAAAAATTCTGCGCTGGCAATCAGTTACAGAAGTAATATGAGCTTCTAAAAATCAAAAATTTTCAATGCTTTTCTATGGAAGACACGACCAAGGGTTAGTCGAAGCGCTGTAGGTCAAGAACGCGGAAGGATATCATAACAGATCGGCTTCAAAAATCCGCGCACTTGGAGGCTCCTGTTATTTCCTACCACCATGGAAACAATGGTGAATTAGGGAAAACAGCATCGATGCAATAACAATACGTACTAAAAGCTATGCCATTTCATACAGAAAGTTCGGAGTAAACAAAGCTTCTTTCTGTAAAACTTTTCTTCATCGTAGGGAGAAATAATAAATCACTCCCCCAGTTTAATAAATGCAGCTTCACTGAGAATAGAGAAATTGCCGTGTTTTACTGTTTGATCACGTGACAAGCGAGATTACGTAATCCTTAATCATTCGGTGACTAACCATCTGCGCCTTTCTTCCTTCCCCCGCCCTCTGTGTGAACGAGCGGCATGGCACTCACAGAGGGGGAAAAAAAGAAAGAAAGGCGCAGATGGGTTGGCTAAAAAAAATTTTTTTTGTTTGCAACTTGTATTTAAAGGTTTCCTTCAGCTTCATCGTCCGAAAACGTTCCAAAAATCTGCAACTAATCAAATTGAAATTTCGAGGAATAACTTCAAATGCTGAAGGACTGACGAGCTTGGGTTCCACCGTAAGCATATGTAAATAAGTTATTCGGACTCCGTTTAACTTTTATCTGCCTCTCTCTATATACACTGCTGGCCACCCAAAATGCAACACAAAGAAGGACACGAGATAGCAAAGCCAGATTTACTGGACACATAACAACAGATACAAAGATGAAACGATTGAGCTTACAGGCCCGTGCGACTTGCGGAACACGCAGACATCAATAGTTCGTGTGGCCCCCATGGCTGGCAATAACGACCGCTACACGCCGCGGCATCGAACGAAAGAGGCTATGGATGTGGGCTTGGGGTATGTCGGTCCAGGCTGCTTCCACACGTTGCCACAGTTCATCAGGAGTAGCCGCGGGTGGTACTTCCCGGGCCACTCAGTTGCCGATCAGCGACCAGACGTGTTCGATGGGCGACATATCGGGAGAACAGGCGAGCCACGGCAGCAGTGACACCTGGTGGGCAGTGAAGAATTGTTGCACGATGCGTGCCACGTGCGGGCGCGCATTGTCCTGTTAAAACATGGCCGCTGGCAAGGCCTGCAGGTAAGGGAGGACTACAGGCTCCAAAACATCGGAGATGTAGCTGTTGAGTGTACCGGCGATGTGTACCAGAGGGTGCGGTTGCCATATCCAATTGCGCCCCAAACCATAACTCCAGGCGACGGACTGGTATGGCAATGCATAATGCAGGCGTCATACAGTCTCTCGCCGCGGTGCCGCCACACGCGGATCCGACCATCGTGGTGTTGCAGGCAGAAGCGGTATTCGTCGGAGAAGACAATGTCGTGCCATTCCGTAGTCCAGGTGCGGCGTTCAACGGCCTACTGCCGCCGCACTCGCTGGTGGTGTAACGTCAATGGTAATCGGAGCAATGGGTGCGGTGCGTCAAGTCCCCGCTCCTGCAGACGACGTCGAACAGTACGTGCTGAGACAGGTTGTTGCGCAACACACCCTAATTCCTGCGCTAACGTTCGTGATGTGGCGGTGCGAGCCGTCAATGCCCGCCGCACAACATGCCGGTACTCTCGTTCGGTGGTGTGCCGCGGCTGCGGCAATCGCCCACGTCGGTCCGTTTGTCCCTTCTGCACCCACCGAATCCACACTCGTTTCACTGTGGCTGGATGTCGTCCCACACGGGCGCCGATGTCTCGGTACGATAAACCGCTGTCGCGATAAGCCACTATTCGTCCTCTGTCGAACTCCGGAACGTGCTGGAATGACTGCCGTATTCTACGACGAGGAATCAGGAAGCTTCCCACGCACAGATCCGGCAGCACAACACACTTCCACTACTTACACCCCGTCTTATGTGCACCCTTCTTATAGTGCTTCTCGGTGGCGTGCCGGGCGCACATGATTTGCATATGCCCTGCAATGCTAATCGTTTGCATGTCCTCTTGCGGGCTACGCATGCTACGAATTTTAGGCCAATCAGATGCTTCCTTTTTGGTGTTGCATTTTGGGTGGCCAGCAGTGTATATACCAGTGGCGTGGGAACGCTTTTGATTTAGGGGGTACAAGCTCATGAACCTTACATCTCAAGGATTAAGCCATCTGTGGATGACCCCCTCCGATTTTTTTTGGGGGGGAGGGTAGTATATTAGAGTTTTTAAAAAAATTCGTATACTGATCAGAAATTCATCCGAATGAACATTGTTATCATCATATTATTATTAATTATTACCATTATTATTTTTATTGCTGACAAAAAGTTCACATTATTAATTTCTTATCAGAAAATGAATGGAGATTTTTTTTTTTTGTGTTCTCTTTTCTTAAGTTTTGTACTTTTTCTTTCTATTAAAATATTGAGCAGGGACAAGTCAACATTAGGATGAATTTCTGTCAGCAGGGTTTGGAAAAGAGGGATTTCTCAGGAAATGTTATATAACTCTTTACAAGAACGAATTAAATTTCTTATCATTTTTGTTTACGTTAATAAAGTAAAACCGCAGTAAGATAAAAACTGCTCTATCCGCGAAGATAGTACCATTGAAGCATTATGAAGTCTATATTAAAAACTTTGAACGATACATAGGCTGACAATTGATGTAAAAAGCACATTGGTCTGGTGCAAAGCTAAATGATCGTAGAGATATCGAGGAATTGGAGTTCTATGAGTGGTATGTGAAATCCGTAATGCACTTGTTGTATTGCTACAGATCTTAAGACAGAAAACAATTGTAGTGCCGGGGCTGAGGGCGCTGAAATGTCCGCTTGTACATTAAATGTTTTTTTAAAAGTGCAGAAAGGACGACCTGATCAAGATGCATAGAATTTTAAGAGAAAAGAAACACTGATCACAAGTATGTTATCAAGCCCTAGCCCTACCATATGCTGTTTGAAGTTATTAACAAAAAACCTCACACTCGTCGTTTCCCTGCAGAACTAATTTTCTGGAGTTTCCCAGATGGTTGGCCAGTTTTTGGTGGATAAAAAAGCCTCCCACTACAAGCTTCGGATATAAAAAAAAACTGATGACCCGTGATATTTCTTTGAAAAAAAAGAGAATAAAAAAAAATAAGCAGCATATAACTTTTACAGGTCACTCTTTATGAATGATTAGTTTTTGTTTGCTCATATCTGGGGGTACAGTAGATATTAATGTACCCCTGTAACCCCCCTTCCTTCTACGCCACTAGTATATACGCTGTTCTTTAACATACTACTGTTTGTGAAAATTGCAACACCAAGAAAGAATCGCGCTATTCAAATGAAATTTATATCACAGATTCCTCAGGATACAGGATATAGCTGATTACATTTGTAGAGCTGCAATCTAATGACTTTTTCACTATAAACTCAGTAACGTGTGAAGCCACCTCGAGCAACAATAACAACTTCTACTCGGCGTGGCATTGAAAGAACAAGTTAGTAAAATCATGCAATGCATTGATTATTATACGCTTTCCAACATGTCAGAAATCATTACTCAAGTTATGAGGATAATGGCTCTGAAATAAATCTCGCTCTTGTGCCCTGACCTTTGATCCCATTTCGATTATATTAAACAGAATTGGTTCAGTATACCTACGGAACAACATACTAAAGTTTTGTCCTAATAGAAGCATTTTTAGTCAAGTTATGAGGATCATGGTTGTGGAATAAATCGCGCTCCTATGCCCTGACCTTTGACCCCATTTCGATGATATTAAACAGAACTGGTTCAGTATACCTCCGGAACAACATGATGAAGTTTTGTCGTTCAATATTGCTTTATTAAACAACTAATAGTGTACAATGAAACGGGGGCATATAACATGGGCAAAAAGCCAAAAATGACGTGGAAAAAAGAACTATGGGCGCGCAGGCCACTCTCTCAAACAGAGAGATATTTTGAGGAACATGAGATACACAGCACATCAAGTATGGCAAAAGTCAACCAGGAGTCTAAAAGCTCACACTCTGGAAAATACTGGAATAATAAGGAACCAGTGTTAGCGAATATTGGTAGGAGAAGTCTGGATATTTATACACAGCACGTTTCACCCAACGCTCATAAGCGCGGTAATAATCACCATAAGAAGCAAAGTCTTGTTGTGAAGGAGGATCTGGAGCCAAGAGGCTTACGCCGCCGTCGGGAACGTCGAGCCGTAGAAGATGTACAAGTAAGGGAAGTACTATCAGCAGAAGTCGAGGAAGGCAACAATGGAGCATGATGAAGCACAAGTGAAGGAGCACTGGCAGGAACAGTGGCTGAAGCTGATGGAAGGACGACAGGAACGGCTGTAGAGGAAGATGACACGTCAGAAGGCAAATGAGCTCACTGTGAGTCGGAAAATGCAGGTTCAATGGACATGACAAGAGTTTCTGGGAGTTAAGAACTCACAGAGAAGATCGGCATGAGAGAGCTGATAAGAGGCGGAGTAGGGTCTTCGTCCGGCGACTCAGGAGTTGGCGAAGCAGAAGTGTCTACAGAAAAAGGCCGAATGGAGACATCAACAGAAGATAATCGCAACCCAGAAGACACTACAGGGCTGTGAGTGGAAGGCCCTGTAGAAAATTGACTTGCTTGAAGGGAACACGGTGGTGAACATGAAGCTGTAACAGGAACATCTGGGTGTGAGGACTGGAGGAGACGAGCAGGAGACGAAGCAACATCAGCCGTCGGTAAAGGAAAATGAGATGACGTAGAAACTGAAGGCACAGAAACATATAAGTTGCACTTGGGCGGTGAGGAAGCAGGAGATATAAGGCAACTCGTTGACGCTGGCTCCGTGGAGACGAAGAGCGGAACCATAGAAGTAGAGACCGCAGTCGAACATGGAGACAATGGACAGACAGGAGCAGGAGATGAAGGCGGAGAGGGTGTGACTAAGGGCATTTCAACAAGATCTGGACAGAAGACGGGCTCAATCGAGGCGTGCAAAGGGGTGTAGTAGTAACAGAAGGGAGAACATCCAGGAGAGCTGTCGGTAGTAGATGATCAGGAAAAATATTCTCCGGAGAAACACGTGAAGTAGAAGAATCAGGGGCCGGGAACAAACCACTCGAAACCGGAAGCTGCGAATATGTATAAAGAAAAGTCGACAAAGATGTGGATCATAAAGAAAAGTCACACGATTCTGGCAAGGCAGAAGGGCGAATGGAAGTCGAAAAATTCCGAGTTGGACGAGAAAAACTATGGTGACCGGGCAATTTGCAAGAAAACCTATTATAGGCGGTAAAAACATTGATAGTGCGAGTGTATGGACCGCAGATAACTTGGAAAGCTGTCGGACAGGAAACAATGGACTGTTCGCCAGGAAAAACGACGAGAGATTTACGTCGAAAATGAGCCCCATCTGTCCACTGATGCCACGTTCGCATTACTGTATACTGGCGTTTCGTCCTCCGTACGAGTGGCAATTTCGCGGTAGGAAAATCCAGCTTCTCTCATCCCAACAATCCTTCCTCACTTAAAGTCTGTCAGGTTTTCATAATGCGACCTTCTTCGGCGACGGGGCATAGCGAGACACTAGAAACACCCTTTCGACTCATTAATTGCAACATCTCGTTTGAGTCATCTCTTTGTACTCAAGACCAGACAGTTCAGAGGGCGCATGCGCATTTTCACTGACATTTTAATCATTTGCATGTCCCAACCTGTTGTACATATCCCGTAAGTTTCAACCTAATACCGGCAGTCCTTGATGCTGTTGCAATTTTCACAAACAGTAGTGTTATATATACCGAAAATGTTTCGGATTTTTGTAGCAGAAAACTTACGAAAATACAAAAATAGCCTGACAGGCAGAGATGGAAACGGGTCACGGGTCAACGGGTCTACAATTTCTTGCGGGTCAAAGTGTTCCTGGCCCGATTTTGACCCGGTTTTATTCCTGTTTTTTTTTATTTTTGAAAAGAGAAAAATATATTCCAAAGAAAAATGCACTTTGTAAAATTCTGTAGTCGATACTGGTGCCCACGGATTAAATAATGATTTGCCATACAAAAATATTGTCGTCTCTTCCTTAAAGCAACGAAGATTTCTACCGACTGATATCAGACACACCGACACCATATCGTAAACAGATATTTCCTTTGGGTTCTTTTACAGTGCGATTGCCCAGGAAAAGGTACAGGCAAACGCCATTCGCCTGCTTCTCAGCTGATTCACTCCCTCCGTGCGAAGTTCACTGTATGACTAAGAGTTACTTTTCACATCGCATCTTTTACATTGAGCATTCAGAGGTTTTCGATTGATGTGCTAACGTCCCGTTCCCATGACATGGCATGTAGAAATTAACTCCTTATTTGTTAATATGGATGGATTTAATTTAATGTTAAGGAGGATGAGAAAGGCGTCGACGCCAACAAATACGTGCTTGTTGAAAACCACAAGGGGAAGAGTGAATGCTGGAAATTGTTTCGTCTCATTAAGGAACCTCTGAATAATTCTGTGTTGTTTGGTCTTGCTTGTTGTTCAAAATGTGGAAAGTGTATAAGTACAAAGAAAGATGTCGAGGGTGTAATAAAAGATTATGGAACCAAAAATCTAACGGGCCATATGAAAGTATGCGCACCTCCATCAAAGCGTGGAAAAAGCGAACAATCTAAATACATTAAAAAAATACATTTGTGTAATCGTAAATAATGATTCCCATTTGTAATATACTCCATGGTCACGGTCATAGTCAGCCATTACTTCTGGATTACGCTAAATAGTGGCACTAAAAATGGCACTAAAATTAACAAGTAACCAAATTTTATTATTAAAAAAGGATGTCAGTTATTAAATACCAAGCAGTTATTGGGATGAATATATATATTACGTTTATATGTATATATCATCATCATCATCATCATTGTCGATCATTATCAATCCACTGCTGGACGAAGGTCTCCCCAAGTTTCCTCCACAACGGTCTGTCTTGTGCCAGTCTCCTCCATGTCACTCCCGCATACTTTCGAATTTCATCCACCCATCTTCCATGTGGTCTTCTTCTGGGTCTTTTCCTGTCCCTTGGAATCCAATCTAAAATTTCGGCTGTCCATCGATGGTCTGTCCTTCTGGCAGTATGTCCAGCCCATTGCCATTTCAGGGATTTAACTCTGATCATGATGTCTTCCACTCTTGTCATTTTTCGGATCCACGTGTTCCTCTTCTTATCTCTCCTGGTTACACCAAGCATGCACCTCTCCATGCTGCTTTGAGTTGTCTGCAGCCTTTGTATGTCTCTTTTAGCTAAGGTCCACGTCTCTGCACCATACGTAAGCACTGGAAGGATGCATTGATCAAACACTTTTCTTTTAAGACATAATGGCATATTGCTCTTGAAAATTATGCTGTTTCTTCCAAAAGCTCTCCAGGCAAGTTTTGTACGCCGATTAATTTCTTCATCAATGTGACCCTCACTTGATATCTGCTGTCCAAGATAAATGTACGTGTCTGTTATCTCCAGCTTTTCTCCATCAATCGATAAATTTTCATTTCTTGTAAAAGCATTGTACATGACTTTTGTCTTCTGAAAGTTCATTTTTAATCTCACTTCTTTACTCTTGTCAGCAAGTTCCTGGATCATACTCTGTAGCTCTGATGGGGTAGTTGCAAAAATGACTATGTCATCAGCAAAACGAAGGTGGGTTAGATAATCTCCATTAATCTTTATCCCTTTGTTTTCCCAGTTCAGTGATTGAAAGACATTTTCCAATGTGGCATTAAAGAGCTTCGGAGATATGGTGTCACCTTGTCTCACTCCTTTTCCAATTTTTATGTGTGTTGTATTTTCAAACAGCCGAATCTTTGCACTTGCATTTTCATAGATGTTATTAATAATATTAATGTATGCATCTTCAATACCGCAGGATTTCAGAGCCATTGCAACTGCTGATGGTTTCACCGAATCAAAGGCTTTTTCATAATCGATAAAAGCCATGCACAATGGAAGTATATATATATAAATATATATATATATAAATATATATATAAATATATATATATATAAATATATATATTCTATTAAGAAGAGACCGCAGCAAAAATAATTTTTTGACTCATACCAAGTACAACATAGAAAAAGTTATGTATTTACCGGTGTGAGTAAAAAGAGAAAAAAATAAAACAACTGAATGTAGAAAGTGTCGTGAATACTGAGCCTTGGCTTTACAAGGACCAGCAAAAACTCTGCATTTTCTCACTTCCACAAAGACCTAGTTGGAAATGGGTTTCTGCAAAGTCATATATATAAATTGAGTTTCGAATTTATAGGTCAAAGCAGATTTGTCCGGGTCAGTTACGGGCCCGGGTCCGAACTCTGCTGACAACTTTACTAGAACCACATCTATGTTACTTGAATGGAAAGGAAGGCCATTAATGTAACATTTCAAATTACAGTTTCGCGAAAAAATTCAGTCAAGACAAATGAAACTTGCTGTTACCTATCTCAAACACGGAAATGTTGCCTTGTTAAGTTGCAATACTGCGGGAAGTCGAACTTTTGAGACGAATTCTTCCAGCATGGAGATTTTCCGTCTGATTTTGAGTGTAAATTTGGAGAATGTTGTCCACTAACGCATGCACAGTAGATGAACATACACACAATGGCTTTGCCGTCCTTTTCCTACTGTGCGCAAAATTTTGGAATAGAATAGTTAGAGCCATATTCTGTTCCGAAATCTAATACGATACAGATCTAATTTAACGCACTTCAATTTCCATGCACTTGAGGAATGATATAAATAAGTGACGATAAAAGTAAGTAATTTTATCATGTTCAGCATTCCGTGAGTGCTGTTCTCTCTTGCCACTGGCCACTATCATCCGTGATTGTGTCTTTTCAATTCTGCTGCATAATAAAGTTGTTTCATGTATTTTCCTGGTGCCAGTTTGTATTGCATGTGCAAAAGAAAAATTAGAGCTTATATCTCTGTCACATGTTTTCAGTTGCTAAGAATTTTGTTCTATCGAGCATGGCTTGTACACTAAACATACCTTGAAATCAAGGTATTTTGCTGAACTTACGCAGATGTTTGTTTTTTGATACTGTGCATCGAAGTAATAATTTTTTCCCCTCAGGATAAAGAGGTTCAGACAAAGTTGGAGATGAAGCATCGAGCTGAAGAAGATGCCTTGTACAGACAGTTTGCGAAGAAACGAGCAGAAGAGGAGGTTCATATAAATCAGCTGATACAGGTAACTTGGTAACACAGATTAAAAAACGTAAAAAAACAAATATATACAAACTCCTCTCAAAAGAAGCTTGTTGCAGAATTTTTAATTATGCACATTCGAAGATACGTATTTGATCCCTAATGCGGTATATGGAGGAAGTACAATTGGAAATGTTGGTTTGTCAATCGAAAGTGTGTTTGAAACTACGCAGATCAAATTAATTTCTTCATTCTACGAGTTACTGAGATTTTATGGCATAGTAGGTTCTGTAAAAGAACACTTCCTTTTCTCTTAAATTTTTGTTTCAAAAAAGAAAAAAAAAGAATTTTTATTCTGTGAATGGACTACATTGCTGCCCTTTTTTTATATATAGTATAGTGCGTTGCATAAATATAGAGACAGAACAAATTCTCAAATAAAAAAGAAACAACAACGAGCTGAAATGTACACCTCATATTTATAGCAAAAATAGCATAGGGCACGCAGCTGCACAATAGTTTGACGGAAACATAACAATTCCAACGCCAAGTACAAGAAAAAAACAGAAATACGCTGTCTCAAAAATATAAAGACTTACTAGTTATGAGCACCTCCGGTACGAATAGTGAGCCGTTGTTCCGAATAACACTGAAAACCCGATTTGGCATGCTGGCCACCAAGTGAAGTAAGTGTTCCGGACGGAGTGCGTACCAGCTTCGTTCAATCTGCTCTTTCAATGTCACCACACTTGAGAACTGCCGTCCATTCGCATACACATCACGAGCTAGGATACCCACAGGTTCTCGATAGGGTTCAGATCTGGACTGAGTGCTGGCCAATCCATTACGGTCACATGATGAGTGTTAAACCAGCTTTTCGTTGATGCAGACCGATGGATAGAGGCATTGTCTTGCTGGAACAGATAATCAACACCCGCTATTGTTTCGGCAAACGGTAGAAGGTGGCTGCTGAGTATTTCCTAATACGTTTAGGAGTTTTGCCTGCCTTGCAGAAAAGCGATATCCGTTGTCCCATTGAACGCAAAAGCTCCCCAGACCATCGCAGATCCCCCTCCTTTCTGTCTGCCGAAGAAGGTGCGTGGCTCGCGTCGTAAATCATGCCAATAGCAGTTCCAACCGTCAGGGCCGTCCAGGTTGAACTTTTTCTCATCGGAGAAAATAGTTGTGATCCACTCGTCCGTCCAGTGCATGTGGCTGCATGCCCGTAACAATCTAGCTTCCTTGTGGCGCCGCGTGAGGTGTGGCAGACGGCGCATTTTACGGAGCACAATGTTGCAACTTTCCTTTGTTCGTCGATGAACTGTGTCCTTTGAGACGGTGACACCAACAGTCCGAGAAACTTGACGTAGTGATAACCTTTGGGATGAAACTAAACGCATGGTGGCACGATCATCTCGTTTGGTTGTTATTCGAGGCCTTCCAGGCCGTTTTCTGGCAGTTAAGCACCGCGCTTCTATAAAGTCTTATAAATGACTGCCCTACTCCTCCCCATGGCTTTACAAATTCTTGCTACAGGCAATCCATTTGCTCTCAGTCTCCAAATCTTCTGCACCTCCTCACCAGAAAGTTGACTGTTGCGTGGCGTTTCGGCAAATGAATGTCTGGCGGTAAGTCCGCTGTCTTTTGTAGCTGGACCGAATTACGGCCCATGAGCGTGCGTACAGCATGCTAATTTGTACATCTCCTTTGCATGTGGCTACTTTACATAGTTGTCTTTATATTTATGAGACACTTAAAATTACACTATTTCACTTTGCGGTGTTCTTTTCACACAATCCGATCATCTCGACGGATCGAAACGTTTGTTCTGGGGTTATGTGTAATTAGGTACCACTTCAGCTTCCTACCTATATTCGCATTGGGTTCACGGCGCAAAGTCGACTGTCTCTATATTTATGCGACGCACCTTAGTTACGCAATTTAGTGAACAGTTGTTTAATTTTAGTGTGTGTGTGTCTGTGAATAGAATTTTGTAGAAAACAAAGAGACTGATATGGTGAGTCTCATGTGTAATGAGTACGCTCCTTTTTTTTTTTTAACTCCATAATGTTCCAAAGAAGCGTAGAACTATCCCCAAAATTCCTAGACCCAGGGTATAGTGTGTCAGTGGTTTAAGCCCTGGCTTATGACCTTTCGTCCGAGAAGGGTCTGGGTTCGAATCCTGTGAGGCATGGATCTTGTGTTTGTCTTACGGCGCTGGATCTCTCTCTCTTCCCTGGAACCAGTGGCCCTAAATTAGGGACCTGCGACTGCTTATAGCCCACTGTGTTGCTCACGGTGGTCGTTAAACCCCCGAACAAACAAACAAGGTCTGATTCGTAAGCTAAGCCGTTGTTGCTGGGATAAACTTCCTGTTTTAAACAAGTCTACTCTTGCCTAGGAGCTTCGGCCTGGTCTAGTAGCCAGTTCTGTATGTCATGTAGCCCATTGTGTAGCTAGCATAAGTAGCTCCAAGTCGAAGGTTAATAACCAAACCAACTGGCCTAATGTTGTATGATTATTTTCATGGCAACTTGTGATTATTTGATTAATATAATTATTCTCAAAGGTACTGGAGCGAAAATATTCTTGAGACACGAATGTGACGGTTTTAAAAGTTTAGAGGTTCACCTTACCATTTTTTAAAGGGAGAATATACCTATGTTTTCTCTTTAGGATTTAGGGAATAATACTCGTTCTAGTTTTCTTGGATGAGCGCGAAGTTCTAAGACCCCAATGCCGAAGCCTCTGATTATTTTATAAAGATTTTCATGGTGGTGTTGAGCCAAAGCGAAAATCATGAAATAAAAATAAATGAAAATCAAAATAATCATGATTTTTTATTTGAACAAGCTAAACTGATAGACAAGCCAGACTATGTCGTGAAGCTGGATGTTTTGGAAGCCTTTCGCATATGTCAAACTAACTCGCAACTTGTCAATGATATCACGCAGCCCCGGTGGCGCAGTGATCTAAGCGATGGCCGCTGATCATTCGTCCGAAAGGGGTCTGGGTTCGAATCCCGGTGAAGCATGGATGTTGCGTTTGTGTTACGGCATTGGCTCTCTCCCTTCCCTGGAGTCAGTGGCCCTACATTAGGGACGGGCGACTGCTTATAGCCCGTTGAATTGCTCACAGTGGTCGTTAAACCTCCAATAAAAAAAAATCAATATCACTTCCACTGCAATTTTCTGTGTCGTGTGGAAACAGCTTACGAAACCATGATCGTCAGCATCCCTGATGATGTCATAACTGATTGAATGTCAATGACCATTTTCCCCAATGAAGCTGAGCCTTGTGCTCCGCGAAGCTGCCGTTTACTGTAAATGAAACTTAAGCTACACAGTACAGCCATTAAGTAATGAGACTGATTTTTTCTAAAAATTCGCTGTAAAACACACGGTTCTAGACGGCATGGTTTTTTATTAAGTCATTTATTAGCTATGCAGTGGCAACAGCGTTTACGCGAGAATTGCGTAGATGATTATTTCCGCTGCGCCTGACGTCATTCGGTGGCATTGTCTCTGCTCTGTCATGGAGCAGAAAACAAATATCCCCTTCTGTTTGAAAATTGGTTAAACTGCATCTGAGACAGTTGAACTGTTGCGTGATGTGCATGGATTATTTTATAAAGATTTTCATGGTAGTGTTCAGCCTATCTCGTGCACAAATATTCCGGTGATATGCACGTTTCAAGGATGGACGGGAAGATTTGGAAAATGACGAAAGGCCCGGACGCCCGATTTCAGTGCGCACGTCTGGACTCATTGGGAAAGTTCTCGAAAGGATTAAAAGTGATCGTTGTATGACTTTGAGGATGCTTCAATGTGAGCTCGGTGTTAATAAGGAGACAATTCGTCAAATTTCAGTGCAAGATTGGGGGGAGGGGGTTGAGGTTTGTGCTCGTTTTGTTCCGCATGCTTTGTCAGACTACCAGAAATATGCACGAGTGGAGTAGGCAAAAAACATCCTAGAGACTGCAGAAACAATGCAAAATTTTCTCCAAAGTATTATGGCAGGTGTCGAGATGTGGTGTTTCCGTTTTGATCCTGAAAGAAAGCGTCAGATTGCTCAGTGGAAGTCGCCACAGTCACCCAGAGGAAAGAAGATAAGGTTACAGAAGTCCAAAATCAAGGCAATGCTTATGTGCTTTTACGACAGCAAGGGAGATCTGCATCACGAGTTCATTCCTGAAGGTACAGCTGTCACTGGCAATGCTTACGCATCCATTTTGGAATGATTGTGGAAGAGGATAGTTCTTGTCAGGCCTGAGTACAAAATCGGCAATGGTTCTTTCTTCACGGTAACGCATCCGCACACAGAGCAGTCAACGTACAGCAATTTCTGGCACAGGAACAAATGTGTGTACTCAACCATCCACCCTATTCTCCAGATTTGTTACCGTGTGACTATTTTCTATCCCCTAGATCAAAGCTGTCTTTAAAAGGAATAGTTTTTCAAAACATTGAACAACATATAAAGAACTGTGACATCAGCTGTTAGCTCCATACCAAATGTTGGCCTCTGCAAGTCCTTCCTTTCATTGGCTGATCGTGCCACTTCTTGTATAAACACAGGAGGAATGTACTTCGAATAAATATGAAGACATAGAAAGAACTATGACATCAGCTCTTCACTCCGTTCCAGAAGATGACCTCTGAAAGTCAATTCTTTCATTGGCTGATCGTTCCACTTCTTGTATTAATGCAGGAGGAATGTACTTCGAATAAATATGAAGACGTAGAAAGAACTGTGACATCAGCTCTTCACTCCATTCCTAAAGAGGACCTCTGTAAGTCCTTCCTTTCATTGGCTGATCGTTCCACTTCTTGTATTAACACAGGAGGAATGTACTTCGAATAAATATGAAAATGACTCTACAACTTAAATCTTGGCCCTCAGTCTCCGGCAGCTGGAATGTACCTGGCCAAGGCAGCGGCCAGTGCGACATGAAGGCAGAGGGTGCTAAGAATCCCCGGAGGACCGGACTAGGCTGCCATTTGATGCTGACCTTGGCTACCTACAACGGACACTCCCTATCTTCTGATTCAAGGCTTCTTGAATTGGAAGAGGAACTACAAAGGATCAAGTGGGACATCGTCGGGCTGAGTGAGGTAAGGAGAAAAGGAGAAGATCTCATTGAACTGAAAAGTGGACATCTCTTCTATTATCGTGGGACAGATACTGGCAGAACTAGTGGTGTTGGATTTATAATAAACAAGAAACTGAAGGATAAAGTGGTAGAAGTTGAAAGTTCCTCTGACAGAGCTGCACGACTGGTTATCCAACTATCGAGAAGATACCAGGCTCAGATTATTCAAACTTATGCACCCACCACAAGTCATCCTGAAGAAGAAATTGAAGAATTTTATGAGGAAATTCGTCATCTAAATAATAAAGGTAAGCAGCACTTGAAGATAATTATGGGAGATTTCAATGCAAAAATAGGGCACCGGCAACAGAATGAAACTTCAGTAGGTAAATTCGGTCACGGCAACAGAAACCAGCGTGGAAATACTCTCGTTGAGTTTGCAGAGGCAGAAGGATTTTTCATCTTGAATTCCTTTTTCAAGAAAAAGCCACACAGGAAATGGACATGGAGACATCCAATTGGGACGACAAGTGAAATTGATTTTATTATGTGTAACAAAAAATTCGTCATCGAAGACTGCAGTGTGCTAAACAAGTTCAACACAGGTAGTGACCATAGATTGGTGAGATGTAAGATGCACCTCAACACTAAACTGGAACGTGGCAAGCTCATAAGACAAACAAAATGTATTGACATAACCAACCTTAAAAAACACCATAATACTTTCAAGTTGGAACTGAAGAACAGATTCTCTGCTTTAGAAGGCCTAACATCGGAAGAAGTGGATATTTCGGAAGTTAACAGAAAAGTAACCAAAGCTCTTATGGAAACAGCAACAAAATTAGCTGGGTCTAAGAACAAGTTGCATGTAAACAAATTATCAGGAAAAACCAAAATGTTGATGCAAAAAAAGAAGAGAGATGAGGACAACTAAAGAAGATGTGACTTCCAAAGTGGAATATATAGAGCTATGCAAGACAGCACGGAAAAGTATCACTGAAGACGTAAGGAAATTCAACTGTGAGCTAGTGAGGAAAGCAATTGAAAACAACCAAAGCCTAAAGATAGCAAAGGGACATCTCAGTAAGGGAAGAAAACAGATTATGGCTCTGAGAAAAAGAAGATGGTTCTATAACAAGAAATAGAGGCGAAATTTTGACAAGAGTGAAAGATTTCTACTCCAAATTATATGAAAGGGATGATACATGTACTCCAGACATCATGAAAGGTACCAGAGTTCTTCCAGTCCTCCCAGCAGAAGTTGCACATGCAATCAAGAACATGAAGCGGGGGAAAGCTCCAGGAGAAGATGGAATTACTATAGACATCATACAAGAAGCAAGTGGAGAAATTGAAACAGTACTCGCCCAAATTTTCACTCGATGCCTTAATGAAGGGAAGATTCCTGAGGATTGGAACAATGCTACAATGATCCTGCTACATAAAAAAGGTGACATTGAGGATCTCAGGAACTACAGACCTATCAGCCTCCTATCAGTGGTTTATAAAATCTTCACTAAAGTTCTTTCACACCGCTTGAAGGTAACACTGGACATGGCTCAACCGAGAGAACAAGCTGGATTCAGAAGTGGCTACAGCACAATAGATCATATCCACGTACTGAGAGAACTAATTGAAAGAGCGAGGGAATATGAACTTCCATTGTGCATGGCTTTTATCGATTATGAAAAAGCCTTTGATTCGGTGAAACCATCAGCAGTTACCACGGCTCTGAAATCCTGCGGTATTGAAGATGCATACATTAATATTATTAATAACATCTATGAAAATGCAAGTGCAAAGATTCGGCTGTTTGAAAATACAACACACATAAAAATTGGAAAGGGAGTGAGACAAGGTGACACCATATCTCCGAAGCTCTTTAATGCCACATTGGAAAATGTATGTCTCTCAATCACTGAACTGGGAAAACAAAGGGATAAAGATTAATGGAGATTATCTAACCCACCTTCGTTTTGCTGATGACGTAGTCATTTTTGCAACTACCCCATCAGAGCTGCAGAGTATGATCCAGGAACTTGCTGACAAGAGTAAAGAAGTGGGATTAAAAATGAACTTTCAGAAGACAAAAGTGATGTTCAATGCTTTTACAAGAAATGAAGATTTATCGATTGATGGAGAAAAACTGGAGATAACAGATAAGTATGTTTATCTTGGACAGCAGATATCAAGTGAGGGTCACATTGAAGAAGAAATTAATCGGCGTACAAAACTTGCCTGGAGAGCTTTTGGAAGAAACAGCATAATTTTCAAGGGCAATATGCCATTATGTCTTAAAAGAAAAGTGTTTGATCAATGCATCCTTCCAGTGCTTACGTATGGTGCAGAGACGTGGACCTTAACTAAAAGAGACATACAAAGGCTGCAGACAACTCAAAGCAGCATGGAGAGGTGCATGCTTGGTATAACCAGGAGAGATAAGAAGAGGAACTCGTGGATCCGAAAAATGACGAGAGTGGAAGACATCATGATCAGAGTTAAATCCCTGAAATGGCAATGGGCTGGACATACTGCCAGAAGGACAGACCATAGATGGACAGCCGAAATTTTAGATTGGATTCCAAGGGACAGGAAAAGACCCAGAAAAAGACCACATGGGAGATGGGTGGATGAAATTCGTAAATATGCGGGAGTGACATGGAGGAGACTGGCACAAGACAGACCGTTGTGGAGGAAACTTGGGGAGACCTTCGTCCAGCAGTGGATTGATAATGGTTGACAATGATGATAAAGAACTGTGACATCAGCTCTTCACTCCACTCCAAAAGATGACCTCTGAAAGTCCTTCCTTTCATTGGCTGATCGTGCCACTTCTTGCATTAACGCAATAGGAATGTTCTTTGAATAAATATAAAGGCATATAAAGAACTGTGGCATCAGCTCTTCACTCCATTCCAAAAGATGACCTCTGAAAGTCCTTCCTTTCGTTGGCTGATCGTGCCACTTCTTGTATTAACGCAAGAGGAATGTACTTCGAATTATATTCACCTAAGTTTTCCTGCTTTTCCATTTAAAAAAATCAGTCTCATTACTTAATTGCCGTATCGTGTATTGTACCTAAAACGTTGAAAAACGTACTTTAACTGAAATTGCCCGGTGCTGTAGTCAACCAGTCTCATTAAGGTATTCAATCATTGATTGAGAAGTTTTGATTTTTAATACCTTTCCATAGCTGAAAAATATCTTCAGCTCACACATTTCTGAAAGTGCATCGGATGGTTTTAATTTTGTATCATTAATTGCTGGCTGCAGTCAAGTTGCACACTGCTAGCTAGCGTGGGCACAAGGGAGAGGCTATGCCCACCCTTTGAGAATTTCCTGAAATATATTTTAATATACTTTATACAGTATGTGTTACCCATACAAGTTGTGATTATTCTAATTTTAGTAGCTTCAGTTTTGTTGCAGTCTGTGAACAGAGTCTCCATCAGCAAAATTAATTTTTATTCAAACGATGCGCATTCTTTTTTTCTTAACATCTTAATCCCATTGCTGTTAATCGAAGTTACATTTTTATGATCTCCCACTAGCAGGTTTTCGGGATCCGCCCTTACCTGCAAGGTGCGTTAATTCATGTTTAACTTCGTGATAGTGTCCAGTGTTTTGATTCACTAACCGCTGGAGTTCAAAATCGCTTTATTAACATAGAAAAGTTGCATGGGAAGTTTACACAGCAAAAACATGGAAAACCGTGGAACAACTGCATATGTACGTGCTAACTTTACGGAAATGGCTACTTCTCACGATTGTGCTGCCATCTGTTAGTCAAAATTTAAAAGATTTTGAAGCAAAATGAGAAATTGATGTGCTCTGTTTTTCGTATTATTTATTTCTTAATTTTGTATTTGTTTAGACACGAGCTGTGTTTTTCAGATTATAGGTGTACTGTTAGTTAACTAAATACGTTCTTTCACACACAAAATGACTAGATGCAAAGGAAGTAAGGATTTCTGAGCTCTTGGAACGAGAATGAAACCAGAAATGAACTATTTTGCGGAGTGAAGTTGTACAACACGCAAAGCTTACCTAGTGATGCAATGGTCACGATATATAAGGGGGAAAGCTGACCTCCTTGGTCTGGGCAAGGCTGAACTGGATTCAGCCTTTGTCTGGGATGGTAAAAAGATGTACGAGAGGCGAGATTGTTTCCTCCGAATGAAGCTTTGCAACTTGTACTGCTCCGCTGCGGAAAAAGAGTTTACTCTTTTTGCTGTTCATTCCACAGGGTCAGAAATCTTTGCTGCTTCCAATTATATGCTTAAAATAACGCATTTAGTTAGAATAAAATCTGAAGATTTTTCCTGTGGAAAAATCTTCAGAAGTCTTATCTCTGAACAATTGCCTGTAACTTTATTGTGCAATTATGCATAATACTTCTGTATATTGTTTATGTTATTGCCTTTAAAAATTATTAATATTTCTTTTATTTACCTCTTTTTATTATTTTGGCATTTGTCTTTTATGTTTCATGCTGTGTGGGATCGATCTGCTTTCGCATATCATCAGATTCCAACCCACCCACAGTTTTCCGAAAGAGCCCGCACATAGATGAAATCAAATAGAATGTCTCGTAAAACCAGCTTTTTCAAAGCCATTTTACTCGTACGGGAACGAACTGTTTTATGGTTGCCTCTTAAAATGGACTCACTGAGGGGAAAAATTAAGAGATAGATAGGTGGTCTGTGACGTACTAAAGAGATAAAGCACATGTCAAGACTACAAATCTGCAGCGATACATTCCGTCTGTGTAGCTTAGTTGGGAGAGCAACTCACTCCGGAGCGAAGGGGCCGCGGATTCGATCCCTGTCACGTGCAAATTTGTGTTTTCACAAGTCACATTAAATACCGAATTAAAGAACAAAATCTTCGCTGCATTTTAAACAAATTTGCGATAAATAACACCCCAGTCTTTGAGCTCAGTTGTAGTGCAACTAAAGCTAGTGAGTCAAAAATTTTTGCAATATTTACATAAACGCATGTGCTGCGGCGGGTATGTCACATGCTTTAACTCGTTCAAGTCGCGCACTGCAGTCAGTCGAAAGGAATAATAAAGCGTTAGTCGTTGCTGTGAACAGCATTGCATGACGTCGTTCTGTCTGTGGTTGTTACCCCTAAAAGATGAACAGCCATATAATCGGCTAATTAGGGAACTTTTGCTTCACGAGTTTGAACTCTGCCATAACGCTGCTCAAGCAACACGAAACATTTGTCATGCGAAAAGGGAAGGTTCCGTGGGCCACAGCACCGCAACCAGATGGTTCAAGAAATTTCACTCAGGTGACAGAAACCTCGACGATCAGCCAAGGTCAGGTAGGCCGCGAACCGTGGATTCGGAGGCCGTGCACCAGGCCGTAGAAGTAAATTCGACAACCAGCACTCGGAGATTATCAGGCGAGCTGGGCATATCACAGACCACCGTGGTTCGTCACCTTCAGGACCTCGGCAAGGTCTACAGGAGCTGCCGCATTGTCCCTCACGAACTGACGCCAGCTGAAGCAAACCGCCGAGTGGAAGTATGCACGAAACTCTTAGAAAACCCGCGCGATGTACATTTCATAAAGAGAATTGTTACGTGCGATGAAAAGTGGGGTCTATTTCCGTAATCCTAACACACAACGGCAGTGGTTGAGCCAGGGCCAGCTTCCAGAACCTGTTGCCAAACGTGGAAGCTTCGAGCACAAGGTGATGCTATGCGTCTGGTGGAAGTTCGAGGGTATAATCCATTACAAATTTGTTCCTGACGATCGGACCATCAACGCCAATCTCTACTCCGAAAGGTGGAGCGGATGTATGCCGTTTTGGAGGAGAAGTAACCGGCACTGGAGAACAGAAAGCACGCTCTCCTACAGCAGAACTCTCCTCGCGAACGACCCGGGGCAAAACTCCAGGAACTTGAAGGCATCGAACTGATGCCACACCCAGTATATAGTCCGGACCTTGCCCCGTCGGATTGTCACTTGTTCCGGTCCATGGCCCACTTCCTTCGCGGGCGGCACTTCAACAACTACGAGGAAGTAACAGCTATGGTGAAGGCGTTCCTTGCCTCGAAGGACAAGAACTGGAACCGCCGCGGAATCGAAGAACTGTCAGACAGATGGCTAAAGATGGTGCAACACAATGGCTTATACTTTGAATGCTAGTCAGCTTTCTTCGTAAAGGTACGTATAAAGACATAAAGTGATCCAAATATTGCAAAACTTTCGACTCACCCTCTGTAAATTAATACTTGCAGATGAAATACTTCGAGTGTTCGGGCGGAAATAAGTTCCCGGGAAAAAAAAATCCCAAAACAGCGAACTTTTCCCCCACTGTATGCCTTGTTTTTTAAAGAACAAACTAAAAAAAAAAGTAATCACAATTTTTCATTTCAAGGGCCCTCCAGCATCGCGGAGACCAGCTCCTGGGCTTCCCTGTAAATATCCTCCGTTGTCCATTGTAGTGTTTTAGTCCATGTTTTTTATAATTTGAAAAAATACCATATAGGCGCCTGTATAAATATGTTTTTTATTGTTTTCTACAGGAAGAATGGGAGAAAGAACTGGAGAAACTCACTTCTCGTTTTAATTACGAAATGAAAGTAAAGAAAAAGAGGATCTCATCTGATGAGGAGAAAGCTCTTACAATCCGTCATCAAAAGGAGAGGGATGATTTGGAGAAAAATATGACAATTAAACTAGATCGAAAGAAGGAATCCTTGACGAGAAAGCTCCTGGAGCAAGAAAGAGCTGCGACTGCGGACCTGGTCGAAAAGCATTCCAAGGAGATGTTAAATCTTATAAATGAAAAGAGACACGAGTTTGTTCTGGTATGGAATTAATTTGTTATTACTAACATCTTTAATTAAAGCCACTACTCTTACTTCTGTCATGACCCCCATATATATTTTTATTTGTTTACTAGCCGAATTCTGTATCAACTCTGTACCCTGCTTTCCCGGGTATGACATTTAAGATCTGGCGTGACGCTACAGGTGAAATCCACCCAACTGTTCTTCGAGCCCTCCCCCCCCCTTAATTGCCCTCCCCTCCAAAAAATTTAACTAATTAGAACACATGGAGAGTGCAACCATCTAAGATTTTAGGAAACTTGGGTAATAGTATGCGAATTAATCGAATTCATAAAAATTGTTTTATATAAAATGAATTTTTTGCTAAATTTAGTATTGTACTATTCTGTGAAATGGAGGGAGTTCTCTGAGCGAATGTCTGAGAGAATAATAGAAAGATACAATTTTCGTAATTATAGTTATAAAAAATGTGAGATATTTCTTTTCACGTTACAAATTAAAATTCGTAAACAGCCTTATGACAGCGAATATTAAATAAAGGATAAACAAGTTAGTAAAATCATGCAATGCATTGATTATGATACGCTTTCCAACATACCAAAATCATTACTCAAGTTATGAGGATAATGGCTGTAGAATAAATCTCGCTCCTATGACCCGACCTTTGACCCCATTTCAATGATATTCAACAGAACCGGTAAAGTATACTTCTGGAACAACATGAAAAGTGTTGTCTCAATCGAAGCATTTTTACGTAAGAGGTAGCCCATAAGGGCAATGAAATGGATTCCGATCCTATGTCCTGACCATTGACCCCATTTCACCCATTTTCAATAGGTTTTGTCCCCAGATGGTCCCCTACCACACTAAAATTTCATCGAAACCGAACCATTTTTACATAAGTTATGACGCATAAGGACAATGGAATGCATCCCACTCCTATGTCCTGACCTTTGACCCCACTTCACCCATTTTCAACAGGATTTGTCCTCAGGTGGTCCTCTACGACATACTAAAATTTCATCGAAATCGAACCATATTTGCGCGAGTTATGACGCATAAGGGCAATGGAATGCATCCCGCTCCTATGTCCTGACTTTTGACTCCACTTCACCCATTTTTCAATAGGGTTCGATTTCGATGAAATACTTAAATTTAATCGAAATCGAACCATTTTTGCGCGAGTTATCGTGCGGACAGACGGGCGGACGGACAAAGCTGGAGCATATACGCTTCTTCAACCTACGGTTGGAAAGCGTAAAAAATGACATCAGTAAGCTAAAATTCGAAAGATATAGTCGATTGTTAAAGGTTATGGAGATTCGTATCTGTGGTGTACTACATTCACGGTCTTATCAGAATAATATGCCCCCCTTCCCCCGAATCACAGTGTACCCGCACAGGCGCGTCACAGAGTTCACGTGACAAGGTCGACCACACGCAGATATAAGTGGCCGGCCAGGACAGATGAGCCATAGTGCTTCATGTGAGCACAATGGGCAGAGGTACTGATTTGACGGAAGTGCAAAAATGAATGATCATCGGCTACTGTGCCAAGGGTGGAAGCATCTCAGAAACAGCAGACTTCATGGGCCTAGGTGCTGTATAGTAAGGGTGTACCAAGAATGGACCGCTGGCACACCGAGTACCTCCCGACGTCATAACTGTGGATCCCCAAAGACCATCGACCCCAGAGGAGAACGTAGACTCGTAAAGAGCAATCGACGCGCAACAGTGCAGCAATTGGCCACACAAATGAACGCTGGAGCAACCAGCTACGTGTCCCCGATAACAGTAGAGCGAACCCTGTTACGCATGGATCTCCGGAGTGGGCGCTACGTCAAGGCGCTCACGTTAACCCAGCTCTATCTGCAACGACGCCTGCAGTTCGCATGGGATTACCGTCATTGGACAGTGGAAGAGTGGAAAAAGGTTGCCTTCTCCGACGAATCGAAGTTTCTACTCCACAGAAGTGACGGGTGTGGCGGATATGGCGTCAGACACACGAGAACCAACACCCGGACATGCTTGTCGGTCTTACAGGCCGGCGGTGACAGTGTGCATGTCTGGGGGATGCTTTCCTGGTATGACTTGGGGACCGCTGGTACCACTGGATGGGTCCCTGAACGCCAATGGCTACCTGTCCATCCTCGCTGACCACATGCATCCCTTCATGTTGGACGTTTACCCTGGTGGTGATGGTGTCCACCAACAGGACGATGCGCCCTGCCATATCGCTAAGGAGGTGGGTGACTGGTTCCAGGAACACGACAGCGATGTCTCCGTTCTGCCTTGGCCGGCGAATTCGCCCGACCTCAATCCCATAGAGCACTTGTGGGACTATTTGGATTGACACGTTCGACTTGTCGACCCACAACCACGTCATCTTCGGGACATCCGTGCTCTGCTGCAGTCCGAATGGGCACGTATGCCTTGGGCAACCTTCCAGGGAATCATTGCGTCCATGCCACGCCGTCTCGCCGTTGTCATCCGGGCCAGCTGTGGTTATTCCCATTATTAGGTAGGTGGAATTATTATACTGATACGACCGTATATATACTGTCTGGTACCCACTTCACTGGCTGTTTCTGAGGTGGTTTCAGTAAACAAAACATCTACGGACTTGTGCATAACCACTACGGGGGAAAAAAATAAGAGAGAGAGAACAAGAAGAAAGGGAAAAAAACTCGGTCAAAATTATTTGTGTCAAAAAAAAAATGTCGATTTCGATAGGCGGACATTCAATACATAAATTAAAAAAAGTGTGATTTAGTTAGGCAAAAAGTAGCCTGGCATTTTTTGGAAAAAAATGCCCTGGACTCGACTCCACCCCTGTATAGAGAAAGGAGTGGAAGCACATTAATCAGTTGAAATGACAACACAACTGAAGAAGTTCGGCGGTTGGACGCACAGAACCGTCACATCACTTTAAGTGCGGAGCTGAACAATGACATTATTCGAACAATTTTGCACGATGATTCAGGGAAGAAAAAAATGTGGTCGAAGTTTGTTCTGCATTTCCTAACACAGAAAGCAACAAGTTAGTAAAATCATGCAACGCATTGATTTTGATACGCTTTCCAACATACCAGAAATCATTACTCAATTTATTACTCAAGTTATGAGGATAATAGCTGTGGAATAAATCTCGCTCCTGTGCACCCTGGCTTTTGACCCAATTTCGATTATATTAAACAGAATTGGTTCAGTATACCTACGGAGCAACATACTAAAGTTTTGTCGCAATAGAAGTATTTAGTCAAGTTATGAGAATAATGGCTGTGGAATAAATCTCGCTCCTGTGCCCAGGACCTTTGACCCCATTTCGATGATATTAAGCAGAATTGGTTCAGTATACCTCCAGAACAACATACTAAAGTTTTGTCGCAATAGAAGCATTTTTAATCGAGTTATGAGGATAATGGCTGTGGAATAAATCTCGCTCCTGTGCCCAGGACCTTTAACTCCATTTCGATGATATTAAGCATAATTGGTTCAGTATACCTCCAGAACAACATACTAAAGCTTTGTCGCAATAGAAGCATTTTTAATCGAGTTATGAGGTTAATGGCTGTGAAATAAATCTCGCTCATGTGCCCTGACCTTTGACCCCATTTCGATCATATTCAACAGAACCGGTTCAGTATACCTCCGGAACAACATGATGAAGTTTTGTCGCAATCAAAAGCACTTCCACCAGCGCCACACACTGATTAATTTTATGCCAAGGAAAAGGGTCTGTAAGCAAATACGAAGGTGGATCGAAAAGAAATGCACGCTATTTTTTTTTTTTTAGCAACAGTTTAGTAGATAAGCAAAACGAAACATATGCAGAGTGAAACTACATTTCCTAGCTATTTTTGAACATCAGAACCGAGACGCTCGAGACATTTATCCCAGCGTGGTACCAGTTTTAGTATATCTTGTTCATAAAAGTCCGTTTTCTGGGCGTACAGCCATCTGCGGACAGCCGATCTGACTTCGTCAGCCGAATCCAAGCGGTGGCCGCCCAGGAATCTTTTTAAGGGACCAGACAGATGAAAGTCTAAAGGAGCCGGGATCCGGATTGTACAGTGGGTGCTGTAGCACCTCCCGGCCAAATTGCGCAATTTTATCACGAACGTGCTGTGCAACATGTGGGTCGTCTGACATTTGCAGCATCTCTGTTGGGTCTTTTGTCACGAAGGGTACGGTGCAACTTTGTCAATGTGTTAGCTTAGGTTATAGCATTCACAGTGGTCCCCGTTGTATGAAACTCGCCAGGAGAACGACATGCGCATGTCCCAGAATACCACCATGAGGACTTTTTGTACAGACTGGATTACTCTGAATTTTTTTGGTGGTGGGGAGTACGTTTCCACACCACACTGGCCATCTTTGTTTCGGGAGTGTAGTGGTATGCCCAGGACTCATCGCTCGTCACTACACCTGTCAAGAAATTCATGTCCTGTGTAACGCATCAAATGGTCCAAGGATGTCATCATTCTCTGTTCCTTCTGGTCGTCTGTCAAGTTCTTGGGCACCCATCGCGCACTGATCTTGCGAAATTGCAATTTGTTATGCACAATATCATACGCTATACCGTACGAAATGTTGAACTTTTGCGGCAAAGAGCGCAGATGGATCCGCCGGTCACTCAAAATTGCCTGTTCAATGCCTCTCACGGCAGGTGATGACGCAATCACAAGTCGACCGGAACGTGGTGAATCGGTAAGGTTGCCATGGCCCTCTGCAAAGAAACTGCACCGTCTGGAAATGTTGCTGCGGTCCAAGCAAACACCACCATACACTTCGACCATTTCTTTCTGAATTTCCGACGGAGTTTTCCGTTTAGCCCACAAAAATCGGACTACACCGCATTGCTCTTCATTCGTAGACGACGCTAACAAACGCGACATCTTTTTTGCCGTCATCCACACTGTCTTCCACCACAGCGACACCTGATCCAGCCAAACTGGTCTGTAGCGTGATATTCAAACTTGTTGTCTGCCAAACTGCAGCTTGCAAAGAGAAAAAAATGCTGTGCATTACTTTTCTATCCTCCCTCGTATTTTCGTAGATTAGGGTTGTGGAGAAACAAGGACACGCAGATACAATATCTAACCCCTTCTTAACTCCCTTCCTTCAAGACAGCAACCTTGTCTTACACTCATATGTTCCAAAGCAGTCATCAGCCACGCCCAGCTCCCTCACTGCCCCGGGGCAGGCTTAATAGTGCTAATATAGCTTTAGACCTCCCCTTCTGTGTTGGAATCCCCTACTTAGTAGCAGAAACAAACAGCAGAGCAATTAGTAAAAGCCTCCCTCAATTCCTGCCCACCCTTCTCATTCGCCCTTTGCCATATTAACATGAAAAAAAAAAGGCTTAAACTAAGGATTTGGAAGAGCGGAGGACACCTAAATTTTCATGTACCTACGGCTGCTGTTTTGATAACCTTTCTACGAAAGTAAACAACGTGCAGGGTGTTCCAAAATTATCTTTACAACTTTGACCCTCAATAAAACAGAAACGAGACAAGAGAACAAAAATCGGTTTATTGCATATTGAACAGACCCTTCCCAAGTTTGTTGGGATGCTACTAGAGCTCCACACGCACACCGTTGGTTGCACGAATAACGTCGAGACGGTATTAGACCTCCTGCCATGTTCTCCCGAGCATGTCTTGTGGCAGCTGTAATACTATGCAGCTCATCCACATCCGGAACCTTTGTGCTATGCGCAGTATCCTTCATATAGCCCCACATAAAAATGTCTAGGGGGAGTGAGATCCGGTGAACGTGGAGGCCAGGAAATTGGACCATCCCGTTCAATCCATTGCTTTGGAAAGGTGTCATCAAGAAACTAACGAACACAAAATGCCTAGTGCAGGGGTGCACCGTCCTGCTGGAAGATGACAGCCGGTTGCAGGCACTCAGTTGGGGGTAACAAACTGACTCAGCATGTCCAAATAAACATTGGATGTGACTGTGTTTTTGGCGAAAAAGAATCGGCACATGCGCAGCAGACGTTAACCGTAGGGCTGTCACGTCCAATCCACGGACGGCATGTGGATTTTCAGATCCCCAAATTCTGCAGTTCTGCCTGTTGGTGACACCACAGGCATGAAACGTTGCCTCATCGCTGAATAAAACACGATTCAGGAAGCCTTCCTCATTATCAATCCTGTGGAGCATATCAACAGCAAAATCGAAACGTTTTGGTTTATCCCCGAGGTGCAGTGCCTACGTCAAATGCACTTTGTAAGCAATCAGTGCAAGCGCTTGTGCAGCACCCTGTGTATCATTGTAGGTGGTATTCCCAACTGCTTGGAGGCAGTACGAATGGACTTCGTAGAAAAGTCTGTCGAACACGTTCCATAGACTCTTCACTTGTGCTTGGCCGGCCAACGCCCTTTTTATGAAGCACACTACCAGTCTCCATAGACTTCTTCTGCTAGTAGGTCGGTATTTGGTACGGAAATTCCTTTGGACTTGTGTATCTGACTTCGTCTCTGTGAACCATACCACACACTGGGCCTTTTCCTGTGGAGTTGTCATCACAAGGATCGTACCTGAAAGTAAACAAAAACGTTTAGATTTTATTGAGGGTCAAAGTTGTAAAGATAATTTTGGAACACCCTGTACTTCCAAGGGGAAAATACATAGGGCTACCTGACGAAAAGCACGAGACTCATTATTTC
The DNA here is from genome assembly GCA_039090855.1 of Macrothele yani. Taxonomy (NCBI): domain Eukaryota; kingdom Metazoa; phylum Arthropoda; class Arachnida; order Araneae; family Macrothelidae; genus Macrothele; species Macrothele yani. Next base: position 11,387,781 of record CM076992.1, read on the forward strand.
TTGGTAGAGTCCAGATTATATTGGGTGCGTGCAAACGTTCTACCCGTTTTCGCAATAGATGCAAATTGCGATCGGAGTAGTTACGTCACAGGTGGTGCTGCAATTACAAATTTTCGGCCAATAAAGCGTGGAGCATTAGAGCATATAGAGGCACTAGGATTGTCCGAGTAAGTCATTTGTAACGGAAATCACGGACGGTGTAACATGGCATGCGATAAGGAGCACATTAGACATTGTTAACTGTAAAAGTTCGATAAAGGCAGTACGGCAGCCGCGGCTTGCCGCAACATCTATCAAGTATATGGGGAGGATGCAGTTGATGATTGCACATGTCGCTGTTGGTTCCAGAAATTCCGGGACGGAGACAGAAGCTGTAAAGTTCAACCACGTCCTGGGCGTCCATCCGTGGTTTCCGACAGGATGTGGACCAAGCCATAACAAATGACCCACATCCAACCGTTCAAGAATTAGCGGAAACGTTGTCGGTACACAGAACAGCAGTCGAAAGACGGATGCATGCGCTTGGGTTCATAACCAAGTTCGATAACTGGGTTCCGCACCAGCTTTCTGCAAAGCAACGAGAGGAGAGAATCAGTACCTGTGTTTCCTTGCTTTCTCGTCACAGAAATGAACCGTTTTTGGGACGAATTGTAACGGGTGATGAGAAATGGGTACTGTACCGTAATATAGAGCGTCGATGGACTGTGTGCCAAGGTGCGGAGCCAGCTCCATCGACCTCAAAAGGAGGACTGCATCTCAAAATGGTTTTGTTGAGTGTTTGGTGGGATGTCCAGGGAATAATCCACTGGGAGGTGTTGGCACCTAACCGAACGATAAATGCTGAAGTCTACAACCAACAATTGGACAGATTGCGAGAACAACTGACATCGAAGTGGCCAGCACTCGTCAATCGCAAAAGCGTGATCCTTCATCATGATAACGGCAGACCTCACTCATGCTGCTTTAATCACTCGGCAAAAATTACTGGACTTTGGTTGGGAAGTGTTACCTCACCCGGCGTATTCCCCTGACCTGGCACCTACGGACTATCACCTTTTTTCATCATTACAGATCGCCTTCGCTCTCCAAACGTTCGATAATATGGACGATGTGAAAACGGCATTACATGACTTTTTTTACTCTAAAACACAGGAGTTTTTCCGGCGTGGAATTCGCTTACTCATAGACAGATGGCAAGAGGTCATACAGAATGATGGCAATTATGTGAAATCTTAGGTACCTTATTTGTTGTGTTCTCCTCCTTTCTTTGTAGCCTACAAAAACGGGTAGAACTTATGCGCACACCTAATATTTTACCTACGCATCCCCTTGGCGATGTCCCTGCCAGAGGCGCAGGCTTCTGCTCATTGTCAAATTTGGGCTCAAATCCCGAATGAGGCACAGGTGGCACCTCTGTCTCACGGCGCGGGTACCCTCTGCGTCCCGCAGCCAGCGGCCCTACATAAGAGATGGACGACTACTTTACAGCCAGATCATTTGCTGGGCTAGAAGAATGCCCAGATCATTTGGTGGCTAGAATCAGTGACTGCACGAATGTTTACGTGAGTGTTGGTCTGAAGGTTTGCTGTTTACCATCCACTGTCAGGTAAGCAGCTTTGTTGTTGTTGGGGTGTGGGGGTCTAGTCGCTGTAAGCATCTGGAGTTGTGGAGTCAGTCGCTCATTCCTAATTTGGGACTATGAGTTCCAGGGAGAGGACAGAGCCAGGGCAACGACACACTCCCCACGCTGAGGAAAACGGTTTGTTAATTCAGGAAAAAAATTGTTGAATCAACCAAAATATTTTGTCGATATGCAGGGAATTTACAAATGTATTTTGCTGAAAATTATTGTTGATTCAACAAAATTTATTGTTGTCATCACAAAACGTTTTGTTCATTTTGACAAAATGCCTAGGTAGAATTTTGGGAACTTGTTTGATCCAAAAATATGTATTGTTATCGTGATAAAACGTTTAGTTGAATTAACAAAATATAGCCAACGAAATAATTTTGTGTTGCCAACAAAACAATTCCGATAGAGTTTGGCTAAAGCAACAAAATAAATCGACAAAACACTCAACAAAACTATTTTGTTTCAAACAAACATTTTTTCTCAGTGATATTCTTCAAACGTTCTTTACATCCCACAGATAGAAAGCAAGCTTGTTCGATGTACTCATTTTCCCTGTTCGAAAAAGGATAGATACTCTAGATATGTATTTGTAGCAACCCACTTTCGAGCGATGGCACAATTAGATATGAAAACAAAATATTAATTAGACGACTCACATTTCGTTTCTTTTGCTTGAAGCCACAATGTAATTTAATTGTAATGCATTTCGTCAGTGCCTCGTTTGCGATAAGCGTATCAAGTTTCCGAAACCAGGTGATTAAATCCTTCTTCTTTAGCGAGTTTTCTTGATCGTTAATTAAAACTACCACTGTGTTTTTGATTGATTTAATACGCATGGATAATCAATTGCTTGGTCGTGGGGAATTTTTTGTGCAGTAAATTTGATTTACGCGGAAGAGAGAAATAATTCCTGAACCGAGGAATACTTTCCTTTTTCTGGTCTTGGATGTTTTCACGAGGAAGTGACTGTCCCGCTCACTTTCCAGACTCAGCTATTCAACTAACTGAGCTTGTCAGATTATACAATGAATTTTAATACCAACTCTGTGACAATAACCGTTAGAGTAAGGCAATAAAGGCCCTACCAACTCTGTGGCAATACTATGGAACCGAGCCTTGTTGGTACCAGCAGGATAATGCACCGAGCCATAAAGCAAGGACTGTTACGGCGTAGTTTGACGATAATTTCGTATCGTGTGTGGACTGGCCAGCACAGAGCCCTGATTTCAATCCGATAGAGCACCTATGGGATGAATTAGAGCGCCGCATAAGAAGTTTGGAACCAAGGCCTACTACTAAGCAACAGTGAGCGGCAGCATTATGTACTGAATGGAAGCGCATGCCTATCGCTGTGTTCCAAAACCTTGTCGAAAGCATGTCTCGAAGGGTCAGTGCATGCATTAAGGCCAAAGGTGAGTCGACACCGTACTAATGTATGTCAATAAATGCTATGTTGTTTTTCTCTTCTTGGTGTCCGTTGACTTTTGTCAGTATGGTATATATGAAATTGACTTTGTAGAAAAAAACTATGAATGTTATCTTAAATAGTAACTAAATTTGACAACGGTTGGCCATGATTATCTTGAAAACAATGCATTAGTAATACGCACGTTGCAAAATAACCGTTAGAGTAAGGCAATAAAAGTTTTTGTTTTTTTGTTTTGTATGCTGAGAGGTAAAGATACTGTCTGTTACCTATTTTATGCGTATTCGATATGTCTTTGTAACCAAATACTGGTGTAAGTTTTGGTATATAACTGAACACTGCTGATTTAAATAGAAGAATATGGTTATGAACAAAATACACTGACGGAAAAAAATCCCAACACCGAGAAGGGGTTGTGTTAGATAAACGACAGTTGGTAGGCGGTGAGAGTACATCTGTAAGATGACGTCTATGCAAATTTCGCGCTCGGCGCATACGTGTGGCGCTAGTAGCGCCCCTCGGAACATGCAAAGCAGGTTTGCTGTAAATACGCGCTGTAACGTTCGTGAGCGTTAGTTATCGTTGAGATTCGACGTATTGTGTTGATGTTAGACAAGAATGCTTTTAAGAAGACGAAGAAGCCATTATCAACAGCTCACGGAGTTTGAACGAGGTCGTGTAATAGGGCTACGAGAAGGTGGATTTTTCTTTCCGCAATATTGCAGAACGACTTGGCAGGAATGTAGCCACTGTGCATGATTGTTGGCAGCGGTGGTCAAGGGAAGGTACTGCCTCAAGAAGACCGGGTTAAGGTCGGCCACGTGGCACTACTGAGAGGGAAGACCGCCGTGTACGGCGTATGGCCGTGGCGCATCGTACCGCGTCTGCGTCACCAATTCGAGCTGCAGTTGCCACCACAGTGACACAACGAACTGTTACAAATCGGTTACTTGAAGGACAGCTCCGAGCCAGACGCCCTGTAGCGTGCATTCCAGTTACTCCAAACCACTGCCGTTTGCAACGTCAGTGGTGTCAAGCTAGAGCTCATTGGAGGACGGAGTGGAGATCTGTTGTGTTTTCTGATGAAAGCCGGTTCTGCCTGGGTGCCAGTGATGGCCGTGTGTTGGTTAGAAGGAGGCCAGGTGAGCGCCTGCAACCAACCTGTCTGCGGCCGAGACACGCTGGACCTACACCTGGAGTTATGGTCTGGGGAGCAATTTCCTATGACAGCAGGAGCACTCTCGTGGTTATCCCACGCACCCTGACGGCACAGTTGTACGTCGGTCTGGTGATTCAACCTGTTGTGCTGCCATTCATGAACAGCATTCCAGGGGGTGTTTTCCAACAGGATAACGCTCGCCCGCATACCGCTGTTGTAACCCAACATGCTCTACAGAGTGTCGACATGTTGCCGTGGCCTGCTAGATCACCAGATCTTTCACCAATCGAGCACGTATGGGACATCATCGGACGACAACTCCAGCGTCACCCCCCAACCAGCATTAACCGTCCCGGTATTGACCGACCAAGTGCAACAGGCATGGAACTCCATCCCACAAACTGACATCCAGCACCTGTACGACACAATGCATGAACGTTTGCGTGCTTGCATTCAACATTCTGGCGGTTACACCGGTTATTGATGTACCAGCATTTCACATTTAAAATGGCTCTTCTCGCGCTTACAATAAGCTGTGATCTTGAAACCTTAATCGATTAAATATGTTACCTATACAAATGTATTGCCGCCATTTCATTCCTCAACAACTATTTTTTCGTGGTGTTGGGATTTTTTTTCCGTCAGTGTATATTAATTTAACACATTATTAAATTACACTATGTTTATTGTAACTTTGACTTGCTTACGCTAAATATTGCTTTCTTTCCTCCATTTAGAACCAGAACATCAACGAAAGGGACGGCTACCTAAGTGAAGAGCTCGTACCGTATCCAACACATCCTCCCCCACCAAGTCCTCCATTGATTTCCAAGATTGAAATCTATAGTGATCCCAGCGTTTTCCTTGAGCTTGACCAAGTTGCTATCAATGTAAGATATTTGCTAATTTTAGAAAAATGGAATGAATAAAATTTCAGTGCACTCACTTCTTTTCAAGAAGTTAGACAGGATTAACTCATGTGAAACCTATGCCTTCTCTTTAGATTCAAAAAAGGAATGACTCGCCCGGAATGTGAAAATAACCTAGCGCATTTTTGTGATGTGAGCTCACTACCGACACAGTTCGTGATCGCCATTTTCCCCAAGAATCGGAGCATGCTACTAACAGAAGAGTTGAAAAATAAACAACCAATGAGGGTAGCAAACGTCTTTTTATATCACGGAAAGACAGTGACGTAGCCAGAATTTAACTCGGGGAGAGTGGGAGGGAGTCTGGGATTTCACATCCACTTAGTGTATGTGTGTGTTTGTGTGTGTAGTTTCTCTCCAGCAAAATGTGTCTCCCTTTTGTTCTCCAATAAAAAAGTAATTTTTTAATGATAAAAAGCTTTCAAATAACAGTTACAGACTAAAACATTAAATGCATACACTGAGTGATCACTGAATTATGACCACCTACCTATTACTTCGTAGGTCCGCCTTTCGCCCTTATTACAGCAGCTATCTGACGTGGCATCGATTCAACATACACTGAGTGATCACTGAATTATGACCACCTACCTAATAATTTCATAGGTCTTCCTTTTGCCCTCATTACAGCAACTATCTGACGTGACATTGATTCAACATACACCGACTGATCACTGAATTATGACCACCTAACTAATATTTAGTAGGTCCTCCTTTTGCCCTCATTACAGCAGCTATCTGACGTGACATTGATGCAACATACACAGACTGATCACTGAATTATGACCACCTAACTAATATTTAGTAGGTCCTCCTTTTGCCCTCATTACAGCAGCTATCTGACGTGGCATCGATTCAACATACACTGAGTGATCACTGAATTATGACCACCTACCTAATAATTTCATAGGTCTTCCTTTTGCCCTCATTACAGCAACTATCTGACGTGACATTGATTCAACATACACCGACTGATCACTGAATTATGACCACCTAACTAATATTTAGTAGGTCCTCCTTTTGCCCTCATTACAGCAGCTATCTGACGTGGCATCGATTCAACATACACTGAGTGATCACTGAATTATGACCACCTACCTAATAATTTCATAGGTCTTCCTTTTGCCCTCATTACAGCAACTATCTGACGTGACATTGATTCAACATACACCGACTGATCACTGAATTATGACCACCTAACTAATATTTAGCAGGTCCTCCTTTTGCCCTCATTACAGCAGCTATCTGACGTGGCATCGATTCAACATACACTGAGTGATCACTGAATTATGACCACCTACCTAATAATTTCATAGGTCTTCCTTTTGCCCTCATTACAGCAACTATCTGACGTGACATTGATTCAACATACACCGACTGATCACTGAATTATGACCACCTAACTAATATTTAGTAGGTCCTCCTTTTGCCCCTCATTACAGCAGCTGTCTGACGTGACATTGATGCAACATACACAGACTGATCACTGAATTATGACCACCTAACTAATATTTAGTAGGTCTTCCTTTTGCCCTCATTACAGCAGCTATCTGACGTGGCATCAATTCAACATACACTGAGTGATCACTGAATTATGACCACCTACCTAATAATTTCATAGGTCTTCCTTTTGCCCTCATTACAGCAACTATCTGACGTGACATTGATTCAACATACACCGACTGATCACTGAATTATGACCACCTAACTAATATTTAGTAGGTCCTCCTTTTGCCCTCATTACAGCAGCTATCTGACGTGGCATCGATTCAACATACACTGAGTGATCACTGAATTATGACCACCTACCTAATAATTTCATAGGTCTTCCTTTTGCCCTCATTACAGCAACTATCTGACGTGACATTGATTCAACATACACCGACTGATCACTGAATTATGACCACCTAACTAATATTTAGTAGGTCCTCCTTTTGCCCTCATTACAGCAGCTATCTGACGTGACATTGATGCAACATACACAGACTGATCACTGAATTATGACCACCTAACTAATATTCAGTAGGTCCTCCTTTTGCCCTCATTACAGCAGCTATCTGACGTGGCATCGATTCAACATACACTGCGTGATCACTGAATTATGACCACCTACCTAATAATTTCATAGGTCTTCCTTTTGCCCTCATTACAGCAACTATCTGACGTGACATTGATTCAACATACACCGACTGATCACTGAATTATGACCACCTAACTAATATTTAGTAGGTCCTCCTTTTGCCCTCATTACAGCAGCTATCTGACGTGGCATCGATTCAACATACACTGAGTGATCACTGAATTATGACCACCTACCTAATAATTTCATAGGTCTTCCTTTTGCCCTCATTACAGCAACTATCTGACGTGACATTGATTCAACATACACCGACTGATCACTGAATTATGACCACCTAACTAATATTTAGTAGGTCCTCCTTTTGCCCTCATTACAGCAGCTATCTGACGTGGCATCGATTCAACATACACTGAGTGATCACTGAATTATGACCACCTACCTAATAATTTCATAGGTCTTCTTTTTGCCCTCATTACAGCAACTATCTGACGTGACATTGATTCAACATACACCGACTGATCACTGAATTATGACCACCTAACTAATATTTAGTAGGTCCTCCTTTTGCCCTCATTACAGCAGCTATCTGACGTGGCATCGATTCAACATACACTGAGTGATCACTGAATTATGACCACCTACCTAATAATTTCATAGGTCTTCCTTTTGCCCTCATTACAGCAACTATCTGACGTGACATTGATTCAACATACACCGACTGATCACTGAATTATGACCACTTAACTAATATTTAGTAGGTCCTCCTTTTGCCCTCATTACAGCAGCTATCTGACGTGACATTGATGCAACATACACAGACTGATCACTGAATTATGACCACCTAACTAATATTTAGTAGGTCCTCCTTTTGCCCTCATTACAGCAGCTATCTGACGTGGCATCGATTCAACATACACTGAGTGATCACTGAATTATGACCACCTACCTAATAATTTCATAGGTCTTCCTTTTGCCCTCATTACAGCAACTATCTGACGTGACATTGATTCAACATACACCGACTGATCACTGAATTATGACCACCTAACTAATATTTAGTAGGTCCTCCTTTTGCCCTCATTACAGCAGCTATCTGACGTGACATTGATGCAACATACACAGACTGATCACTGAATTATGACCACCTAACTAATATTTAGTAGGTCCTCCTTTGCCCTCATTACAGCAGCTATCTGACGTGGCATCGATTCAACATACACTGAGTGATCACTGAATTATGACCACCTACCTAATAATTTCATAGGTCTTCCTTTTGCCCTCATTACAGCAACTATCTGACGTGAAATTGATTCAACATACACCGACTGATCACTGAATTATGACCACCTAACTAATATTTAGTAGGTCCTCCTTTTGCCCTCATTACAGCAGCTATCTGACGTGGCATCGATTCAACATACACTGAGTGATCACTGAATTATGACCACCTACCTAATAATTTCATAGGTCTTCCTTTTGCCCTCATTACAGCAACTATCTGACGTGACATTGATTCAACATACACCGACTGATCACTGAATTATGACCACCTAACTAATATTTAGTAGGTCCTCCTTTTTGCCCTCATTACAGCAGCTATCTGACGTGGCATCGATTCAACATACACTGAGTGATCACTGAATTATGACCACCTAATTAATAATTTCATAGGTCTTCCTTTTGCCCTCATTACAGCAACTATCTGACGTGACATTGATTCAACATACACCGACTGATCACTGAATTATGACCACCTAACTAATATTTAGCAGGTCCTCCTTTTGCCCTCATTACAGCAGCTATCTGACGTGGCATCGATTCAACATACACTGAGTGATCACTGAATTATGACCACCTACCTAATAATTTCATAGGTCTTCCTTTTGCCCTCATTACAGCAACTATCTGACGTGACATTGATTCAACATACACCGACTGATCACTGAATTATGACCACCTAACTAATATTTAGTAGGTCCTCCTTTTGCCCTCATTACAGCAGCTATCTGACGTGACATTGATGCAACATACACAGACTGATCACTGAATTATGACCACCTAACTAATATTTAGTAGGTCCTCCTTTTGCCCTCATTACAGCAGCTATCTGACGTGGCATCGATTCAACATACACTGAGTGATCACTGAATTATGACCACCTACCTAATAATTTCATAGGTCTTCCTTTTGCCCTCATTACAGCAACTATCTGACGTGACATTGATTCAACATACACCGACTGATCACTGAATTATGACCACCTAACTAATATTTAGTAGGTCCTCCTTTTGCCCTCATTACAGCAGCTATCTGACGTGGCATCGATTCAACATACACTGAGTGATCACTGAATTATGACCACCTACCTAATAATTTCATAGGTCTTCCTTTTGCCCTCATTACAGCAACTATCTGACGTGACATTGATTCAACATACACCGACTGATCACTGAATTATGACCACCTAACTAATATTTAGTAGGTCCTCCTTTGCCCTCATTACAGCAGCTATCTGACGTGGCATCGATTCAACATACACTGAGTGATCACTGAATTATGACCACCTACCTAATAATTTCATAGGTCTTCCTTTTGCCCTCATTACAGCAACTATCTGACGTGACATTGATTCAACATACACCGACTGATCACTGAATTATGACCACCTAACTAATATTTAGTAGGTCCTCCTTTTGCCCTCATTACAGCAGCTATCTGACGTGGCATCGATTCAACATACACTGAGTGATCACTGAATTATGACCAACTACCTAATAATTTCATAGGTCTTCCTTTTGCCCTCATTACAGCAACTATCTGACGTGACATTGATTCAACATACACCGACTGATCACTGAATTATGACCACCTAACTAATATTTAGTAGGTCCTCCTTTTGCCCTCATTACAGCAGCTATCTGACGTGACATTGATGCAACATACACAGACTGATCACTGAATTATGACCACCTAACTAATATTTAGTAGGTCTTCCTTTTGCCCTCATTACAGCAGCTATCTGACGTGGCATCAATTCAACATACACTGAGTGATCACTGAATTATGACCACCTACCTAATAATTTCATAGGTCTTCCTTTTGCCCTCATTACAGCAACTATCTGACGTGACATTGATTCAACATACACCGACTGATCACTGAATTATGACCACCTAACTAATATTTAGTAGGTCCTCCTTTTTTGCCCTCATTACAGCAGCTATCTGACGTGGCATCGATTCAACATACACTGAGTGATCACTGAATTATGACCACCTACCTAATAATTTCATAGGTCTTCCTTTTGCCCTCATTACAGCAACTATCTGACGTGACATTGATTCAACATACACCGACTGATCACTGAATTATGACCACCTAACTAATATTTAGTAGGTCCTTCTTTTGCCCTCATTACAGCAGCTATCTGACGTGACATTGATGCAACATACACAGACTGATCACTGAATTATGACCACCTAACTAATATTTAGTAGGTCCTCCTTTTGCCCTCATTACAGCAGCTATCTGACGTGGCATCGATTCAACATACACTGAGTGATCACTGAATTATGACCACCTACCTAATAATTTCATAGGTCTTCCTTTTGCCCTCATTACAGCAACTATCTGACGTGACATTGATTCAACATACACCGACTGATCACTGAATTATGACCACCTAACTAATATTTAGTAGGTCCTCCTTTTGCCCTCATTACAGCAGCTATCTGACGTGGCATCGATTCAACATACACTGAGTGATCACTGAATTATGACCACCTACCTAATAATTTCATAGGTCTTCCTTTTGCCCTCATTACAGCAACTATCTGACGTGACATTGATTCAACATACACCGACTGATCACTGAATTATGACCACCTAACTAATATTTAGTAGGTCCTCCTTTTGCCCTCATTACAGCAGCTATCTGACGTGGCATCGATTCAACATACACTGAGTGATCACTGAATTATGACCACCTACCTAATAATTTCATAGGTCTTCCTTTTGCCCTCATTACAGCAACTATCTGACGTGACATTGATTCAACATACACCGACTGATCACTGAATTATGACCACCTAACTAATATTTAGTAGGTCCTCCTTTTGCCCTCATTACAGCAGCTATCTGACGTGGCATCGATTCAACATACACTGAGTGATCACTGAATTATGACCACCTACCTAATAATTTCATAGGTCTTCCTTTTGCCCTCATTACAGCAACTATCTGACGTGACATTGATTCAACATACACCGACTGATCACTGAATTATGACCACTTAACTAATATTTAGTAGGTCCTCCTTTTGCCCTCATTACAGCAGCTATCTGACGTGACATTGATGCAACATACACAGACTGATCACTGAATTATGACCACCTAACTAATATTTAGTAGGTCCTCCTTTTGCCCTCATTACAGCAGCTATCTGACGTGGCATCGATTCAACATACACTGAGTGATCACTGAATTATGACCACCTACCTAATAATTTCATAGGTCTTCCTTTTGCCCTCATTACAGCAACTATCTGACGTGACATTGATTCAACATACACCGACTGATCACTGAATTATGACCACCTAACTAATATTTAGTAGGTCCTCCTTTTGCCCTCATTACAGCAGCTATCTGACGTGACATTGATGCAACATACACAGACTGATCACTGAATTATGACCACCTAACTAATATTTAGTAGGTCCTCCTTTTGCCCTCATTACAGCAGCTATCTGACGTGGCATCGATTCAACATACACTGAGTGATCACTGAATTATGACCACCTACCTAATAATTTCATAGGTCTTCTTTTTGCCCTCATTACAGCAACTATCAGACGTGACATTGATGCAACATACACTGACTGATCACTGAATTATGACCACCTAACTAATATTTAGTAGGTCCTCCTTTTGCCCTCATTACAGCAGCTATCTGACGTGGCATCGATTCAACATACACTGAGTGATCACTGAATTATGACCACCTACCTAATAATTTCATAGGTCTTCCTTTTGCCCTCATTACAGCAACTATCTGACGTGACATTGATTCAACATACACCGACTGATCACTGAATTATGACCACCTAACTAATATTTAGCAGGTCCTCCTTTTGCCCTCATTACAGCAGCTATCTGACGTGGCATCGATTCAACATACAAGGAGTGATCACTGAATTATGACCACCTACCTAATAATTTCATAGGTCTTCCTTTTGCCCTCATTACAGCAACTATCTGACGTGACATTGATTCAACATACACCGACTGATCACTGAATTATGACCACCTAACTAATATTTAGTAGGTCCTCCTTTTGCCCTCATTACAGCAGCTATCTGACGTGACATTGATGCAACATACACAGACTGATCACTGAATTATGACCACCTAACTAATATTTAGTAGGTCCTCCTTTTGCCCTCATTACAGCAGCTATCTGACGTGGCATCGATTCAACATACACTGAGTGATCACTGAATTATGACCACCTACCTAATAATTTCATAGGTCTTCCTTTTGCCCTCATTACAGCAACTATCTGACGTGACATTGATTCAACATACACCGACTGATCACTGAATTATGACCACCTAACTAATATTTAGTAGGTCCTCCTTTTGCCCTCATTACAGCAGCTATCTGACGTGGCATCGATTCAACATACACTGAGTGATCACTGAATTATGACCACCTACCTAATAATTTCATAGGTCTTCCTTTTGCCCTCATTACAGCAACTATCTGACGTGACATTGATTCAACATACACTGACTGATCACTGAATTATGACCACCTAAATAATATTTAGTAGGTCCTCCTTTTGCCCTCATTACAGCAGCTATCTGACGTGGCATCGATTCAACATACACTGAGTGATCACTGAATTATGACCACCTACCTAATAATTTCATAGGTCTTCCTTTTGCCCTCATTACAGCAACTATCTGACGTGACATTGATTCAACATACACCGACTGATCACTGAATTATGACCACCTAACTAATATTTAGTAGGTCCTCCTTTTGCCCTCATTACAGCAGCTATCTGACGTGGCATCGATTCAACATACACTGAGTGATCACTGAATTATGACCACCTACCTAATAATTTCATAGGTCTTCCTTTTGCCCTCATTACAGCAACTATCTGACGTGACATTGATTCAACATACACCGACTGATCACTGAATTATGACCACCTAACTAATATTTAGTAGGTCCTCCTTTTGCCCTCATTACAGCAGCTATCTGACGTGACATTGATGCAACATACACAGACTGATCACTGAATTATGACCACCTAACTAATATTTAGTAGGTCCTCCTTTTGCCCTCATTACAGCAGCTATCTGACGTGGCATCGATTCAACATACACTGAGTGATCACTGAATTATGACCACCTACCTAATAATTTCATAGGTCTTCCTTTTGCCCTCATTACAGCAACTATCTGACGTGACATTGATTCAACATACACCGACTGATCACTGAATTATGACCACCTAACTAATATTTAGTAGGTCCTCCTTTTGCCCTCATTACAGCAGCTATCTGACGTGACATTGATGCAACATACACAGACTGATCACTGAATTATGACCACCTAACTAATATGTAGTAGGTCCTCCTTTTGCCCTCATTACAGCAGCTATCTGACGTGGCATCGATTCAACATACACTGAGTGATCACTGAATTATGACCACCTACCTAATAATTTCATAGGTCTTCCTTTTGCCCTCATTACAGCAACTATCAGACGTGACATTGATGCAACATACACTGACTGATCACTGAATTATGACCACCTAACTAATATTTAGTAGGTCCTCCTTTTGCCCTCATTACAGCAGCTATCTGACGTGGCATCGATTCAACATACACTGAGTGATCACTGAATTATGACCACCTACCTAATAACTTCGTAGGTCTTCCTTTTGCCCTCATTACAGCAACTATCTGACGTGACATTGATTCAACATACACTGACTGATCACTGAATTATGACCACCTAACTAATATTTAGTAGGTCCCCCTTTTGCCCTCATTACAGCAGCTATCTGACGTGGCATCGATTCAACATACACTGAGTGATCACTGAATTATGACCACCTACCTAATAACTTCGTAGGTCTTCCTTTTGCCCTCATTACAGCAACTATCTGACGTGACATTGATTTAACATACACTGACTGATCCCTGAATTATGACCACCTAACTAATATTTAGTAGGTCCTCCTTTTGCCCTCATTACAGCAGCTATCTGACGTGGCATCGATTCAACATACACTGAGTGATCACTGAATTATGACCACCTACCTAATAACTTCGTAGGTCTTCCTTTTGCCCTCATTACAGCAACTATCTGACGTGACATTGATTCAACATACACTGACTGATCACTGAATTATGACCACCTAACTAATATTTAGTAGGTCCTCCTTTTGTCCTCACTACAGCAGCTATCTGACGTGGCATCGATTCAACATACACTGAGTGATCACTGAATTATGACCACCTACCTAATAACTTCGTAGGTCTTCCTTTTGCCCTCATTACAGCAACTATCTGACGTGACATTGATTCAACATACACTGACTGATCACTGAATTATGACCACCTAACTAATATTTAGTAGGTCCTCCTTTTGCCCTCATTACAGCAGCTATCTGACGTGGCATCGATTCAACATACACTGAGTGATCACTGAATTATGACCACCTACCTAATAACTTCGTAGGTCTTCCTTTTGCCCTCATTACAGCAACTATCTGACGTGACATTGATTCAACATACACTGACTGATCACTGAATTATGACCACCTAACTAATATTTAGTAGGTCCTCCTTTTGCCCTCACTACAGTAGCTATCTGACGTGGCATCGATTCAACATACACTGAGTGATCACTGAATTATGACCACCTACCTAATAACTTCGTAGGTCTTCCTTTTGCCCTCATTACAGCAACTATCTGACGTGACATTGATTCTACATACACTGACTGATCCCTGAATTATGACCACCTAACTAATATTTAGTAGGTCCCCCTTTGCCCTCATTACAGCAGCTATCTGACGTGGCATCGATTCAACATACACTGAGTGATCACTGAATTATGACCACCTACCTAATAATTTCATAGGTCTTCCTTTTGCCCTCATTACAGCAACTATCAGACGTGACATTGATTCAACATACACTGACTGATCACTGAATTATGACCACCTAACTAATATTTAGTAGGTAATCCTTTTGCCCTCATTACAGCAGTTATCTGACGTGGCATCGATTCAACATACACTGAGTGATCACTGAATTATGACCACCTACCTAATAACTTCGTAGGTCTTCCTTTTGCCCTCATTACAGCAACTATCTGACGTTACATTGATTCAACATACACTGACTGATCACTGAATTATGACCACCTAACTAATATTTAGTAGGTCCCCCTTTTGCCCTCATTACAGCAGCTATCTGACGTGGCATCGATTCAACATACACTGAGTGATCACTGAATTATGACCACCTACCTAATAATTTCATAGGTCTTCCTTTTGCCCTCATTACAGCAACTATCAGACGTGACATTGATTCAACATACACTGACTGATCACTGAATTATGACCACCTAACTAATATTTAGTAGGTCCTCCTTTTGCCCTCATTACAGCAGCTATCTGACGTGGCATCGATTCAACATACACTGAGTGATCACTGAATTATGACCACCTACCTAATAACTTCGTAGGTCTTCCTTTTGCCCTCATTACAGCAACTATCTGACGTTACATTGATTCAACATACACTGACTGATCCCTGAATTATGGCCACCTAACTAATATTTAGTAGGTCCCCCTTTTGCCCTCATTACAGCAGCTATCTGACGTGGCATCGATTCAACATACACTGAATTATGACCACCTACCTAATACTTCGTAGGTCCTCCTTTTGCCCTCAGTGTACAGCAGTTATCCGCACCGACGTGGCATCGATTCAATAATATGCCGGAAGCAGTTGGAAGGTATGGCCAACCAAGCTGTGTGTAATGCGGCCTTCAATGCAGGTATGGATGTGATTCGTGTATTCATACGCCTCATATGCCGTTCCATAATATCCCATAAATGCTCTGTTCGATTCATATCGGGGGAGTTTGGAGGCCAATCCATAAGCTGGAAGTCTGAACTGTGTTTCTCAAACAATTCCTGCACAACATTGGACCTGGAGAAAATCTTCCAAATACGTGGAGACAATGTAAATAGACAAAGGCATTGCTCTTTCCACGTTTATCTTTAATTTACTCACAGCCACCGAAAAATTGTTATCCAGACAATGCTGGGATCGAACCCCAGATCTCTCGATAACTAGCCGAGTGCGTTCTGAAACAAGATTGGCTGTAACAACTGATAATCTGCAAATGTGAGTGTGTTTGTCAAATCCCATATTTTATGTCATATCTTAAGAACAGAAGTAGCTACAGGAAAAACTAAGACATTTTTGAAATCTCCATTAAATTTCGCATCTAATGAGATATAAACGTGAAATAACTATGGAAATTAGTTAGTTAAAAAAAGAATTGAACTTAAAAATTCACGGTTTTTGTAGGTGATGCAATACTTTTGTACACCACTATAGTTCTGTCGATCGCTGAGTTGAAATTAAGATATTTTTTCGTGAAATTAAAAAAGACCGCATGTTTTTAACAGACAAAAGAACACAGCAATCAACAGCTGACGCATTTTCCTATTTTCGAGAAGCGGGCATTTTTTCAGTCGGTATTCTTTCTTCATAGCCTTGTTTAAAACCAAGAAAGTTTGAGACCGGAAACGTGCTGTACATAGAAAAGAGATCTTGAGTGTGTGCATGCAGGCGACAGAAAAGCAAGCTATATTATAGGGATCATAGCCTGATAGGTAGTATCTATCGCTTTCTCTAATATCAGAAGATGCTATTGTTACATTGACAGTACATGTCAACAGAAATGAACGAACGTTTCAAGCATCTATTGTTAAGTTAACAATCTGCGTGTTAATAGATGGGAGCAATGTGTTTAAGCGGCCCTTTTAGGAGAGGCAAATGCAGATGTATGCAACATACATACACACGCTCTGTCAGCTTAGCTATCTCTCATCATGGTAAATTTAGAGTGAAGAAGCATGTGTCACGCATTGTTGAGAGTTCTGATTAATATAAAGATGTCTTCAATTTTATCACATTTGCGAGCCATTCACATACTCTAATAGCTTCTTCTGAATTGGAGTTTTATCGCCGAGCAGACCAACGGACCTCACAGCATAAAGGAAATTATCTACTTGAAAAGACATCCGCCTGCAACGAGCAAAGAGTATATTTCACAGAGGTCACTGAACCGTACAGATGACCAAAACGGACAACACACTCCATGCTTATAAAATCAAGACAAACACCAAATCCTTGGCTGTAATGAGCACGTTTTTGTGACGTCTCAAATTTAAAAATATTTCAGGGCGGCTTTTTTTAACACGACTTTTGTGAGAAAAGACCGTGCTTGTGTTATCGGTTTGTCCGTTCGTCTGTTGACACCATATCTCTGCAACTATCAATCCGATTTGAAAAATTCTTTTGCAATGGGAAGCTCGAAGTATGCACATTGATTCTTTATTTCGTTGGTTGTTTTTTTACGATGTGCAATTTCGCCGCTAGAAGGCGTAAATGCAGATGATGTCGAATTCAAAATATATTTTATTCCATATATTTGCTGTTAAACATCCGATTGAAAAAATTATTTTATCTTTCGATTCCATTTATGCCGAATAGTAGGGGTCGTGAAAGTAAGGGGGCGTAAAAGTAAATTGCGTTTTCCCCGATATCTCTTTTTCTAAAACTCCGATTTCAAAAACCTTTTTTCTTCAGAGGACACAGTTCCTGATGGAAAATGTTTTGCATATAATTTCTAATTTTTGGTAAAGAATACTTTGGCCACCAGTGGGCGTAAATGTTAATTTTTGCTTCTGATGTATTTGTCATAAAATCTGAGCTTCTAAAATCTCGATTGAAAAAATTCTTTCGTGGACCGATGCCACTCACGTCGATCAACCTTTTTGGAATATTTTCTTCTTAAAATATTGCATGGTTTCTCTGCCAGGGGGCGTAGATGTATATCTTATTTTTGTCAATATCTCTGCTTCTAATAGACCGATTTGAAAGATTCTTTCTTTATTGGATAGAGTTTCGGGTGTGACATGTTTTTCATATAATTTCAAAATTTTCAAGTAATTCATAGACTTTTCGTAAGGGGGCGTAAAGGTACATTGCGTTTCCCCCGATATCTCTGCTTCTAAAACTCCGATTTGAAAAATTCTTTCTGTACCGGATACAGCTCCAGATGAGAAATCTTTGCATATAATTTCTAATTTTGGTAAAAAATGGGTTTGCCACCAGGTGGCGTAAGTCTTAATTTCCGCTTCTGATGTATTTGCAGCAAAATCTGAGCATCTCGATTGAAAAAAATTCGTTTGTGGACCCATACTACTCACTTCAAAAAACCTTTTAGGAATATTTTCTTCTTAAAATAATGCATGGTTTCTACGCCAGGGGGTGTAGATGTATATCTTATTTTTGTCCTTATCTCTACTTCTAGGAGTCCAATTTGAAAAATTCCTTCTTTGTTGGACAGTGTTCCGATGCGAAATGTTTTTCATGTAAATTCAAAATTTTCAAGTAAATCATAGACTTTCCGCTAAGGGACGCAAAGGTAAATTGCGTTTTCTGCGTTATTTCTGCTTCTAAAACTTCGATTTGAAAAATTCTTCCTGTATCGCATACAGTTCCTGATGGAAAACGTTTTTCATATACTTTCTAATATTTGGTAAGGAATGGCTTGGCCACCAGGGGGCCACCAGGGAGCATAAGTGTTAATTTCTGCTTCTGATGTATTTGCAGCAAAATCTGAGCTGAAAACTCGACTAAATTTTTTTTTTTTTCTTGGGCCGATACCGCTCACATTGAAAAACTTTTTGAGAATACTTTCTTCCTAAAATATTGCATGGTTTTCCCGCCAGGGGCGTAGATGCATATCTTATATTTGTCCATATCTCTGCTTCGAAGAGACCGATTTGAAAAATTCTTTCTTGTTGAAGAGCGTTTCTGCTACGAAATGTTTCTCATATAAATTCAAGTTTTTCTTAACGCACAAGTCTGGAACCAGAGGGCGTAAGCTCACGATTCCGTTTACAGCAATATCTGCGGGATTAAAAACCCGATTGAAAAACTTCTTTCTTCCGTCAAACACTATTATTTTCCATACCGGCTCCATTGACTTTGAATAGCTTTGATAAATTTAATTTTCGTCAGAACGGATTCAAAAAACGTGCTCATTACACCCGAAAATTCGGTGTCATCTTTCGTGTTTTGTTGTTGTTGCTGTTAAATTCGCAGAGGGAGTTTTCTAACAAAACAACTTGAATTTTACGCCACCAAGCCGGAAAGGTTTTCTTAAAAAACTGGAAAATGCATTAAAATCGTAGTCGTGAATCCAGCAAACGGAATTTTAAAGATGCGACTTTCAAAGGAGCTGATATAGTGTCAAATACAGAGGGTGTTCAGAAAGTAATGCTCCATATTATATACAAGCCCAGTGGCAAAGTATCAAATCGAAACAAAACAAGAACAAAGATCATAATTTCTACTTTGATTCACATATTTTATTCTTCTACATAGTCCCCGTCACGCTTGATACAGATACGCCAACGTTTAACAAGTTTTTTAAACCCGTCTCTGTAAAAAAACTTCAGGTTGTTCTCGGAACCATGGGCGTACTGATAGCCCCCGCAAACCCTGCAGTGCGGGGTGAGGTGGGCTATCAGTACGCCCATATCACATCCCCCCGGAAGAGGGCCGGGGGCATGGCCCACGGGTCAGCCGGGACCATGTGTCGCTGTAGGCAGTCATCCAATGTGCATTTGAGAAATACCAGACAATTTGGTGAGTGGAATGTAACATCACACTGATTTATTTTTTTCGAAGCACTGAAGAAGGGATTCTCATTTATCCTGTCTCGTGGTGTGTAAAAAACATCACACCATTGCGAGAAACTTAACGGTCAGGTCATCTTGTAAGTTCGGGCGCCAATATGAGGAATTAAATTTCTCCATCATTTTTATGCCAGGAGCTGGATTTGAACCCACAACTCTCGGCTCTGGAGCTCCGAGTGCTATCCACTATACTACACTGCATGTGATCTCGCTGCTATCTGCCTTTACCTCATGTGTGTCCTGCGGGGCAGGCCCGTCACAGGCCGTTACATGTTTAGCCGGTGTCATCGTGAGGCATTTCAAAGAGGTTGGTTGGCCTTTGAGGTTTGGGAACAGGAAATAGTTTGATGGAGTAAGGTCTGGTGAGTAGAGTTGACGGTCTATTCACTTTAACCCCAGATCCCTCAAAACATCCATTGCCTTGCCAGCCTTGTAAGCCGGCGCATTGTTCTGCCAAAAAGAGAACACCTTTCCGCGGTTTTCCTCGCCTTTTTCCCTTTAACGCCTCCTTTAATCGGCACAGCAAATTGGAACAGTATTCAGCATTTATTATTTGGCCCTTCGGGAGATAGTCAGTAAAACGCCTTCCGAATCTCAAAAACATTTTGCCATGACCTTTCCTACAGACCTTTAAGTCTTGAATTTCTTTGGCCGTGGAGAGCCCGAGTGCCACCATTGCAGGGAGTGTTGTTTCGCCTCCGGATCGTAGTGATGTAACCACATTTCATCAACATTGACAAGTCGCTGCAAAAAGTTATCACCAGATCGCTCAAAATGCTACAAAACCGATTTGGAAGTGTCCACTCGTTTTCGTTTCTGATCGGCGTTCAAACATTTGGGCACCCACTTCGCTGACATCTTCTGCATATCCAAGTGCTCATGAATTATGAAACTAACACGTTTCCCGGATATCTCCAGTGTCTCTGCTTTCTTTTAGCCGAGATTCTCCGATCTGACAAAAATCAAGTCATGAACACGATCAACAATTTCGGGTGTTGTCATTGTTGAAGGCCTCCCAGATTTTGCTGCATCTTCGGTCTCAAAGTCTCCACGCTGAAAGTTGGCACATCATTTCTTCACAGTGGAATGTGAAGTATACTTATCACTTAATGTTTGCGTCATACCTTTCCTTTGAAATTTTCTTCTGCAGGAATAGAAATTTCATGACAGTCCGGAGTCCCACATTCGAAAAATTTAACACTTACATTGACATGATTCAGTTCAGGACGTCAAACATCTGCAAAAAAAAAAAAAAAAGAGCTATTTAGTCTGAAAATTGGCACTTTACACTACAAAAGACACTCTTTCGAGCTGTAGTGACAAAATAATGCTACAATTACAGGACGTGGGTTAGGCCGAGAACTTTTCAGCATCCCCTCGTAATTTTCTTTCAATAACATAAACGATAAAAAAAGTGCAATTAAAATACACTTGCGTGCAAAAATTAAGGACGACACGGTTTTTCGAATGTAACGTCGTGCAGAAGTGCTCCACATCGACTCGAATCATACCATAAGATCTCCAAGATGTAAGAATATGGGACAAGTGAGCAAATCCGTCCAAACAAGGAATCCAAAGGATACAAAGGCACTTTATCGAAAGGGTAGCTTCGAGCACAACTGGACAGAAGACATAAACGTCCATGTGACAGGCGGCTGCCAAGAAAAATCCAGTCTTTAGTAGGGGATATGATCACCCCTGACTGCGTTGCAGGATTTACAACGTCTGCCCATGCTGAGGACGAAGTTGTCAAGGAGCTATTGAGGCATCACGGCCCATTCCTCTTGTAGCGCCAATCGCAGCTGCGGAATCGTTGCTGGCGGCTGGTGACGTGCTGCCAAGCGTCTCCCGAGAAGGTCCTACACGTGTTCGATTGGATTTAGGTCCGGAGACCTTGCGGGCCAATCCATGCGTTGAATATCTTCACTCTCCAACAGCTCTGAGACAGCCACTGTACGATGATGTGTAGCGTTGTCGTCCATGAAGAGGAACTCAGGACCCACAGCACCTCTAAACAGGTGCACGTGAGGCAGGAGAACCTCGGTACAATAGCGGACACCAGTGACTGAACCTCCTTGGAAGATGTGGAGGTCAATACGGCTACCAAGCATGATACCGCCCCAAACGAGAACTCCGCCACCTCCAAACCGGTCCCTTTCGACGATGTTGGAGGTGTGATTGCGTGTTACCTGCTCTCTCCAGATGTGTATACGTCCAGAATCACTCGTCACACTAAATCGGCTCTCATCCGTAAAGAGAACTCGACCCCATTGATGATGTGTCCAGTTCTTGTGTTCCTGGCACCACAGAAACCGCAGTCTCCGATGAGCAGGCTTTAATGTCACACGCCGTACTGGTCGTCATACAAATAGACCCCCTTTGTGCAGCCTCCTGGCCACGGTAAAATGCGATAACGGGCGTCCAGTTGTCTGTTGCATGTGCCTTGCGATTTCTCCCGCTGTGTGCCGTCTGTCTCTTCTCGCCTGTAGGACAATATACCGGTCGTCCGCCGCCGTGGTTGCTCGTGGACGACCTTTGCTAAACTCTCGGACAGCTGTTCCTGTCGTTTGAAATGCTCTCCAAGCTCGTGAAACGATGTTGTGAGCGATCCCGAACTCCTCGGCCACACTAGTCACACTTCGACTTTCTTCCAACTTCCCAATGACGCTACCTCGGGTAAAGTCATCCATATGTCGTCTACTGGATTGCCTGTTGGCCATATCACACGGTGGCAGCAACTCGACGTCGTTCAAACCGATGTACACCGTGCAATAGTTTTCACCGAATTGCTGAGCGTACACCGCCCGTGTGCTTTAGACCCTTCCGACCCCCCCCCCCCCCCGTCGTGCTGCATATATGCGCATGCCCTACCCTACCGGATCATAGTATATCTCCCTGAGTGGTCTTTCGGACCATTCTGCCTGCTCGTTCCGCTGTTATGCTAATTTCTCCTCTTCGTCCTTAATTTTTGCACACCAGTGTATGAGCATTTCCTTGTCTTTTCTTAAGTGACTGTGCATATCTCATGTTCCACACAATACGAATTTTGTGGAACCTCTTCAAATGTTATATCTTAATCTTTTGATTACTTGTATTTCAGGTAGCACAAAGTGATCAGCAGACATTCACAGATCTTGTAAGGCAGCTGATTGGCAGCTGCATAACGGACGTGGAGAAGGCTCGGTAAGTAATTACACAAAACTGTATTTTGATTTTTGCTTCCGTTAAATTAAAGCTCGCTACATGCGTTCTTAATTTAGTGTATGACCAGTATCGAAACGCCACCCTCCGCTCTCCCAAGGTAATTACTGAACTGAGGATTTTGTGAAAAGTATAAATTTGTTCCAAGAATTATATAGACAGTATTTCATCTGTTCTACTAGTATTGAATGTAAATGTACTTATGAAGACAGCAATCCCAGCACTGTGAAGATGGTTGAAGCTGTGTAATGCTGAAAGCATGGTTTATGATGACAACCCCACACACTTTGACGTGGATGGTATAAGATGTTTCCTCCCCTTTCCCCATTAAGGAATTTGTTCCCCATTGTTAGTGGTACGCGCAGCAAAACGTTGTGGTTTCAATGTATACTGTTCCTAGAAACATACAGGGTGAAAAACTTCCTTCCAAATGAACATATAGGGTATCGAGTGTCTGTGCTGTATCTGAAGCCTTTTCGTGACGACGACGACCCAGGGTATCCCCGATAAACTCAATAGGAAGAATATTAGGAATACGGCTGGTCAAGGTAGGATGTCAACACCACACAGGCACTGAAGTAAGCAACATGTGGACGGGTGTTATCTTTTTGGAAAATGGCTTAGGAAGGAGAGACGATGGGGTTCCTTAATCATCCACTTATCGTTGTGCTATCAACTTAATGTACTCTGATGAATACCAAAACGACGATCAGGTGTGATACCTAGTGGCACTTCACAGCATTGCTCTGATGGAGTAGGAAGTAGAGATCTGCACGGGTCTTAATTTAGGAAGCCCGGCCAGGTCCGTACCCGAGCTTTTATGCCCATTTAAGACTTTCAAGATACAGTCCTTCACAGAGTCTTAACTAAGCATTTCTGCGCCAGAGACTAACCACAAATTATTGCACCAAATCAGTCTTTCTACCTTGTGCGCGCGCGCGTATGTGTATAACTATACGAGAGGAAGTCAGAGACTAACTTTCTCTATTAAAGAACTTTAAAAGTACTGTACGTATTCAAAATGTTTTTTGCGGACGTGTAACTTAACATGTTCTGTTTTAGATGGCTTCAGTTCGAAGCTCCTGGGACATTACGTTCCTGAACTACGCAGAATCAAAATGGCTAATGTACTGGTTGAATGGACAAACGAAGAAGTCCCAGGAGTCATTCGATTCTTGTGGGCAAAAGAGGCGCCACCTATTGAAATTCGTCATGAACTTCAAGCACTGTACGGCCCAAACGTGATCACAGTGCAGCAGGTGCGAACGTGGTGTTGTGATGTGATTTCAGTGCTGGTAGAGTGAATGTCCATGATGAACCAAGGACCGGACCGGACGTCCTTCCACATCAGCATTCAACCAGTACAGTAGCCATTTTGAATCTGTGGAGTTCAGCAACGTAATGTCCCTGGAGCTTCAAACTGCAGTCACCTAAAACAGAAAATGCCAACTTCCTTTGTCCATTCAACCAGTACAGTAGCCATTTTGAATCTGTGTAGTTCAGGAACTACGTCTCTGAAGCTTCAAACTGCAGCCACCTTAAACAGAACATGTTCAAGTTACACGTCAGTGAAAAGCATTTTCAATACATGCAGTACTTTTAAAGTTCTTCAATAGGGGAAGTTGCTTTCTGACTTCCGCTCGTATATTGTTTCAGGGTTTAACAACCACCACGAGCAACTCTAAGGGCTATGAACAGTCGCCCGTTCTAATTTGGAGCCACTACTTCCTGGGAAGAAAAAGAGCGTAAGACAAAGCACACCACCGATGCCTCATCCGGGACTGGAAAACGAGTCCACTCGGGCGAACGGTCAGAAACCAGCGCTTTGACCACTGCGACACCGGGGCTGCCCATTCAAGGGTTCTTCAGGATACAAATTGTTAAGCAATACCGGAGAAATCCCTTCATTCGCAGACATCCCTTGAATGTGTAAAACAGGGTCAGACCACCAACCCTGCAATACCAAGGTGAAAAGATACTGCTTCGATAACTGTTCTAAGTTTCGTACAGTCGACCCCTCTCCTTGGGAATTTCACCCATGGAGGATTGGTTAAGGCTTTGGGTTTTTTAAACCCTTTGTACTGGAATTTAGCAGATTAGCCCTCCTTTAAAAAAAGAACTTGTGCAAGCTCTCGCTTTGTTTATTTTAAATAAGATCTTAAGCTACCACGGAGCTGCCTAATAAGATCATAGTAACCAATCATTACTGCCAAAATTTCAATGCTTCGATCGCTATGGGAGGGGCATATTCTAAAAAAAAAAACAGAGTTCACATTTTCATTTTTTCTTTCCAGGAAAAAAGAACGAATTCTGGGGAGGTGGTGGAATGAAAATTTCAGACGTCCGTTGAAATTCCTTATTCGCCCCGGGCGAGCGGGCCACCCACTATTTGCAATCCTGCTCTGTTTTTACTGATAAAAGTTCTTTAAAAGTCTGTAAGCCGAATCTTGACTTTTTTGGAGGAACAGGACATTCCTCTATAATTACTGATGAATGTTCTTGGAAAGTTAGTCTGCAAGCCGAGTATTGACTCTTCTGGGAAGAGGAAATTCCTTTGTTGTAACTCTAACTGATGAATGTTCTTGGAAAGTCAGTCTGCAAGCCGAATCTTGACTCTTCGGGTAAGAGGACATTTCTCTGTTGTTGCCGATGAATGTTCTTGGAAAGTCAGTCTGTAAGCCGACTCTTCTAGGAAAAGGGAATTCCTCTATTGTTACTGATGAATGCTCGTGGATAATTAGCCTTTAAGAGGAATATGAATCATCTGGGCAGAGGACATGAATGTTTTTGGAAAATCTGGATGTATACTGAATCTCGACTCATCTGTGAAGACGACATTCCTGTATTGTTTCTGTCAAATGTTCTTGAAGGATCTATCTGTAAGCTGAGTGTCAACTCATCTTTGAAGTGGAAATGCCTCTATTGTTGTCGAATAACGTGAGCATGTTGCTTAGACCAATTCAGACGGCCTTTTCTCGGAAAGCGAATTAGGACGATGAGGATTGCATCTCATATAGGAAGAGACTCCGTGGATCTCTGGGAATATTGATGTTGGTTTCTGGTTAGACATTTTTCTATTCTTTGTGCTGATATTAATTTTCATTTACGTTGACATCACAGGTTAATTACATTAGTGAATTCCATAAAGAGGAAATGGAAGAGCGCTTTAGGAAGCCTTTTCTGTAAAATAAAATAATAACCCGCTGTCAACACATCATTAGATTATGCTATATCAAACGCAGCGTGCAATAAATTCTCTGAAAATCAGTCGTACAGCTACATCTGTGCAAAACGTTTTCCTGCATCTTTAACATCCTTGTCAACAACGGCAAAATACGCTATTCTCGTTTTATAAGGTCTTGTACGGAGAGCATAAAATGGTGATGGAACTTTGAAACACTTATCACTCGAAACTGTTGTTGCCAAGAAGTTTTGTTTAGTACTTATAATATTAACTTATTTTCATTGCAGGGCAATATTTCGCTGGATCACCGTGAAGAATCTTAATACGATGACATTTGATGACAATGTCAATGCAGATACTCCAATGGGAATTCTACGAGGTATCAAGCATGGAACAGAGAGTTACCACGTTTTGTTCAAGAGACTTTGCAGGTACGTACCATGTTTCCTTCCACTCACTTTCCTTTACGTACTGTCTCGTTTTTCTCAGAGAGTTCTCTTTCTCTCTCTCTCTCATCTACATTCACGAGTCAAATCATTGTGACCAGTCCTGTCTTCAAGAGTAGGCCATCCCACAGCACGTAGAACAGACGTCACCAAACGGCGAGGAATGCATACATACAAAGCCGGTGTAGTGGGCAAAGCGAAGAACTTGTCGCAATTTAAATGGGAAATGATTATCGACACAAGGAAGGCGTGGGCGACAGCCTCAGCAATCACAGGAATTGTTGGCTGTTCGAGGGCTGCCGTGGTGAAGGTGCGTCGGAACAGGCCAGGAGAGTGGATTATATCAACCTGACGTGTCGGTAAGGGGAAACCACTACTGGCTGACAGTTGAGGCCATCGCCGGTTGGATCCCATTGTCCGGGACAACACACGGCCTACACGATCCCTCAGTTAACGGCAGACTACGACCAAGTCGCAAAGAGAAACGTTTTCGAGTTCACAATCCAGTAAACGCTCTTTCATGATCCTAAAAAATCTGTGGCGTGCTCATAAAAAGTCTGTGGCGTGCTCATAAAAAGTCTGTAGCGTGCTCATAAAAAGTCTGGCGAGCTCATGTGCCCATGTTGACCGGCCGTCATCGACAATTCCGCCTGCTGGGTGCACAGAAGAATCATTACTAGGCACTGGACGACTGTAAAAGAGTTGTCCAGTCCAATAAGTCCAGGTTCCAGCCCCATCAGACCGATGAACAGGTCTGTATTCGACGACGCGATGATGGACAGCTGCAACTAGACTGCATGGCTTAACGGAAACATAATACCCTCACCTAGGGTATCTGAGGTCGCGTGTCGTAATCGTCGGTATGCGCAAAGTCTGGGAGCCTTCCGCATTATTGCATTTGTGATGTCAGGTGGGCGCTCAAAAAAAGTTTCGGATTTCAGAGGTTTTGGGATTTTCGGATAAGAAATGATCAACATGCACTGAGTGGCTAAACTAATATGACCACTTAGTTAAGATGTTGTTGGGCCACCTTTTGCCCTTAATACTACTTGAATTCGTCTTGGTATGGACTATATTAAATGTCGGTAAGTGGCTTGGGGTATATTAGCCCAAATGCGATGAATTGTGCCCTTCAGCTCATGAAGATTTGATGGTAACGGATCCAGCTGTTTGATGTCTCTTTCGACTTCATCTCACAAATTGTCCATTGGATTGAGATCCGGTGATTGAGGAGGCCAATGTATCAGGGAAAAGTCTCCGTGATGCTCCTCAAACTATTCGCGTACAATGTGAGAACTATTAAATGGAGCATTGTTCTGCTGGAAGTATCCATCTCCATTGGGATAAAACATCAACATAACTGGGTGAACTTTGTCGGTAACGATATTTAAATACCTTTGGATGGTTAGACTCAAAGGGCCTAAACACTCCCACGAAAACATGCCGCAGACCATAACGCTGCCTCTGCCAGTTTGAAGAGTAGTAACGATGCAAGATGGGTCCATGCTTTCGTGCTGCTATCTCTGTATCCTCACCTTTCCATCTGCATGTCTAGCGTTCTTTACTATTTGAAAGGCGTATATGTGGCTCCCGGGACACTACTTAAAGTTTGTTATTATTCACTCACTTTAAGTGAAACAGAGTCACTCATTGAAGTTCAAGAAAGATTTACTTACAGTTTGTCTTTTATTCAGCCACACTTCACTAATGAAGAAACTTAAATCATAGCTCCAATAACAACAATAAGCACTTAGTCGAATCAACGTGAATTAGTAAAGACAATTGTAGTGTGAAAATACTAACACGAAATATACATGTACAGTGTATGTATATACACCACAGATCGACAGACACTATGGCTCAGAGATTAGGACAGTTTCCATGACTACCACTAACGCACGCACCACACTTTGTCTAGTAGCTCTAGATATTATACCTCGTTCTTCACTAGTCAAACATGTATACACTATATTGACAAAAGTCACCGGACGCCTAGGAGAGAAACACAACATAGCATTGATTGACATATATTAGTACGCTGTCGGTCCACCTTTGGCCTTAATGCCTGCACTGTCCCTTCTAGACAAACAGTACTTTCGACAAGGTTTTGGAACACAGCGATAGGTATGCGCTTCCATTCAGTATGCAATGCTGCCGCTAACTGTTGCTTAGTAATAGGCCTTCGTTCCAAACTTTTTATGCGGCGCTCTAATTCATCCCATAGGTGCTCTATCGGATTAAGATCATGGCTCTGTGATACCCAGTCCACACACGATACGGAATTATCGCCAAACCACACCGTAACAGTCCTTGCTTTATGGCTCGGTGCATTATCCTGTTGGTACCAAAAAGTTTCTGATCCATAGTATTGCCACAGAGTTGGAAGGGCATAATTGCCCAGAATATCGAGGTAGACGTGCTGGTTAGCAGGTTTGTCCACGATAACCAATGGCCAGGACCATACCACGAAAACCACCCCCAACGAGTACACCGCCGGCTCCAAACTTGACCGTAGGAACAGTACACTGTGGTAAATAGCTTTCCCCCTGCTGCCGCCGTACCCACACACGGTCATCAACCTGATGGATCGTGTATCTGGATTGATCAGTCCATAGGACCCGTTTCCGTTGATCTACGGTCCACGATAAATATTCTTTACACCATGCTAAACGACGAATAGTATTCCGAGTGGAGATGAAAGTCTTATGAGCAGCCGCACGACCACGGTAACCCATGGAATGAAGTTCTCTGCGAATGGTACGTGTACTTACCGAGGTTCCAGCATTGTTACTCACCTGTACACTGAGGTCTTGCGTGTATTACTCCGTCGATTAGCTGTAACGTCTCTCCTGAGGCTTCGACGTCTTCTATCACTGATTTTCTTTGGTCTGCCGGTACGCTTTGCTACTTCAGGCACGCCATGTGTCTTCCACTTATTCAGTACGTCCAAAACAGTTGACTTGGGTATGTTTAAACGCCTCTCGGTTTCTCTTATGGACAACCCACTAACATAACACCCAACAATCTTTCCTTTCTCAAAGTCAGTTCTCTCCCGCTGCGATATTTTCACTCAACCTCACAGTGCGATATGATCGCGGTCAGCTGCAGGTTTGTTTTTATACCGTTTCCAGCTGTACCGCGCATCTCAACAACGCAGCGGATGCGTTCATTAGCTTTTTGAAGGGGTGTCCGGTGACTTTTGTTAATATAATGCATGTCACTCACTCTTGACCTCAAGAACTGCTGCCAACATAACATTCAGTGAGTGAGAAAATATAGCGTTAAGGTTGTACAAATGATCATAAGCCAGCGCTTAGACCACTGCGCCACCAGGGCGGCCAGGGAATTCGTTCCCTCCGTCAAGCCGTTACGGGCTCCAATCTAGAGATGTGTCGTTCGCGAGCGATTCGTTTAAAAAGAACGTATCACCAAACTGAGTCATTGGCAAACGAATGTTTTCTGAAAAGAATCGGTTCCAGAAAACAGCCGATTCTTTGAATGAACAGCCAGGAATTCTTTTTTACTAGACATCAAAATTGTACCACGGTGTCTCTGTGAGGTTCATGTTCTAGTCAGAAAATATTACCATATTCAGAAGTGTACAAATGCAATAAATTACGTGAACGTTTCGAAACGAACTTATAAGAAAACCGAGGAACAAATTTTCCGTAAGAATTAAAAGCAAATAAAAAAATCGGCCATTAAACCGGAAACTATCCATGAAAGAAAAGATCCGACTCAGAATCGTTTCCCTCTTGATATAAATCGTTGTCTAAACTGGAAGAATCACTGACTAAAACGAACGAAAGGATTCGACTCAGAATAGATTATCTAGACACAAATCGTTCTCTAGACCGGAAGAATTAAACGACCGAAACGAACGAAACTTTTTAGTGAGTCTAATCGAAAGATAAGATTCTTTCAAAAGAATCGGTTTGCCCATCTCTACTCCAGTACCCGTCTGCTCTCTCACTATCTCTCTCTCTCGCTTCTCGCGCCATACCTCTTCTGACTAGTCAGTCCAGTTCTTCTCATCCTTAAGGGAGCGGTCGTCCCCTTAGGCAACCGGAGAGGTCAATTGAGATAGCTAAAACTCCCCGTTTTCGTTCGGGTGTAACTATCCAGCGTGCTGCTTATGGAGATGAAGCACCAATATTTTTCTCTAGTATGAGCGATTCTGTGAAGGGCGCGAGAATGTCCGGACCGGTCGGCCCTCCCAGTCTCTTACAGACTCCAACATCAACAATGTTCGGCAGCTGTTGATGGAAAACTCTTTTCTGTCCCTTAAAATGATAGCAAACGAGTTTAACGTCAGCAGTGAAACCGTGCTTTCGATTGTTGTCGAACATTTGAAAAATAGAAAAGTATGCATGCGCTTTGTACCACATACATTAAAGGCGGAACAGAAGAAGGAGCGAGTTGCTGCGTGTCGGGATTTGACTGAGATGATAGACAGAGATCCAGACTTAAAAACATCATTGCTGGTGTTGAATCCTCTTGCTTTGCGTACCAATACAAAGCAAAGACGATTCAGCTGTATGGGTTGGAGAAAGTTCGCCGAAGCCGAAGAAACTCCGGTTCCAAAAGTCTCGAACCAAAACGCTGTTGATGCTTTTCTTTGATAGGGAAGTAGTTGTCTATACAAAGAATTTCTACCGGAAGGACAAGCAGTTAACTCTGGATTTTATAGGGTGATGAACAGACTGTTGAAAAGAATTCGATGCATTGTGCCGGAAGCGTCTGGTCAGGTGACTGGTTCTTGCTTCATCACAGTGCGTATCACACAACGCGACCATCGTCAAGCAGTTTCTCGCACGGAATGACTTTGCTGCGTGTGAAGCGCTGCATCCCTGTACTCGCCGTTTTTGGCACCTGCTGATTATTTTCTGTTCCCTAAAGTGAAATACCACGCCATTTTGACAGTGTTTGAGATATCCATAACAGTGTGCACAGCAAAAAGAAAAAGGTCGTGAATTCACGAAAAATTAATAACGTGCAGCAAAGTTGCCAGTAGGTGTCCGTCGTTTAACGAAATTTCCGTTTTTAAAAGTTCCCGCTTTTTTTTTTGTTGTTGTTTTTATAATTTCCATAATTTCAGATTTTCCGTAGTCACTAATCCCTTTTTTTCAGGAAAGTCCGTTTCAGGTTTTTCCGGAATTGTACAGAAATTTCGTAAAATCAAACCGAGGTCGTTTGGGTTGGCTCAACAGAAACCGCGGGTCTTAACCACTGAGCCAGAAAGACTCAGAAATCACACTCACGTTCAAGGTAAAACTCTAATTGCGCGATGATAAAAATAAAATGTTTTTTTTTTCATTAATGCGAGTGATTTAGTCATTTCATTTTCTGTGTTGGAGCTTATTTTTTTTTTTTTTGAATATGCTTGTAATAGTTTTATTTTTTCTGTAGTAGGACTTATCACAAATTAAGTGTTTTTAACATCGTGATTTTTCGAAGCAACAGAATGCTTTTGGAACTTGGGAAATCTGACATGAATGGTAAGTCAGATAATATCCGAAAACTTGAAAATTTCAAATACATAAACACACACTGTCCAAGGTGAAAATCCTCCAAATACGTGGCGACAGTAAATAAATAAATACATCGCTCTTTTCACGTTCCAGAAACACACAGCAACCGAAAATTGTTTTTCCGCCGCCGCTGTGGAATTGAACCACAGAACTCTCGATATCTAGCCGAGTGCGTTACATTTACACCACGGTGGCCAACAATCCACGGTGCTATGTGTGTTTTTAAGTCAGCTTCTGACATCATAAATCCGTAAAATGGGCTCAGCTACTGAGACGTCTCCATCTGGTGGGCATTAACGGCGCTGGCTATATATATATTATAGCATTTAAATCCAAAGGGTGAGGTCAAGGTGAAAATCCTCCAAATACGTGGCGACAGTAAATAAATAAATACATCGCTCTTTCCACGTTCCAGAAACACACAGCAACCGAAAAATGGTCTAAGCGATGGCTTCTGATCATTCGTCCGAAAGGGGTCTGTGTTCGATTCCCGGTGAGGCATGGGTGTTGTCTTTGTTTTAGGGCACTGGCTCTCTCCCTTCCCTGGAACCAGTGACCCTAAATTAGTGACGGGCGACTGCTTATAGCCCATTGAGTTGCTCACTGTGGTCGTTAAACCTCCAATCAAAAAGAAAAAAACCTACGAAGTTAAAATTTAGTTCAAATTAAATTTAGTAGAAGTGGCTTCAACGTGCCACTTCTCTTTCTTCGAACATTCGCCTATGTAACCAGGAAATTAAAATCATCAAACAAATCGCTGTTGCCCACCGCTGTGAAACACATGTAGTGAACCGTTTGTACAGGAAATTGAAGTCTTCCAATACCTCTACCTTAATCCGTGACTCTAACCCCCGAAAATTCATCGGATCCGTAAACTTTGATCAGAGATCTACTCCTTTACTAAAAAATGTTTGTCATCGACATAATCTAGTCTTAAGAGTTCAAACCAGAAATATTTCATCTTTAATTAAAAAAGACCGCGATCCGGTAAAGTCTGACTCTAAGTGTGATGTCTACATTATTCCTTTACAAGCTGCGGACACCGAGGAACCACCTAAAGGATTTACAAAACGGAACTTGAAGACGAGAATTAGTGAACATGTATATAATGTGAAGACAGCCTCCACGTCTACTGCTCTTTCAAGGCTTACCCTTGATGGATCATACTTCCCCCTATGGAAAGACTCATCTATCCTTGCAGTACCTCAAAATAATGCTCTCTTGCAGTTTACCGAAAGTCTACCATTATGGTTATTTATCTTGCAATGGCAATATTCCTTCATACATTCCAACTTCATGGAAATCCCTACTTTTCAAGTTTCCTCAGGATCACCTGAGAAACCCTCCCTCTAATAATGACTTAACTAGAATTATAGACTAACGTCATATGATGACGTGCGTCATCCCCTACGTCATCACAATAGCTTTCATCAAGCATGCATAAACTCGTTACTGTCCACCTTGTAAATTTAGTTCACATCTGAGGATGGACCCACTGTGGGTTCGAAAGGTCTCATGTTCATTTGTAATTTTTATGCCTTTTTAGAATTAAACTAAATTTTTACTTGGTAGGTTTTAGGACTTCATCAAGTTTTTAAATCGTGTAAAGACGGTGTGTGCGTATGTATTCTACTTTACTACACGAAAATCATTTTATCCTTCATCCTTTATCCTTGAAAATTTCGTCGTCCTGGAGCGGGAATCGAAGTCGCCTCTCCCGGCGCGAGCCGAGCATACTAACTTGAGTAGTCTCAAGTTAATAGTCTTAACTTGAGTAATCGGAAACTTGAGACTTGGTCGTTCTGGGTGATGTAGTGGTTAGCATACTCGGGCGCTAGCCGGGGAGACATCGATTTCCGCTCCAGGACGATGACATTTTGAAGTTTTTGGATATTATCTGACTTACCATTCATATCATATTTTCAGCAATAAACGGATTCACAACTACAAAGTTTGTATTGAAATTTTAACAGTTAATCAAACCCCCAAGTATTCGCCGCCCCAGTGGCGCAGTGGTCTAAGCGCTGGCTCATGACCATTTGTCCGAGAAGAGTCCGGGTTCGAATCCCGCGAGGCATGGATGTTGCATTTGCCTTACGGCTCTGGCTCTCTTCATTCCCTGGAACCAGTGACCCGAAATTAGGGACGGGCGACTGCTTATGGCCCATCAAGTTGCTCACGGTGGTCGTTAAACCATCAATCAAAGAGAAAGAACGGATGACCTTATTTGCAATGGGGGTCCCATTCCATGGGGCCCACGGCTCAACGTGCCCATTCGATGCACGGCGATCATTCAGTGTTTCAGAAAAACTCGACCTTCATGGGATTGATCTCGCGACTATCTGGTCGGAAGGCGGTTGCTCTGACCACTCGCAAGGGACGGACGACTGCTTATAACCCTGAGAGTTGCTCATAGTAGTGATTAAACCCCAAAACAAAAGACATCGTAGAGGTCGTTAAACCGCTAAACACGAAAGCTAGCGTGAGATCTCTGCTGACGTTTAATTAGACTAAAAAATTTAGGTGATTTAACATGCACACTAGTTTGCAGAAAAATGGACAAGATGTAAGCTTTTAAGCTTTTGTTGTGCCTAAAGTGAAATTTAACGCACTATAAAATCTAAGAATATTTTCATCTTATTTTTTGAAAATTGGTAATTTCTGTGTATTTTGTGTGATGCTATTAGTGATTACGTGACGGACATGTGTATTTCAGATGCAACACAAAGTAATATAAGATGGTTCAAATGACAACAGCTGAAGTGGAAAGAACAAATGTGTTATTCATACTTTTGGCAACAGACTAGTTCACTTCCAAGGAGGTTAGAATAATATTTTTGAGTCTCTTAGCCGTGAAGCCGCAAGGTGTGGGAATTCGACGTTACGTGATACCTATGTAATTGCAACTACGTGTAATTTGGAATTGCGGGGTTTGGGTTGCAGGAACCACGTTAATATCAAACCGGAATGAATTATAACTTGTTACACGAGTGAAGTTTTCAATTTTAACGTTATGTTTTGTTTAGGATTTGCACTAACATTCGCGTATTTCAATTTAAAATAAAAATGGCAAGGAGCCTCAAAATAATTAAGAATTTTATAAATTTAGCATTTTCTTACACGTCGGCATCAAGTTACGATGTGAAACTAGAAACATGTGCGATGAAAGAAGGCGATTCGGCCAACACAAAATGTCGTGCAATAGCCTTGAAAACCATCGGCTTTCCCACACTTCGTCGGCCGTCGCTCGCAGTTATAGGCTTCACACAAAGTGGTACTGCTCCATTAACAATGGCACCTCCAGATATCTTATTCTAACCTCCTTGTTCACTTCCCTCTTGAAATGCATGTTCGCCATCGTGAAACTAACGCGTCGTATCTATCCGAGAAAAACTTGTTAGGTTGCAGTTATTCGTGCACCGATTTTTGCATTTTGCAACTGCAGTGAAAGTATTTCCTTCACAATGCCTCTTTGAGTGGACCAAAGAGGTTAAAATCACTCGGAGCCAAGTCCGGGCAATAAGTTGGGTAAAAATTGGAGGTGGGTTTAATAGTGATTTTCCTGTCGCAGTGACAGCGCGGAAGGTCCCGCGGAAGTGACGGTGACCTAACTGTAACAGAATCCCCGTTTACGACAGTGGTGAAGAAGCCGTAAGTCACCGTTTTACTTGTAAAAATAACAAAATAGCCATTTCTAATAGATACGGTACGAAGCAAAAACAGAGTGGAGAATCATGTTGACAGAAGCTAAACACTAAATGGAAGAAAATAATAAAAATAGAAAGATATTGTTCCCCTAATCGGCAAAACTCTACTAGCGACAAAGCTAACCTGCCTATGGAGCTGAAAGTACAGAGTGTGTGCTTCCACTGCATAATACAGTTCCAGTCTAAAAGCTCGTGTTCGAGCTAGAACTGTGACTAAAACGGGCATAGGTGCTCTAAACGTTGTGCTCACGTACATTAAAAAAATAATCTTAGTTTCGGTCGCGTTTCTAAAAATTCGGATATTCGCATTTTTGCGACGTCATTGTCACTTGCGTCCGTCGGCTATGTGCGTTAGAGACCATACCAGGAGGATATTTACTCATGGTGGGAGGTAAGCTGACAGTCAATTGTTTCTGGGGGCTAAACGTTACTCCTTTCTTCCTGAGAGGGAAATCGCTGATCGTATAATGATTGCTAAGTTTCCTTTTGTTCTTCCTCCTGTCATGGTGGCACTCCCTCCTGCCATAGTGGCACACTGCACCTCATTAGTGCGGATAAATACTGAGAAACCATGATATCTTTTCGGTGAATAAACTTTTTCAGCTTCCACCCTACGTCAGGTCACGTTTGCCCCGAGTATAGACTAGCCCGTTTATCTCCTCACTACCTCGACATTTACTCCGACGAGGTTAGAGTGATAACTATCTCGCCCAGCTCATCATCTCGCGTTTTAAGATAAATCTCCCCTGCAGAGGGGAGATTTATCTTAGAACGCGATGAAGGGGAGATTTATCTTAGAACGCGATGCAGGGGAGATTTATCTTAGAACGCGATGGTCACCAAGGCCTAAACTGTAACACCTTAAGAGTGGTTTTGGAACAGTTACTTATAGTTACTGATCATAACGGTGACAGTGGTTTTTCAGCAACGGTGACAAAGTAATGACGACGTGATTTCCGACTCATTTCTTATAGAAATACACTTCGAAACGCAGTTTTCGAATGTTTGCTAGCAATTGTACCAGTTCTGTGTGAACTGGTACAGTCGTGCTGCAAACAAACCACTTTCTGTAGCAGAAGACAGTGTTTGGAACGGATAGCAGGCTTAAAGTTGTTCTAAAGCAGATGGTAGTGGGACGCAATGTTGAAAGCTTTTCCTTTTTCCAAATAACGCGGGAGAATCCGTTGTGGTAGCAACATCGTTTTCATTACGGAGAGTTTCGTTTCGGATTGTTTTGGCCTTGGCGAGATTGCATACTCTAGAGTGAGTTGGCATAGGTCTTATCACCGGTCACGATGCAATTCAAAACTTAGATCTATTCTCATCTTCACTTTTGTGTAGTGTTTTATACAGTATATGGCGCCATTGTTCTTCTGGCTCCTTTCCGCTAAGATCGCGGCGAATAAAATGACCCGTGACACCATCTATAGTATTATAACTCCTCAAAACGATACTGTTATCGTACCAGTTGGATTTCCTCCTTCTTCACCTGCTTCTTCTCACTTCTGCTGTTTTTGTTTGAACGTATTCTGAATTTAAAAAAACAAATCTTAACATATATTTTTGTTTTTATTCTTCCGACAGCTACGCTGGTCTTCATTGTGTGGTGATAAAGGGTTATTCCAAGAGCGCTGGTTATCAACCTGGAGTAAAATTTGAAGACAACCGTTTCAGAAATTCATGGAATGCCGTCTACGTTGCTGGAGCTTGGCGCTTCGTTCAGTGTAACTGGGGTGCTCGACATCTGGTCAATGCCAAAGAGGTGCCAAAGCCAGGGAGTCGCGGTAAATCAGACAGTTTGCGGTATGAATACGATGACCACTACTTCCTTACCGATCCCAAGGAATTTATATACGAGTTCTTCCCACTTCAGCCTGAATGGCAGCTCCTGAAAAACCCAATTTCCTTGGAAGATTTCGAGGAGTTGCCTTTCGTTCGTTCTCTGTTCTTCCGCTATGGACTATACTTTCCAGACGAAGAAACAAAAGCTGTTTTGTACACCGATAGCACGGGTGCGGCGACAGTAAGAATCGCCATGCCATCTCACATGTCTTCCAGCCTCATCTTTCACTACAATC
Organism: Macrothele yani; assembly: GCA_039090855.1. Lineage (NCBI taxonomy): Eukaryota > Metazoa > Arthropoda > Arachnida > Araneae > Macrothelidae > Macrothele > Macrothele yani. The sequence goes on from CM076992.1 coordinate 11,426,188, forward strand.
TCAAGTTCTACGATACTGACATCGACACGTACGAAGCTGTCAGCTTGAAGAGGTTTGTAATGCAATCTGTCGTCGGTAACGTGGTTGCTTTCAGAGTGCACGCGCCTTGCAGCGGAGCCTTGTTGCTTGATATATTTGCAAATGCTGTCACTCCGAGGGAATACCTCACAGGGGAGCCTATGAAGTTCAAGAGTGTGTGCAAATTTAAGATTGTATGCGAGGATCTTCAAACAGTGATGGTCCCTTTGCCCGACTGTGCCAGTGGAGAGTGGGGCCCAATGAAGGCTACTAGACTTTTTGGCCTTATTCCGATCACCCATGAAGATGCTCTAATATTCTCTCCAAGAGAGCTGGAAATCCAGTTCCGAATGTCACGACCCTTGACAGACTTTATGGCTACCCTCCATAAAAATGGCGTAGAAGAAAAGAAGATTTCGAAGAATGTCAATCAGTCAGTTGATGGCGATCTTGTTACGTTTCATATTGCGTTCACTGACGAAGGCCAGTATGGAATGGACATCTATACTCGGGAAATGAATGGTGACATCGATTCTGGAGATAAACATTTGCTTACTCACTGCTGTAAATATCTTATAAATGTCTCAAAGAGAAGTTAAAACATTATGTTATGTCATAGTCATTATTTTCATTTTACCTAAAAACATCTATCACCTGCACGTGAATATATCTCAGAACACTCAGCGTCGTTTCGTTTCTTTTTGAACAAAAAGTGCAAGATGTTATCCACAGAATAGATTTGGAACATGTCAAAGTTGCTCATTATCTAGATTATTATTCATATTAATTAGTATTACGGAAGATTTTCCCTCTAATTCATGTTACAGTAGAAGTTGTAGAGATACTTCTTGCGTTTCAAAGATGGCTTCGATAATTTGGACAGAAATTGTGATTAAAAGCGGGCGTTTTTTAAAGGTGTTGCTAATATTCAGAAGTAGACATTACCATTGGAGCCACAGGAAGTTAGTTTACGGAAGAATTTATATTTGGATGAATAATGAAGCAAGCAGTTGCAAACGAAAGTGAATTTACCTCAAATGCTCTAAGTCTTTATGAGTAGATAACAGTATTTGCTAATTAACATTTCTGCGACATAATATACATGCACTGGATATAAAACACTTAAAAATGAGGTTGTTGAAGAATAACAAGAAATGTTTTTTTTTTAACATGAAAGCTAACAGTAAAATGTTTAAAAAAGTTATGTGGCTAATTTTTTCTCTAGTGAGAAACCTCGGAAGCTGTTATATGAAGTATCATATTAAGATAAGGATGCTTTAATTTTGATAGTGTGTTTAAAAAAGTTACGAATGTTAGAGAAAGTAATCTGCTGCAAAGGAGAGGTCGTTATTACATATTCTCAATTTAATAACAAAGAATGAAGAGAGAAGTTCAGCTTTTGTTCTCTGTATGAAGGTGAATTAATATGGTATGAACGAAATATGCGTCTATCCGCGTCCAAGCAAGTTTTTTTCTTATATGCATGCACGAACCGTTTCTTTCATACACATATATGCAAGAGATACACGATATTTTCTGTATACCTGCAAATATAGTGGGTTTATGCAATTTAACTGAAAATACACTTAAAACGCATTTTCATTGAATATTATATAGCAATAATTCGTAGTACCGTAAAACTTCCGAATAGCGGACATCGAAGGAGAAAGAAAAACTGTCCGTTATTTAGAAGTGTCCGCTATGGGAAAATCATGCTTTATGACAGTATACATATATCATGTTTATAACTTAAAAGCAGTTTAAAAGATAAGTAAATATAGCTATGTAAATGCGAACTTGTACTAACCTTTATTAAAAATACCCATCAAAACCTAAGAAGCAAATTAATCAAGTATGGCTGTTTATCTATTGGGTCTGGATCATTTGCCCGACGTTTACTTCACCGAAGGGTCACTTGACCGAAAATCACTTCACCGAAAAGTTTCTTTCACCGAAAGATTACTTGATCGAAACGCTGATTTCACCGAAGGGTCACTTGATCGAAAGGTACATTTCACCGAAGGGTCATTTGATCGAAAAGTTCATTTCATGGAAAGGTCTCTGTACCTAAAGGTTCATTTCATCGAAAGGTCATTGCACCGAAGGGTCAGTTTATCGAAAACTTTGGATTTCATTACAGGATCTGTTGAAGCATGGTGCAAGTTCGTCAGACAGACCACCGAAACGTTAGGGGATCATACTCAAATTGCACTTTTGATTTCTCCATGTCACACAGAACGCAAAGATTCAGTTTTAAGACAAATCTTCTTTTTAAAGACAATAGGCCTCGGCTTAGGCCTTTTTAGCAAATTTTAATCATGTATAAGGTTTACATAAAAGTCATTTTCAGTGCTCATGTTCATAAGGTTTACATAAAAAGTAAAATTAATAATGTTGCACATTTTTTCAGGCAAAGAGAATCAATTTTAGGTCCCTAGGCCTTACCTTAGGCCTTTTTACCCAATTTTAATCGTACGGACTCATGTTCATAAGGTTTACATAAAAAGCCAAGTTAATAATGTTGCCCATTTTTTCAGGTCAAAAGAATAAATTTTAGGTCCCTAGGCCTTACCTTAGGCCTTTTTACCCAATTTTAATCGTACGGACTCATGTTCATAAGGTTTACATAACAAGTCAAGTTAATAATGTTGCACATTTTTTCAGGCAAACAGAATCAAGTTTAGGGCTCTAGGCCTCGGCTTAGGCCTTTTTAGCAAATTTTAAACGTGCGTGCTCATTTTCATAAGGTTTACATAAAAAGTCAAGTTAATAATGTTGCACAATTTTCAGGCAAAATGAATCAGTTTTAGGGTCCTAGGTCCCGGCTCAGGCCTTTTTAGCAAATTTTAACCGTGCGTGCTCATGTTCATAAGGTTTACATAAAAAGTTACTTTACATTTTATGTAATGCTTATGAATATGAGTAGGGTTAAAATCTATTAAAATAGCCTGTATCTTGGCCTACGGTCCGAAAATTAATGTTTTCTGGTTGGGTAAAAAATGGAACATTATTTACTTGATTTACTATGTAAGCCTTATGAATATGAGCTCGGAGGATTAAAATTTGACAAAAAAGGTCAGATCTAGGCCTTATAATTACTGTAATGTTTCGAAAAACCTACTGAGAAGAGGTGTTTCATAGAAATTAAAAGTGTATTTTTTATAAAATCCGATAATGTTTAGGTGGCCAGTTTTTAAAAAACCCGCACCACACTGCAACACATCTCTAACAACAAAATTCTAAGTTTTCGGTAAACTGATCATTCGGTGAAATGATCTTTCGATATAATGAACTTTTAGGTAAAGTAGTCCTTCGATGAAATGAACTTTTCGATCAAATGTCCTTCCGATGAAATGAACTTTTAGGTGAAGTGACCTTTCGGTGAAATGAAATTTTCGGTCAAGTGACCCTTCGGTGAAATGTATCTTTCGATCAAGTGATTTTCGGCGAAGTGATTTTCGGTCAAGTGACCTTTCGATCAAGTGAACGATACTATTACATTCTTGTGAAATTTTGTTTCCTAAATGAATTTCTAGCCAGCCGCCTGAAGCTTTGAATTCTGTGAATCCTAATTCATTTGCGATTTCTAAAGCCTTTTGACGAATTAAAGTCCCTGATAAAGGAATGGTGTTGGCTCCAGCGCGGCAAAACCATTCATAAGTAAGAATGTCCATAGCGATACCTTCAGTTTTAGGGGAAGCTCTCTTAATTTTCTGTTTGCCATTGCAATCTTGCCAAGAATTCACTCATTTGTGTTTTCCCAATGCCCAGTTTATCTTCTTAAACGCGCGCACGTAATCTTTCAGTCAGCTCCACTATTTCAACTTTTTCTTTTAGAGTCAAGCGCTTACGTTTGTGCTACATTTGAAAATCGATTTTTGAGAGATCTTTGGTTCGCTTGATGAGGAAAACCTACATGATTATTGCAAACATATGTGATTTCTAGTCATCTGGACTTGAAATTGATCCCTGTGCACTGACCTTGACTCTACCAAACAACAAAAGGTGAGTCCGTTCCACCTACACCTGAATTGTGTTTGCATGTGTTTCAATCCGATTACCGTTCCCGAATTTGCCGGCCCTGAGCTCTGCTCCCCTTTTCTGAGGTCTCACCCCATTGGGATCACCTGAAGAGCTAGAAGGCAGTTTCTCCTGGTCAAATGTATGTATGTATGCAAAGAGAGGGTCGGACTGTCTGGTTAGCACGGATGCTAATCCCTTTCAGCAATTTCGGCCACTTACCCGGGGTACATAGCACTTAGCACCATAAAATTAACAAAACTGTTAAGATACAGAATGAGGAAGGGTAAATTAACAAAAAGGAAAAATTTGCGAGTTTGGGCGAATCACAGCCTTAGGAATTCCCAGAATCGAAAGCAAATTGTCCGTTATATTGTACTTTAAGTGTGTCCGCGTCCGTTATTTAGAATGTCCGCTGTTAAGAAGTGAATGCCCCATAAGAAGCCATGAATTTTTGCCGGGGAATAAAAAAAATATCCGTTATAGAGAGATGTCCTCTAGTAAAAAGTGTCAGTTAATGGAAGTTTCACTGTGTATCGGTTTTTACATAACCATATTTGTTAGGAAACAAAGATACGTCACGATTAATCGAAATGCCTCTATTTCTACACAATTTTGGCTTCACCCTGGCCAGCATTTGCGTAGAGCTTGGCTTCTGCATTTCCGTTTTCGAAAACAAAATGAAATAAATATCAAAGTATCGTATATTTTTCTTGTTACTATGCTGGTTTGGTAAATGAGAAACCATCTGGTATTCACATGTGGTTGACCAGATAGTAAATATTAGGGAGAAACAGAATCATTTACTGTAAAGCCACTGATTGTAAATTTGCTGCCAACATACGGAAAAAGGGTCCTCTTAAAAAAAGTATTCCCCTTATTGTGCTTTGATAGTACGCAGAATTTAACGGATGAATTGCAAAATGCATTTATATAAACATAAGTTGTTTTTTTTTTATTGGAGGTTTAACGACCACCATGAGCAACTCAATGGGCTATAAGCAGTCGCCCGTCCCTAATTTAGGGTCACTGGTTCCAGGGAAGGGAGAGAACCAGTGCCGTAAGACAAACACAACATCCATGCCTCACCGGGATTCGAACCCGGACCCCTTTTGGACGAATAATAAGAGGCCATCGCTTAGACCACTGCACCACCGGGGCGGCAAACATAAGTTAAGCGTATGCCTCATTATACGGAAAAGATCCATGCACTCTGGTATAGGATGGTAAATCATAGGCTTGTTTTTTCCAGACCCATGCGGATTGAAGTACTATAACATAATTTCTGACAACCAGTTTCCTTTGTTTTGGTCACTGAGTTCCAGTAAAAGAACTTGGTTTCAACAAAAACGCACCAAATGTCCTTTTAGTCTCAACAAACCGTACCAGAATCGTTCGCTTTAACTGCACCAAAAGATGTAAGTCTCACTCAAAAGCACTGAGTTGCAACCAAACAGCACCAGAAGCAATTAGTTTCAACGAAACTGCACCCATTGCCTTAATTGTCAAGCAGACTGCACCACATGTCTTTGACCGGAATCAAACTGCGCCACAAATCCTTAGTCTTGACGAAACTGGACCACATGTGTCGATAAAGCTACACCAAGAGCTTTTTTACAACCAAACTGCACCACAAGCCATTGGTCTCGACCCGACTTGACAACAAGCCCTTGATCTCGATGAAACTACCCCAAAAATATTTATTGTCGACCAGACCGCCATGAAAACATTTATTGTCGACCAGACCGCCATGAAAACATTTATTGTCGACCAGACCGACTTGTTGTCAAGTCGGGTCGAGACCACAAGCCATTGGTCTCGACCCGACTTGACAACAAGCCCTTGATCTCAACGAAACTGGGCTAAAGCTTTTAGTATCGGTCAGACTGCTCCACAAGACTTTAATATCATCCAAACTGTATCACAAGCCTTTAGTTTCAACTAAACTAAACTACAAGTTCTTAGCCTCAACGAAACCGAACTGAAAGTCTTTATTACATAAACCAGACTGCACCCTTGAACTCAAAAACTGTATCATAAGCCATCAGGCTCAACAGAACCGCACTATAAACCTTAGTCTTAATAAAACTGAACCAAAAGCCCTTGGTTTCAACAAAACTGCTTTCGCTTAATATTTTTGACTGTAATAAGCATCGATGGCTTGTGCGTGAGCATACTTTCTCCCTTTGTTTTCGAAGTAAAATATGGTCTATCATATTCGACATTCAGTTTTAATTTCATAATCCAAAGAAAATATTTGATGTCTTATTACACTCTCATAATTTTTTGATCTGACTGAGAACGTCGTAATTCATCATAAAATTGCCGAAATTTTCTGGAACATATTATCTAACTAGTCTTCAGCAAGTAGGAGCCCTTGCTCTCAGTATGACTCATGCATGCCCTTTGTTAGCATGAGAAATTCGCGTGAAGAAGAAAGAGGCTTGTTTGCCGTTTTACCTCACTTAATTCGTGGCTTGTGCAGTGAAATAAACTCTTTTGTTTTAGCGTCTGGTTGTTTAGCTATCTCTGCGTAAGGCTCATAAGTATCAAATGAATACATACCTTCAGAGTCGCTCGTTAAAATTTGAGCGTAGTTGCGTGGAATCTAAGTATTTTAACTGCGTTGAAACAGATGACTGATTTTATGAATCGAAGAAATATTTTTGATTTCTGGAACTGAGAATTTTATTATCGAGCTACTTTAAACAAGGCTGAATTGCTTTAGGAAAGGGACATCAGCAGAAGAATCTTATAAATTGTTAGCCACTAAGAAATCGCGCACTTGGACTGAACTGAAAATTATACGCCATTTCTGCGAAAATTCGGGGAATTTTTCTGTATGTATTCCTCCCCTCTGTGATTCGTCCATGTGTGAGGGTTCATGTACGACAAGCTTATTTTCATATACATGCATAATTTCTCCTGTCTTTAGGAGCCAGTACTTCATGGAGTTGTGTATAGTGCACACATAAATCATGACTGTTAGATTGTACCACGAAAGAACAACAAGCGATAATACGATTTTTGCACGTTGAAGGATTATCCTTAGTGCAGATTCGTAAAAGAATATTGGCATTACATGAAAAGTTGTTTCAAGCGCCATAATGTCAGTAACTGGGTAAACCAGAACTGGACGAAATGTCTAAAGACGAAAAATGTTCAGGATGGCCTCAGACATCCAAAACATACGACAATATGTAATATTTTGACGTCATTACCAAGAGCAACAGACGATTAGCGGTTGCTGAAAATACTGTGTAACATGGTATTGGCGTAGATAGTCCATATTTGCCGCCCTGGACTTCTTCCTGTTTTTATCAACGAAGGAAGGGGTGCAAGATTCAGAATGATGAAACAGTTCTTGTGAACACATGATCTTATGAATACATAAACTATTTTTTCGGCATGCATGCAAATGTTAGTGGAGAGATGGACTAATTCCATTTAAAAGGTCAATGATTACATAGAAAAAAAATTATTTTTATATAATTCTTCAAATTAAAGAAATATACAGCTTATATCCACATACGCACACACACATATGACACCCTGGAAATTATTATTGACATTTCAGGTTACAATTTTAGGAACTGAACTGAGACAACTTTTACATGTTCCAAAATTGCCAAACCAGACACCTAAGCGAGTCCCATGTAACAGGTTAGTCTACAGAGTAGTACATGATGTTTTCTGCCTTTGATGTTTGAGATTTCTTATGCTTATTACATTTTGGATATCTTTGTGGGATTAATAATTTGCTTATCAGAGAAACAGCCTTACCATTTACACTAATTGATTGATTAAACGTGAGAGAAACTCGTATTTTAAACTCATTTTAATGAATATTGGACCACTTAGAAGAGAAGAACAAACGAGTGACTTCATCATTGAAATTGCTTTCAAACATAAGAAAAATGGGAATATATTTCAGTCTTTAGGTATTATGCATTGATGTTAGGGTACCATTTCATTGCAGCGTTAATAAATTTCGTCCGATACCTGAGAAAGACATTAATGAATGTATTTTCTTCTGCTTGCCGCCGTAAGAGGAGTTTCAGCAAACAACATATGCCACTGAGTTGCCCAATCTGATCCCTAATTTTATGAAACGAAGATCTTAAACTCTTAAAGGTCGATCCGTGCATGCATTTATTTCACTTAAAAGAAAAAAGAAAGATAGCGCATAGACTGAAGGCATATTTTGTTTATGATAGAGATGGTGCAACGTGCAATGCTTGATGCAGTTCCAATTTCAAAGCATTCTTTTTTGTCTTGTGAAATATTCTATAGAGATGTGGTTGTTAATTTTGCGAAAAAATAATGAAAAAGTATTTTTGTGCTACTTTATTATATTAATATAACAAGTAAATATTTCTATTTACATAATTTTATGTTATTTTTATAGTACACATTTTGTATTCATTGTTGATCTTCTGATGCTTTATTGGTTTTGGGACCAAGATGCTTATATGCAGTGTAACTAACAAAGTTTTCCTCGAGTAATAAATGTTAATTGAATGCTGCTTCAGTTCTCTCTTCTTTTTAAAATTACGGCTGTATATTTCTTATTCCAATTCGTGAAATAACTTTTTTATACATATACTCAGTTTTAATGTTTTACAGAATAATTTGATACTGACTGAGTGTTGCGTTATATCAGTGTTAGAGAGGTTGTTTCACTTTTATAGTGACAAAGTTTGCCGGATGACACAGTTATGAAATACCATGGCGCCAACTTCTGTTGTGTTCTATGTGCTTACCACGTTCTTGTACTATCCTTCTGCAGCGCAACTTCCACTGAAGCAGGCTCCTTCGTAGACAGGCAACATCAATTCTCTCCCACTTCTCTTTGCAAGTTTTCCAAAGGCCGTCAATTATTTTGGGTCGTCTACTTTTGAGGGCTCGTTTAAGTACCCCGAAGCTGCAGAAATCCATAGGAGAGGCATCTGGGGATTTGACAGGAATTGAGAAGAATGGTATAGCGTGAAATCCCGGCCTCAGCTTCCCTCTTCCGCATGTATGCCACTGTGGCCGTATGGCTGTAAGCATTATCTTGGTGGATCCATACATTTGAAGCTATAGCACCATTTAAAAATCGAATTTCAACTCAGTAAATTGGGTCAAGAATGTTTTTTTTATAATAAGCTGCATTAATTTTTGCGCTATTCGCAACTTTTCGCAGCTTTAACATGCCATTATATAGCAATAACCAGCCACAACCATAAATCCACTTGAAAAACTTTCTTTGCATTCACGTACCAAATCCGGTTATGCCTTGGCACCCTTTTCTTGACAGTATATTGTCCGGATTTGGTTTATGTTACTAAGATATATCTACGATTCATCTAAAGTGACCAGAAACTTCCACCTGACCCTTGCTAGGTATCTCTCATACAGTTTCCTGCAGTTCGTCATCCGCTCCGAAATGTCGCGCAGAAGTAACTCGTGGACGTTAGGCTTAAACCGCTTTTGTAAAAGTAGCTCAGATTTGATAATGCGGTTTACAGTTGCCTGTGAGACAACTACATCAAAGCTTTTTTGCGTTGCTGGATTTTCTTTCTTTACAAGAAACCTCATTTTTCGCACCACCTCAGCGGTCCTTTTTGGTTTAGGGTTTTTTGTTGTTTTTTTTTTCGTGGCGTTTGTGCGCCACTCGAGCAAGCTGCAAAGTTTTCTGACCAAGTTTACGCCCATGGTCCGAAATGTTACTTGACGTATGTCATTTTTAGAGATCAGATAACCATTTTTGTTGCACCTTTTTTGGATTGCTGTTGACGAATAACCTCCTTCGGAAAGGGCAACTATATACCCTTCCCAAAACGGAATCGCTCGTGAAGGCATCTCAACACTACGAAAGCAAAATTACAAATGCTCTTAAAACGGAAGGCTGCCACTGTACCATAAACACGGTTACGTAATAGTGACGCATACGATTTGCATATGACACCCATTTTACTTTGTCACTGTAAACGCAAATCAACCTCTGTATATCCTGGTAACATTTCTGACCATGGACGTAAACTTGTCCCAAAAGTTGTGCAGAAAGGGGGCGGTTTTTATGATTAAATGATATATTTCACATAATGTGTGTGTGTGCGTGTAATGAATTACCGTAATTTCTGTAATTTCAATAAGAAATCAGCACTATTTTGTTTCATTCAGACAACTAAAGAGCATAAATGCCCGAACTACAAGGTAAGAGTGATTTAAACATTTATGGTATAGCGTGAAACCCTTTTTGCCGGTGGAAACATTCAAACTCACTTCTTCCCGCTCCGGAGCCGGTTATTCTCTCGACTGAAGTACGCCGACCTCGGGTTATCGCTGCAACCTGCAGGTTTTTTTATTGGGGGTTTATTATTTATTGAACTTTTCCAACTGTACAGATACATTGACATATACACTAAAGTGCCAGAAAAACTGGTACAGACGAGCTTATGCAAAATACATAGCAACGTCACCTATGCGCGTACTCGGTTGCATCCGCCAATGCGTATATAAAGCCATAGACATCCTTGCCAGCTGTCAGAGCTGTTTTCGGCATGAGAATGACAAGTAATAACGATATAAATGATTTTCAACGCGGTGTCATAGTTGGCGCTCGTGAGATGGGCCATAGTATTTCGGAGGTAGAAACAAAGTTCGGATTTTCACGGACGACCATTGCGAGGGTGTACCGTGACTACAAGAATTCCAGTAAAATCTCCAACCTACGATACAAGTGTGACCGTAAAAAGACATTGGGAGGACCATTGTCGGCTGTCAAGAATCGTTTCACGCGATAGGCGTGCAACACTCTCGCAGGTATCATCGGAATTCAATGCTGGAATCTCAACAAGCATGAGCGTCCGGACTGTGCAACGTGTCCTGCACGATATGGGCTCTGGGAGCCGACGCCCAACTCGAGTCCCCTTGATGGGTGCACGACACAGAGCTATGCGCCTCGCTTGGGCACGGCAACACCGCCACTTGATGACTGGAAACAAGTAGCCTGGTTTGACGAGTCGCGTTTCCAATTGTATCGGGCAGATGGAAGGATTCGTTTGTGGCGCAAACCCCATGAGGCCATGGATCCCGCCTGTCAACAGGGAACTGTACCGGCTGGTGGGAGGTCTGTAATGGCATGGGGTGTGTTTAGTTGGACTTCACTGGGACCCCTGGTACGTCTACAAACGTCTGTGACCGGCCAACGCTATGTGCGGATCCTTTCTGACGAGATACACCCATTCATGTCCTGCATTCATGCTGATGGGTTGCTGTTCCAACAGGACAATGCACCTCCACACAAGTGTCGGGACGTCACATTATGGTTAGAGGAGCATTCATCTGAGTTTGGGGTGTTGCCATTACCACCCAAGACCCCAGATCTGAACGTGATAGAACATATTTGGGATGCCATGCAACGCGCTATCGAACACAAGAATCCGAGACCGCGGAATACACCCGAATTGTGGAACGCTCTGCAGGAAGTATGGTGTGCATTGCCTACAGCACATTTCCAGAAGCTAGTGGAGTCCATGTCCCGTCGTATTTCTGCAGTCCTGCGCTCCCGTGGGGGACCTACCAAGTATTCGACTGTATTGCCAAATGTTAGCAGTCTCTTTTCATTGGAAGAGCCAAAAAAGCAACTCAGCTTGGTACGATTATATACAGTTAAGCAAAGAACAGTGGTAATGCAGGTAAATACTTAAGAGCCAACAGTGCTAAATATCAAATAAAACTCGAAAGTTATGCGAACGCCAGCAACACAGAACACCGCAGAAATGCGGAATGGAAAGCAAACCAGCACAGAACGAATGAGTATTAGATATTAAACGTAACAACAGGAAGATGCTTTCGGAGTAGGGCTTGGAAAAATTCCGTTCAAGGTTAAATGCTCAGAGGAACTTTCGGTGACAGAGCACAGATGACTAATTAGCTATTCGTTCTAACGGCGTTTTCGTAAGGGTCACTCAGGTTAGGCATAACCGTTTACTGTTCCATATGCCCGTCTCCGCTGTTTTTTACAATTTCTTTTGTGTATATGAGGAGTCTACACTTCAGAGAGTAGTCAGAGTAGTTGTTTTTGCGGGGAGAGGGATGGGAGCAAGGACCACCGTGACCAACTGTATGGGTTATACGCAGTCGCTCGTCCGTAATTGAAGGCCTCTGGTTCCAGCAAAGGGAGAGACTCAGTGTCTTAGGGCACTGGGTCTCTCCCTGCCATGCCCCATGCAGCTTCGAACCCGGACCCAACTCGGACGACAGGTTACTCTGTGCCCTGGTCAGCTGCAAGGAGCACCGTATGCGGCTAACTAATCTTTAAAACAGAAAATACTGAAGTGTATAACTTTCATTTTGAATTACAGTTTTTTTTTCGCCGTCCCGGTGGCGCAGTAGTCTATACGATGGCTTCTGACCATTCGTCCGTGATGGGTCCGGGTTCGAATTCCGTTAAGACATGGGTGTTGTGTTTGTCTTACGGCACAGGCTCTCTCCCGTCCCTGGAACCAGTGGCTCTTGTTCGTTCAGATTAGATACGGGTGATATGTCCCTTCTCTAGCCTACTATTCCAGCACCTACTCATACCTCCCAAAAGAAACCCGTCTACTGCATATCGTAACTACCGAAATACAAATAAATAAAATAAAATGAGAATTTACATTGTTAACCAAGGGGTGATGCGGCAGCACTCAAAAATAATTTGTAGACAGACAACAGTGCATTTTTCCCCCTTTTACACCCTTCAGAGAGATTAAAGTTTTTATGTAGAGAATTTCAAGAAGGGAGTGTCTGACCCGAGGTATAAATTCTGTGTAAGAAATATTCTTCTCTTACTAAAGGTTTGGAAAGAAAGTAATGTCCGATGAAGAGGTGCCCGAAGTCGAAGCTCCAGCGATGGCGTTCATTGGCCACTGAGATGGCGCATCACACCGGCATGACATCAGCTGGTAGGTAGCTTAAGTTAGTGGTAGTTATCCGTCAGAAAGTGAAGAGTGTAAACGCCAGTCAAGATGGAAGTGAGCATTCATGGTGTACGAGTTTCATTTCGGTAGCACCCCCGCAATGAAACTCATACACCATAAGTTTCATCGCGGGGGTACTACCGCGATGAAACACTAGTAAGGAACATTGCCAGTATGTACCCCAATGCCATATCTCATCGTCAGTGCGGTTGTTGGTTCGAACGGTCTCGAGAGGGAAATTTTGACCTGTCAAACCATCCCAAAGCCGAAAGACCCGCAACATGGTGAAGACTTTAGTGGAGGTCTAACCCACGCGGGAGTTGGCCGAACAGCTGGGGACTTCCCAGACGAGCATTATCACGCACTGCGTCAAATTGGAAAGGTGCACAAGAGGGGAGTTTGGGTATCCTATCAACTCATAGTTGAGCAGAATGGAAATCACATGAATGCATGCATTTCGCTGCTTGCACTTGACCACACTGAACCGTTCTTGGATCGCATTGTGACAGGTGACAAGAAATATGTCCTCTATGATAATTTCAGCGCCCAGGAACAGTGGTTGGACCCACAACAGAACTCCATGCCGACCCCAAAAGCCAGCTTATACCCACGTTAGGTCCTGTTATCCGTTTGGCGAGATATGCAAGGGGTCGTGTTTTTTGAGCTGCTATCGGGCACCACTATCACCGCCGATGTGTACTGCCGTCAGCTTGCCTATCTTCACACATCGTTCACGTTGAAACCATCAGCACTGCTGAACAGCAATTGAGTTCTACAGGAGGGTAGAGCGAGACCTCACATAGCACGGGCCACCTGTCACAAAATCAGGGACCCGGGCTGGGAGCTGTTACCGCACCCAGCCTATTTCCTGGGCATTGCCCCAGGTGACTACTACCTTTTCCGGTCGTTGCAGTATTTCCTGGACGGGCAACGGTTCACCAACCGGGACGATGTCGAACGCGCATGCACTTATTTCTTCGCATCCAAGCCGCCACAGTCCTACAGGGACGGTATCCAACAGCTGCCCTAACGATGGGAGCAAGTCGTGGCAACCGATGGCGACTACATTTCGGACGGACAGGTTGTAATTATTTCCTTAGCAATCAGACATCCCTGTATTTACTATTCATTACGTAACATCAATCTCGCCAGAAAACTTGAAAATTACATCGCCTCAGAGCATGAATCGAACCTGCATCTTCCGATTTCCGTTCGTGTAACGGATAGCAGATCGGAAGATGCGCGTTCGATTCCCGCTCCAGGACGATGTAATTACCAAGTTTACTGATGTGATTGATGTTACGTGATGAACAGTAAATACAGACAATTCAGCGATGTCTGATTCCTGATAAATAACTCTGTCTGACCCCAGGTCTTAAACAACATTTACAAATAGTAAGCTAGGAGATTTAGGTCCTGCCCGACAGGAGAGTCACACGGAAGCGAGGTAGAAAGGGGAGGGGGACAGACGCCTTAATTTTATTATCGGGGGGCCAGTACCCGGGGTCCGTCGGCTTAACATGCTCGTCTGAGGCACGGCAGATATTCAGCTCGAACGTTTCTACCAGCTAGAAGTGCTGACCATTATGCCATACCCAGCACTTATACTCTTCAGGTTTTTATTCTTGGCATATACACCGATGAGCCCTTACATTATGACCACCTACCTAAAAAGCTGTAGTATCCCTCTAGCCTTCAAAACAGCAGCCACTCGGCGAGGCATCGATTCGATGACGTGGCGATAGGTGTCCTGGAGTATCTGGTAACCTAATATCAACAGCATGTCCTTCAGTTCCCGTACATTTCGGGTGGGGTGGTGATTTAGCGCGAACCCGCTTTTCCGAGTCGAACTACAAAAGTTCGATTGGGTTAATGTCAGGTGAATTTAGAATTTAGTGGCCATGGCATTAACAGAAAAACACCAGCACGTTCCTCGAACCACTCCTGACGATTCTGACAGTGTAGCATGGCGCATTATCTGTTGGTGATGGCCACCATCATCAGGGAACACAGTTGCCGTGAATGGGTGAACTTGGTCAGCAATGATGTGCAGTTACCTAGCATCTGTCAGGGATTGTGCTGTTGCGATAATGGGGCCTAAAGTGTCTCAAGAAAACATCACCCACAGCATAACACCGCCTCCGCCGACTATCTACGTGATGCACCAGAAATCTTGATTCATCAGACCAGGCCACTTTCTTCCAATCATCCAAGGTCCAATCTCGATGATCTTGGAACCATTTCATGCGTTGTTGGCGAAGACGTGCAGTGAGAATGGGGACCGAGCTGGGTCTTCGGCTACGCAGTCCCATGCGCAAAAGGTTACGATGAACTGTGTGTTGTGACCCATTCCCTGATCATCACTGTTGTGGCTGCGGATGATTTGTCGCACTGTGGCCCTGCGGTCGCTGTGAACAATGCGCGACAGTCTCCGCTCCTCTCTGGCATCAGTGAGCTGCGGACGACACACGGCTGGGCAATAGTTCGTCTTTTGGCCATCTGTGCACCACTTTTGATACGTAATCACTACAGCGGCACGTGAACAACCCATAAGCAGCGTCGTTTCCGAGATCGTAGTTCCGAGGTGCCGTGCCATCACAATTTGTCGTTTATCAAAATCCGATAAATCGGCAGCTTTTCCCATTCTGACTCCGAACACTACTAACCTAAAGCCGGTCCTCGGGTTGTATATATACTATTCTGTGAACTTCACCTACTCCACCGTTCGTTCTTCAGGCGTGCTCATTTCTCTAGGCTGGGGGTGGTCAGAATGTTATGACTCATCGGTGTGTACTGAGACGCCAGTTTATTAGGTACCCGTGCCCTCGTCGCATAAATGACTCCCTCCAACGCCAAGACATCACGTGCGCACGGTGTAAATCAGACGCATCAGCTCGATTGAGGGTTAGAATGGGCAAAACGATTGATCTGAGCGACTTTTAACGAAGCCTGAGGATTGGCGTTAGGCCGCATCGAGCATCTCCAAACAGCCATCCTTTTGGGATGGTCACGTACAACCGAAGCAACGGTTTACCATGAATGGTGTGACAGGCAAAAAATTCCCACAACCAGAGATCCGGTGGATGAAAACAGCGAATGGATCAGAGAGTTCGAGGGAGATTGTGGGGAAGTTACTCATCGTGCAACTTTGTTTTCTTGGGGAAAAATCCTGACACCACGTATTAATTCGTGCAAACAAGACAAGTTTGCTTTCTTTTGGGGTAGGGGCTGCTGTATTTTTCATTGTGATTATCCAGAAAATAAGAATACCAGTGAGGCATTAATTCCTTTGAGTACAAAAACATGCTGAAAGAAAATACTATTATTATAACCAACAAACAGAAAGCATATGACAAACTGAGAGATATTAATTTTACACACTACACTGTAAATTATTTGCAGGTACACACAAATAACTGAAGCTAAATGGAGGTCTTTTAAACAGAAATAAATAGCAAAAATTGCATTTAGCGAACACTTTGCATATCACCTTACTGAATATTTTGTTCAAGTGCCGATTGGAGTATGTAGATCAATTTTCAGAATTGGTCAAAATTATTCAGGCCACAAAATGGCAGAATATACATATTTAATATGTGTTCACCAAAATGACTAAAGAAATTATTCATTTTTATCAATTCATTTCAAAACTATGAATATATATATATATATATATATATTCTATAAAGAAGATACCTAAGCAAAAAAATACATATATAATTTTGACTCACACCTAATACAACATAGAAAAGGTTATGTATCTACCTGTGTGAGTAAAAGGAGAAAAGATAAAAAAATAAAATAAAACAACTGAATGTAGAAGGTGTCGAGAATACCTTAGGGTCAATAGTTAAAAACTACAAACTTAACTCTTCGAGCTACATTCCTGTAATTACTTCTTGTTCTTGTGATGAACATAAAGAAACAGTTCACTATGATAAGAATTACAACCATATTATCACCGGAAACTTGAGTTATGTTGAAAATGAAAAGCTTAGGAATTTATTAGAGTATGGCTCTAAATTCAGACCTTCCTTCACAATTTCCAAAGAAAGGATTCTTGAGAGCTTCACTCAAGATGTTTTGTTTTGTTTTGTTTTATTGGAGGTTTAACGACCACCGTGAGCAACTCAATGGGCTATAAGCAGTCGCCCGTCCCTAATTTAGGGTCACTGGTTCCAGGGAAGGGAGAGAGCCAGTGCCGTAAGACAAACACAACATCCATGCCTCACCGGGATTCGAACCCGGACCCCTTCGGACGAATGAGCAGAGGCCAACGCCTTAGACCACTGCGCCACCGGGGCGGCACACTCAAGATGTAAATAAGTACATCGTAAAAACCAGTTTGACGTACAATCAGCCTATTGAGGCCTTCGCAGAATGGAAATATAATATAATCAATAGCTTCACCGGTGAGTTGGCAGGTCTGGACTTTTGTTTCGACAGAAATCTCTTTTTCTCTGGAGAAGCTAAAAGGTCACTCTCCAAACTACAAGACCAATTTATTTTTACCACTACGGATAAAGCTAGCAATAATTTTGCAATTATCTGTAAGAAGTTCTATTTTGAATTGTTAACTATGGAACTCAATAATAGAGTAACATACGAGCCCGTAAGTTATTCTACCAAGCAGTTAGAAAATCGGTTTAAGGCATTCTTCAAGAAACTTAAAATTCCACAAACTAGAAGATATGGGCCTGAATTTCCATTTCTTTTTGCAACGGTTAAGTTTCATAAGGATCCTGTGAAGTTCAGGTTCATAGCTAGTGGAGTAAGGAGTCATAAAAAGAAAATAGATCTTGCTTTTGAAGATGTCTTAAAGAAGGTTTTGAAACACATTAGAAACTGTTCTAACTTGATGTACAGAGATTTTTGGATAATTAATAATAATGCAGAAGTAATTTCTACTATACTCAAAGTTTGTCCCCTAGATATTAATAGTTATGATTTTGAAAACCTATATACTAATCTGCCTCTATCAGATATAATCACTACCTTTAAAGAGCTGTATGCAGAATTTAAACTTAACCAATTTGTTGATGTAGGAACTTGGAACTCTTATCTCAATTGCTGCATAAAAAATAACCATATCTTATATAATAATACCCTCTATAAGCAAGTGAACGGTATTCCAATGGGAACATCAACGTCCACAAATATCGCTAATCTATTCCTGTTCTTTAAGGAATATAAATTCATTAAAAATCACCCCACCTGCTCAGATAACTACCTTTACACTTTTAGATATATTGATGATCTGCTGTGTATCAATAATTCAGAAGTTATAGAGAGTGATTTTGATAATATCTATCCTAGCTCTCTTAACTTATGTAAAACCAACCACAGTAATCAGGAACTTGAGTTCCTAGACTTAAGCATTAAGCTCAACAGAGGTAACCCATCTATTAGCCTCTTTGATAAAAGAGTTAATTTTCCTTTCAAAGTAATTAAATATCTACACTGGAATAATAACATTTCAACCAAAGTAATTGAGAATGTACTAATTTCTCAGGTCCTAAGAATTTCAAGAATTTGCAGCAACAATTTGGATTTCAATTACCACATTAATATACTATTAGAAAGTTTTCTAGAGAACGAAATTCCTTCTTCTTTCATCAAAAGAACTTTAAGAAAAATTATTCTGAATAATAGAGTAAGGTTGGCAGATCTGCTTTAATTTTCTACACAGTTAATAATATGATTCTGACCAATCAAAGCCGTAAGGAAGTTGGCTAGAGGATGCCTATTAACTACCTAAAGGAACCTTAGTGCTATGGATATGACGGTCCTATTAAAACAAAAAATTAAATAATATAAACAAAATCACAAAAAAAAAGCTTAAAAATCTGTTTATAAAAGAAAATAAAAAAAACAAATAAAAAAGAAAACTAGTTATTCATCACTAGGATAGCTATACTAAAAATAGTAAAACCAACATTAAAATTAATAAGATTCTGATTAATCTATAGAAGCTCACTAAGGTGATTTAATACATGCAAAGATTATTAAATAAACTGCTCGTGTATTTTATAATATTTCTCATGTATTCTGGAGAGTTAATTCTGCTCATTCTGATCATACAGATCCACAGTCTTAAGTTTATATATTTTTCTCTGGTTAAAATCTCCGCGCGTTGGTTTCTTGCTGTATGAGGAGGCCATCAGCCCCACCCTCACTGGCCCCAGCGTCAAGGGAGTGGCGGAAGGGGTCAGCCATGTTCTCCTCTTGTGTGGAGAAAAGTTTTTGTCACACAAGAGGTAAGCTCTCTTCCTTGTTTTTGGGTTCTAGGTATTATAAGTTCAATGTTTGTACTTTATGTACCTTTTCTCTGTCGTTTTTTAGCTTTTCAGCTTTTAAGCATTGGTTTGTCTGTTAACATTTATGCGGGTTTTAACTCTTACTTTTCTTTGTAACTTTGAGCGTCTTTTGGGGTACCTAGGAACAGAAGAAGGCTAAGCTTGTTCCTTTTCTATGCGCTGTCTATGCGCTGTTTTTTCAAAGTAGTTAAGTTCTTAATAACTAATTAATTATGCACTTAAAGCACTGCTGAAATACTTTGTACATATTGCAACTAACTGTTTAAGGTATATAACTTTCACAAAGTTTTCTTTAGTTAATTATTATCTTTAACTTATTCTCGTTTTCGTGCTGTCATAAGTTGTAGAGTAGGGGGTTTTAGACTCAAGTTTTCTTTCAAAAATCTGTTCGTTATAAATTAACTTTTCCTTTTTTAATTGCAATGTAAAATTTGGATTTCTTTTGCATTGTTTTTCAGGTTTAAATTCTCTCTCAAACGAACTTGGAATTTCGTTATAGCTGAAAATCATTTCTATTTATTATGTCACTCTCGCAGCTTGAGTTCTCTTTAATCTTCTTCTCTCTGTTTAATAGTAACAGATGAAGAGCATGGGTCGGGCCATGAAGGTTAATGGATGCAAGCGAAATTGTTAACTAGTGCTAGGTCATGCTACTCTACGGAGGACATGACTTATATATATATATTTTAAACTATTTTAGGTGGGAATGTTACTTGCATCTATGGCCTTGCAGAAACCCATTTCCAACTAGGTCTTTGTGGAAGTGAGAAAATGCAGAGTTTTTGCTGGTCCTTGATAAAGCCAAGGCTCAGTATTCTCGACACCTTCTACATTCAGTTGTTATATTTTATTTTTTTATCTTTTCTCCTTTTACTCACACAGGTAGATACATAACCTTTTCTATGTTGTATTAGGTGTGAGTCAAAATTATATATGTATTTTTTTGCTTAGGTATCTTCTTTATAGAATGTGAATTCTGAATTTTCAAAACTGCTGCGTTGCGCGTTTTGATTTTCAGGTTATTTTGCACCCTTCGTTTTAAATTCTAAAATTTTTTTCCTTAGTCTTCAGTTTTGCTCTTAAGTATATATATATATATGTGTGTGTGTGTGTGTGTGTGTGTATTTATATAGCAAAAAAATCAACTAGAAGAATTAAACAAAAAACAAAAAACAAATTTGATATTTCAAAGCGCCAAAGGCTGCATAAAAGAAAGATCAAACCACAATAATAAAGAAAT
The DNA here is from genome assembly GCA_039090855.1 of Macrothele yani. Lineage (NCBI taxonomy): Eukaryota > Metazoa > Arthropoda > Arachnida > Araneae > Macrothelidae > Macrothele > Macrothele yani. Next base: position 11,446,731 of record CM076992.1, read on the forward strand.
GCAAAACTCAAGGAGAAATATTTTTGAAAAAAGAAAACAAAACAAAAAATTCCGAGAGCGAGCAGAAGAAAAAACACGCCAAACCCCAACCGTCCGAAGCAAGCGAGCTCCGAACGAGGGAAACCAAACAAACAGAAGAGCACAGGGAGGCAGATTAATGACTGATTTTCCAATGGCTTCGTCAAGGGCAAGCATAAAAAAAATCATTACGTACTTCGTCTCTTTTGCCTTTACCTGCGTCACGGCCCGACTTGATCGAGCGTGAGGGGTATCGAGTCGGGCCGTGCCAAGGAGGTTAGAATAACCTGTTTGGGCCGTGCCTGCGTTGAGCGGTTAGGTGGGCATCCTATCTAGTAGGCTGTGTATGCGCACGCGTGAGCTTTAAACCTCAAGACAGGGGGTAGAAAAAAACGGAAAGGAGCGATTGTGTGCGTATGCATGTGTGTGCTCTGTGCTTTTAGCTACTGGCTGTCGGGCAAAGCGTTGCTGCAGCCTAAGTCTTAACTGTGCAAAAACGTGTTTAACACCACCTCAAGTGCCCCCTGGCATCACAACGGAGGGGGGGGGGTAAATTGCTATATGGTGGAATGTGCAAAATAATTTGAAAAAAAAAAAAAAAAAAAGCTTCAGTGCATGACATATTTAAAAAGAATTAAAGATGGCCTATTTTGTTTGTCCGTGTGTTTTTCCAAACAGTTGCTAAAAAATCCCACGAAGAGACAATAAGTTGCTGTGCTTTATGGTCATAAAAAAATTTGTCATAAAATTAAAAGAGAAATTTTTGGAGAATTTCCATTTGGAAACGCCAATTTTGGGGAAAATCGGGCTATAGCTTGGGGAATTTTCATTTTTTCCATCACTGGTTTCTGCACAAGTGCCATTTGTCTCGGAAATTATTCCCAACATTCTGTGATTCTGTCTCTACTTCTACCTTTCGACCATTCAAATTCGTTAGTTAATTATTTCGTTCCTTTTTTTAATTATGATGTTTTTAAGTGATAAAGACGACGTCAAAAAACTTTATTTAGGAGTCAAGAATAAATTCCGCTTTGAATGGCTTAGTAAAAGTGATCAGCATGGCGAACTGATTGGCATGTAGTGTAAAAAAACTGACATTCCTGGTTGTTGTTTCTGTACGTGGTGCAACATAATTATCAAGTATAGGGGAGAAGGAGTGAAAGCACTGCAGAATCATTCTACAACAGCAATTCATCAAAAATCTGGCGTCGATGTTAAAGGAAGCCTAACTTTAACTTCGTATACAGAGCAGCAAACATCAGACGTGGAAGGAAAAAAACCAACAACTGTTTTTTTTTTTTTTTGATTGGAGGTTTAATGACCACCGTGAGCAACTCAATGGGCTATAAGCAGTCGCCCGTCCCTAATTTAGGGTCACTGGTTCCAGGGAAGGGAGAGAGCCAGTGCCGTAAGACAAACACAACATCCATGCCTCACCGGGATTTGAACCCGGACCCCTTTCGGACGAATGATCAGAGGCCATCGCTTAGACCACTGCGCCACCGGGGCGGCAACAACGACTGTGGATCTTATAAATAGAAAATCAAGAGCGGAAGCCCTAGTGACATCATTCGATGCTGAAAATTCTTTGCCATTTACACTCGTCCCAAAATTAATTGATTTAGCAAAGACACTTGCACGTGATATGCCAGCTTTAAATTCATTAGTAATGAATCGTACAACAGTAGCCTACAAAATGAAATATAGATTGTCCCAATCTATCAAAGATCAGCAATTTCAAGCACTGAGAGAAACATTTTTCTCTTTGAACGTCCATGAAAGTACTACCCGCCGCCTCGGTGGTGCAGTGGTCTAAGCGATGGCCTCTGATCATTCGTCCGAACGGGGTCCGGGTTCGAATCCCGGTGAGGCATGGATGTTGCGTTTGTCTTACGGCACTGGTTCTCTCATTTCCCTGGAACCAGTGACCCTAAATTAGGGACGGGCGACTGCTTATAGCCCATTGAGTTGCTCACGGTGGTCGTTAAACCTCCAATAATAAAAACAAAAGTACTACCCATGCTTCAGAAAGCGTTTTGACTGTTCTTGTGCGATATTTCTCGAGCAATCAAGTAATGCTTCGTCACTTAGCATCAATCCAGTTAACAAATCGTGGTGCTGAAACAATCTACTCAGATTGTGAAACTGTTTGAGGTAAATAATATACCATTTGAAAATTTGATAAGTATTTTAATGGATTCTTGCAGTACCGTGCGTGGTAAAAAAATTGGTGTGGAAAAAAGACTTCGACATAACAAAGTTCCTGTTGGACATGAATCTCTGCCCTGAACAACTTTGGTCAACTCAACTCAAGTCATAGTTCAAAGCAGAACCATAACCTCTTTGATGTATTACGTAATGAACTTCCTGCTTACGATGTTACGAGAACGATTGCTTGAGCTTTGTCTCTTAGCTGTTCTCTCTCTCTCACGAGAAGGTGATAAATTGTGTCTGTGAAAATAAAAAGTGGATTTTTGAGAGATGTAAACCGAACTTCGTTGATTCAAAGAATAGACTTTAGTGTATCTAAAGTTCTTGCACGATTGATTAATTCATTTTTTATCACAATCCGGAACATCGTTGAATGAAATGTTTTGAAATGAACAAAGAGAGATGTCGCCATTTCAACAGTTCCCCACTTACTAGACATGAACGGTAAGACATGTCATACTGTCAATAACTGTGTTAGAAGGTTTACAGAACAGTTTTCAAGGTAACTTGAATCATTGTGCGATTATATATATTTTGATTTTAAAAGTGTTGATAAAAGAATACTTTTTTGAAATCTGTCGAAATGCACGTGTAAAGAAATGACTATTTACGTTTATCCGCTAAGCATCGCTGACGTGAATATGTGATTTTATTGCAGTGTTTGTTAATCTATGTCTGGCAACAAGTTTCTGTTGTCTTTTAACTTTTGGTTTCGGATTCGAAAGCTGTTGTGACTTGTGAGCCTACAAAAAAAAAAAAAAAAAAAACTGTTAGTTGCTGTGAGATGAAGTGCTGTGTGTGTGTGAGTCTATCGTTGTAATCATTTGGGTCATTAGTGCACCAACTGTCTGTTCTTGGTTTGTATTTTGTGTGCCAAATCTTTCTGTCAAGCACAAATGGATACAACAATATGTGATTTCATTCCTCACCACATTGAGCTTTTAGGTTCTGGTCGAAATGTGATCAGCAGTAGGATTGTCAACAGTGTTATTGAGTTTTAAGTATTCCTGTTTTATGTTTTAATTTTATTGAGGAATCCAACACATGTAAAGCCTTTGAAACCACTCTCAGGGCCTGATCAGATCATCAGTGGATGTATATCCTTCAGGTTTTAGATAGGATTAAATATCTGCACTACTTTTTTATTTTTCATGGATACCAGCTGCTGACAGATATTTATATGAAAGTGATGTATAGTTAATCATAAAAAAAATAAAGTGGGCCTTACAAAAGTAGAAATGAACTGAAAGCCTTTAATGAAGGAAAACTTAGAAAACACAGAACAGTACAACAAAAGTTGTTTGTTGAACAGAAGAAGATGCTCCTACAATGTGCTGCCTACAAGTCTGTGCTTGTGAATTTTGAGAAATATATTACATTGTTTCAGTCAAATAATGTCCTCCTACATGAGCTTCATGTAAAACTATTTGAACTTGCAAAACAATTTTTGGTTTTATTTTTAAAACATGAGGTTGTATCTGCTTGCAAGACTTTGAAAGATTTTTTGCAGTTGAATATTGATGAAAGTGCAAACTATTTGCCAGAAAAGTTTTTATATATTGGTGATGAAGGCATTAAAATTGTAAATGAGCTGCCTAAAGGAGATGCAGTTGTCTGTGAATTTAGGACTGAACTGTTCAAAATATATGCTGCAAAAATCACCATTGAACAAATCTGTATTCATTTATTTTACAGGTTTAAATCCATCACTCAGGGGATAGACATCAACATTTTCAGCACTAATGGAATTATCTAACTGGCTACCCACTGTTGTTTCTACAAGTGAAAAAAACTGTCTGGACAAAGAAGCAAGAAATTATCAGATAGATGGACGAATAAGAGAATTTCAGGATTGTGAGGTGTCTGAATACTGGGCAAAAGTTTCCCAACTTCAATCTTCTGGGGGAAATGTTACCCCATCCTTGGGAAAATGGTTAAAGCAGTATTAACTTGCTTCTATGGGCCTTTAGTGGAAATTGCCTTCAATTTAGTAGATATTGTGACTGAATCCCAAACATCACTGAACATTGAAAGCTTAGATTCAGTGCTAAGTTTGAAGTACTTGTTATTTCCTGTCAATTCTATATGAACTGAGGCATTTGGATCCAATGAACCAGATAAGGATCCCCTTGCAAAGGATTTCTCACAAAACATCATAAACAGTTGGTCATCCTATAAGAACAATCTGGAACAAAAAGGTTGCAACTCAAATGAGCTGCATGAATTGAACAGCCATGCTGCTCAAGATCAACATCTTACGAAAAAAGTGGAGAAACTGAAGAAAATTCTGAATCTCAGTCTACAGTAACAGCATGTCAGGTATGTGCGATTGGTTTATTTTAACCAAATGCAATTTTTTTTATTAAGATTCTTAGTGTGGTATATGTTCAAGACAATATTGTACAATTGTTGAAATCAAAGTTACTTAAATTTCATTTACGGAATTCATTTTTTCTGCAACTTTAATACTGCAAGCGAACCCCAAAAAATAATTTACTGTTGTGAGCAATAGGTATGTATATATGTAGGTAGTAAGTATTTCCCAAGATGAAAATCTTTCCAAATATCGGTAACATCTTTACGCATAAGTATAATTAGGGAAACAAATAGTAACAGAAATAATTTTGTTGTGATAAGTGGGGGGATGTTTCGAGTTTATTCATTTGCGCTACAGCAGGGAAACGCCGATGATTTCTTAGTTTTGTACCTTGCCTTGCAATCACCCCTGATCTTGATCTCGTGTACCGGAGTTGAAAACATTGCCAGAATTTGAGTGGTTCATAAATGTAAGTATCATTTTTAAAATTTATAAAGTTACAATGCTTATTTAGTTACATACTAGTCGTATGTATTACTGCTTCGTAACTTGGTAGGCATTTGGGGGGGATGTTAGTGTATATCATCGGCTGCAAACTTTTTGCAATATAATTTACCTTGCGACCGCCCCACAAATTTTGCCTTTTTTTCCCCGCGCGACAAAATTACTGCCCTAATTATCATAACTACTTTTAATTTTCTTTGTATGTGTTGTGTGCGTTTTGGTATTATGGGTGTGTTTAATAAGTTATGGCTAGAAAAGGAACTCTACAGGGCATGGTTGACAACAGATACATATAGGCATAAAGCAAAGTGCCTGCTATGTAGTGAAGTATTTGGCATCAGTAGTTTGAGTGAAACTGGACATAAAGTTCATGTTAGAGGTAAGTATTCAACATTTCTTTTTATTAATACTTAAAAATAAATTCATGCAGTATAGTCAAACTATGTGAAGTTCAACATAAAAGTTTCGATTGATCCAAAGTAAATAAAGGCAATTTTCTAAGATGCCGAGTTGTGAATTGAAATCGTGTGCCAACTTTTATGGTTTTTCTATAAAATGTATGGAAATTGTGTGGTTTTAGGGATTGTTCGTCTTTTTTATGAATTTTCAGGTAAAGCTTAAAAAAAACTCATACCTACCAGGTTTTACGATTTACCCGTAAAATTTACGTGTTTTACAGGCAAAATGTTAATTTTACGGATTTGGTGATTCTTCGAGATTTTTTTTTTCTGACTATTTTGCACCTAGCATTAGAACTATTTATTTAACTAAATCCATTTAAAACGAAGCGCCGATGCAAGTTATGAATAAACTTTTCAGTTACGTGTGTTTGGGAAAATATTTGTCCGAATTCTTTTTTTTTTTCTCGTTCCGCTCGTAAACAACTGCAGCTGGGCTTGTTTATCTCTCCCTGTGTTGACCCCTTCCCACTTATCAGATAATGCATTGTTCATCCTCCAAGTAGCAAATTTGCAGGTGGGCGGGGCCCTGCATTGTCCCTGCCTTTATTGCTCCCAGTTCGAAATGCTATCTCGGAACGTAGTTATCATAGAAAAAAATTTTCAGCGGATGTTGTTTCTGTGGAATTTTCAAGCCCAGATCGATACCAAACATGACAAAATTAAACAAAAGCTGCCAGCTTTATGAAATTAAAAATGCATTTGGGCATGGTTTGGTTTTCCAACTTCTCTTCTCTTGCAATAAATCTAACCTAACAAAAGAATGCAGCAAAATTCGTGGGCAAAGAATTTTAATAAATTGTGACGTACATCTGTTAAGAAATTAAAAATAATATAAAATGTAGTGACAAATTGGCCGCATTATGCAACGAAATAAAAAATTATTTTTTCACTTGTTTTTAGCCTACAAGTACCATAATTTTGGGGTTAAGAGCCGCGTCTCGTGTGACTTTATTTCTAGTTCTGCGGCGCTTAAAATGGCATGCTGACTCTGATTTAGCTATATATATATATACATACCTGCCAAGTTTTACGGTTTATCCGTAAAATTTATGGAAATTGTATTTATTTTACGGAGTGACATATTTTATGGAATTTTTTCCCAAATAGATTAGTTGCCATATATATAAATTCGAAAGCATGCCAGTGTAACATGGAGGAGACTGGCTCAAGACAGACAGTTGTGGAAGAGACTTGGGATGGCCGTCATCCAGCAGTAGATTGCTAATAATGATGGTATATATATATATGTGTGTATGTATGGGGATGTAAGGTCAGGTGATACGTAACATCACAGCCTCTTCTTGACAAATATGTCAACCCCGCCTTCTCGTGGTACATCCTGTTCCCACTAAAGGGGCTCTGACGACCGCCAATAGTTGTATAACTATACCATCGGGATTAGAGGAAATGCTATCCCACACTCACCAACCCGCTTGGCCAACGTGGTGAGTTATGGCCAAACAACTCCAAAATGACTCCACAACTTAAATCTTGGCCCTCTCCGGCAGCTGGAATGTACCTGGCCAAGGCAGCGAGCGGCCAGTGCGACATAAAGGCAGAGGGTGCTAAGAATCCCCGGAGGACCGGACTAGGCTGCCATCTGATGCTGACCTTGGCTACGTATAATGGACGCTCCCTATCTTCTGATTCAAGGCTTCTTGAATTGGAAGAGGAACTACAAAGAATCAAGTGGGACATCGTCGGGCTAAGTGAGGTAAGGAGAAAAGGAGAAGATCTCATTGAACTGTAAAGTGGACATCTCTTCTACTATCATGGGACAGATACTGGCAGAACTAGTGGTGTTGGATTTATCTACTATCATGAGACAGATACTGGCAGAACTAGTGGTGTTGGATTTATAATAAACAAGAAACTGAAGGATAAAGTTGTAGAAGTTGAAAGTTCCTCTGACAGAGCTGCACGACTCGTTATCCAACTCTCGAGAAGATACCAGGCTCAGATTATTCAAACTTATGCACCCACCACAAGTCATCCTGAAGAAGAAATTGAAGAATTTTATGAGGAAATTTGTCATCTAAATAATAAAGATAAGCAGCACTTAAAGATAGTTATGGGAGATTTCAATGCAAAAATAGGGCAACGTCAAAAGAATGAAACTTCAGAACTCCTTTTTCAAGAAAAAGCCACACAGGAAATGGACATGGAGACATCCAAATGGGACGACAAGTGAAATTGATTTTATTATGTGTAACAAAAAATTCGACATAGAAGACTGCAGTGGGCTAAACAAGTTCAACACAGGTAGTGACCATAGATTGGTGAGATGTAAGATGCACCTCAACACTAAACTCGAACGTGGCAAGCTCATAAGACAAACAAAATGTATTGACATAACCAACCTTAAAAAACAACATAATACCTTCAAGTTGGAACTGAAGAACAGATTCTCTGCTTCAGAAGGTCTAACATCGGAAGAAGTGGATATTTCTGAAGTTAACAGAAAAGTAACCAAAGCTCTTATGGAAACAGCAACAAAATTAGCTGGGTCTAAGAACAAGTTGCATGCGAACAAATTATCAGGAAAAACCAAAATGTTGATGCAAAAAAGAAGAGAGATGAGGACAACTAAAGAAGATGTGACTTCCAAAGTGGAATATATAGAGCTATGCAAGACAGTACGAAGAAGTACCACTGAAGACGTAAGGAAATTCAACTGTGAAACTAGTAAGGAAAGCAATTGAAAACAACCAAAGCCTAAAGATAGCAAAGGGACATCTCAGTAAGGGAAGAAAACAGATTATGGCACTGAGAAAAGAAGATGGTTCTGTAACAAGAAATAGAGGCGAAATTTTGACAAGAGTGAAAAATTTCTACTCCAAATTATATGAAAGGGATGATACATGTACTCCAGACATCATGAAAGGTACCAGAGTTCTTCCAGTCCTCCCAGCAGAAGTTGCACATGCAATCAAGAACATGAAGCGGGGAAAAGCTCCAGGAGAAGATGGAATTACTGTAGACATCATACAAGAAGCAAGTGGAGAAATCGAAACAGTACTCGCCCAAATTTTCTCTCGATGCCTTAATGAAGGGAAGATTTCTGAGGATTCGAACAACGCTACAATGATCTTGCTACATAAAAAAGGTGACATTGAAGATCTTAGGAACTACAGACCTATCAGCCTCCTATCAGTGGTTTATAAAATCTTTACTAAAGTTCTTTCACACCGCTTAAAGGTGACACTGGACATGGCTCAACCGAGAGAACAAGCTGGATTCAGGAGTGGCTACAGCACAATAGGTCATATCCACGTACTGAGAGAACTAATTGAAAGAGCAAGGGAATATGAACTTCTATTGTGCATGGCTTTTATCAATTATGAAAAAGCCTTTGATTCGGTGAAACCATGAGCAGTTACGATGGCCCTGAAATCCTGCGGTATTGAAGATGCATACATTAATATTATTAATAACATCTATGAAAATGCAAGTGCAAAGATTCGGCTGTTTGAAAATACAACACACATAAAAGTAGGAAAGGGAGTGAGACAAGGTGACACCATATCTCCGAAGCTCTTTAATGACACATTGGAAAATGTCTTTCAATCAGTGAACTGGGAAAACAAAGGGATAAAGATTAATGGAGATTATCTAACCCACCTTCGTTTTGCTGATGACATAGTCATTTTTGCAACTACCCCATCAGAGCTGCAGAGTATGATCCAGGAACTTGCTGACAAGAGTAAAGAAGTTGGATTAAAAATGGAACTTTCAGAAGACAAAAGTGATGTTCAATGCTTTTACAAGAAATGAAGATTTATTGATTGATGGAGAAAAGCTGGAGATAACAGACACGTAAGTTTATCTTGGACAGCAGATATCAAGTGAGGGTCACATTGATGAAGAAATTAATCGGCATACAAAACTTGCCTGGAGAGCTTTTGGAAGAAACAGCATAATTTTCAAGAGCAATATGCCATTATGTCTTAAAAGAAAAGTGTTTGATCAATGCATCCTTTCAGTGCTTACATATGGTGCAGAGACGTGGACCTTTACTAAAAGAGACATACAAAGGCTGCAGACAACTCAAAGCAGCATGGAGAGGTGCATGCTTGGTGTAACCAGGAAAGATAAGAAGAGGAACTCATGGATCAGAAAAATGACAAGAGTGGAAGACATGATCAGAGTTAAATCCCTGAAATGACAATGGGCTGGACCTACTGCCAGAAGGACGGACCATGGATGGACAGCCGAAATTTTAGATTTGATTCCAAGGGACAGGAAAAGACCCAGAAGAAGACCACATGGAAGATGGGTGGATGAAATTCGAAAGTATGCGGGAGTGACATGGAGGAGACTGGCACAAGACAGACCGTTGTGGAGGAAATTTGGGGAGGCCTTCGTCCAGCAGTGGATTGATAATGGTTGACAATGATGATGTATGTATGTATTACCTAAACATTTTTTCGAGGAGAGAATAATTATTTATCCCAAAGGACTACGGCACCTGTATGTTTCTGATTTCTCTGATCCATAATTTCATCTAAACCTCTCTGATCTTATCCAATTTGGAGAGAGACTGAGAATAACTTTGTAAGATTAAGATTGGCACTAACTACCAAAAAAAATAAAAGCTAGACGAAATTGCTTTTTCTTAAAGGTATTTCAGCATTCCGACACAGAAATTTAAGTTCAAAACCACTTGTAACTTTAAAGTAAAAAGTCACTGCAATATCTCGCTTACAACTATAATTTCGCAGTTACAAATGATTTTTTTTCATGTATGTGGTCTTATGATTGTATACTAATGACTTAATTACGTTTAGATTGCATTTTAAACGTTATAAGCGTGAAATAAGGCCTAACATCTTACTTTTACTTGTATAGGATATGAAATTGATTTATCAGTCGCTTAATGAATAGGTTTTTAATTGATATGCTCGATATATTTTATCAGTAAGTTCGATATGTTAGTCACTCTGACATCAATTAAACTTGCACTGAATTTTTTTTTACGGATTTCAATTCTTGAAAGTTGGCAGGTCTGTATATATATACACACACAGTGGTTGTAAAAAAAATGGAAACACCTTGAAACAATAGGTGTTACACACTTAATATGGTGTGGGAACACCCTTGGCATTTAAAACTGCTTGAATCCTCCTTGAAATGGATGCATATAAGTCCTGAATGGTGGTAAGTTGTATATTGTACCATTCTTCCTGCAGAAACTGCTCCAATTCCTTGCGAGACGCCGGAGGAGGATAACAGGATCGCACTCTGTTTTCCGACATAGACCACAGGGGCTCAATGAATGCTGCACACGGTGATTGTGCAGGCCAGGAAAGATGTGCAACTTCATCCTTATGTTCCTCAAACCATGATTGAACAGTTCGACTTCTGTGAATCGTGGCACTATCATCTTTAAAGGTGCAATCCCCTGACGGGAACAATGTCAGCGCCATTGAACGCACATGGTTGGCCAAAAGGTGACATAGTCACCGCAAGTGATCTGTCCGTGTAAGGTGATAATGGGACCTGTCTGCAAACCATGACATTATGGCCCAAACCATTACGGAGCCGCCCCCATGCTTCAGTGTAGGAAGGAGACAGTCTGGGTTGTAGGCTTCTGCTGGGGTTCTCCACACATAAACCCTTCCTGTGGTGGAGAATAGTGAGAAACTTGATACATTGGAAAACAAGACATATTTCCATTGATCCGCAGTCCACGTTTTATGTGCTTGGCACCACTGTAGTCTTCATTTCATATTCACCTGTGACACCAGGGGTTTTGCAATAGCAGCTCCGCTGTAAATATTGTGCTTATGCAATTCCCTTTGCACGGTATGGGTCGACACTGGGTTTTTGAGATGACGTGCATTAAGCTCAGCAGTCACTTTCATTGCCGTGGTCTTCCTCCTTGCGGTCACAATCCTCTTTAATGTCCTGTCTCTCGCAGGGGGTTTGGTTTTCCTTCCACAGTGGTGTCTTGCAGATGATGTTGTGCCGTGAACGTTGTATGCTGTCATGACCTTCGACTCGGTACCTCTTGAATACCCCCAATACTGTGCCACGGTAGGTTACCGATGCACCAACCAGACAGGCTACAATCTGTCCTCCTAGGAACTCCGATAGGTCACTAATTGTGCTTTCACCTGGAACGAAATTATGCAAACACCAATTTACAATGCAATCACACAGACCCTTGATACTATAAGCAGCACTTTTTTACAAAAAAAAATTGAAGCTACATGTTTGTTTTACTCAAAAAGCAGCGCATACCAAAATCACTGTTTTCAGCGAGGTGTTTCCATTATTTTGGACAACCCCTGTATATATAATTTTTTTTCATATATGATAAAAAATAATATATATTATATGTATGTGTATATAAAATTATTTGTTCACATGTTTTTACATTACAAGTACCATATATATATATATATATATATATATATATATATATATATATATGTACACACATCAGTGGCGTCACATAGCCATTTGCCTTGGGTGTGCGCTAGAGATGAGCCCGGGCTCGGCTTGCTTTCTTTGATTACATATGTTTGCTGAGCCCGGGCCCGGATTCTTGGAAAATTTTGCTTATCAAGGCTTGCATTTATGCATTATACACTGGCCAAAGATATGGCCCAAGCAAGGATTAGTTTCAAAATCACTAGTTTAAAAAGTTTAGTTCAGTTAATCCACTTCACAATATTAATATGTTTTTAAAAAATACTACGCATAAAGCCAAATGTTCTAAAATGTGGATTTGAAAATGAATAATCAACGTGCCCTTCGACCGTATCAGGGGAATCAGTGATTTTGGTAAAAGCTCAAGAAAAGAAAATCGTTTAGAAACAAAAAATTCCATTCGTTATTTCTTTTTGATTTCTAAATTTACTTTTATTTTGAATAAATTGCATTATAAAACGTACAACGCCGTACAGACATTTGCAAGTGTTTGAAATTTTCACTCTAGAAAACTAATCTTTGCAATATAATTTACATATATGCTAATTGGTAAACGTAGTTTAGAGTGATGTAGTAGAATATGAAAAAAAGCATGTAGAAGATCTGGCTGAACAGTACATAAAAATGTATCCTTCTATACAATTGACAATAGAAAAAGAAATAAAAAAAACCCCAATAGCTTTTCTGGATATAGAAGTTATTAGAGAAAAAAATAGACTACAGTACAGAGTACATCGAAAATCTTCATATATTCCTGTGATGATACCATGCGACTCAGCACACTCATATGCACAATAATGCAATAGTGTGAAGATTTTAATAAAAAGAGCAATCACTCATAGTTCAACAGAATGTTATAAAAGAAAAGAATTGGAATATGTGAATAAGATTGCTGAAACTTATGGTTATCCAAGGCAGCAAGTTAAAAAATGGACACTAGAAGTCCATAATAAAATAAATAGAGGTACAATGTCAAGGAAAAATGAACAATTGAAATATATTGATGCTTTCCCATATCTCAAAGGAGTGTCATCAGAAATTAATAAAATGTGTACTAAATATAACATTCAGCTTGGATGTAAGGTAAATACAATTAAGAATTTAGTGCTAAAAAGCAATGAAAAGATGAATTGTTTGGAGCAAGCAGGAGTATATGCAATACCCATATTGAAGAATCCACCGGTTTCATACATTGGTAGTACCAGAAATAAATTAAAGCATAGATAGCAACATTTAAAAAACTGGCAAAAAAAAAAAAAGAAACTAAAACTGCATTAATTCAATACTGCCTGGAAAACAAGGAATATCCTAAATTTGAAGACATTAGAATAATTAAAAAATGTAAAACAGAAAGACATTTGAGAATGGCTGAATCGGTTCTTATTAAGAAAAATAGATTTATAATATGTAATTCTAATGACCCAAATATACTAAACGATAATTGGTAGGCCTCGATAAAAATGGAACAGAAATTGACCAAAAGAAAGGACAGATGGCGCCATAGGCAAACATCGTAAAATACAATGACAGAGCAGAAGCCCGGAAATGATTGCATCACTTGCTCTGCGGCTGCAGAGTGGACCGGTGGTGATTCGACAGGCCTCCTGAAGACAGCCAGGGACTGGCAGAAAGTACTAGAGGCAGACATAGTCACGAGTGTGGCGCTTACTGTGTCAGTGGTAAGGCATATCGTGTTTCCCATCGAAAACTAAGTAGGGTGAGAGGAAGTGATGAGCCACTGAGTAAATGAATTGAGTGGATGAAATAAGGGCGTTGTAAATAGTGTATATAAAAGGCTGTTTTTAATATGAATGTATAAGTATATATGGATGTTGTGAATAATAAGACCTGGACGGTATTTAATGACCAAGAGAGTGAGTTAGGGTTAAAATGTGTTTGATGAATGACGAGAGGGTTTCTGTATAATGAACGACGAAAGAGTTCTGAATAGAGTTTTAAAGTTTTTAATATGTGCTGAAGATAATGAAAGCTGTCCATATATAAGAAATATGTGAATGTAGTTGTAAGATGTTGGCTCAAAAACAAAAATAGCAAGATTATATGTGAAGACACAGGGAAGAGATAAGACGACCACGAAAGGCCTATCAAGCATTATGACAAGTCAGCCCGAAATATATGTGTGGTAAATGTGCCAAGAAGCGACAACCTTTGGGTGAGTTTCTATTAACGATGTTACTTTTCAAAAAGATAAAAGTCAAATTGCTTAACCTAATTTGATTACAAAATAAAAAGGTTTAAAGCAAACTTGTGCTAGTGTAAAGAAAAAATTTCTTTGCTGTTCTGCCTGTGAATGCACTGCCTTTATTCCTGCTTTGAGCTGCCTTCTTCAAGGCTTTCTGCTTGAATGGGGAACTTATAATGGCATGAAGTTCTGAAAATGGTGATTCTCTTTTTTCTTTCTGACGTTCCTTGGGGGACAACTTGGCCTTCACACTCTCCTTTTCTTCTTCCAGACGGGATATAGTGAGATCACAAATGTGTGTGGAACCCTTTACTAAATAGCAATTGTCAAATTTCTTGTTGTTGGTTACTATTCATTTGAAGTGCTTTTAGTTGCCAATAGCACCTCCCCAACAGTAGCCCTGTTGCTTTGAACTGCTCGAATGCAGAGTGACGATCATTTTAGGAATTCCAGCGTGTGTGATTCAACAGTTAGTGATTAACCAGTGAGGGATTTTTTTTTTATTTAGCACACATAACATCCAATTAATTCGAAGTGCAGTATTAATGATATGCTGAAGCACTCTAGGATTTGGAATGGTTACCAACTCCCAGAGTGCATCAGCACATTTTGGCAAATCATTTTTTGTTAATCATGTACCATGTACCTCAAATGAGGTACATGGTACATGATTAACAAAAATTGATTAACATGATTAACAAAAAAATTTAGCACACATAACATCCAATTAATTCGAAGTGCAGTATTAATGATATGCTGAAGCACTCTAGGATTTGGAATGGTTACCAACTCCCAGAGTGCATCAGCACATTTTGGCAAATCATTTTTTTGTTAATCATGTACCATGTACCTCAAATGATTTGGACATTACATGCTCCAAATACAATTGGAAAAAATCTTTCATAGGTTTATAAGTCACTGTTAAATCTGACACACTGATTCAAGAATATAAACATTGAGTGCATGAATGGGTGACCCAAATATGCATTTTTTTTTTTGGTTGATTTAACGACCAGTGTGAGCAACTCAATGGGCTATAAGCAGTCGCCTGTCCCTAATTTAGGGTCACTGGTTCCAGGGAAGGGAGAGAGCCATTGCCATAAGACATACACAACATCCATGCCTCACTGGCCCATCTCGAATGAATGATCAGAAGGCATCGCTTAGACCACTATGCCACTGGGAGGCATCAAGCGTTCCAGACAGTGAGAGAGAATGACAGAGATATCTGGCTGTTTATATGTATAATATGCTTACCCAGATAGCTCTGTTTATTAAATTGTTAAAAAAGACACATAAATATGGAAAATGAAAAAAGTTAAGTACGCAACAATGTTTAACTCACCTGAACATTCTTCAGTGAAAATTGAAAAATATCACAGTTGTCAACAAGGTGTACCTCTGGTGATTGTGGATGAGAGCTTTGCATAAATGTTTTTGAGGGGGGCATTTTTTTTATCATGGAGTTGCATTTCATGTTTTTTATACTTAAATTTATTAGTAGTATAAACAACCAATTGTTATTTTAAAAAAAGGAAAATTACACTTTGAAATTTTCCCTTTATTTCTTTGACATTTATTTTATGCATTTATATCTGTTTAGAAATGGATCCAAGAATTATCAGACATTTCTAGAGTTACATAGAGAGTGTTGCGTACATATCCTATAAAAGGTCAAGGCCGTCAATACCCCTTTAAGGAAGCTTATAGGTGTCAACACTGCACAAGGCATGTAGGACTTTCCAAGAGGCCAATAAAGAATGCTGGATGCCCTGCTCATCTTAGACTTAAATTAAGCAGGTAAATATTTTTCTTCTTTTGTTTAATATTCTTTTCATGCAGTGAACCCATTCAAATCAAAGCAATCATAATGTCACACCTGAATACATTTTAAGGTACCTTTCAAAAATACAGCAATAGTGGTTTATTTTGGTCCCATGGTATCTTTATTATTTAGACTATTATGTATTACAACAGTATTAATTTTCTGCACAACAGAGTAAGATTAACACATCAGTCTGCATCATCATTGGATCAACTGTCATTCCTATGAAGAGAAGTTGGGCAGGAAAAACCCCCGTCCTTCTTGGCATGCAGTGCTATCTAGGCTTCTTCCATTGGTTATCAATATTTGTCAGAGATGTGACCTTTGTAGGAGATGCAATGTTTTTGGCATGCAAGTGCATCTACACAGATGCATGACAGCTTTATTTTTCCTTAGTTGGATGGTTTTATTTGTCTCCTTTTTTGGTCAGTTTCCTTCAAAATTTTAATGCTCTGAGTTGTAGATTTTTCATATGAATACAAATTGCTTGAGCTAATTTTATTCTTATTTATGCACTTGGTGTTCTGGACTAATCCAGTCTCTCTCTCTCTCTCTCTCTCTCTCTCTCTCTCTCTCTCTCTATCTATCTATCTATCTATCTATCTATCTATCTATCTATCTATCTATCTATCTATCTATCTATCTATCTATCTATCTATCTATCTATCTATCTATCTATCTATCTATCTATCTATCTATCTATCTATCTATCTATCTATCTATCTATCTATCTATCTATCTATCTATCTATCTATCTATCTATCTATCTATCTATCTATCTATCTATCTATCTATCTATCTATCTATCTATCTATCTATCTATCTATCTATCTATCTATCTATCTATCTATCTATCTATCTATCTATCTATCTATCTATCTATCTATCTATCTATCTATCTATCTATCTATCTATCTATCTATCTATCTATCTATCTATCTATCTATCTATCTATCTATCTATCTATCTATCTATCTATCTATCTATCTATCTATCTATCTATCTATCTATCTATCTATCTATCTATCTATCTATCTATCTATCTATCTATCTATCTATCTATCTATCTATCTATCTATCTATCTATCTATCTATCTATCTATCTATCTATCTATCTATCTATCTATCTATCTATCTATCTATCTATCTATCTATCTATCTATCTATCTATCTATCTATCTATCTATCTATCTATCTATCTATCTATCTATCTATCTATCTATCTATCTATCTATCTATCTATCTATCTATCTATCTATCTATCTATCTATCTATCTATCTATCTATCTATCTATCTATCTATCTATCTATCTATCTATCTATCTATCTATCTATCTATCTATCTATCTATCTATCTATCTATCTATCTATCTATCTATCTATCTATCTATCTATCTATCTATCTATCTATCTATCTATCTATCTATCTATCTATCTATCTATCTATCTATCTATCTATCTATCTATCTATCTATCTATCTATCTATCTATCTATCTATCTATCTATCTATCTATCTATCTATCTATCTATCTATCTATCTATCTATCTATCTATCTATCTATCTATCTATCTATCTATCTATCTATCTATCTATCTATCTATCTATCTATCTATCTATCTATCTATCTATCTATCTATCTATCTATCTATCTATCTATCTATCTATCTATCTATCTATCTATCTATCTATCTATCTATCTATCTATCTATCTATCTATCTATCTATCTATCTATCTATCTATCTATCTATCTATCTATCTATCTATCTATCTATCTATCTATCTATCTATCTATCTATCTATCTATCTATCTATCTATCTATCTATCTATCTATCTATCTATCTATCTATCTATCTATCTATCTATCTATCTATCTATCTATCTATCTATCTATCTATCTATCTATCTATCTATCTATCTATCTATCTATCTATCTATCTATCTATCTATCTATCTATCTATCTATCTATCTATCTATCTATCTATCCTTCCTTCCTTCCTTCCTTCCTTCCTTCCTTCCTTCTTCATGGGGGCTAAATGCTTATTGCGTCTTGTAAAGATAGTCTATAACAGGGGTGGAGTACCGGGAAGGTGGGTATAAAAAGGGGGCGAGAAGACATTATGGAAGGTTTTTGTAGATATACATTATACATATATGTGGTGCCGCTCCTACCTGGCATTCCTTTGCAAGGTCTTTAACACACTTTCACTTGCTATTGTTAAATACCTGAACGAGAACCTTACCCTGTTTCAAGACATTGCAGATGCTAGACATTGACAATAGCAAAGAACTAATAAAAATTAGCCCCATGCTTTTTTCCCCCGCTGTCATTGTCCTCCCTTTATCTTTTGTGCTCTCTCTCTATTCTATTTTTTTCTTTCTTTTTCTACTGAAGCTAAATCAATGTAACAAGTATTTTAAATCCAGTTCCGTAGTAAGTTTAATTGTAAAAGAAAATCTGAAAATAAAATGTGTAAAGTTAATCATTTGTGATCTTCGCTACTTTAAAAATAAAAACTTCGTTAGGGTTGTGTGTGTGTGGAGGGGGGGGGGAATCCCCCTGCTGGATCCACAACTGGTCTGTATCATTCTTTCAAGGTTATTACCAAGTTTTTTGAAGGATTTATAGATTTCATGGTTTTAAGCCTTTTAAATATCAGTTTTACAATGTTGTACAGAATAATAATATCAGTATAGTTCATGAAAAAGTGTTTTAGATTTAAAGTACATACTTGCCCATACTGACAACCACAGTAAATAATTATTACCTAGGCTATTCGGATATCAACCTCCAGTGGGCTGTGAAGAAAACAAGCAATGAGAACAAAATATTTTATTGTATACAAAACATACAGGTCTAGACTACTTCTCAACATAGTCACCCCCTAAATTGAGACACTTCTTGTATAGGAGTACGAGTTTTTGTATCCCTGTATGAAAGAAGGTTGCTGCCTGGGAGCTCAGCCATGATTGGATGCCATTCTTCAACTCCTCATTGGCATCAAAGTGCTGCTATCCCAACCAGGTTTTTATGTGGGTGAAGAGGTGATAATCGCTCGGTACCAAGTGTGGACTATACGGAGGGTAGTAGAACACCTCCCATCCAAACTGCTCCTGCAGCTCTCGTGTGTGTGCAGCCAGGGTGGCCACATGTTGTTGAGGAAGAGCACAATGCTTGACATCAGCATTCCTCTCCTTTTATTCTGAACTACCCTGCACAATTTTATTAGTGTTTCTCAGTACCTCTTTGCCATTATTGTAGTTCCTGGTTCCATGAAGTCAGTCAGTCATAAGCACCCCTTTCCAATCCCAGAAAATGGTTGCCATCAGCTTTTCCGTGAAAACTGTTTTTTTTTTTTTTTTTTTTTTACACTTTTTGGACTTACCTGGTTAATATGTCTGCTTCCATTGCTTTGACTGCTCTTTGCATTTGACGTTCACGAATTGAACCCATGTTTCATCACCCATCACGATATGGTCAAGAAATGCATCCCCAACTTTGCTGTAAGCATTTCAAAACTGATCCCATTCTCTGCACTTTGTTCACACTGATAAGCATTTTTGGCACCCATCTAGCACAGAACCTATGGTAACCTAGCCTACCTGTAATGATGTCGTACAGAAAAGTTTGACAAATTTGTGGAAAATCACATGACAACTCTGATGTGACGTCTTTCATGAAGTGAGTCTTTCATGCACTTTTTGGTCAACACTTTGAACAAGTTCACCAGTTACCATCGATCGCCGACCTTGACCCCCTTCACCATGCATGTCTGATTACACATCTCTAAATTTTTTGTTTCACTCTCACACATATCCCTCACTCATAAAGTTTGGACCCTACCCTCTACTCATTCTCTGACGAATTTCTGCGGCAGTTTTTTGTTCAGTGTGAAAAAAATGGATGAGAGTGCAAATTTCACAGCTGGCGGAAACTTCGATTACAGCACACGTTTCCTCATCTGTACAACACTGACAGCTAGTGCCAGATGGCCGATCACATGGCGTGTGGAGAAGACAAGCATCACGTGATGCAATGGTGCATGCACGAGCTTGCTGCTGCTGTACTTACTTCGTGTGGTACATTGCAATGGAGGCTGAACTCCGAATAGCTGTTGTATTTTTCTTCACCACATTTATGCCAAACTCTAATTTTCAAAATGGCTGTCTGGTATAATTTTTTGTTGACCCTAGCAGTACAGGTATATGATTTGTCAAAACCCTGAGCATGATATGTTCTTTCGCTTCTACCATTCACAGGATTCCTTACATGATTAGGATTATATTCTATGTCACATTTTCCAAAGATGAGATGGCAAATTTTGTGAATATGGTATCTGTTTTCAATTCTGGGTAACAGTTTATATTATAGTCACCCATATGTGGACCCAAGCATGCAAAATATGTCAGTACTCCAAACATTTTCTACAAAGTATATATTTTTTTTAAGCAGTAAATTTTCCAAACATTGAAATAATGCATTTTTGTCTAAAATGGACACCTGACCAAGCAGACAGGCACAGAACCTACATTTTGACACAAAAACACCGACATAAGGTCAAAAATTAGCAGTTTTAAAATGGATAAAACTGTAAATAATAAACTTTTCCCACATTTTGTAAAATTTTATAAGAATATTATTCAGGCATATTTTATACTACTGTACGGACCCATTATTTACATTTGCATTATTGACTCCATGGACTACTTGTTTGGCTGTGGCAGCCATGTTGTTTTTTAAGTGTGAGTCCATAGAGCAACTGATCATTAAGTATTTCAAAGGAATATCACCGTATGTGATTCAACAGGGACATATTAACCAGTGCAGGATAATTTTTTTAACATATATCCTCTGATTCATATGAAGTGGAGGCTTACAACAAGCTGTTTTGCATATGTATACTAAAAACAGCTGCCACTACACATGATAAACCAGCATGTCCTTCTTTATAATTTAGCATGTTCAATGAATCAGGTTACATGCTCTAAATAAAAACATCACTGATTAATGGTTGCTGCAACCAGCCAACCAAAATTCAGCAGAATGGTTAACTCTTGCAGCAACACACTGATTTCTCCTGTGTGGTGACATTCAAATGTCAGTTCCAGAAAGCCTTCCATTTCCTTGACTTCTACATCATTGCAGGGTGGTTCCCTATTTCACATAAGGAATGTTGTGACAACCTCTCTAGCAGGCTTCTTGTGCATTTGTCCGTACAATCTCCTGTAGTACGTTTGGGTAGAGCAGGAGGGTCAGTACTCCATATCTCAACCTATGTTGACATGATGAGTCGATAGCTGTGGTGTACACAGCTCCTGTGTACTCACAAGGGAAGCCTTTCAACAGTCACTCTTCGAAATTGAAGAAACGTGGCCAGGAGATAGTACAAATGGCAAAAACCAATTGGTGTATTTCCGTTTTCGCCCAAATGAACTCACAAAGGTGAACGAGTGTTTTAACTGACAAGGGAAGCCTTTCAACTGTCACTCTCCAAAGTAGAAGAAACGTGGCCAGGAGATAGTACTAAGGGCAAAAACCAATGGGTGTATTTCCGTTTTGGCCCAAATGAACTGACAAAGGTGAACGAGTGGTCTGAAAATGGCCTTGGAGCATAAGTGGAGAAACTCATCAAACTTATCAATGAACAATTAATGGCAGTCAGAAAAAATCAAGAACATGTTGTTATATCTGTGGATAAAAATCAGACACTGTGAAAATGATGACTCTTCTTTTGATAATGTTCAACGTATTTGTTTTTCAGATATCAATGACAATTTTCTGTACTGTGATAACTTTAGGATCTGGTGTTGTTCTCATTGTTCCAAATTACTTTGCTTCGGCCATGTGTTCAATGCCACAAATGTTCATTTGCACCTGTAATAAAGGTTTTTGTTGCTTTTTATATGACATGAGCTTTTTTTGAATCGTGGGAGCATAGCAGACATTTGAGGTTACATATCTCGCACCACAACACATGTTAGATGATTTTTCACACTTGTGCTCTAAGACCATTTTCAGACCTCTCGTTCACCTTTGTCAGTTCATTTGGGCCAAAACGGAGATAGACCCACTGGTTTTTGCCCTTAGTACTTACTATCTCCTGGGCATGTTTCTTTAATTTTGGAGAGTGACAGTTGAAAGGCTTCCCTTGTCAGAATAACTGGAAAAGGGACACACACGAGACCAAGTAACTCATTTCCAATCATTCAAAGCCAATGTTCTTTCGCCCAGTTTAGATGTGGAGTCCTGTGATGTGACGTTAGCAATGGGACTGTAGCAACTGTAGTAGTTAGGCTGCTCCTATAACCTATTACATTTAATGATAACCTGATGGTCTTCTTCGAGGCGTTCTGTGCATCTTTTTCGTTTAAGTAGCTCTAGTCAAATATAATAACTGAACCAGCTAGTCATGATTGTACTGTATTAGAGTGAACTCGTGTAATTGTATCTGTATTAGAGTGAACTCATGCATTTTTCATACATATTTTTCATATGTATGAAAAATGCTTTTTTGTATATTAATTATTTCAACATATTTCTATTTTCAATCATTTTTATCCTTTGTATGTTTTCCTGTTTTGTGACATTTTAAAAATTGTTTTTTTTAACATAAAAACTTTGCATAATTTTAATCTCTGTTTGTACCAAGAGTACAAAATATGCCAATGAATCAAAAACTTCTCAAACTTCTAGTCCTTAGTTCTTGATTGAGTGCACCTTTGTATTTTTTAATGTGTGCTTATTTTTCTTCTATATAATTCTTTTGTATTTTACTTGCAGGGTATTTGACATGTCTGACCCATCAAAGTATCCCTGTATTGTAGAATTTATGAATGAACACAACCATGCATTGTCATCTGCTGCAGCACTGAGATACCGTCCCATCAGCGAGTCCACAAAGGCCACATTTACAGAGCTTTTTCACAGAGGGCACACTGCTGCTACTGCATATGCAACTTACTGTGCTGACTTGTTGGAGGAACTGGGTGGTAGCTTTGCTACCATGAGTGCTTACACAGCAAAATTTCCCACAAAAGATGATGTCTACAACATGTGGAAAACAGAATTTACTGCAAAATATGGAAGCCTTTCTGAAAATGAGAAACTCATTTCCAATCATCCAATGCCAATGTTCTTTCGCCCAGTTTAGATGTGGAGTCCTGTGATGTGAAATTAGCAATGGAACTGTAGGGAATGTGGTAGTTAGGCTGCTCCTATAACCTATTGCATTTAATGATCACCTGATGGTCTTCATCGAGGAATTCTGGGCATCTTTTTGGTTTAAGTAGCTCTAGTCAAATATAATAACTGAACCAGCTAGTCATGATTGTACTGTATTAGAGTGAACTCGTGTAATCATATCTGTATTAGAGTGAACTCATGCATTTTTCATACATATTTTTCATATGTATGAAAAATGCTTTTTTGCATATTAATTATTTCAACATATTTCTATTTTCACTCATTCTTATCCTTTGTATGTTTTCCTGTTTTGTGACATTTTAAAAATTGTTTTTTTTTTTTAACATAAAAACTTTGCATAATTTTAATCTCTGTTTGTACCAAGAGTACAAAATATGCCAATGAATCAAAAACTTCTCAAACTTCTAGTCCTTAGTTCTTGATTGAGTGCACCTTTGTATTTTTTAATGTGTGCTTATTTTTCTTCTATATAATTCTTTTGTATTTTACTTGCAGGGTATTTGACATGTCTGACCCATCAAAGTATCCCTGTATTGTAGAATTTATGAATGAACACAACCATGCATTGTCATCTGCCGCAGCACTCAGATACCGTCCTATCAGCGAGTCCACAAAGGCCACATTTGCAGAGCTTTTTCACAGAGAGCACACTGCTGCTACTGCATATGCAACTTACTGTGCTGACTTGTTGGAGGAACTGGGTGATAGCTTTGCTACCATGATTGCTTACACAGCAAAATTTCCCACAAAAGATGATGTCTACAACATGTGAAAAACAGAATTTACTGCAAAATATGGAAGCCTTTCTGAAAATGAGAAACTCATTTCCAATCATCCAATGCCAATGTTCTTTCGCCCAGTTTAGATGTGGAGTCCTGTGATGTGAAATTAGCAATGGAACTGTAGGGAATGTGGTAGTTAGGCTGCTCCTATAACCTATTACATTTAATCACCTGATGGTCTTCATCGAGGCATTCTGGGCATCTTTTTGGTTTAAGTAGCTCTAGTCAAATATAATAACTGAACCAGCTAGTCATGATTGTACTGTATTAGAGTGAACTTGTGTAATGATATCTGTATTAGTGTGAACTCATGCATTTTTCATATGTATGAAGAATGCTTTTTTGCATATTAATTATTTCAACATATTTCTATTTTCACTCATTTTTATCCTTTGTATGTTTTCCTGTTTTGTGACATTTTAAAAATTGTTTTTTTTTTAACATAAAAACTTTGCATAATTTTAATTTCTGTTTGTACCAAGAATGCAAAATATGCCAATGAATCAAAAACTTCTCAAACTTCTAGTCCTTAGTTCTTGATTGAGTGCACCTTTGTATTTTTTAATGTGTGCTTATTTTTCTTCTATATAATTCTTTTATATTTTACTTGCAGGGTATTTGACATGTCTGACCCATCAAAGTATCCCTGTATTGTAGAATTTATGAATGAACACAACCATGCATTGTCATCTGCCGCAGCACTCAGATACCGTCCTATCAGCGAGTCCACAAAGGCCACATTTGCAGAGCTTTTTCACAGAGGGCACACTGCTGCTACTGCACATTAAACTTACTGTGCTGACTTGTTGGAGGAACTGGGTGATAGCTTTGCTACCATGAGTGCTTACACAGCAAAATTTCCCACAAAAGATGATGTCTATAACATGTGGAAAACAGAATTTACTGGAAAATATGGAAGCCTTTCTGAAAATGAGAAACTAATTTCCAATCATCCAATGCCAATGTTCTTTCGCCCAGTTTAGATGTGGAGTCCTGTGATGTGAAATTAGCAAGGAACTGTAGGGAATGTGGTAGTTAGGCTGCTCCTATAACCTATTGCATTTAATGATCACCTGATGGTCTTCATCGAGGCATTCTGGACATCTTTTTAGTTTAAGTAGTTCTAGTCAAATATAATAACTGAACCAGCTAGTCATGATTGTACTGTATTAGAGTGAACTCGTGTAATCATATCTGTATTAGAGTGAACTCATGCATTTTTCATACATATTTTTCATATGTATGAAAAATGCTTTTTTGCATATTAATTATTTCAACATGTATTAGAGTGAACTCGTGCATTTTTCATATGTATGAAAAATGCTTTTTTGCATATTAATTATTTCAACATATTTCTATTTTCACTCATTTTTATCCTTTGTATGTTTTCCTGTTTTGTGACATTTTAAAAATTGTTTTTTTTTTAACATAAAAACTTTGCATAATTTTAATCTCTGTTTGTACCAAGAGTACAAAATATGCCAAAGAATCAAAAACTTCTCAAACTTCTAGTCCTTAGTTCTTGATTGAGTGCACCTTTGTTTTTTTTTAATGTGCACTTATTTTTCTTCTATATAGTTCTTTTGTATTTTACTTGCAGGGTATTTGACTTATCTGACCCATCAAAGTATCCCTATATTGTAGAATTTATGAATGAACACAACCATGCATTGTCATCTGCCGCAGCACTGAGATACCGCCCCATCAGCGAGTCCACAAAGGCCACATTTACAGAGCTTTTTCACAGGGGGCACACTGCTGCTACTGCATATGCAACTTACTGTGCTGATTTGTTGGAGGAACTGGGTGATAGCTATGCTACCATGAGTGCTTACACAGCAAAATTTCCCCAAAAAAATGATGTCTACAACATGTGGAAAACAGAATTTACTGCAAAATATGGAAGCCTTTCTGTAAATGACATGCTAACAACACTGAATACTCGCCTTGAAGAGTTAGAAACGCGTGGTCAGCAGGCAAAATTTTCTGTAATTGGCCCCTCTTTATATGTTGTTAGTTTGGTCACAACAGTAATGCAAAGTGCCCATACTACTGAGGCAGTAAAAGAATCCTTTTTGTAGATGCAACTGGAAACTATGATGTTCAAAATCATCGTGTCTGTTATTTTGTTACATATTCAACTGCATTTGGAGGCTTGCCTCTAGGCTGCATTATATCAAACAGCTTAACATATGATGCATTTAAAGCAGGCATGAATATTTTTCTTCAGGATTTAAAAAAATGTCTTTTCTACATCTCCAGCAGTGATAATGAAAGATGATGACTTTGCAGAATGGCGAGTTTTGAAACACTGTTTTCCAACTTCTACACTGTTGCTCTGTTCATTTCATGTTTTGAAAGCATGCTGGGGATGGCTGTTAAAGCAGTCAAATGGTATACCAAAAGAACAGCGACAAGAACTTTATTGCTATTTTAAAAGTATGATGTATGCTGAAGATGACAATGAGTTCCAGAGAAAACATGGAGAAATTCAGATACTTAGCAGGAAATATCCTAAATTTCTGGAGTATGTCAGTAATTTAACCAGCAGAAAAGATGAGTGGGCAATGTGTAGTAGGAATAATCTGCTCACTAGAGGATATGATACTAACAACACTATAGAAGTAATATTTGCACTTTTGAACTTCACTTTTAGTTGGTAAAGTTCGATGAACACTTACCGCACGTGGGGCTTGGCTTTCAATTCTTATTTCCGTTATGTGGATGCGGCATGGGGGTTTTTCATTTGGCCACGGGTCCACTTCTTTTTTTTTTTCCGTTGGAATTTATTTTGCCTCATCACCAAATGAGTTTTTTTTCGTTTGCTGCATCCTCATTTACTCCAATACTTATTCATAACCCTAGGAAAAAAAGGAAAAAAACTCATTTGGTGATGAGGCAAAATAAATTCCAACGGGAAAAAAAAAAAGAAGTGGACCCGTGGCCAAATGAAAAACCCCCATGCCGCATCCACATAACGGAAATAAGAATTGAAAGCCAAGCCCCACGTGCGGTAAGTGTTCATCGAACTTTACCAACTAAAAGTGAAGTTCAAAAATGCAAATGCATTAATGCACGTTAAAAATATAACCTCCAATATCGGAAGTAAATTGAAAAAGAAGTAATATTTAGTCTTTTAAAGGATATTCCGTTGGAGCGCACGAAGACATTCAATTTAGTTTAACTAGTAGACTACATAGCAACATCATTTGAAAAGTACTACATCCAAAGGTTACTGGACACTGCTCACAAATGGTTGAACTCGAAAACATTAAAGAAATTGTGCCCAGACCGAAGTACTGTGTCCCCTGATTTTGTTTCACACTGTACTGATAATTTATTTGTATTCTGTACAGAGTGAGCATTCTGACCCAATTTACACTGTAAATATGAGTATTGGCTGACAGGCTGACAAATCTGGTTGCTTATGCAAGCACCAAATAGCTGTCATTGAAAAGTATGACATCATGTCTGCAGTCAATTGCCTTACAACTGAGGCCAGGCAGAAATTGTTTTGGATTGCCACAGCAAATAATATGCCCCAAGATTATTTTCAGCCACTGCTAGTAATAAATAATCAGCAATATCCTATGGAAGTTGAACATACACCTGACATACAAAGCAGTGGTACTTCAACAATGGAAACTTACAATGTAGCTGCAGTTTAAAGTAGTGCTTATGCTACTACAGTGATGGCACTGTGATTGACCAGGTGAGTGAGTTTGTGTATTTAGGAAGCATGTTTGACAGAGAGAACAAATTGGATGGTGAAATTAGTAGACGAGTGAATTCTTCATTGAATGTCATAGCTGCTCTGGGAGGTTTTCATAGGAATGATGGGTTCTCTAGAGAGTCCCGCACGGCTGTGTATGAAAGTGTAATTGTTCCTACTCTGATTTATGGCAGTGAAACCTGGGTACTGCAGAAGAAACATAGGAGTCGTTTGTGTGCTGGAGAAATGAGTTACTTACAGGGGGTTTGTGGCAAGATACGGTCTGATTGTGTGAGGAATGAAAATGTGTTGGAGTTGTGTGATGTGAAGCAAAATGTTTTTAGCAAGGTGGAGACCAATATGCTTCGTTGGTTTGGCCATGTTGAAAGAATTAGTGGTGAGATGCTTACTAAGAAAATCTTTTTAGCCCAATTGGCAGGAAGGAAAGGCAGAGGAAGGCTAAGGAAGACATGGGTGGATCAGATTCAGGAGTGTCTGCATGAGAAAAAGATTCTGAGTATGAAGTATAGAAGATCTTATGTACTGCGTGTGATGGATGTGAGTGAAGCCCGAGTTGTATGTCAAGATCGCTGTAAATGGAGAAGTTTGATACGACAACAGTAAGTAAAAATATCTTCTAGTTTGTATTTCTTTTTGGAGCTAACCTCTGAATCTCAGAGAACAGCTTAGTGATATGTATGTATGTATGTATGTATAATTGTGTCACAACTACAGCTGTAGTTCATTGCATAGTAATTATGTATCTTTATTTATTGTTTAGAAAAATAATTATTATTCTGCATTAAAAATTTCTCAAGTTATTAGTGTTACAAAATACCATTAATTAATTAAAATTAATTAGCTGCAGATTTTCTAACTTTTTTTAACAAATATTACTAATTAGATGCTTAACTTCTTGTGTTCTAATTTTGAAAAGATATAGCATAAAATGAACAAAATATTCTTTAGGGTGTCCACCCACCTTAAGTGATTTCTGTTTTGCTGCGTAAGAAGTTATGTCTGATTAATTTTGTTTTTTAATTACAGCCATAGCTGATGCAAATGATGTGAAGGGCAAAATACCATCTACAGGATTTCATGATGTCCAGTTTAATGAACAGGTAATTTTTATGCAATTCATTAAACATTTTGTTTTGGCTAGTGCATTCATATTCTCCAAGTTACACTATCTTTTATCTAAAATAGTGAAAGCTATCATGCATTCATGGTCCTCAAACTGAAAGTTCTTTCACCATGATGGATAAAATTGTCATCCAAGGGATTTGTGAAGCCTACTGTCGTAGCTGATGGTGATGTTGAGCTTAATTTTTCAAAAAAGAAAAATCAGAAAGGACACACAACTAGCAATTGGAGTAAAAACAAGAATGTATTTAAGTGAAATCATTTTTAACAAAAATGAACTTTCTATGTTCTATACATCTGTCGGAAAATTTTACGTTGAAGAATGTTCTTATATTCAAGAAAAGATACTGATCTATGATGAATTCTTAAAACATGCAGAAGTAGCAGATCCTTCACTTAAAGCCAAAACATCATTTACTTCTGTATTATACACAGGCAAGCGCTTTCCATTTATAATAACTGAAAATGAACTTGATATACTGGAAGCGGAATTGCTTGTTATCAAGTTGACAAATTAGAGACCATAGCAGAAACAGATAGAATAGATGTCAGTTGGTCAGAAATATCAAAATTAAGAGGCTGTAATGGAGCTGTTAAGTATACTATTCTCTTGAAAGTAACGTTTGCAATACTTGTAGTTCCACACTTGAATGCTGTGAGTGAGAGAGGTTTTAGTTTAGTGCGAAAAAATCTAGCTTGTTTCCAACTTAAAATAGCTTATTTCCAAAAGGCATTAAGTCAAAAATTAGCAAAATTGACTTTTCAATGCGAGAGTTGGTAGCACATCTATGGGAATCACATAGAGATTATTGGTAAAAAGTATTGGAGATTATTGGTAAAAATTATCTTTTCTTAAAATTTACTAATAAACCATAAATTAAAAATTCATGTTTTCTGAAGAATCGTAAAAAATGACTTACAGCCTTTTGGAAATAAGCTCTTCATTTCTTCATTTATGGTTTAGAAACTGTAGAAGCACTTCTTATTGCAAAAATGAATATGTTATCCTCTGGGCAAGTGTGTTATGAAAAAACATTTTCTGCTGAGGAACTCAAATCTGCAAATCAATGTAGAGCCAAATCACTAAAGAAAGCTGCTTAATCAATTTTTTGTTGTGTAAAAAAAAATGTATCGGGCATATGTGTATATTATTTTCCATGTGAAAAATTTGGAATATTTTGATACAGATTTTCATGTATATAAATGAATAAGTAAGTAAAAAATACTAATTAAATTAAATGAGTAATACCATGTTTTCCTCGGTAAAAATTATTCTTTTTGGTATGACTACTGAGACATGGCCCAAACTACCGAAAATTTGTATGAGTACTACTGAAAATATTTAAAACAGGTTGGCATCTCTGGAAAAGACAAAACCATCTGGTGATCCTAAATACCCACTGGTTATCAAGGTGGTGAAAGCAGCATTATCGTTATCGCATGGTAGTGCGGACATAGAAAGAGGGTTTTCAAAATCTGGACACATTTTGACTGATGAAAGGGCCAGAATGTCGGAGAGAGCTTTGAATGCCCACCTGCTGGTCAAAGAAACATTATATCATGTATACAAAAACAAGATATACCATGTTAATATCACTGGGAACTTTTACAGATGGCAAGAGCAGTTCATGTTCATTACAGGCAATATTGTGATGAACAGCGTGCCATTAAAGAGAAGGAGCAAAAGAAAAAAAAAAAAGAATGAAAGGGAAAAGGCAGAGGAGCTAGAAAAATTGAAGTAGACAATGAAAAGGATAGTATACAAGAGAAGAAAGCAAAACTGAAAAAGCTGAGACAAGAACAGAACGAAAAGAGGATGATTGCTCAAACGTTGCTAAGTGATGCAACCAAACAGATTAAGGAGTCTGCTGAGAAAATGGACATGGTGGGATTCAACATGGCACATCTCATGCTAGAAGGAGTGCAGAAAGCAGTGGAAGAAGAGGACAAGAAAAAAAGCAGGCAGATGCAGTGCAGAAAACCGTTGAGAAATGAAAAAGTTCGTTAACTTCTTTTTTCAACAAAAAACCAAAGATAAAGTAAAGACAAGTTGTACCTTACAGTAATTATGTTTTATTCTCATAATGATTATTTTATGTATGATTTTTAATATGGTTTGTTGTTTTATTATCTGCAGTACTCTATTATTTTTAAAAAGGAATATTTTTCTGCCTTAAATTTTATAGGACAATAATGAAAATATTGTCCTGTATTCATAAAAATAATTTTTTTTTCGATAAAAATGTGTACAATGGCTTGCCCCAGGAGCAGAATTATGTTCAGTGTTCTGCAACATGACTTCCAAAAATTGTAATTGTTCTTCGGGCAAAGCACAAAACACTTTGAACAAATTTCATAAAAAAAAAAAAAAAAAAAAAATTAAGTGAATAAATCACAGTAAAACAAACATTAAAAAACTACTTACCATCAGTTGAAACCCCTTGTTAAATATAAAAATACATAAAAACATGTTATTTAAATAGAATAAATTTATTTAGAACCAGGGTATTTGGAATTCGATATTTTGTCAATAACTTTTAAGTTAAATAGTGTGCCACTGATGCAGATGAATTTATTTACAAAGTGGCTGTGGTAATTTGGTCCATACATTGAAACTAGGGTCAGCTTTCAGTATTTTTTGGACTGATTTATGTCCAAATTGTGCTCTGTTTGACATTATAAACATTCATTTATCATTTGTTCCAACTATAACATCATCTTTGTCATTAAATTAGTATTGGATCTTTTACTTATACAATATGTCAATTGTTGAACCCCAGGATTCACAAATTGCCTCTGAGACAGGCAGAGAAGGAATAAAAACAGCAAACTTAATAAATTTTGTAATCTCTGCTTTCATTTCATTTAGAGCTTGTTTTAAGAGAGCTTTAATCTAGAAAAACTGTTCCACTTGTCCTACTTTCTTACATATTTCTATAGGTCCAAGTGACAAAAACAGTATTCCCAAAGAATAAATCTTTTTTTTCTTCCTTTAAAAATTCAATGAAATTGGAAAGATCTTCCAATTCTTTCTTCTGCTTAGAACTGACACAAATTCTTGGAAATATTCAAATACAATTTGTATTAATTATTCAAAATTCAATAAAATACCTGCTCTTCTTATAATTATGTCAACAATTTCCTCATTTTCAAAATATAAACTGTATTATTCTAATAGATCAGCTATGTAGCCTGTTATCTTCTGAATATCACAACATAAGGCAGCTATTTCAGAGTTATTCTGAGTGGAGCACAGTTTTTTTTAACTTTCGCTCAATCAGATTTCCATTTTCGGAAATTTCTCCTCCATTTTAAAGCATTTTTAAACACAATCATTTATTGAACAAAATCATATTATACATTAATACTGAACAGAGAGAATCGCGAGAAAAAAATGTATGATTACGGGAGAAATCGTCATTCCGCCCGGCTTCCATTTTTGAATGTTTTGAAAGACGGAATTCCGTTTACAGCTGGAAAAAGTCATCCCTCACCCCACCTTGCAATTCTTAATTCTCTTCACTCTTGAGAATAGCGCAAATGATGACAACAAAGGCAAAATGTCCCAAATCCGCGAGAGAAACTCATGCCTAAAAATCACAAGGAAATTTTCGCTTCGTCGAATTTATGTTTTCGGAAAATTGTTGCCTACAGTTTGAAGCTGAAATAAAAACATTTATGCAATAGACTGATATTTAGCAACAATACTGGGCAGAGGCAACTTCGCAAGAAGAAGAAATAACAATTACGGGAAAATTTTTTAAGTTTTGAAGAACCGAATATTGTTTCCTGACAGGAAACGACACCCGCGCACACACACACATTAATCCCCTCCCCAAATTCTCTTCAGTTTTGTATCGATCCCAAATAATGAAAAACGCGGAATTCTGTGAACGAATCTTGTGCCTGATTTGTAACAGTTGGCAACATGCAAAATGAATTGTCTGGGCCGCTACGTATGGAAGCCGATTAACGTGTCCATAAAATTAATTATTCACGACGTATCTGACCGTAATATTCATACCTCAGAGAAGTATTCGTTTTTAACGCACATAATTTTATGAAGGATACGTTTTTAAAGTGTGAGTTTTGCGAGTGGTCAATATACAGACCCAGATTATATATACACTGAAGAGCAATTAAATTAGAGAAGCTGGCGTTATGCAAATGTGGCACTGTGAGCTGCCCTGTAAACAGAAACGACATGATGTATGCAGCGATCCGACAATATAAGGAGTGATGCGACGGAAATCAGTAAGAGTCGGGCGCAGTATGGGTAAGATGAAGGATCTAAGCGCATTTGATCGTGGGCAAATTGTTGGGGCCCGACGAATAGGTCACTCCATCTCGGAAGTCGTGCAGGCACTGGGATTTTCACGAGCCACTGTTTCACGGGTGCACCATGAGTACATCGAATCCGGTAAAACCATCCCTGCAAGGGCCAACTGCCGTGGACAACAGCGTGTGGATGAGCAGGGTAATCATCGGCTAGCTCACATTGAAACAGCAGATAAACGGGCCACAGTGCAAAAAATCACTCAGCAATGTAACGCAGGTGCACAAAAACGTGTAAGCAGCCACACCATCCAGAACCATCTCCTCGCTATGGGGTACAGAAGCCATCGTTCCACGAGGGTACCGTTGCTGACCGCACATCATAGGGTGCAAAGATTAGCATGGGCGCGGGAACATCGCCACTGGACCCTAGACATGTGGAAAAATGTTGCCTGGATTGATGAGTCGAGATTCACGTTGGTACATGCGGATGGCAGGATACGAGTACGGCACAAACCACATGAAGCAATGGATCCAGCAGGGTACTCTTCAAGCTGGTGGGGAGTAGCATTCTCATCTGGGGACTGTTTACGTGAACTGAAATGGGACCCCTGGTATGTGTGACATCGTCCCTCACAGGTCAACGTTACTGGGATATCCTGGACGGCCATTTGCTCCCGTTTGTGCGTCTTCAACATCCCACTGGGGACCTCATCCTGCAACAAGATAATGCACTGTGCCATCGCTCTTGAATTGTATCCGAATGGTTGGATGAACACTCCACTGACGTGACCTCATTTCCTTGGCCAGCTAGGTCCCCTGACCTCAATCCCTTCAAGCACATCTGGGATGCCATCGAGAGAGATGTTCAAGGCTCTGACCCCCTCCATCAAATCTTCGCAAACTGTGGGAGCTTATTCAGGGGTCGTGGATCCGAATGTCTTCCCAACGCTTCCGGTGTCTTGTCGAGTCCATGCCGAGACGAATCGCCGCCGTCATCAGGGCGAAAGGTGGTGCTACACGTTACTAGACAGGTATCTCTAATTCAATTGCTCTTCAGGTGTATATATATATATATAGGGATGTAAGGTCAGGTGATGTGTAACATCACAGCCTCTCCTTGACAAATGTCAACCCCGCCTTCTCATGGTGCATCCTGTTTCTACTAAAGAGGCTCTGACGACCGCCAATAGCGATATAACTATACCATAGGGATTAGAGGAAATGCTATCCCATACTTACCAACCCGCTTGGCCAACGTGGTGAGTTATGGCCAAACACCTCCAAAATGACTCCACAACTTAAATCTTGGCCCTCAGTCTCCCGCAGCTGGAATGTACCTGGCCAAGGCAGCGGCCAGTGCGACATGAAGGCAGAGGGTGCTAAGAATCCCCGGAGAACCGGACTAGGCTGCCATCTGATGCTGACCTTGGCTACGTATAATGGACGCTCCCTATCTTCTGATTCAAGGCTTCTTGAATTGGAAGAGGAACTACAAAGGATCAAGTGGGACATCGTCGGGCTAAGTGAGGTAAGGAGAAAAGGAGAAGATATCATTGAACTGAAAAGTGGACACCTCTTCTACTATCATGGGACAGATACTGGCAGAACTAGTGGTGTTGGATTTATAATAAACAAGAAACTGAAGGATAAAGTTGTAGAAGTTGAAAGTTCCTCTGACAGAGCTGCACGTCTCGTTATCCAACTCTCGAGAAGATACCAGGCTCAGATTATTCAAACTTATGCACCCACCACAAGTCATCCTAAAGAAGAAATTGAAGAATTTTATGAGGAAATTCGTCATCTAAATAATAAAGGTAAGTAGCACTTGAAGATAATTATGGGAGATTTCAATGCAAAAATAGGGCAACAGCACAGAATGAAACTTCAGTAGGTAAATTCGGTCACGGCAACAGAAACCAGTGTGGAAATACTCTTGTTGAGTTTGCAGAGGCAGAAGGGTTTTTCATCTTGAACTCCTTTTTCAAGAAAAAGCCACACAGGAAATGGACATGGAGACATCCAAATAGGACGACAAGTGAAATTGATTTTATTATGTGTAACAAAATATTTGTCATAGAAGACTGCAGTGTGCTAAACAAGTTCAACACAGGTAGTGACCATAGATTGGTGAGATGTAAGATGCACCTCAACACTAAACTCGAACGTGGCAAGCTCATAAGACAAACAAAATGTACTGACATAACCAACCTTAAAAAACACCATAATACCTTCAAGTTGGAACTGAAGAACAGATTCTCTGCTTTAGAAGGCCTAACATCGGAAGAAGTGGATATTTCTGAAGTTAACAGAAAAGTAACCAAAGCTCTTATGGAAACAGCAACAAAATTAGCTGGGTCTAAGAACAAGTTGCATGCGAACAAATTATCAGGAAAAACCAAAATGTTGATGCAAAAAAGAAAAGAGATGAGGACAACTAAAGAAGATGTGACTTCCAAAGTGGAATATATAGAGCTATGCAAGACAGTACGAAAAAGTATCACTGAAGACGTAAGGAAATTCAACTGTGAACTAGTGAGGAAAGCAATTGAAAACAACCAAAGCCTAAAGATAGCAAAGGGACATCTTAGTAAGGGAAGAAAACAGATTATGGCACTGAGAAAAGAAGATGGTTCTATAACAAGAAATAGAGGCGAAATTTTGACAAGAGTGAAAGATTTCTACTCCAAATTATATGAAAGGGATGATACATGTACTCCAGATATCATGAAAGGTACCAGTACCAGAGTTCTTCCAGTCTTCCCAGCAGAAGTTGCACATGCAATCAAGAACATGAAGCGGGGAAAAGCTCTAGGAGAAGATGGAATTACTGTAGACATCATACAAGAAGCAAGTGGAGAAATCGAAACAGTATTTGCCCAAATTTTCACTCGGTGCCTTAATGAAGAGAAGATTCCTGAGGATTGGAACAACGCTACAATGATCCTGCTACATAAGAAAGGTGACATTGAGGATCTCAGGAACTACAGACCTATCAGCCTCCTATCAGTGGTTTATAAAATCTTCACTAAAGTTCTTTCACACCGCTTGAAGGTAACACTGAACATGGCTCAACCGAGAGAACAAGCTGGATTCAGTAGTGGCTACAGCACAATAGATCATATCCATGTACTGAGAGAACTAATTGAAAGAGCGAGGGAATATGAACTTCCATTGTGCATGGCTTTTATCGATTATGAAAAAGCCTTTGATTCGGTGAAACCATCAGCAGTTACAATGGCTCTGAAATCCTGCGGTATTGAAGATGCATACATTAATATTATTAATAACATCTATGAAAATGCAAGTGCAAAGATTCGGCTGTTTGAAAATACAACACAAATAAAAATTGGAAAGGGTGTGAGACAAAGTGACACCATATCTCCGAAGCTCTTTAATGACACATTGGAAAATGTCTTTCAATCAGTGAACTGGGAAAACAAAGGGATAAAGATTAATGGAGATTATCTAACCCACCTTCGTTTTGCTGATGACGTAGTCATTTTTGCAATTACCCTATCAGAGCTGCAGAGTATGATCCAGGAACTTGCTGACAAGAGTAAAGAAGTGGAATTAAAAATGAACTTTCAGAAGACAAAAGTGATGTTCAATGCTTTTCAAGAAATGAAGATTTATCGATAGATGGGGAAAAGCTGGAGATAACAGACACGTACGTTTATCTTGGACAGCAGATATCAAGTGAGGGTCACATTGATGAAGAAATTAATCGGCGTACAAAACTTGCGTGGAGAGCTTTTGGAAGAAACAGCATAATTTTCAAGAGCAATATGCCATTATGTCTTAAAAGAAAAGTGTTTGATCAATGCATCCTTCCAGTGCTTACGTATGGTGCAGAGACGTGGACCTTAACTAAAAGAGACATACAAAGGCTGCAGACAACTCAAACAAGCATGGAGAGGTGCATGCTTGGTGTAACCAGGAGAGATAAGAAGAGGAACTCGTGGATCCGAAAAATGACAAGAGTGGAAGACATCATGATCAGAGTTAAATCCCTGAAATGGCAATGGGCTGGACATACTGCCAGAAGGACAGACCATCGATGGACAGCCGAAATTTTAGATTGGATTCCAAGGGACAGGAAAAGACCCAGAAAAAGACCACATGGGAGATGTGTGGATGAAATTCGAAAGTATGCAGGAGTGACATGGAGGAGACTGGCACAAGACAGACCGTTGTGGAGGAAACTTAGGGAGACCTTCGTCCAGCAGCGGATTGATAATGGTTGATGATGATGATGGTATATATATATATATATATATATATATATATATTTCCTTAAAATTTTCTAAGGAAGAAGACTTCTTCCTAGCAACTTTACTTCGGCGGGAGTTTAAAACTTTGGGCGGGAATCCCGCGATCCGGCATGTTCTGCTGTTGTTGACTTGAGGTGATTTTTTCCAAGATGGACACCTAACACTCTCCCCAGCAATATGTACTTTAACATGGCTTGGTGCCTCCGACTTTCACAACATCTCCCACTTTCACATCTCCCACTTTCACAACATACTAGCAGGGAAATCTAAAAGGGTCCTTCAAAAAGCGCAGGGAGAAACAATCAGCTAGCCTCCCAAAGGGTAGGGGTGGGTGGATGGATGGATGTGTGGGGGATGGTGAGGGATTCTCTGGTGCTCCAGGAAGAAGATCGGGAAGTGTAGACAAGAGGAGTTACCGGCAAGTCGAACTCGCGAGCGAGCGCATTGAATTGAATCCATTTTTTACTGTTTCTCACGTTCGATAAGAAAAGTTGGAAAACAGTGTCCTGATACTTCTGTATGTGTATCCCATGTACTAAATTGTAAACAATGAACATCAAATTAACTCCTTTTCTTTGTTCCTTGCTGCAAATCAATTTGCACCTTCTTCTTGCTTGCTGAACTTCAAGAATTTTAATTCCTTCTGCAATTGCTCACTTGTATTCTACAATTACTTGAAGAATAAAAATTTGGCCGCGCCGTCAAAGCGCTGGCTTATGGCCATTCATCCAAGAAGGGTCCGAGTTCGAATCCCAGTTGGGCATGGATGATGTGTTTGTCTTATGGCACTCGTTCTCTCCCTTCCCTGGAACCAGTGACTAAATGAGGGACGGGCGACTGCTTATAGCCCATTGAGTTGCTCACGGTGGTCGTTAAACCTTCAATAAAAAATAAATAAATGACCGAATAAAAGTTGTAAGTCATATAAGAAGTAGAAATAAGTGAAAGTTAAATACCTTAAAAAAAAAAAGAGAGAACTGCAACAAGAACGCAACACGAATTCAGAAAAACATTCGGGATCACAGCGTTTCTGCGTTGTTGTTGCCGACCAACACAGTGCAATGATGATTAGGCCTAGCCCATAGAATTCTGACAAAAAAACACATCTTCAGGAACATCATCCTCCATTCGGCAGTTGTATCTGGACTAGTTTCGACTATTATTCTTAGTCCTCGTCAACGGGAATTAATGTATCTCAATGTACATGTTGTTATACTTATATTGCCTTGATTCCAGCAGTCTGAAGCCTCAACTTCTGCTCCACACCTTTATCTGTCTCTGCGCATTCATTCAAATCTTTGTTTGCGCATGTCTTGGCCGTTGTCCAACTGTGTACATGTTGGAACATTATTTGTTTCGTGTCTCATTGGACACGCCAAATCTGATTGCTCACACCATCTGTTGTTCCTATGTCAAGTTATATCGGAAGGGGATTTTTATGATGTTTATTTCTTTTTCGCATTTTGTTTCTTTCACAATTCATATGGCCATGTAAATTAAGTTCAATACAACTTTTGTGTATTTAAAACTTACACAGATGAATCTTGGACCATATTGAAGAATTTTGGTGATAAAAGGGGATTCCTTTTTGTATCTACTTTTCTGTTGTAACGTTGCGCAGTTCATATTGATAAACTTCAATGTTTATGCACATATATGCCTATTCCCTGGTACATAGCAAATACATTATGATGTTGATGGCCTTTGTGATGGGAAACTTTTTTGTGCTTGATCACCCAGCATATTGCACTCTTGCTTATGTTTCTCATGAAGGGATTTTTAGATCCTCAAGAAAATATAACTTTTTCAGTTTTGGGGGCATTAGGGAACCCTGGCTAATATCTAAATCTCAGGAAACAGCTTAGTGCTATTTATGTACAGATATAAATTCTTTATGAACATTTTTTTAAAACAAAGTTCAATTAAAGAAACAGATTTGAAGAGTCTTAATTTATTTTTATTTTATTTATTTTCTAATAACTTATAACAGAAGTGCCAACTCACCGGATTTAGACAGGAGACTCCGGATTTTCAGCCATTCCTCCTGTCCGGATAAATGTCAAATTCTCCCGATTTTCGCCGATAATTAGCTGTTACGATGGTTGAAATTCCATCAACCACCGCCTTGGATCGACAAAGAAGAAAAAGATTTCGAGCCGCTTGTGAAATCTTTTTCTTGCTGCGTCGATGCAAGACTGCATTTACAGTCATCAGTATCGTACTTTTCCTGTCCTCATATCTGCAAAAAGAAAGCCACTCCCGGTGGCGCGGTGGTCTATTTTATGTTGGTTACAAACACGCTCGCGAGCCAGCTGTGACCTACTTATAGTTTCACGTCTCCCCGCTCATAGCTGCGAGCTCTGTTTATATTTTCTTCAGATGGTTTCTTCAGAGTTTTGTGGAGTGCTTTTCAGTTTTGCTTTACTGTGGAGATTTTTATTTCTTGTTTTGCACCATGTTTGTCTCTTTTCTCCTCTTCGGCACATTTTGTAGAAGATTAATGTTCTCCTTTTTTCATCTCTAATTGCGAATCTGTTATTGTCAGCTTTGTTTTATCTTCTATTGTAGCATTTTGTGTACACTTAGTTTGTGAATTTGTTTTTGTTTCATTCCTTTCGCTTACTTTTTGTAGGAGATTTTTCCTTTTGCATTACGACACTTTTGTGGTTTTTAATGTTTTATTTTATGTCATATCGTTGGCAATTTGTTTCTTTTTTACATATTAGCTGTTATTGTCTTTGCTGCATAATAAAGTTGTGAAACTGAGCGCTGGCTTTCGACGAATTGTCCGAGATGGGTCCGGGTTCGAATCGCAGTGGGGCATAGTTGTTGCATACTTGCTAACTTTTACGGATTTCTGCTTAATTTTACTGATTTACGGATGGAAGTAATTTTTTACGGATTTTTTTATATTTTGATTGTTGAATCGAAATATTTCAATCCCTGCAATCATCCATTTAAATTTTCTACCGGACTTTACGAGCGCCGTGTTACGTACGCGATGTTGTCATCTTTGACTCGCCGGCTTCGTGCGGAACCATCAAAGAATAACGATGGTTCTGCTTCTTGGCATCTCCTTGGGTAGCTCTCTCTCTCCACTGGAGTGCTCAAGTGACATGCCGACCAGAGTTCTTCAAAATGCGTAATCTAATTACGCGTCTAGTTCGCATCGAAATTTTATCGACACGTAAAAATACGCATCTGGAATTTTTCTCGCCGCATAAAAGTACGCGTCAGGAATTTTTCTCGGGACGTAAAAATATCCATTTAGATTTTCTACCGGACTTTACGAGCGCCGTGTTACGTACGCGATGATGTCATCTTTGACTCGCCGGCTTCGTGCGGAACCATCAAAGAATAACGATGGTTCTGCTTCTTGGCATCTCCTTGGGTAGCTCTCTCTCTCTCCACTGGAGTGCTCAAGTGACATGCCGACCAGAGTTCTTCAAAATGCGTAATCTAATTACGCGTCTAGTTCGCATCGAAATTTTATCGACACGTAAAAATACGCATCTGGAATTTTTCTCGCCGCGTAAAAGTACGCGTCAGGAATTTTTCTCGGGACGTAAAAATACGCTTCGAGAATTTTTCTCGCCACGTAAAACTACTCGTCGAAGAATTTTACCAATTCATAAAAATACGCATCGGGACGGTATTTCGTCTTTCAGAGACGGAAGTAAACGAAATAAAGATATTTTCCGTAATCTTTTTTTCCCTGTGATGTTGCCTCTGTCCAGTATTGTTGTTATATATCATTTTATTCCGTAAATATTTGTATTTCACTTTGAAAATGGAGGAAAACTTTCCGAAAACGGAAATTCGAGGGCGAAAAAATTTCGTTGTAATCTTTAGGCATGAGAGTGCAACGGCTTCGAGGAATTTCTCCTTTTCCGTCATAATTTGAGTTATCCACAAGATCGATGCAAAACTGAATAGAAATTTTGGGGCAATTAATTAGTAGTGGTGGAGGATGTTTTCCGCCTGAAACTTTCAAAACTTTCGGAAACGGAAGTTAGACGCAGTGAAGATTTCTCCCCTAATCGTAATTCTATTTTTCACGTGATGTTTCCTCTGCCTCGTATTGTTGTTAAATATCATTTTATTTCATAAATATTTGCACTTGAACTTGAAAATGGAGGGAAAATGTCTGAAAACGGAAATCGGACGTAAATTGTAAGGCTACTATTTAA
Organism: Macrothele yani; assembly: GCA_039090855.1. Lineage (NCBI taxonomy): Eukaryota > Metazoa > Arthropoda > Arachnida > Araneae > Macrothelidae > Macrothele > Macrothele yani. The sequence continues at coordinate 11,488,287 of CM076992.1, forward strand.
AAAACACCAACATAATTTGTGTTGCGTATATCGATGTGCTTGTATAACATCAGTTTTAATATTGATACACGTGAATATCAACTTTGATATTGATATGTATATGTCGAATCCATGGTTCGTACGCATCCTGGAATTCCATTTTGTCCTGGAAATGTCCTAAAATTCTGTTACATGTCCTAGAATTTTATCCATTCCTGCCTTTTTGTTCCTGCACGATGTTTTGTAGTTTAGGATTTTTCTACTGACATAACTTATGTCTGACAAATTTCCCTCCCACTCCCTGTAAAATGTGTGTGTGGGGGGAGGGGGGAGCTATCGGTTTTCTTGTTTAGGAGAACTGTAGCTGCGTTATTAGCATGTTTTGCGTCATGCTTATGTTATCACTTTGTCTGTCCCGCTGGAGAGACCATATCTCCGCAATTATTAGAACGATTTGTAAAATTCCTTTTGGGAAGCTTAAAATGTGAAAATGATGATCTATTCATTCCAGTTTTTTTTCGATGAACAATTTATTTCACTGCTAGAAAGCGCAAATGGAGATCATATCAAATTTAAAATGCATTTCATTTCACCTATCATTTCATATATTTGCTTCTAAATATCCAATTTAAAAAATTATTTTTCCTTTCGATGACATTTATATTGAAGACTATTTTAGCTACACTCCCTTTTTCAAATAATGCATAAATTTTCCGCTAGGGGGCGTAAAGGTAAATCACGATTTTCCCAATATCTCCTCTTCTAAAAGTCCGATTTGAAAAATTCTTCCTGCGTCAGATACAGCTCTTGATGTTGAAATGTTTCGCATACAAATTCTCATTTCTGGTAAAGAATGGTTTGGCCACCAGGGGGCATAAATGTTTATTTTGGCTTCTGAGTACTTGCAACAAAATCTGAGCTGGAAACTCGATTGAAAAAATTCTTCCGTGAACCAATACCGCTCAACTCGGAAAACTTTTTGAGAATACTTCCTGCTTAAAATAGTGCACAATTTTTCCACCAGGGGCGTACACGTATATCTTATTTTTTGTCCATATCTTGTTTCTAGGAGTCCGATTTGAAAAATTCTTTCTTTGTTGGAGAACATTTTCGGTGTGAAATGTTTCTCATAAAATTTCAAATATTTCTTAACGTACAAGTGCGCCACTAGAGGGTGTAAGCTCACATTTCTGTTTACAGCAATATCTGAGGACTAAAAACCCAACTGAAAAATATTCTCTTTCGATCATCATCATCATCATCATTGTCAACCATTATAAATCCACTGTTGGACGAAGGTCTCCCCAAGTTTCCTCCACAACGGTCTGTCTTGTGCCAGTCTCCTCCATGTCACTCCCGCATACTTTCGAATTTCATCCACCCATCTCCCATGTGGTCTTCTTCTGGGTCTTTTCCTGTCGTTTGGAATCCAATCTAAAATTTCGGCTGTCCATCGATGGTCTGTCCTTCTGGCAGTATGCCCAGCCCATTGCCATTTCAGGGATTTAACTCTGATCATGATGTCTTCCACTCTTGTAATTTTTCGGATCCACGAGTTCCTCTTCTTATCTCTCCTGGTTACACCAAGCATGCACCTCTCCATGCTTGTTTGAGTTGTCTGCAGCCTTTGTATGTCTCTTTTAGTTAAGGTCCACGTCTCTGCACCATACGTAAGCACAGGAAGGATGCATTGATCAAACACTTTTCTTTTAAGACATAATGGCATATTGCTCTTGAAAGTTATGCTGTTTCTTCCAAAAGCTCTCCAGGCAAGTTTTGTGCGCCAATTAATTTCTTCATCAATGTGACCCTCACTTGATTTTGATTGATTTTTGATTGGAGGTTTAACGACCACCGTGAGCAACTCAATGGGCTATAAGCAGTCGCCCGTCCCTAATTTAGGGTCACTGGTTCCAGGGAAGGGTGAGAGCCAGTGCCGTAAGACAAACACAACATCCATGCCTCACCGGGATTCGAACCCGGACCCCTTACGGACGAATGATCAGAGGCCAGCGCCTTAGACCACTGCGCCACCGGGGCGACAACCCTTACTTGATACCTGCTGTCCAAGATAAATGTACGTGTCTGTTATCTCCAGCTTTTTTCCATCAATCGATAAATCTTCATTTCATGTAACAGCATTGAACAACACTTTTGTCTTCTGAAAGTTCATTTTTAATCCCACTTCTTTACTCTTGTCTGCAAGTTCCTGGATCATACTCTGCAGCTCTGATGGGGTAGTTGCAAAAATGACTACGTCATCAGCAAAACGAAGGTGGGTTAGATAATCTCCATTAATCTTTATCCCTTTGTTTTCCCAGTTCACTGATTGAAAGACATTTTCCAATGTCGCATTAAAGAGCTTCGGAGATATGGTGTCACCTTGTCTCACTCCCTTTCCAATTTTTATGTGTGTTGTATTTTCAAACAGCCGAATCTTTGCACTTGCATTTTCATAGATGTTATTAATAATATTAATGTATGCATCTTCAATACCGCAGGATTTCAGAGCCATTGTAACTGCTGATGGTTTCACCGAATCAAAGGCTTTTTCATAATCGATAAAAGCCATGCACAATGGAAGTTCATATTCCCTCGCTCTTTCAATTAGTTCTCTCAGTACATGGATATGATCTATTGTGCTGTAGCCACTCCTGAATCCAGCTTGTTCTCTCGGTTGAGCCATGTCCAGTGTTGACTTCAAACGGTGTGAAAGAACTTTAGTGAAGATTTTATAAACTACTGATAGGAGGCTGATAGGTCTGTAGTTCCTGAGATCCTCAATGTCACCTTTTTTATGTAGCAGGATCATTGTAGTGTTGTTCCAATCCTCAGGAATCTTCCCTTCATCAAGGCATCGAGTGAAAATTTGGGCGAGTACTGTTTCGATTTCTCCACTTGCTTCTTGTATGATGTCTACAGTAATTCCATCTTCTCCTGGAGCTTTTCCCCGCTTCATGTTCTTGATTGCATGTGCAACTTCTGCTGGGAGGACTGGAAGAACTCTGGTACTGGTACCTTTCATGATGTCTGGAGTACATGCATCATCCCTTTCATATAATTTGGAGTAGAAATCTTTCACTCTTGTCAAAATTTCGCCTCTATTTCTTGTTACAGAACCATCTTCTTTTCTCAGTGCTATAATCTGTTTTCTTCCCTTACTGAGATGTCCCTTTGCTATCTTTAGGCTTTGGTTGTTTTCAATTGCTTTCCTTACTAGTTCACAGTTGAATTTCCTTACGTCTTCAGCCGTAAGGAAATTCAACTGTACTGTCTTGCATATCCCTATATATTCTACTTTTCCGTACTGTCTTGCATATCCCTATATATTCTACTTTTCCGTACTGTCTTGCATATCCCTATATATTCTACTTTGGAAGTTGCATCTTCTTTAGTTGTCCTCATCTCTCTTCTTTTTTGCATCAACATTTTGGGTTTTCCTGATAATTTGTTCACATGCAACTTGTTCTTAGACCCAGCTAATTTTGTTGCTGTTTCCATAAGAGCTTTGGTTACTTTTCTGTTAACTTCAGAAATATCTACTTCTTCTGATGTTAGGCCTTCTAAAGCAGAGAATCTGTTCTTCAGTTCCAACTTGAAGGTATTATGGTGTTTTTTAAGGTTGGTTATGTCAATACATTTTGTTTGTCTTATGAGTTGCCACGTTCGAGTTTAGTGTTGAGGTGCATCTTACATCTCACCAATCTATGGTCACTTTCGATCAGATACTACTAACTATAAATACTCCTTATTTGTATTTTCTTCATAAAATAATGCACAATTTTGGCGCTACGGGGCGCAGATATTTAATCTATTTTTCTTAATACCTGCACTTCTAAATGTCCGATTTAAAAAATTATTTTAACACCAGATACCATTTACCTTATGGAACATTTTAGGTTTGTGTTTGAGGAGGTTTGTGGTTCACAATTCTGCTGTTAGGTGGTGTTTGTGCACTTCTGTTTGCAGGCTATCTCTGCCTGTAAAAACTCTATTGAGAAATTTCGTTTTTATTGTATGCCATTTGCTATAATAAAGATGGAGAGTGAATAAGATTTTTGCTACAATAAGAAGATCCTCTTTAAATAATGTACAACTTTCTCCCTAGGGGTTGTAAAGGTCAAAACGTTTTTCTTGCTATCTCTGCTTCCGGGAGACATATTTGAAAAGTTATTTTTCCTTAGCATAGCTTTTGCTATGAAGAATGCTTTTCTTCTGTTTTCAACTCTTCTATTATGCAAAATTCTTCCACTGAAATGCATAGTTATATCATGTTTCCTTCTATATCTCTCCTTTTAACTGATCAATTTGAAAATCTTTTTGTCTGTAATACCTTCCTTCTGCTATGGGAAACATTTTTTGTGCCATTTGTTAATTTTTGTAACATTTTTTAGCCACTGGTGGAAGTAAATAGCTGATTTTGTGTAAGTGTGTGTGTGTGTGTGTGTCAGATGGGGGGGGGGGGGGGGGGTATTTTACCTTTACTGAAATTTTGTAATGAATACTTTATATAAAAATTTGCCATAAAATCAGATTGCTTTCTAATATCAGAAACTTAAATCTACTTGTTTCTTAGTATTTTCTGAGCTTCTATAAGTTTTTTAATCATGCCCAGTTAAATTGCCATGATCACTAATGAATGCAATTGCACACAGCCCTTGGACATAAGGTTTCCCCTTTATTCTCTGTCATTTCACATGAGAAATTTGTGTGCATACTTTGTTTGCTGGCGAGTAAAAATTTAAAACATAGCTACAGAATCGATATTATGTTGAAAATTCTTTCCCTAAATAAAATGTAACACAAATACTTGCTCCCATGATTATGTGTTTAAGAAATAACAATCCCTTTGGTCCTTTGAAAAAGTTCTAGATATTTCACCTTTCCTTACCCTTAAATTTCCAATGTAAGCATTATTTCAAAATAATTAAATATAAGTAGTATTTTATGTATTGATTGTGTGGTATATGAAAGTATTTCAAGAGAAATGCCACATACTTATGTATTTTTGAGTTTTATGGTTTTTTTATTCTGTAATTTGCTTCAGTAATTGAACTGAAGCCAAAAGTAGAAAAATAAAGTTTTCTCAAAATCAGTGTAGTGTACTGTATATAAAAGTTTAGTAGATATTAAACCTGGTCACATTTTTAGTTACAGTTTTGTTATTTCAGTATTTATCTGTGATTCTAAGTTTCTGATTAGCTGCAGCAGACATACATAATTTTTAACGTTCTGCATCCTGTATTAAGTTTGCCCAAGCGTGTAAGAAGTTGTTTGTTTTAGGTTACAAATTGAACGGACTATGGTTTCACTATATTTTAAGTAAGAGCATTTGAATCGTATGTCCTGGAAAAAAATCCAAAAGTCCTGGAATTTTGTGATTGAAAAAGCTTATGAACCATGCAAATCGTTATCAATATGTCTTGTTCAGTTTATTGCTTTCTGCTTTATTGCAAACACCATGGAGGAAAGTCAGTGGCAAGTATAGACTAGACCCACATGTGATGAACAACCTACTCAAATCAAGATATTCCGCCGAAAGAGTGTCCCATTTTTCTGTTTGGAATATGGCAGAGATTGCCGTACGGCAGTGCCAGGAGCGAGCACGTATTTTGGCTTCACCATGTTAAAGACTGTTGTTTTCTGTGCTTACTGAAGTTTATTTGCAGTTAAATGTATCAATTTCAAGTCGAAAATTTTGTACCTAGAATTTCATGAAGGGTATGTTCCTTGAAATAAATTTGGGTGATTGTTTTTACAGCTTTATTTTCCGAATGACACGGAAAATCCATGTTTTCGCCAACAGACATTTAAACTCACTTTACATTTTCTACAGGCTGTTTAATATAAATTAGGAATTGTTCATAATGAAAAAATTAAGTGGTAATCGAAAAACTCCTGGTGAGACATTTGTGCGCATCTGTTAAAAATAACGAGACAGTACATTTTGTCATTTGACTAGGTTGTTCCTCTAATCACGTGGGTCTAGGTATAGATGTACTTGTATGTATAAGAATGTATTCCAAACAGCAAAATTAGGATTGATCATTTTTGGAGAGACATATTGTATCAAAAGACATTTGGAGACTGGAAATATCCATCTTTGGCTAAAGTTGTGAAAGCATGCCTTGCTTTATCACATGACAACTTCGATGTAGAGTTTCAGAGAGGCCTTTCTGTATCATGAAGAGTTCTTTCAGATGAGAAGGCGTCTATGTCTGAGAAGATGTTGAATGAGAGACTAACAATTCAAGATGCATTAAAAATGTATAACAACCAAGTTGCAAAGGTTCTAATAACCAAAGAACTTATAAAATTAGCACTTAATGCATATAGGTCATATAACAACCATTTGGAAGAGGAGCAGAGATTAAAGGAACAGCAACTGAAAGCAGAGAAAGAAAGTGCTGAGAGATTGAAACAAGAATTGCCAAATAAAGGATTTGAAGAGCAGAAAGCAAACTATAGAAAACTTGGAAAACAAGATAGAAATTCTTTTGAAGATGACAATCCGGTTTTTGGCGTAAATGTGACAAGGATGGTAAGTCAGATATTATTTGAAAACTTGAAAATTTTTTTTTCATCGTCCTGGAGCGGGACTCGAACCCGCGTCTCCCAGAAAACGCCTAGGTATGCTAACCACTACACCACCCAGAACGACCAAGTTTCAAGTTTCCGATCAATTTGAATTTAACCATCACAGGATTCGCTAGTCGAAGCAACCGGCATTCATGTTTAGCGAATCTGGAGGCTTCAAAAAAATTTGTATTATATGGCGTAATCCCGTATTTCTTTCATGATAGAAATTCTTGATCAAGAAAAAAGAGAAGTACAAGAATCATCAGACTCTGTGCTTAAAGAAGCCAATGAGAGACTAAAGCAAGCATTAAAAAAAACATACCTGCAATATGAGTTGCACATGGCATTCTAGATGGAGCAGAGAAACTCCGACAAAAGGAAAGACAACATGAACTTAAAGCATTAAAAAGGAATAGGGTAGTTCATAAAAGAAAATCCTCCCTAATTGATGCATTTATGCAGAAAACCTCAAAAGGAATAAATCTAAAGTTAATGAGGAAGTGTTTTTTTTGTTAAGCCTACCCTTATATGCACTGATGGTAGTGGTATAAATTCACACTCAATTTTTTAAAATAATTTACTGCATATAACTCCTTCAAATTGCTACCATGGTATAAGAATAATGTAAACTTTAAAGAGGACTCTCCCCCCAAAAATTGCTAAATGATAAAAAACAGTTTGTTTACACATATTGGGGGGGGCATCATATAAAAGTTTTTGATGTCCCATGACAGTAATTTTCAGAAGAGTTATAAAACAATCATTTCAAAAAATTTGAGCTTTGGTTTTATTATTGCCATCAGTGGGTGTAAGGATAATCTTAGTTTTACTGTTGTTAGGGCTTTGAAAATCGATCATGGTTAACTACTAGGGATTTTAACTACCTGCTGTTATAAAAGTAACCCAAATTAGAAGAAAGTCTAAGTTTTTTGTTTTCTTATTTCTGTAATTATGAGTTTGAATAATTTTACAGGATAAAGTAATTTCTTTATATTTGTCTCAAAAGCATCAAAGCACTGTGAAGAATGACTTTAACATTGTCAAGGCAGGTGTATATCAGTGTAATGCTTCATATCAATTATACCTGACCTACACAGACTTAAGCTTGAATCGTAAAACAGTTGTCCATGCCCTAATGAAATGAAGACGTTTCAGACAGGTTTTTCCCATTTACCTTTCAAATCATCATCATTGTCAACCATCATCAATCCACTAATAGACGAAGGTCTCCCCAAGTTTCTTCCACAACGGTCTGTCTTGTGCCAGTCTCCTCCATGTTACTCTCGCATACTTTCGAATTTCATCCACCCATCTCCCATGTGGTCTTCTTTCTAGGTCTTTTCCTGTCGTTTGGAATCCAATCTAAAATTGTGGCTGTCCATCGATGGTCTGTCCTTCTGGCAGTATGTCCAGCCCATTGCCATTTCAGGGATTTATCTCTGATCATAATGTCTTCTACTCTTGTCATTTTTCGGATGCACGAGTTCCTCTTCTTATCTCTCCTGGTTACACCAAGCATGCACCTCTCCATGCTTGTTTGAGTTGTCTGCAGCCTTTGTATGTCTCTTTTAGTTAAGGTCCACGTCTCTGCACCATACGTAAGCACTGGAAGGATGCATTGATCAAACACTTTTCTTTTAAGACATAATGGCATATTGCTCTTGAAAATTATGCTGTTTCTTCTAAAAGCTCTCCAGGCAAGTTTTGTACGCCGATTAATTTCTTCATCAATGTGACCCTCACTTGATATTTGCTGTCCAAGATAAACATACGTGTCTGCTATCTCCAGCTTTTCTCCATCAATCGATAAATCTTCATTTCTTGTAAAAGCATTGAACATCACTTTTGTCTTCTGAAAGTTCATTTTTAATCCCACTTCTTTACTCTTGTCAACAAGTTCCTGGATCATTCTCTGCAGCTCTGATGGAGTAGTTGAAAAAATGACGTCATCTGCAAAACGAAGGTGGCTGCCCCGGTGGCGCAGTGGTCTAAGCGATGGCTTCTGATCATTCGTCCGGAAGGGGTCCGGGTTCGAATCCCGGCGAGGCATGGATGTTGTGTTTGTCTTACGGCACTGGCTCTCTCCCTTCCCTGGAACCAGTGACCCTAAATTAGGGACGGGCGGCTGCTTATAGCCCATTGAGTTGCTCACGGTAGTCGTTAAAACTTCCAATCAAAAAATCAAATCAAAAGGAAGGTGGGTTAGATAATCTCCATTAATCTTTATCCCTTTGTTTTCCCAGTTCAGTGATTGAAAGACATTTTCCAATGTGGCATTAAAGAGCTGGGGAGATATGGTGTCACCTTGTCTCACCAAATATGGGAATCAAAATAAAATGTACTCTTTTACAACATAATTCAAAATCATGTTAAGCATGGTTTTGAATTATTATTACTTATGAGTTTCAATTTACTTCCGATATTGGAGGTTATATTATTTAACGTGCATTAATGCATTTGCATTTTTGAACTTCACTTTTAGTTGGTAAAGTTCGATGAACACTTACCGCACGTGGGGCTTGGCTTTCAATTCATATTTCCGTTATGTGGATGCGGCACGGGGGTTTTTCATTTGGCCACGGGTCCGCTTCTTTTTTTTTTTTTTTCTCCGTTGGAATTTATTTTGTCTCATCACCAAATAAGTTTTTTCTTTGCTGCATCCTCATTTACTTCAATATTTATTCATACCCTAGTACTTTCAGTAAAACTCCTTTACCGTCTTCGAGAGGACGTTTTGCTCCGACTAGCACGGACCGTGTCAGCTGGGCATTTCGGTGGTTCTCGCGGGCTGCTTCTGTCACCGGCTATCGCTTCTTCTTGGGCGTTGTGGCGCCATCTCTTGTTGGTCAGTGATCTCATTTTTCGAACTTTTTCATTTTTTTGCTCAATTTTAATTAAATTTTTCCAGCTGTTTCTCAAATTATTAGGGTCATTATGGTTGCAAACTTTTGTCCTATTTTTTTCAATCATTACCGACTCTGCTATTCTGAGGTGTTTTTCGGATTTACAGCTTTTAATGATTTTTATATTTTCAAATTTAGGATATTTTTGGTTAAAAACCTTAATTAAAAGAGCATATACGCATTCTGAAAATAGTCAGTTCATCAATGAAGAAATCAAATTCATAAAAAAAATTGCAGGCAGCTTTGGTTATCCTAACCATTTAATAAAAAAATGGGACACAGAAGTAATAAAGAAAATAAAAAATAATGCTGTAGTGAATAAAAAAGAAGTCAAATATTTAAATGGTTTTCCTTACATAAAAGGTACTACCAATGAAATTAATAATATTTGTAAAAAGCATAACATTCAAATTGGAGGAAAAGTAAATACCATCAAAAATATAGTAATAAAAAATGAAAAAATAAAAATGTTAGAAAAAGCAGGTATTTACTCAATTCCTATTACTGAAAATCCTCCAATGGCTTATATAGGAAGTACCAAAAATAAGCTTAAACACAGATTAAAACAACACGTAAAAAACTGGCAGAAAAAAGAAGAAAAAACAGCACTTATCCAATACTGTCTGGATAACCAAAAATATCCTAAATTTGAAAATATAAAAATCATTAAAAGCTGTAAATCCGAAAAACACCTCAGAATAGCAGAGTCGGTAATGATTGAAAAAAATAGGACAAAAGTTTGCAACCATAATGACCCTAATAATTTGAGAAACAGCTGGAAAAATTTAATTAAAATTGAGCAAAAAAATGAAAAAGTTCGAAAAATGAGATCACTGACCAACAAGAGATGGTGCCCCAACGCCCAAGAAGAAGCGATAGCCGGTGACAGAAGCAGCCCGCGAGAACCACCGAAATGCCCAGCTGACACGGTCCGTGCTAGTCGGAGCAAAACGTCCCCTCGAAGACGGTAAAGGAGTTTTACTGAAAGTACTAGGGTATGAATAAATATTGAAGTAAATGAGGATGCAGCAAAGAAAAAACTTATTTGGTGATGAGACAAAATAAATTCCAACGGAGAAAAAAAAAAAAAAGAAGCGGACCCGTGGCCAAATGAAAAACCCCCGTGCCGCATCCACATAACGGAAATATGAATTGAAAGCCAAGCCCCACGTGCGGTAAGTGTTCATCGAACTTTACCAACTAAAAGTGAAGTTCAAAAATGCAAATTACTTATGAGTTAAAGAGTTTCCATTATTGAAGAATTATTAGTTATGAGTTGAAAAGTTTTTATTATTTATTACCCATTCCATTCCTGATGATAATAAACTGCAAGTTTTCATTTTTTTTTTAGTTCTAGACTTCATGTTTTTGTTCCATACTAAACACATTCACAGTGTTTGATATTTATTGTCATAGTTGTACAAAAGACAAGTTTGAAATATTTCCAAATGTTCATCTATTCGAATCAGATTCTTGATATACCTCATATCAGATAACTACGATTATTATGTGTACAGAACAAAACAAGTGATCATCATAACACTAAATGACCACAACTATGGCCTTTTGAAAGAAGAAATACACAACAATTTTTTCAACACAATGAAGCCCACTTGGAAAATCTTGTATTTATTTACCAACCACAAATGCAAAAGAAAGCTCTCTGTACTAGCTTGATACAGATGAGAACATCTGACCTCCAGAACAATGACAAAGAAGGAAGTGTTTTGTAATTCCAAAGTTTGTATCAGGTTAGTTTATGTAAGTAGTTTTTGATCTATAATTGAATAAATTTTTTTAGGGAAGGAGGGAGTATTTGGGGGGGGGGGGTTTAACGACCACTGTCAGCAACTCAATGGGCTATAAGCAGTCGCCCGTCCCTAATTTTGGGTCACTGGTTTCCATAACCTTTATAGTTCTGAGTGTTTTGAGTAGCATTATATTGAAACTTAAGATGCCCTTTTTGTAGTGTATGTATGTATGTGTATATATATATAATTTTTTCCCCCTGCCAAAATGTGAACATGTGCTAATTTTGTCACAATGGTTTAAATAAATAAAAAAAATTAGCAAAAATTTTTTTTTGGTGTGGAGCACTTACTTACATTCTAAAACTCGTACACTTTTTTGTGCAACTATTTTAGTCATTAACATATGTTGTTAAGGCTGCTATTTAGGCTATTATTTTTACCATTAGTGGCTACTAAAGCGACTATTTTCTTGGGTGTGATAGGCTGGCAGCCCTGTGATGATGATGATAGATGATGTATGCCTTATCTATTTGTTTGTTTAAGGTGAACAACACTTGTTGTGTTTTTTACTTTTGTTAGTGTAAATATAATAAATTGTAAATTACATAGGTTAAATTAGAGTGGACATATCACAGCACCCTGGCCTCTCCAAAACAAAGATACCCTGGTCTTAAGAGGACATTTTTCCGTCGTAAGTTTGTTTCTATTCTTTAATACTATACTCGAGTTCAAAATGATTTTTTTTGCATGACTTGTTGAATAGTTGCATATTTTTCTGTTTTCAGGCATGTTTGTGTATTGTATAACTTGCTACAACACAAAGTACAATCCAGGGGAGGGGGCAGGTATGAGAATAGGAATATGATTTAGTAAATTAAGTTTCCAATTACCTATTATGAATAAAAAAAATAGTTCCCTGAATAATCGCAAAAGGCAATTAAACAACTAAGATGTTTTAAAAAAAACCCTCAGCAAAAATGTTTTTTTGGTCTTCAATTTGCCTTCATGAGTATAGCATAAGTGCCGAGTGTCCCGGTTTACCTGGATTCCATCCGATTACGAAAATATTTTTCGGAAATCAGATTTTTCTACAAAGAATTCAGTTTTGTGGTTTTCTTATTTTTCCTGTTTTATTTGTTTTTTATGCATGGTATTTCCCCTCATTAATGAAAATAGGTATTTTTCTCCAGCGTCAACGCTAGCTGTGTTAGTCGATAACGAATGGAGACAAAAGTTTTTTTTTTTTTTTTTTTTTTTTTAATGTTAATCCACTGCAATTCAAGTGCCAAGGTCTTGAGCCTCGTAATGGTAGCAAGACAGTCAGTGGCTTGAAAAGTTGAAGTACTGGTTTATGACATTGCATCCACGGTGCTTGTGTCGTGCCTCGTGCAGGAATTGAAATTCTGCGCCAATGTGTGCCAAAACAAAAGTCTTGTGCCATCTTGCTACAAAGGGCAGATTTCGCACCATTGTGCGTCAGAATCACCGTGCTCCATCATCATTGTCGGGACTTTGGCAAAAGTAAATTATCTGTGCACACAGTTCTGCTTGATGCTGAATGAGACCATGCGGTAGGAAGAAAGATTGACTCCAAGTACTACGGATTTTATGTAGTTACTATGGAAGTCATCAGTCCTCTAAGGCTACATAAAACATAGAGTATGCTATGGAAATCGAAAATCTCAATGAAATAACATTAATAAGCATCTGTGTGAAGTTCATTTTAATATTTTCAAGGTTCTAACACATGTTAAACATTTTCGGGAATGTTTCTTGGGTGTTTTCAATGTCGTGACATTTCTTCAGTGTTTTTTTTTTTTTTTATTTCGTTGTCTTTTGGATGTTGTAATCATTATAAGCATCTGCTAATGTGACAGAATTTGCACAGCTGACTGGAATCCTGGTAAAATTCTAAAACTTAATTTCCCTTTTTTATCAAGTGTTGGAAAGTCCTTGATTTTTCGCATTGTGGTGAAAGGTCATGGAGTAGTACTGCTTTCTTTCCAGCAATAAAAATTTTAAAGAAAAATGTCAAAAATATTAGGATAGAGTAGGGAGTGATTGAAAAAAATGGAAAAAGTCAGCAGATTTCACAAATGCTCGTAATCACACCGAAAATGATTGCTGTAGCAGCAATGAGAATGTTGTGTCATTTTCTGTTAATCCATATTAAATTTTTCTGACTTTCCTTTTTTTTTTCTCTCTCTCTGCCTGATTATATTTTTATTTTTTGATGTTTTCTCTCTCTCTCTCTCTCTCTCTGAGAGAGAGAGATCATGTAAGGGTTGTACCAAGAATGGACCACTGGCACACTAAGTATCTCCCAACGTCATAACTGTGGCGCCCCAAAAGCCATTGACCCCAGAGGAAAGCATCATCTCCATTGACTGGTAACGGGCAATTGACTACACAAATGAATGCTGGGGCACCCAGGTATGTGTCCCCGATAACAGTAGAGCGGACCCTGTTATGCATGGGTCTCGAGAGTCGACGCTGCGTCAAGGTGCCCATGTTAACCCAGGTCCATCAGCAACGACGCCTGCAGTTCGCATGGGACTACTGAAATTGGGCAGTGGAAGAGTGGGAAAAGTTTGCCTTCTTTGACTAGTCGAGATTTCTACTCCACGGAAGTGATGGGTGGTGGCAGATATGGCGTCAGACACATGAGAACCAACACCCGAACACACTTGTTGGTCAAGTACAGGCCAGTGGCGGCAGTGTGCGTGTCTAGGGGATGTTTTCCGGTTATGACCTGTGACTGCTGGTACCACTGTAGGGTCCCTGAATGCTGTTGGAGGTGCTTGACTGGTTCCAAGAACATGAGAGTGATGTTCCTTGGCCATTGAAATTGCCCCCACCTCAATCCCATAGAGCACTTATGAGACTATTTGGATCGACAGTTTCAACATGCCAACCCATAATCGCACCATCTCCAGGAGCTCTGTACTGTGCTGCAGTCCAAAAGGGCACGTGTGCTTTGGGCAAATGTGCAAACGAAGAACAAAATGATGTACCGTTGTCCGCAGCACATTGATGCCATAGGGGAGAGAAGACTGTCACGCATTGTTCACAGTGACTGCAGGGCCACAGTGTGACTAATCATCCGCAGTTACAACAGTGGTGTTCAGGGCAATCTGTCACAGCACACAGTTCACCGCAGCCTTCTGTGTATGGGCCTGCGTAGCGGAAGACCCAGCCGGGTCCCCATGCTCACTGCATGTCATCACCAACAATGCATCAAACGGGCCCAAGATCAACATTGGACCATGGATGATTGGAAGAAAGTGGCCTGGTCTGAAGAATCAAAATTCCTGGTGCATCACGTAGATGGCTGAGCGCAGATACGCCAATTACCAATGGAGGCTATGGCACCTGGATGCACTGTTGATTGGAAACAGGCCGGCTGCGGCGATGTTTTCTTGGGACACTTTAGGCCCCATTATCCCAATAGCACAATCCCTGACAACTCAGGTATCTGAACATCGTTGCGGACCAAATTCACCCATTCATGGCAACTGTTCCCTGCTGGTGATGTGATGGCCGTTACCAACAGGATAATGCGCCATGCCACACTACCAGAATTGTCAAGGAGCGGTTCGAGGAACATGCAAGTGACTTTCTGTTAATTGCTGTAGCCTCCAAATTCACCTGACATGAACTCAATCAAACATTTGTGGTTTGACTTGGAAAAGCTGGTTTGTGCTAAATCACCACCATCCTGAAGTTTATAGTAACCGAAGGACCTGCTGTTGACATTATAACACCAGATACCCCAGGACACCTATGGCCACCTCATTAAATCAAAGCCTCGCCAAGTGGCCGCTGTTTTACAGGCTAAAGGGTGTTCTACAGCTTATTAGATAGGTGGTCATAATGTAATGGCTCTTCGGTGTATATAACTTATGACGTTTATCCATGATGTTTGAACGGCCAAAAAGAAATATTACCATTCATTTATCTTCCAGGAAATGAGAGGCTTATTCAACGTGGCTTTGTCGAATTCCCCATAATGACAGTTTGTGACACAGTTTAGCCACAATGTCATTCAGCTCTCAGCATGCACTGGAAAGCAGATAAAAAGGCTTTGTAGCCAAGTAAATCTTTCAGGGTTGGGTTAAGAATCAATTTGCAGTTGAACTTGAGAAATTAATAAAAGATATAGAAATATTTTCGGAAATCTAATCTTGTTGTTTGTTGTTAAAGTGTTGCTAAACCTTGATAACGCTCCTGGCCACCATAAACACTTGGAAAACATCAAGTGTAACGTAACTTGATTGACATTAAAGGTCCGTCATTACTGTTTCACACGTTATGCAAGTTCTGCAATCGGGAGATTATTAAATGATATTAGATACGTATGAGGCATAGTATCGGCAATTAAAATCAAGAAACAATGAACTATATATGTACTTACAATATTCGTAGTGGCTGTCGAGCTTCATATGTACGCCTGTAATGTGTTTATTCACAAGACATTGCCATAAGTATCCGACTCATTCAAAGAATGTGAACTTTTTCAATTGTGAAGTTTAAAAAAATTATAATTCATGATATTGTAAAATCTGCACCAGATAAAACTGAACAAGATGAATTTTTACAATGAAGGTAAATAATTCCTTTAACAACAACGAAATATGAAGCAATTAAAACCTCGCCGAATTTAAAAAAAAAAAAAAAAACTATAATCTTGAAGAGGAAATCATCTTGACTGCGAAGCACCACGACACCAACAAAACATGAAAACGAATTACAACTTTGCCGAAATTTAAAAAAAACGAACAGTCTTGAAAAAGAAGGTAATCATCTTGATTGCAAAGCATAAAGAAATAAATCTCCCGACTGCGAAGCACCAAACCAGTTTCTGCCAATATTCATAGCTATCATCAGTGGTATCTCCATCTGTAGTTAAACAAAATAAATAAGTAGCATTTAGGAGTAGAAATATGCACTTGTATTTTTAAGTAATATTTGATGTAAGCTGTTTTATTTTATTGTTTTTCTTCTTGATGTTTTTTCTCCTGTTCAATAAGGTACCTCCATGCAAACTGACGCTCTACTGGACTATTAACGTTACAGTTGTATCTTTTGGTTTTCTCAATGACTACAGCCTTGGAGGTCAGAATCTGGGCATGTGACCTATGCGATGTTATAATTTTCGTGTTAGTACAATCAGGAGTTACATTATTTCTGATACAATGTTGTATTAATGAAGTTTTTTTCATCTCTTCTTGCCCAATTCGTAATATGTTCATTTAATCTAGTCAAAAATCTTCTATGTGTACTTCTGATATATATTTTGTCTTTTTGGTTATCCTCTTTAACTGTTGGAATGACATAAACGCCAGATTTATTTAGAACTGATCTATTATTGTTAGTAGTAAGTATACCTCCATTATCAATGACTGTTTCTGCAATGTTAATATTGTGGTTGTAACATTCTTTTTTAAAAATAGTACTAATAGGAGGTAAGTATGGAAATTTTCCATAATATTGCTTTTTTTCTTTTTCAATATTATTTTCGGAATGATGTATACTGGCTGTAATGTTGTTATATAAAGATTTGACTAATCCTTTATTATATCCAAACTCTTCTGCAGTCTTTTCAATCCATTTTAGCTCTTTGATCTCTGATATTTTATTGGATGAGTGTGTAATGGCTCTTTTAATATAAAAGTGGAATATTGCAGTCTTGTATTTCCAAAGGTGTGTAGAATCCTTTGGGATAATTGCCTGTACATATGACGGCTTCCGGTAAACTGAATGTATAGAGATATCCAAGAAGTTTAGCTCACTAGACAAATACCAATGTAATTTTTATTTCTCAGTACATTCCCTGTTTTTAGCTGCATCAAAGAAAAAAAGTAAAATCAGAAGTTAAATGCAGGTTACAAAAAATGTTCTCACATTTTTCTACAGTAAGTTATAATTGCATATATAATGCAGGCAAAGGTGTTTTTAACAGCTTCCTATTTCTAATGCATCATGTTCTAGATCTAAAGAGTGCAAATATGACTGGCATAGGACATGCAAAAGTTGATTTCCTAGTTTCTTATAACCTCAACTTCCATTTTGTGTGATAGATTTCTCTTTGTTTGAAAACAACAATTTTTGTTATGATTGTATTGATAGGACTCCAGCACTTTAGTAACTGAAGGTAACAGGAGAATGATATAAGCTAAATTTAAAAGCAGTGGTTCTCTTATGCTCAGTTATGATGTAGCTCCCTCCCCTACAAAAAAATCATTAGTTCGGTCTTTGTATTTTAAGACAGAGAAATTCTTAAGGTCAAAAACAACTACACTATCTACCAACAAGTAATTGGACACCTGTGATAGCAAAGGAAAACAAAGTTTATTCACCTTCAATAGTTGGTGGAGCCTCCACGAGCGGCGATTACAGCTGCAAGCCTCTGGGGCATACTCTCAAAAAGGCGTTGTACGACGGCTAGCGATATTTTCTTCCACTCGGCTTGGAGAAGACAGGTCAGTTCCTTCATCGATTTCGGACGGTGGGGGCACCCCTTAAGTCGACGCTCCAACTCGTCCCAGAGGTTCTCGATAGGGTTAAGGTCCGGGCTCTGCGCAGGCCAGTCCATTCGATTAACCCCATTGTCACCATACCAAGCCATGGTGGACTTCGCAACATGACAGAGGTGGCATTGTCTTCCTGAAAGTAACATGGGTCCACCCCGTAAAACTGCCACAATGTAGGAAGCGCATGGTCATCCAAAATGGTGCAGTAGGTCTCGGCGTTGAGTCTACCAGGAATTGGTACCAAGGGTCCCGTGCCATACCAGGAGAAACACCCCCATAGCATAATTCCACCGTTGCCGAACTTCACAGTTGGCACAATATATTCCGGCAGGAGGCATTCTCCAGGCAGACACCAAACCCAGACCCTGCCATCCGAACGGTAGAAGGTGAACCTTGATTCGTCGCTCCAGAGAACTGTTTCCACTGTCGACGTTCTTTGCACCACGTTAGCTGGGCAACGCTATTGGACTTGGTGATCAAAGACTTGTGGGCGGTAGCACGTCCATGATAACCGAGCAGATGGGCTTCCTTACGAATGGTATTCATCAAAAGAACATTCCCGGATGCCTGTTAAATCTCCTCGCGGATGTGGCCCATCGATTTG
Organism: Macrothele yani; assembly: GCA_039090855.1. NCBI lineage: Eukaryota > Metazoa > Arthropoda > Arachnida > Araneae > Macrothelidae > Macrothele > Macrothele yani. Next base: position 11,506,636 of record CM076992.1, read on the forward strand.
GTGCGGTTCTTCCGAATTTCTCTGGCCAGCACCCATCGGTCTCTAACTCCCAGTTTTGTGGGTCTGCCGGGTCGAGGCACATTCCAACAGTCACCTCTCATCTTCCACTTGCCAATCATGTAGGCCACTGTCGATTTTGGGTACTTCAACTCGCTGGATATGTCACGTTTGGATCGGCCATTTCTGTTATACCCGACGATTACACCTCTCTCGAAATCAGAGAGCTCCGATCTGCATGGCATCTTGCATGCCACTGGTTGCGTTGTTGTTTCCCACGATATTTAACGACGGCGGCCTTGACATGTATCAGGACCGCAGATATCGTCGATTACATGGGTTTCCAATTACTTGTTGGTAGATAGTGTATATAGTGAGTGATAATATAGAAGTTTTTCGTACGGAATGGTCAATAATGGTTTCCAAATAGCTGTCTATGTACAATAAGTTAAAACCACATTTTCAAACTGCAAATTAAAATCAATTTATTTACAATTAAAAAACTAGTTAAAATGTGAGATCTTTCGAGGCCTCATGGCCCCATCATCATGCTAAGTGCCACTAGACACAGATCTAACCATTATGTAACACATACAATAACCCACATTGCACTCAGTCACCATCACAAGTGATGCCATTTACAATGAATTCAATTTCAAAAGAATACAGTAAAAATATGCAAATTCGTTGTCTTCAAGCTGCTGTGTAGAAGGTGCAACAAGCTGTCTCCACTCCCTAGGAACGAAAGGCGGGAGATCAGTGTTACAACAGGTCACTCTATATTTTATGATGAAGAGGCTCTCCGACAGAAAAATTGTTGTATGCTTGTTTACATTAGAATTAAATACATAGGCATTCGCCCAGTCTGGGGAGACCCCCCCTCCTGGTTAACAGCAGTAGTTAAAGCTGTGGTAGTGGATCCTCTTCAAAGAGCGTACTTGTGTTCAGACATCCTGATATTAAACGTCCTAAAGGTAGATCCTATGTAGTACCTAACAGCGCCATTAGTATCCGCATGAACAAGTGGAATGCAGTATACACCTGGTAGGTTGAAAGTTGAGACTTTATCCCTGTCATTTCGGACCAAGGAAAAAATATTTCTAGTGCTCACTCCAAAACTTAAGTTTTATTTATGCCAAGCGTTTTTCAAAATGGTCACAAGAGGAAGGAGAAATTCAACTTTCCCAACGAAATTGGTTGAGTTAATCGCAGTTAACAAAGTTGTAAATCTCAACCGCTGAAACTTTTGTGGTAGTCCATGGAAGAAGTGATCCGAAAAACCAAAGCTACAGGCCAAAGACAAGACCCTGGACAATTCTTCATGTCGAGCTCTGCAAGACAAAGAATGCGTAAAAGCACGTTTTATTAAAAAACGAAGGGCAGACGTCTTATGATCTGGAGGATTAGAAAAGGCAAAAGGATAATGCAAGGAGTGAACATCGGTTTTCGATAAACTGAAAACTTAATTTGGTGGGAATTCAAGTCCCGAGACAGTAAAATATCTAAGAAAGATAACTGTCCCCCTTTCTCCAGTTCCCTCGTAAACTTAATAGATGGGAACTGGGAGGAAAGACATTTAGCAAATTCATCAAGTAGAGACAGGGAATGAGGCCAAAATACTAACATGTCATCTACGTATCTCAATAAAAGAGACTGTTGATAAGGAAAGTCTAACAAAACTCTTTCTTCAAGGGACTGGAGGAGAATCTCAGCCAAAATGGGGGAGAGGGGGGCATTGGTACTCCCTCCCTCTGCTGGAAAAACTTACCATCGAATTTAAAATAAGACCGCCTTGCTACGAGCTTTAGTGCAGAAACAATAGCATTGGCCTCAAGAGGAGAAATATAACTATCTCGTTGCAATTTACTAGCAATAATGGAATAAACTATGTCGAGGGGATAGTGACACGACATCCAATGATGCCATAACAAACCCTGTGCCAAAGGAGTTAAAAGCTTTAATACAGGTCAAAGCCTGAGTAGAACTTCCAATAGAGATGGAACAGAAGCTAACACAGTTTCAAGCGAACGAGCTGGGTTAGCGTACCCAGAAACCAATAACCTGAGAGGTTGCCCAGGTTTGTGTGTCTTGATTTTACCGAAGACTTCAGGGATCCTTGGTCCAACTGGAGGTTTCATTTTAGTAGAAATTGAGGTGGGGAGAAAACCTTGATTTCTCAATTTCCCTAATTCAGTGATAGTAGCTGAAGTTGTGTTGGACCTGAGAACTCGATGAGGAACCAAATCCATGGCCTGGATCATCCTGACATAGTCAACGCGGTCTAGAATAATGATCTGATATGTTTTATCATACATACATATCACTAAGCTGTTCTCTGAGATTCAGAGGTTAGCTCCAAAAAGAAATACAAACTTCCAGATATTTTTGCTTATTGTTGTCGTATCAAACTTCTCCATTTACAGCGATCTTGACATAACAACTCGTGCTTCACTGATATCCATTACACGCCGTACACAAGATCTTTTATACTTCATACTCATAATCTTATTTTTGAAGATGACAATCCGTTTTTTGGCGTAAATGTGACAAGGATGGTAAGCCAGATAATATCTGAAAACTTGAAAATTTCCATCGTCCTGGAGCGGGACCCGAACCCGCGTCTCCCAGAAAACGCCTAGGTATGCTAACCACTACACCACCCAGAACGACCAAGTTTCAAGTTTTCAAGTTTTCAGATATTATCTGGCTTACCATCCTTGTCACATTTACGCCAAAAAACGGATTGTCATCTTCAAAAATTTGTATTATATGGCGTAATCCCGTATTTCTTTCATTACTTATCTATTTCTCCGGGCAATCACGCTATAGGATTATTAACCTCCAGATTCGCTAAACAGAATGCCGGTTGCTTCGACTAGCGAATCCTGTGATGGTTAAATTCAAATTGAATGGAAACTTGAAACTTGGTCGTTCTGGGTGGTGTAGTGGTTAGCATACCTAGGCGTTTTCTGGGAGACGCGGGTTCGAGTCCCGCTCCAGGACGATGGAAATTTTCAAGTTTTCAGATATTATCTGGCTTACCATCCTTGTCACATTTACGCCAAAAAACGGATTGTCATCTTCAAAAATTTGTATTATATGGCGTAATCCCGTATTTCTTTCATGACTCATAATCTTTTTCTCATGCAGACACTCCTGAATCTGATCCACCCATGTCTTCCTTGGCCTTCCTCTGCCTTTCCTTCCTGCCACTTGGGCTGAAAATATTTTCTTAGTAAGCATTTCATCACTCATTCTTTCAACATGGCCAAACCACCGAAGCATATTGGTCTCCACCTTGCTAACAACATTTTGCTTCACATCACACAACTGCAATACATCTTCATTCCTCACACAATCAGATCGTATCTTGCCACAAACCCCACGTAAGTAACGCATTTCTCCAGCACACAAACGACTCCTATGTTTCTTCTGCAGTACCCAGGTTTCACTGCCATGCATCAGAGTAGGAACAATTACAGTTTCATACACAGCCATGCGGGACTCTCTAGAGAACCCATCATTCCTGTGAAAACCTCCCAGAGCAGCTATGACTTTCAAAGAAGAATTCACTTGCCTACTGATTTCACCATCCAACTTGTTCTCTCTGTCAAACATGCTTCCTAAATACACAAACTCACTCACCTGGTCAATCACAGTGCCATTTATACTTACATTACATTCAGTGCTACCAGTTCCTCTCTCAAACACCATAATTTTGGTTTTTCCCTTATTTATACTCAGTTTGAATTTCATGCAAACTTCGTGCATCCGAGTCAACATACTCTGCAACTCACTTTTGCTCTCTGCCAACAGGACAGTGTCATCAGCATACAGCAATCTGCACACACGGATATCACCAAGACATAAACCACTATTATCTATTTTGGCATCACGCATGCATGCATCCATAAATATATTAAACAGCCATGGTGACATTACACAACCTTGTCTAACTCCTGCACCAATGGAAAACCATTTTGATAAAACACCATTCACTCGTACACAAGCTCTACTACCAGCATACATGGTTTTTACACTATTAAGTAGATTCCCAGTAACACCATATTCATTCAATGCCTTCCACGAAAGTGTCCTATTGACTCGGTCGTAAGCTTTCTCTAAATCTATGAAGGCAGTAAAAACTTTCTTCCCAACAGCCAGATACTTTTCAATCATCATGTGTAATGCAAAAATCTGGTTAGTGCAGCCTTTACCAGGCATAAAACCACTCTGAACATCCCACACTTTCAATGATGTAAGACCCCGTACTTTTTCAATAACAACCTTACCAAACACTTTCCCTGGCACACTCAGTAGGCTAATACCACAATAGTTCTTGCATTCAGTCTGATCACCTTTTCCCTTATACAAGGGAACAATAATAGCATCCTTCCCATTCCGAGGGACCATACCTAACTCCCAGCACAACTGGCAAATTTCAGTAAACCAGTCAATTATAGAGTCACCACCATATTTCAACATCTCTGCAGTTATGCCATCAACTCTTGGAGCCTTACCATTCTGAAGAGATTTTAGAGCTTTACACACTTCTTCTCTTGAGATCCCTTCTGTGCTTTCATCCCTCATTGTGACATCATCTGCGGCTGTCTCAGAATCATCTTTGCTTTCCTGATCTAATAACTCACAGAAGTATTCACCCTATCTGTCACTTAACTCATTGGGCTCCCATATCATTTCCCCAATCTCATTCTTCACACAACTTACAACTTTGTTTCCCCTATTTTTCCTGAGTCTCATGTACTTCCAGAAGGACTTTCTATCTTTCCAAAAAGCCAGTTCATGCCTTTCCCCTTTCTATCTTTTGCCTTGCTGTGGCGGACCAGCTTAGCAGCTTCACACTTCTTACAGCGATATTCATCCACAGAGACTCTACCTTGCAACATCCCCAAATAGGCTTCCTTTTTTCTCTTTACTGCCTCTTCAATCTCACTATTCCACCAAGCATCACCTCTATTGTTACCCACTATTGTGGTGCCACAGACCTCTTTAGCAGCAGTGACAACACAGTTCTTAAAACATTCCCACTTCTTTTCTACATCCCTCTCACCAGACTTCAGATCCTTCAGTCATTCTCTGAGTAAGTCAGAATACCGCTGATGATCTTCAAGGAGCCTATCAACCTTTATTTTTTTATTTCTATCCTGGGTCTCTTCCTATTCCTTTTCCTCTAACCAACATTAAGTTTCACTCGTGACACTACCAAGTAATGATCAGAACCAACATCCGCACCTCTCATCACACGGGTGTCAACAACTAAGTGTTTCAAACGCTGATTGTAGACAACAAAATCTATCACACTCTTTTGACCAAGAGTACGATTTTCCCAAGTATATGTGTGGATATACTTGTGGTTGGAAAATGTATTAGATACACACAAACCATTCTCAATGCAGAGATCAATTAATCTTTCACCATTATCATTCACACAAGGATCATTAAACTTACCCAGAACATTGTCAGAAATTGCATTCTGCACACCTACTCTAGCATTGAAATCCCCTGCTATTATAACTTTTTCTTTAGCACCAAACTGGCTCAAAACAGCTTTTAGCTCATTCCAGAAATCTTCTTTCTTATCAGAAGGTTCCGAGTCACAAGGAGCATACACTAAACAATTACAATTCTCTGAAGTTTCACTTTCAAATGAATCCAGAGAATCCTCTCACTTATGCAACTATAGTGAATCAAGTTGTTCTTCATCTTTTCACTTAAAATCACACCTACACCAGCCTGTCCTCTCATATTATCCAATACTCCAGACCACACACTCACCGTGCCATTTACTTCTTCTACCCCAATTTCCTTCTTTTTGGTTTCACTTACACACAGCACATCCAGTCTATACTTATTCATCTCCTCAAACACCTCACTCATCTTGCCATTTATACCTCAAGTATTCCGTACACCAATCTTACATTCACTCAGCCGAGATCTCTTTCTCATAAGCCGTTTAGAAAGTCCAGGTTGATTCCATGGTGAAACGTCCTTCTCAAGTGTGGTAGGTCCACCATATCCCACACTTGAGTCATTCTTAATATTTCTTTTTGTCTTTTTAATCAGGTAAATGTTTTATCAGCCCTTATAATTGACAAATTAGGGTATAAATCTTTCAGCATAAATCTTTCGGTGAGTTGAAAGTTCAGTCAGTGAGCGATTTGTTTGCGTCAAAAGAGAACAGTGTAATAAATGCAAAACTTATGTTCACTTCATTTATTGTGGAACACAATTTACCCATAGCAGCTGCTGACCATGCTAAACCGTTATTCCAAGCCATGTTTCCCGATTCAGCGATCGCAAAAAATATTCGTGTGGAAGAACCAAGGCTACTGCACTAATTCAGCACATGGCCAGTGTTTCTACAAGTAACATCGTATCTAAAGTTAAAAAAAATCCTTTTTCTCTATCTACGGACGGAAGTAACGATGCTCATGCAAATAAACTGTATCCCATTACAATAACATATTTTGACGAAAACATAGGGAAAAATTTAACTGTTTTGTTATCATTGGTTGAATCAAGTAATAATACAGGTGAAGGAATATTCAACGTTTTGAACAATGAGTTTGTTAAAAAAAATATCTCATGGAGCAACTGTGTGTCATTTTCTTGTGACAATGCTAACACTATGATCGGTCAAGTAAAAGGTGTTGTTTCTCACATAAAGAAGGTTCAGCCTGCAATCATACTGCAGCGATGTTCATGCCATTTAGTAAATTTAGCTGCACAGAAATCTGCTACTCAACTGAAAGGATTTAATGTTGAGCAGTTTCTGATACAGTTATTATTTTTTTTGGAGAAAAGTTCAAAGAGGAAACACATTCTAAAATTGAGTCAAGCTGTTTGTGGTACTAAACCACACAAAATTCTAAAGCATGTCAATACTCGCTGGTTATCACTTTTGGAATCCATTGACAGAATTTTAGAATAGTGGGAGGCTCTAGAACATTATTTCAGTGACAATGAAGAAGCTAATTCACAGTATGTATAAGAACCTTGCAAGTATGATTGGAAATCCTTCATCTAAACTTTATTGTCTTTTTTTATCTGCAACTCTTCCATTATTTACATCTGTTAACGTGTTCTTGCAGCAGGAAGCTCCGCTTGTGCATGCATTAAAAAAAAACTTCATAGTCTGTTATCTGAATTGCTTGTACAATTTATCAAGCCATCGGCATTTGATGTGACAGCAACATCTTCTGCAGATGGAAATTTTGAAAGAAGGAGAAATCAAAAAGAAAACTGTGATCGCGTAATTGGGTCAAAAGCGAGATCTTATATAGTCACAACTGCAGATTTGAGTGAAGACACAGTGGCTACTTTTTATTCTGAGGTAAGGGAATTTTACAAGGCAGGCTGCAATTACATTTTAAGAAAATTTCCACTTAATGATGAATTTCTGAGTCATGCTGAAATTGCAGATGTAACATTAAGGCAAAGTGTTTCTTTTGCATCAGTCCAATATATGTGTTCCCTGTTTCCAGTTTTGAAACCAGAAGAATCTGACAAGGTGGAATCTGAATTTGCTCACTACCAGTTTGAAAATTTTAACTGTGCTGTTACTTCTGTGAGAATGGATGAAGTGTGGCACAGAATTTCTTTAATGAAAAATGAAAGTGGCCAGTTGAAGTATGAATCATTAAGCAAAATTATGAAAATGATTTTAATAGTCCCTCATAGCAATGCAAGTACAGAAAGAATTTTCAGTATTGTGAAAAAAAAACATGAATGAATTCAGACCTAATTTAAGTACTCATGTGCTGTCTTCTTTATTAGTAGAAAAAATAAATAGCATTGCACACAGTGAACTATGCTATCAGAAGAAGTTTTCACAAATTGAATTAAGGAAGGCCAAAATGGCAACTACAGCCAGTTTATCATAATAATTTGGCCAACATTCCAAGGAATAATTTTTCTTCATGTCTGGAGGTAATTTATTACATTTTTCTGGTAGACAGTATTTTAAATTTTCTCACTAGCAAATTATTTTTATTGTATTATTATTATTATTATTTTGTTAATAGTTCTGACATTAAAATTTGTTGCAGTGTTAAATACCCAAATTTGCCGCTGTAGACTGGATTACTGAAAATTACTGAAAAAAAAAAAAAATGTTACTGAAAAATGAACATGTTGGTTACTGAAAACTACTTTTAGAGGTTGGCATCTATGCAAAGATGCATTTAAATTCAAGATTCATATTATCAAATAATTTTTTACATTCCTCTTTTTAATTTTTCTGCTGTAGGTCTAAAAAGAGCCAAATTTCAGCGAAGATCTAAAAGACTACGGCAGCAGCAGATTTCCTGAAAATTTCTGTAGTTAATACTTGTCATGTGCTAAATAAATTTTACATTGTGTTATTGTGTGTTAATAAACATTGAGTGATCATAGTGGGGTTTGCCACTTTGGGACTCTTCCTGGGAACAATGGTACACTTAACAGCAACAAGGGCCTCTGTGAATCTTGGAGAGGTGCCAGCTAGTTCTGTGTGACATTGGCAAAAAGATCCCATCTCACTGGGTTTTGTTCCAGAATCCTTAGGTTAAATGACCAACTGTAACTGCCAGCTGTAGGCTTATTCCCCACACTGATGTACAAAAAAAAAAAGGCACAAACAAATCTGAAAATGACTCAAGTGTGAGATATGGTGGACCTGCCACACTTGAGAATGACGGTCCACCACTGAATTGGCCTGGACTTTCTAAAACGGCATAAGAGAAAGAGATCTCGGCTGAGTGAGTGTAAGATTGGTGTATGGAATACTAAAGGTATAAATGGCAAGATGAACGAGGTAATTGAAGAGATGAGTAAGTATAGATTAGATGTGCTGTGTGTAAGTGAAACAAAAAAGAAGGAGATAGAAAAAGTGAATGGATCAGTGAGTGTGTTATCTGGAGTATTTGGATAAATGTGAGAACAGGCTAGTGTGTGTCCACACACATATACTTGCAGTGATGGAAAGTTTGCGCCAATTTCATTATCTTGCGCCAAACTGCTACAAATAACGAAAAAATTTAATATTTGCACCCCACTGCGCCGAAACGGCAATCCACAGCAAAAATTGCCGAGCAAAAAAATGTTATCACGGCAAAAAATGCCATTTTAAATGTCGAATCGGATGACGCCTTTTTCAAGTCTATGCATAATTTGGTGAAAACGACGCTTAATCAACACGTACCGCCAATCCCAAAATTTCGGAATGCTTTTCACCTACCTTCTAATTCGTTGCTTTTTCGGCAAAAGTGACGAAAAAACAACGATTTTTGCGATGTAGGAAATTAAATTGTTTTTGCTTATGGAGGAGTTTTGTTGTAATCACGTGGTATGTAGAAGAAACGATGCTGTACGTTATGAAATCCTGATGATTGTTTACTGATAGTTGTTTGGTGGCCTTTCGGAGTGCTGTGCAATTGAGATTGTTTATATGTCGTCCCCTGTTCTTTGGGATAGCACAGTTATTTCATTCCGGGCGAGGTGCACTATTACATAAATACAGCATAAGGTCAGTCATTAGCTATTTCGTTGACGCGGAGGATGACTGAAAATGGCTCTCCCGTGGCAGGATACAATGGTTCTGTTTCTAAAGGATTCAACTTTTGCGGATTTTCACTCCATCTTACGGTTTTACGGAAGTCACGCAAAAAAAAAAAAAAAAAACTACGGAAAAGCCCTCGCAAGATCCCTGCACGCAATTTCTATTTTTTTTTACCGTCTTTTGGTCGAAAAAACGCACTTTACAGATAGTCCTTTATGCACCTTCGATGTTCTGACTTTCTCCGCCAACGGAGGTGGAGTTTGTCACGTGATTCCTCATACAGCCATTTGAGAGTACCGTGCACAAAAGTCGAGAGGGAACTCAGTTTTGACTCAGCTCAGCGCCTTTTAACAACTCTTTACATTGATTGCATGTGGCTTTGTGCTTGTGAAAATTTCGGTGCAAACGTTTTAACCCTTTCCACTCGACTGTCGGGTGACACCCGACATTACGAAATCGCTGAATAGCTCATCCACAACTTCGATGACGCCTCTATAGCTTGCATGTCGGTGCTCGTGAGGCATTTCTTTTTGTCGAATAGGTCGGGTGTCACTCGCCACGCTGATGACGCCCCTATAGCTCGCATGTCGGTGCACGCGAGCTGTTTCTGTTTCACCGGATAAAGAAAAAGAAACGTCATCTGCGTGTCATGTGTCACCCGCCATGCCGACGACGCCTGTATGGCTCGCATGTCGGCGCTCGCGAGGAATTTCGTTTTCACCGAATAGCTCGCTTGTCGGGTGTTATCTGCCACGCCTATGACGCATCTATAGCTCGGATGTTGGCGCTCGCGAGGAATTTCTTTTTCGCTGAATAGGTCGGATGTCATCCGCCATGTCTATGACGCCTCTATAGCTCGTATGTCAGGGCTTGCGAGACATTTCTTTTTCGCCGAATATCTCGCTTGTCGGGTGTCACCCTCCATGCCGATGACGCCTCTATAGCTCGCATGTCGACGCTTGTGAGATATTTCTTTTTGCCGAATAGGTTGGGTGTCAGCCGCCACGCTGATGATGCCTCTATAGCTCGTATGTCGGGGCTGGCGAGCTAAAGCTGAGCTTTCACTGCTAAGTTGAGGCCTTACTGCAGAAAAGAAAAAAAAATGCAAGTTCTGTTGAGTATGGGTGAAAAGTTATTTGAGTGGAAAGGGTTAATTTAGATTAAAACGAAACGAAACGAAACATAGCAGTGAAACAGCTAAGACAACAAAAAGAACGAAGTCAGATAAAACTTATCGGCTAGTGTATCGCGGTATGTATAGTAAAGAATGGCCTTTTTATGAAGCATCTAAAGTTTTGCTGAATCACGTTTTATAAGCCATGTGGCTGCAATTTTAGCATGTCGTAAGTCCGCCGTGATGATTGTAGGCGTCATACGGAGAGCAAGAAGCACAAAGATCATGTCAAAAGATTAAATGGAGATGTGAGTAAAATTAATGTAACCAAAAAACTTCTGACAGCTTATAAAGAATCCTGGAAAAAATATCAAGAGCAGATTAATGCTGGAAAAATGCAGGAAAACAAGCAAAAAGGGGTGAATACTTCTGTGAGTTATTAGATTAGGAAAGCAAAGGTGATTCACAGGCAGAAGCAGATGAAGTCATAGTGTAGGATGGAAGCACAGGAGGAATCTCAAGGGAATAGGTGTGTAAAGCTCTAAAATCTCTTCAGAATGGTAAGGCTCCGGGAGTTGATGTTAACTGCCGAGATGTTGAAATATGATGGTGACTGTAATTGACTGGTTAACTAAAATTTGCCAGTTGTGCTGGGAGTTAGGAATGGTCCTTCAGGATTGGAAGGATGCTATCATTGTTCCCTTGTATAAGGGCAAAGGTGATCAGACTAACTGCAAAAACTATCTTGGTATTAGCCTACTGAGCGTGCCAGGGAAAGTGTTTGGTAAGGTCATTATGACAAAGTATGAGGTCTTACATCAGAGAAATTGTGGGATGTTCAGAGTGGTTTTATGCTTGGTAAAGGCTACACTAACCAAATTTTTGCATTATGCATGATGATTGGAAAAGTATCTGGCTGTTGGTTAGAAAGTTTTTGCTGTCCTCATAGATTGCTGCAGAAAGTTTTTGCTGCCTTCATAGCTTACGACTGAGTAAATAGGACACTTTTGTGGAAGGTGTTGTATGAATATGGTGTTACTGGGAATCTACTTAACAGTGTAAAAGCCATGTATGCTGGCAGTAGAGCTTGTGTACGAGTGAATGGTGTTTTATCAAAATGGCTTTCTATTGATGCAGAAGTCAGACAAGGTTGTGTAATGTCACCATTGCTGTTTAATATATTTATGGATGCGTGATGCCAAAATAGATAACAGTGGTTTATGTCTTGGTGACATCCGTGTGTGCAGATTGGTGTATGCTGATGACACTCTGTTCGCAAAGAGCAAAAGTGAGTTGCAGAGTATTTTGTCTCGGATGTATGAAGTTTTCATGAAATTCAAACAGTATAAATAAGGGAAAACCCAAAATTATGGTTTTTGAGAGAGTAACTGGTAGTACTGAATGTAATATATGTCTAAATGGCACAGTGATTGACCAGGTGAATGAGTTTGTGTATTTAGGAAGTATGTTTGACAGAGAGAACAAATTGGATGGTGAAATTAGTATGCGAGTGAATTCTTCATTGAGAGTCGTGGCTGTTTTAGGAGATTTTCACAGGAATAATGGGTTCTCAAGAGAGTCCTGCATGGCTGTGTATGAGAGTGTAATTATTCCTACTCTGATGTATGTCAGTAAAATCTGGGTACTACCGAAGAAACGTAAAAGTTGTTTGTGTGCTGGTGAAATGTGTTACAGGAGGTTTGTGGCAAGACACGTTCTGATTGTGTGAGGAATAAAGATGTGTCGCAGTTGTGTAATGTGAAGCAAAATGTTAGCAAGGTGGAGACTAATATGCTTTGGAGGTTTGGCCACGAAAGAATGAGTGATGAGATGCTTACTAAGAAAATCTTTTTAGCCCAAGTTGAAGGAAGGAAAGGTAGAGGAATGCCAGGGAAGTCATGGGAGGGTCAGATTCTGGAGTGTCTGCATGAGAAAAAGATTGAGTATGAAGTATAGAAGGTCTTATGTACGGCGTGTGATGGATGTCAGTGAAGCCCGAGTTGTATGTCAAGATCGCTGCAAATGGAGAAGTTTGATACAGCAACAGTAAGTACAAATTATCTGGTAGTTTGTATTTCTTTGTGGAGCTAACCTCTGAATATCAGAGAACAGCTTAGTGTTATGTATGCATGTATCAAATAAACAATAAAACAAATTTATACTTGCTCCATCTAGTACTTAGTGTTTTATTTCTGTAAACATTTTTATTGTTTCTGCTAATTATGGTTCTATTGTATGATGCCTGCTTGAACTGGGGACCATTTGTAGATTGAGAGATCCAGTTGGAGGGGTAGCGTTGGATTTGCATGCATATGTTTCTCACCCACTAATCAATGATTTAAAGACTAGTTTTGTGTGATAAAAGTGAATTCTAACCCTTACTAATATGTGGGTATTTCTTTTCAGTTAAATTTCCTTCTGGCTTGGTAACTGCTAGCTGTAAATAAGGGATAAGCAGACGTGCCAACTCACCGGATTTAGGCAGGAGACTCCGGATTTTCAGCCATTCCTCCTGTCCGGATAAATGTCAAATTCTCCCGATTTTCGCCGATAATTAGCCGTTACAATGGTCGAAATTCCATCAACCACCGCCTTGGATCGACGCAGAAGAAAAAGATTTCGAACTGCTTCGCCACGAGGCTGACGAGAAAGACAGGCTTCGGTGCGAAAGGGCATCGGCGAGATCACGTGACCAACTTAGTGCTGTTGCCTCTGCTTGGGCTGCCGAGAGCAAACGGTGACCGAGTAGAGAGCTATTTTCTCCAACACGCAGCGAATAAAAGGTGGCACATCTAATCATTGCATATTAATTTCAAACTATTAGAGAATAAAACGTTTAAAAGGAACATTATTAAAATGTGAGTTCTACTGAACTTCATCGTTTAACATTACTGAATTAATTTTTTTTCGTTTTCCGTGTAGTGTGGATTTTCGCGCTTAGCCGTTCCTTTAGCAAAGTCGTATCAAGAGACATATTCGAAAGTTTTGTTGCTCGATTGAATGAAATTAACTATATTTTCTTTGTTGTCCGTGTAGTTAATTTTTTTTTCTTTTTGCCTTCATGATTTTCTAGCAACACTGAAAAGCAAATTTGTTTAATAAATAGCGTACAGAATATTAATAGCAAACGGAAAACGTCAAGCGAAATCATATTGAGGTCGAAGAAAAAGTGTTCCCTCATATACATATCTCTGGCTAAAACGTTCCTTACTACATTAAAAAAAGTTACATTTTTTTCTTGTTCTGGAAAAAATTAATTTTTTGATATTATTGTATGTATTTTGTTTAATGAGGTTATTTCTAGGACAATGCTTCTGTACACTAAAAGTACATAATTTGGAAATAATTCCTTCTTAAAAAAATGCTTAGGATCCCTTTTAATACAAATCATCTCTGTGCATTAGAGTTTATTTTACTTACTTCTACTTGGGGGAAGAAAAAAATAATCCTTATCTGTATATTAAAATTATGTGACTACACATTCTGGCACAAGCTATTTTCTTGGTAATTGAAAAAAAGTCGAATGAAGGACACTGTCACAAAAAATGTTCTCATTGTTTTGTGAAAAATTAATGCAAGAACTTTTTTTCATAAAATTATTCATTTTTGTCACTATTAAATTTTACTTTCATTTGTATTTGTAAATTTACAATTACTATAATTGAACACTGTTAGGTAAGCCAAAAATTGAAAAAACTATTTCCATACTAGAATTTAATTCAAACTATAGCTCAGTAAACAAAATTCTTGCTCACCATTAACAGAAATTTAATTGCATTATGAGCCAATAAAGCAATCTGAAATTGCAGATTTAGTGCTACTGACCAACTCTTTCATACCAGAAAATTTGAAAAATTCATAGCCGTGGAGCAGGAAGCGAACCTGCATTTCCCGATTTCCATTTGAGCATGCTACCGTTACACCATCCAGGATGAGGAAGTCCCAAACATCCAAGTGATTTAATCTGAATAATCTCAGATTTTCGCCAGTCAAAGCAAGCCCTGCTTCATCATAGCTCAGCTATTTAGAGTGAGGTCGATGCTTAGCAAATTCCCAGTTATTCAGGTAAACATTGGGGAAGAAATATTTCTTCTTATTATACCTGGGAAATATATTTCTATAAGCAATCCGAAATCACATATTTACTGTTACGTAACTGAAATCAAACGATCATCCATAGAATGGAAACATGTCACCTTTCCAACAAAGAAGACGTGAAAAGTCCAACTGTCTCTGTCTGCGGGAGAGGTCATGGCGACTGTGAAGCTGTTGTTTACACAGAATTTCTGTCAAAAGAGACGACCATCAATAATGACTCATATTGCCAAACACTATTAAATTTGGGAAATTCAATTAAGGACAGATGCCGGGGTAAGTTGAGCGAAGGTGTCACTCTGCTGTCCAACAACGGTACACAGTACGGAAAACAAAGGGAATTGCTGCAGTCATTCAAGTCGGAGGTGTGGCAAAATCCCCCTTACAGCCCCAACTTATCCCCATGCGGCTACGGTTTGTAATTAAGCAGGACCTTAGTGGATAACGATTCCCAACCGATGAGGCTGCGAAAAGTGCGCTCCTTAACTAGTTGCACCAAACTGGACTTTTTCTGTACAGATATGGGAAAGTTAATCGCACGTTCCGATAAATGTTTACAGTCCTTAGGCGACTGTCGAAAAATGAATTAATGTTGTTCCTTTAAACCAACATACATCCCCTGAGTATATCTTTGTTTTATTTTTTTTATTCAACAGTGTAACTAACTTTTTGATCCACCCTCTATTATTAAAGCACTTTGCTGCAATTCAGAAATCAAATTATTAGTTTGCTTTAAAAATTAGTATAAATACTACATTTGGAAAAAGTATCAACTTACCTATTGACTATCAATTTGTCTTGTATCTTCAAGCGGAACGAAGTAAAAAATACTATTAAAAATAAACAAATGGGTCCATTTTTTTTACATAAATGTACCTCAAATGTCTGTTTCAAATAGTTTGAAAGGAGGAAGTCATCAAAAGCTGCAACTGTATTCAGCTTCAGATTGTTTACCCCAACTTTCCTTATGTGATAGCATCTGCAACAAAGTTATAGATACACACAACAAAATAAAGAATTCTTGCTAACCAATCGCATAAATTAAAGACATCTGTTTCAAATAGTTTGAATCATCACAAGTTACATCAAAATTACTTCAGCTTTAGATCCTCCAGTATGTGTTACAATCTGAATATTTTATGTATGAGTTGTGTCCATTATTTTCTTTACCTAAAATCTACTTTTGTAATGTTCATACCTAACTGTGATCTACTTTTTTATAAAACATATTTGATATCACATTTTGGATTAGACAACATTTCAACAGTATAAATAATTATTTCCCACACATTTGGTTAGTAGTTTTTCATAACACTAGAGAATTTATACATTTTACTAACATTCTTTACTAGAAGCCAAATTTGCTCATTATGATAAAATTACATTTTTACTTTCAATATACCTAATAAATGTCAAGCTAAGCACTAGTACACACATACACCAGTGCTGAGACGGGCTGAGCTAGAACCGGGTGCTGGCTGCGTAATACTTACTGGAGTTCGGGCTTGGAGAGAGGCGAAGAATTTTCTTCCTTTTTCTTTTAATGTGATTTTATACGATTTAGCATACAAGGCTTTTTTACACTTCTAGTTGTTAAAGAGAATTCTTCAGCAACTGGGTCTAAATGGGGAGTAGGAATTCTGCAGGGCTATCCATTCCGGGCTTGGATAACAAAATACCATAGGCCATGAATTACAGGATTTCTGCCAAGGATAAGTTTTAAGAAGTATAGATAGTATATAGCAAGCTGATGGAATTTTGCCCCCTACCTCAAAGGGGCAGCTCCCTGCTAATTCTATTGAGCAACATATGACGTAGTTTGTTGTGCTACCAGATGTTTCCTGACACCCCCCCAAAAGACATTTCAGGAAGAAATGAATGGTTAAAGAAACTATAGAAATAGATAGACATCCCTTCCCCACTCCGCAGTTGAGAAAGATCTCGGTTAATTGCATGGGTAGGAAAGAGTGGAAGACTTTTTTTAATGCCTATACAGGTTAATCATAGTTTTCGGGCTGACATACTTCAGGCTCGGGCTCTTAAAATTGAGCCCAAACTCAGCTCTGACACACACACACACACACACACACACACACAGTAACAATTCAGTTAACTTCTCACAGGTGTTTTTATCAAAAATTTTATGGCAATGAAGTCATAGTGGCAAGTACGAAAAATAAGAGAAATTTCCTGGAATTTTTTAGTACAGTATTGAAACGTAAACAAAAATGCTACAATATTACTGCTAACATTTATTAATCTGGAAATAAGTGACATGGAACTCTTATGGGTATGGTGTTGAGGGACTAGCCAGACCCCATGACACGAAGGAGTACAGCATCATCTTCCACGGAAAGAAAATAGTCCATAGATTTTAAAATGAATTTGGACTAATGAAATCAAAACTGCTATTAAAATGAGGACCTCTGGCCCATTTTGCTGTGAAATGACTTGGCAAATTAAGATGCATATTTGGGGATAGGAGAATATAAAAAAGGTATATCACAGGCACATTGTGTAAGATAGGCAACCACTGCACAAACAGTATTAGTTCCAATTTGAAAAAAAAAAAAAAAGACACCACCAAAAATTAAATACAAATCTTCAGTACATAATGCCACCACCACTCAGCATCACTATGTGAATAATATGTGATGAAGCAGAAAAAAGATCGGAAATGTTACGAGACGCTAACTGAATTACTGCTTCCTGGTATACAAGTTTTAAATAAAATGAAACCAAATATGATGGATCTTTACTTTCCAGTTTCGAAGATAACTTTTCAGAAATGTTATCTTCATTTACTACAGAAGAAAAAATACATTTCAATGCTTTAACCAACCTGGCTATACACTTTACATGCATATAAAATATTTGATAAGTTTGAACTCTTTTTCCTATCTCAGGACTTACTCTGTGCACACTATGCACTAAGGAGAGACAAAACTAAGCGTTCAGACTTTCAACTTCTTAATTTTTCTTTCATGTGATTTCAAATCATTTCGGTTATCATGTTTGGCTTTTACTTTGTTCAAGAATATTTTACAGCTGAAGAGAGTTATGTTTTCCTATTTAGTTTTCAAGCTACTCATACACAAACATTCAACAGAAAATGAACAAGGAAATCTAAAATCAGAACTTTGTCTGTTTAAATGTATGCAGCAGATTTTGTATAAGACAAAGTTTGTCTTATACAAAATCTGCTGCATACATTACTTTGATATGGCAAAAGTTGTAACAGTCTCCTTTTGACTTCTATAATTTGACTTGCAGCCACTAACACTCCAACACCATGGCATGGCAATTCCTGTAAAAATAATTATACCTTTTAATACAAGTGAAGAACTAGATATGAAGTTTTTAATCGAAAGTAGTTCCCTATGTATTGTACAGTTAGAATAAAGTTGATCATGCAGTTTTTTAACATAATCTGTCCATCATACTGTTCAGACAGCTTTAGTAAATTCAATCAGACAAATGCTATATCACAGTTGCATTAAGTTACAAAATTAAAATATGTCCTCTTTAATTCAGACACATTACAATGCAACAGTTCAAGCATTAATTTCGTGCCGCCCCGGTGGCGCAGTGGTCTAAGCGATGGCCTCTGATCATTCGTCCGAACGGGGTCCGGGTTCGAATCCCGGTGAGGCATGGATGTTGTGTTTGTCTTACGGCACTGGCTCTTTCCCTTCCCTGGAGCCAGTGACCCTAAATTAGGGACGGGCGACTGCTTATAGCCCATTGAGTTGCTCACGGTGGTCGTTAAACCTCCAATCAAAAAAAAAAAAAAAAAAAAAAATTAATTTCGTAAAGAAAGGGCCAACGATTGTTGGAGATGCAAATGTCATTCAAATTACGAAAGCTAATTTCCTGAAAAGTTGCCCTGATTTCTGGTAATATTCAAGCTCTATGTGAATCGCCATTGGCAAAATATATTAATTATTCTATTTGAAATAAGAATTCAACACCACAGAATAACTCACTTCACTATTCACGAGACATGAACAGATTTCAACACGTGTGAAACTAAGATCTACTCATTAAACCTATAGTTATCACTAAAACTAAATAAAACGTTTACTAAGAATTAACCTTATCTTAGAAATATAAAAATACCTACCTCACAAAACTATACGTGTATCCAAATGACAATAAACGGTACACTCAATACAAATAACTGTGAAACAACGATGCAATGGCTGTTCAACCGATTGACTTGGCGACAGCACTAAGTTGTGCACGTGACTATTTCGCACCGTAGCCTGTCTTTTTCGCCAGCTGTGACCTATGTACTTATCATTTCACGTCTCCCCGCTCTTAGCTGCGAGCTCTGTTTATGGTTTCTTCAGAGTTTTGCACCATGTTTGTCTCTTTTTCCCTTCTTCGTCGCATTTTGTAGAAGATTAATGTGCTCCTTTGTTCATCTCTAATTGCGAATCTGTTATTGTCAGCTTTGTTTTATCTTCTATTGTAGCATTTTGTGTACACTTAGTTTGTGAATTTGTTTTTGTTTTTTTCTCATTCCTTTCGCTTACTTTTTGCGGGAGATTTTTCCTTTTGCATTACGCCACTTTCACGGTTTTTAATGTTTTATTTTATGTCATATCGTTGGCAATTTGTTTCTTTTTTACATATTAGCTGTTATTGTCTTTGCTGCATAATAAAGTTGTGAAACTGAGCGCCGGCTTTCGACAAATTGTCCGAGGTGGGTCCGGGTTCGAATCGCAGTGGGGCATGGTTGTTGCATACTTGCTAACTTTTACAGATATCCGTAAAATTTACGGATTTCTGCTTAATTTTACTGATTTACGGATAGAAGTCTTTTTTTACGGATTTTTAATATTTCGATTGCTCAATCGAAATATTTCAATCCCCTGCAACCAACCATTTAGATTTTCTACCGGACCTTACGAGCGCCGTGTTTCGCGATGATGACATCTTTAACTTGCTGGCTTCGTGCGGAGCCATCAAGTATAACGATGGCTCCGCTTCTTGGCGTCTCCTTTGGTAGCTCTCCACTGGAGTGCTCAAGTGACGTGCCGACCAGAGTTCTCCAAAATGCGTAATGTAATTACGCGTCTAGTACGCCTTGAAATTTTATAAACACGTAAAAATACGCATCAGGAATTTTTCTCGGTGCGTAAAAATAAGCATCAAGAACTTTTCTTGGCGTGAAAAAATACACATCGTGAACGGTATTTCGTCTTTCATAGACGGAAGTAAACGAAATAAAGATTTTTCCCGTAATCGTTCTTTTTCCTGTGATGTATCCTATGTCCAGTACTGTTGTTATATATCATTTTATTCCGTAAATATTTGTATTTCAGTTTGAAAATGGAGGGAAAATGTCCGAAAACGGAAAATCAAGGGCGAAACAATTTCGCTGTAATCTTTTAGGCATGAGAGTGCAACGGCTTCGAGGAATTTCTCCTTTTCCGTTATAATTTGTGTTATCCACGAGATCGATGCTTAACTGAATAGAAATTTTGGGGCAATTAGTAGTGGTGGAGGATGTTTTCTGCCTGAAACTTTAGAAAGAGGAAGTTTTGTCTTTGAAAACTTTCGGAAACGGAAGTTAGACACAGTGAAGATTTCTCCCGTAATCGTAATTTTATTTTTCACGTGATGTTTCCTCTGCCTAGTGTTATGGAGAAGTTTTTTTTGGAGGTTATTAAGAAAAGAGAAGAGTGTTTATGCTAATATTGAAATTTATATGCAAATCATAGAAAGTTTTAATTTGGGAGATGGGTGGATGCATTTTGAAACAAAACTGAAATTTTGAATAAGGCCATGAAACAAAATAGAAGAATAAAATGCACCACTGAATTTGGAAACTCCCAAAAGTTACTATTGTATTGTTTGCGTTGTCTGCGTTTGCTGAGTAGATACACCTGAAAGTGTAAGAAAGGTAACTATTGTTTGCATGTGTATCAAATTTGTAAACACTAAAATTTAATGGTATACAATGTACACGCGTAAATAACCTTTTGGAAGTGGCGATGAACAAAAACATTGATTTTACCACAATTACCTAAGATTACTTTCCCACCTCAGTCATTGCTGAGGGGGATGCAGTTGAACCATGTGATGAAAATTTAAACTGAAAATATCTAAAACTTCACTGCACTAAGGTTTAGGTTTTTGAAAGGCCACTTGGCCTATATTTATTTTAAAACTTAACCAAAAACAACAACAAACACAATAACAAAGTGTTTCAAGAAGTCGGATAATTTCCCATACAACCATGTGTTTTTGTTTTCGAACACAATCGGCTTTTAACATTTTTGTCAATTCCACTTTTGGCAACCAGGCCTTATAAAAGCAAACAAAATCAGATGACACTCACTTGTTGTATTTATATAAACCCCAAAAGGAAGAACACATATTTTTGCCAGAAAATCAAGATTTGCAAAAACAGATAAATACTGATAAATACGACTTAGGGAACATAACATAAACACTGTGGATGAGTTTGGACAGCTGAAGTGCAATCTCTCCCTCTCTTCATAAATTTATAGATTATTGTATACACAATACAGATTTCATTTCCTTTCGAACACACCCCTCAAACCAGTTTCCTTAACCAACATTAATTTTAAAATTGCAATAACTGAGTAAAAAAATTATAAATAACCAAAAGTTACTTCCGTAAACACTCCTACACTACCAGGAAAATTTGCATTAAAACTTAATATACTCAACATTCTAGCATTACTTGATACAAAACCACTCTACTAAACACACTGTACTAAATACCTTACTCAATTACCTCAAAAGTTATCATTACACAATAATGCTGACCACTATACTTAAAAGTCACCCTGTCATCTGGAAAAATTCAAAATACTCCACTATTCAAACTTGCTCTGAGTACACAATATCCCACTATGTAAACAAAAGGCAAACACTAACTCTCAACACTCCTGGACGCAAATTCCTACTTATCTGCACTCCCACTGTTCACAACAGTTTAAAATTTACACCACTAATTCTCACCAGCAATTTATCAACAACTTAATCAAAAAATTCAAACTAGTACCATGTAAGCTTGTAGTAATTTTTACTAACTCATGTAGTTAAGCCACTGAGGTAACGTGTAGGCAAAACATCTCAGTGAAATTACTAAATTTCACTTAAAAACAAAATTCTCACTTGGAGGAAGTATTATTGAGGCTGAAGGTGAGATTGGGTCGTGAATCCAATTCGACCTATGCACCGAAATGGTAAAATATGTGTGACTCACCACCCTGTATTGGTTCTTCACTCTGATTTTGGGACAACATCACATCACTCTCTGATAGGTACCACCTCCTAGGAGCCAACAAGCTTACTTGGGTAGAAAATAAATCCCCCCAATCTGTTTTCATGCACCCTTTCAGACCCGAGGCATGTCCACATAGGGAAAAGCATCCCACCAAAGTTCTCTTGCCCCCCAAAATATCTCATTCTCTGTTTTCCAGGAAACTACATCAACATCCTCGTCTCCAGAAAATTCAATACATCACCTTTTATTCCAGAAAATTACTTCTTATCCTATTTTTCCCAGGAACACACTTCATATCTTCATTTTCCCAGGAACACACTTCTTTCCCAGAAAATCACTTATCTTTATTTCCCAGGAGCACACTTTACTCGCTCATCTCCCAGAAAATCACTATACCACAGAACCACTTATTTCCAGAAAAATTCAACACCTATCACAAATCTATCCATTTCCAGAAATCACCCCCTCCTGAAGAATTCTAACGTTATACAAGGGTAATGTACAGTACAACACTTTATTAACCTAGTCAGTGTGCATGCCCTTTTTAATGTCTCCCCCTCATGAAAATTCATTTTCCAGATCCATCTGCTGATATGATCCCTAGTCACACTAACTATTAAATGGTACAAACAATTTTACACCCCTTTCTTGCCAAACTAGAAAATCACTGTAACCTGCCTTTTAAGACAAAAAAAACAACAACCTTACTATCAAACTCTTACTTTATACTTACTACTACCAAATACAATTTATATAATATTAAAATTTACCAAGCACACAGAGTTAAATTTCAATAATAATAACTTGTTTGAGGAGTTGCTTTTTCATGATAGATTATAACACAATTTGGATTTCAGATATTCCTTACACATGTAAAAACTTACACAGCATAACACTATCATAAAAAAAACCTGAATGGAAAAACATTTACATTTTTATTACTTTAGTTCTACTGACCCAAGCATGGATTATAACTGAAACCACTGTCAAAAACTCACATGTTAAATATTTTAGAGCAACCTAACCTATCTCTTCCTTTGCAACAAATTTTATTTTCGACAGCCCCATTTTAAGACCCACTCGTTACATAATTACAAAGCATAAATTAGCACATTACCTTTCTGGCTGACTTCAAAGGAAGGGCACAACAAATAAAAAATAAAAACAAAAATCCACTTGTAACAGCGGCAGTCTGCTTTTCCCTTCCCTCTTTCCTTTTATTTCTTTTTCGCTGGGACTGAAGGTTTGCAGTCCATAACATGCCCGAGCATGGTTTCTCTGCTGGTCTTCGTGGAAGTGAAAGCACAGTATCGGCTCCTAGGTGAAAGGCCACAGGCAGGAATCTTTCTCTCGGTTTCAGGAAGGACTTTTCTTCACGATGGTTGAAAACCCGTGCGAACTCCAAGTTACATTATGGATCCTCCACACTGCCTCCTGGGTCAAGCGGAATCAGCCATCACCCCTAATCGCTTAGAAGGCCCGCGCACCGAACGCCGGCAGCTGCGTGACGTAGGGGAGAGTAGGCTGATGTCCGTGGTGGGTGGTCGAGCATGCATGAGCTTGCTCACTCCGTGTAAGCGTGACTGCGGATGTGCATGGTTGTTGTCAAATTGTCAACTAAATTTATTTTCATAGAGGAATATTAAAATTATTAAAATTCCCTACTAATGGGGAGGTTCTCAGAAAATGGCATACAGCAATAAAGCGTGAAAATTTTCAACTCTAAGGTACGTGGAAACCTTTTGTTAACCTTATTTTAAACTACTCGTAAAATAAAAATTTTGAACTAGAAAATTTAAATTTGGCTAATTTTGTAATCTAATGCATCTCACAGCGGGAAGTCAAAGCACTGAAAAGATTTTTGAAAAATGAAATTTATGTTTGTAATGGAAAGAATAGATTACTTGTGTTGTTATAGTAACCCATAACATGTTTTTGCCAATGTATCAAATAAGTTCAAAGTAAAATATGTATATTTACGAAGGGATTTTAAACTTTATTATGGACACAGAATAATAAGGGTTGCATGTTTTTGATCCCAAGAGTAATATGTTGATACATTCGTACTTAGTTATTTAAGTGTTTAGGGAGCGCCAGATTAACTTTTTTGTGGTCTCTATTTCTGGGCACAAATGCTTGTAAAATACTTATATCCTATACGAAATATATGTATGTCATGTACACATCTAACATGCCTATGTCCTTTATATAAATGCTAAGGCCTTGTTGCCATGTGAAATACATCTTTTGTGTTTGCAGACATAGAGAATTGCATTGAATTATCATTTTTAATATTTATTACTAAAGGAACACAAACACTGAATCAAGTATAGACAGCAAAAATTAGATATGAATGCACAAAAACAGAAGTTCACACATAGTTCAGGAGTAAATTTGCTTTTAAAATGTCCGTTTAAAGATTTTGAAGCATTTTTCTACAAACCAACACATTGAAGAACTCTCGTGTGAGCAGTGTGTATGCTCTATCTGTGGTAGGATGGGAATTTATCAGAACCATTCAATTTCTTAAAAATTAGGTGAAATATATCAGTACTACCTGGGCAAGTAAATAATTTCTTGCCCAGGTAGTAAAAGCTGGATGCGCAGGAAAATGTATCTTTTAAGATAACAAACCAGAACCCTATTTTTTTTAAGTTAAAAATATGAACTGTTTTAACATGTTTGCACTTCCATTTTAAGGGTCTGTATTACAAATGTTCAGTGCATAAACGTGTGTATATCAATTTTTAAGATGCTGATGCTAAAATTGGTATGAAATGGTACGATGATGAAACTGGTGTTTCGAAAATTTAGTGATTCTGCCATGTTCCTTTTGTTAAAGTTTTCTCCCTTTGTCACTAAACATGAGAGGTCAGTTACATCAGAGGCATGCATACTGTTGTTGATTATAAACAAAATTTGGAGCAAAACTAGGTTTCCGATTTCTGGGCGTAGAGCATAACATAATTAAAGATGTGATATTACTCTTTCCTTGGTACTTCGTAACAATAATACAACTTCCATTAATTAACAATGACATGAAACACGACATGTGATGACTGTCTTTTTTTCTTGTGTAGTAGGAAATTTTATTACAAACTTTCTTATTTTAAAATTTAGTTACCATGCACAGGCAATTAGATGTTTTATTTACCTGCCCAGACGAATGATTTACATGCTCTGGGCATCTCGGGCATGGTATTTTTAAGCCTTGGATATTGTTATTTTTAAGAGAAAGAAAAGTACGTGGATCGACATGAATCCACATATTGTGGAAACTATGTTCTAAACAAACAAGATTTTTAAAATACAAGTAGAAATATATACTCGCTTCTTTTTTTTTTTTTTTTGAAAACACTTGCTTAAAATGAGGGATCAACTTTTTATTCATTTATCTAGACTTATCTGTTTCCAGACTTCTTGTACTGTGTCTTCACAAGCTACAGCAATAATAACTGGAACTAATATATCTCATATTATCCGATAACTACTGGAAAGTGTGCTTCCAAACGTGAGGGTGGGTGTCAATTTTTGTATGGGGAAAAACTTCTTCAATCCTTCATAGAATTTATTTTGAAACCAAAATCATAAAAAAAGGAAAAAACAATCTTTTTCAATAGCTTTAGCAATGACAAAACATTTGTGCAAAATTTTATACCATTGCTTTTTATAGTTTCTGAGAAAATGGTACATCAAGTTAGTCAATTTATGATGAAACATGTACATCTTTTAAAATGCATGCTATAGTACCAAAACAATCGCTTAGATTTATTCAGTACAATAACTGCATGTGCATTTGTCAGGTTCTCAAAAAATATAATAATTATCTGAAAAAATACTTTAAGAAATTATTGGAACAAATTTCAGATTTTCTTAGAAACGTGTCTTTGAAATTCTTCAAGGAACAGCTAACGGACACATAATCAAATTGTGCTTGTGATACACAAAGAACTACACAACCATAATTATATGTACATTGGCAGTTTTGCTGAATACTTCTTGAAAATCAAATTTCAGGAAATTTCTGCCAATAAGTTATTTGTATTTTTCCAGATAAAAAGAAATGCTTATATTGTGGATCCAAATAGTTTTGCTTAATGCTACTAATATACTTAATACAGATGTGTTGAACTTTGACAAGGTAACTTTTTTGAAATAGTGCTCTGGAAGACAAAAATTATAAACTTTATATTTGCTTATCAAAATGAAGTTGTCCAAACACGTAACTAGATGGTACTAAAATTAGGAAAACTTGTTATGTCATTATTGTACGTTTAATAATGTAGCAATGGCATAATTTTCTTGAAATCTTAATTTATTTGATGCAATCAGTGGATCAAGCAGCAATTCACTGTATGTATGTTAAAACGTGTTTTATTGAGCCTTTGGTAATAATTAAAAAACACAGAAAAAATTCAGTTTTTCTTGACCTTTTTTTATATATTAGTGATCACGGATTGCATATAAAATACATTTTCACTAAAGGAATTATTTCATTACTAAAATTTTCATAGTCATAAGTTTGCAATGAATGAAAAATCTGATTCCTTAACTATGTCAATCGACATCTTTTGAAATGACGGCGATACTTCGTAATGGACCCTCAAACTAATCTTTCAAGTACAAGAACGATTTGTTCACAAGTACAGGAATCGTTCGGCTAACTATAAAGACACTATAACTTCAAGTGAAACTACGACAAGAGTTTATAATTTCGATTATAGGAATGGTTTATCACTTCCAGTGAAATGACAGGGATGCTTTCATTAAGTTGACGAATCTGTGTTGCTTACCCTTTCAAGTCGAAATTATTGCTACGCTAAATTTTACGCTGTAATTTCTTTTTCTTCTGTATTTTAAAATATTATTAAACAAACTTGTTAACTCTGCAGTTATTTGAAAACTAATACACAAGTTCTTATTTAAATGCAGTGAAACTGTAAAAGAACGCACGACCTGGTTAGTTGGTGTACGTAAAGACGCGTTCGTTCGCACATCGCCGTAATGCTCCTCTCCGCGACTATGGACTACTCTAGTGACGTCACAAATCGGTGCGCGGGCCGCATGTCCAGAAAATGCACCACGGCAATGTTATACGGGTTCCACGCAAGGCTGTGATTGGCTGTTTAGAGAGGGAGACGATTTGATCGGAAACAACCTGAAGCACGAGCTCCCCGAAGTACCATACTCTCGTTCTCAATTGGCAATCTCAGCCGTCCGCTCTCTCTCTAGCGGCCAAAGGAAGAATTACTGTAGTACGGGTAAAGTTTTTGGCTCAATGCTTGGCTGTTGGTAGATCGCTCATTACGTTCAATTGTCGTAGTTTGGTGTATTTTTGCATTCATTCTGGAATTAGAGAGTTGTATAATGGAGAATTCCGTGAAGAAGAACAAATCATATTGTTGTGTCCCGCAATGTCGTTCCCAAGGTTTCGGCTATGTTTTTCACAAGTTAGTATAAACGTTTGTGCCTTGCGTTTGAAATCCTTCCAGTGAAATGCTGCTAACCTAGTAACGTCTTTGAATGAATAATAAACAAGGCAGCATGTTTTTATTGCATAGTAGTAATTAAAATATCCGCATTTCTACATAATCTTGAAGACAACTAATTGCTGTTATCCATATAAATTTAAACTTCATTATGGAACAAGATTTGCAATGTTCTGTCAACAGTCATCTGTTCAAAATCGCAGAACCCAATGATGATCAACAATTACCAATTCACAAACACTTTTAGGAACAGAATGTTCAAAAATTACAAATGTTATTGTTGACAGTATTGAAAATGGGTCCTGGGAAACGTCAAGTGAAACGAAATGCCAGCTTTTAATAGTAATCCAGATTAGAAGTACTGTTGATTTATGTTATATTCTACTCTTGGCATTTAGCAGTTTCATGTTATCTAAATTTTACATAGGTATTTAAACAGCAAAGGCAGTGCAAGTCTTTTGTGAACTAATGCATGTGTTAAAATAATTTGTATTCTCATAATTCCAAACATACTGATCAAATTTTTTCCAGTGTTACACGTTCCACTTCTGCCCGCTTTACAAGAGCACTCAAATGACTATAGAAATTTCACTGTTTCTTGTATCCAAAACACCGTTGATGGAGTGAGGCGACGACGTTATTGCCGTGAACTGAATGCAGTGCGAAACTATGAAAATTTCTCTTCCATCTTCCTTCTTAATTCCACAAGAAATTATATAGCCTGCATTAACAATCACTTCCCCTTCTTTAATGCATCTTGAATTTTTGGAAGCGTCCACAAATTTCATTTTTTCAAGGATTGGCAATCTCAGCGGTCCGCTCTCCCTCTAGCTGTAAAAGGCAGAATTACTGTAGTACGGGTAACGTTTTTGGCTCAATGCTTGGCTGTTGGTAGATTGCTCATTACGTTCAGTTGTCGTAGTTTGGTGTATTTTTGCATTCATTCTGGAATTAGAGAGTTGTATAATGGAGAATTCCGTGAAGAAGAACAAATCATATTGTTGTGTCCCGCAATGTCGTTCCCAAGGTTTCGGCTATGTTTTTCACAAATTAGTATAAACGTTTGTGCCTTGCGTTTGAAATCCTTCCAGTGAAACGCTACTAACCTAGTAACGTCTTTGAATGAATAATAAACAAGGCAGCGTGTTTTTATTGCATAGTAGTAATTAAAAAAATCCGCATTTCTACATAATCTTGAAAACAAATAATTGCTGTTATCTATATAAATTTAAACTTCATTATGGAACAAAATTTGCAATGTTCTGTCAACAGTCATCGGTTCAAAAACGCAGAACCCAATGATGATCAACAATTACCAATTCACAAACACTTTTAGGAACAGAATGTCAAAAATTTACAAATGTTATTGTTGACAGTATTGAAAATGGATCCTGGGAAACGTCAAGTGAAACGAAATGTCAGCTTTTAATAGTAATCCGGATTAGAACACCCCTGTCGGTATTACTATATCACTTGCCTGAAAATGTAAAAATAAAAATTACCTGTTACAGTAAAGCATTACTGCTACACAGTGCTTACACGTTCCACTTCTGCCCACTTTACAAGAGCACTCAAATGACTTTATAGAAATTTCACTGTTACTTGTATCTAAAACACCGTTGATGGAGTGAGGCGACGACGTTATTGCCGTGGACTGAATGCAGTGCGAAACTATGAGAATTTCTCTTCCATTTTAATTCCACAAGAAATTATATGGCCTACATTAACAATCACTTCCCCTTCTTTAAGGCATCTTGAATTTTTGGAAGCGTCCGCAAATTTCATTATTTCAAGGATTGAAAGCGACAAACCAGCCATTCTAACATTCGACTTTATGTAAACACGTGCGACGTTACCCGTACTATAGCGTCTAAAAGGGGAAGTGTGCCGTGCGAACTCAAAATCTGCGTTCGAAATATGTCCCACGCCGCATCGCGGCGCTGCAGACGGCGTCTGTGTCAAAGATTGTGTGTACTGTTGTGCAATGTGAACCAAACAACAGGGGTTGGATTAGGATATGTACGATTTTCTTAAGTGTGTGATTATGGAAACACATTTTATGGTTCAGTGAAATGTCTACGTCTGGCGCAGAGTGCAGCGTCGGCAAATGTAATTGAAAGTATAATTATGCGTGATTTAAATTGATATGCTACCTCCTCGAAGAATGCCTACCAAAAGGCTAACAAATGGCTTGTATGTGCCAAGTAAAGAAGTGCTGTTTGGAAAATTTAAATGTATGTCACTTAGTAGCGGCTAGTGGTAAGCTGAGTCGAATCTGACGAAAAAGACAGGCTACGGTGCGAAATAGTCACGTGCACAACTTAGTGCTGTCGCCAAGTCAATCGGTTGAACAGCCATTGCGTTTCATTGTTGGTTCACATTTGTTTGTATTGAGTGAGTGTTCCGTTTATTGCCATTTGGATACACGTATAGTTTTGTAAGGTAGGTATTATTATATTTCTAAGGTAAGGTTAATTCTTAGTAAACGTTTTATTTAGTTTTAGTAATAATTATAGGTTTAATGAGTAGATCTTAGTTTCACACGTGTTGAAATCTGTTCATGTCTCGTGAATAGTGAAGTATAAAGAAGTGAGTTATTCTGTAGTGTTGAATTCTTATTTCAAATAGAATAATTAATATATTTTGCCAATGCCGATTCACATAGAGCTTGAATATTACCAGAAATCAGGGCAACTTTTCAGGAAATTAGCCTTCGTAATTTGTATAACATTTGCATCTCCAACAATCGTTAGCCCTTTCTTTACGAAATTAATGCTTGAACTGTTGTTGCATTGTAATGTGTCTCTGAATTAAAGAGTACATTTTTTAATTTCGTAACTTAATGCAACTGTGATATAGCATTTGTCTGATTGAATTTACTAAAGCTGTCTGAACAGTGTGGACAGATTATGTTGAAAAACTTGCATGATCAACTTTATTCTAACTGTACAAAACATAGGGAACTACTTTCGATTAAAAATTTCATATCTAGTTCTTCACTTGTATTAAAAGGTGTAATTCTTTTTACAGGAATTGCCAAAATTTGCCATGCCACAGTGTTGCAGTGTTAGTGGCT
Source organism: Macrothele yani (assembly GCA_039090855.1). Taxonomy (NCBI): domain Eukaryota; kingdom Metazoa; phylum Arthropoda; class Arachnida; order Araneae; family Macrothelidae; genus Macrothele; species Macrothele yani. The sequence continues at coordinate 11,537,233 of CM076992.1, forward strand.
GCTAGTTAAATTATAGAAGTCAAAAGGAGACTTACAACTTTTGCCATACCAATTGTCTTATACAAAATCTGCTGCATACATTTAAACAGACAAAGTTCTGATTTTAGATTTCCTTGTTCATTTTCCGTGGAATGTTTGTGTATGAGTAGCTTGAAAACTAAATAGGAAAACATAACTCTCCTCAGTTGGAAAATACTCTTGAACAACTTAGTGAAAGCCAAACATGACAACTGAAATTATTTGAAATCACGTGAAAGGAAAATTAAGAAGTTGAAAGTCTGAACGCTTAGTTTTGTGTGCCTCTCCTTAGTGCATAGTGTGCACAGAGTAAGTCCTGAGATAGGAAAAAGAGTTCAAACTTATCAAATATTTTATATGCAAAAGTGTATAGCCAGGTTGGTTAAAGTATTGAAATGTATTTTTCTTCTGTAATAAATGAAGATAACATTTCTGAAAAGTTATCTTTGAAACTGGAAAGTAAAGATCCGTCATATTTGGTTTAATTTTATTTGAAACTTGTATACCAGGAAGCAGTACTTCAGTTAGCTTCTCGTAACATATTTCCAATCTTTTTTCTGCTTCATCACATATTCACACAGTGATGCGGAGTGGTTGGTGGCATTCTGTACTGAAGATTTGTATTTAATATTTGGTGGTGTCTTTTTTTTTTTTTCAAATTGGAACTAATACTGTTTGTGCAGTGGTTGCCCGTCTTCAAAATGGACCAGAGGTCCTCATTTACTAGCAGGTTTGATTTCATCTGTCAAAATTCATTTGAAAATCTATGGACTATTTTCTTTCCGTGGAAGATGATGCTGTACTCCTTCGCGTCATGGGGTCCGGCTAGTCCCTCAACGACACCATACCCGTACGAGTTCCATGTCACTTATTTTCAGATTAATAAATGTTAGCAGTAATATTGTAGCATTTTTGTTTATGTTTCAATACTGTACCAAAAAATTCCAGGAAATTTCTCTTATTTTTCATACTTACCACTATGACTTCATTGCCATAAAATTTTTGATAAAAACACCTGTGAGAAATTAACTGAAGTGTTACTGTGTGTGTGTGTGTCAGAGCTGAGTTCGGGCTGAATTTCAAGATCCTGAGCCTGAAGTATGTCAGCTCGAACGAGCCCGAAAACTATGATTAACCTGTTAAGCATTGAAAAAAGTCTTCCAGACTTCCACTCTTTCCTACCCATGCAATTAACTGATGTCTTTCTCAACTGCGGAGTGGAGAAGGGATGTCTATCTATTTCTATAGTTACCTTTAACCATTCATTTATTCCCGAAATGTTTTTTTGGGGGAGGGGGGACATCTGGAGGCACAACAAACTATGTCGTATGTTGCTCAATAGAATTAGCAGGGAGCTGCCCCTTTGAGGTAGGGAGCAAAATTCCGTCAGCTTGCTATCTACTATCTATGCTTCTTAAAACTTATCCTTGGCAGAAATCCTGTAATTCATGGCCTATGGTATTTTGTTATCCAAGCCCGGAATGGATAGCCCTGCAGAATTCCTACTCCCCATTTGACCCAGTTGCTGAAGAATTCTCTTTCACAACTAGAAAGTGTAAAAAAGTCTCGTGTGCTAAATTATATAAAATCACATTAAAAGAAAAAGGAAGAAAATTCTTCCCCTCTCTCCAAGCCCGAACTCCAGTAAGTATTACACAGCCAGCGCCCGGTTCGGGCTCGGCCCGTCTCAGCACTGGTGTGTGTGTGTACTAGTGCTTAGCTTGACATTTATAGTAGGTATATTGAAAGTAAAAATTTAATTTTACTATAATGAGCAAATTTGGCTTCTAGTAAAGAATGTTAGTAAAATGTATAAATTCCCTAGTGTTATGAAAAACTACTAACCAATTCTGCTTAATTCCTTTAGAAATGTGTGGGAAATATTTATTTATACTGTTAAAATGTTGTCTAATCTAAAAAGTGATATCAAATATGTTTTATAAAAAAGTAGATCACAGGTATGAACATTACAAGAGTAGATTTTAGGTAAAGAAAATAATTGACATAACTCATACATAAAATATTCAGATGGTAACACACACTGAAGGATCTAAAGCTGAGATAATTTTGATGTAACTTGTGATGATTCAAACTATTTGAAACAGATGTCTTAATTTCTGCCATTGGTTAGCAAGAATTCTTTTTTTATTTTGTTGTGTGTATCTATAACTTTGTTGCAGATGCTATCACATAAAGGAAGTTTGGGTAACAATCTGAAGCTGAATACTGTTTAGCTTGTGATGACTTCCTTCTTTCAAACTATTTGAAACAGACATTTGAGGTACATTTATGTAAAAGAATGGACCCATTTGTTTATTTTTAATAGTATTTTTTACTTTGTTCCGCTTGAAGATACAAGACAAATTCATAGTCAATAGGTAAGTTGATACTTTATCCAAATGTAGTATTTATGCTAATTTTTAAAACAAACTAAAAAATTAATTTCTGAATTGTAGCAAAGTGCTTTAATAATATGAGGGTGGATCAAAAAGTTAGTTACACTGTTGAATAAAAAAATCAAGGATATACTCAGGGGATGTATGTTGGTTTACAACATTAATTCATTTTTCGACATAGTCGCCTAAGGACTGTAAACATTTATCGGAACGTGCGATTAACTTTCCCATACCTGTACAAGAAAAGTCCAGTTTGGTGCAACTAGTTAAGGACCGCACTTTTCACAGCCTCATCCGTTGGGAATCATTGTCCACTAAGCTCCTGTTTCATTTTACCGAACAAATGGTAGCCGCATGGGGATAAGTTGGGGCTGTAAGGTGGATGCTGCCACAATTCCGACTTGAATTAATGCAGCAATTCCCTTAGTTTTCCGTGCTGTGTAATGTTCTTGGACATCAGTGTGACACCTTCGCTCAACTTACCCCGGCATCTGTCCTTAATTGAATTTCGCAAATTTAATGGTGTTTGGCAATATGAGTCACTTGATGGTTGTCTCTTTTGACAGAAATTCTGTGTAAACAACAGATTCACAGTCATCATGACCACTCCCGCAGACAGAGACAGTTGGACTTTTCACGTCTTCCTTGTTGGGGAGGTGACATGTTTCCATTCCATGGACGATCGTTTGATTTCAGTTACGTAACAGTAAATATGTGATTTCAGATTGCTTATAGAGATATATTTCCCACGTATAATAAGAAGAAATATTTCTTCCCCAGTGTTTACCTGTATAACTGGGAATTTGCTAAGCATCGACCTGACTCTAAATAGCTGAGCTACGATGAAGCAAGGCTCGCTTTGACTGGCGAAAATCTGATATGAAATGTAAACTAGAACAATCTGTAGGATGCATAATGCTGTATTTAGTTCCAGAACAGTCTGCTGATATACCAAATGTCTTCCACATATTCCTGGTCCAAGAAGCCCCATCACACGTAATGAAATTAACAAACAGACCTGCATTTTCAGTGAGAATAACAGCTTTAATAATTAATTTTGCTAGCAAAGTTCCACTTATATTGTTACTTGTGGCAAAAACACCAATTATTTGGGTCCAATCTCCATTTAATGGCTGAAACACCATTACCAGTCCGTGATTACATGGGGTATACTTAACAGTTTTTGAAGTGTATGGCCCAATATGAACAAACCCTAATATTTCACCAGATGATTTTGCATGCAGTTTTTCTGTAAGCTTCACTTCATCTATTAATATACCACCATGTCTTGCAAAAGGCTCCATTTCACTTGTTTTCTTTGAAATAGTTTCAAACGTCAGTGCATTGAATCCAAAACTGCTGTTGTAATTTGAAATATACTTTCTAATAGTTGTTCTATTAGGTAGGATCATGATTTTGTGTTTCCGTATGTGCTCGTACAATTTTGGACTTTTTATGTGCATTAGTAAGCATTCAAGTAACCATTCTTTGGTATATGACATACCTCTTGCAGATTTCTTTTTTGCTGCCTTATAACAATGAATAACCATTTGCTGCTGCTTAATGCGTAATTCTGCTATTTTTTCATTAATGGAAAGTTCTGTAAAATTCCTTTTTTTTTTTATTTTTTTTTTTTTAAGTTTAATTAGAGAGCGAAATAACTAGTTTCTTCAGCCTGTTGATTTTCCGAACTGTATTTTGATACTTATTTTTAAATGTAGCCTTTCTTCTATGATAAGCTATTTTGTGCAAAAGTAAGCCCTGCAGATACTTACATCTGAGGCAAGTCTTTGTTGTTCCTTTCGTTACACAATTTTTGCTGTACAAATTATTCTAAAAAATAACTCCACTTTCAAGGTACTTCATGTTATTTTCAAATTCTGAAATGGAGCCTGTGCCATGACATACTGTTAGCCTATCAGTGTCTCGAATAATGGATTTTGATTCATCTTTAGAAGTAATATTAGAAACTGAGTTAATTTTTATTCCACGTAAATACACTTTACAGGTAACCTCTGGTTAACTTTTGGTAACAACAACCAGTTTTTCTGTTGTCAATGAATTTGACAATTCACATTTGAATGAATGAACATGGAAAATTATGCACTTTGAATTATTTGCAGGAATTTGCTTACCCCAAAATACTGAAGGCTGTGATATTCAGAAGGCAGTTCCGTGTAACTCTTTGGGAAGTGAATTCCAAGCTATTTAAATTACCATCAGGCTTATCATCGGTTTCCCTAACTTTCCTGTATTTTGCCAGAGTTTTTGACAAATAATGGGGAAGGTTTGGAAATATTGTTGGAATTGCATCTGGTGTCAAGATGGGCCGATCTCTGGGTATTAACACAGTCTCCTCATTTATTTTATGCACAAAATTTCGAACCACAAATCTCTCAAAGTGCAGTTCACATACAGCACTAAATTTGTCGTAAGTTTTTATCTGCACATCTGCACCGGGAATCAATCTTTGCCACTGCTGTAAAAGTTTATCATTTTTGGGTATTCCAAAGAGTGACGGCTTACTGTTTTTGTACTGAGTATTGCAACCTGGCACAAAACTATGGTTATTTCTCTTCCGCATAATGAGCTAAGTATAACTTATATACAATATTTAGGTAATCCACATTCCTTCTAAAACCTAAAACATAACACGTTTTCGTCTAAATTACCGTTCTTTTCACAGTAAGCAACACGAATTTAGTTTCCCGCTCCCATCACAGTAAGAAAGAGGGAAGGGAAGGCGATCGAAGCGCCATCTACGAAGGGGACAAATTTCGGTATCCACGCCAATCATTACGTACGCTAGGCGCTCGGCACACTTTCCCTTCTAGACGCTATACCCGTACTAGAGAAGTTTGTTTACGTTTTCGCAGCGCCCCCTATAGTTCGTTGAGGTTCCCAATTGAAAGCGACAAACCAGCCATTCTAACATTCGACTTTATGGAAACACGTGCGACGTTACCCGTACTAGAGAAGTTTGTTTACGTTTGCGCAGCGCCCCCTATTGTTCGTTGAGGTTCCCAATAACAGGGATGTAATTGTGAACTGGTGCATTTTCTGTAACTTCGTTGTTGACATCAAAGAAGATGGTGTATTTTCTGGAAGGGCGTTAACTACATATGGATGCATAATATTATAGGTAAGTCATATTTTGTGTATAGAGGTAAAGCACGGATGTAATTGTACACGATAGCTGTGGTAAATTTTATGTAATGCCTGCGTTGTTGACATTGATGAACGTGGTGCACTTTCTGGACGGTAGTTAAGTGCATGTAGCACCGTTTCAAACTTTTTTAGGATCAGGTGTACTTCAAGTTTAGCGTATATATGTAATTCAGCATGCTGTTAATCAGAACCTTTTAAATGCGTTTTGGAATTTTGCTTAAATGTTAGAAAAAGTGTTAATGTTCATGTTTTAATCAGTGCATCAAGTAGTTCAGTAGGCTTCATGGGAAAATTTGTTTCAATTCAAATGTAAATAAGTAGCATAGAAATGAAATGTTGAATAATAAGTTTTTACACAAATGTTTATAATAGTGTTTTATAGAAATGAAATGTTGAATAAGTAATGTAATTATTTATTGGGAGTTTCTTTGCTCTGTTAATGAAACTAAAAGGGCATTTTCTGCACATGTCACAGTGACAGTTACTAAAGGAATTTATCTGTATTCTATGGTGTGACAACCTCTAGCTGTAGAATATACTCCCACCTTTGTTGACTTAAAGTTACATAATGTATAACACATCAATTTTTTCTAGCCATCTAATTTCATTGGCTTCTTTTCTACTCTTCTTTCTCTGTTTCACAACACCATTAAAGCACTGTGTAAATTAAATATATCCATTATTACCAACTTATTGAGATTGAAGAAAATTAAACATCATAAAAAAGTTTTGTTAATTGAACATAGGCACTGCTACTTTTTATGTCATGTGGAAGGTTACAGGCAGTATGAGCACCTGTGTAATGTACTTTTCTTTCAGTCTGTCTATTATGAAGCTTTAACATCACTAACATACCAAGAAATATGACTACATCAAGGTAAGAGTGTCTTAAATGAAGCAGCAAAAGAAAATATTTTGTTATTGAAATATTAACCATTGAAGAGTCACTATTTTCCTTGGGTTGGCGCAGTGGTCTAAGCGCTGGCTTCTGATCATTGGTCCGAGATGGGTCGGGGTTCAAACCTTATTTAGGCATGGATGTTGTGCTTGTCTTACAGCAGTGGCTGTCTCCTTTCACTGGAACCATTGGCCCTAAATTAGGGACAGCCAACAACCTATATCCCACTGAGTTGCTCATGATAGCCATTACTCCCAATCAAATCAAATATTTTCCTTGGATTCTCTTTTGCACATATACTTAGTGGTACCTTAGGGTGTATCTACAATTTCTTCCTGCCACCTCATTTACTTCTCTTGTAATTTAGTAACATTTCTTAGTTGCATACTGTTGTAATAGTAGTGTACAAATTATGTAAAGTTTCTTTTTCAAATGATATGTACCCTAAGGAAATTTGGGATTGTTTTGTTTATTCTCTATAATTTCTAAAGAACTACTGCCATAAGATAACCAGGTTTATTATTACACTGCAAAATAACGTGGAAAATGACCTTGGAAGAAAATTTTTGACTTACTAGCAGTAAAAATATACTCTGCCAAAAAATGAAGTACACAGAAAGAATCATCCAATCAAGATGAAAATTGGTATGTACATGTATAGGAAAAGAAATTATTACAATTCCGGAACAAATGGGCAATATATTTAGATAAAACACCTACACCAGGGAGGCAAGCCAGTACATTGCAGCGTCACCTGCGGCTTGGATATATGCGAGGCATAGATGCATACAGGACAGCATACAGTTTACGGATGCTGTCCACGCCAAATGACATAACACGCCAAATGGCATCCAAACATTTGATTGGTGAGATGTGTGATCAGGCTGGCCACAGAAGGGTGTCAACATTATAAAGACGGCTTGAAGAGCTGTGCTGTGTGTGGCCAGGGTTTACCCTACATAGTGTGGGAAAATATTCTTATATGTGGGCAATATATCATGATAATTAACACAGCAATCAGACATCGCTGAATTGACTGTAATTACTGTTCCATACGTAATATTAATCGCATCAGAAAAATTTCCCACTCCAGGGTGATGAAATTTTCAACGTTTTTTGATGTGATTGATATTACATATGGAGCAGTAATTATAGTCAATTCAGTGATGTCTGATTGCTGTGTTCATTATCATGAGGCGTTATCCTGTTCAAAATTGCTCGGTGATGCTGCAACAGGAATGGCAACACAATAGATCATGTACGCACGATTGAGCTGTAAGGCTGGCATGAAGGACTACCAAGAATGTCAGGCTGTTGTAAAAAATGGCTCCCCAGATAGCCCCCTTACACACACACATGCAAGTGTGTGAGCCATGCGCTGTTTGACAGTAAAGGCAGGATCCATGTGCTGGCTGGTTAGTCACCAGACATGTATATACTGGTCAGTGGTAGGCAGCAGTGGCCTCTTTAAATGTTGTCACTGTGCTGTAAGTCTTCTAGCAACAGTCTGCATAACCACTTCCATACCTGTAGGTGATGCCACAAATGGTTGAGAGCAAGGATTTCATTTCTGTTCAAGTAACTCATTACAATCGCCCAATCTGTCCACTGGGTTGTGTCCTCCTCGACCCATTGAAGTCAACATCATCCAATTGCTGCATTGCTCTGACCCAAACGCTTGGCGATACCGCCACTTAACTAACCAGTGTCTCCCAGCCCAATTATACATCCTCTCTCAAACTCGCTCATGTCATGCATGGATCTGAAGTCGAGGCATCCTCACAGTCAGTGGAGGTTAATGTAACTACAATCTGCTGTTACAGCTGCCTCTGCATGGAAGCTTTGATATACCCTTTTCGATGCATTGTTCCCTTGCGCTATGGTGGGCTACTATTTAATTGTTGGTTGCTATTTTTTAATCATTTGCATATTTGGCCGTGAGTACTTACATGTGGAGCTTCAACAGGATTGAACAATTTTCTGAGGGTGCTTCATTTCTTTTTTTCGCAAAGAGTGTATATATTAGACATTGAAGATTATGTATTCCTTGGGCCAGCAATACAGAACACTGCTCTAGTGGTCTAAACACTAGCTTGTGATCGTTCACCCGAGTGGGCTGGGTTCAAGTCCTGAATGTGGTGTGTTTGTGTTGACACTGGCTTTCTCCCTTCACTGGAAACAGTGGCTATAAATTAGGTAAATCTATAAAATCATTCTTTGAACATAAAATTAAAGAAAGGGAAAAGTAATTTAAAATTGTAACTGTTTTGTGATTTGGAAGTGCGTCATGAGTTTTATTTTACTATTTTTTTAGTCTTCCAAGTTGGGCAATTTTACATTGCTCTGTACATCTAAAAAAAAATAGTTTTTGTTCTTTTGCAGCCTTTTCCCAGGTTTTGTTTTTTGTTTCATTGGTCTAAATTCTACGCCTATCTTGCAATACTTTTGGGCTCTGTATTGAAGTTTTTCTGTTTTTGTGAACAATGAGGAGTTATGTGTTGGGCCAGATATGTCATAGATGTAATGCAAAGTTAAAAATTTTGCTTAATATTTAAGCTTCCGAGCCTATGTGGGCAGTTATGGTTTTTGGTGATTTTTGGGGACTTGTACCTGTATTTATGACATATAGAAACCCATGCTCAACTAGGTCTTTGTGGAAATGAGTAAATGCTGAGTTTTGCTGGTCCTTGATAAAGCCAAAGCTTAGCATTTTCAAAGTGTTCTGCACTCCATTATTTTCTCCTTGCTTGTTTGCTTTTATGTTTTTTATTTTAACTATTTTGTCTCCTGCTGTAGTTATTTCTGCTTATTGTAAGTGGAGATATATATACAGTGAAACTCTGTCTATACAGTTTTTAAAGAACCAAGTAAAATTAACATATCATTGGAAAACCATATAAACAAAACATGGAACTTTTCTGTCCCTAGAAGGCAAAGCATTATTTTGTTGCAACACATGGTGTAGCCATTAGCATTGTTATTAGGGCCCGATTTACTACATGTGAGGCCCAGGGCACAAAACATTTTCGGGGCCCCCTCCTTATTCTCTATCGACCAAATAATAGTCACTGTGTGCAGAGTAGCAGAATGTAGACGTACCTGCGTACGCACGATAGTTTCCAAATCCTTAGCAGGTTTGCAGATAGTTTTTTCATGTAGATTAAAAAAATAAAAATGCTAGGCCTATATACAGCAATTAAAACACTTACTCAACACTTTACTCAGATTAATATACTTAATTCTATTTTAACTGAAGAAAATTATTTTTCACATCTTCTGAGTTCTTTTGTTTTTACAGACATTTCTGGCCTCTAGATTTTATCAAGGCCTGTTCTCAATGTATACGAACTGTATTAAAAGTTTTGTTTACACAGAATTTAAATTTTATTGCCAGGTTCCTCTTTCAGTTGCCAATTAAATAAAAATATTTCCTTATGCATTTTGTAAGTCCAGTATTTTTGAATGAACTTGTTGAAAATCATATTTATAATTTTTGAAGGTTCATTGATAGAACTGCTTTTCTGGATATAAAAACTTTCTTTAATTAATCTCTTGTTTTTATGAGGTAGGTAGTCCAATATTTTAATATTTTGCCATAAAAGTCCATTTTACACACATTGCTGCACATTCAATTAGAATGTACTATTTTGTCCTCATTGGAATCTGTAATGTTCTAATAATTATTTGTTTTATTAATTTTCCTTTAAATTATCTTATTCTATTATCATGGTATGCAGGTTGGCAGCGAGTCTTCTGTTTCAATAGCTGTGCACGCAGATGCATTTTATTTTTATACAACTCTGGCTGTGCGGGTACAACTAGTTGATCAGTAGTTTGTGGTGTTAATGACCCCCACAGACTCTAACTATAACAATATATTTATGACAAAATGGATGGACATCTTAATTTTAGTGAATATTGTGGTCTTGCAATGTACTGATTCTTGCGTCTAGAACATGAGAACAATGCATCCAACAAAAAATGTGAACTAAAACAAGAAAAAAAATCCATGGTGACCTCCACTGGACTTCCTCATAAATAGAGATGTGAAACTGCATAAAAAATTGAAAAAGTGCTATGGGCTTCACGGTTTCTGCCAAGATCAAATCAGCGCATCATGATCAATATATCAGAAAACTGCAAAACATAAAATTTTGTGTTGATGAGGAAGAGTCTGAGTTACACACACAAAAAAAAAAAATAATAATAATAATAACAAAACAAAGAACAATAATCTGAAAAGCTGAGGGGAACACCTAGTCCGGTTCAATTTTTGGTAAATGTGTTGTACTTCGGCATCCTAAATTATTTGGTCAGAAAAGTTGTAAAATTAAAAAAAAAAAAAAAGCATATTAAAGATGTTTACCGAAACACTTACCTCCAAGTAGGATGAGTAAACACACGCTGCGGCGACAACCTGAAGCTTTGCTCCATTGAGAGGAAGGTTTGCTGCGGCTGGGAATTCATGGGCAGAAGAGTACAACAGGAATCGGGTACGCTCTTGTCAGGAAAGAGTAGCAGAATATACTGCTACGCTAAAGAATGAAGTTTGTAATTTCTGTCTCACTTTTTAAAAAAACATGCAGAGACTGTCTTCGTTCTTTGGTATGTAATTCCGTGATACGAAATAGTAAGTATGCACATGCCTTTCTTGTTTCTAGAAAAGCGTTAGAGTAGGTGTCGCATTCTCTCTAACGGAAGTTAGATGGCAAGTCTCAAAGTGAAAGTTTGATTACTAAAAAGAAAAGCTTTCGCGGAGAAATGAGTTCATACATTCAGCATCAAAGAATCCCATGTGAAAAAAACAAGAAACTGTCCGATTGCGATGTCAAGAACTGACACCGAAATTAACTATTTTCTGTAGCATAGCACTACACTCTTTCCTGACAACAGCGTACCCGGATCCTGTTGTACTATTCCGCCCGTGAATGTCCTGGCTGCAGCGATCCTTCCTTTCAACGGAGCACAGCTTCATGTCAACGCCTCAGCGTTGTTTAAGGCCTCCCGCAGTGTCTGCTGACTCGTCATACTTGGAGTTCAAGTTTTTCGGTAAACATCTTTAATATTCATTCTAACGATGAAATTTTTTCACCATTTCCCTTAAATTGCATATTTTAGAATCTGTACGTCACACTTTTTAGAAATTTTACAACTTTTCCGACCAAATAATTTACCACGCTAAACTACACATTTCCCCAATTTTTACCAAAATCTAATGAGCACATAATGCCATGAATGTATAAATTGTCCAATGTCAAACAAAACTGGCAATACGATGACAAAGTGCTGTGTTTGGGCACCAGATCTTTTTATTTGTAATAACTCGTTTACTATTCTTTATTTTTAGGAATGAATAAAAACAATTGAAAATTTACCTCCTATATCAGGACGAAACAGTTGGGTTGAATATTTTTCTTCTACATTTCCTAGATGCAAAGTCATGTATCAGAGAATCATAATTTAAAGACTGTGTCACATCACTCTCCAAAGACAGCAGAGCTAATGATGCCAGTTTCGTTTGTCTCATGGTTGATTGTAAGGGATTTTTCAGTCTTTTCAGCAAAGAAAATGATCTCTCACTTGTACAATTTGAAATCGGTAATGTCATGAACATTCTAAGTGCAGTCTCAGTGTTCGGAAATGTGGCTTCTAAATTGTTTACCTTCAAAGTTTGCAACATCTGGGGAATGGTTGCATGCTCCCCAATCATTGAGGAGAATTGCAAAAACTCTTCTGCAAACTGGTCGTCAAGGTCATTGTTATAGTATTCCTGCAAATACTATAACAATGACCTTGATTCCATCATCACCATACATTGGCAACCCACGAACTGAGAGATACTTAACTGTTGCAACAACTCTATGCAAAACATCTTGCCAGTACTTGGATTCATTCCGATACTGCACAACTATCTCACAGTCAATGCGTGCAGAAGCATTCATGTGTGATGAATAGTCACATACTGCTTGCCTGTGTATGTGTGAATTTTCATGCTCTGTAAGACGTTCACTTGCATGCTTCCAGTCAGAAAAACCTGTGGATCCTAATGCTGTAGTGCTCCTAGCATACAATTTGCATATCCAGCAGAATAGTAAACAAGTTGATGGGGATAAAAGAAGCCAGTCGCGTTTTACCTTCTCATTATTTTTTTATTCTGAAAAAATTACCTTCTGTTAGAAAACGTTTTTTACCACATATATCCTTCCCTGTGAATGCCAGCAACTTCAAATCTTGGACTGGTGGATCGCTCAAAAAGCATTCGCGCATTTCTTCTGTAATTTCTCCCCATAAGGCAGGATCCACTGCATTCATTGTGGAACTTGTGCTCTCTTCATTAGATGAATTCAAAAGATTTCCCAAATTAGGAGCACCTGTGATGTTAGATGATTCTGAAGTCAGATTACGCTCAAGAGACTCACCAGTACTAAAATTAGATGAATTTGTAGAACGTTTGGGACCAAGTGAAATATCCAATTTTTTAATGGCAAAACGTTCAATGCTACCATGCTGCAGGTCATCATCCTTCAGTTTCAATTGTTTGGCTTTCCGTTTAGCGCTGCCTGATAAGTATGTACGTTTTGACATAATTTAACTGTTAAATAATTCAACTTAAATATATTGTTACAACTAACTAAATTTGATTATATATAAATTTAACAAATATTCAACATTCCATCAGACTACAAGAAACGCAACGCAAAATACAACCAAACCTTCGTGGTTACAGTTACGACAACGACAAGCCATGTGCAGGAAGTTGAAGGATCAGTTGAGTTTAGGTGCGTTCGGAAACGCAAGAAAAGGCACGTGACTCAATGGAAGCGATCCTTCTTCTCACTGGCCACCTGAAGGCTATTAAACCACTGAAACTCATTAATGGCCACGTGTTTACGTGAAATTCGAACCTCAAACTCACTGTGTGTAAGTACCACATCTATAAACACATGACTCATGAGCATGCAAAAGTAAAAATAATAAATTTTGAATATACACACACAAAATTCCCATTAACTAAGTACACATTTAATTCAAATTTGGGGGCCCCCAAAAATCGGGGGCCCTGGGCACGTGCCCCGTGTGCCCTCCCGTAAATCGGGGCCTGATTGTTATACTAGGTATTTCATAAGATGTAGGTAGTATTTTTTTTATGTTCTAGTGTACTAATACTTGCAATTATCATTTTTTTTTTTTTTCTGCTTGAACGCTTTTATGCCCAAAACACCTGTATATACAAAGGACCATAGCCGCCCGAAATGCCTGTCTAGAATGAGTCAGATTTCCTGCCCTTTTCTGCTTTTCAAATTTGCACGACCTGTGGGGGATTAGCAGGTATCACCCTCAGTCACTATTGTTACTAAACAAAGAAGTGAACCAACAGACAGTTTTGGGCTATATGATATTTAGGATGATACAAGATTTTGGGGTCATGGTTATTATAAGGTTAAAGAAAAAAAAAAAGATTGATTTCATTCAGTCTGCATAGATTTACAGTGCTTGTATGTAGTACATATGCAGTATGTACACAGCATTAATTCATTTATGATTATTTTTACACGAGATATGTATGTTTTATGTAGTTTTAAAAAAAATCAATTTTTGCTGTTTATTTTTAAGTTGAAATAAGGCTATTGAGAACCTGCATTGTTTTCTGATTAGTTTTATGTCTATAAAGGAAGACCTAATGATTTAAATGCACAGCAAAGTTGGCTGCTGATGCACTTACCTGAGAATCGTCTTTACTGGAAACATTCTGATTGCACTTTGTGTTCTCAATTTCTTCTAGAGGTACAAATTATTATGAAAGTTGCCAAATCCATGTTTCTGCTAAAGCAACCTTGGAAGCACTAGTCTTCCATTGAAATTATAGCATTCCAGTCGAATCTTGAAGTGATATGTTCGTGGGGTGTAGATTCATCTGGAAAGTGAATGCATACAAAGATCTATATGTTAAGCAAGAGCAGGTACATAGGGGAGGTAACACCTGATATGACCAATGGTGAGCTCAGGAGGAATGGGTGCATTCTGCAAAGTGATGCATAAACCAGGTGGATGACAGGAAATTGTGATAACGAAAGGCAGAGGATGTGGGGAGTTTGGAATTTCTGGGAAAGGGTGAAAAGAAAGTTTAGTAAACAGAATTTGCATTATTTGAATTTTGAATGTATAACTAAGGAGAAAACTAATTCTTGATTAATGTGTAATAAATTAAATTTATCATTAAGAGCAGTTGAGAACTTTTGAACCAGATACACATTTTACATGTGAAAAATAGATAAACAGGGTTCTACTGTAAAACTTTTCATCCTAGCATTATTTCTTTAATGATGTGCTACCATGCAAATTACAAGTCAGAAAAGATGGATAGTCATAATGTTCAAATTTCCCAAGGATCCTGACCTGCAAGAAAAATGGATTACTGCTCTCGACAGAGATAACTTGATACCAAATCACAATGGTATGATTTGTATTCAGCATTTTACTGATGAACTTATTTGAGTTGATGCAGTTTCAAGACATGATGATCACGGGTCTCAGTTCCTTAGAAAATATTAAAATTAGCTACCTTATATTTTTTCCAAACCAACCATTTCTTCTCTGCAAAAGTTTTACTAAAATGTAGTCACGATTTCATTTGTTGGCTTAAGAAGTGGGATTGCATTTCAGTTTCCGCTGAAATTTCTTCAAAGCACATCCAGCGTCACCTTAATCGAACAAGTCTGTTCATATCAGTTTAATATTTAATTTTTTGTTTTGCACTTCAGCATAAACCTGTTATTACAAAAATTTTGGCAGTTTACAACTTTAGTGTATTTCATGTATCTTAAACTTGTGTATTATGCAACCTTCTCCCCCTTCTTTTTATTTTCCCAACAGAAGTCAGGGGACCAAGCCTTTGAAGACTTGTACTACTGTGAAAAACATTTTGCTCTAGCTGTGTATATCACCTGTGGCAACATTGACTATTTGGGAGAAGTATTTTGAAGTGGATTTAAATAAAAAATTTCACTCCAAACATTTCTTTTTAATGGTCTGAATTGTAGCCGTAAGCTATAGAAATACTGTGGGTATGCTTTTCTTTAATGCATTTTTTTTACGATCAGAAAAAAGTTCTGCAGGAATAATTAGTTTTCAATCAGAGAAAAAAATGCTATGTACATTTGGCTTTGTACAATTACTTTAGTTGATATTCGTATGACCTGCTTATGTATCTTGAATTGGCTTTAAAATTACCCTACATGCAATTTAGTTGAACCTCTTTCAAATTCATATTAGCATTGTTCCTTCCAAGAACAACAAAACTGACTGATATCACTAGCAGCACCTTCATAATAAATTACAATTTATACTTTAAAGTGCAAATTATAGTTTATTATGAACAAGCAAATTTACAAATGATATACTAGTAAATTTAATTAAGTAGCATTGCAGATGTTGAAATTGTATTTTTTATGGGCTGAGTATTAGTTGTAACATATGGAATTGAGGTAGGGGGTGAATAAAATTAACAGCTATATGGAAGTCAGATTTTTTGAGGCACAGACTCACTCAAAAGTTTACAATGAACATTGATTTTTGTATTCATTTATATGTCAGAAGACATGCTAAACATATGCTCTGAGTAATGTGACCATTTTTTCAGGACCAAAAAGTAGGACAGGTACGACATGGTTAGTCAAGCTCACATGACAAACGATTAACCATGATAGTTATTATTCACCAAAACCCAGGGTCTCAAAATGATTCTCTAAAGTGAATGTTAACCATATTTAATGAGATTCTTTTTTATAATGACCTAATTCTCCATATTTAGGTTCAATAAAAATATGCTTTATTTACTTCAAAAATGTGTTAGTTTTCATTAAATTATTTTGTGGCTTTATGAAATGTAAGTGATAAATTAATTTTCTAAATTAGCAAAAGATTAACCTGACCTACCTGAATCCAGCAATGTACATCAACTGCAATTACCTCTCATGAACCAGTGTGCGCCGCCCGGTGGCGTAGTGGTCTAAGGCGTTGGCCTCTGATCATTCGTCCGTAAGGGGTCCGGGTTCGAATCCCGGTCAGGCATGGATGTTGTGTTTGTCTTACGGCACTGGCTCTCTCCCTTCCCTGGAACCAGTGACCTTAAATTAGGGACGGGCGACTGCTTATAGCCCATTGAGTTGCTCACGGTGGTCGTTAAACCTCCAATCAAAAAAAAAAAAAAAAAAAAAAAAAGAACCAGTGTGCATTGGGATGGGATTGTTAAAATTGGCTGAGGTAGACACCCATTTTTTAAAACAGAAATTTGATGTTTTTCAATATTTTTTTGTATTTTAATTAAAGCAGTACCAGCACACTATTTACAGTTTTAAAATAAAATATCAATGCAGAAATTTGATGGTTGATTTATTTCACATTTAACTGTACATGCACATTCAATTGTAGCCTTTGAGTTTTAACCAACAAAATATATATAATATAATTGTATAAATACAGTAAACTAGATTTTTTTTGGCATTCAGCAGAGGATACTTTTTTAATAATATATTACACCCTTTATGCAGCAGACTTCTGCTTATATTTCTCATGGGATGCAATTTATTTTAATAACTTTTTATTTTTAGAAATTAAAAAAATTCTTGTCATGATTTCTTTAAAATAACCTTTGTAATCAACAATGCTTTTAGTGTTGCTTATAGACAGTTGAGTTTTTTCTGATGTCCACAATTTATTAACATGAGAGAAAATTTGTTCCATAGGTGAATTTGATCCTGGCAAACAAAGCACATACTGAATAAGTTTTGCCATATGTTTATGTTGAATGTTCTTATTTTTGAAAAGTGTGAACATCTCAACCCAACGCTGCTGCATTGACAATTTATTGTTCCATTGAGATATTTATCCTCATTTGCATAGCTAGTAACATATATGCATTCGTCATACAATTCTGTA
Source organism: Macrothele yani (assembly GCA_039090855.1). NCBI lineage: Eukaryota > Metazoa > Arthropoda > Arachnida > Araneae > Macrothelidae > Macrothele > Macrothele yani. The sequence continues at coordinate 11,554,651 of CM076992.1, forward strand.
TCATATTTAATGTTGAAAAAGTTTTTCTGTGAAAGATAGTACATTGATTTTTCAATATATGACCAGGTAGGTGAAGCATTTAATGATGCCCACTGAAAACAGCTTGTCTTTGAAATGAGTATCCCACTGATCCAAAAAATTGAGCAGATGTGTCATAAAACTCATGTACTGTTTTTAGAATAGACAGTTCGTCTACCAAGCCATCAGAATGCAGCTTTTTCATTTAAGATCTAGCAGAATAGGGCAGAAACACTTTTTCTTTTTTTGATAACACATTTTGTTTCAGGTCACCTATTGTCCTCTTCACACCTACTGCTGAAACAGTTTGCCCTTCAACCACTTTAATGTTTTGATAGAAGATTACTGCTTGACTGTGGACAAAGTTTAATCAAAGATCTGAGCCTGGGTTTTCAAAAAGTATGCAGAATATTGGGACACTTCTCCTGACTCAAAAAATGACTTTGGGTGGGGGTGGATGATGCCAACTGCATGAGGAGGGACTTCGTCAACAGTTTCCAAAAAGCGGGACATTTCATGGTCAATGAAGGATTAGGGGGACAGTGGGACATAGAGCTAAAAGGCAGGACTGTCCCGCTAAAATCGAGACGTCTGGTTACACTAGTTCTGAGTAATCAATTAAAAAAAGAAAAAAGCTGAACTCAGTGCTTAGTGAAGTGTAACATTTTTAATTCCTGAAAGCCTAAATTTCTTAGGTGTAAACACAATTTTGCATCACATTTACCAATAATCTATGGTTAAATAGCATTTATAAAAAAACCCTGCCCTATTGGTAGGAAGGCCATTTCACATAATATGAAGAAACCAATAATGAAACAAAAAATTTGGAATTGTTCCAAAAGAATTGCACCCTTCTCCAATAAATTTTCATTAAGCTACAGAGAAAGCATTGAAATTCTCTTGCAATTTGGATGCACTCTTCAGTATTCTGATAATTTGGAAATCTCTACTGGCAACAGCTAAAGAAATTATGTCAACCACGTGAGTGCTTGCTTTTAGTGTGAACAAGGCTGGCGTTTCAAACGAAAGATCTTACTATTCCTAAAGTTTAGTCCGTAATAAATAGTGCATAAAAAATTTTGCTTCATTATTGGAATCCTGCCCTATTTAAATAACCAATGAGATATGAAATAGAGTTAGAGTGCTGATTCAAGGTGTTTTATTATCCAAGCATAAAATGGTTCTTTGCTATCATTTTTGCATCAAAACATATACTACGTCAAATGTATATATACTACTTCATGTACATACAAAATACATCCAAGAAATATAATGCTACATATGCAAATACTACATACCTGCTAACTACAACGAAATGTCCATTGTTTCTACAGATTTTGTTGTCTGACTACAGGACTCACTGTCGAAACTATGGATTCTACAAATTTTCACTTTTACTTTTTTCTATAATTTTATGATATACATGATATTCATAAGCGAATTCACGGAATTCCGCCTTTTTTGTCATTTAGATCGTTCTCAAGATCGATGCAAAACTGAAGAGAATTTGGGGGAGGAGCGTCGTCTTCCGTCTGGGGGCAGTATTGGTGTTTCAAAACTTTTGAAAACAGTAGTTAGAGTAAAAAATTTGGTGGTAATCATAATTTTCTTTCTCCCGTGCTGCCTTTGTGTCCAGTATTCTTGTTAAATATCATTATGTTGCATAAATGTTTGTATTTCAGCTTGAAACTGTATGCAGCAATTTGCAAAAACAGAAGTCAGACGCCGTAGAAATTTCCCTGTAATCTTCAGGCATAAGATTCTTCCACGAATTTGAGGAAGTTGGACATTTTCGTTGTTATTTTGTTCCTTATGAGATCGATGCACAAGTGAACGTGAACAGAAATAGGGTGGGGGTAGGGGGTGTTCGTCGTAGGATGGAATTTCATTTTTACAAAACTTTCTAAAACAGCAGGTCGACGGAGTTAAGATTTTTTCCGCAATGGTACTGTATTTTTCTTGCGATCTTGCCTTTGTCCAGTATTATTGTTAAATAAAATTGTACTGTATAAATGTTTTTATTTCAGCTTCAAAAGAGGGGGAAATTTTCCAAAACCAGAAGTCAGACCAAGAAAAATTTTCTCATGTAAGCGAAACCCCCCCCCCTAACTGATGTTCCTGCTCTGCTGCGTTGTTAAATATTCCCCATCCCATAAATTTTTGCATTTAAGCTGATAAGGGAGCAGGAAATCTACCACCTGGGAGTAACAGAGTTGAAAATTTGTAAAAATTGACGCATTGCATTTTTTTACAAATTTTGGATTTGGATTTCTGTGAAGTGTTGTGGAATTCTGAATGCATCGGACTGTTACTGGTGGAAGTTTCGAACTCTGAACTTTAATAGCACAAAGCTACCTTTAGTGCCCTCACCAGTAGAATCAACTTTGTGTTTCGCATGTGTTAAGTTTGTTTCATTAGCGTCCTTGTTGTGACACATTTCTTTTTCACAATGAGATGGGTCATTTCGTAAAAAAGCGTCTGTGTGCCCTGCAATAATACTAGTTCCTATTCACAAGGCTCTTGCCAATGTTGGCAGGTATGTATACTATATCAAGTGCATGTGAAATACATCCAAGATATTTATCAACATAAGATACACATATATAAGATCAAATGCGTACATACTGCATTAAGTGCATATGAAATACATCTAAAAGATATAGTGTATATACTGCACCAAGCACATATGAAACACATTCAAGATACATCAAATGAAATATATACACATTAAGTACATATCAGACACATCCAAAATATATAGATACGTAACAGTGGTTGCTCTGGCTTTTGTAAAGTTTCCGCCAAATTAAATACTTTTTTACCAAATTTAATCTGAAGTCGCCATTTTTTTCACTCCCATTGGAAATATAAAAATCATACAAATAAAGTGTTATGGTAATGTTTTATTAGGCAATATCATTAAAAACCATAATCACCAATATTTTTTCCAACACCAAAATGATTTTTTTCCGCAAATTATTTGTGAAGAATGCGATCAGCAGTGCCACCCCTATATAACATCAAATACATATATACATTAAGTACATATCAGATATATCCAATACATATATAGTACATCAAACGCATATGTATTATAACCAATACATAATACATCAAATACAGATATTATATCCAATACATCAAATACATGGATATCATATCCAATACATACATACTGCATCTAATACATGTACTACATATTCATACTAAATCAAGGATATATACTACCTCAAATACATATATTATATCCAATACATGTATACTACATCAAATACATAGATATTATATCCAATACATATACTACATCAAATACATAGATCTTATATCCAATACATATATACATCAAATACATAGATCTTATATCCAATACATATATACATCAAATACATAGATATTATATCCAATACATATATACATCAAATACATAGATATTATATCCAATACATATATACATCAAATACATAGATATTATATCCAATACATATATACATCAAATACATAGATATTATATCCAATACATACATACTGCATCTAATACATGTACTACATATTCATACTAAATCAAGGATATATACTATCTCAAATACATGTTATATCCAATACATATATACTACATCAAATAAATAGGTATTATATCCAATACATACATACATCAAATATGTATTACCTCAAATACATATATTATATCCATAACTTGCGAACGGAGAGAGGTACAGTTATGCAAGTGAGATAACAGTATAGTAAAGCGACTACACCCGATCGAATGCAACTGATAGCAGTGCCCCTAATGGTGAAATACGGAAGTTAGCCATTGCAAATCAAAAACGAAAAGAGAGAGCAAAATGTCCTATTACAAAGTTGTAGAGCATCAATTAATTAGTACAAAATGATATTTGTTTCACACAGATAAGGTAAATTGTCGCCTGAATACCCTAAAATGTACGAAATCGATGCACGAGATTTTGTGTGAACGTTTGAAGGGAACAGGCATAGGTATGAGCAAATACACACAATTTATTGCATAAATGCGTACTTATGTCAATACAGTTTCATGAAGTCAGACAAAACAAAAAAAGCAAACTGGTGCACAGTGATAAAAAGTTAATGTCGAGTATGTTCGCCATTGCCCACTATAGACACATTTGTACTTGTGAGAGTAACTCTGCATGTACATTCCTCAGCATGGAAGGTGGCACTCTATTGCAAGCATCTGTAACACGATGACGTAGATCTAGAAGACTTGTAGGCGCTGTTGCATACACCTGATTTTTTACGTAATCCCAGACTTTGGACTATCTGTCACAATACATGCAACTGGCATGCCACCAATACCACCACAGTATGTTGCCAGAAAAAACAGTCTGTGGTTTTGTACATCCACGTTGCCAGTTGCATCAACAAATAGCATTTCACTTGTGCTGGCAAGGGAATGCACTCTTTGCATAACTGGTGTACACAGACTAACAGCATATTTGCCATTAACTGTTGACAGTTTAGCTTGATGCCCTTGTTGATTGAGGTGAATCAAAACCTCATTCAATTTATCAAGCATTTTCTCTCCAGATGAAGCACCAAATTTGTTATTAAATTCTTTGCGCCACAGGTACTCAACATCACATTTAAGAGGAAATCTTGCTCTATCACTAGAAGATACAAAAAAATCAGTTCCGAGCTCTGTAAGTTTTGATGCATAATATGTGTGGTATGCTGAAGATGGTGTGTGTCCTCTTGAGAAGAGATCGGTAATGGCCTGTTTGGTTTCTTCACTCACAGGCTGATATCGTAAGGCAGATGGCACATTAACAGGGTGATTATGATCACTGGTGAAGGTAACAATGCATGGCCACCATTCTTTCTTTTCCATTTGGTTATGTGACCTATTTTCAAAGAAATTTAATGAATAAACAATAATTTCAAAGCAACAAATAAATCATGCATTAATTATACAGTGAAACCTCTGAATAACTGTCACCTCTTGAACTGGCAAAAAGGGACCATTGTTGGGAGATGACTGTTGTTCGGAGGTTAGGCTAAAATTAATATTGTGTCACTTGCATTTTTAGCTGAACAAAAACCTGGAGGTCAACTGAGAAACAGTGATATGTGGTCAGCAACCATAGTGATGTAGGATTAAGAATGGAGACTTCATAATGTTATCCTAAAGAAAACTGAGCTTAGTTCAAGAAAAGAAATACCCAGATTTAGGAAAGCAAATAAAACCGATTGTTTGCCTCACCTCAACTTTTGATCTAGCAAAATTAATAACAAGTGTGACTTTTGCATTTTAAATGCATTAATTTATTATTTTTTCTTTCCCTATTTTTCATTAGGACTGGATGACCTCCAGATAAATTTTAGCAATTAATCATAGCACTGAGAATTTTAAGAAGGTTTAATTCTGATCCTCAGAATTAAACAGCTCTCAGAAATAGTAAGCTTACAGATTATGGTACCTGTATAGTAAAGAAAAACAGAACAATTTTAGCAATATGAAGTGCAACTGCACAGAGATAGGGGGCCATGTGCAGCACTGCAGGAACAGAACCCACTCCAAATCAAGAGGCACTGCCACCAGCAATGTCAAAGACCAAGCTGGAATTCTGCCATCCTAGTTCACAGAGATCGGCAGTAAGAGGATGCTCTGTGATTCAGTAGTTAACCAGTTTAACAGTATGGATGAACATCATTGTTGGAACCAAATTCCTTTGTTTGGGGAGGAGTGGAGGAATTGGTTTTAAACCATAAGTAATCAGTAGGGGAAAACTCATTTTATTAGCTCCTGCTTTTTTTATAAAAGCAAGAAGAATAACATTTCACCGCTCTCACTCATTCACTCTCCTGAGCTTCCTGTGGTTTCATTCGAAGTTGGTTTGAAATTGATTAGCGGAAGGTATTCATTCCACTTGGAATTGACTTGACAGAAGTCATACTTTGAGCTTTTTCTACTTTGGAATGCAATATTAAGAAAACCTTGGTACTCTTAGCTGACATATAGGTAATTTTTAGACATAAATGAGAAGTAAGGTAATTGTATTGCTCTCAGTTAATTTAGAAAATATGAGGTCCGATCAAAACGTTCTGAGACTAGGCCGACATACAACTAAGTACTTATCTCCCTCAAAGTAGTCTCCTTGGGCACCAATACATCGCTGCCAGCATTTTCCCCCACTGTTGGAATGCTCCCTGGAAGTCCTGTTCGCGAATTTATTCAAACACCGTCTGCGATTTGCGCTGGATCTTGTCCATGGTTTCAAAACGGCAACCCTTAAGTTTCAGGAACAGAAAGAACTCGCAGGGGGCCAAATCCGGTGAGTAAAGTGGGTGATGAAGGGTAGTCATACTGTTGCTGCTGCAAAACTAGTGTGTTGGTAACACTCTGAGAGCGGCTGCACTGTCGTGATGGAGCAGGAGATCACCTCTGCACCACATTTCAGGTCGTTTGCGGTGAATGTCGTCCTTATGACGCCGTAGAACATCGCACTAAAAAAAGGCGGTGACAGTCTGGCCCTGGGAGACGAATTCATGGTGCACAACCCCAACAATGTCAAAGAACATGATGAGCATGCTTTTAGTTGTGCTCCAGACCTGTTGCCATTTTTTCGGTCGTGGAGATGCTGGGCTTTTCCACACAGCGATGGCTGTTGTTTAGTCTCTGGGTCGTAACCATAGACCCAAGTCTCGTCCCCAGTGATGAGTTGCGACAGGAACGTTGGTTCATTCACCACCTGCTGACAGAGACCTTGACAGAGTATGACACGGAGCGCCTTCTGTTTAGGGTTCACAATCTTTGGTGCCAACTTTGCAGCAATGCGGTGCATGTTCAAAACCGACGTCAGAATTTCTTGCACTGTTCCATATGACACATTGATGTTGGTAGCAATGTCTTGAATGGTTCTCCGACGATCCTCATGCACCAGTTCCCCAATTTTGTCCACATTTTTTGGGGGGTTGCTCATGGATGGTTGCCCCGACTTCTCGTCGTCTTCCAGTGCCGTTCTGCCACTCTTGAAGCGTGAGTGCCATTCAAAACACCTCACACAACTCATTGCCATTAGCCAGCCGCAACATTTCATGCGTCTTCATTCCCGATTTGCCGCAGAATTTGATGTTTGTTTGCTACTCTAGTTTACAGTCCATGCCGAAATCGCACCTGTGTTCTGCACGTGGTCACTAAATATCGTGTAGCACAACTCTCGATGTTCACAGAACGCCACTCAGCACAATGACTTATGAAGGTCACTGCCCTCAACCGCTGTGCATGCATCCACGTACTGCCATCTGTTGGCGTGCTGCATACCTAGTCTCGGAACTTTTTGATCGCACTATATAACAGAAAACTGACAAAAAAAATGACAAATTATCTGCTGTGAAACAGGAATCTCATTTCACTTAGTTTGCTATGCATTAAACATGGTTCATACACTTTTTCAATCACAGAATTCCAAGACTTCTGGACTTTTTTCTAGGACATACAATCAAAATGCTTCTACTTAAAATTTAGTGAAACCATAGGTCTGTTCAACCTGTAACCTCCTTCATCCTCTGTATATAGACATATTGATCATTATTTATTTAATTTTAATTGATTAAATGTCTGTTGTCTCGTGCCAGTCCTGAAGTTGCATAAAAAATTATGAGCGTCAGAAGAATTTCTTGGTTTTGATTGGCTAAACTTTTTTCCTCAATACAAAAGATTTCAGCGATAAAGAGCTCACAAGTATTTATTCAAAATTCTGTTTACCTCTAAGTCGTCAATCAACACCTCACATCTAAATTCATAATGCTTTTTTATTCGATAGTCTGGCGCCCCGGGGCATAACAATATGTTTAATCATGGCCGTTTTTTAACATATAAGTTTACCATTCAGTGAAAAGTGCTTGTGGCATATTTCACATAGGTAAGGTCTCTCTCTCACATGATTTAAAAAAAAGCACCTTTCTGAAAAAAAAATGTGAATTAACAAATGTAATAACAGAGTATTTTTCTTTAAAAAATCTTAGTTCATGATGCCACAATTTAGCGACATATCATTGCTATAAAAGTGGTCTACTTCCCCCCTCTTTCCACAAAAAAAAAAAAAAAAAAAAAAATATGCCTTCCTACTTTTCGGCTGAATGTTTAATGGATAAATTAAAAATAAAAGGTAGATCTTACTAAAGAAAAAAGTTGTCAATAGATGCAACCCATACAATGATTACAGGAACTAATTTACAAGATTTGACTGCTCATTAATTACACAGTCTGAATCCTGTAAATTAGTTGAATCAATGTACTGCTGGAGCAATCACTCCTGTCATCACTGCAACCATGTAGAGAAATCATTACAATGAATACTTCTCACATTTTCTCATCTTTCAAACATTTGAAATAAGTAAATTTAAGTGAATGCAAAGAGAAGAGAAGATCCTGAGAGAGAAAGAGAGTCTGAATTCATCTGGAAATGTTTAATGATTATTATTTGATAATATACTGTTAATCTGTAATTTTTGTTAAAATTTAATATAACACAATCATGTCAGAGATTATGGAAAACTATATTTTCCAAAACCACTAGAAACACATTTATGGTCAAACTTTGATTGCTAACAGAATCTAATGCAGTTCAGAAAATACAAAAGGGATTTTCATGAAGGAATACTAGTGGTAATACGAACATTTTGCCACAACTTCATAATTTTTGGTTTTTAGCCCCTTTTTTTGTCTTAAGACACCTTAAAATCCTGATATTTTCAAAAATCTTGAAGTTTCAGGATATTTTTTTACCAGGAAGGTACTTAATATTTATTTTTCTCAATATATACTTTTATAGTGTCTTTGTAAGGCTAGAAAATGTAAAATATCATAATGTTTTATGATTTTTTCGGAAGTGTAATGCATCAAAAATGGAATCCTCCTCAATGGCACATGGAATAGTTATTTGAAAATAATTTAACTTCACCTTATATGATAGATACCCTCTCTATTTTTCTATTTTAAAAGGTTGAAAAGTTATTTAAATAACCTTCAACATTTCTCTCTGTGTTGGAAGAAATATTGGGCAATAAATCAAATATGGCCACTGCTAAATTGCTTTCTGCTATGGGTTTTACTACAAAAAGATATTTTTCAAGTACAAAACTAGAATTAAAGAAAAAGTTAGCACTTAGATGATTTTTTATGGAATCACTTTAAAGTAACATATTAAATGCAACAAATAAGTTTATAAAACAAATTAGCAAATTTAAAAAATGTAAGAAAGGTTTGTGGTTTTGCTGTTCGATTTCACATCACAGATAGATACATGTTGTTCTTTGTATCTGAAGAGAAACCTGTTTATGTCCTAGCACACAGTTTTCTTGTGATACCACAGCAGCAGAGTCCTTAGAAGTGACATTGAATTATGAACTCAGTATATTTAATTGAAATAAACATAATATGTAATACTAAATAACTGTAATGTGTAATACTGATTACATACTTACTTGAACACCTGAACTTTCATTTGTGCAGGACAATTTGTGTTCTTACTTGGTTTCTCCCCTTTTGATCTAGTATTATGCTGGCACCTATACTGCTTCTTAAAGGCATATACGCTCTTGTTGTGTTCTCCACATGGGAAAGTGCGAACAACTCTCCATGTAATTAGTGAACCCTCGGATAAAAGGTGAATCCATTCCTGCAATGTAACATAATATATATGATACACAGAACCAAGACAAAATACAGACAACAGTATTATTCAGATAATTGTGAGTTAGTAAGGGTGCCATATGGCTCATTATATCACGTCTGCAAACAGAAGAAATAAAATGTTTACTAGTTTCCTCACCTAACCCCAACGAACTGTGTTCTACCATTTTAACTTTTTTCCCTTTCTGGATTGTTTTTTTCTGTTAGACAAACCAGAGAATAGGATGTTTCTGGGTCTTTTAATAACTATATTTTGAAAACTCATATGATTTGGTTTGTAATAACTCTTAAGTTAGTTTTCCATAGAATTTAGGTGTGAGCTCTAACAGAATTTCTTTTTCTTCATGAATTATAGTGTCTTTAATGCAGATTGCAACAAATTTTGTCTTTTCTAAATAAGAAAGATTTGACAACTGCAAATTTATCTTTATGTTTTAGGTGGATTTCATACATCAGTATCTTCCATTCAAAGATAACGTTGAATGGAAGATACTGATGAATCTTCCATTCAACGTTATCTTTGAATGAATTTAGGAAATAGAATAATTTTTCCACCATTTTTTTCTTGGCATTTTCATGCAAAAACACTAATTTATTTTTTCAAAAATAATTTGAGAAGGCAAAGTACCTAACAGTATTATTTTTGTCCAATAGCTCAACAGAGAGGACCTCATATTTTTATTGGGCAATCTACAGCCCAACCTACTTTTTAAAGGCAGTGTACCTAATTTTTAAGTTTATCCTATCTACGTGCAATAATAGGTATAGCAAAGTACTGCTTTTTGTCTGAAAGAAAAGTAAAATATTTCCTTTAAAATATTTATAGAATATACTTTTTTAAAGTAATATTGGAAAGGCTTAGTACTTAGTCTTTCTGAAGGGAGAAGACTCATTTTCCATTCTGAAAGAATTTAATTATATTTGGGTGCCTCCCCCCCCAAATCAGAAGTCCCTAACCTAACACTTGCAATAGCAGATAGAGGGAAGGTGGTGAAAAGCATGAATACTAAATCATCACGTGAAAAGAATTCCACTCTTCACTTGCACAGTGCTTTGGAAAATGATTTATTAATTAATCTATATACTAAACTATAAAATAAACTGCAAGACTTACAAGCTGCAATTTCAATGTCCTTACCCCAGAGATAATGTGATGAAATGTGCGAAACAGACTGCATTAACATTCTATTATTTTTTGTGAACTAAGTGAACAGCAAACCCAATTTTTTTGTTTCGAGTTAACCACCACCATGAGCGCACATCACAGATAGATAATTGTCCATTCCAGATTAGGTGGTAGCGTCCCAGGTAGGGAGAGAGTCACTGCTGCATAAGACAAGAACACCGTCCTCCTCTCACCAGGGATTAGGACCCGGACCCTTTTCGGCCAAATGATTAAAGCCAGAGTTTCCTACCACTTGGCCATTGGGATGGGAAGCTCAAATTGTTAAACTACAAACTAAGTTTTTTCAGAAATAAAAGAAATTTATAAAACTAAAAAAAACTCTTCCTATACCTTTTCCTCACTTTTAATTTCTTTAAAACACACACACACACACACACACACACATAATAACACGTAGAGTAAGGTGAGCTAAAACGGTTATATTTTTATTCAAATCCAACTCTTTTTCCATCAACTATTTATATTAATTGAAAAACATTCATAGAAGCCACATGTCCAGAAAATGCACCATGGTTATCTTATAGGGATTCCACTCAAAGTTGATAACAAAGCCAAGTAAATTAAAAGATTTCCAACCCCTCGGTGGCGCAGAGGTCTAAGCGCTGGCTTATGACCATTCGTCTGAGATGGGCCCGGGTTCGAATCCCGGTGAGGCTTGGATGTTGTGTTTGTCTTACGGCACTGGCTTTCTCCCTCTTTTTTTTTTTTTTTCAGAAATAAGAAAATGATAGAACCCTAAAATCACTTTTGACTCCCCTCGGTGGCGCAGAGGTCTAAGCGCTGGCTTATGACCATTCGTCTGAGATGGGCCCGGGTTCGAATCCCGGTGAGGCATGGATGTTGTGTTTGTTTTACGGCACTGGCTTTCTCCCTCTTTTTTTTTTTTTTTTTTTTTTTTTCAGAAATAAGAAAAATATAGAACCCTAAAATCACTTTTGACTTTTCCGCGCAATAAATTTCTTTTATCTTTGATTTTGATTCAATACTTTATACCACTTGCCTACCGGGGTGGTTACAAAAGTATAAACTAACAGAAAGAAAAGAAATTAAAGAATCTAAACAGCACTTCTGCCTTTTCCGCGCAGTTAACTTCTGTTATCTTCAGCAGATTTTCATCAACTTCATACTTAAAATTCTCTGGGAAAATCAACGATGACAAATCCATTTTTAAGCAGCCAAAAGACCTTTGCTAAAGACACACTAAAGTCAATAAACTTGCTTTGCCTTCGAGAGTATGGTACTTCGGAGAGCTCGTGCTTCGGGTTGTTTCCGATCAAATCGTCTCCCTCTCTGAACAGCCAATCACAGCCTTGCGTGGAACCCGTATAACATTGCCGTGGTGCATTTTCTGGACATGCCGCGCGGGCCTGCTAAGCTATTAGGGGGTGATGAATCAGCCTCCCTCCATCTTGCATTTCGTAGGATGGTCCAGGCAAGAAGCGTTGCTGGTCATCGCTGACAGATAGCCGGCAAAGTGGGTGCGCGGAATAATTTTGATTAATTTTCTTTTTATTCATTTTCGATTATAATATTCAGCCCTGCGTGGGACACTGGGTCCACTCACGCCTTTTTCCCCTTTCTTTCGCCCAGCCAGCCAAAGCTCACGAAGAGCCGGCTGGGGGGGGGGAGCTTCCAACGGAGCCCTGCTCTCGTTACATGCTGCCGGCCGAAAAGAAAAGATAAGAGTGTCGCTTCGCTCCTTTGAAGCCGGGGCAAGAATATAAACGGTTCGCTTAGATATTTTTTGGCCGGGGTGCTCAAATCTGTTGACCTCTCTCATTGGTCGAAACTTCTGCCTTAGCAACAGCAAACAAGCTGTTCTCCCTTCGGTCTGTGCCCTCGTGCCAAAACTGTTGAGAAAAAACACATGGCCGGCCCTCCAACGGACTTTTTTTTTTTCTCCCACGCAAGCCAGGGGTGACACTCTGACCTTCACACGTAGGGACCAAGTAACCTCCTGCATAATGCTGTGACCTTGTTCCCGAAATAGAACATTGCTGGCCACTAAGAGAGCATTTCTGCAACACATTCTGGGTGACAACTACAGGACCCTTAAAATGGCCGATCTGAAAGATTTCCTTTTCTCACAACTTTTTTTTTTTTTTTTCTGAAAACTTTTTTTTCAGAAACGCTTTTTCCTCATTCCGTGATTAATACAAATAATTTTGCTTTCACAAAGAGGTTGATGCTGTCTTTTGCTCGCCCTTTTTTCTCTTTTTTTAACTTACTAAAGAGAAAAAAATATGAATCAGGCCAAAAGAAAAAAAAGAAGTTTAATGCTTATTATTCCCCTTTCTTTTAAGAAATTTTGTTTGCTTGGTTAGGGCCGTGAAATAACTGAATATGGCCATTTATTCCCTTATCTCACTGCCTCTTCCAAACACAATTTTGAAACGTGGACTGTCGAGTATTTTCATTCTGTGTATTTTATTTATTTATTTTCTATTATTTTTATTTTTCGTAAATCCCAGTGAAGTGATCAGGTTCCCCGAGATTTACGAACATGAAAATTCTCGACAGGACACTAGTATTGCTGTTAAATATCACTTTATTTCATAAATATTTGTATTTGAACTTGAAAATGGAGGGAAAATGTCCAAAAACGGAAATCGGACATAGCAAAGTTATCCCCTGTAACTGCCCCCCAACGATGATCAGAACAAGTATTCTTAAATATCCCCCCCCCCCAAAAAAGTTTTGCATTTCAGTTTGATAAACATACAGTCTGCATTTAGAATAACTTTTTAAACATTAAAAATGATATGTACCAATAATACTACTTTTGGAAAATTGCTCCTGCATCTGAAAAATGTCGATAAAAAATAGCGCTCATGTGATTTTTTGAGCTGTAAAAAATCTAATTTTTAGATTTGAAGGTTGGCACATCTGGCATAAGTGACTTTTTTTCATTCAGTTTAACTGCTAGTGCGATTAGTTCATAACTTTTCACATTAATTATTGTCTTCATTTTCCTGGAACGTTGAGCACACATGGAAACAAATTATATGTAAATGTAGAATATGATAGTTGTGATTAAAGCAAATGGTGAGCAAGAGTTCTTTAAAAACAGGAAGTTTAGTCATATTATGTTAGACAACAAATTTGACTTTTTTTCCTGCCAAATGGGTTGTTTTGGGTGTTTTTTTACTAAATCGACCCTGCTGATTACAAAAATGTCAGTGAAAATTGCATAGCACACAACCCTTTTGTGCGACGGAAACCATTCATGAATGAGTGACATCCTCTACTTTTTGAAATAAGTCATTGAAGAAGTAAAGTACAAAGATACTGAATTGTTCAATTTGGGCACAAAATGCAATATTATCAGAATGAAAATCACTACAGATATCCATACCTGTCAAGTATTGTGGATTTCCCAGAAGTTCTACAGATTCTGGAGTAGTTTTACGGCTGGAAGAGTTTCTTCTGTATTTTTGCCAAAATGGCTCGTGAATTCTTTTTATTGATGAAAATTGATATTGTTATTGTCTTTTATTGTGAACTCTGCTTTTGTTTTATTATGATTTCATAGTGATTGAACCTTATGTTACCTCATGTTTCTAACAGTAAGCGATATTTATTTATAGATCGCCCACACTTTCCTCCAATCCTTCCAAACTCTCTCTCTCTCTCTCTCTTTCCAGGGCTATTGAGTCAAGAGTGGACCTTCCCTTTGAAGTGTCCTCTGCACCACTGATACCCAACCAAGGGGGAAGGTTCCGCAGTGTTGAGTGATGTCACCAAGTTGCCACACAAGAGCTCGTTTCTGAGCAGTGGAGAAAGATAGTTGCTTATGTTTTTTGAGTTGCTGCCTGCTAAATATCGCTTACTTTTTAGAAATGCAAAAAAGATGTTTCCTTTTTACCAAACAATAATTATATTTCTTATATGGCTTGCTGTGCCGTTGCAGCTTACAATATTACGTATTGGCATGAAAAGGAAGGAAATGTAATTTTGCATTGTTTTCCTCAGGACCCACAAGTATTTAAAGAATGAATAAATAGATGCAGAAGACAATATCAATGTAAAGAATGCCAGATTATGCAGTGAGCATTTTCAAAGCAATAACATGAGGAATCGTTTACTTGGTCTGCCAGAAAGAAAGATACTGGAATCATCTGTTGTACCCAATATTAATTTATCAATGTTGAATTCTAAAGAAATAAAACAAAGAGATGAGAAGCATCAGAAGAGAAAAATTTTAGTAAGTGCTTTAGATCGAATTAATACCTTGAATCCAAAAAAATCTCGTATCAGCAATATGGAGTAGATTCGATTCAAGGCGTCCTGATGGCGATTCCGCAAATTCAGAATGTTTAAAATGTTAAGAGATAAAGGAAAGTCATATACGACTGCAGACAAAAATAACATCTTGAAAGTTCTCTAGAAGCTTTAAAAAGAATGAGAAACGCAAGATTACTAAAATGTCTGCATAAATCAAAAAGTTATACATCGTATAGAAGATCCTAGTTAAAACAAATTAGCCAACTCAAGAAGCAATTAAGACATTAAGAGAAAAATAGCAAGTTGGAAAGATTAGGTAAAGGTATCCACGATATATTTACGGACGCCCAAGTAAGTGCACTTACACAAAGGAAGCAGTAGATAAAATGAATACCTGAAGATGTATCGGAATTCATCATAATCAGAGCTCTCCAAAATTGTGCGACTTCTGGAGAGGAAAAATTGGCATCCCATTACCGTGGGCAAAGCACTTTGAAAAGATGGTGCGCAAAATTTACCTGTAATCCAGGCATTCAACATGATGTCCTTTTGTTGATGAAAAAAGGCTGTGAAAGTTAAAGCCGCTCTGAAAAGCTTTGTGTTTTAATCTTTGATGAAATTCCTATTGACTCTAGGCTATGGTACGACACCAGAATGGACAAAATTCTGGGCCCTTTCAAGACAGCCCAATTTGTCTTAATCCAAGGATTATTATTGCAATGGAAACAGCCAATATTCTTTGACGGCTAAAGGACGAAATTAGCGCCTTTTTTATTTCAAAAATTTTGGAGGAAAAAATACCTTTTAGTGTTCCTGACGACACATTTAGGCCAATATTGATGGCATATAATTTCTTGCTTCCGAAGTGGAAAATAAAAAAAAATTACCCCCAATTCTCAGGGATGGCCAAGGAAAACTTAGCACACTATCCGTCTTTTTCACAAATTTCCTGTTCTTTCTTGAAGAGTTCCATAGCTTGGGTTGCACCAAATTTCAATAAGAAAGGGGCAGAGTGCATAGTTGTCTAGGTGACTCAGGGAAATGCGATCCAATTTTTCAGCGGCTCCTCTCACGGGGCCAGGCGCGACGATTCTGCAACTTAACGCTGAAAGATGTTCACAAGACTGTCCATAATAGCCAGGGCTTGGCCGGAATTCCCAGTGCCTGGAGGGACTTGCTTGAGTCCCTTGTAGGTGTAGATGGTAATGATTCTCTTTCTTGGACATCAATCGAGGGAGTAAGTTTAGCAGCTGGATATGGAACTCCCCGCTGCATGTTTTTTTTCCCTTTTTCAACATTATCCAACGAGGCCTAGGAGTCGTCTGACTTTAAATGATGAAAGTGGGGTTGAAAAAGTTTGAATTTCAGGTCCTCAGCAGGTAGGTTGTCTTTAGTTGGGCCATCTCTACGACACTGCCCCAGCTTTACGACAATATCGGGCTAATGGCCCGTGTGGCTGACTGAGCTATTTGCCTCCTCACATCATGACCAGCAGCAAAACAAGAACGTGACTTTTCGCCCCGGAGATCCTTGGCATGGCTCGACCTCTGCTTCCCCATTGGTCAAACACTGACCCATACTTGCCAACTTTTACGCATTACGCGTAAAATTTACGCATTTTAACTGTTCTTTATGATTTTACTCATAGATCGCTTTTTTTTTGCACATTTCCGTATATTAAAAAAAAAATAATCTTCCTTGAGAAATATTTGTTAATGTTTCAGTTAAATCATACCTGCCAAATATTCCGGATTTTGCAGAAGTTTTCCGTTATTTTTATTTCCGGTTTTCTTGCCAAAAAATATCACCATAAATGAAATGTATAACAGAGATCGGAATTTTGCGCCAGTGTGCTCCAAAAAAAAAAAAAAAAAAAAAAAAAAATCTTGCGCTATTTTGCTACAAAAGGCAGATTTTGTGCCAGAACACCCGTACCCCGTCGTCATCGTCGGGACTTAGGCACAGTAAATTCTCTGTTCACACTGTTCCGCTTGATGCTGAATAAGATTATGCGGTGGGAAGAAAAATTGAGAGACTCCAACTATTGCGGATTTTACATAGTTACTATCAAAATAGTCTGTTTTCTACGGACGACGGAAAACATCGAGTATGCAATGGAAATCGTCAGTCCGCTACGGACGACTGAAAACATCAAGTATGCTATGATAATTGTCGGTCCGCTACGGATGACGGAAAACATCAAGTATGCTGTCGAAATCGTCGGACCACTACAGAAAACGTCGAGAATGCTATGGATATCGTCGGTCCGTTACGAACGACGGAAAACATCGAGTATATTATGATAATCATCGGTCCTCTACGGACGACGGAAAACGAGTATTTTATCAAAATGTGATACGATTTTTTTTATTATAAACATCTGAAAATTATCAAATGCATAAATGTTGTTTGCACATAGTTAAAAAATCATTAGAAATGTCGTTCGCGCATAATTAGAAAAGAATAATTAGAAATGTCGTTCGCTCACAATTTTACACATTTGAATTTTCTAAGGTTGGCAGGTATGCTGACTCCAGTAACAGCCCATATCCGGTATCCAATCGAGTTGCCCAGATTTTCGCTCCACAAAGGCGACGCTAAGCAGATCCGCAGCCCCCTTACTCCCTCGGTGCCGTGTCCTGCTGGCTGAATATAAATCCATTGACTATCGTGCCATGAAAAGACTCACTTTTTTGGGGGAAATCTCTCACAGACTAAATTCGCAAAATGGCTGAAACAGCAAAAAAAAAAAAATAAATTACAGAACAGAGAAAATAGGTTCATACCTTCAACCATATATAATGATAGACCGTGCACTCGTAATGGCTGCCACTGAGCCGCCATGGCCCCAACATGATAGCCGTCAGATCACGTGACATTAGGCTAAAGCGATTTTGTGCTATCCAGTGTCAATGCTTTCCTATGACCTGACAGACTACTTTTAAATATCCCCATTTAGTAAATCATATCGTTAACAAGTGCATTTTTTCAGGAATAATAAACCTAAGGACATATTCATTAAGAAATTGTCACTTATAGACATTTAATTGCAACCATTTCATAGTTAAGACGAAGAAGTTAATTTGCTTAGTGTGTATTCTTGTATGAACCAGCTACGTTTGTACACTGGCGTGCAAAATTTAAGGACGAGATGGTTTTTCGAATGTAACGTCGTGCAGAAGTGCTCCACATCGACACAAATCATACCATAAGATCCCCAAGATGTAAGAATATGGGACAAGTGAGCAAAACCGTCCAAACAAGGAATCCAAAGGATACAAAGGCACTTTATTGAAAAGTTAGCTTCGAGCACAACTGGACAGAAACGTCCATGTGACAGGTGGCTGCCAAGAAAGATCCAGTCTTTAGTAGGGGATATGATCACCCCTGACTGCTTTGCAGGATTTACAACGTCTGTCCATGCTGAGGACGAGGTTGTCAAGGAACTGTTTAGGCATCGCGGCCCATTCCTCTTGTAGCGCCAATCGCAGCTGCGGAATCGTTGCTGGCGGCTCGTGACGTGCTGCCAAGCGTCTTCCGAGAAGGTCCCACACGTTTTCGATTGGATTTAGGTCCGAGGACTTTGCGGGCCAATCCATGCGTTGAATATCTTCACTCTCCAACAGCTCTGAGACAGCCACTGTACGATGATGTGTAGCGTTGTCGTCCATGAAGAGGAACTCAGGACCCACATCACCTCTAAACAGATGCTCGTGAGGCAGGAGAACCTCCGTACAATAGCGGACACCAGTGACTAAACGTCCTTGGAAGATGTGGAGGTCAGTACGGCTACCAAGCATGATACCGCCCCAAACGAGAACCGCGCCAGCTCCAAACCGGTCCCTTTCGATGATGTTGGAGGTGTGATTGCGTGTTCCCTGCTCTCTCCAGATGTGTATGCGTCCAGAATCGCTCGTCAGGCTGAATCGGCTCTCATCCGTAAAGAGAACTCGACCCCATTGCTGATGTGTCCAGTTCTTGTGTTCCTGGCACCACAGAAACCACCGTCTCCGATGAGCAGGCGTTAATGTCACACACCATACTGGTTGTGCAAATAGACCACCTTCGTGCAGCCTCCTGGCCATGGTAAAACGCAATAACGGACGTCCAGTTGTCTGTTGCATGTGCCTTGCGATTTCTCCCGCTGTCTCTTCTCGCCTGTAGGACAATATACCGGTCGTCCGCTGCCGTGGTTGCTCGTGGACGACCACTGCTAAACTCTCGGACAGCTGTTCTTGTCGTTTGAAATGCTCTCCAAGCTCGTGAAACGATGCTGTGAGCGATCCCGAACTCCTCGGCCACACTAGTCACACTTCGACCTTCCAACTTCCCAATGACGCGACCTCGGGTAAAGTCATCCAGATGTCGTCTACTGGATTGCCTGTTGGCCATATCACACGGCGGCAGCAGCTCGACGTCGTTCAAACCGATGTACACCGTGCAATACCTTTCACCGAATTCCTGAGCGTACACCGCCCGTGTGCTTTATACCCTTCCGACACTCCCCCTCTAAGTCATGCTGCATATATGCGCATGCCCTACCGTACCGGACCCTAGTCTATCTCCTGAGTGGTCTTTCGGTCCATTCTGCCTGCTCGTTCCGTTGTTATGCTAATTTCTCCTCTTCATCCTTAATTTTTGCACACCAGTTATAGTGAATTAGTTTTTACTGGTTTGTTGTGTGGTAATTAATTATGAATAAAGTATTATGCAGGTTGTTAATGGAGACATTTAATGACAGAGACCCAACGGCCAGACAGAGGTCTGACAGTACTATGAACTGAGATAAACGTACTTACTTAAAACCTTTTATTAGGAAACTCCTGGTATCATCCAACACACACACTACTAGTCACACTAATCGTATCACAATAATGAAGAAGAACCTAATCACATAGAACGAAGCTCTCGGCACAAAATAACGTAGCTCTTTTCACATCGAACAAAACCTCTCCACATATAAACAAAGCTCTCTCTACGCACATAAACAAAAGCTCTCTCACGTAACATAAAAGCTCTCCTGGTGTATCGTTGAACGCGCCTATTTATACTGCCTACCACCACGTCATGACTACACTCGTTGCCACATATCATTCAGCGGGAGAAATAACATCTCGTTAAGTAAGAAGATAATTTACATAGGAAAATAAAATAACGAGAGATAGTAAAATCAAAAGGAAACTGAATCTAGAGTATACGTTACACAGTGTACTTAATACTTTATGTAAAGTTGCGTTCTCATTAATAATTTATGATACAGATCTACAACATTTCCAGTGTATTATAAAGTGAAAAATCCAGAAGTACACAGTTAAATACTACGTAAAATATACGGAAATAACGTTGCCGTACTCAGAGTAAGTTTACTTAAAATACATATACAGTATACCTATGTGCATAGGCAGACTTGATCATTTTTTTTTATTGGATTTTTAACGACCACCGTGAGCAACTCAATGGGCTATAAGCAGTCGCCCGTCCCTAATTTAGGGTCACTGGTTCCAGGGAAGGGAGAGAGCCAGTGCCGTAAGACAAACACAACATCCATGTCTCACCGGGATTCGAACCCAGACCCCTTTCGAACGAATGATCAGAAGCCATCGCTTAGGCCACCAGGATAGGACACATTGCAGCCGGAACAGTAGGATATTTTACTTTACATTTTGTTTTCTTTGAAAATCCCTCCATTTAGTGTTTCCAAACTGAGATGAGGGAGATATTGCACTTCAGCGACAGAACTTGTCAATTTATTTTGAATCAGGTGTTATGCATGTTCTATACTCACAAGGGTTTTTATGTGTTTTGAAACTCAAATGACATGCTTTGTTTTTGTTGTTATTTGGTTAAGTTTTAACAATAAATGCAGGCCAAGTGTCCTTTCAAAAACCTAAACCTTGTGCAGTGAAGAATTAGTTGACTCAGTTGAAGTTCATCGCAGGGTCACACGCTAATCCACCTTAGCTTGCCTAAGGCCAAAAACGAACCCGGGAATTTTGTTTTTATTTAATTAATGCATTTTGTCCTAACCACTAATTTTATCATCACGGCCTACAAAAGTTACTACACGTGTACATTGTATACCATCTCATTTTTAGTGTTTACAAATTTGGTACACATGTAAACAATAATTACTTATTTTACATTTGCATGTGCCTCAACTCATCGAACATTCAAACAACGCAAACCTTCAATAATAACTTTTGGTATTTTCAAACATCAGTGTTGCATTTTATTTATATTTTCATTTATCATGGCCTTAAGATAATTGAATTTATTTTTGTTTCGAAATGCATCCACCCATCTCCCAAATTTTGGTTTTCACCACAATCGAACTTTTACCTCAATTTTATTATTGGCATACATTTAAATATTAATTACCCAAGATAAAATAATCCCTTTTTTCCCCGCCATAACATTTGTTGTTTTCTAAAAGTGACAGTTCTTGGAACTAGGGGGGATTTGACAACCTCTACACACAATGTTGCGTTGTTGATATTAAAACCCATATGGGGGTTATTATATGGTTCAGTTGGTATTAGGCAGAGAATTACTTACAATGTTGCATATTTCCGGCCCGCATGACCTCCATTCTATACCAGGATTCGCCACTGATCTGAAGCAGCACAATGTGATTGTGAGGCGAGTTAGACTGATAATAGCCAGCTAGCGTGGGAATGCAAGCATTGTGTATAATCACGTGACACCTCTCTTCCATTGTCCCCCTCCTCTAAGCACTGACTCATGCTCTCTAACGAGGTGAGTGTGAGTCAGTGTTTACACAAAAATGTATCAATATGTGTTTTTGAAATCACGACTAATTTCACATCGGCATAATTAATAAAACAGAATGTAATAAAAATAAGTAATAATAAAATAAAAATAATTATTATTGTCAGAGTTAAATTAGAAAAACCAAGTTAGTGCTTGGGCTACTGGGGGGCCAGGGGCGCGCCAAGAGCATTTGCTGCCCGGGTGCAAACCCAGATTTGCCGCCCCTTGCACGAGAATATTTTCCAATTTCTATTCCCTCCTTTTATACGAAACAAATACCTTTAGCAACATCATTTTCTATTTCCCCGTAAAGTAAGAGTTTTCCCAATATACATATATACAAGTACATAACATTGTACATGACGGGCGTCTGTTTAACTATTCTAACCAAAAAATCTCTCATACGGGTACATATACAAATAAGCTGTTTAAAACTAAAAACAGAATTCGAAATAACTGGTTTTCATATTAATTTTTTTCCCCTGTAAACCTCGATACCCTTATTGCATCTATTTCCCACGTTGTTCCAGAGCACGGTTTTATGGTCAATGCTGGAAACTTTAAAATTTGCCAAATGATTAGGTGATTCAGAAAAAAAAGCATACATTTCTTGAATAATGCGAAAATTTCTAAAGAGATTTTTTCGTCGTTATGTGTAGGGGCACATTTCATCACTTGATGCTCATTATGTTAATTAATGGCTCCTCGGCCAAACCTCCACTGGCTTCCAGCGCTGATGAAAATTTCCCCACAGCAGGAAGGAAAACTATTTATAAGGTTCTTTGTCAGGAGACTGTCTATCAATGAAAAGTTGAAGACAGCCCGGCGTTCTTTCTCTCCCAGCTTTACAATAAATCTGCTATTCAGGAGAGGTGAAGTAAAAATAATGGCAAGACAATTCCAAGCATGAATTCACTCTCAGGCTTGCTGAAAACATAACAAAAACATTTAATCAAAAGTAAATTGTTTCGGTAGCCATTGTTCCTTGACCTCGAGTTCATGTAACTGCAATTCTACGCGAAAAATGATCAGGGTCTCGAATAATTCCAGAATACCCTTTCCTGCTAATACTCTCTGCCCGTTCTTTTTCTATCACAGACTTGAAAGGTGTTAATCGTCGTAACCTTCCGTTCGTCTCCCTTCCTTTGGCCGGAAGCTATGCCTCGTGTTGTGTCCCGAACACGTGTTCTCTCAAAACGCTTTCTCCGTACGTCGTTCCAGACCCACGTGTCTGATTCCAACTACGTTCGCTTTCCCCGTGCCCTAACTGGCACGTTTCTATCACCAAGCTTTCTTTTACACAGCGCTGTCCCCCAGCACCTCCTAACCGTTCACAGCACACGCTGTGTCGTCGACCGTCTTCCACACTCGCTCTCCGTCAACTGTCTCCGTTCCTAACTCCTGAAGTTTCCCCCCCGTGACTTCTCCTCGCCTCTCATTGGCTCCTGCCTCTCTTGCCTGAGGCGCTCTTCTTCTCCCTAATCGGAACACGCGAAGAGCAGGCGACCCCCGCTCTTCTCGGTACCCCCCCATACTACCTTTCTCTCCTGACCCGTGTCTTCTGCCGGTGACCTTGACCTAATCCCTTCGTTGACATCCAGCTCACGGGTGCCCTGCAGCTTATATTTCCCTCTGGCCAGGAACAATAGCTGTGCATTCTGTGAATACAATAGACCTGTCAAACAGGCACATCGGAATGTCCCCTAGTCTGGTGCATTACCACGAGTTACACTCGTTTCCAAATAATACACATGTAAATATTTATTCTGGAATGTTAATATCCGGAATGATCCATGGGATTTAAAGTCCATCACACAATTTATATAGGGGCGTAATTTCTCGCCCCTACATTATGTACGACCAGATTTAAAATATGAGCAGCTCAAAGTTCATAAAATGCATCAGGGTTTTAGATAAAAAAAATGTTTCTTGAAATCCATTGTGTTCTCCCTTCATATTGGCCCCGTGCTCATAGCGCTGGGCACGCATATCATTACACTGAAATCTTCAAGATTTAAAAAAAATGGTTAGTCCTTTGCCCGCGGTATCCGTTACTGAACAAAACAATAAAAATTATTCTCTGATTTCAAGTCGTTTTCTATTAAATTAATATAATGAATATTTTTACTAGAAAAATAAATGTGTCACGTAGCATTACGATTTCTCACAGTAAAACGTTTTCTTAACTTCTTCCAAGTCACTAACATTAATTAATCAACTGCAAAATTTGATTGAGGCGTCCTGCTGCGCCCATTGAACCCTCGCTTGGCGCGTCACTGTGGGGGGCCATTCAAAATGTCTTGGCGGGCCTAGGGTTAACCACCCTGGTATAGGACACATTTGTTTTTTGATTGGAGGTTTAACAACCACCATGAGCAACTCAATGGGCTAAAAGCAGTCGCCCGTGCCTAATTTAGGGTAGCTGGTTCCAGAGAATGGGGAGGCCAATGCCGTAAGACAAACACAACATCCATGCCTCACCGGGATTCGAACCCAGACCCCTTTCGAACGAAATGATCAGATGCCATCGCTTAGGCCACTGCGCCACCAGGATAGGACACATTGCAGTCGGAACAGTAGGATATTTTACTTTACATTTTGTTTTCTTTGAAAATCCTTCCATTTAGTGAGGAAAAAATAACATAGTGCATGGCTAGGTGGCTCGCCCTAAACCGCGGTGTATGATAGTCAGGTGATACGACTCATGAAACAAAAATCGCCCGTTAATGTAACTTGTCACCAGATGGCGCGACCAACGTGTGGGCCGATGACTGGACACAACCAAGGTTTTCTTATGGGAGGAAGAGGCAGAAGTATTCGTGTTTTAAGAATGCCATTTTGCTTGGAATTAAAAAACAAAACCTGAAACGCTTCGTAAACATGCACTTTTGTGCCTGCCAGGCAGGATGTCGTCAACTATAGCGTTATATATGCATATTTATGTTTGATAATCGCATTGATTAGTAGGCATGCATTGCATTTCATGTTTCCACACCTTTATGTAGGATAATTTCATTTTTCATATATAGAACAGCGAGTTTAAAGCGACGTTCGATGGTTTTTTCCATCGTCAAAATAGCTTTTTTAATCATAAAAAATAAAACAAAATGTTTATGCGCGATATTGCTATGCTTTCATGCGGGCCACCATTTAATTTTATACATTTAAAAATGGCGGCACTCATGTATAACGTAAACAACTTACAGCCGCCTGGTGGCGCAGTGGTTTAAGCGATGGCCTCTAATCATTCGTCCGAAAGGGGTCCGGGTTCGAATCCCGGTAAGGCATGGATTTTGTGTTTGTCTTACGGCACTGGCTCTCTCCCTTCCCTGGAACTAGTGACCCTAAATTAGGGACGGGCGACTGCTTATAGCCCATTGAGTTGCTCACGGTAGTCGTTAAACCTCCAATCAAAAAAAAAAAAAACCTTCAATCAAAAAAAAAAAACAACAAAAAAAAACCAACTTACACTGCCACAGTTCTGTTGATATCCAAAGAACAAATTAGTAATCGTCTTTCATCTCCAGGGGGCCGCCCCGGTGGCGCAAGTGGTCTAAGCGATGGCCTCTGATTATTCGTCCGTAAGGGGTCCGGGTTCGAATCCCGGTGAGGCATGGATGTTGTGTTTGTCTTACGGCACTGGCTCTCTCCCTTCCCTGGAACCAGTGACCCTAAATTAGGGACGGGCGACTGCTTATAGCCCATTGAGTTGCTCACGGTAATCGTTAAACCTAAAAAAAAAAAAAAAAAAAAAATCTCCAGGGGTTTTAAAGTTGATACACGTTCTTTACATGTGGAATAATCTACCCGGTAGTTCGATACAAAATGCTTTATCA
This sequence comes from Macrothele yani, assembly GCA_039090855.1. Lineage (NCBI taxonomy): Eukaryota > Metazoa > Arthropoda > Arachnida > Araneae > Macrothelidae > Macrothele > Macrothele yani. Next base: position 11,580,356 of record CM076992.1, read on the forward strand.
AAAACGTATAAGAACTGAACTGCTCCTAGTTCGACACACAGCTGCACTATAAATTTCAGTCTCCTTCAGAATTAAATAGAGTTGACGTGTTTTAACTTCTGTAGAGAAACTTCAACGTTTCTGGAATTTCAATACCACACAACTACACAATATAATTAATCAAAAATACTTGTGATAAACACAGATTTAGCACTGATGAAATCATAAACGCTATGTATTCCTATGATGATTAAGAGTAAATAATCGGCACACAACTCCTGCACGCCCCCTGGTGAGGTATGACATTAACAACCCATTTTTCTAACTGTTATCTATAAGGAGTTGTATCACCTGACTATCTTACACCATGGCCTAGACCATCTGAACTGCAAAAGACATACACTGGTTTGTTTCCATTTATCCACTTAATCAAATTTGATTGGCATGTTACACAGGATATCTGGGGAGCCCAGTTTTTGTCTTGGTCACTAACATGACACCCAAAATAATAGTGACAAGCTTGTTTAACCTTGGTTGTTGAAGACTGACGCTGTTTTTCACTGTGAACTGTACACAGATGTAACAAAAACTGTCCTATAGATTTGCAGTGGGTTCTACCCTTATGAGAAAACTGTAAATGCATAGAAACTACAAATGTCACGGCAATCGGTCACAAGCACAACGTCTCTTCAACGGAACCGGATAGAACACATTTTACCACAAAACGAAAAGCCAGTGGAGGGAATATCTTGAACATAAACAAAAGCATGTGCGCGAGCACCACAGAGAAGAAATTCATAATTCCTTCAAGTCCTACCGGTTAGAATAATACTCCTGAATCTCTTAACCGTGAAGCCGCAAGGTTTGGGAATTTGGCGTTGTTTACATGATACCCATGTAATTTCAACTGTGTGTATTTTGGTGGCTTTTGGTTGCCGAAACCTTGTTAATATCAAACCGGAATGAATTATACTTACTATACAGGGGAAGTTTTCAAATTTAACGTTATGTTTCGCTCTAACGTTCGTGTATTTCAATTTAAAATAAAAATGGAAAGGAGCCTCAACATAATTAAAATTTTTATAAATTCAGCATTCTCTCACACATCGGCAGCGAGTTACGATGCAAAATAAATTGAAAACATTTGAGACGAAAGAAGGTGATTCGCCCAAAACAAAATGCATTGTGATAGCTTTGAAAACCATCAGCGCCACCCCGGTGGCGCAGTGGTCTAAGCGATGGCCTCTGATCATTCGTCCGAAAGGGGTCCGGGTTCGAATCCCGGTGAGGCATGGATGTTGTGTTTGTCTTACGGCACTTGCTCTCTCCCTTCCCTGGAGCCAGTGACCCTAAATTAGGGACGGGCGACTGCTTATAGTCCATTGAGTTGCTCACGGTGGTCGTTAAACCTCCAATAAAAAACAACAACAACAACAACAAAAAAAAACCCCAGCTTTTCCACACTTTGACGGCTGTCGATCGCGGTTGTAGACCTCACGCAAAGTGGTACTGCTGCATTAACAAGGGCATCTCCAGATATCTTATTCTATCCTCCCTGATAAAAACCGACCATAGATGCATATTTCCATCCATGTGGCAACAACCTTGTTAACTAGAATTATTATTAAGTATGTTGAAAACCAAATTGGTACCAATGTAAAGGCATTTCTATTAATGAATTGCAGGTTTAATTTTTCCCATTTTAAAATATGTCATGAGTAACAACAGTTTTGTGGATCGAAGGCTATGCATCAAATCAGGCAAGGGATTTTCTACCAGTGACTGTAAATAGAAAGATAACTACTGAAATAAGCCAGAAAATAAAGCTGCAGAAACTGAATGCCCCAGTGAACAACTAACCGAAGATAACCAAGATTGATGTTATGCATCATATTGCTGCCCTGGTGGCTCAGTAGTCTTGAGTTCTGGCTTTAGACCACTTGTCCAAGATGGTCTGGGTTCGAATCCCGGTAAAGCGTGGATGTCGTGTCTGTCTTAGGCTCTGGCTTTTTCTCTTCTGTGGAGCCAGTGGCCTTAATTTAGGGGCAGATGACAGCTTTTTTTTTTTTTTTTTTTTTGATTGGAGGTTTAACGACCACCGTGAGCAACTCAATGGGCTATAAGCAGTCGCCCGTCCCTAATTTAGGGTCACTGGTTCCAGGGAAGGGAGAGAGCCAGTGCCGTAAGACAAACACAACATCCATGCCTCACCGGGATTCAAACCCAGACCCCGTTTGGACGAATGATCAGAGGCCTTCGCTTAGACCACTGCGCCACCGGGGCGGCCAGATGACAGCTTATAAGCACGTCAAGTTGCTCATGGTGGTATTGCAATTACTTTTTTTTTTTTTTTTTTTGATTGGAGGTTTTTTTTTTTTTTTTTTTTTTTTGATTGGAGGTTTAACGACCACCGTGAGCAACTCAATGGGCTATAAGCAGTCGCCCGTCCCTAATTTAGGGTCACTGGTTGTGTGATTGGAGGTTTAACGACCACCGTGAGCAACTCAATGGGCTATAAGCAGTCGCCCGTCCCTTATTTAGGGTCACTGGTTCCAGGGAAGGGGAGGAGCCAGTGCCGTAAGACAAACACAGCATCCATGCCTCACCGGGATTCGAACCCGGACCCCTTCGGACGAATGATCAGAGGCCAACGCCTTAGACCACTGCGCCACCGGGGCGGCACAATTACTTCCAGCTCCAAGGTAATGTGTGCCGCCCCGGTGGCGCAGTGGTCTAAGCGATGGCCTCTGATCATTCGTCCAAAAGGGGCCGCGTTCGAATCCCGGTCAGGCATGGATGTTGTGTTTGTCTTACGGCACTGGCTCTCTCCCTTCCCTGGAACCAGTGACCCTAAATTAGGGACGGGCGACCGTTTTTAGCCCATTGAGTTGCTCACGTTGGTCGTTAAACCTCCAATCAAAAAAAAAAAAATCAAGGTGATGTAATTCCAAGTTCTCTGATGAACAGTAAATACAGGCAATTCAGTGATGTCTGATTGCTGAGTTAATATATCTGTTCATTATTGAAAAGATTGTAGCTCGTAAATTCGTGTTTTGTTGAATGTGCGTGGAAACAGGAATGGTGTTGATTGCGGTGGGCCGCCCCGGTGGCGCAGTGGTCTAAGCGATGGCCTCTGATCCTTCCTCCCAAAAGGGGTCCGGGTTCGAATCCCGGTGAGGCATGGATGTTGTGTGTTTTTTTTGATTGGAGGTTTAACGACCACCGTGAGCAACTCAATGGGCTATAAGCAGTCGCCCGTCCCTAATTTAGGGTCACTGGTTCCAGGGAAGGGAGAGAGCCAATGCCGTAAGACAAACACAACATCCATGCCTGACCGGGATTCGAACGCGGCCCCTTTTGGACGAATGATCAGAGGCCATCGCTTAGACCACTGCGCCACCGGGGCGGCAATGTTGTGTTTGTGTTACGGCACTGGCTCTCTCCCTTCACTGGAACCAGTGACCTTAAATCAGGGACGGGCGACTGCCTATAGCCCATTGAGTTGCTCACGGTGGTCGTTAAACCTCCAATCAAAAAAAAAAATTCGGTGGTGGTGAATCATCAGTGCACACGCAACTTAAAGGAAATGAAGAATGTGTTTTGTTGTAACCCTCAAAACAATGCCAGATGGCTTCTGATCATTCGTCCGAAATGGGTCCGGGCTCGAATCCCGGTGAGGCATCGATGTTGTGTGTGGTCGTTAAACCTCCAATTAAAAACAAAACAAAAAATGCCACTATTATTATTTCATGTGGATTTTTGGCAGCAATGTTCGAACCGTGCAAGTCTCATATGTACATGCATTAAGCCTAATTTTCTTGTAAATGCATGTACCATCTTATCAACCATTCTCAATCCATTGCTGGAAAAGGTCTCCCCAAGTCTTTTCCACAACTTTTTGTCTTTGTAGTTTTCTTCCATGTCACTCCTGTATGCTTTCGAATTCCGTGTGCCAATCCTTAATGCGGTCTTCTTTTGTGTCTTCTGTGGTCCCTTGGTATCTGGCCTAGTATTTCTATTGTCCAATGGCGGCCAGCTATTTTAGCAATATATCAAGCCCATTACCACCTGAGGGTTTTTACTTTGATCATTTCATACACTCTTGTCTTTTTCTGATCCATGAATTCCTTTTACTATTTGTTACACTAAACAGGTGCCACTCTACTGGCATCTAAACATTGGCTTCTGACTGTTCATCCAAAATGGGTCCGGGTTCAAATCTTGTGAGGCATGGATGTTGTGTTTTGGCACTGGCTCTCTCCCTTCCCTGGAACCAGTGACCCTAAATTAAGGACGGGCGGCTGGTCATAGCCCTTTGAGTTGCTCACGATGGTCGTTAACCCCCTCCCCCCAAATCTCCTGAGGCTCGATAAAGCAAGAAGCGAAAAACTCAAAGAACTAGTAGCACAGTGACCTAAGTGATGGCATCTGATCATTCTTCGTACGAGACGAGTCCGAGTTCAAATCCTGATGAAGAACAGATGTTATGCTTTTTTTGTGGCACTGGCTCTTTCCCTTCGCTGGAGTCAGTGGCCCTAAATTAGGGACGGGCGACCGCTTATAGCCCATTGAGTTGCTCATGGTGGTCGTTAAACACCCAATTAAAAAAAAAACCTACGTCTACTGTCACTATTTCATGGCACTGTCACTAGTTCTACGTTCTTAAAGTATTCAGCGAAAGACAGTTTGCCTTCGCAGTGGTCTAAGCGAAGGCTTATGACCTTTCGTCCGGGTTTGAATCCCGGTGAGGCATGGATATTGTGTTTGTCTTACGGCACTGGCTCTCTCCCTTCTCTGGAGTCAGTGGCCCGAAATTAAGGACGGGCGACTTCTTATAGCCCACTGAGTTGCTCACAGTGATCGTTGAACCTCCAATAAAAAAAAAAGCACATTTGACGTAGCCCTACATTGCAGGTTGCGGCACAGTTGCTAGCGTGCCCCTTTCATTTTTTTCAGATATAAAATTTTTAAGAAATAAAACGAAATAAATGTTTTACTTTATTTATTTAAAATAAGCAACTTATACGTACAGTATTACATGTATATCATCATCATCATTGTCAACCATTATCAATCCACTGCTGGACGAAGGTCTCCCCAAGTTTCCTCCACAACGGTCTGTCTTGTGCCAGTCTCCTCCATGTCACTCCCGCATACTTTTGAATTTCATCCACCCATCTCCCATGTGGTCTTCTTCTGGGTCGTTTCCTGTTCTTCTGGCAGTATGCCCAGCCCATTGCCATTTCAGGAATTTAACTCTGATCATAATGTCTTCCACTCTTGTCATTTTTCGGATCCACGAGTTCCTCTTCTTATCTCTCCTGGTTACACCAAGCATGCGACTCTCCATGCTTGTTTGAGTTGTCTGCAGCCTTTGTATGTCTCTTTTAGTTACGGTCCATATCTATGCACCATACGTGAGCACTGGAAGGATGCATTGATTAAACACTTTTCTTTTAAGACATAACGGCATATTGCTCTTGAAAATTATGTTGTTTCTTCCAAAAGCTCTCCAGGCAAGTTTTGTACCCCGATTAATTTCTTCATCAATGTGACCCTCACTTGATATCTGCTGTCCAAGATAAACGTACGTGTCTGTTATCTCCAGCTTTTCTCCATCAATCGATAAATCTTCATTTCGTGTAAAAGCATTGAACATCACTTGTCTTCTGAAAGTTCATTTTTAATCCCACTTCTATATTCTTGTCAGCAAGTTCTTGGATCATACTCTGCTGCTCTGATGGGGTAGTTGTAAAAATGACTATGTCATCAGCAAAACGAAGGTGGGTTAGATAATCTCCATTAATCTTTATCCCTTTGTTTTCCCAGTTCAGTGATTGAAAGACATTTTCCAATGTGTCATTAAAGAGCTTTGGAGATATGGTGTCACCTTGTCTCACACCCTTTCCAATTTTTATGTGATTTGTATTTTCAAACAGCCTAATCTTTGCACTTGCATTTTCATAGATGTTATTAATAATATTAATATATGCATCTTCAATACCGCAGGATTTCAGAGCCATTGTAACTGCTGATGGTTTCACCGAATCAAAGGCTTTTTCATAATCGATAAAAGCCATGCACAATGGAAGTTCATATTCCCTCGCTCTTTCAATTAGTTCTCTCAGTACGTGGATATGATCTATTGTGCTGTAGCCACTCCTGAATCCAGCTTGTTCTCTCGGTTGAGCCATGTCCAGTGTTACCTTCAAGCGGTGTGAAAGAACTTTAGTGAAGATTTTATAAACCACTGATAGGAGGCTGATAGGTCTGTAGTTCCTGAGATCCTCAATGTCACCTTTCTTATGTAGCAGGATCATTGTAGTGTTGTTCCAATCCTCAGGAATCTTCCCTTCATTAAGGCATCGAGTGAAAATTTGGGCGAGTACTGTTTCGGTTTCTCCACTTGCTTCTTGTATGATGTCTACAGTAATTCCATCTTCTCCTGGAGCTTTTACCCGCTTCATGTTCTTGATTGCATGTGCAACTTCTGCTGGGAGGACTGGAAGAACTCTGGTACTGGTACCTTTCATGATGTCTGGAGTACATGTATCATCCCTTTCATATAATTTGGAGTAGAAATCTTTCACTCTTGTCAAAATTTCGCCTCTATTTCTTGTTACAGAACCATCTTCTTTTCTCAGTGCCATAAGCTGTTTTCTTCCCTTACTGAGATGTCCCTTTGCTATCTTCAGGCTTTGGTTGTTTTCAATTGCTTTCCTCACTAGTTCACAGTTGAATTTCCTTACGTCTTCAGTGATACTTTTTCATACTGTCTTGCATAGCTGTATGTATTCCACTTTGGAAGGCACATCTTCTTTAGTTGTCCTCATCTCTCTTCTTTTTTGCATCAACATTTTGGTTTTTCCTGATAATTTGTTCACATGCAACTTGTTCTTAGACCCAGCTAATTTTGTTGCTGTTTCCATAAGTGCTTTGGCTACTTTTCTGTTAACTTCAGAAATATCCACTTCTTCCGATGTTAGGCCTTCTAAAGCAGAGAATCTGTTCTTCAGTTCCAACTTGAAGGTGTTATGGTGTTTTTTAAGGTTGGTTATGTCAATACATTTTGTTTTTCTTATGAGCTTGCCACGTTCGAGTTTAGTGTTGAGGTGCATCTTACATCTCACCAATCTATGGTCACTACCTGTGTTGAACTTGTTTAGCACACTGCAGTCTTCTATGACGAATTTTTTGTTACACATAATAAAATCAATTTCACTTGTCGTCCCATTTGGATGTCTCCATGTCCATTTCCTGTGCGGGTTTTTCTTGAAAAATGAGTTCAAGATGAAAAACCTTTCTGCCTCTGCAAACTCAACGAGAGTATTTCCACGCTAGTTTCTGTTACCCTGACCGAATTTACCAACTGAAGTTTCATTCTGTTGCCGTTGCCCTATTTTTGCATTGAAATCTCCCATAATTATCTTCAAGTGCTGCTTACCTTTATTATTTAGATGACGAATTTCCTCATAAAATTCTTCAATTTCTTCTTCAGCATGAGTTGTGGTGGGTGCATAAGTTTGAATAATCTGAGCCTGGTATCTTCTCGAGAGTTGGATAACAAGCCGTGCAGCTCTGTCAGAGGAACTTTCAACTTCTACCACTTTATCCTTCAGTTTCTTGTTTATTATAAATCCAACACCACTAGTTCTGCCAGTATCTGTCCCACGATAGTAGAAGAGATGTCAACTTTTCAGTTCAATGAGATCTTCTCCTTTTCTCCTTACCTCACTTAGCCCGACGATGTCCCACTTGATCCTTTGTAGTTCCTCTTCCAATTCAAGAAGCCTTGAATCAGAAGATAGGGAGCGTCCGTTGTAGGTAGCCAAGGTCAGCATCAGATGGTAGCCTCCTCCGGGGATCCGGTCCTCCGGGGATTCTTAGCACCCTCTGCCTTTATGTCGCCCTGGCCGCTGCCTTGGCCAGGTACATTCCAGCTGCCGGAGACTGAGGGCCAAGATTTAAGTTGTGGAGTCATTTTGGAGGGGTTTGGTTATAACTCACCACGCTGGCCAAGCGGGTTGGTGAGTGTGGGATAGCATTTCCTCTAATCCCGATGGTCGCTGCACCCCGCAAAAAATATTTTGGGCTCTTTTTACGAAAATCTGTTTGATTTCAATTACAGAATTTTTTAATTCCATATTATTAAATAGGTTTTATAGGCGTATAAATAATTCAAATTATTTGGAGCCTATAGGTATATTTCGTAAAACTGAAATTGTTGGTCTTGATTGCGTGTAACACAAATGTACACGTAATTGAAATGTTTTTTTTTTTTGGTTGGAGGTTTAACGACCACCGTGAGCAACTCAATGGGCTATAAGCAGTCGCCCGTCCCTAATTTAGGGTCACTGGTTCCAGGGAAGGGAGAGAGCCAGTGCCGTAACACAAACACAACATCCATTCCTCACCGGGATTCGAACCCGGACCCCGTTCGGACGAATGATCAGAGGCCATCGCTTAGACCACTGCGCCAGCGGGGCGGCAATTGAAATGATTGCCCTAGTTTTATACCAATACGCACTGTAAAAAATATCTGTGGAACGTTGCACAAAAAAAAAAAAAGGGGGCAGCTTAGCTGCCTCACAATTTTTGAAAACGTTATGCAAGAAATCCTGACAAACGTTCCACACATTTTTGAAGAAGCCTGAAACATTGTCCCGGGATGATTTTATGGAACGTTCCACAATAAGGAGTGGAACCTTTTCAACAAAAGTGATCAACCTTTCACACATCATTGAAACATTCTGTCCCAGGGTATCAGCGTCATTATGAGGAACGTTCCACAATAAACATTTCGCAAAAGTGGAAAGCCTTCTGTGGAACCTTTTTAACAACTTTGAGGAACTTTACACATGCTACTGAAAAAATCTTGAAACAGGCTGGCAGCCTGATTTTGAGGAATGTTCCACAGTAAACAAGGAAAAATTCCACAAAAGTTTGAAGCCTTCAGAGAACAAAAAGTGTGAAACATTTCTAACAAATCTGAACAAGGTTTCGCACAATATATCTGAAACATAATTCTCTGTAAAAATGTTCCTGAAATTTTCATTTGCACCAGGGCAGATAATTTCTGCCATTTCCAGAAATTACTCTTAGCATTTCATAAATGAACTCTAATGAGGACAATTCATGATGTATTAGTAATTCTTGATAAACATGGGTAATGTAGTAACTAGTAACAGTCGCCATTGAATCTTAAGCTTACTGAATGAAGAAAGATAATGACAATTTACTCATGAGTTTTCTCGGATTTGAAAAAAGTTATGAGAACGAAATACGAGTATTCATGAAGAAACACTGTTCTTAACAAATGTTAACTGTGTGTTACATATAAATAATGTATCTTTTGTAGAGAATGCCCCTGCACAAACAAATGCGCTCGAGAGCATTCTACTTATGGCACATACAAAACCAATTTTCAGTTTACCCAAACTTGACTGAAAAATCAATAAAGTTTACATTCGAGACACTTTAAATTTATACGGTATGGTGCCTTCTTAAGACGTTAACTACTCACTGAAAAATGATATAGGATACCGTCCTTCCGTACCCAGTTAGAACTTATTTCCCCGCAGTGCTCATCAGCAGAAGTGATGACTTATTCATTTTCAACAAATGGCCAGCAATCGGCTTAATTTTATGTGCAATGTTTACATTGGGGGGGGGGGGGGGGGGGGGCGTCAACCACAAATTAAGTTGAAAATAGAATAAAATAGCAACGCTTCTCACAATAAAATGTTTATTATGCATCGACTAAATTAGTTCAACTGATCAATTCAGTTGATTTTCATATACAGTTCATGCGTGAGACTGAAAATAATGGCTGTCTACCATTTCTTGATGCTCTGAAAGATCCTGTAGTACAACAGTTTCTCGAAAACCATTTGCTGTTTCCTTTCCCCCACATGAAAAATCAAGTCACCATGGAAACAAAAGATCTCTGCCTTCTACACATTCGTATCTCGTACAATATACACGGTCGAGTCACATTGTGACCACCAGCTAATATCCAGAGTAACCGCCGGGTGCAGCGTGGACAGCAGCTAGACGGGCTGGGAGTGACTCAATAAGATACTGGAAGGTGTTCACAGGTATGTGAAGCCATGCTGACTGCAGTGCATCTGACAGGTGCTGGAGGGTGTGTGGTGGAGGATCCATGGAGCGAACAACACGATCGAGGTGGTACCCCAGATGCTCAATTGGGTTTACCTCTGGAAAATTAGGGGGCCAAGGAAGCACTTTGAAGTCTTCATCGTGCTCTTCCAACCACTCTCGGTTATTTCGAGCTGTGTGACACGTCGCATGGTCGTTCTGGAAGACCCCGTCCGTCCAAGGGAAGACAATTAGCAGGCATGGGTGTATGTGGTCTGCAACGATGGATTCATAATGAATTCGGTCCATAGTGCCTTTCACAGGTATGAGCGGACCCAGTGAATGCCACGAAAACATTCCCCAGACCATAACGCTGCCCCTACCAGCTCGGGTTCTTCCAGCAGTGGTTGAAGAGCGTTTCTTCTCCGATGTTTCTCGCCTTATAAACCGACGTCCATCCGTTCTGTGAAGAAGAAAAGGTGACTCATCGGAGAAGGTAATCCTTTGCCAATCAGCAGAGGTCCAATTCCAATACTGCCATACGTGCAAATACATGTATAAGGATCTTCTGCCGATGCATGTTCGTTAGCATAGGTACAGTAACCATCCGTCTGCACCGAATCCCCATACGCAGCTAGGTTCGCTGAACTGTCGCTTTAGACACACTTCCTGTAGCCCCTTGGTTCGTTCGGCCAGTGAGTTGCTCCACTGTAGTGTGTCGATCGGCTCTCACACATCTTCGAAACCGACGTTCACCTCTTACATCAATGGCACGTGGTGCTCCGTAGTTTCCACCTCGCTTATTCGCAATGGTGCCATCTCTCCAAACACGATACACTTTAACCAGAGCAGCACGCGAACAGTTCACAAACTGCACTATTTCAGAAATACTGCCACCCTTGGACCGAAAGCCGATAATCATCCCTTTTTGCAAATCTGATAAATCGCTACTTTTATCCATGACAGCAACGAGTGATATGTTTTCAGATCAAATGATCATGATCATATGTAGAGGACTTTAGGAAGGGTGTGTCTGACCCCAGGTTTTAAACAACCCTTAGAAATAGGAAGCTAGGAGATTTGGGCTAGAGTGCCCGATAGGAAAGTCACACGGAAGCGAGGTAGAAGACGCCCTTATTTACTACCGCGGGGCCAGTGTCTGGGGTCCGACGGCTTAACGTGCCCATCCGACGCACGGCGGGTATTTAGTGGATCGAGCGTTCGTACCTGCCTGGGATCGAACCTGAGGTCCTTTCCGTGGCAGTCACGAACGTTGCCCACTAGGCCACCCGCGGCCCCATATGTTTTCAGAATGCCTACAGCACACCTTATATACCCTCCAAGCCAGCTCACGACACGTGCCTTCTTTCATTGGCTACGCGCTGTAGACGTCAAAAGTAGAAGTTGGCCATAATAATGTGACTCGACTGTATATATGCTGAACTGAGGATTCCTTAGGAAAGAACTTGATTTCTTTAAACAAATTGCAGTACACAGAAGATATAGCCCTTCCGTTATAGACAAAGCTGTTCAAAAATTTAAGAAACCGAAGCCTGTCTGCTCGCTCACGCCAATAGACCTCCCAATACGAATTCCCTTTGCTCCTCAGCTTTGCTTTGGAATTTCAAAATTTCTCAAAAACAATTTTTTTTTCATATCCATGAACAAGATAAAATTTTAGGGATCAAAAGACTCTGCTATAACCCATAACAAGATGAATTTTTAGGGATCAAAAGACTAAGACATAAATTCCTGGGGAATTTATCAGATACCCTGTAAATGTGGGTTTTCATACATAGCACAGACCAGCAGGGCTTGAAGTTTCCGTGTGAAGGAATACAAGACTTACGTACGGAACTCTGAACTGAAGAAGTCATTCTATAGCCCAACATTGTCACTAAAATAATCATAAATTTTTGTTTAGAAGCGCTACGTTTATTGATAAACCTAACTGGATTATCAAGATTAATATTAGAAGCTTTCCACATATACTTTACGGTTGTCAACGTCTCTTTACGGTTTGTCAACGACATGACGTTGACTCCATTTCTTTCAGACGCGTGGAAACAACTTACCAAAATCCGTGACCATCAGAACTCTGATGATGTCACAGTGATTTAAATGTTTACGCTCCATTCGTCCTGATGATGTGGAGCCAAACGCTCTGTTTAACTATAGTCGATGTATAATAAACATTTTATTGTGAGAAACGTTGCTATTTTTATTCTATGTTAACACCACAAGTTTAGTAGTCATAAATTATATACAATTTTGAAAGATAATTGTAGGAATTACGCATCTAAGCTCACTATACGTTAATCAAACTTAAATGACATGGAAGCGAGACACCATATAGTTGCAGGGGAGGAAAAATGAAGTAATAAATGTATAGATGTGTTCCGACAATGCAAAAGCAAATAAGCAATATATCACTTTAAAAATTACTACTATAAAAGTCCTAGGTATAGCCCGTAGTGACACGAGCCGCGGATGGCTTAGTGGTTAGTGTTTCAGACTATCGATGCTGGGTCCCCAGGTTCTAGCCTAGGCTGATCTTTCAGAGATGGTGTGATTTACTAACAATCGCTGAATATCCGCCGTGCATCGGACGAGCACGTAAAGTGACGGCCCCCAGGCTGGACCCCCTGGTTAAATGGGTATCCTTTCCTATGTCCTTCCTGAAATTCTCTCACCCATCTATGTGCAATATCGTACTTGTACGGTGGCGCCATCTACTGTACTCTAATCTCACTACAAACTGTTCTGTCAAGAGTCGCTAGACTTGCTCTCATTCCTTCCGTTTCTGTGTCCTGCCCATAAGGCGATCTCGCTGTAGGTGGCTGGGACCTCAACTCTACTCCCTGTGGACGGAAGTCCTACATGAAAATGACAAACCTACTGCTCCCGTAGTGACACCACAGTTTGTAGAGGAAGTTGACCGTCGCTTGTTGCAATCTCCCAGTAAGCAATTGGCGAATTTGTCACAAATGAGAGCATCTCATTCAACCATTCACAAGGCTGCAAAAGGTTTGAAGTCACAGTCATACAAAGTCAGGATACTGCAAGAGATGTGCTCGTTAGATGTAGACATACATGAACACTATTGCCATTGATTCATGAGGTTCACGTGCAACAGCATCATAATGTTGTATACCTCATTTTTTACAGAAAAGGCCTTATTCAACTGACGCCACGGATTTAGAGGATTTTCACTTTGGATCTCGCCCTTGGATTTAATTGCTATAATTAACATATAGCCAGTGCCGTTAATACCCACCAGATGGAGACGTCTCAGTAGCTGAGTCCATCTTACGGATTTATGATGTCAGATGCTGACTGAAAAAGAAAAACATACATAGCGCCGTTAATTGTTGGCCGCTGTGGTGTAAGTCTAACGCGCTCGGCTAGATATCGAGAGATTCGGTGTTCAATTCCCCGACGGCGGCCGGATAACAATTTTTCGGTTGCTGTGCGTTGCTTAACGTGGAAAGAGCGATGGATTTATTTATTCCTTTTTCTCTCTTTTCAGAGGTTTTATTTTTCGATAATAGTTAATATTTTTAGGCTTACATTCAACTAAATATTTTAAATAATATCTCATTTCATTATTTAATTTTCAAATTTTAAAAAAATACAATAGAAAGACAAAATAATACCATATGGCACATCACGCAAATAAGAGCTGCAATTGACGGGCCCGGGGCGGGCCGAGAGTCTGATATTTGAAACTGGACGGGCCGGACTGTGCCTTAAACGCAGGGGCTTGTGCCGGGCCGGGCTCACCAAAGTAGGCCCGTGCAGACCTCTATCATGACGAGCAAGGCATTCGCTCGTCCCGAATTTGGAGCCATTAGCTCTAGAGCAGAGACAGGGCCTGCGCCTTCAGACGTACACAACGCCCATGCCCCTGTGGGACACATGGTTAGAAGCTAGCACTGCAAATCACTTTGTCACCGGAGCGATCGTAAAGTTTTACTATGGTTTGTTCTATATTTATGCTTATGAACGTTCGATCGTAAAAATTCTCGGATCTGGTATCCTGTGCCGAGTGGTCTGAGGCGTGAGCCTCGCATCTGTCGTCCGAGACCCGGATGAAGCATGAGCAATACGTTTGCCGGAAGGCACTCGTTTTGCCCCTTCTTTATAACCAACGGCCCAAAATCAGGCAACCGCTTATAGTCCGTAGTGTTACCCATGGCGGTCATTAGATCCTTCCACTGTGAGAACATTTTGTGTATATTTTCTTTTCAAGATGCACACAGTTCATGCGCAAGTACACACATTTCTACCTGAAATATGTTTGAAGAAGTTCCTTTTGTATCAGATCCTTGAAATATGTTTGAAGAAATTCCTTTTGTATCGGATTCTTGAAATATTATGTTTGAAGGAATTCCTTTTGTATCGGATTCCATTCGCTATGAACAGCAGTGCGAAGTTTTGTCCATAGAAAGTGCATGTAAGTGCAGATTCTTCTAAGATAATCTCTTCCTCTAAAAAATCCGCTTAGAAAAAATATCTCTTTCCCGGAAACCTGTTATGTAAAACGGTTCGTGTACACTTTTTACGTTCCCAAAATCTTACGGTTCTGCATTCAAGGGCAGAATTTCATATTTGCGTCTGAAGTCGTACTTCTAAAATACTGATTGAAAAAATTTCTGCAAGGGCATTCATTCACTATGAGAAAGATGTGAGCAATTTCTGCTTTAATGATGCGCAGTTTTTCTGCTAGGGGCACATTTCCAACCCCTACACATTTTTCTTTTTCTTTTCTTTCTTTCTTTTTTTTTTTTTTTTTTCAAGGATTTAACATCCACAATAAGCAACTCTTAAGGCTGTACAAATTAGTAAAATCATGCAATTCATTGATTATGATACGCTTTGCAACATACCAGAAATCATTACTCAAGTTATGAGGATAAAGGCTGGAATATTTCGATTATAATAAACAGAATTGGTTCAGTATACCTCCGGCACAACATGCTAAAGTTTTGTCGCAATAGAAGCATTTTTAGTCAAGTTATGAGGATAATGGCTGTGGAATAAATCTGGCTTCTGTGCCCTGACATTTGACCACATTTCCAAGATATTCAACAGAACCGGTTCATTATACCTCCGGAACAACATAGTAAAGTTTTGTCGCAATCGGAGCATTTTTACATAAGTTATGACGCATAAGGGCGATGAAATGAATCCGGCTCCTACGTCCTGATCTTTGACCCCATTTCGTCCATTTTCAATAGGGTTCGTCCCCAGTTCTCCCCTACCACATACTAAAATTTCATCGAAATCGAGCTATTTTTACGCGAATTATCATGCTGACAGACAGACAGACGGACAAAGCTGTAGCATATACGCTTCTTCAGCCTAGGTGGAAAGCGTAAATAAGACGTCGTCCGTCTGATTTAAAGCTACACTTTTTCCGGAGCTCGAGCTCAGGCCCTTCTCGGACAAATTACCCGAGGCTAGCGCGTCAGTCTACTGGCCAACCAAGACTACATTTTTACTTCAAGAATATTTTTGTGTGTTGATTTTCTGCTGCCTTAACTCCCCTTTTTAATGCTTTCCAGCTGTAGGTTGAAGAAGCGTGTGTGCTTCAGCTTTGTCCGTCTGTCTGTCCGCACGATAACTCGCGTAAAAATGGTTCGATTTCAATGGAATTTTAGTATGTGGTGGGGGACAACCTGGGGACGAACCCTATTGAAAATGGACGAAATGAGGTCAAAGCTCAAGACACAGGAGCGGGATCCATTCCACCGCCCTTATGCGCCATAACTTCCTTAAAAATTCTTCGATTGAGACAAAGCTTTAGTTCCGGAGGTATACTGAACTGGTTGTGTTTCAATATTTTCGAAATGGGGTCAAAGGTCAGGGCACAGGAGCGAGAATTATTCCACAACCATTATCCTCATAACTTGACTAAAAATGCTTCTATTGCGACAACACTTTAGTACAGCCCTGGAAAAAAACATTGGGTCGCACACAAATCAGTTTATTATATAAGTACTACAATTCTAGAGGTCTTAAAATTTAACACAGTATCAAAGCAATGTATAATCGGAGTACAGACAAAATATTTATGCGAATGTTGCATAATTAAAAATGAAATATAAAATTGTAATTATTAGACCATTTTCATTTTGGAAAAAAATATAAGGTCGGCATACATGTTTGAGCAACTTAGCACTTAATAGTCTGATAGTTTGCCTTTCTTTTCAATGACTGCAATCAATCTATCAGTCATACAGTTTGCAAGTTTTGATAGTGTCGGAATTTCGATGTTTACCCATGCTGTCTGCATGGCTGTAATAAGGTCAGCTTTTGTCTGGAAATGCCTGAAGTCCTTGTAGACAGAGCGATCATTATACCCCAAAGGTTTTCCATCGGGTTAAGATCGGGGCTCTGTGAAGGCCAGTCCAAAAGACGAACGTCATTGGCTTCAAACCACGCTTTAGTAGACCGAGAGTTGTGGATGCTGGCATTGTCTTGTTGAAGAATCCAATCACCCGATGCCATAAGGGGAGCAACAGGTAGTAAATTATCCGCCAGCATATCTTGGTACTTGTCGGAATAAATGCTTGTGTCAATAATCACAAGTGAGGTTTTTCCAGTAGCAGAAAATTCCCCCAAACTATGACCGAGCCTCCGCGAATTTGTGTTTTGAGAAATAGGGTTTTTCTTTCCGCAGATCATGCCAATATTTAGCGAAACCGTCAGGCCCGCCCAAATTAAATTTCTTTTCATCGGAAAAGACAACGTTTTTCTACTTATCTCCGAAAGTAATATGCCTTTTTGCAAACTCTACTCGAGCACATATATGTTTAGCATTCAGGTAGGGTTTTGGCTTTAGCTTAATGTATTGGATGTTCGAATTGCTGGCCAAAATATTTCGTACAGTTCGGCCACTGCAGGACAAGTTCAGTTCACGAACAATTTCACTGGACGACTTTTTGTTAGCACATGCAAGTTTACAGACTCTAGGTTTCATGCGATTTGAAATTGATTTTGGCCTACTTGTAGACTTCTTTAGTTCATAAGAAGATGGATTTCGCAAATAATTGTTCACTACGGTCTTGGATCGGCCTATAACCTTTGCAATTTCCGCACAACTCTTCCCACTCGCATGCAATCCTTGTATTTTACCGCGTTCAAAATCCAACAACTTTTTGCCCTTCGCCATAGCAATACTCTTCTCAAAGCCAACACAGACGTTGCCATGCGCTCTGCTTATCAAAGCGTCTGTTCCTACACATGCATGAAACAACCTAATTTACATACTCTTCGGGAAACGTTCCTGACCTTATCATTTTCCCCATCTGCAAATATAGTTAATTCGGTTTTCTTCTTTTTATTTTTCCCCGCAAACATTTTTATCGCATGAATATTTTAGAAGGGTTTGAAACTTCTTTTAGCACTATTTGAACGGTTCGCCCCATTAACGTAGTCATATATTGTCTGCATTTTCGCATTTCTTTACACGACCTTAACATTTTCCCCAGTACTGTATGTTGTTCCGGAGTTACACTGAACCAATTCTGTTTAATATCATCGAAATGGGGTCATATAGGTCAGGGCACAGGAGAGAGATTTAATCTACAGCTATTGTCCTCATAACTTGAGTAAGGATTTTCTGGTATGCTGGAAAGCCTATCATAATCAATGCATTGCATGATTTTACTAACTTGTTTTGTTACAATCGTTTAGGTAGATTTATGCTTCATCAATAGTCACAACAAATTTGCATCTGTCTTCGGCTAAGTGATTTTCATAAAGAAGTCTACACCGTGTTCTGCACTCAACCACGTGCCTAGGCAAAAGGCGGTGAGCATTTGTTTTGTTTTTTGTTTTTTTCAGATTCAGATCTTTGTTTATTACCCTGTTTAGAATTGATACAGAGATTTTTAACGACTTAGCGATTGCTCTTTAGGTCTGTGGGTTTTCTTTTAAGACCAGAGACCTCACTTTTGAAATAGTGGTAAAAGTACGTACCTTCTTTAGATATTCGTTTGGTGTTCTTGTTTCTGTTAAAAGCAATGCTTGACGTCCCCCCCCCCCCCTCTATTATTCATAATATCGCTTATTTTACATTTAGAACTCCTAACTCCATGATTTTCACAGCGTTTTTTAATTACAGAATACGAATATTTTTCTTCGTAAAAAGCAAAAAAAAAAAAAAAAACATAACCTTCTATCCACAGCTTGTTTACGTGCGCCTTAGCAGGCGATATTTAACTACAGCAGATGTTTCTTTCGCGTTCATCTAATGCGCTGTTGCCAGTTTCAATTCTTTGAACTTCTTTCATTTTCTGTAATTTCTTATCAAAGATGTTCTAAAAATGTGTGAACACCCACTATAATTCATCGGGATGACCCAAGTTTCCACCCTATCTTCGTAGGAAATCATGCAAGCAGGTTGTTCCTAGGATCAGGTGGTTTGCTAAATAAACAACCTATATAATTAGATCAGTTAAGTTAAAAAGATAACATAACACTTGTAACTACACCAAACAGAAGTCATCGCTCTTTCCACGTTAATAAGTGAGTCACGGAAAAATTCTCATCGGCCGCCACCGGGAACCGAACCCAGGGTTTTCCAGTTACGCGCCGGACATGCTACCACTTCACCACAGCGGCCTCGAATCCTCCAGACTCACATGAGTCTAGAGAATTCGAGGCCGCTAGACATGAGATTAACTGCCATGTGGTTTGGCAGTTAATCTCATGTAAGTCTGGAGAATTCGAGGCCGCTGTGGTGCAGTGGTAGCATGTCCGGCGCGTAACTGGAAGACCCTGGATTCGATTCCCGGTGGCGGTCGATGAGAATTTTTCCGTGATTTACTTATTAACGTGGAAAGAGCGATGACTTCTGTTTGGTGTATCTGATCCACGTCGAGTGTATGAATTAAATACTTGCAACTACAGTTCGCGCAATAGGACTTATATCGTGGTCGACGACTTTCAAATAAATGATTCCCATTCGGTTTGTGCTTTTTCGACCTAGTGCGTGGACAAACTTTGTTTCCGTTCCGACGCGTTCTGATCTGAAAAGTTCGTTTCCGTTCCGACATAATGTACGACGACCTTTTTTAGTAAGATTTCTTGGACATTCTTTTGACCGTTATGGTGTCTAGTGTTTTATTAGTTGATTCATGTTAATTAAGTAACAGTTGTGACAAAGTGAAGCTATCGGGGGTTCAGCTAAAGCGATTCAGTTAAGATATGAATAATTCAGTAAGCTTTCAGTAAAGCAATTTACTTCAGCACGTTTAAGTTTTAGCATGTGATCAGATTAGTGCTTCATAATGAAGTTCATGGTGGGGTATTAACTTGAACCATAAACAATTGGCAAGTAAAACAAATATTCCACAAACAATTACAGTCATTTGCAAAAGTTTAAGACCACGTATCAATTTATTGAAAGTTAAGATTTTCAAAGAAGTAACTAAAGTCAGAGATATTTGAAAAAATGACACCACAGATGAATACTTACTTTCTTTAGAACGCAAAAAGACCGAAATCAGTACTTTGTGTGGCCACCTTCATGTGGCATACTCTCAATGAGTGATTTGCAGTAGTCACTTGCAATGTCTTTGCACCATACGTACTTTACAGCGTCAATCAAGGCTTGGGAATTGGATGGCTGTGTTTCTACTACCTTGCCTTTTAAAATGGTCAACAAATTTTCAATGGGGTTAAGGTCAGAACTATTACCGGGCCAGCCAAGCACAGTTGTGTTTTTCCTCTGCAGGTAGTCACTTACTGTCTTTGATCTGTGGTATGCAGCACCACCATGCATAAAGATTGTGCATCCGTGCACTTGCATGTGAGTTAACAGCTTCTCACGTAACATTTCCACATAAAAATAACCAGTCATGGTAGTGCCTGTCGGCAAAAAGGATAATAAAGCAGTATCGGATGCTGTCATAGCACCCCATATCATCTGACTAGGCGGATATTTCACTGTGCTAACGGTGTATTCTTCATCAAATTTTTTGCCTTTCGGTTGTCGAACATGTGATTCATGTGATTCAAATTGACGCACAGTTGATTCACCGGAAAAAAGAACTTGGCTCCAATTTTCGGCAGTTCACGATTAATGACGGAACTGGAGTCTCTTCTTTTTTATGACAGAGGTTAGTCTAGGTTTATGAACAGGTTTATACGACTTGAATCCAAAATCTTTGCTAAGACGTTGGGAAACAGTGCTGATACTAATATCAAACCCTTTTGAATGTAAGAAAGCCTTGATTTTCTTCACGAACTCTTGGGAGAGCGCATAACTATTCGCCTTATGGTACTGTCATCACGGGGGGATGCTTTCCTTGGACGTCCACTTCTCTTTCGGTCGCTAAATTCACCTGTATCTCGATATTTCATAAACGTATTATGAATAGCAGTTTTGCTCACATTCACCTTTCTGCTGATCAGAGTTGGGCAGGAATGCATTACAAAGTATTTGAAGTACGGATTACAATTAACGTGTAATGCATTACAAGGTAATCCCACGTATGGTTTGCTCAAGGTAATGGAATTAATCTGTAATGCATTATAATGAAGCGGATATAATTCAATTATTTAATAATGCCATTCAAACGCTATGGAATTATTCGGTAATGAAATTACACAATTTGCAAATAATAATTACATACTAATAGTTTATAGAAATGTACGTGTGCCAAAAGCTATGTCTAAAAAAGTCGGCCATGTAACATAGCAGACAGAGACCGAAGTGTCGTGTAGAATGTTCTAGAAGCGGCAAGAATGGGTTATAGACGTTTGTAGAATGTTCCAGAATGATCGCGGAGTGAGAAGTTGGAGAGCTTTATGTAAATGAAGAATATTCCAGAAGGTTAAGGTCCTGTCGTGAAGTATATATAAAGGAGTCAGTCGCTCGCTAGTCCAGTGTTCGTATCGGACAAATAATGGACAACAACACTTGAGAAGTACGGCGAAATTGTCAAGAGTTCGCAAATTTATGTAGTATTCGGCAGTGCACCTTGAGTTGCTGAACTGTGAGAGTAGTGCTAATATGTGCCTGTGGCTATAGTGGGGTAATTATTTTGGACAGTGAAACGTGTGTAATGAACGAGAATACTGTACTGGAGATGGACGAAATGAGTATCTCTAACCGTACTTACTTCATATGTATTATTTCGTTCAAATCACTTTACTTGCGGCGAAGACGGGGCAACTACTCATGTTATACACGTACAATCTCCAATACCTACATACACGCATTTGAGGTACGAGGGTGGAACAATTGTCAAATAACCTACACAACGTGTAAGGGTGTACTGGTTGCTGGTTTACTCACGTTGTATTGTTACCCATAAGTTATTGGTTAATTACCAGCATATAGTTAACCATATTATTTATTTGTTAATTACCTGCTACATGTCATTACAATTACCATGTAATTCTAATGACCAGTTCACCATTATCATGTAATGGTAACGCTAAGTTCTTGTTCGCATTAGCATTACGCTGTAATGCATTATTGATGAATTCAATTACGATTTTGCCCAACTCTGCTGCTGATGTCACGTTCGTAGTATCCTTCACGATATAAAGTCACTATTTGTGCCCTCTGAGTAACACTTAATGACGCTTTTCTGCCCAATTTTCGCTATATAGGAAATACGTACAAAATCTCTCACGCAGCATTGAAACCAGAAGCAAACTGACACTCGCGCGCTTCCCCTAACTCTATCAACAGCTGCCACTGTAGGATGATGCAACACCGACAGGATGTTGAGTAACACAGACAGTAGCGGACGCAATCGGCAGAAATCTCCTAATATTAACAGGTGGTCTTAAACTTTTGTAAAGGACTACTATCCAGTAATGGTCCTGTCTGCTTCCAGAACGGCTCACTTAGCGTGTTCCCCCTAATTTTCAGTTTTTGCAAGCCCTCCCCCAAAAAGAAAGAAATAAAAAAATAGACTAAGTTACGCTTTAGCCTGTCATGGGACTAGTAAGTCTTCAGGGATAGGTTTTCTTGTCTCTGGCTAAAACATTTTCCTTATTAGTTTTTGCGTTTTCATCTTTGGAATCATAAAGGATTAATGAAGGTGGGCATCGCAGAGATTTATGGACAAATCAATATATTTTAGTATTCATGCCGGAGGCGACGGAAATGAGGCTTTTGTCTCGCGCGAATTTCCCCGAAAAAGCAGCAAATCAAGATGAGGGAATTTCCGTGTGCTTTTTACATTGCCAGCCACCGATAGCGTGTCGTTCAAACGACACATGGGACTTCATTCGAAAGCTATAGGCCATTCTCAGATGTATCACATCAAAAAAACAAAATAATAATAACAAAAGAAATAAAGTACTAAATAACGTGGAACGGAGAAACGTGATCGGTCCCATTTTTTGTTTTTCTTCTTTGGCTAAATGTTTCTCGAAATGTTCTCGTGCAGTGTTGGCCATCATTTCCTGTTAAATAACGTCTAAACACAGCCCTAAAATTATCATTTGACTGCGTTTCCTTGGAAACTACACCGGTGGTGATTAATGCTTGGGAAATGAGCTTTGTAACCTTTCCATGCTTAGAGGCCTGTGCAAGATTCACAACGAGCTATCCGTGGGAGGGAGAAGAACTTTGGACTTGCCTACCATTATAGATACAACCACCCTTTCATGAAAGTATACAACAAAAGGATAGTGATAAATCACGCTATTTATCCATCTATTTCGGCCCTCAGAACGGATATCCATGGATATTTTTGACATTTAAGACTTATATCGATGGTTTTAGGCAAATGTCTGCTAATTTCCTCGGAATACTACGTCTGAAGGAATTGCCCTGGCCTCGTTTACCTGAAGTATTGCGCATAATCATTGATTTTTTATGAGGTCGGCCCATCACACGCAGCTGTACTGCATCACGTCGGCTTCACGAGTAAGATCGATTTTAGCTGTCCTTATTTTTTTCTGCTGGTCAGTTTTACTATTCGGAAATTTCTTTCTCTCGAGGTTCAACCACGATGAGCAACTAACAGAGGTCTGCACGCCGGCTGAGCCTGTACTACACTGAAGAGCAATTGAATTAGAGATACCTGTCTAGTAACGTGTAGCACCACCTTTTGCCCTGATGACGGCGGCGATTCGTCTCGGCATGGACTCGACAAGACACCAGAAGCGTTGGGAAGCCATACGGATCCACGACCCCTAAACAAGCTCCCACAGTTCACGAATATTTGGAGAGGGGTCAGAGCCTCGAACATCTCTTTCGATGGCATCCCAGATGTGCTCCATGGGATTGAGGTCAGGTGATCTAGCTGGCCAAGGAAGCGAGGTCACGTCGGTGGAGTGTTCATCAAACCATTCGGATACAATTCGGGAGCGATGGCACGGTGCATTGTCATTCTGCATAATGAGATCCCCAGTGGGATGTTGAAGACGCACAAACGGGAGCAAATGGTCGTTCCGGATATCCCGGTAACGTTGACCTGTGAGGGACGATGTCACACGTACCAGGGGTCCCATTTCAGTCCACGCAAACAGCCCCCAGACGAGAATGCACCCCCCCCACACACACACCAGCTTGAAGAGTACAGTGCTGGCAAGAAGAATCCATCACTTCATGTGGTTTGCGCCGTACTCGTATCCTGCCATCCGCATGTACCAACGTGAATCTCGACTCATCAGTCCAGGTAACATTTTCCCACATGTCTAGGGTCCAGTGGCGATGTTCCCGCGCCCAGAATTGCCGAGTGATTTCTTGCACTGTGGCCCGTCTATCCGCTGTTACAATGCAAGCTAGCCGACGATAACCCCGCTTATCCACACGCTGTTGTCCACGGCAGTTGGCCCTTACAGGGATGGTTTTATCGGATTCGATGTACTCACGATGCACCCGTGACACAGTGGCTAGTGAAAATCCCAGTGCCTGCACGACTTCCGAGATGGAGTGACCCATTCGTCGGGCCCCGACAATTTGCACAAGATCAAATGCGCTTAGATCCTTCGTCTTACTCATACTGCGTCCGACTCTTACTGATTCCCGTCGCATCACTCCTTATATTGTCGGATCGCTGCATGCGTCATGTCGTTTCCGTTTACAGGGCCGCCCACAGCGCCACATTTGCATAACGCTAGCTGTCTCGAATTCAATTGCTCTTTAGTGTAGAAGGTTTAGCCTTCTGTTCCTGTATTTAAGAAATCCTTTCGTCTCACAAAACGAAGACTGACTTGTTAAATAATCAGATACCGATGTTGACTGATTGAAACGAAAGATCCCATCCGCCACAATTTGCATTGATTACTCACAGCTGAAACCGACAAGCCAAGATGAGAATCTGAAGTGGGACGTCTTATTTCTTTAACCCTTTAACCGGGTGGAACGAAATATTTTGGGGTAGAATAAGGAGCTGAAACAGCTCGACGAAATATTTTTGCTGTCTAAGAAGTGGGCAGTATGCGACTGGATGGAGTAAACCTGAGAATGAGAAAGCGTTGCTTTCCCCAAAGTGGTCATTTAAGAGAATTACTGACGTTGATTCTTTCTGAATGATTATCTGCTAAATTGGCAATATCAATAGCGACGAACCAAAGGAAGGAGAGAGAGAGAGAAGATATTTGAGTAGCTTGTTTCTCTGCGTTGTGGCATGATGTCCGTGTCAGGGGGGACTAGACACTGATACCCGGATACTGGAAAGAAGCAAGTCCTTTCTTTTTTCCCATCATTTCTTAGGTCATAAAGCAGACTAGAAGAGAGCGCTAGAATAGAGGACTGGAAGAGAGATCTTACCACTAATGACAGGTATACGGTCGGTACTACTGAGATAAGAAATGCAAAGGAGCTGTTTTGTCGTAACTCTCGTTAAACCCGGTCGCTATGTGGGCATTTCTGTTTTGGAAGCTCAGTAAACTTTGGGAACCATTTGGTTCAGGCACATCGGCTGCTTAAAGAGTTAAAGGTGAAAGCAAATTCCGTGTTCATTTCTATGCCCTTAGCGGCTAGAACACGTGTTTTTATTCTTTTTTCCGGGAAATGTGAAGGTGAATATATAGATCTCTGCAAGACAGTACGAAAAAATATCACAGAAGGCGTAAAGAAGTTCATCTGTGAACTAGTGAGAAAAGCAACTGAAAACAACCAAAGCCTGAAGAGAGCAAAGGGACATCTCCGCAAGGGAAGAAAACAGATTATGCCACTGAGAAAAGAAGATGGTATTGTAACAAGATTATTTAAACTATCATTATTTACAACTTCTTCCCATCGTCATCTTAAATTTTGAGTTCCCTGGCGGTAAAAGTCTTTCGTTTTGAGTTGAAGAATACATCAAGCTCCCTTCGGACATCATCCTCTGTATGCAACCGTTTCCCACTAATGTGGTGTTGGAGACTGCGGAAAAGATGATAATCCGATGGTGCCAGGTCAAGAGAAGATGGCGGCTGTGTCGTAACTTTCCTTTCAAACTGCCACAGTTTTTGGAGCGTGTCTTTCGCCGTATGAGGTGTGGCGTTATCATGATGAAAAATGACACTTTTTTCGGCCAGTTCCTTTTTTTACGCTTTCCAAATGTAGGTTGAAGAAGCGCATATGCTCCTGCTTTGTCCGTCTATCTGTCTGTCCGCACGATAACTCGCGTAAAAATGGTTCGATTTTGATGAAATTTTCGTATGTGGTAGGGGACAACCTTCGAAGAAACCCTATTGAAAATGGGAAAAATGGGGTCAAAGGTCAGGACATAGGAGGAGAACCATTCCATTGCTCTTATGCGTCATAACTTACGTAAAAATGCTTCGGTTGCGACAAAACTTCATCATGTTGTTCCGGATATGTATTGAACCGGTTCTGTTTAATATCATCGAAATGGGGTCAAAGGTCAGGGCACAGCACAGAAGAGAGATTTATTTCACAGCCATTATCCTCATAACTTGGCTCAAAATGCTTCTATTGCGACAAATCTTTAGTATGTTGTTCCGGAGGTATACTGAACCAATTCTGTTTAATATAATCGAAATGGGGTTTTCAGATTGCGCTACGATAAAGAACTCGTTTATCCAGCTTAGAAACTTGACCTATCTTTTGCAGATGCCGACAGACTCTGGAATTGGTTGACTGGAGCTGTTCGGCCAATTCTTCCATCGTTACAAGAGGTTTTTACTCGACGATCGTTTGCAACAGATCGTCATCCAACTCCTGAAAACGACCTGGCCTTGTCTCATCTTTAAGGCTATAGTTCCCAGACCGAAAATGTTAGAACCATCTTTATCCTTGACTGACACGTATAATGTCTGAACCATAAATCTTGCACAGTTTCGACACTACTGCTGTAGTGTTGTTGCCCTGACAATACTCCCAAAAGTTTACTCAGATACTATGCCAATATCAGATCAGATCACATGTAGAGAATTTCAGGAAGGGAGTGTCTGACCCCAGGTCTTAAACAACCCTTAGAAATAGGACGCTAGGAGACTTGGGCTAGATTGCCAGATAGGAAAGTCACACGAAAGCGAGGTAGAAAGACGCCTGTACCAGAGGAGCCAGCATCCGGGGTCCGACGGCTTAACGCGCCCATCAGACGCACGGCGGTTATTTGGTGGTTCGTACGTGATTGGGATCAAACCCGAGGTTTCTCCGTGGCAGTCACGAACGTTGACCACTAGGCCACCCGCGGCCCACTATGCCAATATCGCACTGTCCAGCAATATATATATACCCCACAGATCTGACACGATTGCGCCATTTGGCGGAAACCGTTCCAACCACATCGAAAATACCGTATTACTTACGGGATGACCCAATATGTCCAAAATAATGGAAACACCTCGCTGAAAATAGTGACTTTGGTATGTGCTGCTTTTTGAGTAAAACGAACATGTGGCTACAATTTTTTTTGTAGAAAAGTGTTGCTTATAGTATCAAGGGTCTGTGTGCGTTGTAGATCGGTGTTTGCATAATTTCATTCCAGGTGAAGGCACAATGTGAGACTTGTCGGAGTTCTAAAGTGGGCAGATTGTAGGAGCCAGTCTCATTAGTGCGTCGGTGACCATAGCGCCACAGGTATTGGGGGTATCGAGAGGTACCGTGTAGAAGGTCATGGCAACATGAATACGAAACGCAGACTACAGTGGTGCCAGGAACATAAACGGCACAACATCATCTGCGAGACACAACTGTGGAAGGGAAACGAAACTCACTGCGAGAAACAGGAGGACATTAAAGACGATTGTGACCGCAAGGAGGAAGACCACGGCGACTGCTGAGCTTAATGCACATCTCCAGAACCCAGTGTCGACCCATACCGTGCGAAGGGAATCGCAAAGCACAATATTTACGCCAGAGCTGAGATTGCAAAACCCCTGGTGTCACAGGTGAATATGAAACGGAGACTACAGTGGTGCCAGGAACATAAAACGTTAACTGTGAATCAATGGAAACATGTCGTTTTCCGATGAATCAAATTTCTCACTATTCCCCACCGCAGGACGGGTTTACGTGTGGAGATCCCCGCAGAAGCCTACAACCCAGACTGTCTGCTTCCTACACTGAAGCATGGAAGCGGTTCCGTAATGGTTTGGGCCATAGTCTCGTGGTTTGCAGCAGGTCCCATTATCACCTTACACTGACGGATCACTAGCGGTGACTATGTCTCTCTTTTGGCCGACCATGTGTATTCAATGGCGCAGACATTGTTTCCGTCAGGGGATTGCACCTTTCAAGATGATAATGCCAGATTCACAGAAGCCGAACTGTTCAATCATGGTTTGAGGAACATGAGAATGAAGTTGCACACCTTCCCTGGTCTTGCACAATCACCGGACTTAAACATCATTGATCCCCTGTGGTCTGTGTTGGAAAACAGAGTGCGATACCGTTATCCTCCTCCGGCGTCTCTCAAGGAATTGGAGCAGTTTCTGCAGGAAGAATGGTACAACATACCACTTGCCACCATCCAGGACTTGTATGCGTCAATTCCAAGGAAGATTCAGGCAGTTTTAAATGCCAAGGGTGCTCCCACAATATATTAGGTGCGTAACACGTTTCCATTATTTTGGACAACCCCTGTATGTAGTCAAGTTTAATCCTATCTGTGAGAGGAATTCCTACGAGAAATGGCACGTGTCTCTGCGTTACGTTCCCTTTACTATTAAAGTAAATCAGTTCAATAGAGTAGCTTTGTTTCTCTCTACAGGTGGTCTTCAGCCTTTTCTGAATCGTGGACAACATAAAATCGATTAGGTCTTGTGGGCCATATGAAAAAGAATAAAAATGTACGTGTTTATAATGAATATCTATTATTTCAGAGAGGTTTTGAATCCTAAAACTTAACTTTCGTATAAACGATGCAGTGAACATGATATCTATGTTACAAATAAGTCCAAAGTAGGTACCTGATGTGCCTACGTTTTAAAATACTCTTTAAAAAATGTATTTATATAGTTTATCGCAGTATAGCTCATAGCAAATTTAAGAATTCAAAGTCCATGTATCCAAGGTACCTGGTTATACGTTTTTCCATTTCGGAAATGTATATCTTTCCATTTCTGATTTTCTTTTATGACATCTCGTGGGTCATTAAAAAGTGCTCCAAGGGCCTCACAGATTAAAGACATTTGCCCCAGAAAAAGCCTTACGTTATTGGCAATACGTGGAAGAGAACAACAACTGCAGGGAAGTCTGAAATAAGTCGGGCCGGACCTGTCCGTGAACTGGAAATTCAGAGCCGGGCCTCTCAAGTTTCGGCCCACATAACGTCACGCTTTCCAAATGAAGGCCCGTACAGACCTCTAACTAACAGTGCTATAAGAAGTCACTCTTCCCTAATTTAGGGCTACTGATTCCAAGAAAGGGAGACAGCCAACGCTGTAAGATAAACATGCCACCCATGAATCTTCTGCTTCTCGAGCAAGAGTCCAGATCGGACGATTAGCCAGAAACTTAAGACTGACCCAGAAGCGTTATTCCAGTATCCTCAACAACTTCAATAAAGTTATTCCAGCCACAATTTTTTATTTCACACAGGAAAAACCCGCCAGCAAAGCTATATAGCTTACAAATATTTGCAGTTAGTTCGCAGAATCTTGAGTCATCTAATGACTTTTACGAATAACTTTTCATTTCAATTATTTTAGCGCCTCCTCTTTGATTTTCACTGTAAAAGCTTTATAATTAGCAACCAAAGTTGATTACGTAAACTAAGAATGGACATTTTGTCGTACTAGGATTAAGAAACTTTTATAATTATTTCTTGTTTTTTTGGGTATTTGCGGAAACACATTGTAGTGTTGTAGTGAAATAAAACGGCACCGAAACGGACAAAAAAAAAAAAATGAAATACAGGTAGGCTCAGTTCTGACTGAACCGTCAGTTTGGAATGTAGGACTACGACTTACAGATCGGAGAGTTGAAATGAGCTAGTCGAGTATGGTTTCAAAGCGTTTATTTAATTTGCAGTAGCCAACAAAGGACTATGATACGAAAAGTAGCTTACATAAGTTTTACAAATAATGCTGGATACATTGCGAACACAAAGCAGATCGATACACGAATTACCCAACGTGGTGCTCTGTCTTCTTGGGCTTCTTACGTTCCTCATCGCTTGCTCTTGCCTCTCGTTTTGATTTTCTCCACTTTTGCTGGCGTTCATTCTGCGAATTCCGGAGCATTGTCGAAAATGTCAACCCGTTCACACGAAAGCAATTTTTAAAAATTTTAGTTTAAACCACTGCGATATGTTCTTTATATATATTTGAATATATCTCGTCGAGAGCTTTACAACGATGCCACGCACAGTCGTTTCGCACTCACGATTTTCCAGATAACACGACATCACGTTAAAACGTTTTGCACTCACGATTTTCCAGATAAAACGATACCACGTTAAAGCGTTTTGCACTCACGATTTTCCAGATGAATGACACCGTTACAGTCGTTTTGCACTCACGATTTTCCAGAAAAATGACAAAACATTTCCGTTAAAACGACACGACGCACAGTCATTTTGCACTCACGATTTTCTAGATAAACCGCGATATTTTCAATAAGTGTTCGGTTCACAAGAAAACAATTTTTAAAATGCTCAGTTCAGACAACTGGAAAATGTTCTTCGCATATTTGAATGGATCTCGTCGAGAGCTTTAAAACGATACCACGAACAGTCGTGTTGCGCTCACGGTTGCCGAGATAGACTGATGTGAGTCAAACGCAGCGGCACACCCAGAAATATTGCATCACCTCCCCCGCGCACAAGAAGCGTGGGGAGCGTCGCGCGCACGACGTGTGTTCTATCCTCAACTCAGTCCGTAGCCAGAAAGAATTTTCGGAGGGGGTTCCTGAACTTGAAAATTAATTTTCACCGTACGTTATACATATGTTGAGTTTTTTTCTCTGTCACATTTTATTTGCACACGAAATTCCCTGGCTACGGCCGTGCCTTAACTACTTATCGTTTTCCGGAGAGTGAATGAGTTTTTCATATTTACAATAAAGGGAGAAACACCTATTCAGTGATTTATTCCCGAATGTGATTTGTAGGGGTTGAAAATAAATAAAAAAATAAAAAAATCTGCTACTGAAGTGCACTAAACACTCCTTTCAATTTTTGTTGATTTCTTAATTTGAATATATCTTATGCTTCATTTATTATTGGTGCTAGTGACTAACTGACATGAAAGAATAATTTCAACCAAGAGCGGACTGATAGCCCCCGTATTGCAGGGGAAAGGAGGGGGGGGGGCTACGAGGGCCTGTAGCCTCAGCAAAAAGATTTTACAAAATTTTCTTAGAAAACTTCTTAAAGCTCGGTGGCGCATTGGTCTAAGCGCTGGCTTATGATCATTCGTCCGAGTTGGATCCGGGTTCGAATTCCAGTGGTCTATAGAGGTCTGCACGGCCAGATCGGGCTCCCAGGCATTAACGGCCGGCCCTCAACCCATTTTTTTTTATCGCAATGGTAAAGAAAGAAAAAATCGTGTTCCCCGATTTTCTGGTCTGTTTAATAGTTTTGCTGGCTTTACTTACTTCCATGATATAGCTTAGGGCGTAATCACAAAAGCAAGGAGAGGCATTCACAGTGTTTTTACCATGTGTAGGTATTAAGATGGTAAAACCACTTTGGGGTTTGTTGACAAGAAAAAGATTCGACCCCGAGCGAGTGTGTGTGGGTGTGTTGTGTGGAGTGGGGGACGGCGGATGTCCGCAGTTGAATGGTGTGTGTCTGTATGAGAGAATGGGAAAATATTAATTGTTTCTCCTATCCCTAATCCGTACAGGGAAGGACTTTTGCAGTGTTACCGCTTGCTAGTTCAGAGAAAGGGAGATTTCGATCGCACTCAGTCTTTCTTATTTATCTCTCTCTTTAAAGGTTATGTTAGTGGATAATTACCATACTTTAGTTAATATTTTTATGCTTGCATTCAAAAAAATATTTTCAATAGTATCCCATTTCATTATTTAATTTTCACAATTTAATATATACAAAGGCATCGCTCTTTCCACGTTTTAGCAACACACAGCAGCCGAAAAATTGCTATTCGGTCACCGCCGGGGAATTGAATCCCGGTTCTCTCGATATCTAGACGAGCGCGTTAGCCTTTCACCTCGGTGGTCAACAATCCACGGCGCTATGTGTGCTTTTCTGTCAGCTTCTCACATCATTAATCCGTAAGATGAGCTCAGCTACTGAGACGTCTCCATTTGGTAGGCATTAACGGCACTGGCTATATACTAATTACTGAAAAACACACATAGCTGACAGAAAAACACACATAGCGCCGTTGATTGTTGGCCACCGTGGTGTAAGGCTAACGCGCTCGGCTAGACATCGAGAGATCCGTGGATTCAATTCCCCAGCGGTGACCGAATTACAATTTTTCGGTTGCTGTGTGTTGCTAAAACGTGGAAAGAGCGATGTCTTTGTTTATTCACTGACGCCACGTATATTTGGAGGATTAATAAATACATTAGAAAAACAAAATAATACAAAATGGCACATCACGGGCTTGAGCCGGGCCGGGCTCACCAAATAACTGGTCAAAGCGCTGGGTTATGATCATTCGTCCAAGTCGGGTCCGGGTTCGAATCCCGGTGAGGCATGGATGTTGTGTTCGTCTTACGTCACTGGTTCTCTCTCTTCAGCCGCGAGGGCCGCGGACGGCATAATGATCGACGTTCGTAACTGCCACTGAGAAATCGCAGGCTCGAAAGAGGCAGGTACGAACTCTCGAACCACTAAATATCAACCGTGCGTCGGATGGGCACGTTAAGACTTTGGACCCCGGGTACTGACTCCCCGGTAATAAATAAGGGCGTCTTCTTCTCCCTTTCTACCTCGCTTCCGCGTCCCTTTCCTGTCGATCACTGTAGCCCAAGTCTCCTAGCTTTCTATTTTCTAAGGGTTGTTTAAGACCTGGGGTCAGATACTCCTTTCCTAAAATCCTCTACATCTGATCTGATCGTTCCCTAGTGGTCCTAAATTAGGGACGGGCGACTGCTTATAGCCCATTGAGTTGCTCGCGGTGGTCATTAAACCCCAATAATAATAATAATAAAAAAAAACTTTTAATGAAACAGGTTAAAGGAATAGACAGGGATTTCGACAGAGTGAATTTGGGCCGAATTAAGGGTCGGATTAAGGGAGGGGGGGTCTACAGGGGCTATAGCCTTGGGGCGCACCATGACCAAGGGCCTAGGAGATATGCCTTGGCAACTAATAGAGAGATAGCTAGAGAAAGAGAGCGCTTTGCATAAAATAGTTTTGTTTTTGTCTCGTATGATTTCCACTTTGTCAAAAACAGAAGCTGGTTGACGAATACATTTCAAGGCTATGACTTACTTCATATCGCTGTGCACAGCGGGATTGATGAGACACAGTTTCAGCTTTCTCACTACCATCTACACATACTCCCAATTTGCATTTGGAACTGTTAATGGTCTAAGTCCCCTGTGGCTTCACCTTGCATAACGATAAAGATGCTCTAAGAAAAGCATACAGCGAGAAACCATTAAAAATTTCAAGATAAAATCTAGGAATCTTAAGCTTTTAACTCATGTTCTTATGAGAACAATGGAAAATATAGGGACTTATTATGAAAACTCTGCAGATAATTTATTAGCTTGAAGAATGCACTATACGAATTAAGTATCACGAGCATATTGCTACAATTTCGTATTTTAACGGATTTCATAATGATTCTCCGTCATAGGGCCCACTCAGATATCTTACCCTTGGGTCCCTCTCAAATGTCTTAGCCAAGGGGCCCACTAAAGCCTTAATCCGGCCCTGGAGTGAAGTATTAAAAAGAAAAGCAAATTTTGTGCCTTTTTTTTTTTTTTTTTAGTAAATAAGTAAAATCTTTAGAAATCGTTTTCGTTGCTTTAGTTCATGAAAACTGGATGATGAGGAAGCTGCCATTCAAGAGGACACAGCCATAGATGTATATTAATTAACAAGAGAATGTGAAGGAAATATCAGTTCAATGAGTGGAAGTTTTATATCAATGAGGATCAGGAGCTATGTATTACAATTGTTTGTACATAAACGTATCTTTTAGAATATAATGAACTGAAAGGTACTCTTCG
Organism: Macrothele yani; assembly: GCA_039090855.1. NCBI lineage: Eukaryota > Metazoa > Arthropoda > Arachnida > Araneae > Macrothelidae > Macrothele > Macrothele yani. The sequence goes on from CM076992.1 coordinate 11,613,966, forward strand.
CGCGCCGGAACGAAGGAGCAGAGATCTCTGTCATTTTGTTTTATAATAGAATGAATAAAAAAACATTACTATGTGCAAAACATTGTGGCATTATGTAAAGGGTGTTTTTTAAATATTCAAGCGTAAATGTTTTAAGTAGTTTTACTTTTTAATGCCGCAATTCTTTATTACTACTTTTTTATTTGCTTGCTTATATTCTGTATTTTCGTATAAATCGGAAATGATCATTAGACACCAGGGCTGTAGTGGAGGGTATACGGCGGTATACGCCGTATACCCTCTGTTTTTTTTTCACAGAATAGCGTATACCTTCAATATCCATATTATCAACAGAACTTCAATCTCGAACAACATCGCTGCCAAGAGCTGAACATCTAATAAAAAGAACCGTAAGAATTATACAGAGCTCCGGAGAAAATCCTGGGAAAAAACTCATTTAGCATTAGCAGCGAACGAGGAATTATTATTTAAAAATATCCCACTGATTCCTAACAACAAAATTGTACCTATTAACCAAACCAGTTCATTCAAAGCACAGCTGACAGGATGAAATCAAGACTGTGTTCAGATTCAAACAGTGAAAATGTACAACTTCTTAAAGATATTTCTTCATTAGAGCGAATAAATATTAAAACAGACGACGTGCACTATGGAGAACTAGAAACAAGGCAAATATGTAGACGTTTTAATGTTGATGAAATGCAAGTATTCAGAGACTGAGGGAATATACTGAAAAAGTCCAAGTTGTACCAGAAAACTTAAAACCCCTCTTAAGAACGATTTCAACCCTGCCTTATTCGACAGCTGAATGCGAACGAGGATTCAATTTAACGAACAACATTATAACCGATCTCAGAGCATCTTTGTTAGTCTCCAATGTATCAAACTTGATGTTCATAAATTCAAATGGACCGCCCTTTGAACGATTTAATTCAAAAGAATATGTAAGATCTTGGCTGATGAATCATCGTTCAGCAACTGATAGTAGATCAAGAGTTTCTTCTAGAAAAGAACACTGCTGTAAGGACTTATCTCGTCAGGCTTTTTTCTTTTATTGGAGGTTTAACGACCACCGTGAGCAACTCAATGGGCTATAAGCAGTCGCCCGTCCCTAATTTAGGGCCACTGGTTCCAGGGAAGGGAGAGAGCCAGTGCCGTAAGACAAACACAACATCCATGCCTCACGGGATTCGAACACGGACCCCTTTCGTACGAATGATCAGAGGCCATCGCTTAGACCACTGCGCCACCGGGGCGGCGCAGGCTTTATATGATATATTTCAATAAAAATTTAAATAATCTTGTGCATGCTCTTCACCGTGTCATAATTGACAGGAGAGAGGAGAAAATTCTTTATTCATATCGGTAAGTGAGCTCATAGTACTCCCACCACGGTACCGTGCCTTTTTTATCCATGTAGTATAACCTCTGTTTTTTGGGATTTGCACAAAGTATAACCCTGCGCTAATTTTTCGACTACAACACTGTTAGATACTGTCACATGGCATTTACGTGTTTTGTGTGTTGTGCTTGTGTGGCATTTTAAAGAGACTGACCTTAATTCTCTAAAAGAATAAAATTCGCATGATATGATTACCTTTGGCGTAAATGTTTTGTAGTACTATGTATCGGCATAAAACTGGGGCAATCATTTACAATGTGCACATTTTTGTTTCACGCAATGAAGTCTAATAATTTTGGTTTTACGAAAAATACTTGTAGGTTCCAAAGAATTTGATTTATTAAAAAGCCCGTGAAGCCTAGTTAACAATATGGAAATTAAAACTTTCAGTAATGAAAAGCCACCAGATTTTCGGAAAACAGCCTCGAAAATATTTTTTACGGGCGGATCCCGCGTTTTTTCTGTACGACACTGATGTCTAATCCACTCAAATCTGACTGAAAAATACAACAGCATCAACAAAAAAAAAAAAAAAAAAAAAAAAACCAGACTTTTATAGATTAACGCTTTCTTTCTTAGTATTTTACTTATAGTGTTTTGCAAAATGAAACGCAGTTTTTTTTTTGTAGTTGTGATCATGAATACAGGTTCCTAGGAAGACAGTTCAATTATTTGTTAATGATGCATTCATTCAGGAAATTGTAGAGGGCTTTTAAATTGTTAGTAATAGCTGGTTTTTGATAGAACATTTTAAGAGAACAAAGCATCAGTTGAAGATAGATGCATCATGCATGCAAACCGTAGAAGTTGATAAAATGATTTTTACATACGTATACCTAAAATCGTGGATAAGCTATTTCTATTAAGTTTCGAAACGAACCACAAGATGGCGCCACACGCCCGTTAGTTGAGAAATTGTAAATAGCCGCGTTCGAAGGCGACCCGTTTCGATACGAAATGTTTTACCCACAGAAGCTAATTTTCCGCATCTGGTGGGTCCTTTCTTCTCTCTGGGACCCACAAAATAGGCTCGTGCAATTAGTACAATTGTACAATAAGAGACGTCTCAAATCCCCGCGATTGCCGAGACTCCGTTTAAGCGGAAACGAAACGAAAATATTATCATAAAATGCTATGAAATAAAACAAAACAACAGTTATTGAAATATGGAAAATATTTTAATTTCGCGATTCGTTTTCAATTTGAATTAAATTTCGGTTTCATATATCATAAGATCCAGTGACTAAAAGAGAATTATTTTAAACGAATTCGTGGTAACTCATTCAGTGTTTTTGGCCAGATCAACAGCAATCAGTAATATATTCAGGCATCTTCTCGAGGGTGCTTAGCATCCCCCCCAAATCCACGAACCCCCGTAGATTTTTGGGCGATCTTCCCTTATATTTAGTGTAATTGTGTTTCTTTATACAGATAGCTGAATATTTGGAGAAATTAATTTTAAAAAAGTAAGAAACTGAGGGAAAATATTATAATAATAAAAAAACTCCGTCCACATGGACTTCAGTTTGCAATTTTTATCATCCTTGAACGAAACATTGAACAGTCCTCAATGAAGGGACAATTTTTCAAACACTGACATCTCGGAATACTTCCGCAATAAAAACCTAATTCCACACAGTAGAGATGTTTGCACTGCAGTACATCATCATATTTTGAAAGCTAGCAATTAGTTTTATTTCAATCTTCTGGATGCCGGCTGTCCATGTATACAGTTAAGCCGTTCCAATCCCAGTTCCAACTTCTACTGCATTAGTAAGAGAACCTGAGAAAACAAATATTTTTTCCCCAGGTGGTTTTGATACGGCCGCTTAGAGGGAATATTGGACCGCAGCATATCCCTAGTCAGTGGCGTCGCTACGAATGATGGACTGGGGGAAGGGGGGGGGGTTAAGCCCATCCTATACATAACTTTTGAAATAATATTTTCTTCAAAAACACCCAGAAGCGCAAGATGTGCAACACGACAAAAGCTATCCCAAGTACCCTGATTTGCCTCAGTTATTTATAAAACTGGAATAATGTCGAACCTTATACATACCAGATTTTTCCTCTGTATCACAGGACAATTGTCTGAAACTTAATTTTAATAAAACCGGCAACAAATAGAGCATTTTTGTCTGGAATGCATTTCTTGTGTGTTGGAGAGCTCGTGCACACAGTGACTACTTGTGTTAAAGACTGTTCAATGAATGAAATACGGGATTACATCATTATACAATACAATACAAATTTAGAAGACATGAATCCGTTTATTGGTGTAAAAATGACATGAATGTTAAGTCAGATAATATCGAAAACTTACTAAAATTTCGACGTCCTGGAGTAGGAATCGAACCCGCGTCTCCCGGATAGCGCCCGAGTATGCTACGAAAATTTCAAGTTTTCTGATATTATCTGACTTAACATCCATGTCACATTTACACCAATAAACGGATTCATATCTTCCAAATTATTAAAGACCGTTGTTTGACGCTGTTTTCCAAGAGAAGTATTTCACGGTGCTATTTAAAAAAAAAAAAAAAAAAATTCCATCCTAGTAGCTCTGAAAATATAGCTTGCAGTGGAAAAACAACAACAACAAAAAAAAAAAAAAAAAAAAATTGCACTTAATTGAAAAGAATACGTAGCATCAATGTTCTGTAAAACAGAATCTATCATACGATAGTTCTCCACTATCAACGCTCTTATTCTATTTCCCGCCCGCTGGCCAAATACATCCACCAATAAACTACCGTAACGAGAAATGCTCTATTACCCCACCGAAACCCCTCAACTCCGTGAAACAAACACCTTCACTTAGTGGAAACTTCTGCTCCCTTTCATGCTGTTTTTTATTACCCTAGTAAAGATGCCGCCTTTTCACATGGATATTACCGTTTCCGACAAGTTGTTTCAGTTGCTGTCGTACACCGTTCCTTTAGTATTTTGGCCTACGGCTGATGCTCAGGGTTTTGACTTTTGTTAGCGTAGGACTGATGGCACGTGCCTCCACGGTACTCCCACCCCTGTAAATCATTAAATTGTTTAACGCATTATTCCCTAATGGCCTAACCCTTGCAGAGACTAGGCGACGATATTACCTCAACTAGAGTAATGTTATCTTAATGCTGTTACTGTGACACCTGACCCCCTTATCGGGGAAAAAAAAAGGGAATCGAAGGAAGAGGGTTTTTTGCTTTGACAAAAAAATATTTAAGAAAATTCCCATCTGCCTTTTTTTTTAAGTGGAAAAACATTACATAGGTAAGCTAATACAAGGAAAGGTTTATTTCGATTGGGAGGGCTTTGCGCTTCTTGAAGGGGGGGGGGGGGCTTGAGCCCCGAAAAATTGGTCTAACGACGCCACTGTCCCTTGTTAAATTTAATGTAAGAAAAAATTACTTTCGTTGATGTCGCAACGGCAAAGTACATTCTCTGAGAGATACTGCTGAAGTTTTTATCTCATTCTTACGAATTTTATTGCGATAGTTGATTCAGAATTGCCATAGTTTTTTCGCTTGTAGTAAAATGGGAGCCAAGTGGGCCAAAATTGAATTTCTTTCAGGACTTACGAATCATAAACAAAACATTCACGAAAAACTATCTTAAAAAAATTTAAAATTTCTGGAACTGCAAGAATTTCAGGACAATTTTATGAAGCGGGAGAAAGTAAAGAATGCGAAGATTAGCGTTTGTTTAATTACTTTCAAACGAAAGCAGCATTCTTGCCGTAGGCGAAACAAATTTTTCAAAATTGTTGTTCACGAATGCATGTAGGGCATAAAAATGTAGTAAACCATATGCAGAACTCGTTAAAAAGAAAATCCTGTACGTAAAGCAACCGAAATTCTTTTATCAATGCATTCTTATCAAACGAAAAACTTTAGAGTTTTTATTCCAGATTATTGATAATATATTTGATTATATCGCATTATAATTATTCAACTTCAACTGCAATTGGCAAAAAAGATGATTGTGGTATCGGAAATTAGCAGTAAGTTTGAAATTCGAGAGGAGGAAATGGGTTGTATCAAAAACATGTTTGGCTGAACAAAACATTTGATATGCATTTTTTTTTGTTAGAAGCCGTCAATCTGGTAAACAAACTTTGCCGTTTCAGTAGAACTTGGTTTTCTTCTATAAGCATGCTGAAGAACAAATACATATGTACTCTCCCACCCTCCCCTTTTTTTTTCAGTTAGCATAAGGCCTACCGGTCTAGAATACGGGGGCCCACTGGGAATTTTCCCGGTATCCCGGCGTCTCAGCCTGCGCCTGCCGAAAACTAATGTTACATCGCACCTGGTAAACCAGGAGGAGAATTCAAGTTAAGCAATGCTATTTATGCAGGAATGCTGTGGGCATTTCTGCATATTTTCTAGATTTGGTCATTCAATTCGTGGGCCTTTATCCGTAAGCACTTTTTCAGTGATACCCAAAACTTTTGGCAAGGAACCAGTAAATAGACATTCGTTTTAATCAACATCAATATTCCCCTTAAATTGTACTGCCCGTTCACAGTTGAAATTTTTCTCAGACAAAAATCAAGCTAAATGGAGATTGCTTTGCGTGGGAGTTGAGTGGGTGATTGGCGTGTATTGCAGCGGTTCCCATTTTTTTTTTTTTTCGGGAAATGCATTTTCATTACTTTTGAATTTTTTCTTTGCCTTTTCGCTGCGAAAGATTTTACTAAACTGATGTTCTGCAACAGCTAAGCTTCCTTTTTTTTTTAAATTTGTTTTGCGACCCTTTTAAAACGCGGGCGGTCGCTGACGCTCACACGCTCAGCTTAAAGGAGACAGTTAACAGTATGTATTCCGATTGATAAAATTTTATTAATTGTATATTAATAAATAAATCATAAGCAGGGGAATCGCCAGTGGCTGACTGACATATGAATCATTTGCCTATTGCCAGTCAGCCACTGGCGATTCACAAACGGTCCTGGAAGTTGATTTCGAGCTGCCCACTCTTGGGAAAAATTATCAAGGTAGCCCCCCCCCCAAGTTATGTCAGCATTAAGGTTTACTATTTAAACATCTTTTCAACCCAAGTCTACGAATCATTGAGGTTTATTGTATTGAGGCAATAACACTTAACTACAACTTACCCATTTACCTGAACACCTCCAGAGCTTTGTGGAAGAAAAACTTACAGTAGACTCTTACTAATCTGGCCCTTATTAATCCGGACTTTCAATTATCCGGCCTCCGGCTTCAGCCGTGACGCAAAAGAGGTGGGTTGGTGTTGGGGTGGGGGAAATGAAATCTCGCATTTAGGAAATGTAAGATTTCATCTGTGCTGTATTACAATTGATGTACGTTTCTTTTACTGTGTACAGTACATACATACACATATTGTACTTTACTGTACTGATACGAAAACATCATTTCATTATTGTAAATGAGATTATTATATGCTTGTCTCTTATTTATGTTTTTTAAATACATATGTATTACATACAGTAAACTTGTAACATTAAATTTAATGAAGAATTAAACTAAATTTTTATGCACTCTCAGTAATCCGGCATTCTCGCTAATCTGGCACCCTTACATGCAAGGAATGGCCAGATTAGCAAGAGCACTTCCGTTGCTGAGAAGCAACAGACGTTCTCTGAGAGAGATTGCAGAAAACGTAATTGCATTCTTATGAATTTTACTACGATAACTAAATTCAGAATTTGTAGCAGTTTCTTCGGGTTTAACAAGAAGGGAAATCCAAAAGTGCCAAAAAATAATTTCTTTTTCAAGACTTAGCTGTCATTAATAAAATAACCACAAAGAAATCTATTGAAACAATTTAAAATGTCCAAAATCTCAAGTATTTCAGTGCGAATTAATGAAATGAGAGAAATTAAAGAATGCAAAAATTTATATTTATTTAATTACTTTCAAATGAAAAAGTCCATTTTCTGTACGTGAAACAGACTTCCCAGAACTGCAGTTCAATAATTGGTAGTTGTAACTGGAATGTCCTAAAACTAGTAAATAAAATACGGATCTCGTACAAAAAAGAAAAAAAAAGTAAGTAGGAAAGAAATGAAAAGGAAAGAAAAGGAAAGGAAAAGAATATACAAAGAATATACACATAAAAAGCAGCATCCCGAAAATTTTACTGTAGGTGAACCTTAGTGCATCAACGTACACAATGAAAATTTCAAGTTTCTATCCCGGACTACTATTAGCATATTTGATTAGATTGCATTGATTATTCAACTGCAACTGGAAAAAGCAGTCAGAGGTAGAGGATATAAGCCCAAAGGGATAGGGCTTAACGTGGTTCCACTTAAAATCTCTGCCTTCTGTTTCCAATTATAAAATTTCTTTACATATTTTCTTCGCAATTAATGTATTCCCAAGGATGGAAATTTGCACATCGATAAAACTAATTTTAAGTTTAGCATGGAATACTTAATATTTGCTGAAACATAACCATAACTAAGCAATCGGACATTTTTGTCTACTGACGTCATGAATGTACAGGTCGCGCCATCTGTTAACAAGTCTGAACATTACTCAAAGAAAATGATTGATTTTTAATATAATTATAGTTATGTTTTGGCAAGTATTAAGTATCCCATGCTATAACTTAAAGCTAGTTTTATCGATGTGCAAATTTTCATCATTGGGAATACATTAATTGCGAAGAAAATATGTAAAGAAGTTTTACCATTGGAAACATAAGTCAGAGATTTTAAGTGGAGCCACCTTAAATAAGCAATTCGAGAAACGGGAGGGGGGTGTACCAACCAGTGGCGGATTTCCAATTCGGCGCACTAGGTGCGCTCCTAGGGCATCAGAGCCTGAGGTGCCCCGAAAACGTATAATTGGATTGCCAGAATTGTTTTGGTTTTCACAAACCGAAACAAAAAAGTGCAGACCTTCTTAATTTTCCGATGAAAATAATAAGAATTTTTTTTTCAAGAAACTTTTCATATTCTTGCTTTCCTGCAGTGACGGATGAAATTCTTACTGCCCACCTTTCTTGGTTCATGGCATTAGTCTATGCCAAAACTGCTCCACGAGAAGTCATCCACCTTTTTCAAGTGAAGCACTGTGCATTTTACCCACTTTTCTGGTTGCCAATGTTTTTATTTTTATTTGATGTCATGCTCGTTTCCTACTAATTTGTTCAAAATGTAAAAAAAAAAAAACAAGCTGATTTTCCAAAGCTGAAGCAATGGAAAGAGTAGGTTTTATAATTGAGATGCGTTTCAATTTTACGAAATTTTATGAAAATTTACATGCGATGTACAGAATTTTATTTTCAGCGCCCCTAGCGTTAAATTTGCCAAGAAACTTGCAACAGAAAAGGTGTTAAAGTAATCAGTTTTGCCTAAAGTATCAAACTCAAAGATAACTTTTGCTGTAACTGAAATAGTCTATTCGGAGCGCAAAGCTAAAATTTACGAAATTTCCACTTTGAGAACTTTTAGTGGGAAATTTATGAACTAGTAGTGAAATTTAAAATGGGAAAATTTTAACGAATTTTTATGTCCGATCATTAGCATAATTTTTGAAAAATCTATAAAAACCAAATTTTTTGGCCTTCAGCGCTTTTAGCAGGAAATTAAAGAACTAATTGGGAAATTTAAGCATTTGAGAAGGAACAGTTAAGCCTAATCTGAGAGGCACAAAAATTATTATTTCCTTTTAAGTTGAACAGTTTCTTCATAACAGAACTTTAATTTTTTTGAGTTTTCGACTGGACAGCCCTTAGCGGTATTTAAAGTGCCGAACTTCATATCCTTAGATTTCTTATTAGCCGCAAAAACAATTTTTGAAATATCTCTAAAAACAAAAAGTTCGATGCGCACTGGCAAAGGAATTACACGAGCAGTTTCTTACAAAACGTTCTAATAATAGGAAGATAGAATGGAATTTTAAAAAGCGTAAAAAATTATTTCTCGACTTCACTTTATTTTATTTATTTTTTGCTAATCGGACCGATAAAAATTTCTGAGGCGATAAGAAGGGGCAGGGGCCCCCTGAATGTTTTAGCGCCTAGGTCCCCAAGAGATCTAAAGTCGCCTCTGGTACCAACACAGACTTTGGCTCAACAGGATATTTACTAGGATTTTTTTTCCGAAGCTGTCAAAGTGGTAGACAAACTTCGTCGTTTTAGCATTACTTGCTTTTCTTCTACAAGAATATTGAAGTGTAAGTATATATTTACTTTTTTTTCTTGAGTTAGCATAAGGCCTACGGGCGCAGAATAGGGGGCCCGGTCCGTGCCTGGTTTTCGAGATGTAAATATCTAAGTTTCTGTTAATTTCTTTCACACGCCTTTACAATAACTGTATTTGTTAATAAAATATAGCAAAGAAAAAAATGAGTGTTATGAGAAATGCTTGACTCGTGGGGCAAAAGATCGAAAAGTTGTGCGAGAGAATCCTAAATTCCTAGGCATTTAAAAACTTTGAAATTGTGTGCAATTAGCGCACATTACAGAACAGCTGGAAATATACGTACCTGCCATATTAAGACATCAAAACAATTTAAGTTAGAAGCACTGCTTTACTACTCAGCACCGCTTTGTGGTACTGTAATGAGTTATCGCACATAAAACTGATATGCCGGGCAGGATGGAGCTTTTGTGGGGTTTGGGGCGAAATTTTACAGCGGATCCCGAAGCAAAACTTTGCTGCAGGCACTAGAAAACAAATCTCATATTTTAATAAAGTCGTTTCGTGAAAAATGTCGTCCATAAAGAGCACACACGAAAACTATCGTAAATACAAAAGGATTTTCTCAAAGAAGTACAGTCGTCCCTCGGTATCCGCAGGACATTGGTACCAGGACCTCCCGCGGATACAAAAAAAAAAAAAAAAAAAAAAAATGCTGATGCTCAAGTTCTTTATACGCGTGTAATAAAATGGCGTAGTATTTGCATATAACCTATGTACATCCTCCCGTATACTTTAAATCATCTCTAGATTATACTTATAATACCTAATACAATGTAAATGCTATGTAAGTAGTTATTATGCTGTATTGTTTAGGGAATAATGACAAGGAAAAAATGTCTGTACATGTTCAGTACAGACTCAACCATCGTAGGCCTAACTAAATAGTATACGTCAGCAACAACGTAACATTTTCTTTCATTCAACACTTACAAATTGCTTTCGTTTAATAACCTGAAAGCGAAACACATAGAATAAACACACAGAATATTTAAATACAAGTACATATAGAACATATAATGCAATTATAAATTGAGATATTCCCTCTTGATAACGCTCGTATGATGATGACGATGATGATTTTTGCAGGGTGCCTACAATGCGATGTAGTGAGGCGATGAAATGTGTGGCACTGTAGGTGAGCGATAAAACTTCAGGCTAACTTAAACCTTCTGGCAGTACGTCAGAAGGATCATCTACGTCGGAAGAACCAGGTTCCGATTGCAGACGTTGACGCTTTGGAGGAAGCTCACTAATACTAATGTCAGGATCTGTAGAGTTAAGGGCTGAGGATCCTCAAGCGTAGAAGGTCGAGGCTTCACAATTGCAGATGTTTTAGTTAGAAACATTGTTATAGGAAGCTATTTCTTCTTTTTCTTTGCATCATCAAACAAATTTTGTAGTGTTTGTAGGCATGTTGTTATCTCTCCGGTAACACGGAGGCTTCGTTCCATCGAAGGATCATATCCTTTAACACTTGCGCCTGTTGAAAAACCTGAAAATTTTTAAAGTGCCCAAATCGATGCCTCTGCCATCAATTCGGACACTTGAAAAATTGTTTTTGAAAGCTTAAAAAGTATTTTTCTATATAAGTTACTTTACTTCACAGGAATCGGCGCGAGGCAAATTCAAGTTTTGCTTTTTGGAAATTTCTTGATTTTTCTTTTTCGAATATTTTTGATCCGCGGTTGGTTAAATCCGCGGATACGGAGGGCCGACTCTTTGATTTAAGCTTGTACAAAACTATGTGGATTGAAAATTCAGAGAGAGAGAGAGAGAGAGAGAGAGAGAGAGAGAGAGAGAGAAAAGAAAGAGTAAATTTACGATTTTCTTTCTGGGGACAGGGAGAACTTGTATTGTGACTCTTATAAAAACTTCTCCTGACCGCCCCGGTGGCGTAGTGTTGTTCTAAGCGATGGATTCGGGTTCGAATCCCAAGAGGCATAGATGTTGTGCTTGTCTTACGACACTGGCTTTCTCCCTTCCCTGGAACCAGTAGTCCTAAATTAGGAACGGACGATTGGCTTATGGCCCCCTGAATTGCTCACGGTGGTCGTTAAACCCCTAATAATTAAAAAAAAAAAAAGCAAAAAAATCTTCCTCACAAAATGATAAAAAACGATACCTACGTAGCGAATATTTTTGTGGAGAAAATAATGATTCCTTTAAAATAAATTCGTTTAAATAGCTTCAACCCATGCATGTTTTAGGGATTAATTTTTAATTAAAAAACCAGTTCAGTATACCTTCGGAACAACATCAACAAAACCAGTTCTGTATACCTCCGGAACAACATGATAAGTTTTGTCGCAATCGAAGCTTTTTACGTAAGTTATGGCACATAAGGGCAATGGAACGGATCTGGCTCCTATGTCCTAACTTTTGACCACATTTTCTCCATTTTCAATAGGGTTCGTGCCCAAGTAGTTCCCTACCACATACTAAAATTTAATCGAAATCGAACATTTTTACGCAAGTTATGACGCATAAGGCCAATGGAATAGATCCCGCTTCTATGTCCTGATCTTTGACCCCATTTTCTCTATTTTCAATAGGGTTCGTCCCCAGGTGGTCCCCCCTACTACATACTAAAATTTCATCGAAATCGAACCATTTTTACGCGAGTTATAGGCCGAACAAGGCTCATGAACAGCGATCGAGTAATCCATTGCCTCGGTGGAGAAATGTTTCCACAAATGTGATATCATCATCTTCTTCTTCTTAGCCTGTTGGCACCCACTGTAGGGTATAGGCCTCCCCCACTCTTTTCCAACTTCCTCGATCCTTAGCCTCAGTCCACCATTTAGCACCTAAAAATTTCTGAAGGTCATCTCACCATCTTGTTCTCTGACGCCCCCTTCGTCTCTTTCCATCTCTCGGTTGCCATTCTGTTCTTAATCGTGTTCATCTTTCAGTCTTCCAATATGTCCAGACAATTTCCACTTTTGATTTTTTTATTTTTTTTATAATATCAATTATTCGTGTTCTTTCTCTTATAAGTTCATTTCTAACTGCATCTAATGTTATCTAATTCGTGTTAATGGCGATAAATTGACTATGGTATTTTTTAAATTCTTTATCCTTAGTAACATAAAGAGACGACATCCTTAGTTTTCATTTTTTTCTCTGCTTTCTGCAATATCTCAAGTCAGAAAAATTTCAAAATATTGCTCTTTTGCGCTGAGTCTTAAAAACAATTAGAAGTCTTCCGAAAATTTCCCTTTAGTCATCAAAACTATTATAGTTTTTTTCAGAGATTCACTTAAAACTTTTCCAAAGTTAAAAAAAGGAAACTTTCTCTAACTGCACAACAAACGCGAAAGCAAAATTTCTGATTTAGTGAGTCCATTTTCAGAAAATTAAGGTGGCCTGAAATTCTCTAAATTGAAAATCTTGCCACTATTTCTAGAAGGTAAAAAACAAAAATTACAAATTAAAATAACTCAGGGAAAAGATATTTTGTGAAATATCAGGTCGTCCCAGAAGTAATGTTGTTTTGCGCAAGCCCAACAGTAGTCATCCCCCTGGTGCCCAGACGATGACGTCGAACACGGTGAGTATAAGAGGGATCACGCGAGCAGACCTTCAAGTCACTTGAGACCGCAAACGGGAGTTCTAGGTGCAGTCGTTGTGTACTAAAACCGCATAGGAAATGGCAGTGTCAGAAGACCACATTAGGCACATTATGCTGTATGAGTTCCACCATCGACATTCAGCGACGGTAGGAACACAAAACATCAATGCCGTATATAGGCTGGGTACACTGGAGGTCAGGAAATGCCAACGCTGGTTCCAGAAATTTCGAAGGGAGGACACCAGCCTCAAGGATACGCAGCGACCCGAACGGCCTGTTGAGCTAGAAAACGACGTGCTGAAAGCTGTTGTTGAGGGAAATCCGCAGGCAACAGTCGAGGAATTGGCCACACTTGTTCATTCAACCCATTCCACTATTCACCGGCATCTGCAGGACCTTGGTTATGTGTCGAAACTGGATAATTGGGTACCCCATGATCTCACTTCACAACAACTGCAACAGCGTGTGGACATTTGCACTTCTTAGCTCTCCCGTGAAAAAAGGGAGTCTTTTTTGCACAGAATTGTCAAGGGCGATGCAAAATGGATTGTTTATCACAACATTAAGTGTAAACGGCAGTGGCTTACCAAAGGGAGTGTGCCAGCAGCAGTGGCGAAACCAGGACGCTTCCCACAAAAGGTTTTGATGTCTGTGTGGTGGGATATGCATGCAAGGCATAATCCATTACGAGCTGCTGCCACCCAACAAAACCATTACAGGGGAAGTCTACTGTCAGCAGCTGCAGCGTCTACGCACTGCTTTGCAGGATAAACGTCCAGCACTCGTGAATCGTAAAGGCGTGCTTCTGCAGCAAGACAACGCAAAACCACACACAGCGAAAATGACCAGTGCAACGTTGCAGGACTTCGGATGGGAAAAACTTCCGCATCCAGCATATTCCCCTGTCATCGCCCCATCCGACTACCACCTCTTTCGCAGCGTGCAAAACCATCTTGCTTGGACTACACTTCGAAATGTGGAGGAGGTACGGCGGACCATTTCTGCCTTTTTTGCATCGAAACCAATGGAATTCTACAAGTCTGGGATTCAAAACCTTGTCGATCGATGGGAGAAGGTTGTAACTACCGGGGACCCTTATTGTATGGATTAAAACATCTGTTCCAGGTACGTTTTTCTTCCTTTTCTTCACACGTTGAAAAAACGACAGTATTTTTGGGATTACCTGATAAGCATGGAAGGTATGGGCTCCCATTGCTTAATTTTCATGAGGGGGCAAACAAAACTTTTAACTGCGAGTAACATATGTAAATATAGCATGCAAATTTCCACTGTGCCTTCTTGTTATCTAGCCGTTTCTCCCGCACCCTCAACACATAAATTTAATTGGAAACCGGAAGACCGAAAAACTACGTAAAACAATGATGGTTAAATGAAATTTGGCAGCATGTTAGGCCAATAACATTTCTTTGTCGTTCTTTTGATCCTTTTGACCACCTGGGTCACATGCGCCACGAAACCGCAGTAATCATTCAACTGGTCATAAAAAATAAAAAAATATCATCAAGACAAATTTCAGGGGAAATTTTCGAAAGATCTCTGTCCTGCAGTGAACAGCTGTTGCAGAGGATAGTATATTTTTCATTTCTTCGCCTTTCATACTGTACGTTTGTACTGTTGTCCAACATGCAATGGGAAATTTCGCTTATACTTTTTGTTGCAAATTTCCACTTTTTTCTACTGGGAATTCCCAACATTATCCCCATTTTTACTGCATACACCCACACATCTAGAAGTTCTACAAAAGAATCAGGAATAAGAAATAGTGTTATCTCAAAAATATCTCTGATAGTATCTTTCAAGAACAGAAAAAGCATGGTCCTATTTCCAGGGGACGGACAATGCCCCTTCTTAAATCCCTTTGTGGACGCCCATGGTGGAAGGTATTAATAAGGAGATCTTCAAATTTATACAAATAACATCGCAAATTTAATGCTGGGAATTGTGAACGTCATATATACACTGCCGGACAATTGCTAAGGACGGATGACAATAGCAACGATAGCAACCATAAAATGGAAGGCAGGAAAATGTGGAAATTAGCATAAGTGCGGGATACAGTAAGACGTGTTGTGCATATGCAAATTTTGGATTGCCGAACTTGTTCGTGACGTCATAGCGCTGATAAGAGATATAAAGGATTTGACGCGTATTGACTGTTGTTGTTCAAACGCAAAGTTGAAAGGGAAAGAATCAATTGACGAACTTGCAATTTTCAGTATGTCTTTCCGACATCACCTAGATGATTTTACGCGTGGCCGTATTATTGGCAAGATTGAAGAAGGGCGAAAAATAACAGATGTTGCCAGGGAGTTCGACGTCAGCTACAGTGTTGTTTCAAGGCTTTGGAAATCATTTCAAACAAATGGAGAGTGTAGCAAACGTCACGGGGGAGGTCGTGTTCGCAGTACGACACCTGCAGAAGATCGGTACATAGTGCTATCAACAAAAAAACACCGGCGCAGCACAGCTAGTGAGGTAGCAAATCAGTTTATGGCTGCTACTGGCAAGCGGATCTCCCGAAAAACTGTCGCCAGACGTTTGCATGAAGGAGTACTATACACCCGCCGTCCTGTTGTGTGCATCCCATTGTCCAGACGTCACCGTACCGCCCGTTTGCAATGGTGCCATCAACATCGCAATTGGACTGATAACGACTGGTCTGCTGTCCTCTTCTCAGATGAGAGTAGATACAGTCTATCGTCTGATTGTCAACGACAACTGATCTGGCGTGATAGTGGTACTGCATATTGTCCAGCAAACATACAGGAAAGGGACCGATATCCGACATGTAGTGTCATGGTATGGGCTGGCGTCATGATCAATGGCCGTACGTCCCTCTATGTGCTTCCAACTGGGACTATGACTGGCCAACGATACATTAATGATGTTCTGCTACCTCATGTTCGCATGTTCCGTTGTGCTGTCGGTGATAGATTCATTTTCATGGACGACAACGCAACATGTCATCGAACAGTCGCTGTCCAGGAGTGTCTTGAGAGCGAGGATATTCAACGCCTTGTATGGCCAGCACGTTCTCCAGATCTGAATCCCATTGAAAATGTGTGGGATGCTTTGGGGAGGAGTCTTGCTGGTCGCCAATACCCTCCAATAAACAAGGACACCCTCATCCGTGCAATGACAGAGGAATGGGATAAATTATCCCAACAGCTTTTTGATAATGTTGTGCAAAGCATGACACGACGTGTGGAATCTTGCATCGCCCTCCATGGTGGCCATATCCCGTATTGACATCTTACGCCGGAACGCCTGCGGACGGTAATTGCATTTTTTCACGTTTACGTATTCTGCACAAAATGGCCTGTTTGTCCCTTGAACACGTTCCAAAGCCTTCTGGATTTCAGAGCACAATAAATTGTCTTTCTTGTAATGTCCTGGCATTCTGACATTATTTTATTTCACTTGGCATCCAACCACACTCACTTTTTTATGCGCTATTTAGCCGTTTATGATCCGTCCTTAGCAATTGTCCAGCAGTGTATTATTTTTCAACTTTGCGAAAAAATATTTCACAAAAGGTATTTATTTTCCCCAGCAGTATACCGTAGAGCAATATTTTTTCAGTTTTCAACTGAAATTGCACTGTAATGGCATTTTTGGTATTAAGAGATAATATCGGAAATGACGTGATCATTATAATTATGTAGGTGTTAAAATTACACAAGTTAGTAAAATCATGCAATGCATTAATTATGATACGCTTCCCAACATACCAGAAATCATTGCGGAAGTTATTACTCAAGTTATGAGGATAATGGCTGTGGAATAAATCTCGCTCCTGTGTCGTGGCCTTTGACCCCATTGCGATGATATTAAACAGAATTGGTTCAGTACACCTCCGGAACAACATACTAAAGTTTTGTCGCAATAGAAGAATTTTTCATCAAGTTATGAGGATAATGGCTGTGGAATGAATCTCGCTCCTGTGCCCCGACCTTTGATCCCATTGTGATGATATTAAATAGAATGGGTCCAGCATACCTCCGGAACAACATACTAAGGTTTTGTCGCAATAGAAGCATTTTCAGTCAAGTTATGAGGATAATGGCTGTGGAATAAATCTCGCTACTGTACATTTATCTTTGACCCCATTTAGATGATATTAAACAGAACCAGTTCAGCACATCTCCGGAACAACATGATAAAGTTTTGTCGCAATCGAAACATTTTTACATAAGTTATAAAGCATAAGGACGATGGAATGGATCCCGCTCTTATGTCCTGACCTTTGACCCTATTTCGCCCATTTTCACTAGGGTTTGTCTCCAGGTGATCTTACGACATACTAAAATTTCATCGAAATTGAACCACTTTACGCAAGTTATGACGCATAAAGGCAATAGAATGGATCCGGCTCCTGTGTCCTGACCTTTGACCCCATTTAGCCCATTTTCAATAAGGTTCGTCCCCAGGTAGTTCACTACCACATATTAAACTTTCATCGAAATTGAACCATTTTTTCGCGAGTTATCGTGCGGACAGACAGACAGACGGACAAAGCTGGAGCATATATGCTTCTTCAACCTACGGTTGGAAACGTAAACCAGAAGGTAGAGATGCAATGGAATTAAGAAATAGAATTGCACACGGAAGAAAAGCTGTTAAACGCCTGAGTGGCATCTGGTGGAGTGATGAAATAACCAAGAAGAAGAAATGGGGTATTTATAATAGTGTTGTTAAGAGCATCTTACTATATGGGGTTGAGGCCTGGGGATTAACAGAAGCGGATAGAAAGAAAATGACAGCTGTAGAGATGGATGCTTTAAGAAGATCATCTAGTGTGTCTAGAAGACAGAAAATAACGAACGAAAGGATTAAAGAATTGATGGAAGTGAAAGAAACAATTTTAGAAGACGTACAGAAGAGAATATTACGTTGGTTTGGTCATGTTAAAAGAATGACAAATGAAAGACTGCCCAAAATTGCCACGGAATTTAAATCAAACAAACGAAAAAATAGAGGCCGACTTAGAAGAACATGGTCTAATGGAATAAAAAGAGCACTTAATCAAAATGACCTGATGGAGGACTGGTGCATGCTTAGATAGAGAAAGATGGAAATAATACGTAGCCTATATGTAGTATCAGAGGTGCATCATACAGATTATTTTACAGTTGATAGAGAAAAATCTCAAATAATAAAAAATTTAGGCCTAATATTGGGTGTGTGCAAAAGTTCTACCCGTTTTTGTAATAGATGCATATTGCGATCGGAGTAGTTACGTCACAGATGACGCTGCGATGCCGAATTTTCGGCCAATAAAGAATGGAGCAGTAGAGCATATAGAGGCACTAGGTTTGTCCGAGTAAGTCATTCGTAACGTATATCACGGACGGTATAACATGGCATGCGATAAGGAGCATATTAGACATTGTTTACTGTACGAGTTCGATAATGGCAGTACTGCAGCCGCGGCTTGCCGCAGCATCTATCAAGTGTATGGGCATGATGCAGTTGATTATAGCACATGTTGCCGTTGGTTTCGGAAATTCCGGGGCGGAGACCGAAGCTGTAAAGATCAACCACGTCCTGGAAGTCCATCCGTGGTTTCTGACGAGGATGTGGACTAAGCCATAACAAATGACCCACAGCCAACCGTTTAGGAATTAGCGGAGACGTCGGTACACAGAACAGCAGTTGAAAGACGGATGCATGTGCTTGGGTTCATCGCCAAGTTCGATAACTGGGATCCGCACCAGCTTTCTGCAAAGCAACGAGAGGGGAGAATCCGTACCTGTGTTTCTTTGCTTTCTTGTCACAGAAATGAACCGTTTTTGGAACGAATTGTAACGGGTGATGAGAAATGGATGCTGAACCGTATTGTGAAGCGTCGACGGACTGTGTGCCAAGGTGCGGAAACTGCTCCATCGACCTCAAAAGGAGGACTGCATCCCAAAAAAGGTTTTGTTGAATGTTTGGTGGGATGTCCAGGGAATAATCCACTGGGAGGTGTTGGCACTTAACCGAACGGTAAATGCTGATCTTTACTGCCAACAGTTGGGCAGATTGCGAGAACAACAGACATCGAAGCGGCCAGCACTTGTCAATCGCAAAGAGCTGATCCTTCATCATAATAACGCCAGACCTCATGCTGCTTTAATCACTCGGCAAAAATTACTGGACTTTGGTTAGGAGGCGTTACCTCGCCTGGCGTATTCGCCTGGCGTATTCCCCTGACCTGGCACCTACGGACTACCACCTTTTTCGGTCGCTACAGAACGCCGTCGCTCTCCAAACCTTCGATGATGTGGACGATGTGTAAACGGCACTACATGACTTTTTGACTCTAAAACACAGGAGATTTTCCGGCGTGGGATTCACCTACACATAGACAGATGGCAAGAGGTCATACAGAATGATGGCAATTATGTGAAATCCTAGGTACGTTATTTGTTGTGTTCTCCTTCTTTCTTTGTAGCCTACAAAAACGGGTTGAACTTATGCACACACCCAATAGTATAAAATTCAGGAGGTGGCTTTAAGACAGAGAAAAATCAGTAGATTTGGGAAATCTGTCAGTAGACAAGAGTCAAAATCAGTAGAATGGCAACACTGCCTGGAACACAGTCAAACCTTTAAAAACAAATCTAACATACTGTTCTTATTTCAACAAATGCTACTTTTTCCCCCGCCACCATTTGTTTAAGTGTTTTTAAGGCACTTCTTTCTGTTCATTGAAATAGTGATCGTAAATTAATAACACGACTATGTATTGAGTTTTATTGATTGCATACAACAAGGCGTTTTTTCAGGTCAATCAACATGCAATACACTCATGCAGACGCGCAAATATATTTTTATTTGCTTGGGAAATCTCGTTTCTGATGCACCACAGGGTTTCGAGACACTAACAAATCTGTTAAGGAGCTCTCCTCGGTCGTAAGTGATCTAAAAGCACTTCACCGGCGCACATCGACATGACAGCTGGTTCTATTTCTTCCTTTCTTCAGTGCATAACTTACTTTTCTTGCTTCCTTTCCTGGTTGAGATATCTGACGGTGTGAGTCTGAAAGCGATAAGTAGTGAAGACAAAAAAAAAAAAGCGAAACATGTTCAGATAAAGATGTCAGTTTCGTTAGTAGCTTGTTTTATTTTCGTCAGAGATTTTTTCCAAAGGACGAATGATATTATGCCAGAAGGGGCAGTTGTAGCTGGACACAACACTTTCGAAGCACAGCTGTGGGGAACTTTTCAAACGAGGTATTTAAAAAAAAAAAAAGGTATCAGTATATATATAATATCAAGGGGTTGGTACTTACTAAACTTTTATCTCCATCCACTTCAAGAAAGCATGGTATAATCCAACGTCGTTTGTTCAACACTATTAATCAATCAATAATATATCACGCTCTTTTACAACGCTAATAACAATATAAATCCACAAACGTAATACTGTAATCAAAGATTCAACATCTTCACACCAAGCAACTACGTCGCAAAACATATATATCCTCTTTCTGGTTCTTATCACATACATACATCACTTACGTACTGACCTCAGGCATGTTGCCAAACCTCATTCATGTGAGAGAGAAGATATCACGTTAAGTTTGGAAATGGCAAAAGAGAACAAACTCAATTTTACATAGGAAAAGGAACTAAAAATGAAAGTTAAATTAGATTATACGTCACACCATCTCCTATGTGGTCTTCTTCTGGGCCTTTTTCTGCTCTTTGGTATCCAATTTAAAATTTCAGTTCATTGATGGTTCGTTCTTCTGGCAACATGTGCAGCCCACTGCCATTTCAGGGATTTTACTCTGATCATGATGTCTTCCACTCTTGTCATTTTCCTCATCCACGAGTTCCTCTTCTTATCTCTCCTGGTTACACCAAGCATGCAATTCTCCATGCTTGTTTGAGTTGTCTGCAGCCTTTGTATGTCTCTTTTAGTTAAGGTCCATGTCTCTGCACCATACGTAAGCACTGGAAGGATGCATTGATAAAACACTTTTCTTTTAAGACATAATGGCATATTGCTCTTGAAAATTATGCTGTTTCTTCCAAAAGCTCTCCAACCAAGTTTAATACGCTGATTAATTTCTTCATCAATGCGACCCTCGATATTTTTCTCAATTCTTCTCAGCTTCTTGGTACAATAACCTTCACTTTTTATTTAACCGCTGATCCTATAATCTTAAAACATATTAGGGGCTCCCAAGTGCTGTATAGTGGATCACTTACAGCCAACCTTTACTAATCACTCTGTTTTAAACTTACTTAATGCATACTTAGTTTTACAGACACAGTACTGTGTTTTGCTTAGTTCTGTTTAACCGCAAACTATCTGGCATTCGTACTAGGTTGTTTTTTCGTCACTGTATTATGTTATCTTCATTCTATAACATTCGAACTCTGATTGCGACTTAGAAAGCACTGACATTGGGCATTTGGTGATTCCGGCTCTTATCGTCATCAGAAAAGTCGCTCCGAATATGGATCGGTGCTTTCCTGAAGAAGACGGTGTCCATACATTTGATTATTGGATTTCTTGATGGTGGGTTTTATTCTCTAGTACCGAGTTTGGGGGGTTGCACAGGTTTAGTTCAGGTCTTTGAATTTATTTAATGGAAATGGGTAACGGAAGCAATTTTGTCGCGTGTCAGGCAAGGAACCTGCCTACTTCGTATCTAATTGGGCGCCCTAAGTTGACCAGTTGCATGGTGGTCTCAAATACACGTCACTGACGCTTGATTGACACCCAGCTGCGAAGCATTTTATGTCTGTACCTACGGAAAGCAGCAGTTTTGATGCTATGCATCTTTCCCGTAAAGTAAATCCCATGCAAAAAATTCCGATGTAACGAAAATGGGTAACAGAAGTGGTCAAAACCATTGTTGAAATCTGATTTTTGAATGCTGTTCCATGATGTGACGCAACAATAGTTAATTTAATTGTTATTCAACAATGTATTAATTACTAAACTATCGACGAACATTATTTCATTATTTTTTCGTATTATTTTTTTATACATTATTTTTCCGTATGGCCTCACGGAAAGGAGACTCTTCCACTTTTCCTGGATAAGATTAATGATATTCACGCCGCAATCAACTTCACCATGGAGCTCGAGCACAATAATGCCTTGCCTTCTCTGGATGTTTTACTAAGCAAATTGGCTGGAAACCACCTTCGTACACAAGTCTATTGTAAACCCACATCCGTCCCCAACCTGACGCTCCCCAGCTCATTCTGCCCCGCTGATTACAAGACAGCTTTCTTCCGTCCTCGAATCAGAAGAACTTTTTCCGTCTTCTCTGATGTTCCTTCGACAGTGCGAATTAAAAAATGTTGTCGAATTGGCCACTGAGGCAGGATACACCGCGAATCTGGTACATAGCTATATCGAAAAAAGCAGAACCAGTCGTGTCAATCTCTCTATGCCGCAACTACGCTACTTGGTCTCAATTCCCTTCATATCAAAAGTCTCCTATCAAGAACGCACTCAAGAAGATGAACCTCGGTGTCGGCATAAGGTCTTAGATATCTTTACATGCCATGCTTAAGAGAAATACTGACAAGCCCCTATTTGCAACGAGGCAGGTGTTTATGCCATTCCTCTACAATATCCGGACGGCTCCAAGCGATACTACATTAGAATGACCTAGCGTTCATTTAGAATTAGAGTCAACGAACATGAAAGGAACACAAAAAACGGTAAAGTAACCACAGCCCTACCCAGAGAAGTCAAGTTCAGGTCCGCTACTTCTATGTGAGATGACATAAAAAAATTAGCTTCCTGCTCCACCCCTAAATCTACTGCCATTCGCGAAACTTTGGAGATCATTAGCAACAGTGAGTCCTGCAATGATAGCGTCTCGCTGGAGTTGCCACAAATTTGGAACCAGTTCTTCAAATAGGGAATGCCTTTGTTTTGCTACCAGGATTCCGTGTGCTAAACGAACTGACGCCGCGTGTCTTTGAATGAATACTTACATCCGCATCTGTTCGTTTACTGTCAAATCAAGTCACCACGTTCAAATTGTTGAGCGTTCTATTATTCAGTTCGCAGTTTGTTGTCTACCTTCCTTGAGAAAGCCCACTTAGTTGATGTGCGAAAGCTTGGAAACTTTGATTTCTATTCTACTCCAAAAAATTCGGATCACTAGTACAGTTCTACTGTTTTGATTATTTCATCCCGTTTTACATAAACGTAACCATATCTCATTACAATCTACGTAAATTACGAGAACCTGATGCTAAATGTGATAAAAGCCATTCCAAAAATGCATTTTTGATGCTATGAAAACGGTTAGTCGTAGCGAAATTTGGCTTCCCCTTGGCCCTACCCCTAAGTGAAGCTTCACTTAGGGGGTAGGGCCAAGAGGAAGCCAAATTTTGGAGCTCCCGTCTATTGACGAGAGCTCCAATATGATGAAAAACACGATGGTGTGTAACCTGTAGATATCCTAGACCAAAAGTTACGAATCCCCTGACTAACACACTTGCGATTCAGCTTTTCTTTCTATCTTGAGGCCAGATTTTATCTTGCGCATGCGCAGATGGACTTTCGTAGCTACATCACATTACATCGGTGTCAGAGTTGTTTCTTACATTCGTCTAAATATGAATAATCTATACATAGTATAAAATAAAGTCCCCAGTATGCGTCTGTCTGTTTGTTGTGGCTAATCTCGAGAATAGCTGGACGGATTTTGATGCGGTTTTCACCATTCCGTAGAGCATTTGTCGAGGAAGGTTTAGGTGTATGAAATATTAATCTATGACAAAAGGGAGCCGAGCAGTAAAGATTTTAGTGACCAGTCAAAGAAAAAAACGCCGTTCGCATTCTTTCGTGGCTTCCACTGCCTAAACAATGAAGCGCGGCACCGGTTTACGAAACGTTTTTGCTCATTGGGAAAAAAACCCCGCGAGGCGCATGCGTGGCGGCCAGTCTGACAACATGTAAGGTCTCAGACTAAATGCGTAGTTATATCAGACGCTGAAAGAATTGGTTTATCTGCGCTGACAAAGACTTAATGCGTAGTCACATCGGACGCTGAAAGAGAATTGGTTTATCGGCGCTCGCACAGACTAAATGCGTTGTTGTTTTCGTCCACACGTATGTATCTCTTTGAGTAGCTCTTTAATAAAAATTTAAATATTGTATTAACATTATGCCGAGAAGAAAATCGAATATAGGTCGTAGTACATCAGACGCTAAAATAATTTGTTTATCCCGTTATAATGAAACTTTCCAAGAAACAGAATCTCGGTTGGCAAATGACAGACAAAGAATGGCTTTACAAAGAGAAAGACAGTCGCCTGTTGATCTTCTCTCTTTAGATTCGCCGTAAATTCTAAATTTCTACCGTGTGAAGCCGGGCCGGGTAGCTAGTGTATAATAATAATAATAATAATAATAAATATTGTTTCTGAGAAACTAAATAGTCGAAACACTGACTTATTGCCGCCGCCATAGTAGTAAATATATATGGCTCACATATCTTCTTTAATTGGTTTTACGAAAATAACATTCATTAATCCACCTACCTAAATATCGCTCAATGTCGGGAATTAGTAAACCTTATTTTTTGTCGCTATGATTTAATTCCACTTAGTATGTACAGGACTGTAGCTCGGTGGGATCGTGAGTCATGCGAATAAATGCAATGTATTGTACGTAAATGAACGCATTCCGCACCTGTGGTCCAGTGGTTGAAGCGCTGGCTTTTGATCATTCGTTCGAAGTGGATTGGAATCCCAGTGAGGCATGTACACTGTTAAAAATTTTGTGGTAGGTTGTACCAAAGCATGGTGCTACACCAACTGCACCACTTTCTGAGAAAAAATACATCATTGTGTGTTGCAAACAAAACCCAACAAGGTAGTACAACTTCCTATCATAATGTGGTGTAACCTTGTACCATAACGTGATAGAAAGATGTACCATGTTTTTGGGTTTTGTTTGCACCACAAAGTGGTGTATCTTTTCTTAGAAAGTGGTGCAGTTGGTGTAGCACCGCATTTTGGTGCTACCTACCACAAAAGTTTTAACAGTGTACTGTAAGAAATTAGCGGTATGAATCGACGGGCAATTTCTGAAAATAACGGGCAGCAAAGTTGCCGGCTGTCCGTCTTTCAACGAAATTTCCGGTTTTGAAAGTACCCCATTTTTTTAACTTTCACAAATATTCCGTAGTTAGTAATCCCGTTTATTTTAGAAAAGTCTGTTTCAAGTTCTTCCGTATTTATACAGAAATTTCGCAAAATCGGAAATTTTCAGCCCGTACACCAAAGAGTCCTTTCCCGCCAGTAGCGAGGATCAAACCGAGGTCTATTGGTTTGGGTCGACACAAGCCGCGCTCTTAGCTATTGAGCCAGAAAGTCTTAGGAATCGAATGCACGTTCAAGGTAAAACTAGTTGCGTGGTGACGAATTTCTCTCTTTTTTTTTTTTTTTTTCTTCATCAATGCGAGTGATTTAGCCATTTTACTTTTTGTTGGAGCTTGTTATTTTTTTGAATACATTTGTAATAATTAAATTTTTTCTGTAGCCTCGAGGACTTATCACAAATTAAGTATTTTATTTTCAACGTGATATTTCGAAGCAACAGAATACTTTGGAACTCGAGATAGTTTTTTTAAACTGACAATAACTTTCAATTATCTTTAAGAAAAGGTTAAATGTGCTGTTTTATAGTATTGTTTTATAAAACGCCCAAATATAAAATTTACTTTTGATAGCTATAAAAGCATTCTAAGGCTTCCACAGACTGTTACATAGGCATCATACAATATCACCTGTACAATAATCTAAGTACCCGGTTTCTTACAGTAACACAAATATACAGTAGCTTGCGAACAAAATGGAGGAGAGCTGGAGGAATATTCGGTGCCACAATAAGCAAAATTCATGGGATATGCTATTCACAATATCCGATCTCCCTCTACAACTTCAAAATCAGTTCCTTTGACAGACGATTGAAATTTAGCAGTTAATCAAACCTAAAGTATTCCCACAAATCTGTCCTATTACCGGAATGTTTTCGTCACATGGATAGGGAAGAAGTGAGAACGCAGTTTTTTCGGTAATACGGGAAAGGAATTGCGAAAAGGTTTCTCAAAATTCAGAATTTTCCGTTAAAACATCTTAAAAGTGACAATTTACCGTCAGTATAAGAAAGGAATTGCGAAAAGGGTTCTGAAAATTCATAATTTTCCTGGAGTACGCAAAATCCGTGAAATTCAGGTTTCTTTCGGTCATTTCATGGAAAAGGTTGTATCAGAAATATGCTTCGTTAATTCACGAAAGAAATCACGGAAAATGGCTCGGGAATTTCAATTTTTTTTACAGTGTAGATGATACGACTTCTTATAGAGTATAGACCATCAAGTTGCTCACGGTGATCGTTGAACCTTCAGCGATCGTGAGATATGTGACGCACCTGCACCGCAGGACGCATATGAGATAAAGGCAGATAGCAGTGAGAGCACATGCCGGTGTAATATAGTGAATAGCACCCGGAGCTCCGGAGCCGCAAGTTGGGGGGTTCGAATCCCACCCCTGCCATGAAAAATTATGGGGAAATTTACTTCGTCATACTTAGTTTTGTGATTTCCAATTAAATTTATTTGTTGCGAGTGTGTTAAAATCGGTTAGGTAACAAGAAAGGCACAGTGAAAATCTGCATATGGTGCTTGTATTTGACCCCGGGAGATCGGTACCTGGCAAATTGGTACCCGGAAAACTTGTACCCACGCAGTTCCCCCTCCTGTTCAGTTTTAATGTCTGAATTTCAGGCTTTAGCATCATCTGCACCCCATCTAAGTATTCCGATAGACCCCCCCCCCTTCAAATTCATAAATTATTTCGTAAATTGAAGCAATCACGGCATTCGCCTAAAATCGAATTTTAGAAAACTCATACCCGGGAGATTGGTACCAATATTCCCTCTTAGGGGCCATGGGCAATGCGCGCCTAACCCAATGAGCTGGGTAGGCATCAAAACCACTTGGGAAAAAAATATTTTCTCACCTTCTCTTACTAATGCAGTAGCAGTTGGAACCTGGATTTGAACCCTTATTTTTTCTAGTTACCCCATTTTATCACCGTTCTTTCCGCAATTGATTTTAAATAAAAAAATACTAAAAACATTTCATTAAGTAAAATTTTTATTTTATAAAAAAGTGAGGAGTTCAAACTTACTTCTGGAATAAAAACACTGGAAATTAGGAAAAGCATGTTTACGCATAATACACAGTTTCTTTGCATATCAAAATACCAAAGAGAATAAGAAACAAAAACTGCGGCACAAAAACGAATTTGAACGCAAACACAATGCGTCTTTCATGTTCGAAGAGATCTGCCTTATTATCTGACAAAATTTGGAGCAAAACCCTTTTACCAGCGGCTTACAAATTAACTGACTGGAATGCCTTTCCCCCGCCAACTAGCATGGACGCATTAGTTAGTACCCTTCTGTTGCTGCGACGTTAGGGGCACGGTCGCCGCCAAGGAGATTCGCCTACTCTTGTCGGACAGAAATCATAATAAAAGAAATACAGTAGATGTAGGGAAGAGTGGGGTAAAACGTTACAAGTGCTTTAATTAACGTTGCAAGTTTAAGTTTTATAACTGCTTTAACATATCTAAAACATTTCCCCAAAGAGCGCTAACTGTAGGCAAAGTTAGAAAAATATCTTTAACGGTAGAGAACGTTTATTTTCAAAATACTGGTTTTTGCCTTATACTGAAAATTCCATATCCACCTTACTTTTTGGATTTTTGCATTTTTATTTATATTTTGAGCATTTTTTGTGTATTATTTTAGTAAAAAGATTTCTTTTATATGATTTTATTCGAAATTAGAGTGACCTAAGAACGGAAAGTGACCTAACGGAACAGAAACTGCAGTCTACGTGGCTGCAGAGAAAATTTGTCCACAACTTTCTGTATGAATTGTTCTAACTTACTATTCACTTTTTTTCTATGAACACTTAGCATGCAGAGTCCTGAGAGTATCTGATCAGTCATTGTTGATCTTACCTAAGTCTTAACTCTGCGTAAAGTACTGATCGATCTTTCCACTGTACAGGTTGTAGCAGGAAACGTCAGACCCATTTGCAAACCTTTATACACTATACGGAAGAACTTGACATGGTTTAATAAATCAACGAAATGAAGTGTTTTCGTATTATGTTATATTTCCTGTTTTCCTATCAATTCTATCTGTTATTGGAGGAGAAATTTTTCACATTTCAAACCAGGTTTCCCCTTCAGACAAAATGTTTTCCAAACGATCGCCGTAAAAACTTTCAACGCTTTAATTTTTCTAATAAAGTCTGCGTGACCGATTTTTTTCACTGTTGTTGGGTGAAGCGCAAATAGATCGTAGCCAACTTCGTTGTCTTCCGAGTTCTGTTAAAGATGCAATAAATCCGTCCAGTTTTTTTTGCAAAAACGGAAAAACGGGAAAGTCCACGGGACGATTTCAGAACCCACAGATTTCAAATACTCGTTCTCCACCGAACGCTGCAGGGTACAGGGGTGCATAAGGGCGACCCCGGAAAAAAATTCCGGGGCTTCCATACCATCGCACCACCTAGATACGCCCTGGAAGTACCCACTCGTATATTAGGGTTATGCAAAAGTTTCCACGGCCCCCGCTAGCGGGCGATGTAGGGGTCTAACCGGCCGACGACCCGTGCTGTCAGTTCGTACATGAAACCAAGCATGGCAGTCGATAAAGTTCATTTGCGGCACTGTTTGTTATTCATGCTTAATTTAAGAAAAAGTGCGAGTGAAGCATACGGTTCAATATGTCAGGCGTATGGCGGAACGATTATGGCTGAGCGGACACGTGGAGAATGGTTTGCCAAGTTTAAGAAAGGTGATCTAAGCTTGGAACACAAGCCACGTGCAGGTAGACCGCAGGAACTCGCAGACAAGGAGCTGGAATCGCTGTTGCAAGAGGATGCCACACAATCGACCACGCAACTGGCGAAACATTTGAAAGTGGCTCAATCGACGGTGGTACGGCGTCTACAGACCTTGGGGAAGATCCAGAAGATTGGTAAGTGGGTTCCGCATACTTTGACGGAGCGTAATATTGGTCAACGATTGGACATCTGCATGTCGTTGCTGAAGAAGTTTCAAGAGAAGAATTCTTTTGAAAGGTTGTCACCGGGGATGAAAAATGTGTCTATTGTGACAACCCCGTACGCAAGCGATCCTGGGTCGACCCAGGCCAGCCATCAACATCCACTGCAAAACAAGATATCCACGGGAAAAAGGTTCTGCTGTGTGCGTGGTGGGATATGCATGGAATGCAGTACTCCGAACTGTTGAAACCGGGTAAAACAATCACTGCACAACGATATAGCGATCAGTTGATGAAACTGAAACCCGCAATCGAGAAAAAATGCCCATGGACAGGTAAAGGACGCCGCCCAGTCAGTCATCCTGTTACACTATAATGTCAGACCACATGTCGGTGCCACCACGAAATCAACCCTTGAACAGTTACACTAGGAGATTTTACCGCACTCGGCTTACTCCCCGAACATTGCACCCTCAGACTTTCATCTGTTTCACTCTATGCAACATGCCCTAGCCCAGAGGTTCCCAATTTGTGCATCGTGACGCCCCAGGGCGTCGCGACTATAAGGAAAAACTAAAATTTATAATTCATAGAGAAACGCAACATGCAAATTTTCAAGACGTGTACATATTTTAAAGAATGAATTGTAAGAAAGAATGTTAAAAAAAGAAAAAGAAAACATATCATTTTTCTTGTTGTGAAAGCGCTCCTTTCATCTGAGTTCTGGATTGTAATGTTCTTTGAAAACTTGGCGTGACGTCGTGCGGATCTCGCTCCCTCTGCAGTCTGAAAATGGACTGGTCAAACGATAACGTTCTGCCGCCGCATTGTTGGGCGCTTAATTAACTACACAGTCTTCATTCGATACATACAGTACGTAGCATGTATAAACATTTGTTAGAATTGAGCTGCTCTGTTTTAATAAGTGTGAACGTAGTTATTTTCATATGAGTGTGTGTTGATTTATGATAATGGAGAAGTTTTTAAATAAGAAACGTGGTGTAGAAGAAGTTGCAAGTAGTTCTAAACAGGCGAGAAGGAACAAATCCATAAATTATAATTACACGTACTTGGATTTCGGTTTCACGTGCACTGTTGTTAAGAACTGAGAACGTCCTCAGTGTGTAATCTGTATGTAATCTGCCTGAATACAAGCTAAAAGATGACTATTTTCTTGATTATTTTCTTTTAAAAAAATACCACAAACTCGAATTTGGGCAATTTTTTCTTAATTTTAGGTACAGGGGCGTCGCACAGAAAATGTGCCATGTTAAGGGCGGCGCGGTCTCAAAAAGTTGGGGAACCCCTGCCCTAGCACAACAGCGGTTCACCACAGTTCCAGAGGTGGAAAATTTCGTCACTGCGTTCTTCAGCTCAAAACCCGAGTCCTTCTATCACAGGGGCATTCATTTGTTGCCTGAAAAATGGCAAACGATCATTGATGCTAACCGCCAATATTTCATTGAATAAATGTGTACTGGTTTTCCGATTGTTCCTGTCTCTTTTCTTCTTAAAACGGCGGAAACTTTTGCATACCCCTAATAAAAAATTCTGGCGGCGCCCCTGGTTAGGGAGACATATACAAATTGCATTACCAGAAGATTATTCCTCTTTGATGATTGTCGTTGTGCATAGCTGTTCTTTTGATGGAAAACTATATTTTCTTCCACCACTAGGAAAACACACCATGAAAACCTCCTACACCTTATCATATAAGGCATTGTATTTGCTATTCGTAGTTACAATTTCTGTTTGCCCTCTCGTGAAAACTAAGCTTGATTTTAAAGTTAAAAAATTAAAAAGTGGGCCGTCGTAAACTGGGTGGGCAAGAAAAATGTCACATCCCTTTACAACGTCCCTGCGTAACACATGGCTTTAAAAGACAATACTACGACAAATAGCTTTGAATAAAAACAAGTGGACACTCCATAAATTGGGACTCAGTAAGAATAATCGCCCACCAGTCAAACTTAGTAAAGAGGAAACTAGAAGAAGGGATCAAAATAGCAAGAAGAAGTATCACAATTAAAGATAATTGCGGTTGGACACTTCCAACTGAGTGGCAGCAACTACTCCAGTGACGTAGTCTTGATGACGAACTAGGCTTTTGTTCGAAAATTTGTCCACCAACTTTTTTGAATAATAACCTCTACAAGTCCCGTAAAAAAGTTAATTCCACAGTACACTATGAATAGAGGCGCCATAAATTCATTTACAACTAGGATTAAAAACATTTTGTTGTCGGAGAAACAAGTGCTTGTTTACTCGGGATTCCGCAAGCTGGCAGTAATGGCGGTGTCACTGCGATTTAATTCATTTTGTTTCCGACGAACCAAATGCTAATGGATGATAAATCGTCCCGTCATCTGTAGAGATTACCGTTGCTATTGTCTTTGATCTGATTGTCTCATCACACAAGCCATGACAGGACAACTTCCGACACAACCGCCCACAGGAACAGGTCCACCTAATCACTAATGCAAAGGAGAATAGAACACGTTGGAGGTCGATCTTATCGGGATGCAAAGGACTGTGTGGTGTGAACATCATCCTCACAGACATCGTCGAGTCACTTCGCTATGTTTACGCAAACAAAATACGCCAAGGGGCGTATTGAAAGAGGAGTTGTTAATGTCCCTTGTCAGAAGAATGAATATGGCGTCGAAGTGACTCAAGGCGCACTCAATAATGGCCAGGGTGTTGACGTGTAGGGTCGCCTGCGTGTTGATAGCTGCATTTGCATATCGTACCACCTGCTGAATGAGCGAGAAAAGATAAAGTAGAGAAAGACACGTTGTGGCTGGAAGGGTTTTCGTATCTATTTTGCACGTAGTCTTGCGAAAAAGATGTTCTAAAAAAAGAAGACCACTGACCCTTACAGAGTAGTCGAAAAATGATTGGTATCAGAACTGGTTATGGGCTGCTGAATTCTAGCATGAAACATGCCAGATTTTCCGTAGTTATAAAATATGATATAACCGCATTTTTCTTTGAGTTTCTAGACTGTAAAAAAAAATCCTGATATTTAGAAGCCATTTTCCGTAATTCCCTCCCAAATTAACAGAGCATATTCCTGATACAACCTTTTCCGTGAAACAACGGGAAAAAAACCCGAATTTCAGGGATTTTTTCTACGCCAGGAAAATTCTAAATTCTCAAACTTTTCCGCAATTCCTTTCATATCTTAACGGAAATTTGCCGTTTTTAAGAGGTGTTAACGGAAAATCCTGAGTTTTCAGAAATTCTTCCGCAGTTCCTTTCATACATTAACGGAAACATTCTGTTCTAACTTTTTCCGTCTCCATACGGCAGAAAATTTCCGGTAGCAGGAGAGATTCGCGGGAATACATCAGGTTTGATTAATTATTAAATTTCAATCGTCTGCTGGAGGACCTGATTTTGAAGTTCTGTAGCGAAATCGGATATTGTGGAT
The DNA here is from genome assembly GCA_039090855.1 of Macrothele yani. NCBI lineage: Eukaryota > Metazoa > Arthropoda > Arachnida > Araneae > Macrothelidae > Macrothele > Macrothele yani. The sequence continues at coordinate 11,646,644 of CM076992.1, forward strand.
CAGTGGCGTACATTCGAGGCTAACTAGGCTAGCTGCGAAGCCCAATGCACAAATAAAAGTCCATTATAAACGGTATTAAGATACGTCGATTCTTCCTCTGCGAAAACAAACAAACAAACAAACAAAAACACGTGCTGATTCTCTTCTTTTGACTAACAGAATCGGTCTGTCGAGCGAGAATCACCAACGGTCCTAACGCAAACATCTCTACCCCAGTCTTCGCGGTTCAAACAGCTAATTGACGAGCTGCTCGAGTCCACGATCTATCACGCGGACGTCTTCCTTCGACGAAAAAAAAAAAAAAAGACACTGCTGGGAAGATCAGATCAGATCGTATGTAAAGGATTTTAGGAAGGGAGTGTCTGACCCCAGGTCTTGAACAATCCTTAGAAATAGAAAGCTAGGAGATTTAGGCTAGAGAGTGCCTCATAAGAAAGTGACACGGAAGCGAGGTAGGAAGGGGTAGGAAGACGCCCTTATTTATTACCGGAGGGCCAGTACCCGGGGTCCGATGACTTAACGTGCCCATCCGACGCACGGCTGATATTTAGTGGTTCGAGCGTTCGTACCTGCCTGGGATCAAACCTGATGGCCACTAGGCCAAACTGTTGGGTTATGGTGTATGGTTGGAGGTTTAACGACCACCGTGAGCAACTCAATGGTCTAAGCAGTCGCCCGTCCCTAATTTAGGGTCACTGGTTCTAGGGAAGGGAGAGAGCCAGTGCCGTAAGACAAACACAACATCCATGCCTCATCGGGATTCGAACCGGACCCCGTTCGGACGAATGATCAGAGGCCATCGCTTAGACCACTGCGCCACCGGGGGAGGGGGGGGCAAACTGTTGGGAAGTCCTGGTGTCCGCCAATCAATTGCATGCGTTCGGTTTGGGTCTGTTTCACTCGGATCTGGGTCATAATCCCGACAGACACTATCCCGACAAGCCAAAATCCCGATAGCCGAAATCCCGACTACCCAAAATCCCGACACACCCAATATACCGACACTACCAAAATCCCGACAATCCAAAATCCCGAAAGTGAAACACCTGATGAGCTCATGCCTTAATTAAACGTTATATTTGGAATCCCAGATAATCTTGCAAATTCTTTTTGACGCGATATTTTATTTTTAGCTAATAGCATTATTTGATCAATATTCATAGAATAATATTTGATCAATTATTTGATTTATTTTAAAAAGAAATACTGATATTTGGAAATACTGAAATCTTAGTGAAATCCTTCAAATTCTTTTTGACGTGATATTTTATTTTCAGCTAATAGCATTATTTTATTTTCAGCTAATAGCATTATTTTCTTTTTAGCTAATATCATTATTTGATTGATATTTACAGAATAATATTTGATCAATTATTTGACTTATTATAATAAGAAATGCTGAAATTTGGAATTTGGTTTGTCGGGATTTTGGTATTGTCTGGATTTAGGGTTGTCGGGATTTTGGCTTGTCGGGAAAGCGACTGTCGGGGTTATGTCCGGATCGGGTTCCGCTCTGCGTAGGGGTTGCTCAATGCTCATGCCAACTGCCTATCACCCCTATCTCTAACGCTTTGTCTACTGAGTGTACGTCGCGTTACCAAGGTGGGCCCATATTGAAAACATGTACAAAATTAAGCATGTAATTCAGTCTATGCCGCCCCGGTGGCGCAGGCCTCTGATCATTCGTCCGTAAGGGGTCTGGGTTCGAATCCCGGCAGGCATGGATGTTGTGTTTGTCTTACGGCACTGGCTCCCTCCCTTCCCTGGAACCAGTAACCATAAATTAGGGACGGGCGACTGCTTATAGCCCATTGAGTTGCTCACGGTGGTCGTTAAACCTCCAATCAAAAAAAAAAAAAAATTCAGTCTATTACATGAGTTTCAATTTCAGTTATAAAATTTGACATGATCTGTAAATTTTTAAATTTGATACAGAAGTTTGTGATTACCCTGCATTTATTATTTCTTACGAGTATTTTACAGTACTTGTCGTTCAAGAAGAGATCATATCTTACCACAGTGGAATTCAACGACGAAAGTGGTTCGTCACGTGTTTCTGGATCATTACAGTCGAATGCCTTAAGGCGGACACTGGAGTGCTGACAGACCGATTATGAGTTGTTTGTTGTACCATTAGGCAATTACCTATCAGCTCCGAAAACGTTCCCAGAATCCCAACCAGGACAAGGCAACAGAGACAGTAAGCAGTGACAAGTTCGCTTCTCAATCACCTACCTTAAGGCAAATGAAAAAAAGAAAAACAAAAATCTTCTTCTGCGCAAGAAGCACTGAGAATTTTGAAAGCGAGAAATTCTCAAGTGTGAGCAGAGTAAAAAATATACGTGCTCTCATTGCAAATGGCCTTTTTGTTCGTAGAAGTGACGAACTGAATGCTTCTGTGTAGTCAGTATGAATTTCAGGTAGGAAAGCAAACCAGATTAGTATTATCCAGCATTTCAGAGCATGTGTGTGTGATGTCCTCAAGGGGTCGGAAAGGAATTTCTTCAAGCAATTTGTAAGGAGAGGGCGTTCCGCTAAATGAATTAATTGTGAAGTAATGTACGTTGAATCTAAAAAAATGGTGCGCTGCGGACTCTATACCGTATAAATTAATAACATAGCCTTTAATTGGAATGTGTAGAACTATTACTTTTACGTTTAACCAGTAGCATGCCGTGAACTTTATATGTAGGCATGAAAAAAAAAAAATCATACGTCATTTGTAGCGTAATTTCATTCTGCGATTTTTTTCTTCTTCCGTTACACTGTTAAAAATTTTGTGGTAGGTTGCACCAAAAAGTTGTGCTACACGAGCTGCACCATTTTCTGAGAAAAGATACACCATCGTGTGGTGCAAACGAAACCCAACAACATGATGCAACTATGGTGAAAATCTTCCAAATACGTGGAGACATTGTAATAAACAAAGTCATCGCTCATTCCACGTTTTACTTTAATTAACACACAGCAACCGAAAAATTGTATTTCGACACCGCTGGGATCGAACCACAGATCTCTCGATAACTAGCCTCAGTTGCTGAGCCCACCATCCCTACGGATTTGTGAAGTCAGATGTTGGCAGATAAACACACATAGCACCACGGATTTTTGGCCACCGTAGCGTAAGACGAACACACTCGGCTAGTTATCGAGAGATCTGGGATTCAATCCCAGAGGTGTCGAAACACAATTTTTTGGATGCTATGTGCTAATTAAAGAAAATCGCGGAATGAGCGATGGCTTTGTCTATTTATATTGTCTCCACATATTTGGAAGATTTCACCATTTCTCTCGCCCTTTGGATTTATTAGCTATAATTAAATAGCTTGTGCCGTTAAGCCCCACCAGATGGAGACATCTTAGTTTCTGAGCCCATCCGTACTGATTTCTGAGCCCATCTGTACAGATGCTGACAGATAAATACACACTGCGCCGTGGATTGTTGGCACCGTAGCGTAAGGCGAATGCACTTGGCTGGTTATCGAGAGATCTGGGGTTCGAAATAAAATTTTTCGGTTGCTGTGTGTTAATTGACGAAAAACGTGGAATGAGCGATGACTTTGTCTCTTTATGATGCAGCTTTGCACCACGTCATAATACAAGGTCGTAGAACATTATGGTGCAAGGTTTAATCATGTTATTGGGTTTTATTTGCACCACACGACGGTGTATTTTTCCTAAGAAAGAGGTGAAGCTGGTGTAGTACCACTGTTTGGTGCAACCTACCATGAAATTTATAACAGTGTACTTTGTCTTAAACTATAGGCTTCGACATCAAAATCTTCAGAACATTTTCAATTGTTATTAATTTTTTTAGATAGTATGTCTTGTCTTTGCGTATATCGCATTAACAGGTCTTTACTCGTACAATTTAATGGCACAACGTATCAGTTCCCTCAAGCATTTTTCCAAACCAAGTTCGTGTGATGCTTTGAACATTTTGCAGATTGTTTTACTGCTTAATCCAGGCAGAAGAGTAAAAAATCCTTAATTCACTTTTTACCTAACGAAATCAAAACGAAGATCTGTTTCTGTGAGTGAATTTAGGCTCACTTCGGGAAACCAATGCTTTTTGTATCACAATTTTTTGAGCCCAGAAGCTTTCCATATAGGATAGTTATGGATTAATGATTATGATTTGGAAACTACCAGGCGGAAAAATTTTACCCTATGGAGGTCCACCTTCGAAAAAGCCATCTGGTTGATGTGCAAAAACTTTAACCTTTGATCTTTATTTTACGCCAATAATACGAATTACTAGTATAGTTTTACTGTTTTAAATCTGAATTTTGACAGTCTTTGAGTTTTATTTTTTTCCTTTAGGAAAGGGTAAACAGTTTCTAACAGATTCATTACAAAATAATAAGCACAGCCAATAAAGCGGCTTGGGAGATTTGAAACACTACAAATCTTGATATTAATTAGTTTGTATGTTTGCATACTTAACGACGATGTCAAGCCACTCAAGTTTGAGGTTGGTGTTTCATTGCTTACACATTAGGATTTTTCTATAAAACTAAGGGAATCAAAAGACTTTAATTTTGCATCTTCCATTTCCTTATTCCCCTTTTGCAGTTTGTTTTCATCATCTTGAAGCATATTAGTGCTTCAGAAAGACAAGGAATATACAAAAATGCAGCCGTACAATTTTCCAATTGAATAGGAAAGGATCCCTGATATTACGCATTAGATAGCAGATAGTCACCGTTAAAAGAAAACGAGCTTTCCATTGGTCAATGTAACACTCTCTTTCGCATTTCGGGAAGTTTTTCAGCAGCACTTAACGAAGGCCCCAAACCTAGTGAGAATAAACAGTGGGGACAGAGGGAACGGACTCCGGTTCTCTGATTGGTTGACTACCCAAGCCCTGAATGCAATGGCCGATTTCGCATCAAACGTTATGTCCCTGGCAAGCACGGCACAATCTGACAAGAGTTCGGGCATGATGATACGAAGTTGGGTTTGCATTCGCGCTTTGTTTCAGTTCCGGCTAAAATACACACAAATATGTGAATTTAGTTTTAAATGAAACTCTTTTGAACCAGGTACTGAGTTTAAATTTCCGATTAAGAACGGTAGAACAAAGCTTTTCTTCGTGTAATTCTTTTTCTTTTCAGAGAGCAAATGTTTGCACTTAGTTAGGGCATGCAATTCATGCGTTGCATACAACGACCACATGCTATTGGGTTTAATTTCACTTCAACTTAAAGGTTACTTGGTGACTTCAAATTTACTTTCCCGGATTATTTCAAACTATTCGTTACAGCTGAAATCTTAATTAAGTATGAAATACACTTTTCAGAATGACAGCCAGGGTAAGCTACTAAACAGTACTTACAGAAATCCAACTCCACTCTTTGTTCTATCTGACAGCACGTCAAACAAACTTTCTACAAACACGTCGTTCTCATCAACAAGGCGAATAGACTTCACATAGTGCAACGTACTAAGAGATGGCTTTGCTTAAGTGCACTGCACACTGTACAAAATAAGTTGTGCCAATTCACGGAAAATTCCTCAAAATAACGATCGCAAAGTTGTCGATAGGTCTCCGTCTTTTAACGAGATTTCCGTTTTTAAACGTTCCATTTTCTTCTAACTTCCGTAGTTTGCCAGATTTTCCGTAGTCAGTAATTCCGTTTATTTCAGAAAAGTCAGTTACTTTGTTTTCCGTATTTAACACAGAAATTTCGCAAAATCTTTGAGTTTGACTTTTTAAGATAGGCGAGGATCATCGCTCGGCTTCATCTTCAACTTCAACTACGATTGCTACCGTTGAGCCAGAAAGACTCGTAAAGCCCACACACGTATCAGGTAGGAACTACATACTTGCGCAATGATGAATTTTTCTTTTTTGCTTTTAATGCGGGTGAATTAGGCAATTTATTTTCTGTCAGAGCTCATAATTTTTCTGAATAGATTTCCAGTAATTTTATTTTTTCTATAGGAGGACTTATTACAGATTACATATTTTTTTCATCGTGATATTTCGAAGTAAGAGAATGCCTTTTTTTTTTTTTTCGATTGGAGGTTTAACGATCATCGTGAGAAACTCAGTGGGCTATAGGTAGTCTCCGTCCCTAACTTAGGGCACTGGTTCCAGGGAACAGAGAGAGCCAGCGCCGTAAGACAAACACAACATTCATACCTCACCGGGATTCGAACCAGAACCCATCTCAGGCGAACGATCAGAAGCCGTCGCTTACACCACTGCGCCACCAGGGCGGCAGAATATTTTGGAGCTTGAGATCTTTTTAAACTGATAATGTCTTTCAATTATGTATAAAACAAGTTAGTAAAATCATGCAATGCATTGATTATGATACGCTTTCCAACATACCAGAAATCATTACTCAAGTTATTGCTCAAGTTATGAGGATAATGGCTGTGGAATAAATCTCGTTTCTGTGCCCTGACGTTTGACTCTATTTCGATGATATTAAACAGAATTGGTTCAGTATATCTCCGAAACAGCATACTAAAGTTTTGTTGCAATAGAAGTATTTTTAGTCAAGTAATGAGGATAATGGCTGCGGAATAAATCTCGCTGTTGTGCCCTGACTTATGACCCCCATTTCGATGATACTAAACAAAACCGATTCAGTACATCTCCGGAACAACAAGATGAACTTTTATCGTAATCGGAGCATTTTTAAGTAAGTTATGACGCATAAGGGCAATGGAAAGGATCCCCTCCTATGTTCTGACCTTGGACCCCATTTCGCCCATTTTTAATAGGGTTCGTCCCCAGTGGTCCCCTGCCAGATACTAAAATTCTACCGAAATCGAACCATTTTTACGCGAGTTATCGTGCGGACAGACGGACAAAGATGGAGAATATACGATTCTTCATCCTATGGTCGGGAAGCTTAAAAAAGGGGAAATGTACTGCTTTATAGCAGTATTTCACAAAACTCATAATTATAAAATTTCTATCATAGCATTTATCTTAAAGAGTTCACAGACTGATTCATAGACATCATACAATCACCTGTACAATAATTTAAGTACTCGTTTTTTTGCGGTAACACTATACAATAGCTGGTGCACAAAATGGTGTAGAGGGGAAGGAAGAATATCCGGTGCGATAATAACCAAAAATAACCAAAGTTCCATGCGATATGCTATCCACAATATCCTATCTCGGTCCGGAACTTCAAATGAAATTTAATAGTTAATCAAAACTCAAGTATACCCGTGAATCGCTCCTATTAACGGAAATTTTCAGTCATATGGATACGAAAAAAGTGAGAACATAATTTTCCCGTTAATATACGAAAGGAATTTCGGAAAGATTTGTGAAAATTTAAAATTTTCCGTTAACACCTCTTAAAAATGACAATTAACCTTACATACATCATGATAAGATAAAATCCCTGAAATGGCAATGGGCTCGACATGTTGCCAGAAGAACGGACCGCTGATGGACAACCGAAAATTTTTCTTTTTTTTTATTGGAGGTTTAACGACCAGCATGAGCAACTCAATGGGCTATAAGCAGTCGCCCGTACCTAATTTAGGCCCACTGGTTCCAGGGAAGGAAGAGAGCTCGCGCCGTAAGACAAACACAATATCCATGCCTCACCAGGATTCGAGCCCCGACTGTTCTCGGACAAATGGTCACAAGTTATCGCTTAGACAACTGCGCCCCTGGGGCGGCAGCGAAATTTCAGACTGGATACCAAGGGACAGAAGAAGACCACATGGGAGATGGATGTATAAAATTCATTTCAGTTCAATTCAACTCATTTATTGATCTTGTTGTTACATAAAAAGGTAATAATTCTAAACCGCTGTATATAAGCCTAAATATAACAGCAGGAAAGATCAAGGAAAAGGCATCGCAGAGACCTGACTTAGCCTCTATCTCTCTAGGTATAAGTCTAGCCAAGAGCATTCACGTAATAGCAGCAGCAAGGCCAGGAGAGAAAAACAAGGAAATAATAGCAATAAAAAGAGAGTAACGGATCTAAAATATAACATGTCAACTAAGTTAGGTATCCAGTGTTATATTAAATAGACAGTATATTAAGGAAAATAAAGCATTAAGGTAATAAGAAGCTGAGTTGTCACCCCATACTCTATCCCCATTGTTAAAGATTCTCCTTCCTCTGATCATTCACCGAGTCCCCGTATGGTCTCGAATTCTCTTGCCTCCTCCCCTTTGTCAATAATCCTCTTTCAACCAATCCCCCATCTTGCATTATTGAATAAATGTTAGTTACTAAGTAAGTAGTGTTTTAATTTCTTTAAAACAAATTGAAATTATTAACAGATGTTAAATTTGAAGGCAATGAATTCCAAAACTTTGGACCAGAATAATTGAGACTTTGTTTAGTAGCTTGTGTTCTAGGTGTAGTAAGTCACAGCACAGCTTGATTTCGAATATTATACCGGGACGTAGCGGTATTAATTTTTATGAGCTCCTGTCCAAGGTTCATTTTAATTCGTTTATACATAATTTTGCCTAAGTTGAAGTTAAACAGTTGCTTAATTGTTAAAATATTATATTTGTTCGGGTTGACTCATATTCTAAAACATACCGGAGTAACATGCAGGAGAGTGGCTCAAGATAGATAATTGTGGAGGAAACTTGGTGAGACCTTCATCCAGCAGTGGGTTGGAAATGGTTGACAATGATGATGATGACAAGAAAATAATTGCGGAAAGGTTTCTGAAAATTCAGAAGTTTCCCGGCGTACGAAAAATATGTGAAATTCAGGTTTCTCCGTCATTTCACGGAAAACGTTATGCCAGAAATATGCTTCGGTAATTCACGAATGGAATCACGGGAAGTGGTTCGTGAATTTCAGAAATTTTTTTACAGTGTAGACAGTTTATATGATATCATTCTCAGCAAATACGAGGGAAAGTCAGAAAATAACTTTCCCTATTGAACAACTTTAAAAGTACTGCATGTATTGAAAATGTTTTTCGCTGTGTAACTTGACATGTTCTGTTTTAGGTGGCTGCAATTTGAAGCCCCAGAGACATTACGTTCCTGAAATACACAGATTCAGAATAGCTACCGTACTGGTTGAATGGAAAAAGGGAGAAGTCCGAGGAGTCATTCGCTTCTTGTGTGCAAAAGGGACGCCGCCTATTGAAATTCACCTTTAATGTCAAGCTGCACTGTCATCACGTTCGGTCCGTACACAGTTTGAAGTTCACGGTGAATTTCAAGCAGCGCCATCCCTCTTGCCCACAAGAAACGAATTACTCCTCGGACTTCTTCCTTTGTCTGTTCAACCAGTACAGTAGCCATTATGAATCTGCGTAGTTCAGGAACATGTCTCTGGAGCTTCAAACTGCACCCACTTAAAATAAAATATATATGTCAAGTTACACGCAGCATAAAATACAAAGGCCGTTCCATAAAAATTGAGAGTAATTTTTTCGAGTTGGTAACAGTACGAAGAGGAAAAATAACCACGTAGACGACTGACTGAATTAAGGAAGTATCTGTGGCAACACTTATTAGCCGTGGCAGACGATTCTGGTTTTGTTATTGTGCAGTTGTTTAAAGTACGTCTGCATTTCAGCTATGGAAGTGAGTGATTCGCAGTCACGAAGTGAAATGCGTTGTGCGAAAAAAGTTTGCTATCGTTTGGGCAAAACGGCTGCAGAAACAGATAATTTAATAAAAAAAGCTTACAAAAGTAAATGCATGCGTGAGTCAACAATTTTTTGATGGCACCATGATTTCAAAGAAGGGTGATTGTCGGCAAAACTCACTTATAGGCCTGGTTGACCTGAAAATGTTGTTACGGAGCTTACTGTTAATACTGTTTGGGCAATCCTGCAAGAATATCGACGAATGATGTGTGAAGACATAGCGCCGTCAACTAATATTTCAAAAACGTCGACATTTCGCATTCTAAGCGACAAATTATTAGTACATCGTGTGCGTTCCAGATGGGTACCTCATCACCTGACAAGAGAACAATTGTTAGCCAGAGTTCAGGTGTATCATGAGTGGAAACAAGTGATTGCAAAAGATCTAAACTTCCTAAACACAGTCATAACTGCCGATGAAACATGGGTCCACTATTTCGACCCCCTCACGAAGCGCACAACAAGTGTCTGGAAACACACAGGCTCGCCTCCTCCGAAAAAGTCCGCCACACCAAATCAGCTTGGGAGGTGATGACGATAATTTTCTTTGATCATAAAGGTGTAGTCTACCAGCATGCCGTTCATCCACAAATTACTGTCAATGCTGAGTATTACATTTCAGTCTTGAAGCGTCTGCGACGACACATATCGATTAAGCGACCGGAACTGGTGGGCAAGTGGACCCTACACCATGATAACGCCCGCCCACATGTGGCTGCTTGTGTTCAACAGTTTCCTACGAAATGCAGTATTGAAATCACGCCACAGCCTGCCTACAGTCCTGACCTGGCCCCGTGCAATTTGTGGTTGTTCCCACAATGAAAGAGAAGTTCCGTGGCGCAACATTCAACACACATGCTGTCGTTATTCAAGCTGTACATGGGCCGCTAAAGCAGTTTCCGCAAAATGCCTTCGCCACATGCTTTGAAAAGTGGACTGAACAATGGGAATGTTGCATATCATCCGAGGGAAGATACTTTGAGAAAGAGTAACATGTATTTTGCTGTATCTATATTTCTTCATTTTGTGTGATTTTAATCTCAGTTTTTATGGAACGGTCGTTGTATTTTCAATACATGCAGTGCTATTAAAGTTCTTCAATAGGGAAATTTACTTTCTGACTTCCTCTCGGAATATACACTATCTACCAACAAGTAATTGGACACCTGTGATAGCAAAGGAAAACGGAGTTTATTCACTTTCAATAGTTGGTGGAGCCTTCGCGAGCAGCGATTATAGCTGCGACCCTCCGTGGCATACTCTCAACCACGCGTTGTACGACGGCTAGCGGTATTTTCTTCCACTCGGCTTGGAGAAGACAGGTCAGTTCCTTCACCGATTTCGGACGGTGGCGGCACCACTTAAGTCGACGCTCCAACTCGTCCCATAGGTGCTCGATAGGGTTAAGGTCCGAGATCTGTGCAGGCCAGTCCATTCGATTAACCCCATTGTCACCATACAGAGCCATGGTGGACCTTGCAACATGACGGGTGGCATTGTCACCCTGAAAGTAACATAGGTCTACCCCGTAAAACTGCCACAACGTAGGAAGCGCATGGTCATCCAAAATGGTGCAGTAGGTCTCGGCGTTGAGTCTACCAGGAATTGCGACCAAGGGTCTCGTGCCATACCAGGAGAAACACCCCCATAGCATAAATCCACCGCTGCCGAACTTCGCAGTTGGCAAAAGTCATTCCGGCAGGAGGCGTTCTCCAGGCAGACGCCAAACCCAGACCCTACTATCCGAACGGTAGAGGGTGAACCTTGATTCGTCGCTCCAGAGAACCTGTTTCCACTGTTCAACTGTCCACTGTCGACGTTCTTTGCACCACGTTATCCGAGCAACGCTGTTGGACTTTTTGATCAAAGGCTTGTGGGCGGCATCACGTCCATGACCGAACAGATGGGCTTCCTTACGGATGGTATTCATCGAAAGAACACTCCCGGATGCCTGTTGAAACTCCTCGCGGATGTGGCCCATCGATTTGGTGCGGTTCTTCCGAATTTCTCTGGCCAGCACCTGTCGGTCTCTAACTCCCAGTTTTGTGGGTCTGCATTCCGACAGTCACCTCTCATCTTCCACTTGCCAATCATGTAGGCCACTGTCGATTTTGGGTACTTCAACTAGCTGGATATGTCACGTATGGATCGGCCATTTCTGTGATACCCGACGATTACACCTTTCTCGAAATCGGAGAGCTTCGAAAATGCGTGGCATCTTGCATGCGACTGGTTGCGTTGTTGTTTCCCACACGATATTTAACGGCGGCGGCCGTGACGTGTATCAAGACCGCATATATCGTCGATTGCAGGGGTGTCCAATTACTTGTTGGTAGATAGTGTAGCTCTCAACTCTCAATATAGTCTACTCATACAAAGTCGCTCTAATCATCGAATGCAGCTGTGCTCAACATCTGCCGCTTAGATCAGAATATTTAATACCCTTTATTTACGCTCGGTTGCCCTCTGACTCGCTGTTGGGTTGCTAGATTTTACAAGCCCGTCGGGGAAAATTACGTGGCGTTAAGGTAGGAAATGTTTAACGAAGAGAGACCAAATTTACATTAGAACACAGGAATTTAAACAGAAGGTTACATTAGAGGTATTCTTAACAACAGTGAAAAAAATTTCGTCTTTCTGATTATGCAGTTTTCAGAGCTGTTTACTGAGATAATGAAATTTTTCTTAAGTCTAATCGCGATACTTACATTCCACTGCTTTGCCTTTGCATTTCTTTTTTCATCGCTAGAGAGAAACCTTGAAATGTCAACAATGTTACTGAGTAGCTAAGCCTCGAAAAGTAGAACTCAAAAATGACAATCTCTACTTAGGAAGACATTAAGCGAATTCAAAGTTTCTTCGAGGAAGAATAGTCTTCTATTTCTTTTTGCTCGGACCAGAAGGCTTCTTATATTGGGGTATTCAGTTGAATTACAAATTCAATTAATTTGATCTTTCGTTTTTTTTGCGCTTTCCAACCATAGGTTGAAGAAGCGTATATGCTCCAGCTTTGTCCGTCCGTCTGTCTGTCTGTCAGCACGATAACTCGCTTAAAAATGGTTCGAATTCGATGAAATTTTAGTATGTGGTAGGGGCAACCTGGGGATGAACGCTATTAAAAATGGGCGAAATGGGGTCAAAGCTCAGGACATAGGAGCGGGATCCATTCCATTGCCCTTATGCGTCATAACTTACGTAAAAATGCTTCGATTGCGACAAAACTTTAGTATGTTGTTCCGGAGATATACTGAACCAATTCTGTTTAATATAATCGAAATGGCATCAAAGGTCAGGCCACGGAAGCGAGATTTGTTCCACAGCCATTATGCTCATTACTTGACTAGAAATGCTTCTATTGCAACAAAACTTTATCCTGTTGTTTCGGAGATATACGTAACCAATTCTGTTGAATATCATCGAAATGGGGTCAAAGGTCAGTACACAGGAGTGAGATTTATTCCACAGCCATTCTCCTCATAACTTGACTAAAAGTACTTCTATTGCGACAAAACTTTATTATGTTGTTCCGGAGATATGCTGGACCAATTCTGTTGAATATCATCGAAATGGGGTCAAAGGTCAGGGCACAGGAGCGAGATTTATTCGACATCCATTATTCTCATAACTTGAGTAATGATTTCTGGTATGTTGGAAAGAGTATCATAATCAATGCATTGCATGATTTTACTAACTTGTTTCGTATAAAGAGGAAAATTAAAAATTGAACAACATGTAGAATTAAATTTATTTAAATTAAAATATTTGTTATAACCAATTTAATAAATAAATTTTATTACTTATTACAATTAAGGGGAAACTTGAAAGTAGTTCCTTTAAGTGGTTATTAAGGGGAGGACGTGAGAGGAAGAAAAGTACAGCGGATGGGCAAAATAATGCGAAAACCATTATTATTTTCCCTCAACCCTAATCAATAATGTTTTTAGTGTGGGTTATACTGAAAAAATTGAACACTGTGAGCAGGGACGTCCCTAGACTTCGAAATCAGGATGGCAGGCGGGTGGGCGGGTATTATTTTTGCTGGGGCAAATTTGATAGCAATTTTATTTACGAAACATTGAAAGAAAGAATTTGTTCTCCTTTTTCTACAGGCTGAAAATGTATTTGTGCAATATCCCCTGCCCCACCTGGATGCGTTCTCATTAATTCTGGAACTGTCTTGGAGTTTTTGCACTTTTTGGAATATAAAAGAATTAAAAGTTTGGAGTAATTCTTTGCTAATGTTCTCTCCATCAGTTTTTACTAAAATTAGTAAAACCTAAAGAGTTACATCCCCGTATGATACACACGGCACACTGTCATCAACACCAGCAACACGCCCTGACTAAAAGAAAATTTCATGCCTAGGACGAAGGTCTTAAAGCAAATGTTTTCGTAGATTAGGGTTGAGGGAAAATAAGTCCACGCAGATAATACCTTTCCCCTTCTAAACTCCTTTCCTTCAACCCAGCGACTTTGTCTTGCACTCATCTCTTCCAAAGCAAGTCATCAGCCACGACCTGCTCCTTCATTGCCCTAAGGTAGACTTAAGAGCGCTGGTATAGGTTTAGGATCCACATTCCATGTTAGATTCCCTACTTAATAGCCTAAACAAACAGCAGAGCACTTACAGCAGAGACCTAAGTGAATTCCTATTCACCCTCTTCATTCGCCCATGATCATACTAACTTGAAAAAAGGCCTAAATTGAGGATTTGGACGAGGAGAGAACTACTGAATTTTCATGGTCTTGAGGATGTTATTTTGATAACTACGGAAAAGGGAAACTGCACTTCCTAGAGGAAAATACGTTGGACTACAGAATTAAAAACATGGGAGTCATTATTCCTTGGCAAATTCCAGATTATATTTTAAAGTTAAAAAAATTAAAATATTTGACATCTTGAACTGGGTGGGCGGCAGGCGACGTCCCTAGCTGTGATTATCATTTGTGTATCAGTAGGATAGAACGGGGGATACGAGAACAAAAGAGAGCCGAGAGCAGCGAAGCTTCTCTCGGCTGGGTGGGTGAGAGACGGGAGGGGTGGAGATAACGCGAGAGGAGAGAGAGCGCGCTGTCGGAGTTGCTTGCGTGACGTACCGCGCCTCGGGCAGTGGTGGACGGTGACAGTGAACTTTATCGTTTGTGTGTTATAATTATTTTACATTAATGGGGATCCGGGAACAAATAGAGAGCCGAGAGGAAGGGATTTAGATTTGCGCCCTTGTTGGTAATGACAGAATTTCATTGGGCGTTAGGACGCAACTTTGATGGGTGTCAAATGATTTGTGGAAACAAGTGTCCGCCGAAATTTCTAGATGCTGGAGAATGAATTGGGCATCGTGCTGTATTTTTTGTTCTTTTTCTGTATAAGTCATGTGTGAGAGACGGATTCTTTCTTTTTTTCAGCGACATGTATCATTTGCCATTAAATTCCCATATGACTTTTTCCGTTTATGTTAATCTGATATTTCGATTTGTATAAATAACTGAAGTTGTAATTTCTTGATAATATAATTTCCCGAAAACATGAAAGTTTCATAGAACAGGGTGGAAAATGGAGCAGTACTGAACTGAAGTCCACCTCTTCCGGAAGTTGAAACGATTATAGGTTGAATTTTGAATTCTGGGACAATAAGAATTCAAAGAGAATCGTGCTTATGTTTAAACATGGATACGCGGAAATTTAACACATGTTAAAATTACTACAATCTTTCGTTACTAACGTGATGCTTACAGAATTGGGCCTACTTTCCTCAGAGGTTTGATAACTTCGTGAATTAAACGATTTCCATTGATCAAAACTTTGCGTATATTTCATTCACTCACTGACCAGTTCTAACATCTCAGATATCACACGTTCATGTGAAAACACCAGTGTTTGCTCTATTTCCTCTAGGCATTAACTTTCGTTTCTTTTTACATTCGTTTTAAATAGACTATCTCTATCACATCTGTTTTCTGAGATACGATCACACCATTTATTTAATTACTTCAGGAACATATTAGTCTTGAACATAGAGAACAGTCAATCGTATTCTAAATATGCTTTCTCTTGATTCTTATAAACGAACAAACATCAAGAAGTCCCCACACTGAAACGAACATCATCAATTCCTTGTTTTCATGTCTTTGTCACATCAAATTCTATAGTTCCACAGCAATGATGTTCTTAACGCTTCACCTTGTATACAAACATTTTCCCTCTACTCTAAGAAGTTATTTTTCCAAAACAATAACTAAACATCTTAGAACAATACAGTGAACAATGCACGTCACTTCATAAAGTCTTAACAAAATGAGTTTATACATACAAATGTTATTTTCGATCATATCCACTTCGAAGGTGAGAGCAAGCTAAGTCTTTCAGAAAACATTTACGAAATCATTATTATTATTTTTTTTACAAAAGGCATTGAAACGTTCATTTTTCTAAAAGGCGAAATTTGAGTTCACAAATTTTCAGCAGATCAGTTTTTTCTTTCATGAAATTTCTTGGCGTTAGTTTTTCTCTTACATAAAATTTCTTCGGGTCAGTTTCTTTCATCAAATTATCAGGTAAATATTTGAAAAGTTCATTTTTCACAAAGTTTGTTCTTGACTCAAATAAATTTCAGCAAGTCAAAAATGGTTTTGTTGTTTTTTACAAATAGGGCGATTTTTTAAATTTTCCTTTTCTTATAATCGCAAAAATCTCATAGAATAACACGGGAAATGCCATTCAACTAAAAGTCAATAATTGAATCGTTCATTTTTCCTTAAAGTAAAAAAATTTAAACGATCATTTCTCTAAAAGTCAATATCTAATTTCACAAATTTTTACCAGATCAGTTTTTCTTTCATAAATTTTCTTCAGTTTAGTTTTTACGATTAAATATTTTACAAGAGTTTAGTTTTATTTATTTTTATTTTTCTATGGTTGTAAATAAAGTGTTTTCCAACAAATAGGAAAATCATCTTATAGTTTCTGGATTGAGAAAAAGAGGATTTAATCGTGTCAAAAAAGTTCAGTTTACAGATTTGGTAACCTTTTTTGATGAATTGGTGATGAACCTGAAAAGCACCGTTTTGATTTCATTTTTTTACACCTTTTTGTGATTTTTATTTATTGAAGTGGTGTGCACTTGTTGATTCTAACTTCCAACCAGGATACATGGGAAAAACTCCATCCAGATTCTTTCAGCCCATTTTCAGTTCTTTTTTTCTTGTCCAATTTCAGAACCGTCTTTTCCTAAAATTTCTCAATATTTGACATGTGATGCAACGGCTTATTTGTAGTTTTCAGATTAAATGGTCGAAGAGCTGAAAATGGGCTGAAAGAATCTGGATGGAGTTTTTCCCATGTATCCTGGTTGGAAGTTAGAATCAACAAGTGCACACCACTTCAATAAATAAAAATCACAAAAAATGTAAAAAAATGAAATCAAAACGGTGCTTTTCAGGTTCATCACCAATTCATCAAAAAAGGTTACCAAATCTGTAAACTGAACTTTTTTGACACGATTAAATCCTATTTTTCTCAATCCAGAAACTATAAGATGATTTTCCTATTTGTTGGAAAACACTTTATTTACAACCATAGAAAAATAAAAATAAATAAAACTAAACTCTTGTAAAATATTTAATCGTAAAAAAACTAAACTGAAGAAAATTTATGAAAGAAAAACTGATCTGGTAAAAATTTGTGAAATTAGATATTGACTTTTAGAAATGATCGTTTAAATTTTTTTACTTTAAGGAAAAATGAACGATTCAATTATTGACTTTTAGTTGGATGGCATTTCCGTGTTATTCTACGAGATTTTTGCGATTATCAGAAAAGGAAAATTTAAAAATCTCTCTTTGTAAAAAACAACAAAACCATTTTTGACTTGCTGAAATTTATTTGAGTCAAGAACAAACTTTGTGAAAAATGAACTTTTCAAATATTTACCTGATAATTTGATGAAAGAAACTGACCCGAAGAAATTTTATGTAAGAGAAAACTAACGCCAAGAAATTTCATGAAAGAAAAAAACTGATCTGCTGAAAATTTGTGAACTCAAATTTCGCCTTTAGAAAAATGAACGTTTCAATGCCTTTTGTAAAAAAAATAATAATAATGATTTCGTAAATGTTTTCTGAAGACTTAGCTTGCTCTCACCTTCGAAAGTGGATATGATCGAAAATAACATTTGTATGTATAAACTCATTTTGTTAAGACTTTATGAAGTGACGTGCATTGTTCACTGTAATTGTTCTAAGATGTTTAGTTATTGTTTTGGAAAAATAACTTCTTAGAGTAGAGGGAAAATGTTTGTATACAAGGTGAAGCGTTAAGAACATCATTGCTGTGGAACTATAGAATTTGATGTGACAAAGACAATGAAAACAAGGAATTGATGATGTCGTTTCAGTGTGGGACTTCTTGATGTTTGTTCGTTTATAAGAATCAGAGAAGCATATTTAGAATACGATTGACTGTTCTCTATGTTCAAGACTAATATGTTCCTGAAGTAATTAAATAAATGGTAATGATCGTATCTCAGAAAACAGATGTGATAGAGATAGTCTATTTAAAACGAATGTAAAAAGAAACGAAAGTTAATGCCTAGAGGAAATAGAGCAAACACTGGTGTTTTCACATTGAACGTGTGATATCTGAGATGTTCAGTGAGTGAATGAAATATACGCAAAGTTTTGATCAATTGAAATCGTTAAATTCACGAAGCTATCAAACCTCTGAGGAAATAGGCCCAATTCTGTAAGCATCACGTTAGTAACGAAAGATTGTAGTAATTTTAACATGTGTTAAATTTCGCGTATCCATGTTTAAACATAAGCACGATTCTCTTTTGAATTCTTATTGTAACAGAATTCAAAATTCAACCTATAATCGTTTCAACTTCCGGAAGAGGTGGACTTCAGTTCAGTACTGCTCCATTTTCTACCCTGTTCTATGAAACTTTCATGTTTTCGAAATTATATTATCAAGAAATTACAACTTCAGTTATTTATACAAATCGAAATATCAGATTAACATAAACGGAAAAAGTCATATGGGAATTTAGGGCAAATGATACATGTCGCTGAAAAAAAAAGAAGAATCCGTCTCTCACACATGACTTATACAGAAAAAGAACAAAAATACAGCACGATGCCCAATTCGTTCTCCAGCATCTAGTAATTTCGGCGGACACTTGTTTCCACAAATCATTTGACACCCATCAAAGTTGCGTCCCTAACGACCAATGAAATTCTGTCATTACCAACAAGGGGCGCAAATCTAAATCCTTCCTCTCGGCTCTCTATTTGTTCCCGGATCCCCATTAATGTAAAATAATTATAACACACAAACGATAAAGTTCACTGTCACCGTCCACCACTGCCCGAGGCACGTGACGTCACGCAAGCAACTCCGAGCGCGCTCTCTCCTCCTCGCGTTATCTCCACCCCCTCCCGTCTCTCACCCACCCAGCCGAGAGCAGCTAAGCTGCTCTCGGCTCTCTTTGTTCTCGTATCCCCCGTTCTATCCTACTTGTATCTTTTCTTTGCATATATTCTTTAGATTGTATGCCAGTGTAGTACAAGTTATATTGAGCAGCGGTTCGTACGAGAGTTAGGTGAAATGGGTGACCGATCAGCCTTCCAAAGTGGACAAATCGTGGGAACCCATTTAGTAGGAGCGTCTGTAACCATAACAGCCAAATTATTTGGTGCTTCAAGAGTATGTAACCATAACAGCCAAATTGTTTGGTGTTCCCCATGGTTATGAAAAATCATGGCAAGACTTTATTGGCGAAGAAGAATAGTGGGTGAAAACTAAGATCCAATGAGAACTTTCGAACCACTAAATATCCGCCGTGCGTCGGATAGGCACGTTAAGCCGTCGGACCCCGGGTACTGACCCTCAGGTTATAAATAAGGGTATCTTCTTCCCCCTTTCTACCTAGCTTCCATGTGATTTTCCTGTCGGGCTCTCTAGCCCAAATCTCCTAGCTTCTTATTTCTAAGGGTTGTTTAAGACCTGGGGTCAGACACTCCCTTCCTAAAATCCTCTACATATGATCTGATCTGGTTCGGGTTCGAATCCCGCGGAGGCATGGATGGTGTGTTGGTCTTATGGCACTGGCTCTCTCCCTTCCCAAAAACCAGTGGCCCTAAATTAGGGACGAGCGACTGCTTATAGCCCATTGAGTTGCTTACAGTGGTTGTTAAACCCCAATAAAAACAACAACAACAACACTGAAATCGCAGCACGTTTAACTTTCTTCCGCCCGGATGAGGACGGAAACGGGTTTCCATAAGAAAACTAATGTTGTGAATTAATAAGTGTCAACTGTCATGTGAACGAGCAATGAGCAGTCAGCTAGGAAATATCGTGAAACTTAAGAATGGGAATGAAACGTGAATGCCATTCATTTGAATGGTGTGTTCGCGATGTGCGGAGATTAGTCTCATGACACGGTGAATGGATACCTACACTGTAAAAAAAAATCTGAAATTCACGAGGCGCTTTCCGTGATTCCTTTCAGGAATTAACGAAGCATATTTCTGATACAACCTTTTACGTGAAATGATGGAAAGAAACCTGAATTTCACGAATTTTTCCTACGCCAGGAAAAAATTCACAATTTTCAGAAACTTTTCCTCAATTCCTTTCTTATATTGACGGAAAATAGCCGTTTTTAAGAGGTGTTAATGGAAAATTCTGAATTTTCAGAAACATTTCCTCAATTCCTTTTTTATATTGACGGAAAATAGCCGTTTTTA
Organism: Macrothele yani; assembly: GCA_039090855.1. Classification (NCBI taxonomy): domain Eukaryota; kingdom Metazoa; phylum Arthropoda; class Arachnida; order Araneae; family Macrothelidae; genus Macrothele; species Macrothele yani. Next base: position 11,667,008 of record CM076992.1, read on the forward strand.
AGAGGTGTTAATGGAAAACTCTGAATTTTCAGAAACCTTTCCTCAATTCTTTTCTTATTTGACGGAAAATAGCCGTTTTTAAGAGGTGTTAACGGAAAATTCTGAATTTTCAGGAACCTTTCCTCAATTCCTTTCCTATTTGACGGAAAATAGCCGTTTTTAAGAGGTGTTAACGGAAAATTCTGAATTTTCAGGAACCTTTCCTCAATTCCTTTTTTATATTGACGGAAAATAGCCGTTTTTAAGAGGTGTTAATGGAAAATTCTGAATTTTCGGAAACCTTTCCGCAATTCCTTTCGTATATTAACAAGAAAACTCCGTTCTCACTCTTTTCGTATATATATGACGAAAACTTTCCGGGAATAAAAGCGATTCGCGGGAATACTTGAGGTTCCGTTAACTGTTAAATTTCCATAGTCTTTGGGAGACTATGATTTTGAAGTTCTGTAGCGAGACCAGTTATTGTGGATAGCATATCCCATGAATTTCAGTTATGGTGGCATAGGATATTTCTTCTTCTCACCCCCGTTTTGTGCACCAGCTATTATATTAGGTGTGCAACTTAATTTTTGGCCACAGGCACGACACGTTGACAGCAAATTATAGCAAATCGAATACGTACCTAATCAGGGAAATCATCCCCGTCGTGTTGGATACATTTTTGCCATCGGCCAGGGAGGTACCGAATGCCACTCCGGAAAAAAAGAGGGCTGCTTCAAGTTGATAAAGTCATCAATACTTGTGTGGACCGCCTCGACAGAAGTGAAGTGCGTATCACTCAGGTGATGTTGCAGGGAGCGAAAGAGGTGATAATCCGACGGGGCGAAATCTGGAGAATACGCCGGGTGGGACAAAATCTCCGATCCCAGGTAGGTAATCGTGTTTAAAGTCGTTTTCGCGGTGTGAGGACACGCGTTATTCTGAAGCAACAGGACCGACCTTCTGCCCTTACCGGTGTATGGCCTTTTCGCCTCCATTGCGTTACTCACACGAATGAGTTGCTGACAATAACGCTCAGCATTGACCGTTTCTACAGGTTTGAGCAACTCATAGTGTACGACATCGCGCTGATCCCATCGTATGCACAACAATAACTTCCTGGCATGGATATTCGGTTTGGCGGTACGGGTGGTAGGCTGACCTGGATAAACCCACGATTTACGCCGCTTAGGATTATTGAAGAGGATCCACTTCTCGTCACAGGTCAAAATCTTGTGGAGGAAATCCTTCTTCTTGAATCTGGAGAGCAAGGACACAGCAACATCGTAGCGCCTCGACTTGTTCGCAGCTGTGAGTAGGTGGGGCACCCAATGGCCCTCCTTGTGAATCCGTCCAAGCTTGTGCAGGCGCTTTGCAATGGCTTGCAGTGTTACTCCAAGTTCCCGGGCGAGCTCTGACTGTGTGCGACAGGGATCCGCGACCAACAGTTGTTCCAGTTCCTCATTGTCAACTTTCTGTGGCTGTCCCGGACGTTATGCATCACGGAGATCAACATTTCTTTGCTTAAACCGCTGGAATCACTTCTTACACGTAACGTAGGACACAGCAGCCTCACCCAAAGCAACAAAGATCATTTACTGGGCTTCCGCGGCACTTTTTTCAGCTGAAAAGCGAACAGGAGGCAGTGCCCTAAATGTTGCTTCTCGAACGACATTGCTTTCACCGCTAACTTTCGTCCCTTCTGTCACTACAGCTGTGAGTCGTTACGGTTGCCTGGAAAGCTGTTGGATGGCGCTGCAACCAGCCATTATCACACACAGCTATTTGCATTTGCCGATGTTCTATGATCGCTTGCGGTTAGGGGCCGAGAATTAAGTTGCACACCTAATACACTATCTACCAACAAGTAATTGGACACCCCTGCAATCGACGATACCTGCGGTCCTGATACACGTCACGGCCGCCGCCGTTAAATATCGTGTGCGAAACAACAACGCAACCAGTCGCATGCAAGATGCCACGCAGTTCGGAGCTCTCTGATTTCGAGAAAGGTGTAATCGTCGGTGTCACAGAAATGGCCGATCCATACGTGACATATCCAGCGAGTTGAAGTACCCAAAATCGACAGTGGCCTACGTGATTGGCAAGTAGAAGATGAGAGGTGACTGTCGGAATGTGCCCCGACCCGGCAGACCCACAAAACTGGGAGTTACATACCGACGGGTGCTGGCCAGAGAAATTCGGAAGAACCGCACCAAATCGATGGGCCACATCCGCGAGGAGTTTCAACAGGCATCCGGGGGTGTTCTTTCAATGAATACCATCCGTAAGGAAGCCCATCTGCTCGGTTATCATGGACGTGCTGCCGATCCCCAAGTCCAATAGCGTTGCTCGGCTAACGTGGTGCTAAGAACGTCGACAGTGGACCGTTGAACAGTGGAAACAGGTTCTCTGGAGCGACGAATCAAGGTTCACCCTCTACCGTTCGGATGGCAGGGTCTGGGTTTGGCGTCTGCCTAGAGAACGCCTCCTGCCGGAATGTATTGTGCCAACTGTGAAGTTCGGCGGCTGTAGGAATTATGCTATGGGGGTGTTTCTCTTGGTATGGCACGGGACCCTTGGTCGCAATTCCTGGTAGACTCAACGGCGAGACCTACTGCACCATTTTGGATGACCATGCGCTTTCTACGTTGTGGCAGTTTTACGGGGTGGACCCATGCTACTTTCAGGATGACAATGCCACCTGTCATGTTGCGATGTCCACCATGGCTTGGTATGGTGACAATGGGGTTAATCGAATGGACTGGCCTGCGCAGAGCCCGAACCTTAACCCTATCGAGCACATATGGGACGAGTTGGAGCGTCGACTTAAGGAGCGCCCCTACCGTCCGAAATCGGTGAAGGAACTGGCCTGTCTTCTCCAAGCCGAGTGGAAGAAAATACCGCTAGCCGTCGTACAACGCCTGGTTGAGAGTATGCCCCGGAGGGTCGCAGCTGTAATCGCCGCTATGGAGGCTCCACCAACTATTGAAGGTAAATAAACTTGGTTTTCCTTTGCTATCACAGGTGTCCAATTACTTGTTGGTAGATAGTCTATATTGCGTTACTGTAAGAAACCGGGTAATTGCATTATTGTACAGGCGATTTGAACGATGTCTATGTATCAGATGGTGGAGTCCTTAAGATAAAAGATATTATAGCTAGCAAGAGTAAATTTTATATTTCGCAGTTTTTTGAAATAATACTATGAAACAGTATATTTAACCTTTTCTTGAAGATAATCGAAAGTTACTGTCAGTTAAAAAAAGAGATCTGTAATTCCAAAGCATTCTGTTGCTTCTAAAATTCATGATTAAAAAAATATTTAATTTGTGATGAGTCTTCTTACGAGGCCATAGCAAATGTTCTGCACACGTTAATCTAAAACGGAAGCTGATGATGCAAGCGGATAAATGATTGCGTCATGGCAAGGTCAGACTCTCAGCAACCCAGTGGTGTCAGAACAACTCGCTATGATTTGCTGTATGGACGTAGGAAGGTTTGGAAATGGAAGCGTGCAGCTCCTCAGGTCGAGTCACAGCGTTAGACCAGCGCTCGTACGTGAAAATAGAAACTCTACGGGGAAAAACTCCGACACAGATCCACACTGCCTTGCAAGAAGTTTGTGGGGAAGGAACTTTTGATCGAAGCACAATTCCTTTCTGAGGACAAAGTTGAGACCGAAAATTGGTCAAAATCGCCCCAATTTGTTGGAAACGGTAGCGATCTATCTGCATGACAATGCATCGTGTCATGGTGCAGCGTCGGTACGGGGACTTTTGTCGAAATATGGTAAGTTAAGTTCATCCCCACCCAACATACAGCCCTGATCTCAGTCCACCCGACTTTGATCTCTTTTTTTTTTTTTTCATTGGAGGTTTTACGACCACCGTGAGCAAATCAATGGGCTATAAGCAGTCGCCCGTCCCTAATTTAGGGCCACTGGTTCCAGGGAAGGGAGAGAGCCAATGCCGTAAGACAAGCACAACATCCATGTCTCACCGGTATTCGAACCTGGACCCCTTTCGGACGAATGATCAGAAGTCATCGCTTAGACCACTGCGCCACCGGGGTGGCCTTGATCTTTTCCCAAAGTAAAGAAAAACCTGCTCCTTGGCATCCGCTACGAATCGCTGCACGAACTGTCATTGGACGTGACCCCAGTAATACGACAGCTGATCAAAGATGGCGTACTACGGGGCATCCAGAAACTACCTCACCGAGGGGAGGGCAAGCTGTCATTAGCAGCGGAAGGGAGTACATTGTACGGCAATAAGGTAAGTTTTCTCCGTTACTTCGCACTTTTCTCAAAAATGGGCAGAATGCATAACTTTTGTTATGACCTCCGTACAGTAAAAGTAAAATTATTACAAGCGTATTCAAAAATATTATGAGCTCCAACAGAAAATAAAATGGCTAAATCATTCGCATTAATGACAGAAAAAAAAATCATGATTGCGCAGTTAAGTTTTACCTTAAACGTGAATGCGACTCCAGAGACGTTCTGGCTCAGTGGTTAAGACGCCCGGTTTGTAACCCAACCAACCTAAGTTCGATCCTAATCACCGGCGCGAAGGAGTTCTCTGTCGTAAGGGCTGAAAAATTGAGCGCATTCTGTTTTGCGAAATTTTTGCATAAATACGGAAAAACTTGAAACGGACTTTTCTGAAATCAACGGAATTGCTAACTACGGAAAATCTGTGAAAATACGGAAGTAACACAAACGGAAATTTCGTTAAAAAATGGATATCTTCTGACAACTCTACTGCACGTTATTTTCAGAAATTTTCCGTGAATCCACGCCACTTTTACAGTGTAGTGTGAGAAATTAGCTATTCTATTTCTAAATGTCTTAACGATTGTAAAAATCCGCTTGATGTTTTGTTTATTTGTAAATAGTTCTTTGACAACGAATGTCTTTGAAGTATTTTATTCGTCCCGGAGAGGATTCAAAAGACGTACTCATTACACCCGAAAATTTGGTGTCATCTTTCATCTTGTTTGTGGGTTTAACAAGTACAGTCAAAACTCGTTTTAACGAAATACGATATAACAAAAAGCACGTTACAACGAAAAGGAATCGCGAAGTCGTTTTGTTTATCGTATTTATATAAAAAATATAAAACGTTATAAAGAAATACGATAAAATAACAGAAAGTACGTTACAAAAAAAAATCGCGAACTTGTTTGGTTTATTGTGCGTATTGCATTTATGTAACAAATATAAAACTTTATAACGAAATACTAGGGGAAAATGCTCAAGCAAAACTTTATACGTAGCGAAATTCGCCCTCTTCAAAATTCAAACCGGTTCAGTTGCCATGGAACGCCAACAAAAGAACGAAAAGTGACTACACTTTTCGTCAAAAAAACTTCGAAGAAAATGAGGATTCACCCAGTGTAGATGTGACGAAAAAGCTAGACTATTATTCTGATGTTTCTCCAGTAAACGCAATTGAATGTTCAGTGAAAGTTGGATACTCTTCACAAGATCGAAGACTTTATACCGAGAATATTTTTTTTTTTGAGGTTTAACGCCCGCCGTGAGCAACTCAGTGGGCTATATAAGCAGTCGCCCGTCCCTAATTTCGGGTCACTGGTTCCAGGGAAGGGAGAGAGCCAGCGCCGTGAGACAAACACAACATTCATGCCTCCCGGGATTCGAACCCGAACCCATCTCGGAAGAGTGATCAGAAGCCATCGCTTAGACCACTACGCCACCGGGGCGGCCGAGATTTAGCAACTATCTAAATGAAATGAATGCAGTTATAACTAAAGACGCTATGGGAAAACGAAAACAGATTGTACTTACATCGTATTTCGAAACCCAACAGTTATGTTCGAACTGTTTTACAGTTTCGTTTGTAAACACGCTTTGCATCAAAATGGAACTAAATAAATTGCTTTTATTACAGTACTTTAAAATTACAGACATGTAATGCCAATATGTACATACGTACATTATTTCCTGAAGCATATGACAGTATTATATTAAGATGTATAAAAGAGATAAATTCTTAATATGGCGGGATGAATAATAAATACAGTATGTGCGTACATACATACGTATCAGTAAAAATATATACAGTACGTAATTTCATACTTATAAATTGATTAAAGATTATATATTTCATTACTAGTTTAGTAAAAATTCCCATTGGAAATAGATTACCTTTGCTTATTTCTATGAGCACTTTTTCGCAATTGCAGTGTTGCAATCTTGTGCGTAATAAAAATGTCTGTAGTGCGTGCTAACTTTTTAACGAACATTTCGTAATAACGTTTTAACGAAAGTACGGTGCTACGAATTTTTTTCTGTCCCCCCTTGAATTTCGTTATAACGAGTTTCGACAGTACCGCGCGCTGCTCTTTGCGCTATAAGCAGTCGCCTGTCCCTAATTTGGGGCCACTGGGCCGAGCGGCTTAGACCATTCCGCCGTAAGGGGGTAGTCAGAGGTCTTTTCCTGATCGGAACATTTCCTCGGATGGCCGAATAATTTTGATTGGTAACAAATTAATGCGAAAAGAAAAAGCTCTAATAAAATCCTGTATTCTTTGTTTATCAAGAGTAATTTTCTTTGAAACCTTCGTACCTAAGAGTTCCTGGTTTATTTGGGCAAGATGAAAAATGGTTTCAACATTGCATGACCTAATATGGGAAGCTATGAAGGCTGTATACTCTGTCACAGAATCTTCTTTTTCGGATAATGGTTTCTTATGGTCACGTATAAGCAGGTTGTTGTTATTAATTCATAATCCTCATTTCATATTCATATGGTGGTCCCTGATTCAGTCATTATGACAGCTGAAAATCCCTTTCGCCTAGAGAACCCTTTTCGATATGCCAGGTATTGCAACATAATCCAATTTATAAAATTCATTCGAAGTTAATTAGTGATCCTTGTCCAATCACTTTATTGGACAGCTCCGGCATGAACTAAGTATTGCGGCACTTCTCTTTCCATTTTTTTCCCGAAGCCTCCTCGAACATTGTGTGTTGTATCTTATCTACCACTTTGGCACCGCGTTTACCAAAAGAATGAGCCCTGATTATGTCACGATTAAAGCGTGCTAAATCTCTTGCGAGATTTACTCCGGCGATCGTTTTTTGTTACAATTTAAATCGATGAAGCAAAGAGCATTTTTCTAAGTGCACGATCGATGAACAAATTGTCTGATTACAAGTCTAATATATCAACTGTCAGCTCTTAAATTACAGCATGTAGGTTCAGTTGTAATTATCCCAGATATTGCCAAATTAGACCTAATGAAGCATCCAAAAACAAATCAGGAAATCAGTCTTTTCAGAGAGTGCCTATGATGAAAGAAGTTGCTCTCTTTTTGTTCTTTTTTGGCTTCCTTTTTTCTCCTTTTTTCTATTATTCTTTTTGGGAGCTTTTGCGGTCAAAGATACGTCACGATATTTTTTTTACAGGAAGTCATATGAAGAAATATGAGACTAATTATTCAAAGTCATGTAAATGGACGTTTCCAGAGTACTTCCTGTATCGAGTTTTTTTTTCATGGTACAACTCTTTTGCAGTGTGCTAAAAGTACACGACCATTACACTCGACTACGAATATTTGATACTTAATAAATCACGCAACATTAAAAAGATGTAGTGATAAAGCCTGAATCATCTGAATTGGGATTTGTAATATGTGCTGGAAATGTCAAAATTATTAAGCTTTCTACATCCAAAATTCTCTGAATTTCCGTTACTGCAGCGATGTACAAATCATACGTTTGAGAACTGCTAAAGAAAAAAATACAGGTGGGATCAGTTCTGATTGAGCCGTCAGTTTGGAACGTAGGACAACGACTTACATATCGGAGAGTTGAAATGAACTAGTCGAGTATGGTTTCAAAGCGTTTATTTAATTTGTTATGGCCAACACAGGTCTATGATATGATAAGTAGCTTACATATTTTTTACAAATAATGCTGGATACATTGCGAACACAAAGTAGATCGATACACGAATTACCCAACGTGGTGCTCTACCTTCTTGGGTTTCTTATACTCCTCATTACTTGCTCTTGCCTCTCGTTTTGATTTTCTCCACTTTTGCTTGCGTTCATTCTGTGAATTTCTCAGAATTGTCGAAAATGTTAGCCCGTTCGTTCACATGAAAACAAATAAAAAAAAATTAATTTAAACCACTGCGATATGTTCATTATATATTTGAATAGATCTCGTCGATAGCTTTAAGACGATACCACGCACAGTCGTTTTGCACTCACAGTTGTCCAGACAAATAGCGATATTGTCAAAAGTGTTCACAAGAAAATAATTTTTAAAATGTTCAGTTCAAACCACTGCGAAATGTTCTTCGTATATTTAAATAGATCTCGTCGAGAGCTTTAAAACTATACCACTCACAGTCATGTTGCGCTCACGGTTGCCGAAATAGACTGAGCCAAACGCTGCTGTACCCCCAGAAATATTGCATAATATCCCCCTCGCACAAGGAGCGAGGGCAGCGTCGCGCGAACGATGTGTTGCGCAGTACGCGAATCGGACTCTATGCTGTTTACGAATATGCTAACATGATTAGCGTGCGTACATACATACGTGCGTACCTAATACAATATGTGCGTACATACATACGTATAAGTAAAAATATATACAGTACGTAATTTCATACTCATAAATTGATTAAAGCTTATATATTTCATTACTAGTTTAGTAAAAATTTCCATTACAAATAGATTACCTTTGCTTATTTCTATGAGCACTTTTTCGCAATTGCGGCGTTGCAATCTTATGCGTAATAAAAATGGCTTCATTAGGTCTAATTTTAATGCTAGGATGATTTCAATCGGGACTTATTTTTGTCACATGAGGTCGGCCGTAAGTCGCCCCATACTATCCGCGGAGTTAGACGTAGTCCTATGTTAAAACAAGATTAGAGGGAGGTCTTGCCACGAGCTTATCCATTCGAAGTGCAAGTTGCCTTCACGGTGGCCGAATGGTATGATGCACTGGCTTCAAAGTATTCGTCCGAAATGGTTCCAGGTTCGAATCTTACGGCACTGGCTCTCTTCCTTCCCTGGAATTCGTGGCCCCAAGATAAACTGTAAAAAATAAGAGGTGTGAATTCGCGGAAAATAACGTGCAGCAAAGTTGCCGTTAGGTGACCGTCTTTTAACGAAATTTCCGTTTTTAAAAGTTCCTGTTTCTCCTAACTTCCGTATTTTCACAGAATTTCCGTCGTCAGAACTTCCCTTTATTTCAGAATAGATCGTGTCGGGTTTGCCCGTAAATATACAGAAATTTCGCAAAATCTCGGACGTTGACGTTTTTCAGCCCTTGTACGAAACCTCTTATTTCCCCCATGGTACTGTTGCACCAGCAATCATCCGTCGCGCAGTCTAAGTCCTCCTACAGAAAAAATAAAATTATTATAAACCTATTCAGAAAAATAATAAGCTCATTAATAACAAACATTTCGTCATCGCACAATTATATTTCTACCTATTTGTCTTTTAATAGTTTTTATCTTAAGGACTCCACAGATTGATACATCGACATCGTACAACCACCTGTACAATAATTTAAGCACCCGGTTTTTAACAGCAGTACAATATACAACAGCTGGTGCACCTAATGGGGGAAAGGAGACGAAATATCGTGTGCCACAATAACCAAAATCCACGTGATATACTATCCACAATATCCGATCTCGCTACAGAACTTCAAAATCAGATCATTCGACAGACGATTGAAATTTAATAGTTAATCAAATCTCAAGTATTCCTGCAAATCGCTCTTATTACCGGAAATTTCTCGTCATATGGATACGGGAAAAGTGAGAGCGGAGTTTACCCTTTAATATAAGAAAGAAACTGCGGAAAGGTTTCTGAAAATTCGGAATTTTAACATATCATAACAACGGCAATTTTCCGCCAATATAAGAAAGGAATTGCGGAAAAGTTTCTCAAAATACAGAATTTTCCTGGCGTACGAAAAATTCGTGAAATTTAGGTTGTTTTCCGTCATTCACGGAAAATGTTGTATCGGGAATATTCCTCGTTAATTTACGAAAGGAATTTCGGAATATGGCTCGTAAATTTCAGAATTTTTTTTACAGTGTAGTGACGGGAGACTGCTTATAGATGATTGATTTGCTCAAGGTGGTAGTTAAACCCGACAAAAACAACAACAAGAACAACCCCCCCCAAAAAAAAAAAAAAAAAACAGAAGAAGTGCAAAAGCAATGAGTATAGATAACAATATATCCGAATGACATGTACGGTTCTTAAACTCTTAGTAACTGTAGTTTAAGTGATTAGCTACAATCGTATACAGTCGAGTCACATTATTGTGACCACCTCCTACTTTTGACGTCAACAGCGCGTAGTCAATGAAGGAAGGCACGTGTCGTGAGCTGGCTTGGAGGGTACATAAGGTGTGCTGTAGGTATTCTGAAATCATAACACTCGTCCCTGTCATGGATAAAATGAGATATTTATCAGATTTGCAAAAAGGGATGATGATCGGCTTTCGGGCCAAGGGTGGCAGTATTTCTGAAACAGCGCAGTTTGTGAACTGTTCGCGTGCTGCTGTGGTTAAAGTGTATCGTGATTGGAGAAATGGCACCATTGCGAATAAGCGACGTGCAAGCTGTGGAGCACCACGTGCCATTGATGTGAGAGGTGAACGTCGGCTTCGAAGGTGCGTGAGGGCTGATCGACACGCTACAGTGGAGCAACGTACTGGCCGAATGAACTAGGGGGCCACCGGAAGTGTGTCTAAAACGATAGGTCAGCGAACCCTGCTGCGTATGGGGCTCCGATGCAGGCGGATGGTCACTGCACCTATGCTTACGAAGGTGCATTGGCAGAAAATACTTATATTTGCGCGGCAGTATCGGAAGTGGACATTCGCTGACTGGCAAAGGATTGCCTTCTCCGATGAGTCACGTTTTGCCTTCTCCGTTTCTCGCCTTATTCGCCAACGTCCATCCGAACGGATGGACGTTGGAGAATAAGGCGAGAAACTTCGGAGAACAAACACTCTTCAACCATTGCTGGAAGAACACAAGCTGGTAGGGGAAGCGTTATGGTCTCGGGAATGTTTTCGTGACATTCTCTGAGTCCACTCATACGTGTAGAAGGCACTGCGGACCGAATTGGTTATGAATTCATCCTTGCAGACCACGTACACCCATACAAGCTGATTGTCTTCCCTAGGGCGGATGGAATCTTCCAGCACGGCAATGCGACGTGCCACACAGCTAGAAATGCCCGACAGTAGTTAGAAGAGCATGATAAAGAATTCAAAGTACTTCCTTGGCCCTCTAATTCCCAAGACTTAAACCCAATTGAGCATCTGTGGGACCACCTCGATCGTGTTGTTCGCTCTACGGATCCTCCACCAAGCACCCTACAGTAGCTACAAGATGCACTGCAGTCATCAAGGCTCCACATATCTGTGAACACCTTCCATCACCTTTCTGAGTCACTCCCAGCCCATCTAGTTGCTGTCCGCGCTGCACACAGCGGTTACTCTGGATATTAGCTGGTGGTCACAATAATGCGACTCGTAGATACTTTCGTTGAACTTTTATATTAACACTTACTGAATAACTAAGTAAATACTAGCGGCCAAGTAGAAATAATAAGCAAAAGGCTTACGCAAATTCTAGACGTACGGGAAAATCAGATAGTTACACTGGTCTCCAAAGCCTAAGGGCGGACTAAATTTTTATCGGTATAAGAAAACCAATGCATGACCGCAGCCAAATGGGGAAATGACTATATTGCCAGCATATGAACATAAGAGAAGACACAAAAAATTGTTTATAAATGACGCCCAAATTGCATTGTAATCAGTGTTTACGCAAAAGTTACAAATTTCCGAAGGTCACTGTTGGAAAATGGATGGAAAATGCTTACCGATGACTAGGAGGAGAGACATTTCAGTATGGAATATGTCCACACCGTTCCGCGACGCAGCTCTCACAACGTCGTGACAGGCTGAGCACCAAGTGATCCAAGGAGTTCTTGAGGCAAATTGGCCCACTCCATCCTCAGAGCACGGATGAAGACTGGCTTGTTTTCTGGAAGGGGGTTTCGAGCACCAATACGTCTCCTCATTGCGTCTCAGACGTGTTCGATGGAGTTGAGGTCTGGGGAGCGTACTGTCCAGTCGACGCGATAAATATCCCCGGGCTCCAGAAGTGTCTGTACTGCTGTCATACGATGAGGTGTCGCGTTGTCATCCATGAACAGAAATTCTTCGCTTACAGCACCACGGAATAATTGAACATGATGTAGAACTTCGTTGCAATATCGTCATAGTCCCATTTTCAAGCACCTGTACTTCGGTGAGTTCATGAATCATTATGTCGCCCCACAGCATGATCCCCGGCACCACCCTATCTGTCTTTTTCCTGCATATTCTCGCGCTGCTACGTAGTACCACTTTCACGCCAGATCAACTGACGTCCTGAATCCGAAAATAGACTGAAACGACTCTCATCTGTGAAGAGTACATTGGTGACGTGTCTAATTTCTGTGGATACAACACCACTGAAAACGTGCGCTACGTTGAGCTCTGGATAGAGGAACGCAAACTACTGGTCTTCGGGCATATAGTCCTATATGTCGCGGGCGTCTTGCCACAGTTTGTAGGGAGATCCGCGTTCATGTGCTGGAATGGAGGTGACTCTCAAGCTGACCAGCCGTGGTGCGGCGATTACGTTTTGCTGTTACAACTAAAAATCTGTCATCATGCGTCCCAGTAGAGCAAGGGCGATGCCCTAGCATGCGTCTGGAACACATTTCATTGGTTTGAAACGCTGCCCAGAGTGTGGATACTACGCTATGCGGAATTCCAAACCCCCTGGCAACATCAGTCACTCGGCGATCTTCTTCCAGCTTCCCTATAATTCTTCCCCGCGTGAAATCATGTAAATAATATCTTTGAGACATAATGCAAATTACACGTTTGTACTTTTATGCCGTCACGTCTAGATCTTCCTTCAAACACATGTCCCCTACCGCGCCATTTTCTCTTATATCCGTTTAAGTGATACCACCTGACCCCTGTGTGCACGATTGGACATTTTGCATGTGCACCAGGTTTCTGCTGAATGTCCCCGGTTATACAAATTGCCACAAGCTGTTGCGTCTGATTTTGGGGTTGTAACCTTCTGAAATGACGTTCGTCTTTAGGTTTTGGACACCAGCGTATATTCATTAACACCTCGAGAGGCCACTGGTGGCCTAGTCGTCAACGTTCGCGACTGCCACGGAGAAGACCTCCGGTTCGATCCCAGGCAGGTACGAACGCTCGAACCACTAAATATCCGCCGTGTGTCAGATGGGCACATTAAGCCGTCGGGCCTCGGGTTCTGGCCCCCGGTAATAAATAAGGGCATCTTCCTGCCCCTTTCTACCTCGCTTCCGTGTGATTTTCCTATCTGGCACTCTAGCCCAAATCTCCTAGTTTCCTATTTCTAAGGGTTGTTTAAGACCTGGGGTCCGACACTCCCTTCCTAAAATCCTATACATATGATCTGATCCGATTAACACCTCGGCTTTTGTATCAACATATAATACTTAATCAGGTAGCTACAACACTTATTTGTCGGGCGGTTTGATGTGCTGCCATAGCCAACCTCCTATGATGCTAAATATTTCATAACCTATGTCAATGATAAAGAAAAAGGAAACAAAATGTAATTCACATTTGATTTTTTTTTTGAAGACCGATGTACACCTTCGAGGATGTTTTGAAATCAGTGAGCTTTTGCGATACTTGTTGATAATTTTTTCTCGGTTGATAGTCTTCATACTGTCTTTATCATGTTAAATACATCCTTCAAATTTAAAGCCTGTTCTGCACCCTACTAGCAATATTTTTGTCAGACGTTTAAGCAAAAATTGCCTGACCGAAAGGTTCATTTCAGAAAAAGGTCTTTCCCCGAAAGGTAGATTTTACCGAAGAGTCATTTTATCGAGGGGCTCATTTTATCATAGAGTCGTTTCGACGTAAGGTTCATTTCATCAAAATGTCGTTTACCCAATGGCTCATTTCACCAAAAAATCGTTTACCCAAAGGTTCATTTCAGTAAAGGTCTTTTCGCTAAATGGATAATATCACTTACGGATCGTTTCAGCAATAGGCGTAGCCACTGGGTGGAGGTAGGGGGAAGGGAGGGGTCAGGACCTCTCCAGATTTTCAGAGACGGGAAACCCCAATGTAAAGGAAGGCCCCCCCCAAATTTTCCGGGAATATAAGGACATAATGAACCCTTTTTTATATGTGAACCAACTAAATTTAATAATATAAGATTGTAATTTTTCGTAGAATGCAAACATGTGTATAATGTGTACTTAATAAAAAAAAACCCGATATCGATTCCTAATAAGCAAAGTCAGTTCTACAACTTTGTAATTTACATTTCTGCCCTGTGTATCATTGTTTAACAGTTGTGTTCGCTAAGTTCTACAATTCGCCAACAGAGGCACCTATGTCGTGCCCGTTAGATTGAGCTTCAGCAACTGCTTTGCTCCTGCGTGTGTGTGTGTGTGTGTGTGTGTGTAGGTGGAGGGGGTCCCAAACTCTATCTTATACAGTATGTATATAATATTGTAAATACTATATGTACACATATAATGTGTGTATGTGTGATCGGACCAACCCAGATTTTGAAACATGGTTACTCCACTGGTTTCAGCTATTCATTTTCACTGAAGGGTTCGTTTACTGGAAGGTTCATCTCACCAAAAGGTCGTTTACCCAAATTTTTATTCCATTGAAGGCTCTTTCGCCTAAGGATTAATCTCCCTTAAGGATCGATTCATCGAAAGTTTCATTTTACCGAAGTATTGTTTCACCAATTACGCTCATTTTACCGTAAGATCGTTTCGACATAAGGTTCATTTTACCGAAGGGTTGTTTTACTGAAAGGTTTGTTTTACTGAAGTTTCGTTTCACAGAAAGGCTCATTTTACTACAAGGTCGTTTTGACGTTAGGTTCATTTCACCGAAAGGCCCATTTTACTACAAGGCCGTTTCGACGTAAGGTTCATTTTACCGAAAGGCTCATTTTACTAATAGTCGTTTAGCCAAAATTTTCATTGCACCAAAGGATCGTTATACCGAAAGCTTCGTTTCCACGGAAGGGTAGTTTTACCAAAAGGTTCATTTCAGAGAAATATTAATTTTACCGTAGGGTCGTTTCGCCGACAGCTCACTTCATCAAAAGGTCGTTTCGCCGGAAAGTCCATTTCACCGAAGGGCGAAAAAGTAAGTGAGCGAAGTAATAATCCCTGTATTTGTTCAGACAAAGAAAATGTAGATTCCGTATGACCGAATTTTTACGCGATCGACATAAGGTTCATTTCGGTGAAATGAACCTTACGTCGATCTGATTAATTTTCTTCGGAATACAGTCACTCAGAACATTCACAAAAAATTTGATGCAAGAAGCTGAACTGACAAATTTCTAAGCTGTTAATGCAAGTAATTTAACTAAATAATCAGTTTTTATGACTGAATAATAACTGAAATCTTTCTTTTTCTTTAAAAGATATTCTGTTAAATAGAAAGCGCTCTATCTACCTTGCTTCAAATTTTCATCTTAAGCACATATAATAAGAAATAATAATAATAATATTTTTATATATTATACATATAATAATATAATGTGTCCAATTTTTTTTGGAAAAGAAAATTTCCAACTACGAAAACACTTGAAGAGAAGAATCAAAACTGTGAGGCTTGTTTTAAAACACATCCAAGAAAACATTACTCTCTGCTAACCAATGGATATTGCAGTAAATTAAAAACTATTCGATAAACTGACCCTTTGGACTTTTCGATGAAACAAACGTTTAGGTGAACAAACCTGTCAATGAAACGAACAGTTCAATTACATGACCAGTCGGCGAAATGAGCAATTCGGTAAACCGATCTTTCGGTTAAGGGAAGTTTTCGGTGAAACAACCGTTACCCAAAGTAATCATTCAAAAGTCTGAATTTTTGGTAAAGTGTTCATTTCGATAAAACGAAATTTTAATTCATACACTCGACGTGGATCAGGAACACCAAACAGAAGTCATCTCTCTTTCCACGTTAATACAGTAAGTTGAAGTGAAGTGACCCTTTTAATTTCGTTGAAGTGATCTTTTCGGTGAGGCGATTCCGGTAACGAGACCCTTCGATGAAGTGGCCCTTGGGAAAATCAGCTAAACCCGAATTTTTAAATTTCTTGGACGATCTCAAAATCCGTTTGTGTTTCTGCAGTTGAATAGATTTTCTTTGAGTTCGTGCATTCGTCTGATTGCTGCATAACAGAACATTTCGGCCATCTCTCGCTTGCTGACTGATAGGTCGTTGTCAAATGCATCTACTGCCTTTACCTCCAAATAAACGCCCCGTGCGTTGGAAACTAATTGCTTCCTCAACAAATTATCCCTATGTCTGACTTAAAAACAAATGACGTCTAACAAACATATAATGCCATCTCCGTTTTAGGACGCAATCTGTAAATTTTACCAGAACTATCATGCAGGCCTTGAATTTTAAACTTCGGATGGCCCCTTGATCCTGGACTGTGATTCGCTGATGTAGTTTACAGAATGAAATATTTTTCTGAAGGTATCCAATTTGCAGTAAAGAGACCACCTAATGACGCCATTGTTTTTTTTTTTTATGTCATGGTATTTTCGTATACACTACTAACAGTCAAAAGAACTACTTGCAGGCACATACCGGCCACTGAATTAGAAACTTTTATTCAATACCGGGTTGGTTGGATCTCTTTGAACCCGAATTACACCATGTGTGCGATGTGGCATAGATTCCACCGTGTTGGAGTGCATTAACGCCTACATCATACCAAGTGTTCATCAGACAGTCCTTTAATTGGCTCAGATTTGATCGAAGAGGAGAGACTTTGACTTTGCCCTCGGATCTGTTTTTCTAACATAGCCCATACATTCTCAATGGGGTTCAGTTCCGAGATTTGTAGTGGCCTGGGAAGATGGTGGAATTCATCGTCATGCTTGCTGAACCATTGCTGAACAGATCTTGTGCGATGGACATTAGCATTGTCGTCCATGAAACAGCTGTTACCTTCTGGATAAAAAGTCAACTTTGCAGGATGGGCTTCATCAGCAACAATGTTCAGATAACCCTTGGTGGAAACATGACTATCCAGCAATATCAGACGACACTCTCCGTACCAACAGGACGTTCCCCACACCATGGCACCACCTCTCGAACCTTGAGTTGTATTTATAAGGCAAGCTGGGTTCATTGCTACACGAGGCGTTTTTTTATTTTTATGATTGGAGGTTTAACGACCACCGTGAGCAACTCAATGAGCTATGAGCAGTCGCTCGTCCCTAATTTAGGGCCACTGGTTCCAAGGAAGGGATAGAGCCAGCGCCGTAGGACAAACACAACATCCATGCCTCACCAGGTTTCGAACCTAGACCCAACTCGGACGAGGGACCAGAACCCATCGCTTAGACCACTTCGCCACAGTGGCGGCCTTCACGGGGCTCCCGCCAAACTCTCTGCCTACCACCGGTACAAAACAAGGTGTCCTGCGACTCGAAGGACCACATGACTTTTTCCATTCTTCCAGTGCTCGGTCACGGTGTTTTCTGAAAGTACCATAGACGAGCTTTCCGGCTCTTCGCAGAAATTAGTGGTTTCCATGTACGAGGGTCATAACAAAAGTTCTGCACACGTTAATCTAAAACGGAAGCTGATGATGCAATCGGGAAAATGATTGCCTGATGTCAAGGTCAGACCCTCAGAAACACAATGGTGTCAGAACGACGAGCTATTATTTGCTGTGTCGACGTGGGAGAGTTTGGAAATGGAAGCTCCCAGCTTCTCAGGTAGAGTCACGGCGTTAGACCAGCACTCCTACGTGAAAATAGAAACTTTGAGGGGGAAACTCCGACACAGATCCACAATGCCTTGCAAGAAGTTTGCGTGGAAAGAACTGTTGTTCGAAGCACAATTTCTCGATGGGCATCGCTCTTTCTCTTTCCGGGAGGCCGAAGCAGCATCGAAAATGATCACCGCTCAGGCCGACCTCAAACGGCGACAGACAAAATACCTGTCACCATTGTTGCAACGCTTCTCGAAGAGAATCGCCGTTTGACAGTCTAGGGGATTACTCATCAGGCAAATTTGTCCACCATGTCTGTTCACCGGATTTTGACCAACTCAATGGGAAAAAGAAAAATCGCCGCGCGCTGGATGCCCTATCAACTCACCTCGGAGCAGAAGGCAGCCAGACTGAGCATCGCACAGGATCACCTCCACAGTTTCGAAGGTAGGGCGACACCTTCCTGGACAGTATTGTCGCAATTGATGAGACTTGGACCCGTGATTTTGAGCCGGAACTTAAATCACAATCAGCGGAATAGAGGCATCCAAGTTCCTCGCGCTCTTCAAAGTGTCGTCAGCAGCAATCCAAAGTGAAGTAAATGATGATTTTTGAGAACGATGCCCAGGGTGTTGTGGCCTCTGATCGAGTGCTGGTAGGGCAAAATGTCAACGCACGATATTATCATGACTTTCTGAGGACAAAGTTGAGACCAAAAATTCGTCAAAATCGCCCCAACTTGTTGGAAGCGGGAGCGATCTTGCTGCATGACAGCGCATCGTGTTATGGTGCAGCGCCGGTATGGGGACTTTTGTCGAAATATGGCTGGGAAACTTTATCCCACCTATTATACAGCCCTGATCTCAGTCCACCCGACTTTGATCTTTTCCCAAAGTTAAAAAATCGGCTCCTTGTCATCCGCTATGAATCGCTGGACGAACTGTCATTGGACGTGACCCGAGTAATACGATAGCTGAACAAAGATAGCGTACTACGGGGCATCCAGAACCTACCTCACCGCTGGTAAGCTGTCATTAGCAGCGGAGGGAAGTACATTGTACGGCAATAAGGTACGTTTTCTCCGTTACTTCACATTTTTCTTAAAAATGGAAAGTGTGTAGAACTTTTGTTAGGACCCCTACCCAAAGTTCTGCACACTACCCCGTAAGCACGTTACTTCCAGTACCGATCCTCTTCAATTCCCTGCGCATAGTTCGCTGAGATATGGGCCGGAAACAGTGCTTGCTGAATACTTCCGTCAATTGCTGCACACACGAAGTCCTGTTCCTCCGTACAAGCCTTCTCAGACGACGGCGCTCTCGTTCTTGAGAGACTGTCGTCGCGCCATAGTTACGCCTTTTAGACAAACAATATGGGTTATTTTTCCACTATTTAAAGACCCGGTATATCTCACCTTTTGAGAAACCAGTCTGTTTTCAAAATTGTCACTTCAGACAGACGGGCATCGTACAATAAGCCCCTTATCGAACTCAGAAAGATCCTTTGTTTTCCCCATTGTAATCAAAACTACTGACGAGCAGCAGTTTTAAATTGTTGCCTAGATCACGTGGTGGCGCACGTGACCACGTATTTCGCATATACGCTGAGTAAGTGAAGTTTACGTACATCTGCATAAAGGTTTCTAATTCAGTAGCCAGTGGGGGTAGTTGAAGTTGGATTTCGGAAATCTGCATTTCCGTGAATGCCACATTCAAACTGATAAGAAGTTAAAGTAAAACGAAAGTGATGAAAGACTGTAAAACCGAGACAGACATTTTTTGTGGTGGAGTTGTAAGCAAGGTCCTAGTAATACCTATGACAGCAATTTTACGGAGCCGTCCCGTTGGTGCAGACGTCTAAGCGCTGTCTTATAACCATTCGTCCGAGACGGGTCAGTGTTCGAATCCCGGTGGTGCATGGATGTTGTGTTTGTCTTAGAGTCAGTGACCCTAAATTAGAGACGGACAACTGCTTATAGCCCATTGTGTTGATCACAAAATAACACGACTCTCAAATACAAAGGCCGTTCCATAAAAACTGAGAGTAATTTTTTTGAGTTAGCAACAGTGTGAAGAGGAAAAATAACCACGCAGACGACTAACTGAATTAAGGAAGTATCTAGGGCAACAGTTATTAGCCGTGGCAGACGATCCTGGTTTTGTTATTGCGCAGTTGTTTAAGGTACGTCTGCATTTCGCCATACAGCTACGGAGGTGAGTGATTCAGAGTTAAGAAGTGAAATGCGTTGTACGATGAAATTTTGCTATCGTTTGGGTAAAACGGTTCCGGAAACCCTTCATGTAATAGAAAAGCTTACCAAAATAAATGTTTGGGTGAGTCAATGATTTGTGGTTTTTAGATGGCATCATGATTTCAAAAAAGGACGTTTGTCGGTCTGGTCGATTTGGTCTCTCTCATAAGTTAGGTCGATCTGAAAGTGTTGTTACGGAGCGTATTGTTAACACTGTTTGGGCAATCCTGCAAGAAGATCGACGAATGACGTGTGAAGACATTCCGGCGTCAACTAATATTTCAAAAATGTCGGCATTCCGCATTCTACACGACAAATTACTGCTGCATCTTGTGTGTTCCAGCCGGATACCGCATCACCTGACGATAGAACAATTGTTAGCCAGAGTTCAGTTGTATCATGAGTGGAAACAAATGATTGCAAAGTATCCAAACACAGTAATAACTGCCGATGAAACATGGGCCCACTATTTCGACTTCCCTTACGAAGGGCGCAACGAGTGTCTGGAAACACACAGACTCGCTTCCTTCGAAAAATGTCCGCCAAACCAAATCAGCTGGGGAGGGGATGATGATAATTTTCTTCGATCATAAAGGTGTTGTCTACCAGCATGCCGTTCATCCACAAATTACTGTCAATGCTGAGTATTGCACTTCAGTCTTGAAGCATCTGCGACGACACATATCGATTAAGCGACCGGAACTGGTGGGCAAGTGGACCCTACGCCACGAAAATGCCCTCCCATATGGGGCTTCTTGTGTTCAAATGTTTCTTACGAAATGTGGTATTGAAATCACGCCACGGCCTTCCTACAGTCCTGACCTGGCCCCGTGCGATTTGTGGTTGTTTCCAACAATGAAGAAGGCACAACATTCAACACAGATGCTGACGTTATTCAAGCTGAACAGGGATCTCTAAACAGCTTCCGCAAAATGCCTTCGCCACATGCTTTGAAAAGTGGACTGGACGATGGGACCGTTGCATATCATCCAAGAGAAGATACTTTGAGAAAGAATAACATATATTTTGTTGTACCTATATTTCTTCATTTTGTGTGATTTTACTCTCAGTGTTTATGGAACGGCCCTTGTATGCATCGATTTTTTTTATCGCTGTAAGTTAGGTGTCTTCTAAAGTGAAGATGAAAATCAAGTTTCTAGCAATTCGCTAAAATTTCGAGAGCATTGTTTTGGGAATGAGAAATCCTGAAGTCATCTTAATCTTTAGTTTTTATTCTTTGAATCATTATATTTTCAGCAGTTTTAAAACAATATTTCGTCCGTGAATGTCACATCCAAACTGATGTAACCGGAAAACATCCTTCAATACATGACCAACTGCAGAACAGCGTCATTCAGGAAAAAACCCCGATTGCGTAAACTTTGTATTTTCCAAGAAAAACCACTAATGATAAAAGTGTGGTTTATGGTTTATACCAAAACCTGATGCAAGTTTTTCCTCAGTGTAAAGAGATCTGCTATAAGCATTGTTTAAATACTTCGGGGATATTATGTTTAACGCTTCATGAAATAACTATACTTGTTCTTTCAATATTGTCAGAAAGAATTATGTCAAGTGGATTTAGCAATTGGGTGAGATTCCTTTCCACAACCTACATTACAAGTTTTTTTTTTTTTTTTTTTTTTTTTGTGAAATAAAAGTGTAGCTAGGAAAATTGTTTTTTCCTTGAATTGATTAACTGACACTTCGTATTGGTTACTGGATTAGTCGTGATGGTTAAGTAAAAAAGATAAAAGGCATTAGAGAGAGCCAGGGCGTCTCCTAAAATGTAAATTCCACCCTGAGGGTCAGTTTTTTTAATGTCTGATTGCATAAGAGAAATGTCATCACCGGACGCAATCGCTGTCATCATTCAACTGTAGCCTGGACTCGTCATGACCACTGCAAAACATGAATAAAAAGGCGCTGAAAAAAAAATGGTTGTTTCGTTAGCAGACGAGCGCGAGCGCCTGCACGTACACACACAAAACTTATCTAAGAGAAATTAACGTGAAACGATAAAAAAGGAAAAGTATAAAACATCATTAGCGATTTGCGAGGGTTTAAAAAGAATGTTTTATGGTGGACAGCGGCAGATTAGAAATTTAGCTTCGCGCTTCACTACAAATACACACGCACTTACAAGGAACACCTAATATAAATAAATTTCTTCATTAAAAAAATTCTGGTAAATCCTGCATAAAGGAGAACTGCCGAAATATACAGTGGAAAATAAATTCATTCGTGCACAAATTTTAATGAAAATTTATTGTCGATAGAAATTTAAAAATCCGCTCGTGCTTGGATGTAGCACCAAACCACGCTCAAAACCGGGTGCTGTACCAGATAATAATTTCCCTTTTCCAACTAAATCACTGTAAAAAAAAAAAAACCTAAATACACAGGGTGAATCGAAAGTTTTGCAATATTTGGATCACTTTATGCCTTCATACGTAACTTTTACGAGGAATGCTGACTAGCATTCAAAGTATAGGCCATCGTGTTGCACCGCCTTTAGTCATCTGGCTGCCAGTTTTTTGACTCCGCGTCGGTATCAGTTCTTGTTCTTTAAAGCGAAGAACTCATTCACCCCAGCTGCCACCTCCTCCCGGTTCTTGAAGTGCCGCCCGCGAAGGAAGTGGGCCATGGACCAGAACAAGTAATAATCCGACGGGGCAAGATCCGGACTATATACTTGGTGTGGTATCAGTTCGATGCCCTCAATTCCTTGAGTTTTGCCTGGGCCGTTCGCGCGGCATGACACCGAGCGTTGTCCTGCTGTAGGAGAGCGCGCTTTCTGTTCCCCAGTGACCGGTACTTCTCCTCCAAAACGGCATACACCCACTCCAGCTGTTCAGAGTAGAGGTTGGCGTTGATGGTCCGACCGTCTGGAACAAATTCGTAATGGATTATTCCCTCGATATTCCACCAGACGCAGAGCATCACCTGGTGCTCGAAGCACCCACGTTTGGCAACAGGTTCTGGAAGCTGGCCCGGGCTCAACCACTGCCGTTGTGTGTTAGGATTACGGAAATAGACCTACTTTTCATCGCACGTAACAATTCTCTTGGTGAAACGTATATCGCGCGGGTTTTCTAGGAGTTTCGTGCACACTTCCACTCGGCGGTTTGCTTCAGCTGGCGTCAGTTCGTGAGGGACAATGCGGCAGCTCCTGTAGACCTTGCCGAAGTCCTGAAGGTGACAAACCACGGTGGTCTGTGATATGCCCAGATCGCCTGACAATCTCCGAGTGCTGGTTGTCGGATTTGCCTCTACGGCCTGGCGCACGGCCTCCGAATCTACGGTTCGCGGCCTACCTGACCTTGGCTGATCGTCGAGGTTTCTATCACCTGAGCGAAATTTCTTGGACCATCTGGTTGCGGTGCGGTGGTCCACGGAACTTTTCCCTTTCGCATGACAAATGTTTCGTGTTGCTTAAGCAGTGTGATGGCCGAGTTCAAACTGGTAAAGCAAAAGCTCCCTAATTAGCCGGATGTGGCTGTTCATCTTTTATGCGTCCCAACCACAGACAGAACGACGACATGCAATGCTGTTCACAGCAACGACTACCACTTTGTATCCCTTTCGACTGACTGCAATGCGCGATTTGAACTAGTTTAAACACATGACATACCCGCTGCAGCACATGCGTTTATGCAAATATTGCAAAACTTTCGACTCAGCCTCTGTAAATAAAAATAAAACCCTAAAATTGATGTACTATATTCTTGTGCATACACACTTTAACTATTGTCTATCCTGTTGGGGACAGACAACACAAACTAACATTAAGAAACTCCAAGTACTCCAGAATAAATTTATTAGACTACCAGACCTTAAATTCAATACTGATACTAATAATACACCTTATCTTATTATTTACAATTATTTGCGAGTAGATGTCAACAAGCACAACATTTTAAAAATAAAACAATTATATCAATATGCTTTGGGATTAAGGTGGGCGTATAGTGATTTTGCTTCCTATACTTCCAATGGACAAACTTCTGCACCCATTTACTTCACAATTAACGCGTTCCCAAGGATGAAAATTTGAACATCGATTAAAGTAACCTCATATTATAACGTGTAATACTTAATAGTTTCTGAAACATAACCATAATTAAGCAATCCAACATTTGATTCTCTACTGATGTCATCAATGTACAGGCCGCGCCATCTTTTTCTGGTCTCAACACCATCAAAGAAAACGTTATTGATTTTAAATATAATTATGGTTATGTTTTAGAAAATATTAAGTATTACAAGTTATAATATGAAGTTATTTCAATCGATGTTCAAATTTTCATCTTTGGGAACGCATTAATTGTAAAGAAAATGTGTACAGAAATTTGCCCATTGGAAGTATAGGAAGCAAAATCACTAGAGGTCCACCTTAAATATGTTTAAAAGTATTAAATAAGATATTAATATAGATATCATAGATATAAATTCTGATGTTCATAATTATGAAAGTAGAAATAGATTTCAGATAAAGCCATGCTTGCGTAGAACATAACAAATGAAACAAATTATCAACTAACAGGGACCAACTTTTTGGAATCTTTTACCTGAAAAACTAAAACACATTAATAATTACAGCTTATTTAAAAAAAGATTAAAACATATTTGCTTAATTTATAAAAAAAAGAGGAAAAAGAAAGGAGAAAAAAACCCTCAAATTATTGTATAACATTTTAATCCCTTTCTAATTGCCACTAATATCTACTAACAACTGCGGATCTACTGCATGGCATGCCTACTACGTATTTTAATTCTGAAGTAACCTTTACATGATTTGTATTTATCATGTAGGGAGATCAGGGCTTACTTAGTCAGTAGTAATTACTCTTTGTCACACTGAAATGTAAATATAAACTTGATGTAAGGTATGATTGAACAGCTAAACAATAAAAATTAAATTAAATTAAATTAAAGATCATTCTAAAAGTCGAAATGCGCACATGCCACCCAGCAATTTCCCTACGCAATTAATTTTTATGTTTATTTGGTCAATGATCTACTACGCAATGATATTAGTACATTATAAGAACAGAAGTGATTGGACATTCCACGCAGGCGCAATGGTGTGCTCCCGCAGCAGACACGTGGTCGATAAGGTATGAAAACGGGAACGGAAGTACGCTACGATCAATCGCTGATAAAATGGCTAGCAGGAGAGAGCTCTCCGAGTTTGAAAAGAGCGTTATAATAGGCTGCGCAATTGGAGGAATGTGCATAAAAAGCACTGCTGACGTCAGACAGGTCGCTAAATCGACTGTGGTCTTTGTTATCAACAAGTGGAAGAAGACGGGACATTGCAGGAATTCACCTCACGGAACTGCAACCCAGGGACAGGAGGGTGAAACTAGGTCTCGACCAATGCACGCCATAGCACATGAGTTCCAGATGGCCACAGATATCATGGTCTTCACCAACACACTTCGAAGAGAGGTCCATGCACTCGGGTTTCATGGCAGAGCAGTCGCCCATAAACATCTCATCACAAAGACTAATAAGGCCACGTGGCTACGATGGTGTCAACAGCACAAAAATTGCACACAGGAGCAATGGTGGGAAGTACTATGTAGCGACGAATCCCGCTTCACATTATTCGATCGGATGGACGTGTCTAGATTTGGCGGTTACCCGGAGAACGTCTGCTTCCGGAGTGTACAATGCCGACTGTGAAGCACGGAATCGATGGAGTTGTGGTATGGGGCTGCTTCAGCTGGCACGATGTGGGTCCACTGGTTGTTATTCATGGCAACATGAACTCTGTGTTGTACAGGGGTATTCTGGATAACTCAATGCTCCCAGCGTCTTGGCAGTATTATGTACGTGTATCATTATAATTTTTTTAAATGTTCAGTTCAAACCACTGCGAAATGTTCTTCGTATATTTGAATAGATCTTGTCGAGAGCTTTAAAAGAACACCACGCACAGTCGTGTCGCGCTCACGGTTGCCGAGATAGACTGAGTCAAACGCGGCGGCACACCCAGAAATATTGCATCATCTCCCCCGCGCACAGGGAGCGTCGTGCGCACGATGTATTGCGCAGTACGCGAATTGGACTCCATGCTGTTTACGAATATGCTAACACGATTGGTGCACGGGGCGTATTTTTAACGCTGTAATGATTTCAAGTGAGACCTATTTTCCATACAGGCAGTCGGCCGTAATCGCCCCATACTATCCGCGGAGTTAGACGTAGTCCTTCGTCAAAAAAACCGTACATTCTGCCTTCCATTTCCACTTTTTTTTGTGAGATACTACTAACTACAGGAATATTTTGTGTTATTTTGTGTGGATTTCCAGCCCAAAGTAATGCACAATTTCCCCTCAAAGGGGCGTAAACGTTGAATAAGTTTTCTTGATATCACCCAAGGCATAACCCCTTGAAGTGGGGGAACGGAGAGTCTCTTGCACAGCACGCTTGCCGAGCATTTGATCTACTTCTTCCCCATTACTTTTCTATCAACATTATTCCACTAGCACGCAAGGATCTTCATGCTATTTTACGCCATCATTTCTATTCTTGCATTCTAGGAGAGTGCGCAGCAGATTTTCTTTGCCTCGTTAAATATGGAATTTCATTAAATTTTGTTACTTTGCTCGTTAAAGTGTTCGCCTTTGCTTTTTTCTCCCTCGTTAAATCCAGGGACTTTATTAAATCTTATTCGTTAAAAACGATCAAATTAGGTTTGAATTAACATTATATTAAATAAAAGTTCCTGTTTTGCTTGTTAAATCTGAGACCTCGCTAAATAGGTGCACGTTATAAGCGGGTTCTACTGTATATTACATTGAGTATGCCCAAGACAGAGATAAACCGCAAGAAAAGGGAATTTTTACATGAAGACAGTGTCTTTCGATTATTTATCACTTTTAACACATTCAAATATTGCAGATTACGAGCTATTTCACGCTACGAAGTTTCACCCTAATTATTTTCATGACAGAATCTTTCACACACGACTTTATCATATTTCTACTGTTGCTGTTTTTTAATCAAAGTTTAAGTATTCTGAGAATGATTTTTCTCTTTCCTTTAGCATTGCCCGCCTTGGGCGTACGAAACATGCCATTGCAAAAGCGCTTAGCTTAATATAATCTGACTTTAAAAAATCCTGAATCAAATACTATAATTATGCCTTGTGATTGGGTGTTGTCGTCTCATTAATTTTATTTCATTTTATCTTCCCTTCTACAGAAAAAAAATAATATCTCCTCCATCACGATGCCGTGTCGCTTTTTGCTTCCGATGCTCGGATGGGGACATTTTGGGAAGACAAAATTTATAGCGATCTACGCGATCTTCTGCGACAGCCACAGTCAAGTGAAAAATTTACAAAGAATTTATTGGACATTTCGGAGCGTGGTGTCTGATCTTGTAATCCATTACAGATAACCAGATCTGATACGACAGCTGCACCATGACATGAATGGTGTAACTTCGTTCGTGATACCCCGAAAACACGCTGTGGTTTCCATAGAGGGACATGTGCTATTAGTCATTAGTACGCGTCCAAGGAGAGACGAAGGAAGAGCAGGTTCTCTAATATTTTGGGAGATGTGCGTAGGAAGTGCACAGTAAATCATTCTTTCATCAGTATGCAGAAAACAGTGAGGCATTATCTTATTAATCAAGAAAAACGATAAACGAAACTAACTGTGTTCTGTTTTAGGAAATATCACTGAGAAAAAAGGTTTGTTTGAAACAGCAAAATGATTTTGTTGAGCTGTTTTGTCGATTTATTTTGTTGCTTTAGCAAAACTCCATCGGAATTATTTTGTTGGCTATATTTTATTAATTCAACTACTGTATAGTTGAATGGAGGCGCACTGAGAAAAAAGTTTGTTTGAAACAACAAAATAATTTTGTTGAACTGTTTTGTCGATTTATTTTATTGCTTTAGCAAAACTCCATCGGTATTGTTTTGTAGGCAAAACAAAATTACTTTGTTGGCTATATTTTGTTAATTCAACTATTGGGTTGTCGGAAAAGTCATGACATATTTTGGCCATGTTTTGCAAAGGTCATTTATTGATAGAAAGAACATAGATCAATTCATGATATAATGCCCGTTTTGTTCGATAACCTTTTGCCATCTTTCAGTGAGCTGCAGAATGCCTCGTTCATAGAAGGACCCGTCTTTCGTGGAGAAAAACTGTACAAGGTGCTGATTTATAGCCTCATCTGAATTGAACGTTATACCACGCAAGGACTGTTGAAGAGAGCGAAACAAGTGGAAGTCTAACGGCGCAAGGTCAGGCGGGCATGCTATGTGTGGCAACACATCCCACCCAAGCTCCAATAATTTTTGGCGGGTGATCAAACTTGTGTGTGGTCTCGCGTTGTCGTGATGGAACACAACACCTTTACGATGAACGAGCTCTGGACGTTTCTGGATGATGGATTCGTTGAAACTGTCCAATTGCCGACAGTACACATTCAAATTGATTGTTTGGTTCCGTGGTAGGAGCTCGAAAAACACGACACCTTTAAAATCCCACCGCACTGAGACGAGAACCTTCCGCTGATGAATGTCTGCTTTGGATGCTGTTTGGGGCGAATCAGCACGTCGGGACCAAGACCGTTTGTGCAGCACATTGTTGTACACAATCCACTTTTCGTCACCAGTTATCAGTGGCTTCAAAAAAGGATCGTTTTCCTCACGTTTAATGAGCATATCGCAGATGTTTATACGCGCCGTCAATTGAGCTTCTTTGAGTTCATGAGGAACCCACACATCGAGCTTGCTTACGTATCCCAGCTTCTTCAGGTGGTAGTGAACGCTTGAATGACGGATGTGCAATGTGTCTGCAATCTCTCGTGTCGTGTAACGTGGGTTTGACTCGATCAATGCCTTGATTTGGTCGTCATCAACCTCGGTTGGCCTCCCGGACCGAGGAGCATCGTTGAGGTCAAAATCACCAGCACGGAATTTTGCGAACCACCGCTGGCAGTGACGTTCTTGTAGAGCATTACCACTGTACACTTCACGCAACTTTTCGCAAGCTTGACGCGCGTTCTTTCCTTTACGGAAGTAAAACAGTAAAATATGGCGAAAATGCACAGTTTGGTCTTCCATCTTCAACTTGATGTCGAATCTCCGCAAATAAACCAAATTGCTCACTATTTGTTTTAGACTGCAGCTAGAACTGGCACCTGTCGAATGCCATAGCGTTAACAGAGCTGCGCATGCCTCTAGTACTTCCAAAACCGCACAACCGCCATCGGATGCCAAAATACGTCACGACTTTTCCGACAACCCAATATATATAGGTGCACTGAGAAAAACAGTTTGTTTGAAACAACAAAATAATTTTGTTGAGCTATTTTGTCGATTTATTCTGTTGCTTTAGCAAAACACCATCAGAATTATTTTGTTGGCAAAACAAAGTTATTTTGTTCACTATATTTTGTTAATTCAACTATATGGAGGTGACCTTGTGCTTCGTAATGTTTTGGGAAGATGTTCTTTTGAATTCCGAATTTTTCGTGCAAGAGCCCAGGGTTTTATGGTAAAAAAAAAAAAAAAAAAAAAAAGGTTCTGTTTGCCTACCCTAAGACTTTTATGTAGAAGCGGCGGTTACCCCGGATTGTTCTTCTCAGCAACTGCTAAGCAAGCAGCAGTTGTAAGTTTGTGTCCGATTTCACTGTAAATCAGTGTTTCTCAAAGCGTGGTCCGCGGTAGCCTATCAAGTGGTCCGCAGGAAATTTCAGAAGAATGCGAGAATCCATTCTCTTAAATTTTGAGTGCATGCAAGGCACGAATATCCAGACCTATTAGATAAGAGCCATTAAAATATTTTCCTTACAACTGCGAGTTCGGGTTTTCGGACTTAGTTTAAATTAAGAGCAAAAAAGAAAATCGATTAGATGTACAAACTACTCAAACTATCTGTCATCCAGCCGAATATAAATAGCTTGGTAAAAGATCTCTGTAGTTATTATTTTTGTTATTAATTACTGAATCTTTATATGCGGACTCTCGAAGAAAAAAGTATTAAAATCAAAAGAGAAAATCAAACTATAATTGTCCATATAACACTTTGCATATGATGTAACTTGAATTGTATTGAGAAATTTTTTGCCGTGGCTCATGGACGAGCTACAATTTAGGTTGGCGGGGTTGCGATTTTCGGAGAAGGTTTAAGTAATTTCCCATAAATATTGCCTGTTATAAATCTTACTTTTTGACGTTTTGAGGAAGGCTGACCCCCTCCCTCCTCTCCCCTGACTACGCCCAGGTTGTGACTACATTGGCAATTATTTAATTAAGCGAGTGATCTCTTTTTGCTTATACAACTGACAAAATAAAATCACAACTCACCAAACTCTTTCTTTCTTTATCAAATATAGGTACTCTAAAAATTACTTTGTTTCAGATAGGGTTGACAACAGATCGGTATTTTAAGCACCTGGTGAGAATTTTTGGCGAATTTCTGCCTAAGATGGGTGGCAACTGCTTACCGTTCCTATTTGGGGACGGTATTATAATATTGTTGCTACACCCCGGGTCGCCGAATTATCGAATAAAAATAAACTTTAAGAATTTGGGTGTCAGGATGTCAGGCAATGGCTGATGACCCGGTGGTAGACATTAGAATTTAGAATAAATATTTGTGAGCTCGTTTTATCGCCGAAATCTTATGTACTGGTGAAAGAATTTATCCTGCAATTTAGCCAATCAAAACTAAGAAATTCTGACACTCATTAATTAGTCATGCATCTTCAGGACTGGCACGAGACAACAGACATTTAATCAATTAACGATAAAATATGAAGATAATGATGAAGACGTCTATATACAGAGGATTGTGAAGGAGGGGCATCAAGTAGACTCGCCCCTTTCGGGATTGCTCTGAGGCTGAATTTATCATTAAAGTCAATGATTATTTGTTGGCCTATACAGTCCGGCTTTAAAAACAGTTCTCAGCCGACGAGAGTCTATTGGCTGACGGGAGCCAATCTAATCACAACTGGCATGCATACATAAGTTCTGTACTTACAGATATGCTGTTTCCTCGGGTATCCATGTTTGATGTATTTATTTTGTTATGCACTCACTAACATTTCATGTGTTTTGGCTTTTAAGCACATCTGTATGATGACACGCCCATTTCAGAGCGCGCACTATAACCAATGGAGAGGGGAGTCGAACCCCATCTCCCACTTCCTCTCGTGCACTGCATTCACCTGCATGAAATCATGGACGCATTTATGCGCACCAATGTCGTGGTGGAACGAAGCCGCTGACGTGTAGAAGGATCCGTTCGTCTCTCCAAAGGTGATTCTCGCATACATCACCGGTCGGCATCTCCGTCATTCGGGGCTGTAATTCCATCACATCGTGTGACCTCCAGGATGCTGGCTTTCTCTTACGTGCAATCTAGCACCAGGAAAAGAGGTATCGTCCTCTCTCTCTCTCCTATTTCCTAGCGGTAATATCAACCGCTCGGCCGCTCTTTGTATAGCTGGCCGGCATCTTCGGACAGAAGCTGTTCTTCCGCCATTAACTCCCAATCCGCTTTCCCGAGATCCGTTACCTTCACGGCACGGAACCAGACTACTATTTTTCTCTTGTTCACATCGTTCACAGATTCCTTGTTCTTCTTCTTAGGGGTCTGTTTAAACTCTCTTGTCAGCCTCAAAGCATTTGGCGCGATGAAGTGGTATGAAATACATGCCTCTGCATTCGGAATATGTGGTGGGTCCACTCCCCGAAAAGTACGGAAAACACATAACTTAACTAACACTCCCTTGTCCTGCCAAGGTTCGGAGTAGCAAACGCCATAAGTTTCCTGACCTGTTGACACTCTAATGGCCACCCCCGACTGACCGCCGCGCACTTAGGGGTCGACGCATCGCGTTCCCCACACCAGGCTAAGATTTCTCCCTTCCAAGAATAGGGGCTCTTATCTCTCTTCTTCCTCTTTTGCAATGCGGGAAACCACTAGCTGTTAATTTTCACCCAATAATTAATGCTGTTCCCGCCTATTGCCAAACCAGCTAATCCACTTCATTACCGTGCCCAGAAGTCGTAACAATATTTTCAAGTAAAAAATAGCTGAAAATTTACCAAAGGAAGGGAAAATTAACTAAAAATTACATTTCAACGAGGGAGGAAGAGAGGGAGGGGGTAAATCGAGCCAGAGCTCATATCTATAATAAGCTCCCCCTGTAAATCACATAAATCGGGGGATACTTTGGTTTTGTCTTCCCTTGGACCGGGGGGGGGGGATTTGTCACTCACCCACCGATGAGGGCGTCCGGTAAGTCCTAATATTATTACCCAACGTTGGCAACCTTAGTTTTAGACAACATATTTTTCGGTTTCAAATTTCTCCTAGGGAAGTCCCCCCCCCCTCTTTGTGGTCAGCGATAAGTAAAGAAATGATAAAAGTGGTCCATGAGGGACCAAAGTTTGAGAACCACTCCTCTAACTGATATCACCGTTTCTCTCTGTTTTTGAAAAATACGTTTATCCTGCTAACTTATTCCGAACGAGAGAAAAACATACATCACCGCGATTTTTTCCCGGTGACTTGTCTTTTTAGCTTTTCTTTCAAAACCGTACAGCGAAATCTATAAAAAATATCAAAATCGAGAGTTGATGTGTCACTAAATTTGATATTAATCAGAAAGAAACAGAAAGAGTGCGTGTGTGTGTGTGTGTGTGTGTGTGGGAGAGAGAGAGAGAGAGAGAAAGAGAGAGAGAGAAAGAGAGAGATTACCAGACTTTGAACACATTAATAATTTTTTGTTAATGCAGCTCGTAATGTAACTCAATTATTTTGTCCACCAAAATATTTGATTCAAAATAATATAAGTACTCCCATGTAACGAAAGCAACTCGCAGAAATTTAGACTCTCTAAAGTCGTCTCCCGGACGCATGAACTTTGTAGCTGCATTTGTCTTCCATTTGTACGCCATGGTACACTGGTGTGCAAAAGTTAAGGACGAAGAGGAGAAATTAGCATAACAGCGGAACGAGCAGGCAGAACGGACCGAAAGACCACTCAGGAGATAGACTAGGGTCCGGTACGGTAGGGCATGCACATATATGCAGCATGACGTAGGGGGGGTTGTGTCGGGAAGGTATAAGGCACACGGGCGGTGTACGCTCAGTAATTCGGTGAAAGCTATTGCACGGTGTACATCGGTTTGAACGACGTCGAGTTGCTGCCACCGTGTGATATGGCCAACAGGCAATCCAGTAGACGACATCTGGATGACTTTACCCGAGGTCGCGTCATTGGGAAGTTAGAAGAAGGTCGAAGTGTGACTAGTGTGGCCGAGGAGTTTGGGATCGCTCACAGCATCGTTTCACGAGCTTGGAGAGCATTTCAAACGACAGAAACAGCTGTCCGAGAGTTTAGCAGTGGTCGTCCACGATCAACCACGGCAGCAGACGACCGGTATATTGTCCTACAGGCGAGAAGAGACAGCTGGAGAAATCGCAAGGCACACGCAACAGACAACTGGAGGTCCGTTCTTGCGTTTTACCGTGGCCAGGAGGCTGCACGAAGGTGCTCTATTTGCACAACCAGTATGGTGTGTGACATTAACGCCTGCTCATCGGAGACGGCGGTTTCTGGGGTGCCAGGAACACAAGAACTGGACACATCAGCAGTGGGGTAGAGTTCTCTTTACCGATGAGAGCCAATTTAGTCTGATGAGAGATTCTGGACGTGTACACATCTGGAGAGAGCAGGGTACACGTAATCACACCTCCAACATCATCGAAAGGGATCGGTTTGGGGGTGGCGGAGTTCTCGTTTGGGGAGGTATCATGCTTGGTAGCCGTACTGACCTCTACATCTTCCAAGGAGGTTCAGTCACTGGTGTCCGCTATTGTACCGAGGTTCTCCTGCCTCACGTGCGTCTGTTTAGAGGTGCTGTAGGTCCTGAGTTCCTCTTGATGGACGGCAACGCTACATCTCATCGTACAGTGGCTGTCGCAGAGCTGTTGGAGAGCGAAGATATTCAACGCATGGATTGGCCCGCAAGGTCCCCGGACCTAAATCCAATCGAACACGTGTGGGACCTTTTCGGGAGACGCTTGGCAGCACGTCACCAGCCGCCAGCAACGATTCCGCAGCTGCGATTGGCGCTACAAGAGGAATGGGCCGCGATGCCTCAACAGCTCCTTGACAACCTCGTCCTCAGCATGGACAAACGTTGTAAATCCTGCAACGCAGTCAGGGGTGATCATATTCTCTACTAAAGATTACTAAAGACTGGATTTTTCTTGGCAGCCACCTGTCACATGGACGTTTCTGTCTTCTGTCCAGTTGTTCTCGAAGCTACCTTTTCAATAAAGTGCCTTTGTATCCTTTGGATTCCTTGTTTGGACGGTTTTGCCCACTTGTCCCATATTCGTACATCTTGGGGATCTTATGGTGTGATTTGAGTCGATGTGGAGCACTTCTGAACGACGTTACATTCGAAAAACCGTCTCGTCCTTAATTTTTGCACGCCAGTGTAGTATGCCAAATGATTAAGTAACTCAGAGAGAGAGTCAGTGCCGAAAGACAAACACAAACATCCATGCCTTACCGGGATTCGAGCACGACTCCTGTCTCTTCATAGGGCGAATGATCAGAAGCTATCGCTTAGACCACTGCGCCACCGTGGCTGCAACTCAGGTTTCACTGCTGCACATCAGAGTAGGAACAATAATTACTGCACACTTTCATATACAGCCCATCGGGACTTTCTTGAGAACCCATTATTCTTGTGAAATCCTCCTAAAGTAGCTATGACTTTCACAGAAGAATTCACTCGCCCACTAATTTCGCAATCTAATTTGTTCTCTTCCTAAATATATAAACTTATTGACCTGCTCAGTCTCTGTGCCATTCAGACTAATCTTGCATTCAGTACTTGCTCAAAACCCATAACTTTGATTTTTTTTTTGCCTTATTTATACTCAGTTTGAATTTCATAATAACTTCGTACATCCGGAACAACATATTCTACAACTCACTTTTGCTTTCTGTCAACAGGTCTGTGTCATCAGCATACAATGCAACAACACACACATTTATTTTTCGAAGCGCTGAAGAAGGGATTCTCTTGTTTTTCCTATCTCGCGGTGTGAAAAGAACATCCCACCATTGCGAGATCTTTAACGGCCGGTTCAGCCGGGAAGTTCGGGCGCCATTATAGCGAAGTAAATTTCTCCTTCGTTTTATGTCCACGCCGGGGATCGAACCCGAGTCCAGTTATTCCGGAACAAGTCGCTCTACCAACTGAGCTACACAGACGTTCGTTCTCGCTGCTATATGCCTTTATGTCGTGTGCGTCCTGCGGGGCAGGCACGTCACGCCTGTTTACAATTGATACAGAGAGTTTCAACGACCTAGCGATTGCTTTTTGGGTCGGTGGATTTTCTTTTAAGACCAGAGACCTTACTTTTGAAATAGTAGTAAAAGTACGTGCCTTCTTTGGATATTCGTTTGGTGTTCTTTTTCGTTTTAAAAGCAATGTTTGACGATATTTCCCTCTATTATTAATAGTACTGCTTATGTTGCATTTAGAAATGCTAATTCCATGATTTTCACAGCGTTTTGTAATTACAGAATACGAATATTTCTCTTCGTAAAAAGCAAAACATAACCTAAAATCCATCTGTTTTTTTTTTCATTTTTTCGGGAAATAGAGTGGTAGATTCAAATCCACAGCTTGTTTATGTGCGTCATTTTTATAGTAGACGATATTTAACTGCAGCAGATGTTTCTTTCATCTAACACCCTGTTACCAGTTTCAATTCTGTGTACCCGCCGCCCCGGTGGCGCAGTGGTCTAAGCGATGGCCTCTGATTATTCGTCCGAACGGGGTCCGGGTTCGGATCCCGGTGAGGCATGGATGTTGTGTTTGTCTTACGGCACTGGCTCTCTCCCTTCCCTGGAACCAGCGACCCTAAATTAGGGACGGGCGACTGCTTATAGCCCATTGAGTTGCTCACGGTGGTCGTTAAACCTCCAACCCCCCAAAAAATTCTGTGTACTTCTTTTGTTTTCTGTAATTTCTTATCAAAAACCTTCTAAAAATGTGTGAACATATTGTGTGTAAATCAATGAAGGAAGAAATATTCTTCTTAATACGTGGAAAATCGACAGAATATTCAAGCAAAGCAAACTGAATTTACTTGGACCACTTACTGGTCGTCCATGTAACACTTCTCAGAGAGCTTGAAAATTTCATCGCCCTGGAATGGGAATCGAACCCCACATCTCCCGATTGAGTATGTTAACCATTACACCACCCAGGAGAGTGAAGTTCTAACCAACTGAGACACAGAAATCTGAAAGTCCTCAGATTTTCGTTAGTCGAAAATCTG
This sequence comes from Macrothele yani, assembly GCA_039090855.1. Lineage (NCBI taxonomy): Eukaryota > Metazoa > Arthropoda > Arachnida > Araneae > Macrothelidae > Macrothele > Macrothele yani. The sequence continues at coordinate 11,703,460 of CM076992.1, forward strand.
AGGACGATAAAATTTCCAAGTTTTCTGAGAAGTGTTACATGGATGACCAGTAAGTGGTCCAAGCAAATTCAATTTGATTTTCTTGAATATTCTGTGAGTTTTCCATGTATTATGAAGAATATTTCTTCCTTCGGCAATGTTTGACGATATTTCTCTCTATTATTAATAGTATTGCTTATGTTGCATTTAGAAATGCTAATTCCATGATTTTTCTGTGGTGCTGGTGACCTCCGACCTACATCCGTCCGGATGGGAATTGGGTCAAAGCGCTATGAGGAAATATGGATGCTGCGACTGGCGAAAATCTGAGGACTTTCAGATTCCTATGTCTCAGTTGCTTGGAAATTCAGTGTCCTGGGTGGTGTAATGGTTAATATACTCTACCCGTAATTTGGAGATGTGGGGCTCGATTCCCGCTCCAGGACGGTGAAATTTTCAAGTTTTCCGAGAAGTGTTACATAGATGACCATTAAGTGGTGCAAGCAAATTCAATTTGTTTTGCTTGAATATCTTTTTTGTATTCATGAAGAAAGTACAAAAATACAAAGCGGAACTGTGCTAATCTACCTTCTGTTTACATTGCTCACTCCACACATTATGTACAGTGTTCTTAGCTTGTCAAACATGCAATCGTCATTCAATCCTCACCTGAAGACTGTTGCCAGATATCATTCAGTGAGTGAGAAAATATATCGTTAAGGTTGAAACGCTTAGAGAGAACGAATTCAAAATTTACATAGACAAAAATCTAAAAATGAAAGTTAAATTAGAATATACATTGGACAGAATAACGTGCGAACACCCAGCTCAGAGACGTGACTTTTAATGCAGCTGCGTACGTCGCACTACGCAAAGGTATCCACCACTTTTTGGTTGTGATAGCTTTGTTCAGAACCTAAAGGTTCTGTTTAAGTGCGTTTAAAGTATCTTGTTGCAAAATTTCTTTCAGGGTGACGACGAAATGAGCGACCTAACGGACTTCGAAAGAGGGCTGATTGTTGATGGCCGGCTAGTTGGTGCCTCCGTGACAACAGTCGCCAGGGTATTGGGGGTATCGAGAGCTACTGTGTCTATCGTCATGACAGCATACTGTGTTCATGACTTCGGAAGCGGATAATTGTTGGTGGCCGGCTAGTTGGTGCCTCCGTGACAACAGTCGCCAGGGTAGTGGGGGTATCGAGAGCTACTGTGTCTATCGTCATGACAGCATACTGTGTTCATGACTTCGGAAGCGGCTAATTGTTGGTGGCCGGCTAGTTGGTGCCTCCGTGACAACAGTCGCCAGGGTAGTGGGGATATCGAGAGCTGCTGTGTTTAGCGTCCTGACAGCGTACCTTGTTGGTGGCAAAAACTCGTCTGCGAAACACAAGAGCGGCCGGAAAACGACCCTGACTGATAGAGATAGGAAAGCAGTAAAGAGGACTGCTACCCGCAATAAGAAGACCATGGCGCCGAAAATGAGTGCGGAGCTCAATCTGCATCTCCAGACCTCAGTATGAATGAAAACAGTGCGCAGAGAACTGAATAAACAAGATATTCAAGGCAGAGCTGCTATTGCAAAACCTCCGGTGACACGCGTGAATGCACAACGACGACGGCAATGGTGTCAGGAGCATACAATGGAGAATGCCGATGCATGGAAGCTGTAATGTGGTCGGATGAATCCACATTCACACTATTCCCCACCGCTGGGCGTGTTTACGTGTAGAGAACACCGTCAGAAGCGTTCAACCCAGACTGTCTGCTCCAAACAGTGCAGGATGGTGGTGGTTCTGTCATGCTCTGGTCGGTGATATCGTGGTTTTCAGCAGGTCCCTTGATCACCTTGAAAGGACGGATGGCTGGCAGGGCGTATGAAACCATTTTGGCTAACCAAGTCCAGCATCTAATGGCTCAGACATTGTTTCTTTCAGGGGCTGCCATCTATCAAGATTATAACGCCGCAATTCACAGAGCTCGTTATGTCCAATCGTGGTTTGAGGAACATGAAGACGAACTTTCACACTTTCCTTGTCCTCCCAAATCTCCAGACTTAAACATCATCGAGCCACTTTGGTCTGTGATGGAAAACAGAGTAAGATCCCGTTATCCCCGCCCTCCATCCCTCAAGGACCTGGAGCAGTTTCTGCATGAAGAATGGTGTAACATCCCACTAACCACCATCCAGGATTTGTATGCGTCCATTGCAAGGAAGATTCAGGCGGTTTTTAATGCCAAAAGTGGTTCCATACCCTACTAGGTACGTAAAACCTTCTTTTCCTAGGTGTTCACATTATTCTGTCGAACCCGTCACAGCTTTTGAGCCACCGGATATTAGAAGTCCTCCCTTATTGTTTTAATTCCGCCGAATGCGAAATTGAAACAAGTGTAGCATCATACAGATGGAAAAATCAATATACCATATCACTCGTGTGTGTTCCCAAATTTTTATATTTCGAGAGAAAATGTCAAACTACTTTTCTGTTTTTTAACCTAGCAGATATCAAAATTAGAACTTTTTAAAAATAATTGTCAATCTGCCCATTATTTGACACTTTTGGGATAATAATTAAAATATTACTCCTCAGAGTTACGCTAATAACGCGGGAAGATGGTTCAATGTTTATTCTACATGTGAAAAAAAAAACCGGATTCCTAATTTTTTTTTTATATATGTAATTTCGTTCTGCAAATGCGTGTTTTGAGCTATTTTTCACGAGGTATGGAGGACCCTTAAAAAAGTAATAATATTGACGAAATATGGAAACAGAGAAAAAAATTCAACATACATTCTAAGCAATTTGGAAACACCACTCGTATGCTTATCGGAGAGACGTTTGAATCTTTTATTTCAAATGCCTGTCTCGTGAACAAAATTTTTCTCACTTTAAATGTTTAAACCGAAACACGCAGAACGTTAAATTAGCATTCCCCGACACTGAAAAATGCCTTTACGGAGTTGCATGTGCAGAAGAAGATTATGGATGTTGTGGTAGGAAACTAGTGAAGGACTTATAGCGATAAAAGCTGGCACAGCCTTATGGAGGCACACCCATCTCCCAATGGCTTGGGTTCCTCTAAATTGCTTTTGCATGATAACTATTGAACGATGAATGGATCATCGCAAACAGCTCCCCCTCAGCACACCTGCAATTACAAGAATTGCTGAACAGCAGGGGTTATTGATGAATCTTCCTCCCAGACTGCCATTCGTACTTAAACACTACGTTTCCATGTTCAGCTGTGGCCATTTCTTCATGCAAAAAGCGTTTTTGTTTATGGTGTGGTCATGTTGCCATAATGAAGGAAAGCACAAGGACTGGGGCTGAAATAAGAGTGACTTGCAAAGCGTAAAAATGAAAAAAAAAAAAAGCGATTTGCTTTAAATTTATTGCTATTACTTCCATTTACTATTGGCTAGAATATAATATCCTAGAAAGGTTTTAATGAAGACAAATGATAAAAAAAAGTCCATGCAGGAAATGCAAGATAATTGTTTTGAAACGAATATGAACTATTTGTCTTACGTGACGATCAGGAAAACCTCGTATTTGACTTTGGAATGAATGGGAAATGCATCTAGGAACTTGAAGTTTGGATGAACAAACTAATCAGTTAGATGGGTAAGGCAAACTGCCATTAACGATCCTTATAAAGAAGCTGCATATTTTCTTGAATTCTCTGTGTACCTTTACGCTGGAACTAACGAATCACGAATCCGCGGTACTCATACAAAAGGAACCTGGATGAGTAAGTAATGAAGATTTCGATGGCTTTTAAAATTTATTCATCTTGTCGGGATATTACGGATATATCCAGCTGCATCTAGCATTGGGGCAATTTTTTTTAACTAGCTGGCAACAATGGTTTTTAAAACTACTCGGATTTTTTAATCAATGAGTTGTGAATACGCAGCTGTCAAAGTCTGACGTTCCTTTCAGACAGTACCTCAAACAATCTGACAGTTTACAGAGAAACATCTATCCATATTCTACCTCAAAAAATCTGTCTGTTTACAGAGAAACAGATATCCATATTAACAGCTATGAGTGTCAGGTCAGTGTACAAAGTGAACTCTGCAAGCTCATGGATTTGACATTATGTTCCTAAACAAAAAGGATAATGCCCACAGATCTATTGGGTTGGACAAAAAGTCATTGCGCTTTTTTCACATGGATGACGAAACATGTCTTCAAATATAACTAACGTCATTTAAAACCGCAAATTCATTATGTAACGGGACATCTGACAGTTAAAGCTTGTTTTAAGAACAGAGAGTGTACGGTTTCGTTAACAAGTGTTTGTTTGTCGTCAGTTTCAAAATGGACAATCGAAAGGAACATTTTCGTCATGTTTTGCTGTATTACTTCCGAAACGGAAAAAAACGCTGTGCAAGCTCATAACAGGTTATGTTATATGTATGGTGAAGATGCCTTAAAACTACGACAGTGTCAGAATTGGTTTGCGAAATTTCGTTCTGGAGATTTTGATGTGAAAGATGCACCACGCTCAAGAAGGCCAGTCGAAGTTGATGACGAAAAAATAAAGGCTTTGACCGAATCCAATCGGCGTTTAACGGGACGATAAGATTGCTGAGATTCTGAACATATCGAAATCGATCGTTGAAAATCATTTAAAGCAACTGGGATACGTTAGTAAGCTCAACATGTGGGTGCCACATGAGCTCAAAGAAATTCATCTCACTAAGCATGTTGACATCTGCGATTCGCTCTTGAAACGAGTATAGAAAACGACCCATTTTTGAAACGCATCATAACAGGCGATGAAAAATGGATCATCTACAACAACATCGAACGAAAAAGATCGTGGAGCAAGCGTGATGAACCTGCTCAAAGCACTTCAAAAGCAGATATGCACCAAAGGATGCTTATGCTGTCAGTCTGGTGGAATTTCAAAGATATTGTTCATTTTGAATTGGTTCCAAGGAACCAAACCATTAATTCGGACGCGTACTATTGTCAGCTGGATAAATGAAGTGATGCAGTCAAATAGAAGCGTCCGGAATTGATCAATCGCAAAGGTGTTGTGTTTCACCATGATAACGCAAGACAACATACAAGTTTGGTCACTCGTCAAAAATTGTTGCAGCTTGGATGAGTTGTGTTACCACATCCACCATATTCGCCAAACCTGGCTCCATCAGACTACCATTTGTTTCCTTCGTTGCAAAACGCCTTGAATGATGAAATCTTCACTGTCGATGAGGCTAACAAATCGTTTCTTGGAACTGTTTTTCGTAAAAAAAAAAAAAAAAAAAAAAACTTTTTTGAGCACGGAATCATGAACTTGTGCTTGCGAGATGGCAAAAGGTCATCGAACAAAATGGACAATATGTTGTTGACTAAAGTCTTTGTTTCCCATTCAAAATTTGCCTTTCATTTACACAGGGAAAAAACTCAATTACTTTTTGGCCAAAGCAATAAATTCCAGGTAAAGCAAAAAATAGATCAGAAGTCTTTTCGCTTATACAGTCTTGGTATTAAACGTCGACCAAGGTTGAACGCCGACTAAGTGGGTGATCCGGGGGATCCAGTGGCGGACACAGGGTTTCCTCAAGGGGGCATTCCAACTAGAAATTCACGGGACAAATACACAGTCGTATCAGAATAATATGACCACCCCCGAAATCAGAGTGTACCCATCCAGGAGCGTCACAGAGTGCACGTGACAAGGTCAATCACACGGAGGTATAAGCGGCCGGCCAGAACAGATGAGCCATCAGAAATTCAAAATTTAACGTTTAGTCGCAAAAAGCATATAAATGAATTAGGTATAATCTAATTGAAAAAGCCATAGAAACCAGAGTAAGATTCCGGGAGTAGCGCATAATTACACATAAAAGTGAAAAATGTATAACCGGAAAAACGTATAACCGAGGGTCCACTGTATTTTCAAAAGGTTGTTGTTATAAATCAATACTTAGAAGCACACAGGTTAAAACACATCTTGAATAAGTAAGATAAATTTGTGTAAACATGTGCATTAATATTTATTAGTAGACTATAAGACGTACAGAAGAATAACGATCATTACGAAGTACAGAAAAAGAATTGATCGCAACGAAAATATAAAAATTGTAAAAACATGTGCTGAATGATATTCTTTTTATTTCAGCAATAGTCGGAATAAGGTATTTTAAAAGAACATCAAGATCGTCTGACGGATGAAGGACAAGAGCATTTTTGTGAGGAATCCGGACCCGGCGGATCTCCTTTTCCCCGTGTATGCCCCACTTTTCGGGGGGGGGGGGGGGCGATTACAACTTTTGAGGGGGCTGAAATTTGTTGACTGATTATATTACATATAAACACAAATTTATTATATGTACATTAATATATATAAAAATTTAAATAGAGTTTACATTTTTTCTTTTGCTTCAATTCAGTAATGCACTATGGATTTCACCATGGGATGGTGTTAAATATTGAGGATGCTGGCATGACAACGCTGTGCTGGAGAAAATCTCCCCCAAAACATTAGGAGAGGCACAAATGTCCTCGCCTTACTGCACACGTGTTTCTGATTATTAAGGAATCATTACAGTGTTACCTGAAAATGTATAGTGTAAACCACTCCTTTGCCACTTGGTTTCGGGCCCTTTAGATTATTTAGATAAGCACATAGTAGAGAGTAAAAAAAAAACTGACTGTTTCGATGCCAGTCTTAGGAGCCTCGATTTTGTTTTTTCACAGAGTGTAAACCATCCACCTAAAAAAACAAAAAAGTCTTATTATGGGAATAATTTCTAATAATTTGCTATTGTTAAGGTGGACGTCAAGTAATTTTGCTTCCTATACTTCCAATGGAAAAACTTTTGCACACATTTCCTTCACAATTAGTGTGTTCCCAAGGATGAAAATTTGAACATCGATTAAAATAACTTCATATTATAACTTGGAATGCTTAATATTTTTTAAAACATAACCATAATTATATTAAAAATCAATAACTTTTCCTTTGGTGGTGTTGAAGCCAGAAAAAAGATGGCGCGACCTGCACTTTGATGACGTCAGTAGACAAACAAATGTTGGATTGCATAATTATGGTTATGTTTTAGAAAATATTAAGTATTCCAAGTTATAAAATGAAGCTATTTTAATCGATGTTCAAATTTTCATCGTTGGGAACGCATTAATTGCGAAGAAAATGTGTACAGAAGTTTTTCCATTGGAAGTATAGGAAGCAAAATTACTTGACGTCCACCTTAAAAATTACTTGACGTCCACCTTAAAAATTACTTGACGTCCACCTTAAAAATTTCTTAGTAAATATTTTGTTACCCTGGAAGCACTAACGTCGCGTTAGTAACACTGCGGCTTAACGGTATACATGGAAAGTCGGCATCCAGAAGACTGAAACAAAATATGATGATGTACTGCAGCGCAAACATCTCTACTCTGTGGAATTAGGTTTCTATTGCGGAAGTAGTCCGAGTTGTCAGTGCTTGAAAAATTGCCCCTTCAGTAAGGACTGTTTAATGTTTTGTTGAAGGATGATAGAGATTTCAGATTGAAGTCCATGTAGATGTTTTCTTTTATTGTTATAGTATTTTCCCTCATTTTCTTATTTCTTTTTAAATTAGTTTCTCGAAATATTCAGCTATAAACGAACACAATTAGACTAAATATAAGAGAAGATCGCTCAAAAACTAACGGGGGGGGGTTGCTAGGCACCCCCAAGCAGATGCCGCCTGAATACATCACTGGGCTCAAGCACTTATTAAAAAATTGTAAAAAAATCAGAAGCTTAGAAATAAAAATTAAACAAACAATTATTTTAATTCACCAAATTTGGATTTTTTTTTTTTGAAGATTAGCAAGTCTCGCGATACCAGATCTGTAACGAAAGCATCCCATCCATTATGAAAAAAACTTTACGAACCTGTCTTTCACGCAGGAGTCGACTGCATGGGTGCTCCAGGGCTCAGGTATCCATTAAGTCACCGATCCGGGGGAGCAATGGTCTAAGCGATGGCTTTCAAGCGATGCTTAGACAATTGCGCCTCCATTCTAAGCGATGACTTTCAAGCGATGCTTAGACCATTGCTCCTCCATTCTAAGCGATGACTTTCAAGCGATGCTTAGACCATTGCGCCTCCATTCTAAGCGATCGTTTTCAAGCGATGCTTAGACCATTGCGCCTCCGGTCTAAGCGATGGCTTTCAAGCGATGCTTAGACCATTGCTCCTCCATTCTAAGCGATGGCTTTCAAGCGATGCTTGAAAGCCATTGCGCCTCCATTCTAAGCGATGGCTTTCAAGACCATTGCGCCTCCATTCTAAGCGATGGCTTTCAAGCGATGACCATTGCGCCTCCGGTCTAAGCGATGGCTTTCAAGCGATGCTTAGACCATTGCGCCTCCGGTCTAAGCGATGGCTTTCAAGCGATGCTTAGACCATTGCTCCTCCATTCTAAGCGATGGCTTTCAAGCGATGCTTGAAAGCCATTGCGCCTCCATTCTAAGCGATGGCTTTCAAGACCATTGCGCCTCCATTCTAAGCGATGGCTTTCAAGCGATGACCATTGCGCCTCCGGTCTAAGCGATGGCTTTCAAGCGATGCTTAGACCATTGCGCCTCCGGTCTAAGCGATGGCTTTCAAGCGATGCTTAGACCATTGCTCCTCCATTCTAAGCGATGGCTTTCAAGCGATGCTTGAAAGCCATTGCGCCTCCATTCTAAGCGATGGCTTTCAAGACCATTGCGCCTCCATTCTAAGCGATGGCTTTCAAGCGATGACCATTGCGCCTCCGGTCTAAGCGATGGCTTTCAAGCGATGCTTAGACCATTGCGCCTCCGGTCTAAGCGATGGCTTTCAAGCGATGCTTAGACCATTGCTCCTCCATTCTAAGCGATGGCTTTCAAGCGATGCTTGAAAGCCATTGCGCCTCCATTCTAAGCGATGGCTTTCAAGACCATTGCGCCTCCATTCTAAGCGATGGCTTTCAAGCGATGACCATTGCGCCTCCGGTCTAAGCGATGGCTTTCAAGCGATGCTTAGACCATTGCGCCTCCGGTCTAAGCGATGGCTTTCAAGCGATGCTTAGACCATTGCTCCTCCATTCTAAGCGATGGCTTTCAAGCGATGCTTGAAAGCCATTGCGCCTCCATTCTAAGCGATGGCTTTCAAGACCATTGCGCCTCCATTCTAAGCGCTGGCTTTCAAGCGATGACCATTGCGCCTCCGGTCTAAGCGATGGCTTTCAAGCGATGCTTAGACCATTGCGCCTCCGGTCTAAGCGATGGCTTTCAAGCGATGATTAGACCATTGCGCCTCCGGTCTAAGCGATGGTTTTCAATCGACGCTTAGACCATTGCGCCTCCAGTCTAAGCGATGTTGTCCCCTGTGGAAGCTCTCTTGGATTCCGTGGAGAGGAACATTAGATCCATGGATCCTAAACCGACGTCTCGAGCGGAGTTCTAGAAAATGCTGCAACATGCATGGCTGGCATTACCTCACGTATCTAGTGGAGTCGATGCTTCGGCGTGTACAAGCTGTTATTCGCGCTGGAGGAGGACCAATGCGCTATTAGGTAGGTATCTCTAATATTTTGTCCACTGAGTGTATTTTATTAGTATGAAAATAAATTAAATTTATCGAATCAGAATGCACACTGTTAACTGTTCCCCATAAGTTGCGTGCGTGAGCTGCCATGCACATTATGAACTGCGTCCTTTGAGGGACGCAGTTCATAGCAAAAGGCCAGCATTGCATAAGAGTGGCGAGTGGCAACTCCACGGTGACAATGCACCTGCCCATGCATTGCAACTTGTGCAGCAGTTTCTTGCTAAGCACCGCATCGCACAGGCCCAACAGTCACCCTATTCGCCAGTACTCGCACCCTGCGATTTTTTTTTATCTTCCTAAGAGTCAAATACCACTTGAAAACTGAAACGTACTACAGAGGAGAAAACATGGGCTATTCTTCCGCAGACGGGCACACGGCTCATTTCTCACGGCTAAGACAGCGGAACGCTAGCACAGCTCCGCGAGTGTACGGGAAGTATCAAGCTACTGTTTTAGATGTGGCAACGGATCTGTTGTTGTTTACATTCGAATGCAAACATTAAGGGAAGTGGAAAAGTGGTTATCTTTGCATTCTTTCATTTCATCATGATGACTGACGTTGCTTTCATCAAAGAAAATATTTCATGGACTACATGAAAAACAATAATGAGATACTGAAAAAGAAGTAAAAAAAGAAAAGAAGAATGAACTTACCACTATATAGGTTCGGATACTGATAAAAATTTTACTTTCGTGTTAACAAGTAGTATTTTAATTCGTATTTACAAATATATAGAAAATGACAATTTTAAAACAAAAGCACTGACGTTCATTGCCATTCGTGATTACTTATTATTTGAAGCATTTCTTCGAAGACGTCTGTGCTTCTGGCACTACATCCCCTTTGGAATACGAATTCCATCAATCGATCACCTAGATTGTCTTTATGTACATCTTGTTTCATGTTCCTACTTTTTAAATGTCTCCAAAATCACGCTGTTTGCATTCGAATGTAAACAACAACAGATCCGTTGCTACATCTAAAACAGTAGTTTGATGCTTCCGGTACATGCTCACGAAGCTGTGCTAGCGTTCCACTGTCTTAGCTGTGAGAAATGTGCCGTGTGCCCGTCTGCGGAAGAACAGCCAAAACATGTATCAAGACGACAAATCTGCAGCGAGACATTCTGTCTGCGTAGCTCAGTTATCAGAGCGATTTACTCCGAAGTGAGGGAACACGGTTTCGATGGCCGTCGCGGGCAAACTCGTGTTTTCACAAGGGAAAAAGATTTCAAGATATTGAGGGGATACAACAGAATGAAAGCAGCTGTTCGGTATTTCAGAAGATGACTTCAAAAAATGCTTCGAGCAGTCGAAATAGCGCTGGGCTAAGTGTGTGCACACACTTAGCCCAGCGCTATTTCTCTAGCCCAAGTTAGTCCCCTTCTGAAGCCATGGTTTCGGAAGGGGACTACTTCGAAAGCGATTAAGTTTCAAATCTGTAACACTTGTACTTTTAACACACACATTTGACGTGGATTAGGAACATCAAACAGAAGACATCGCTTTTTCCACGTTTATAAGTGAGTCACGAAAAAATTATCATCGGGCGCCAGCGGAATCGAACCCAGGATCTTCCAGTTACGTGCCGGACATGCTACCACTGCACCACAGCAGCTTATTATCTGTTCAGTTGCTGCTTGCCATCTTTGGTGAATCCCTAGCATTGTGCGGGGCTCCAAGAAGCAACCTGCCATGTGGTTTGGCAGTTAGTCGTATGTGAGTCTGGAGAATTCGAGGCAGCTGTGGTGCAGTGGTAGCATGTCCGGCGCGTAACTGGAAGGACTGGATTCGAATCCCTGTGACGGCCGATGAGAATTTTTCCGTGACTCATTTCTAAACGTGGAAAGAGCGATGCCTTCTGTCTGATGTCTTGTACTTTTTTTTTAATAAATGTAGTCTGGGTTCTTTTTGATCACACCTTGTACATTTCCCAGAACATTACCGTGTTTTTTTCAGTTTCATCCAAATTTTGGTTTTTATAGTTTAAAATCATTTGTTTGTAGTATTAATGAAGATGTCGTGCATATGCAATACATTAGAAAACTTACACAGTCTTTGCACGATATATTTAATTTAAAAAACGATAGATATTTACATATTTAAAAGATTAAAACACATTAGTACTTTCGGGTCGACAATCGACCAGTCTGATGTATGATTTAGCAATGAAATGATTGCAACATGTGACACCCTGGCGACGCTAGTCTTCATCATGTACGTCATCATACTCGGACATATATATGGGAGCATACGTGCAGCAGTGGCTTTCCTCCATCTGAAGACGGGTCGATATTCGACCCGAAAGTACTAATGGGTTTTAATCTTTTAAATATGTAAACATCTATCGTTTTTTAAATTAAATATATCGTGGAAAAACGGTGTAAGTTTTTTAATCATTTGTTTGTGTTGTGGTACCGCGGGCCGTGGGATTCTGTCCCCTTCCTTCCCAATTGTTGAGGACTATACAAGCCTAAACGGCGTCTTCAAGTATATTTGTCGTTTGCAACTGGAAAAGCATATGGAAAACTTAAAAGGGCCGGCCGTAGGAGGGAGAAGTTTTAAATGGTGGGAAATGACCCAAATTGATTTATCATGGGGAGATAGAGAGCTCTTTTTGCCTTAATTGGCTGCCACAATAAATTTCGGACCGTGGTCTACTCGTGGGAGATAAACAGCGCCTCTGGCCATTAAAAGGTTGTAGCGAAGTTGATGGATTATCGGGAAAGAACAGTAAATTGAATTAACCATTAGCCGAAGTAGGAAGCATGTAGGCTCGTTTGCGTCATGCAGGGAAAGCTTTGTCTTTCTTGTTTGTTTATTTATTTTATCGGCTTGTAGGGAGGGAAAGGATGAGTATGAATTAGGTAAACATTGGAAGTTTGTCGATATCGCTTGTTTCAAAACGTTAAAAAGATTTATTTTCGTCCATTTAGTAGGAACGTTACGAAGTTTGAATGTTTTTAGCAATTTATCTATCACTCCCAAACGCATTTTTATCTACGATACTATGAAGCGATATTTTTACCTGTAGTTGCATTTGGCTTTAAACATGTCTGTGATTAGAGGATCTAAATCCTACGATGGTATAGAAAAACAAGAAAGATGACACCGAAATTTCGGTTGCAATGAGCACGTCTTTTGAATCCTTCCTGACGCGAATGAAATTTATCAAAGTTATTCAAAGTCAATGCAACCGGTTAGAAAAATCAACCTGATTTCTGCAATCGATAAAATATCCAGAAATAGAAACAGCTACTTGCTTACAACAGCGGATAAAAAGTATGTTACGGGGGTTAACAAATGGCGCACAAATAGTTTTTCATAGCAGACGGAAGGTATCGGAGACTAACAGATTTTCAAATAGAACAATTAAAAGACAAAATATAGAAGGAAACATGATATAAGTCTACCCCTGCTAGCGGAAGAATTTTGCATAATGGGAAAGTTGAAAACAGGCGAAAAACGCTCTTCATGAAAAAAGCCATGGTAAGGAAAAAGAACTTTTCAAATATGTATCCCGGAAGCAGAGATACGGGAAAACTTGTACACACCTTCTTGCGAATCCCATGACCGCAGCTTCTAACCTCCTAAAACGTCCTCCACTTTGCGAAAAAATCACGATGGCCTAAAAGAGGGTGAGCGAAATAATTGCATGTTGTACAGAAATTTCCTTCACAACAACTGAAGATTTAAAAGTTGAAGGGACAAATTTATAAGTAACGCATGCCTTCATCTACTTTGAACAAGCAATATCAAGCGTGTGCCACATCGCAGAAGAAATTAGTAGGCGTACCAAACTTTGTTGGAGGGCATTTGAAAGAAACAGCGCAACTTTCAAAAGCAACTTACCATTACTTCTTTACCGAAAAATGCTTAATTGAAGCATTCTTCCAGTTCTTACTTACTTCTCAGAGTCATGGATCGAACTAAAAGAAAGACACAGTGGCTATGTACAACTCAAAGAAGCATGGAGAAATGCATACAAGAGGAGCTTATGGATAAAGAAAATGGCAAGAGTGGATGAAATCATAATCAAAGTAAAAACTCTCCAGTGGCGATGGGATAGACGTACTGCTTGAAGAACTGGCCATCGTTGGGCAATAGAAATACCGTGAAACCTCCGAATAACAGTTGATGCTCGGACCGGGTGAAAAGTGACCGTTGTTGGAAGATGCCGTTGTTCGAAGGTTGGGCCTAGGTTAGTATTGCTGGTCCGTTACTTTGGTTCAAAAGGGGAATAACTGTACAAGGTTTACTCACAAAGAAAACTGCTTCAGAGCTTTCTCCAAAGGTAGAATGCTGAATGAAACTTAATATAACAATTTAAAATAAAATCATGGTATAGAGGATTTTAGGAAAGTGTTGTCTGGCCCGTTGTCTCAAACTTGGCTTTAGAAATATTAAGCTAGGAACTTAAGTTTAGGGTACAATAAGGGAAAGAAAAAAAAAGAGAAAAATGCTAGACAGTGAAGTGGAACTGCACCGTTAGCTAGCGGCACGCTGAAAAATAGGAACAGGACCCACAGTAGCCAATCAAAGATATACCGCCATCAACAGAAATCATTTCACACACCAGCCACCCCCTCTCCCCCAGGTTACGACTGAAACATAAACAGGAGCTGGAGTTCTCCTCACGTAGAACTAAACTTTAACTCCTTTCTTTTCATTTAAGCACACCACTGTATTTCCCGTAATCCAACCAATCGAGATCGAGGCACAATAAGTTTCGTAATAATTCTTAGTAGCATTCCTTATTCCTATCTTATCCCTTTCGCCAAAGTACCGGAGGAAGTGCGTAAAATCCTAAATGACAAGGTGTCCGTTAGTCTCATGACACTAGTTCTGATTGCTAATTTTTCTGTTGAACTTCTGAATGGGTTTGTTTGCAGTAAAAATAGTAAAAACGTAGGAATTTTGCAGTAGAAAGTAATACAGTGAAACCTCCGAATAACTGTCACTGCTCTGACCAGGAGAAAGTGACAGTTGTTGGGAGGTGGCCGTTGTTCGGAGGCTAGGCCTAGGTTAACATTGCTAGGCCGTTCCGTTTGTACAAAAGCAGAATGCCGCCCCTGTGGCGCAGTGGTCTAAGCGATGGCCTCTGATCATTCGTCCGAAAGGGGTACGGGTTCGAATCCCTGTGAGGCATGGATGTGTTTGTCTTACGGCATTGGCTATCTCCCTTCCCTAGAACCAGTGACCCTAAATTAGGGACGGTCGACTGCTTATAGCCCTTTGAGTTGCTCACGGTAGTAATTAAACCTCCAATCAAAAAAAAAAAAAATAATAAGCAGAATAAATATATGAAGCTTACGCACAAAGAAAGTTTCAGAGCTTTCTCCGAAGGTAGAATGCTGAATGAAACTTAATATATCAATTTAAAATAAAATTGTGGTGTAGAGGATTTTAGGAAAGTGGTGCCTCAAACGTCCCTGTAGAAATATCAAGCTAGGAGGTTAATTAAGTTAAGGGTACGCTAAGGGAAAGAAAAAGAAAAATGCTAGAAAGTGAAGTGAAACTGCACAGTTAGCCAGCCGCGCGCCAAAAAATAGGAACAGAACCCACTGGAACTAATCAAAGATATACCACCGTCAACGGAAAGCATTTCACGCACCATCCCCTCAGGTTGCGAATGAAACACACACAGCTAGATTTTGCCTCGTGTGGAACTAAACCTTAACTCCTTTCTTTTTACTTAAGCACACCATTGTACTCGCCATAATACAACCCATCGAGCTCGAGGAACAGTAGCATTCTTAATTCGCAGTAGCATCCCTATCTTATCCCTGTCGCTGAAATACCGATGAAAGTACGTAAAATACTAAAGGACAAGGTGTCCGTTAAATCTCTTTCAGGACTGACTGGGTTGTCCGTTGGATGCTGTTAAGACGTTTCGCTGTTTGGAGATTATCACTAATGTCAGTCCTATACGGCAGCTGTTCGGTACCAATCAAAACTAGCCGTTGCTCAGAGGTTGCCGTTGTTTAGAGGTGTCGGTCAATAGAATTGATACCAAGGGATATTAGAATTGATACCAAAGGATAGGAAAGGACGAAGAAGACCACGTGGTAGATGAAATTCGAAAACGTGTCTGTGTGACATGAAAGAGAATTGCTCAAGACAAAGAATAGTGGAAGTGACTGGTAGTGACCTTCATCCAGCAGTGGATTTAGAATGCTTGATGATGATGACAGAAAATTCGGTTCCCGTTGGGCCCAAGTTCAAGCTCCGCATCTGTCATAGGCGGTGTCTTTGTCCCACGACGTCAGCGCAGTCCCTTCCCTGGATCCAGTCGCTCTAAATTAAGGAAGGGCGACTGATCGATGCCTTCGATGCTCACGATGGTCTTTAAACTCGAAAATAAACAAAAGACACAGTTCTCTAGCTCTATTTTTTTCTCTGTCAAAATTATTTTGCGAAGTCGTTAAGAAACCTTTCCTTCTTTACTGATACTGTTTTTTAATCCTTTATCAAACGTTCATGTCTCATCAATAATCACATCAAACGTTTCAGGTTTGTTACCTGTTCCAGTCTCTGTCCATCTACACTGCTGGCCACCCAAAATGCAACACCAAGAAGGAAGCGTCCGATTGGCCTGAAATTCGCAGCATGCGTCGCCCGCGAGAGGACATGCAAACGATTAGCATTGCAGGGCATATGCAAATCATATGCGCCCGGCACGCCACCGAGAAGCACTATAAGAAGGGTGCACAGAAGGCGGGGTGTAAGTAGTGGAAGTGTGTTGTGCTGCCGGACCTGTGCGTGAGAAGCTTCCTGATGCTTCGTCGCAGAATACGGCAGTCGTTCCAGCACGTTTCGGAGTTCGACAGAGGACGAATAGTGGCTTATCGCGACAACGGTTTATCGTACCGAGATATCGGCGCCCGTGTGGGACGACATCCAGCCAGAGTGAGGCGAGTATAGATTTGGTGGGTGCAGGAGGGACGGACGGACCGACCGACGTGAGCGATTGCCGCAGCCGCGGCTCACCACCGAACGAGAGTACCGGCATGTTGTGCGGCGGGCATTGACGGCTCGCACCGCCACATCAGGAACGTTAGCGCAGGAATTAGGGTGTGTTGCGAAACAACCTGTCTCAGCACGTACCGTTCGACGTCGTCTGCAGGAGCGGTCACTTGTCGCACGGCGCCCATTACTCCGATATCGGTTTTTTTAATATCTCTGCTTCTAAATGTGCGATTTAAAAAATTATTTCAGCACCGGATGCCCTTAATCTTGTTGAACACTTAGGGTTAGTATTTGAGGAGTTTTATAGTTCACAGTTCTGTCTCTAGGTAGCGTTTGTGAACTTCTGTTTGCAGCAGTATCTCCGCTTTTAAAAACCCGTTTGAGAAATTTCTTTTTACTGTATGAAATTGATACCAAGATGTGGACAAAAGATCATCACATTTCAAGCTTTCCACAATGCAACAAGAAATTTCCATATCGGTCTAATAGTTGCAGAGATATGGTGTCCACAGGTAAAGTGATAACATTGACATGTACTTTTTTTACAAAAGTGCTAAAAATCCTTAGAAAATGGAAGCTGCTTCTTCTTAAATCCATCTTTAACCTGCTCGGAAACGTAAGCGAACGGCAAAAAACGCAGTCGAAACTGGGCTGTTGAGATCGAATAGAGTGAGATGGACTTATACATAGTGCTACAGACAGCACTATATACCCTCATTGACAATGAAATTTGCGCACCAAGAAGGATGCATCGGATTGAACTGAAATTTTATGGACGTAATGATACAGATAAATGATACCCATGACGGCAAAAACAGAGCTGCAGGACAATTACAGAGGGATTTGTTTGTGGCACGCAGTCCTGTCATCTTCAATAGCGCGTCGCACCGCCTCATGCGGCGATACATGCTGCAATACGGTCCTGCAGAGGCGAAGAGACGCCTGATGTTGTCCTGCGGCAGACTGGCCCACACGTGTTGGACGGTGTGCTCCAAATCCCGGATAGTGCGGCACGGCGGCAGCTGGAGTTTCAACTGGTTCCACACATGCTCGATAGGTGGGGACATGTCTGGGGAGCGGGCAGGCCATGGAAGTGTCTGGACATGACGTAGGCAGTTCATGACAACCCGAGCCACGTGCAGGCGGGCATTATCTGCTGGTATAGTGCACCTCGAATCCCAGCCAGAAATAGGAGCACACGGGGCCGTAGGATCTGATCCACATACCGCTGGCCCGGCAATGATCCACGTACCACTACTATAGAGACGATCGGCTATCGTAGGCAATGGCTCCCCAGACCATAATGCCTGCAGTGGGGGAGGTGTGGCGCTCGACAGCGAAGTTGGGATTGTGCCGTTGACCCGGGGACCTCCATACCCGGACACGATGATTATCTCTCTCCAAAACGAAGCGGCACTCATCGCTAAACACCACACGTCCCCAGTGTGTGGCGTTCCACGTCGCTCTGGATTGGCACCACTGCAAACGGAGCCGACGATGCTCCGGCGTTAATGGCAGCACACGTAAGAGGCGCTGGGATAGCAGATTCGCTTCCGCGGGGCGTCGGAAAATGGTCCGCGGGCACACAGGAGCCGCTACATCTGCCTGCATAGTAGACTGGGTCTCCGTGGGATCCGTTCGTGCCTGACGCACGATCCGTCGATCCTCTCTACCGGTGGTCCTCCTGGTCCATCCGGAGCCGCTTCGCCGTGTCGCAGTGCCGTTACGTGTCCACTACTCCCAACACAGTCGGATGGTAAGGTCAGAAAGATTCGCGTGGCGGGCTATACGGCGCACCGATCACCCTGCGGTTTTCAGCCCGATGATCAGGCCTCTCGCAAAGTCCGTAAGTTGCGTAAATCGACGTCTCAGGTGTCTACCTGGCATTCTTGTCACTCTGTACTCTTGTTTGCGTCTGCCGGTGCTTTTCGTTTTCATGGGGCATTGACTACACGCCTGTTTATAAGACTGCCAGTTCGTGCTTGCAGCGCTACCACAGGTTGTGCGGTCATGCGCAATCGCAACGAACGTGGATCATTTGCATACCAGCACACACTCTAGCTATTTGCGAAGTTTCGCGGTTGTAGCATGTTTTCTTCTAGGCGCGCAAATTTCATTGTCCGTGAGTGTATAATTTCATTTTTGTTGCGTAAAGTTTCGGTAAAAGGTAATGTAATTAATGTTTTAGAACCTATGTACGTCGCCCAGTGGCGCAGTGGTCTAAGCGATGGCCTCTGATCATTCGTCCGTAAGGGGTCAGGGTTCGAATCCCGCTGAGGCATGGATGTTGTGTTTTTCTTACGGAAGTGGCTCTCTTCCTTTCCTAGAACCAGTGACCCTAAATTAGGGACGGGCGACTGCTTATATCCCATTGAGTTGCTCACGGTGATCATTAAACCTCCAATCAATAAAAAAAAAAGAAGCCGTGTACGTACTTTTTCCTTTAATTATATTGTATAACTTTGTTGCATATCAATAACACGAACTACTTCTAACGCGAACAAATTTCTGGGTCCTTGCAATGTTCGTTTCAACCAGGTTCGACTACAGTAGCTTTTCGGAGCGGTATCTGCTTAAAGGGATGTAAGGTCAGGTGATGCGTAACATCACAGCCTCTCCTTGACAAATGTCAACCCCGCCTTCTCGTGGTGCATCCTGTTCCCACTAAAGGGGCTCTGACGACCGCAAATAGCGGTATAACTATACCATCGGGATCAGAGGAAATGCTATCCCACACTCACCAACCCGCTTGGCCAGCGTGGTGAGTTATGGCCAAACACCTCCAAAATGACTCTACAACTTAAATCTTGGCCCTCAGTCTCCGGCAGCTGGAATGTACCTGGCCAAGGCAGCGGCCAGTGCGACATGAAGGCAGAGGGTGCTAAGAATCCCCGGAGGACCGGACTAGGCTGCCATTTGATGCTGACCTTGGCTACCTACAACGGACGCTCCCTATCTTCTGATTCAAGGCTTCTTGAATTGGAAGAGGAACTACAAAGGATCAAGTGGGACATCGTCGGGCTGAGTGAGGTAAGGAGAAAAGGAGAAGATCTCATTGAACTGAAAAGTGGACATCTCTTCTATTATCGTGGGACAGATACTGGCAGAACTAGTGGTGTTGGATTTATAATAAACAAGAAACTGAAGGATAAAGTGGTAGAAGTTGAAAGTTCCTCTGACAGAGCTGCACGACTCGTTATCCAACTATCGAGAAGATACCAGGCTCAGATTATTCAAACTTATGCACCCACCACAAGTCATCCTGAAGAAGAAATTGAAGAATTTTATGAGGAAATTCGTCATCTAAATAATAAAGGTAAGCAGCACTTGAAGATAATTATGGGAGATTTCAATGCAAAAATAGGGCACCGGCAACAGAATGAAACTTCAGTAGGTAAATTCGGTCACGGCAACAGAAACCAGCGTGGAAATACTCTCGTTGAGTTTGCAGAGGCAGAAGGATTTTTCATCTTGAATTCCTTTTTCAAGAAAAAGCCACACAGGAAATGGACATGGAGACATCCAATTGGGACGACAAGTGAAATTGATTTTATTATGTGTAACAAAAAATTCGTCATCGAAGACTGCAGTGTGCTAAACAAGTTCAACACAGGTAGTGACCATAGATTGGTGAGATGTAAGATGCACCTCAACACTAAACTGGAACGTGGCAAGCTCATAAGACAAACAAAATGTATTGACATAACCAACCTTAAAAAACACCATAATACTTTCAAGTTGGAACTGAAGAACAGATTCTCTGCTTTAGAAGGCCTAACATCGGAAGAAGTGGATATTTCGGAAGTTAACAGAAAAGTAACCAAAGCTCTTATGGAAACAGCAACAAAATTAGCTGGGTCTAAGAACAAGTTGCATGTAAACAAATTATCAGGAAAAACCAAAATGTTGATGCAAAAAAGAAGAGAGATGAGGACAACTAAAGAAGATGTGACTTCCAAAGTGGAATATATAGAGCTATGCAAGACAGCACGAAAAAGTATCACTGAAGACGTAAGGAAATTCAACTGTGAGCTAGTGAGGAAAGCAATTGAAAACAACCAAAGCCTAAAGATAGCAAAGGGACATCTCAGTAAGGGAAGAAAACAGATTATGGCTCTGAGAAAAGAAGATGGTACTATAACAAGAAATAGAGGCGAAATTTTGACAAGAGTGAAAGATTTCTACTCCAAATTATATGAAAGGGATGATACATGTACTCCAGACATCATGAAAGGTACCAGAGTTCTTCCAGTCCTCCCAGCAGAAGTTGCTCATGCAATCAAGAACATGAAGCGGGGGAAAGCTCCAGGAGAAGATGGAATTACTATAGACATCATACAAGAAGCAAGTGGAGAAATTGAAACAGTACTCGCCCAAATTTTCACTCGATGCCTTAATGAAGGGAAGATTCCTGAGGATTGGAACAATGCTACAATGATCCTGCTACATAAAAAAGGTGACATTGAGGATCTCAGGAACTACAGACCTATCAGCATCCTATCAGTGGTTTATAAAATCTTCACTAAAGTTCTTTCACACCGCTTGAAGGTAACACTGGACATGGCTCAACCGAGAGAACAAGCTGGATTCAGGAGTGGCTACAGCACAATAGATCATATCCACGTACTGAGAGAACTAATTGAAAGAGCGAGGGAATATGAACTTCCATTGTGCATGGCTTTTATCGATTATGAAAAAGCCTTTGATTCGGTGAAACCATCAGCAGTTACCACGGCTCTGAAATCCTGCGGTATTGAAGATGCATACATTAATATTATTAATAACATCTATGAAAATGCAAGTGCAAAGATTAGGCTGTTTGAAAATACAAATCACATAAAAATTGGAAAGGGTGTGAGACAAGGTGACACCATATCTCCAAAGCTCTTTAATGACACATTGGAAAATGTCTTTCAATCACTGAACTGGGAAAACAAAGGGATAAAGATTAATGGAGATTATCTAACCCACCTTCGTTTTGCTGATGATGTAGTCATTTTTGCAACTACCCCATCAGAGCTGCAGAGTATGATCCAGGAACTTGCTGACAAGAGTAAAGAAGTGGGATTAAAAATGAACTTTCAGAAGACAAAAGTGATGTTCAATGCTTTTACAAGAAATGAAGATTTATCGATTGATGGAGAAAAACTGGAGATAACAGATACGTATGTTTATCTTGGACAGCAGATATCAAGTGAGGGTCACATTGATGAAGAAATTAATCGGCGTACAAAACTTGCCTGGAGAGCTTTTGGAAGAAACAGCATAATTTTCAAGAGCAATATGCCATTATGTCTTAAAAGAAAAGTGTTTGATCAATGCATCCTTCCAGTGCTTACGTATGGTGCAGAGACGTGGACCTTAACTAAAAGAGACATACAAAGGCTGCAGACAACTCAAAGAAGCATGGAGAGGTGCATGCTTGGTATAACCAGGAGAGATAAGAAGAGGAACTCGTGGATCCGAAAAATGACGAGAGTGGAAGACATCATGATCAGAGTTAAATCCCTGAAATGGCAATGGGCTGGACATACTGCCAGAAGGACAGACCATAGATGGACAGCCGAAATTTTAGATTGGATTCCAAGGGACAGGAAAAGACCCAGAAAAAGACCACATGGGAGATGGGTGGATGAAATTCGTAAATATGCGGGAGTGACATGGAGGAGACTGGCACAAGACAGACCGTTGTGGAGGAAACTTGGGGAGACCTTCGTCCAGCAGTGGATTGATAATGGTTGACAATGATGATGATGATGATCTGCTTAAAACCTGCCACATTATGATGCAGGCTTAAAGTGATGATAATCAGAGCTTTAAAGTAAATGAAAAAGCGATTATTATAGGTCAGATTTCATGCCTAAGCATTGTTTTTAGGGACATACAACGTGCTGTCATTCACGTTCGTGCATAATTTCTTCCGAGTAAACTCAGTGGCTGATGCCAGAAGCGAGGTCGTCGATACTAGCATGTTTATTCCCTGTACGGTGCGCATATGTTGCTCTAAAAGCTACGTCTTGAGAATTTTCAAGTAGATGACGAAGGTATATGTGCTTCATGCCTAGCACCTGTTAACAAATGATCCACCCCCGGCAATTGTCGGTTTCTCATCGCTTAACAAAGGCCTTCCGAAAAGACCTGTAGGGGACAGGCGTGATTTGTGTGCATGAATTCAAGTCCTACTATGCCGGGCTAATTACACGCTGCAGAAACAAAAAGCTTGTGATCGCCGGCAGACCAACACGCCATAATTCAGAGTGCGTTGCAGCCGTGGCTAGCGAACTTAACGGTCGGAGTCTACTTTGCATTTCTTCGTACGCGGATCTGGTTTCTTAGCTGCTGCGGGAGTGGCCCCCTTTAGCTTTCCGCACCTGGGACCAACAGACAACGGAACGAAACCAAACAACCAGAGTTAGTTTATTACTTCAGAGCATTTAAAAAGGAAAGCTACCAGAACGAGTTATGCTGCTTCGGAAGCCATGAATTTTTCATGCCTAGATAATTAATCATGTACTATTATAATTCCGCTTTCCTATCTACTTTGATGTATTTCTTCAGCAGCGAAGTTAGATACACATTCGGGAGGTTTTTATTTGTAGCATTATTTCCTTTTTATTAAACCGTAAATCATGAAGCGTGTAGTTTTATGTGGTTGTTATTACGCGTCTGATCATTCGAGAAACGTTCGAGACATTTGTACGCTGGATATTGCTCTTTCAGGGCACCCCTTTCTGAATGTTAAGCGATAATCAAATGGGCAGAATGCAGCTCTCAAAAAAGATTAGTATTCCCTCTTCGCAACGATTCAGGCGAGCAACATTTACAGCATATGTAGCGGTAGTTTTACTAAATCACAGAGAATGCTTCGTCGCAATTAAACTGAATCTGGAGCAAGACAACGAGAACATCAAAACAATTGAGACTTTTCCGAAAGAAAAAAATAAATACTGTAATATTGTTCAAAGAGCGATTCCGCTTTGACTTAAGAAGTGCGAAACAAACTGAGTAAATTTGACGAAAGGTAAATCTGTTTTCTTAAATGTAAAGCAAGCCAACCAGTGATGTATTCAGGCATCTTCTCGGGGATGCTTAGCCCCCCTGAAAATCCATGAACGCCTCCCCCGTAGGTTTTTGGGCGATCTCCCCTTATATTTAGTCTAATTGTTTTCGTTTATAGCTGAATAATTGGAGAAATTAATTAAAAAAATTAAGAAAATGAGGCAAAATATAATAATAATAATAATAAAAACACCCACGTGGACTTCAGTCTGAAATTTCTATCATCCTTCAATAAAATATTAAATAGTCCTCGTTGAAAGTTGAATTTTCAAGCACTGACAATTCGGACTACTTCCGCAATAAAAACCTAATTCCACAGAGTAGCGATATTTGCAAATCAATACATCATCATATTTTGGAAGCTTGCATTCAGCTTTATTTCAGTCTTTTGGATCCCGACTTTCCATGTATACGGTTAAGCCTTAGCGTAGCTAACGCAACGTTAGTGCTTGCATTACAACAAAATATTTGCTCCCTAATTTTTAACAATAGCAAATTATTAGAAATTGTACCTATAAATTTTTTTTTCTCCTGGGGGTGGGTGGTTTACACTCTGTAGAAAAAAAAAAAAAAAAAATCGAGTCATCTCAAACTGGCATCCCAACGGTTAGTTAGTTGTTTTTTTACTGCTATGTGCTAATCTAAATAATCTAAAGGGGCTGAAAGCAAACGGCAGGGGAATGGTTTGCACCATACGTTTTCAGGTAACACCGTAATGACTCCTTAATAATAAGAAACAGGCTTGTAGTAAGGCAAAGGCATTTTTACCACTCCTAATATTTTAGGGCGGGGGGGGGGATTTTTTCCTGCACAACTTTATCTTACTAGCATCCTCAATATTTTACACCACCCCATGGTGAAATCCGTGGTGCATTACTGAATTAAAGCAAAGGTATAACAATTTTACATTTTTAGTCACTTGTATGTGTAGATTACTTGGATTTTGCAGTTGCGATATACGAACACAAGACGATTTTTATACACTATTTAAGACCCCGGAGGCTTACTGGTCTAAGCGATGGCTTCTGATCATTCGTCAGCGGTGGGGTCTGGGTTCGAATCCCGTGAGGCAGGAATGTTGTATTTGTCTTACGGCACTGATTTTCTCCCTTCCCTGGAACCAGTGGCCCTAAAAAAAGTAGGGACAAGCGACTGCTTATAGCCCACTGAGTTGCTCACGGTGGTCGTTAAACCTCCAATAAAAAAAGTTTTTTTTTAAATTTATATATACACTATCTACCAACAAGTAATTGGACACCTGTGATAGCAAAGGAAAACGAAGTTTATTCACCTTCAATAGTTGGTGGAGCCTCCACGAGCGGCGATTACAGCTGTGACCCTCCGGGGCATACTCTCAACCAGGCGTTGTACGATGGCTAGCGGTATTTTCTTCCAATCGGCTTGGAGAAGACAGGTCAGTTCCTTCACCGATTTCGGACGGTGAGGGCACCCCTTAAGTCGACGCTCAAACTCGTTCCAGAGGTGCTCGATAGGGTTAAGGTCCGGGCTCTGCGCAGGCCAGTCCATTCGATTAACCCCATTGTCACCATACCAAGCCATGGTGGACCTCGCAACATGGCAGGTGGCATTGTCATCCTGAAAATAACATGGGTCCACCCCGTAAAACTGCCACAACATAGGAAGCGCATGGTCATTCAAAATGGTGCAGTAGGTCTCGGCGTTGAGTCTACCAGGAATTGCGACCAAGGGTACCGTGCCATAACACGAGAAACACCCCGATAGCATAATTCCACAGCCGCCGAACTTCACAGTTGGCACAAAACATTCCGGCAGGAGGCGTTCTTCAGGCAGACGCCAAACCCAGACCCTGTCATCCGAACGGTAAAGGGCGAACCTTGATTTGTCGCTTCAGATAACCTGTTTCCACTGTTCAACGGTCCACTGTCGACGTTCTTTGCACCACGTTAGCCGAGCAGCGCTATTGGAGTTGGTGATCAAATGCTTGTGGGCGGCATCACGTCCATGACCGAGCAGATGGACTTCCTTACGGATGGTATTCATCGAAAGAACATTCCCGGATGCGTGTTGAAACTCCTCGCGGATGTGGCCCATCGATTTGGTGCGGTTCTTCCGAATTTCTCTGGCCAGCACCCGTCGGTCTCTAACTCCCAGTTTTGTGGGTGGGTCTGCCGGGTCGAGGCACATTCCGACAGTCACCTCTCATCTTCCACTTGCCAATCACGTAGGCCACTGTCGATTTTGGGTACTTCAACTCGCTGGATATGTCACGTATGGATCGGCCATTTCTGTGATACCCGACGATTACACCTTTCTCGAAATCAGAGAGCTTCGAACTGCGTGGCATCTTGCATGCGACTGGTTGCGTTGTTGTTTCCCACACGATATTTAACGGTGGCGGCCGGGACGTGTATCAGGACAGCATATATCATCGATTGCAGGGGTGTCCAATTACTTGTTGGTCGATAGTGTAGTACTATACTTGAACAATTTAAAGGAAAACGTCGTTTTTATTCACCTACATCAAATTTTAATGTCGTGCCACGCAGACACAATAACTTCGTCCTCCCTAACTCCCTTCCTTCAAGCCAGCGACTTTGGCTTGTACTCCTCTCCTGCAAAGCAATCCTCGGCTGCTTCCTGCACTTTCACTGTCCCGGGACAGTAACTTTAGTTTCTGTGTCATACTACAGAGGTGAAACACGTTCCAAGACGACAAATCTGCAGCGACAAATTTCGTCGGTGTAGCTTATTCAGTGTCGGTGTAGCTTATTAAGTGTCGGTGTAGCTTACTGAGTGTCGGTGTAGCTTATTAAGTGTCAGTGTAGCTTATTGAGTGTCGGTGTAGCTACTCCGGATTGAACAGACGCGGATTAGAGTCACAGCCAAGTTTTGTTTTCACAACTCCACTTTCCGTGTTGGAATCCCCTATTTTGTAAAGAAAACAAACAGAGCAATTAGTAGTGACCTTCTCAGTAAATTCCCGTTCACCCTCCTCATTAGCCCCTTGGCCATACAAATATGAACAAGTTAGTAAAATCATGCAATGCATTGATTATGATACGCTTTCCAACATACCAGAAATCATTACTCAAGTTATTCCTCAAGTTATGAGGATAATGACTGTGGAATAAATCTCGCTCCTGTGCCCTGACCTTTGACCCCATTTCGATTATATTAAACAGAATTGGTTCAGTACACCTCCGAAATAACATACTAAAGTTTTGTCGCAATAGAAGCATTTGTAGTCAAGTTATGAGGATAATGGCTGTGGAATAAATCTCGCTCCTGTGTCCTGACCTTTGACCCCATTTCGATGATATTCAACAGAATCAGTTCAGTGTACCTTCGAAACAAGATGATAAAGTTTTGTCGCAATCGAAGCATTTTTACATAAGTTATGACGCATAAGGGCGATGAAATGGATCCCGCTCCTATATCCTGACCTTTGACGCCATTTCACCCATTTTCAATAGGGTTCGTCCCCAGGTTGTCCCCCTACCACATAATAAAATTTAATCGAAGTCGAACCATTTTTACGCTAGTAATCGTGAGGACAGACAGACGGACAAGGCTGGGGCATATACGCTTCTTCAACCTACGGTTGGAAAGCGTAAAAAAGAGTCTGAAACTAAGGAATTGGAAGAGTGGATGGCCCTGCGGATGCTATTTTGATAACCTTTCTACGGAGATGAAAATAGCGCACATTCCCCTGTGCGGAGATGAAATAACGCAACCTTTCTACCGAAATGAAAATAACGGAAATATAATATACGTAAGGCTACGTGATATAAAACACAAGACTTATTACATGGAAAAGTCCAGATTATATTTTTAAGTTAAATAAATTGAAAAATGGCACATTTTGAACTGGGTGGGCGGTAAGGTAGGCAAGACAAATTTCAAGGTGGGCTTAAGCCCACCCTCGCACCCCTTGGAGACGTCCCTGGATGGCGAGGACGTCGTCTTCAACTAACTGGTACCACGAAAGGCTGTGCACTTGTTGCTTCAGCGCATGCGCAGTCCCGTTGCTTCCACCTTCTGTTGGGGTTGCTTCGGTTGCCAGCTACGAGCCACCAGTGGCACTTTCGTGGAAACCCGTAGTTCACGGCGATGCTGCAGGGCCATCGATATCAGTCAAATGATGGCGCTGCCACCAACGGATCGCTACCGTACCGTGATTGGCAGATTTCAGCCAGCAGTGACCCATCGCTTTCAGCTGGTGGCCAGCAGTTTCCCAACACTTGTGTTTTTGCTGGTGTAGACTACTGCATGTTGAGAAATAAGGTAATTGTTATCTGTATGCCTCTTAGTTTCTTTAATATACGGCAACATTGACCTTACTTTTTGATTTACCCTCGTATTTATATCGTTTCATGACCTTCACGAGCGCCGTCCTTTACCTGCAGTTGCTTTGATTAGCAGAAACACTCGCTGGTCGTAATCCTTTTGCTCTTTGGTGTATTTGTTCCATTAGCAACTAGACGAACCCAAGAAAACAGCTACGGGTAGTAGTCAAACATCACTTCCATGTCGAAAAAGCAAAATGTCCGCGTATTCCCGAGGATCAGAACCGAGGACAGCACTCCGAAAAGAGAGAATCCCAGTCTTTAAGAAGTGTTGGCTTCAGTGTTGCATTCAGAGAGTTTTTTCCGGGGGCGGGGGGGTGCAGTTACAAATTTTAAAGGGGCTGAAACTTGTCAACTGATTACATACATATAATAACAATTTTGTTATATATATATATTAATATACACTATCTACCAACAAGTAATTTGACACCTATGATAACAAAGGAAAACGAAGTTTATTCACCTTCAATAGTTGGTGGAACCTCCACGAGCGGCGATTACAGCTGCGACCCTCCGGGACATACTCTCAACCAGACATTGTGCGACGGCTAGCGGTATTTTCTTCCAATCGGCTTGGAGAAGACAGGTCAGTTCCTTCACCGATTTCGGACGGTGGGGACACCCCTTAAGTCGACGCTCAAACTCGTCCCAGAGGTGCTCGATAGGGTTAAGGTCCGGGCTCTGCGCAGGCCAGTCCATTTTATTACCGAATTATTACCATACCAAGCCATGGTGGACCTCGCAACATGACAGGTGGCATTGTCATCCTGAAAGTAACATGGGTCCACCCCGTAAAACTGCCACAACGTAGAAAGCGCATGGTCATCCAAAATGGCGCAGTAGGTCTCGGCGTTGAGTCTACCAGGAATTCCGACCAAGGGTCCCGTGCCATACCAGGAGAAACACCCCCATAGCATAATTCCACCGCCTCCGAACTTCACAGTTGGCACAGTACATCCCGGCAAGAGGCGTTCTCCAGGCAGACGCCAAACCCATACCGTACCATCCGAACGGTAGAGGGTAAACCTTGATTCGTCGCTCCAGAGAACCTGGTTCCACTATTCAACGGTCCACTGTCGACGTTATTTGCACCACGTTAGCCGAGCAGCGCTGTTGGACTTGGTGATCAAAGGCTTGGGGGCGGCAGCACGTCCATGATAACCGAGCTCCCAGTTTTGTGGGTCTGCCGGATCGGGGCACATTCCGACAGTCACCTCTCATCTTCCACTTGCCGATCACGTAGGCTGTCGATGTTGGGTACTTCAATCGCTGGATATGTCACGTATGGATCGGTCATTTCTGTGATACCCGACGATTACACCTTTCTCGAAATCAGAGAGCTCCGAACTGCGTGGCAGCTTCATGCGACTGGATGCGTTGTTGTTTCCCACACGATATTTAACGGCGGCGGCCGTGACGTGTATCAGGACAGCAGATATCGTCGATTGCAGGGGTGTCCAATTACTTGTTGGTAGATAGTGTACAAACGTATACAACCTAGATATTCGGTATTTGTAAACGTTTTATAAAACCTAAAAAAAGCACTCATCGCATCATTTCTCAGGTCTTTACAAGGCACCTAGGCTAAGGGCCTTTTTAGAAGATTTAAAGTTACAACCAACATAAGTGGTATTTGTAAACATGTTATAAAACCTGATAAAAGGCACTCATCGGATCAATTCTCAGCCCTAATCAAAGCACCTAGAGAGACCTTTTCAGGAGATTTTAAGTTACAGCCTAGATATTTGGTATTTGTAAATATGTTATAAAGCCTAATAAAAGGCACTCATCGGATCATTTCTCAGCTCTTTACAAGGTACCTAAATTGTTAAATAGGCCTAGGCCTTATGAATTAATATTTCGTGCTTAAATAAAAGCGCAATATTTTTAACTTGATTTAATATGTAAACGTTATGAATGTGACATCGGTAGAATAAAAAGTGTTAAAAAGGCCTAGTCCTAGGCCTTATGAATTAATATTTCGTGCTTAGGTAAAAACGCAATATTATTAACTTGATTTGATATGTAAACGTTATGAATATGACATTGGCAGAATAAAAACTGTGGAAAAGACCTCGTTCCGAACCCCAACCGGTTGTCTCCATTGGCCAGTTGGCGGAACCCCACTGCATGCTAAAAACAGAAACGGAAAACTAGTATTTTATATTATTTAATGGAAAGAGAAACTTTGAAGTTGATTGAACGCCTCGTACATCAGTAACTTCATACATCAGCAAGGACATTATAACAAAAAAACGCTATTCCGAAAAGAAAAAAAAATATGTAACCACAATATTACGCATGAAATGTAACATTATTTTACATTCTTTGGACTACCAGTAGTTTCGTATAACATCGGAGATAGAACCAAAACAGATGAGATTTTTATAGCACAAGTAGCACTTTGGACAGATCGGACGGAATTGGACTAATCGTACCATTCGACCAATCAGCATTGGACCAATCGTACCATTGGACGAATAGTCAATTGGACCAATTGTCCATTGGACGAATCGGCATTGGACCAATCGTCCCATTGGACGAATCGGTATTGGACCAATCGTCCCATTGGACGAATCGGCATTGGACCAATCGTACCATTGGACGAATAGTCAGTTGGACCAATTGTCCATTGGTCGAATCGGCATTGGACCAATCGTCATTGGACGAATCGGCAATGGACCAATCGTCGTTGGAAGAATCGTACCAGACCCATAGACAGCTACGTACAGCGCCAGAACCACTTTGCAGGGCGGGTGATTATTTGTGGGAAGAGTGGCGCTCCACGGCCATGTATTATATTTTCTTTTGTTTTGATGGGACTCACCGATCACCTTATGCAAGTCTAAGGACTATAAGCAGGTATCCGTCCTTAATCTGGGGAGACTGGTTCCACGGAAGGGAGAGAGCCATTACTTAAGACAGGCACCGTTTATACCATCTCCGACGAACGGTCAGAAAAGAACACTTAGAACAATGAGCTACCGCGTGGGCCGGCCCTGTTAACAAGATTTACTGCCTAATCAATTCCTATACCTAAATAACTAAAAAAAATCTGCTATCTGTAAAGCGCAAAAGCCACTTGCTGGTAGCAGGAATAGAACCAGCATCCTTTTGCTCCGGAGCCGAATGCTTTCCCAATTAAGCTACACCGACGAAGTTTGTCGCTGCAACTTTGCCCTCTTGACATGTGCGTCACCTCTGAGGTAGGTACGTCACATATATCCCCCATTGGAAAAAGGGTTGGGAGGAAATCGTGGGTTTCCGGGACAGCCGGCAAACCACGCTCGAAGGAGAGCTCACTGTAGAAGAAAGAATCCTGACTAATTCCGGACGATGTATGGAATGAACACCACACATTTTTCGAAGAACCAAACGGCAAGGAGATTCATTTTACGTTACGGGGCCAATATAGTGTAAAAGCCATCTACCAGTGGCGGATTCGATTATGCATCCTCCTGTTCCGGAGCCGAATGATTTCCTAATTAAGCTACACCGACGAAGTTTGTCGCTGCAACTTTGCCGTCTTGACATGTGCGTTACCTCTGAGGTAGATGTGTCACATCTGTTCCAGTATCTTCCTCTTGTGACTTACCACTGAGATGATGCATGAGTCAAAACGGAAAACTGCAGCGATAAGGCTTGGCGTCGTAGTTCAATCGGGAGAACATCCCTCTTCGGAGTATGACGACGTGGTTTCGAAAAACACCACCGGCCAAATGGCATTTCTTCACACTCTGATCTATACAATTAAAACCTTTGCTAGGATCACATAACCACAATTGACATACACTATATTGACAAAAGTCACAGGACACCCTTCAAAAGTAAATGAACGGATCCGCTGCGTTGCTAAGATACGCGGCACAGCTGTAAACGGTATAAAAATAGGCCTGCAGCTGACCACGATCATATCGCACTGTGAAGTTGAGTGAAAATGTCGCGGCGGGAGAGAACTGTCTTTGAGAAAGGAAAGATTGTTGGGTGATATATTAGTGGGTTGTTCATAAGAGAAACCGAGAGGCGTTTAAACATACCCCAGTCAACTGTTTTGGATGTACTGAATAAGTGGAAGACACGTGGCGTGCCTGAAGCAGCAAAACGTACCGGCAGACCAAAGAAAATCAGTGATAGAGGACGTCGAAGCCTCAGGAGAGTTGTTACAGCTAATCGACGGAATACTGCACAAGACCTGGTGAGTAAAAATGTTGGAACCGCGGTATGTACACGTACCATTCGCAGAGAACTTCATTCCATGGGTTACTTTGCTCGTGCGGCTGCTCACAAGCCTTTCATCTCTACTCGGAATGCTACTCATCGTTTAGCATGGTGTAGAGAACATTTATCGTGGACCGTAGATCAATGGAAACGGGTCCTATAGACTGATGAATCCAGATACACGATCCATCAGGCTGATGGGTGTGCGTGGGTATGGCGGCAGCCGGGGGAACGCTATTTACCACAGTGTACTACTGTTCCTATGGTCAAATTTGGAGCTGGCAGTGTACTCGTGTGAGAGCGTTTTTCGTGGTATGGTCCCAGCCCATTGGGTATCGTGGAAAAACCTGTTAACCAGCACGTCTACCTCGATATTCTGGACAATTATGCCCTACCAACTCTGTGGCAATATTATGGGACGGAGCCTTGTTGGTACCAGCAGGATAATGCACCGAACCATAAAGCAGGGACTCTTACGGTGTGGTTTGACGTTAACTTCGTATCGTGTATGGACTGGGAAACACAGAGCCCTGATCTAATCCCATAGAGCACCTATGGGATGAATTAGAGTTCCGCATAAGAAGTTTGGAACCGAGGCTTACTACTAAGCAACAGTTAGCGGCAGCATTATGTACTGAATGGAAGCGCATACCTATCGCTGTGTTCCAAAATCTTGTGGAAAGCATGTCTCGAAGGGTCAGTGCATGCATTAAGGCCAAAGGTGGACCAACGCCGCTCTAATATATGTCAATAAATGCTATGTAGTGTTTCTTTTCTAGGTGTCCGAAGACTTTTGTCAATATAGTGTATATTATTAGCATAACTCCTCCAGAAAAATGCTGACGCTAATAAAAGAAGACCTGACACTGTCGCAGTCGCAATATTGCCTACTTGATTACTTTTTTGAGTCTTACGTGAGAGTGATTTTTTCCAACCACTTGTTGGAATGCAGTGAACACTTTGATAATATGAGGGATGGAATGCTGTTTCAGATAAACTACTACTATCAGTTACGTGTTTTTGTTTATGAACGGACCGACCTATCATTTTTTCGTTCTGTTATCTTATTCGAAAGCATCCACTTTGGGTGATGTCGAATCTATTATGCAGCGGAATTTTTGGCGTCAGCTTCCGCATTCAGTTGAGACCTTGTTCTGACACCACACACATCATGAAAAGCGCATTATAGCATCAGCCTTAATCTTTTGACCTATGAGAAAGCTTTTATTTCCAATACAGGCACTGAAAAATGAATTGCTGAGCCATAATGCTCGCGTTCCATACAGAAGGTTATTCTCTTTCTGTCATACATAACCTTGGATGAAATTATTTTATGCCTTTAAGAATAAGGGAACCTGATTTTGATTGAATGCGTTAAGGTCCATAATGTCAGAACTTTAACCTACATTCGTAATTTTGTCTTGAAGAGATGTGGTCGAAGCTTAATTTCTTTTTTTGCTTACTTTGTTTCATACGAAGAGGATTAAGGGTGTGTCGACAAACACGTCATTATTCAAGAGAAAGTAAATATGCGAAGATGTATTTAAAGTTTCCCTTGCATTCTAGAATTCTTTTTATGTCAGCGTGGGAAGTTCTTGAAATCAAAAGATATTAGGGGTACCCATGAAGTTGGCCGTGATGTACTTATTAATAAAGATCTAAATCAACCGTCAACCCATTAAGGATTTTTGAATAGCTCGCGTTTTACCAATGGCATCTGTTTTAATTTTACCTGGAAGGATCTCATGAGTACTGAAGAGTAATAAGTATGTCGTTTTTTTTTTTTTTTTGATCAGAGGTTTGAAAAAATTATTTATTGGACTTGCTTGATAGATACATTGACTTATATATATTGAACTTGCTTGACAGATATATACAGTAGGTTTACAGCATGCCAAATGATCAATTTACACAGAGATAGCCAGTTTTGATCAAGTAGTACATTGTGAACAAGTACATATAAGACATGGTTTTTACAGTATGCTAAATGATTAATGTACTCAGAGAGCCAGTGTTGGACAAGTAAAACATTGAGAGCCAGTGCCCAAAGACAAACGCAAACATCCACGCCGCACCGATCAGATCAGATCATAGATCATATGTAGGGGATTTTAGGAAGGGATTGTCTGACCCCAGGTCTTAAACAACCCTTAGAAATAGGAAGCTAGGAAATTTGGGCTAGAGTGCCCAACAGGAAAGTCACACGGAAGCGAGGTAGATAGGGGGAGGAAGATGCCTTTATTTATTACCGGAGGGGGGCACTATCCGGGGTCCGACGGCTTAACGTGCCCATCCGACGCATGGCGGATATTTAGTGGTTCGAACCTGCCTTGGATCGAATCTGAGGCCTTCTCTATGGCAGTTACGAACGCTAACCACTAGGCCACCCGCGGCCTCCATGCCGCACCGGGATTCGAACCCGGACCCCTTTCGGACGAATGATCAGAAGTCATCGCTTAGACCACTGCGCCACCGGGGCGGCAGTATGTCTTTTGAAAAATATCTCAGGTGGCCGATGGTCAGATGGGGGAGGGGGCTACTAGACGGTCGCCCCAGCTAAGCACTGCATCTGTTCTACCCGGTGACAGTGGACCAAATTAGGGACAAAAAGCGCCTTTTTTTTTTTTAATTGAGGTTTGACGACTACCATGAGCAACTCAGTGGGCTATAAGCAGTCTCCCGTCCCTAATTTAGAGCCATTGGTTCCAGGGAAGCGAGAGAGCCGGCGCCGTAAGACGAACACAACATCCACGCCTCACCGGGATTCGAATCCGGACCCATCTCGGACGAATGATCAGAAGCCATCGCCTAAACCACTGCGCCACCGGGGCGGCTACAAAGCGCCTTAGGTGCTCATGTGTGTGTGTGTGTGTGTGTGTTTACCCCCATTGGGGGGGGGGGGGTTAACGACCACCTTGAACAAGTCAATGGGCTATAAGCAGTTGCGCCTTCCTAATTTGGGGTCACTAGTTCCAGGGAGGGAGAAAGCCAGGGCCATAAAAGAAATACAGCATCCATGCCTCATCCAGGATTCAAACCGGGACTCACCACGGACGAATGATTAGAAGCCAACGCTTCGTACCACACGGCAACCGGAGCGGCCTCCAGATATTGCACTACATACATTATTGTAACGAAAAGCGAATTTTATGCCTTCCAGAACAGTGGTTTCAACCTTTTTTTTTTTTTTGATTGGAGGTTTAACGACCACCGTGAGCAACTCAATGGGCTATAAGCAGTCGCCCATCCCTAATTTAGGGTCCCTGGTTCCAGGGAAGGGAGAGAGCCAGTGCCGTAAGACAAACACAACATCCATGCCTCACCGGGATCCGAACCCGGACCCCTTTCGGACGAATGATCAGAGGCCATCGCCTTAGACCACTGCGCCACCGGGGCGGCGGTCTCAACCTTGCGACCCAATATTGGGCCGCGGAAAGATTTCAAAGAGATCCCCATTCTATCTCTGCGAATATTGATATGATGTAATATTTTATCAGCTGTAAGTAAATATATTTAAGTAACTGAAATGTGAAAACAAAGTAATAACCGCCTCCCCCTTCTGTTCATAACTGCAAATATACTTCGGAACGGCAGTATATACAACCTGCTGTAGTGAACTGAGAGGATAAGCTTATTCTTGTAGCTTAAGCGGGGCGCTCTTCCAACGAGTTCATTTCGTATTCTTTAAAAAAAGATGGTTTCGCAGGTTCTTTGATTTCATCTACAATTCGCTGAATTTCAAGAGCTACAATAGAAAAGGGCTAAATTTGAATTCGGAAGATGATTAAAAACTCTCGTTTCAGTTATCAAACAACGTAATTAAATTTTTCAATTCGTGCTTGTTATATAAAATCTATATACAATCATGCTGGGTATATTTAATTTGCATTAAATATGGACTTCGTTTCATTTCATTATATTTAAACAGAATTTCGTTTTTATTACTATTATCCTGGGTCATGAAGTCTACTAACAGTAAAAAGTTTTTTTTTTAATACACGGCGAACTGACGCGGGCCACTTAAAATGTCTTCGCGCGCCGCTAGCGGCACGCGTGCCGCGGATTTCCGAGTTATGGTTCAGCTCAAAGTCATGCACGCGGACCACAATGCCACCAGCAGCTTAAATGACCAACAGTCTTCTCTGTAACTCTCTTGACCACCGGACAGACCTCGATTCCTCATTTCAAAATAGTATTTGCTCAAATTCTTTAAACAAGTACCTCTTTTAACCAATGTTTCAATGCTGTGCTCAACTTTAAACGAACGGATTACATTTTACTACAGTTTAAAACGGTGGTTTGCTTTGAAAGGTGTTAACCAGAGCGTTAAAGAGGAATAAAGGTCAAAAGAGTAATTTTCAACAAAAGGTTATTATAGACTTTTTGGTCTTTTATCTCACAGCGGCTTCTACATTTTTAATTCGAGCACACGCCAACGTAAACAGCTATTAAAATATGTTTTCCAGTAGTTCTCAGAAGCAGTTAGTAGCATGTAATTTGATCATACTCGTGAAGCATAAACATATCCTTTGTGTTACATAAACGCCATATGAAAAAGAAAAGCAGACTTCATTGTCATAATGCAAATATCCTTTAAAACGCATTTATTGGAATCAGCTGCTTCCATTAATCACGTTTAACAATGAAATTTTGAAATATTTGACTTCATTAAGCTGCTGAAACAGTGTGCGCTTTAATGGATAAACTCTTGATTTCTACCCAAGTTATGGCCCCTGACATGTGGGCCATTAATTTTTTGGCCGGGGGTGTGGCTTTACGATATCCTCGGAAAAAAAAATCTCGACATAGGTGGAGTAGGAAACATATCTTGATTTTCAACAAACTTTCTCCCGACCTTATTAGAAACAATGCTCTCCGTGGCTACTGTATAATGTGCTATGATACACCCACTCCACTTGCGCAAGTTCAAATACGTCAATCATTGTAAAACTGAACAAAAGGTTTCTGGGTTTTCTTTTCTAATTAACACTCTACTTCCACGCTGTGTTTCATTAAACCATGCATTATCGACGCTAAACACGGTATAATGTGAAACTTCTGATGAGAATACCGATTGCGCATTGCAAAGTAGAAAAACTTCAAAATTATAAACGACTCTCGAGCTCAAAACAAATTGATTGGTCATCGAATTAGTATGCAGTAATAACAAAGCACTAATTTCTATTCATAAACACGTCAAGGCACAGAAAATGACAAAGTAGATGCAACTAACTTCCTCATTTTAAGGAATTCTTGTTTTATTTCCGGGAGATGAATATTTACAGCGCCACTGCATATCATCATCACCATCATAAATCATTCTCGTTCCACTGCTGGATGAAGGCCTCCCCAAGTTTCTTCCACAACTTTCTATCTTACACCAGTATCCTTCATGTCACTTCAGTACGATTTTGAACTTCATTCATCCGTCCACAACAGAGTTTTTTTCTGGGTCTTTTTCTGTCCGTGGGTATCCAGTCTGGCATTTCAGTTTTCTAACGAGAGTTTTTCTACAAATATGTCAAGCCCATTGGCGTTTTGGGGATTTTACTTGGATCTTTATGTCTTGCACTCAGGGCCGGATTAAGGCCTTAGTGGGGCCCTAGCCTGAGACATTTGAGTGGGCCCCTAGGCTAAGACATCTGAGTGGGCCCCCAACGAACTTATGACGGATAATCATTATGAAGTCCGTTAAAACATCAATACGTAGGGCATTCTTCAAACTAGTAAACTACCTGCAGGGTTTTTATAAAAAAGTAATTGTATTTTCCACTGCAATATAGCTGAAACTATGAACCGACCAACGTTTACCTTTAGTGAGTCACTGCGTTGAAATCTGTTCGTCTGCCCGATAAATATGGTTACGTAATCGTGACGCACACTATTTGCTTATGACGTACATTTTACTTTGTCACTATAAACATGAATCGTCCTCAGTATATATATATACACACTGAAGAGCAATTGAATTAGAGACAGCTAGCGTTATGCAAATATGGCGCTGTGGGCGGCGCTGTAAACGGAGACGACATGACGTATGCAGCGTTCCGACAATATAAGGAGTGATGCGACGGAAATCAGTAAGAGTCGGTCGCAGTATGGGTAAGGCGAAGGATCTAAGCGCATTTGATCGTATGCAAATTGTCGGGGCACGACGAATGGGTAACTCCCCTCGAAAGTCGTGCAGGCACTGGGATTTTCACGAGCCACTGTGTCACGGGTGCACCGTGAGTTACGTCGAATTCGGTAAAACCATCCCTAGAAGGGCCAACTGCCGCGGACAACAGCATGTGGATGAGCGGGGTCATCATCGGCTAGCTCGCATGGTAACAGCGAATAAACGGGCCACAGTACAAGAAATCACTCGGCAATTTAACGCTGGTGCACAAAAACGTGTAAGCAGCCACACCATCCAGAACCGTCTCCTCGCTATGGGGTACAGAAGCCATCGGCCCACGAGGGTACCGCTGCTGACCGCACATTACAGGGTGTAAGGATTAGCATGGGTGCGGGAACATCGCCACTGGACCCTAGACATGTGGAAAAATGTTGCCTGGACTGATGAGTCGAGATTCACGTTGGTACATGCGGATGGCAGGATACGAGTACGGCGCAAACCACATGAAGCGATGGATCCTTCTTGCCAGCAGGGTACTCTTCAAGCTGGTGAGGGTGGCATTCTCGTCTGGGAACTGTTTACGTGGACTGAAATGGGAATCCTGGTACACGTGACATCGTCCCTCACAGGTCAACGTTACCGGGATATCATGGACGACCATTTGCTCCCGTTTGTGCGTCTTCAGCATCCCACTGGGGACCTCATCCTGCAACAAGACAATGCACCGTGCTCGCTCCCGAATTGTATCCGAATGGTTGGATGAACACTCCACCGACGTGAGCTCGCTTCCTTGGCCAGCTAGGTCACCAGACCTCAATCCCATCGAGCACATCTGGGATGCCATCGAGAGAGATGACCCCCTCCATCAAATCTTCGTGAACTGTGGGAGCTTGTTCAGGCGTCGTGGATCCGTATGGCTTACCAAAGTTTCCGGTGTCTTGTCGAGTCCATGCCGAGACGAATCGCCGCCGTCTTCAGGGCGAAAGGTGGTGCTACACGTTACTAGACAGGTCTCTCTATTTCAATTGCTCTTCAGTGTATAGGTAATATGGATATAGGAAAATGAATTATACACTACTTATATCATCATCATCATTCATCCTTGTCAACCATTATCAATCCACTGCTGGATGAAGGTCTCCCCAAGTTTCTTCCACAACTGTCTGTCTTGAGCCACTCTCCTCCATGTTACTCCGGCATGCTTTCGAATTTCATCCATCCATCTCTCGTGTGGTCTTCTGGGTCCGTCTGTGGTCTGTTCTTATTGTCCATCTGTGGTCTGCTTTTCTGGCAACATGTCCCGCCCATAGCCATTTCAGGGATTTTACTCTGATCGTGATGTCTTCCACTCTTGTTATTTTCCTTAACCATGCGTTTCTCTTCTTATCTCTCTTGGTTTTATCAGTTATCTGCATTATTTGTACGTCTTTTATAATTAAGGTCCACGTCTCTGCTCCATACGTAAGCACTGGAAGGATGCAGGATGCATTGATCAAACACTTTTCTTTTTTTGCCTATGCTTCCAGGTACTAGTACTTAATTATAAAGAGCCTGTTATTAGTTTTGCCTTAAACTTTACGTGTTCGGTAGGCTTAGACTCAAGGAATTAATTTTGAAAAAACAAATATAAAGAGGAAGAAGTAGTTGAAAATTAAATTTTGTTAAAGAAGTTAACGTTTATATATAAATTTTGTAAAATTAGGACCAGTACAACTTTGTCGTAACCCCTCCCCTCAAATAAAAAAATAAAACTAGGCCAAGACGAACAAACATAATCGATTGAAGTAAAAAATTAATCAAGATGAACAAACAGAAATGATGAAAAAAAAAACTGCACTTTTGTAGCTTACGCGGTTATTTACCACTCAGAGTACTCACAAATGACATGGCTGCGTTGTAATTAAGAAAATTATTTACAAAATATACATTCTAAGTTTTTCGAAATAAGTTACCCTTCTTTCGAAGAAAAGAGAATAAACCAAAATGAAACTCAAACGAAGAAAAATACTTTAGTAATAAATTTAAAACTTAAAAGGTAAAAAATCGACGTTAAGACGAAGAAAAAAAAATAGAAAAGAAAGAGGCCTATAAAAGGAAATTTCGGAACTTCTATTAAAAATAACCGGTATGGAATTGACTAAAGGAGGAGGTTTCTAGACAAATTGAAACTAGAGAGGGCATTGAAATATCTCACAAAAAAAAAAAAAAAACAAAAAAAAACTAACTTTCTCAGAGTACCTTTGCGGAAAACTGTAAAAAAAAGCACAACACACACAAAAAAAACCCCTCAAATATAAGGGAACAGGATTGTGCTCTTATATGTGGATGAAATACACGGACCTTATCTAAAAAAGATATACAGAGGTTGCGGACAAGTGAATGAAGCATGGCGAGATGCATGATGGGTACCCAGAAAGATAAGAAAAGGAGCTCATGATAGGGAAAATGGCAAGAATTGATGTCATCATGATCAAAGAAAAAACCCTCAGTGGAAATAGGCTGGACATATTGCTAGAAGAACTGACCACCGTTGGACAACTGAAATACTAGACTGGATATCAAGGGACAGGAAGAGAACCAGAAGAAGACAACGTAAGAGATGGGAGGATGAAATTCGAAATCCTGCACTGTAAAAAAATAAACGGTGTGAATTCACGGAAACATTTCTGAAAATAACGTGTGGCAAAGTTGCCGATAAGTGTCAGTCTTTTAACGAAAATTTCGTGTTTAAAACTGCCCGTTTTTTTTCTTACCTTCGGTGTTTTCAAGGATTTTTCGTAGTCAGTAATTCTGTTCATTTCAGAAAAGTCCGTTTCAAGTATTTTGCGTATTTATACCGAAATTTCGCAAAATCGAAAAACCTCAATTTTTCAGCCTTTATGACAGGTTACCCTTTCACGTCGATAGTTAGGATCAAACCAAGGTCGATCGGGGGTGGGTCTACACAAGGCGCGCGTCTTAACCACTGAGCCAGAAAGTCCCAATTCGTTCACTCACATTTAAAGTAAAACCAATTGGGCATTGATTATTTTTTTTTATTCATTAGTGCGACTGATTTAGTCATTTTATTTTCTGTTGAAGTTATTAGTTTTTTGAATACGTTTGTAATAAATTCTTTTTTTCTGTAGGAGGACTTAAGACTTATCACACAAACTAAGCATTTTGTTTTGTAACCTAATATTTTGAAGCAACAAAATGCCTTGGAACTTGAGATCTTCTTTTCTTTTTTTTACTGACAAGAACTTTCACTTATCTTTAAGAAAAGGTTAAATGCACTGTTTTGAAGTATTATTTCACAAAACTTTTAAATATAAAATTTACTCTTTTGAGAGCTGTAATATCGTTTGTTTTAAGGATTCCACAGACTGATACACAGAAATTGTACAATCACCTGTACAATAATTTAAATACCCGGTTTCTTACGGTAAGACATTAGACACTACATTGACAAAAGTCACCGGACACCAAGAAGAGAAACACAACATGGCATTTATTGACATATATTAGTACGGTGTCGGTCCACCTTTGTCCTTAATGCATACACTGATCCTTCGAGACATGCTTGCGACAAGGTTTTAGAACACAACGATAGGTGTGCACTTTCATTAAGTACACAATGCTGCCGCTAACTGATGCTTAGTAGTAGACCTTGGTTCCAAACTTCTTATGCGGCGCTCTAATTCATCCCATAGCTGCTCTATGGGATTAAGATCAGGGCTCTGTTCTGGCCAGTCCACACACGATACGGAATTATCGTCAGAGCACGCCGTAACAGTCCTTGCTTTATGACTCAGTACATTATCCTGATGGCACCAACAAGGCTGAGTTCCATAGTATTGCCACAGAGCTGGTAGGGCGTAATTGCCCAGAATATGGAGGTAGACTTGCTGGTTAACAGGTTTGCCCACGATAACCGCAATGGGCCGGGACCATACCACGAAAAACGCTCTCACACGAGTACATTGCCAGCTCCAAACTTGATCGTAGGAACAGTGGACTGTGGTAAATAGCGTTCCCCGGCTGCCGCCATACCCACACACGCCCATCAGACTGATGGATCGTGTATCTGGAGTCATCAGTTCATAAGTCCCGTTTCCATTGATCTACGGTACACAATAAATGTTCTTTACACCGTGCTAAACAACGAGTAGCATTC
Organism: Macrothele yani; assembly: GCA_039090855.1. Lineage (NCBI taxonomy): Eukaryota > Metazoa > Arthropoda > Arachnida > Araneae > Macrothelidae > Macrothele > Macrothele yani. The sequence goes on from CM076992.1 coordinate 11,745,876, forward strand.
AGAGTGGAGATCAAAGGCTTATGAGCAGCCGCACGACCACGGTAACCCATGGAATGAAGTTCTCTGCGAATGGTACATACTGAGGTTCCAGCATTTTTACTCACCTGTACACTGAGGTCTTGTGCAGTACTCCGTCGATTAGCTGTAACGACACTCCTGAGGCTTCGACGTCTTCTATCACTGATTTTCTTTGGTCTGCTGGTACGTTTTGCTGCTTCACACACGCCATGTGTCTGAAGCAGCATGTGTCTTTCACTTATTCACTACATCCAAAACAGTTGACTTGGGTATGTTTAAACGCCTCTCGGTTTCTCTTATGGACAACCCACTAATATAACACTGAACAATCTTTCCTTTCTCAAAATCAGTACTCTCCAGTCGCGACATTTTCACTCAACTTTACAGTGCGATATGATCGCGGTCAGCTGCAGGCTTGTTTTTATACCGTTTGCTGCTGTACCGCACATCTCAACAACGCAGCGGATCCGTTCATTTGCTTTTGAAGGGTGTCAGTGACTTTTATCGATATAGTGTATTTATAGTTGGGCGTATGACGTGCTGTTGTGTAGAACTTAATTCAGTGGCAATAGAAGGCTGTTTATGGATATTAATGGTACGGCAATGTTTATAATATGAACTAGGTGAATGTCAGTCAACAATGATGGGGGAAAATAAGATGAGTAATTTTTTAATAACCATGTATTCTTTTTGAAGATGTGAATCCGTTCTTTTTGTGTAAATATGACATGGATATTAAGTGAGATAATATCCGAAAACTTGAAAATTTCGTCGTCCTGGAGCGGGAATTGAGCCCTCGACTCCCGGATAGCGCCTGAGTATGCTACAAACTACACCACCCAGAAAGACCAAGATTCAAGTTTGGTCGTTCTGTAGGTTGTAGTTTGGTTCGGTTTTGTAGTCCTGCTTCGATTCCCGCTGCAGGACGACAAGATTGTCAAGTTTTTGGATATTTTCTGACTTACCATCCACGTCATATTTACACCAAAAAACACATCTTCAAAATTTGTGTTGTATAGTCTAATCTCGTATTCCGTTCATGAGGTATTCTCTTTGTTTGTGATGCCCAAACGTGAAAGTATGTTTCATGAACATTACAACAATGACCTTAACAACAACATTACAAAAGTCCATTAGTTGAAGTAGAGATTCGACAATTAAAACAGTCAATCACTCGCATATTTCCAGTGTTCGTTTGCAGCACATCAAATGTTTCTATAGGTAGCTGATGAAATACCGAAAACAAATAACAGTAGCCAGTCACAATATTTCCGACAGTGTAGTTTTTTATGATATCTTTAGAAAGCAAGCCTTGTCAGTGGTTCCTGCCTTTCCAAAGCCTTCAAAAAATGTACAGTGGCACTAAAGCGCGCATTGTTTCATTTACTGTAAAAAAACCCCACGCAGATGGCAAGCAACAACGTTCACTTGTTTCTGCTGTTGTCAGATAGCAAACAAGTGTTAAAATAGTAAAACAAAGTTTCGGAAAGTTATAATTGCACAGTTGCAAACGTTAAAGTGTTATGGTAGTTCATACGCAGAAGCCCAAACAGTGTTTTTTTTTTTTTCTTTCTTTTCCCTTTCTTCTACAGATACAAATAAAATAATACCTGGTTATATTCTGGGAAAAAAATTTAGTTATATCTGAGAATTTCGTGATTTAAGAAAAAAGAAAGTTCCCAAATCATATTTCTTCAGCATTCCCATGAAATAACTGTTACCCATTGTATTGGAACTCTCAATTTTTAGACTTAAATGAGAAAAGAAACTGGTTTGACAATCCAAAATAATTATTTTTGTTTCGCAAGGGGAATCTTAAAGGATTCTAAATGAAAAATTCTGTATCTCGTTTGCGAACGACAAAGTAATATCAAAATTCCTGACGTAACGTTTTCCTGTTTCTAAAGAGTTACTAAAACGATTTTAATCGTGTGACGTGACGCATCTCTGGCGTTATGTCAGAATGATTCGGATCTGATGGCGTCACACCAGCAGCTGTGAAAAATCGGTCTTTGTTGCTACACGCGTGCTCTGTGCGCGTGTAGGTGTTGACGTCACCTGCACGAAAAGGTATGCATGACGTTTCAAATATTTCTTTGTCAGTTGTTGTTATGGTGACGACTTTCCGCTGCGCCACAACAGTGGGACAAACGTTCAGGCGTTCAGACAAAGGAAATTATATTGTTTTAAATGTCAGTGTTGCCTATGCCTCCTCCGGGACACGAATCTTGTCTTAGCCGGAAACCTACGCCTCTGATCACTCAGCTACCGTGACGGGAAAGAACAAATCGACTATGCAAGATACACGATTTTTCATGTCAATTTATTAATTTGCATTACAGATCTATGCTCCATGTATTCGCGTAATGTCAGGAACACAAACATTGTTATTTTTTTTTTTTTTTTTTTTTTGATTGGAGGTTTAACGACCACCGTGAGCAACTCAAAGGGCTATAAGCAGTCGCCCGTCCCTAATTTGGGGTCACTGGTTCCAGGGAAGGGAGAGAGCCAGTGCCGTAAGACAAACACAACATCCATGCCTCACCGGGATTCGAACCCGGACCCCATTCGGACGAATGATCAGAGGCCATCGCTTAGACCACTGCGCCACCGGGGCGGCACAAACATTGTTACCAAAAATTTTTAGGAGCTAAGTGATAACCTTGAAGTCAAGAAAACCAGTTTCATATTTTTTCTTAGGCGTTACTAAAATCAGTATTCACGTGCTCTTATTTATGGTGCTTCCCAAGAAAATAAAACCCGAGAATAGAGCAATAAATGACCAACAGTCTTCTCTGTAACTCTCTTGACCACCGGACAGACCTCGATTCCTCATTTCAAAATAGACTAGCCCTTTAAGCGTCCTATGTATCTGAACCAAATGGTGCCGAAGTTTCTTTACGCTCCCCAAACAGGATAATTCACATAGCGGCCGCGTTTTACTAAAGCTACAGCAAAACAATTCCTTTCCCCTCTCATCTGAGCAATATCTACCATAAACCGTCTACTGGTTATGTTCGCTCTCTTCTAGTCCTTCATTCTCAGCTCCGTGACACTAGGTATGATGGGCAGGGCTAGTCCGTCGGACACGCATATCATGCCACTGTACAGAGACCAATGACTCAAATTTCTTCTCTCTCCTTTCTTAAGTTTGCCGCCATTGTTATAGGTAGCACTTTTAGCAGGTAGTCAGTCAAAAAGATTAGTGTCAATCATTCGTTATATGACCACTTTGAATTTCAAAGCTAAGGGTGGTAGCAACGCTTTCTAATACTCAGGTTTACTCGTTGCAGCCGCGTTCGGCCAACATTTTAGACAGCGAATGTATTTGTTCGATCTGCTTTCAGCCCATTTTGCTTAACTCGAGTTGGGCGACCCAGTGGCGCAGTGGTCTAAGCGTTGGCTTCTAATCATTTGTCCGAAATGGGTCTGAGTTCGAATCCCAGTGAGGCATTGATTGTTTGTCTTACGACACTGGCTCTATCCCTTTCCTGGAACCAGTGGCCCTAAATTAGGGACGGCCAACTGCTTATAGCTCATCGAGTTGCTCACGGTGGCCTTTAACCCACCCCCACTTCCTAAAAAAAAAAAAAAAAAAAAAAACCTACCCCGAATTAATTCGTTCCGGCCAGTTAAAGAGTTATGATGACTTTCCTGAGAGTTGCTCAATTTTTCTTTGAATACGGTGTGAAAAGTTCAGCTACAATTTTGAAAGCGACTTTCTGCCGGCCTGGTGGCGCAGTGGTCTAAGCGATGGCTTTTGATCATTCGTCCGAAAGGGGTACGGGTTCGAATCTCGGTGAGGCATGGATGTCGTGTTTGTCTTACGGTACTGGCTGTATCCCTTCCCTGTAACCAGTGGCCCTAAATTAGGGACGGGCGACTGCTTTTAGTCCATCGAGTTGCTCACGGTGTTCATTAAACCTCCAATCAAAAAAAAAAAAAAAAAAAAGGTACTTTCTTCAAATGCCTTTGTTTATAGAATAAATAAGGCATTTTTTTCAATTTTGATAATCAGATACTCTCAATATTATCGTAGGTGACGAATAATTCTTAATGTTACAGAGCTATTCAGGTAATGATGAGTGATTTAGGAAAATAAAAAGGAGAAAAGATGAAGAAGAAAAAGCTTAAGCTACGTCATGTAGCACGTGCTTCGCAGTGACTGCATCACGCATCGAGGAGGGTATATAAAGAGCAAAGCTTGCATGAAGGGATTATTGTGACAGCGGATCGCGGTCACATTAACCTTCACGGATTGTGAGGATGCCTCGACGTCGTATCCTTGCACAATACGAGCAATTCAGCGAGTTTGAGAGACGACGTGTAATTGGGGTAAGAGAGGCCGGTTGGTGAAGTCGCCATATTGCCAAGCATTTGTGTCTGAGCGACGCGGCAAATTGGACGATGTTGGCGCCAATGGGTCGACGGCAGTGGACGGCCGAGGACAACGACAGAACGCGAGGATAGAGCGATTGTGAGAACCGTCCGAAAACAACCGAATTCGTCGTTCTGAACCATCCGTGGCCAGATTGCATCGTCTACAGGTACAGAAGTGGCTAATGGCGTATATTCGAGTCCTCCTTACCCCTTTTCGTGTCCGCCTCACCGCTTCCGTTTTAAATTAACGTGTGCAGAACTTTGTCATGACCTTCGCATTAGGCTAGGTGCGAAGCACAGAGAATGCAGAAATTAAAGTCAATTTTCAACGGTATTAAGATATGTCGATGCTTTTGGTGCGAAAAAAACACGAGCGGATTCTCTTCTTTCGATTACGAGAATCAGTCTGGCGAGCGATGAATGTGATCAACGGGATAACGCAAACAAGTTTTCGAGAGTCTCTGCTGTTCTGGTGAGAAGAACTTCGATACGATCACCTGCTACCGTTTCCATGACAACACGAATGAGCATATGGAGGTGAATGGACCATTGGTTTGCGCAACGGTTCGCTCAAAAAAGAGAAAACTTCCGACTACCTCCGTCTCTCCAGGCTTCCGCCTTTAACAGCGCGTGTTTCGCGAGAGTGGTTTCAATTTGTGTGAAGTGTCAATGAATTAAAATCAGTGATATTATATCTTAAATTCGTGGCTTTGTTGGATTCGAACTGTTTTGATAAATTTTGTGAAAGCTTCCCTGAACATCTACTATCAGAGCTTAAAGAATTCTATGCTTCAAATTTTGATACAGCTCGATTAAAAAGTGAACTGAAGGTGTTTAATTCCCTTGATGAATACAAAACAAATCAGTAAGAGACATTACTGGTTACATACAGTTGAATTATTGGACATAGTGTTTATTGAGGTGTACAAATTAGCAGATCTACAGATCTAATATAAAACTTTCCATCAACAACTGCAACTGCCGAAAGAAGTTTTTCTGTATTAAAAATAATCAAGATATATCTTAGAGCCACACAAGAACATATACATTCGAGCAACTTGGCTGGTTTGTTAATAGAGAAAAACATTAGTTACGCTTTCCAACCGTAGGTTGAAGAAGCATATATGCTCCAGCTTTGTCCGTCTGTCCGTCCACACGATAACTCGCCTAAAAATGGTTCGATTTCGATGAAATTTTAGTACGTGGTAGGGGACCACCTGGGGATGAACCCTATTGAAAATGGGCGAAATGGGGTCAAAGGTCACGACATAGCAGCGGGATCCATTCCATTGCCCTTATGAGTCATAACTTGCGTAAAACCGGTTCGATTTCGATGAAAGTTTAGTACGTGGTAAGGGACCAGCTGAGTACAAACTATTCAAAATGGGCGAAATGGGGTCAAAGGTGACGACATAGGATCGGGATCCATTCCATTGCCCTTATGCGTCATAACTTAGGTAAAAATGCTTCTATTGCGACAAAAATTTAGTATGTTGTTCCGGAGGTATACTGAACCAATTATGTTGAATATAATAGAAATGAGTTCAAAGGCCAGGACACAGGAGCCAGATTTCTTCCACAGCCATTATCCTCATAACTTGACTAAAAATGTTTCTATTGCGACAGACCTTTAGTGTGTTGTTCCGGATGTATACTGAACTAATTCTGTTTAATATCATCGAAATGAAGTCAAAGGTCAGGACACAGGAGCGAGATTTATTCCAGAGCTATTATCCTCATATCTTGGGAAATAACTTGAGTAATGATTTCTGGTATGTTGGAAAGCGTATCATAATCAATGCATTGCATGATTTTACTAACTTGTTTTTAAATATGAAAAAGTACTCGGACGAAACATTTTTGTGAAAACGTAAAACTCAAGTTCACACAATAGGAAAGAAGAATGGAGTTCATGTACAAATAAGTATTCAAATCGTAATCCTCATAATTATTTGGTGTCATTTTAGCAATAGCATGCGCCTATAATTTAGGAAAAATGTTGCTTCTATTACTTACCAATTAAAAAGTAAACTTCGCAGTTAAAAAAAAAACAGTACTGTGGGAGAAGGGGGGGGTGAACTTGCCCAGGTCTCGAATCCAAGATACGTTACTGGAAGTGGCCATCTGGACTATTGCCAGACGACTTGCGGCACAGGAACTACATTTGAGGAGGCCACTCCGCCACCTACTACTGACCAGTGAGCATCGCTGACACCGGTTGCAGTGGTTTCAGGCTGGGTCAACGTGGGATAGGGTCCAGTGGCTTCGTGTTGTCTTCAGTGGTGAGGCACAGTTTACACTTGGCGCCGATGACCAGCGCATACTTGTCCGGAAACGAGCCGGCCAGCGCATGGATCCTGCCTTTACCGTGGAACGGCACACCGCTTGCACACCAAGAGCGACTGCCTGGGGAGTGATTTCCTACGATAGCCTCACGCCTTTTGTTGTCCTCTTTACCACCCTCACGACTCAATGGTACGTCGACGACATTCCACGTCCTGTTTTGTTGCCATTCCTGTCGCAGCAACAGTATAATACCCGGCCACACACGGCACAGCTCTCTCAGGCTTGCCTCTGTAACTTCGACGCCCATCCATGACCAGCCCGGTCGCCCAACCTCCCACTGATCGAACATGTTTAGGACACAACGGAACGTCACCTACGCCCATCCCGGAATGTCGCCGAACAAGCCCGCAATTTGGACGCCATCTGGCATGCTGTACCTTAGGAAAGTATCCGCGAACTGTATGCGTATATGCCACGGCTGGTAATCTCTTGTATCCGAGCCAGAGGTGGCGCTACAACGTGCTCGCTTGTTCTACTTGTGTAGCTGCTTTATTTCCGAATGAATGGCCCAACTGCTCTGGAATAGCAATCGTTTCTTTTCTTATATACGCTATATTGACAAAAGTCACCGGACACCCCTTTAAAAGTAAATGAACAGATCCGATGCGTTTTTAAGATGCGCGGTACAGCTGCAAACGGTATAAAAACAAACCTGTAGCTGCACGCGATCATATCGCACTGTGAGGTTGAGTGAAAATGTCGCTGAACTGACTTTGAGAAAGGAAAGATTGTTGGGTGTTATATCAGTGGGTTGTCCATAAGGGAAACCGAGAGGCGTTAAAACATACCCAAGTCAACTATTTTGGATGTACTGAATAAGTGGTAGACACATGGCGTGCCTGAAGCAGCAAAACGTACCGGCAGACCAAAGAAAATCAGTGATAGGGAACGTCGAAGCCTCAGGATAGTCGTTACAGCTAATCGACGGAATACTGCAGAAGACCTCAGTGTACAGGTGAGTAAAAATGTTGGATCCTCGGTATGTACACGTACCATTCACAGAAAACTTCATTCCATGGGTTACTGTGGTCGTGCGGCTGCTCAAAAGCCTTTCATCCCCGCTCGGAATGCTACTCGTTGTTTAGCATGGTGTAAATAACAAATATCGTGGACCTTAGATCTATGGAAACGGGTCCGATGGACTGATGAATCGAGATACACGATCCATCAGTCTGATGGCCGTGTGTGGGTATGGCGGCAGCCGGGGAACGCTATTTACCATAGTAAATAGCGTTCCTGCGGTCAAGTTTGGAACTGGCAGTGTACTCGAGTGGGGGTGTTTTTCGTGGTATGTTCCCAGCCCATTGGTTATGGTGGGCAAACCTGTTAACCAGCATGTCTACCTCGATATTCTGGACAATTATTCCCAACAAAGTCTGTGGCAATACTATGGAAACGAGCCTGGTTGGTAGCAGCAGGATAATGTACCGTGCCATAAAGCAAGGTTTCAAAATCGCTTTATTCTAATTTATCATAAGAAAAAATAAGAGGGAGACGTACAGTATTGGGCATCTCACTGGGAAATAATATAAAACTGTTAAAACATGATGGTATATACACTGCAATGACAATGGGGATGAATAACAAATGCTGCAAGCAAAGCTTATTGAATAAAAAATTGCAGAAGTGACAGAGAGAAACACATCGTGTCACATGACATTGGCTGGGCATGATTTACAGGATAACACAGGCGAAATAATAGTACACAATTAGAAAAAGAACAGCACAAACACCGCCGTGAAGGTAAAACATTACATACATGAGATAAAAACACAGCGTGCACAATTGTGCAAGTTATTTAACGAGGGCACCAAAGCAACATAATACAGGCAGGGTGAAAGTAAGTAATGTACACGAGTAAGCATGAAAATACACTGAGATGGCATTAGCATTCACAATTCAACGGTAGTGTGGATTGCACGAATCGTAGAGTGGAGGAGGGGCACCAGGGTGCCACGGAACTCAGCAAAGGAGGTGTAGAATGTCCTAGGGTACTGATAGGTGTAACAGTCCAGAATCAACCGCAAACCATGGAGCGGCCGGCGCCCAGGTAGCATAGAAGGTGGCTTCTCGACGACTGGAAGAAGCCGACTGGTACTCCAGGCGGAGTCGAGAAAGCAATCGATCTTGAAAATGACACAAAAGTGCTGCGCTGGCCTGGTGTAAAGAGACCGGCGAGGAAACGCTGCGGAGTTGTTGAAGGTATACGTAAATAACGTGTTTAACCAGCACAAAAAGATAGGCACATACTGACGGAAGAGGCGTAGGTGGATGAGCCAGCAGAAGAAGATGTCTGTAGGCAGTGAACGGAAGATCTTGAGAACAAGAGCGACTGGCAATCCGGAAAGCCTGGTGGAGGAGAGGCATCAGGATGGGACAGTAAAGGTAGACGTGAGAAACGTCTGCCTCCTGTGCGCAGAAGGAGCAGAGAGGGGAGGAGAGAAGAGACATGCGAAAGAGAAAATACGGAACAGGGAGGCGATTATGCAAAAAGAGCCAGTGGGTATTAATTTCAAGAGGGGCAGATAAGGGTGAGCGGGCAGCGGCCCAGACAAGAGGAAGAGAAGCAGGGGGAACCTCCAGAATAGAAAGCGGTGAAGGGGTGGCAAGGTGCACTAGAAAACGATAAAGAGATTTAGAGGAGAGAGAGGAGAGAGGAAGAACCGAGTTTGTGAGTCGGAGGAAAAACGGCAGCGGAAGAGGGGCAGAAAAGACAGAGACGAGACCGGTGGGGGAGACAAGATCAGGGAAAAGCGAAAGAAGTGCAGTTAGCAGAGAGTCATAGACCAAATGGGCGGATGGGGACGAAAGAATAGAAGGGGGAGGCCAGAGAAAGGGCGCCAGGATAAATCCGAGTTAGTGAGGTCTTGTACAGTTACTACACCTGCTCGGAGCCAAGAGGGGAATGAAAAACAGGGGAGATGGGGGATGAACAAGGGAGTTGAAGAAGAGGGGTTCAGAAAGAAGCTCTAGAGTTGAAGAGGGAGGGGAGCGAATGAGGGGGAGAGAACGAAGGTGAGTGAGGGCTTCAGAATATGCAGGTGGGAGTTTGGAGGGGGGAAAGGACAGCAATCCATGAGAACTAAAGAAAGAAAGGAAAAATGTGGGTTACGCAAGGAGGCAAGAACGTCACGCACTTGAACTGTGGAAGCCACTGGAGCCGTGAAAAGGTGAATGAAATTAATCACTCGGCTTGCTTTGTAGCACAGCGGGACATCAGGTAGGCCAGCACCACCATAGGAAGGAGGAGCACAGAGCTTGTGGACGTTAATCCAGTGATGACCCGCCCACATTACTCGAGTAAGGCAGCGTGTAACCTCCTGGAGACAGAAAAGCGGGGTCGTAGATGCAATCCAAGAATGCTTGCAGATGGACAGAAGGTATGTTCTGGTGAGATTTGCACGCTGGTAGTAGGACGTACAGAACTGCGCACGACACCAGAATGCAGCTGTGCGGAGGAGGCGAGGATGGAGTTCCGAGCGAGTTGCACTGGATGTAGCTTGTGGTGCGCCTAAGTGCACACCCAGGAAACGTTGGGTAGTGGATGACCATGTGGCCCCCCATGGAGACTCCAAGCGATTGGACCACGACCCGCACCACAATCCAGTGCTCTTAGACGCATTCAGTTCAGCTGCAGAACATGAAGCATATGCGGAGAACAAACGACGAAGCAGTTGGAACTGTGAGTCGCTACGAATGCAGACGGTGATGTCATCTGCATAAGCAGAGTAAATGACTGAGTGATGCCGTGAGCTGGCAACTGGTGGTGGAAGTTGTGCTAGGAGAGATGTTTGCAGAGAGCGTAGAAAAGGCTCGACGGCAATCGCAAACAGTTTACCAGAAAGCGGGCAGCCCTGACGAACTCCCCGCTTGAAGGGAACATGTGCTGTGAGAAAAGATGCCGTCTTGACATGGAAAACGGCGTCCCGGTAGAGGGAGAGAAGAACGGAGACAAATTGTGGAGGAAAGCCAAAGTGTAGCAGGGTTTGTGTTAAATAGGCGTGTGAGATATTATCGAAAGCGGAACGGAGGTCTAAGGAAAGGAGAGCAAGAGGTTCAGAATGAGTCTTCGCAAGATGAATGAGATCGCGAAGAAGTTGAACATTGGAGGAAAGAGAACGGCCAGGAACAGCATAGGTTTGAGAGTCAGCAAGGATGTGAGGGAGGATAGAGTTTAGTCGACGGGAAAGAAGCTTAGTATAGAGTTTATAATCTTGATTGAGAAGAGAAATGGGGCGCCAATTTCCCAAGTCAAGAGGGTCACCCTTCTTGGGAAATAGGACCACATGTGCGTCCGTGAAACTCCTCGGGAGGGGGAGCAGTTAAATGCAGCAGAAAAAGCGGAGAGGAGAAAAGGCAACAAAAGAGGCAAGAACGCACGGTAAAAAGGAAAAGAGAGGCCGTCCGGACCCGGAGCGGCATGGGGGTTAAGGGAAGAGAAGGTGTCGGACACCTCCGTGGATGTGGGTGAAAGAGACAGGGTGTGAGCAAGATGAGACGGAACTTGAGGCAGGTTATTGAGAAGATGGGGGAGAGCAGAGGGAGAAGGGGGAGGAGTTTCACTGAACTTGGTGGTATAGAACTGACGAACGTGAGAGCAAATCGCTGCCGAATCGGATGTGATTTCGCCAGAGGGGAGGCGAAGATGACGAAGCGAGTTAGAAGACTTACGTGCAGATTCCATTGATGTTAGAAAATCATAGGAGCACTCCTCCGGATTGAGATGTTTAATGCGCAGACGTAAAAGTGCTTGCTGCGCAAGAGGTTTCAGCAAAGCCTGGAGCTCCGCCTGATATGCTGGAAAAAGCGGATCTGATAACCCAATCAGTGTGAGCATCTGCTTGGCGTGATCGAGGCGCATCTGACTAGAAGTCTTCATGGTGAAGGAAAGTTGCTTGATATGTAAGAGGAGCTGATGCTTGACACGAAGCCAATACGTCAAGGTACAGGGTGCGGAATGCAACCCTGCGCGACGAGCAGCGAGGAAAGAACGGACAGAGGCACAAAATTCAGGATCAGTGAGGAGATTGGAGATTGGAGTCAAATGTCCACGGACGTACAGTCCGAGGGAGTGACGCCGCAACAAACACTGTGAGGGTGACCGTGCAGTGGTCTGAGGAAGCAGTAGGTTGATGTTGCAACTCGGTAATAGACGCAAGAAGCGGTGTGGAAACGTAAACCCGATCCAAGCGTGCAGTTGATGGAAGCTGACTCCCAAACGAGCGCCACGTGTGTGAGGTCTCTTGTGGATGAAGGCGCCTATAAGCATCGGTGAAGGAGAAATCAGCAACAAGGTCATGGAGTAGTGCGACGAGATCCGTCCGACGCTCTCGTGACGAAGGAGAGCGATCCAGAGCCGGGTCAAGGGTGCAATTGAAGTCTCCACCCAAGAGCACACGATCCGAAGGTGAGACTTTCGAGAGAGCTTGTTGGAGTTTGGTGAACAAGATGGATAAATGAATAGAGGTGCACGGAATATACACATTAAAGATGTGAAATCGAGCTCCGCCAACTGTGAAGGAGACTTGCTGGAGTAAATCTCGGCATAAGTTCTGCACTGAGAGTGCAGTGAGGGTGGATCGGAAATGTTGATGTATTCCGATAGCAAGTCCACCATGAGATGAGTAGCGGAAAGCATGATGGAACATATAATCGCTAGCACGCCAGCGAGTAAACAGAGTGGAAGAATGGCAGTTTGTTTCTTGTAGTAGTAACAGATCGGCCCCGAGGGGCGAGAGGTCTTCCATTACATGAGCATTCGCTAGGGGCTAGCGAACCCTCTGCAATTAAGGGTCGTGACCTTGAATGGACTGGTCAGTCGTTGGTTGGAGGAGTCGCGGAGCAACTTTCAGGAGTTGTTGTAATCGGTTTACGCAGCCAAGGGTCCATGAGTGGTGCAGGGGGTCATGAACAAACCCACGAAGGTACTTAGCAATGCATCCGGCTTGCAGGAGCAGCGCGGGAAGAATGTCTTCGCGCTCTCGGAGGTAGTCATACGTCGACTCCAGGTTCGTGGTGTGGGTGCAAAACTGATAGTAATCTCCAAGATTGAGAGGTTCTGAAGGAGCACCACATTTGGAGAGTACACTTGAAAAGACCTCAAACGAAGGCGGAGACCCATCATCATCAGTGTTCCTTTCAATTTCTGTTGGCGCAGGAGAGGGAGAAATATCTCCTGAAGTTTTGGTAGTACGGAACGGTTGCCCATCCGCAGAGGAAGATTTCTTCTTCTTCTTCCTCTTACGTCGGGTACCTGTACGAGTGCCAGAAATTCGTTTTCCAGGGAGCAACGATGCTCGGGAAGCTGACGCAGAGTCAGAGGAGTTATCGGCACCGCCGTAACACTCGGAGACACCAACAGTGAAGACTGGTGGGAAACCAGCGGCGAAGTCTCCCGATGTTGCCACGGGATGAGGAGTAATAGGTGAGGTGAGCACTGGAAATTGGAGGTGGGAGGTGAGATCAGCATCAAAAGACGCTCGTGGACGAGAGGCTGTAGATATACATTTTGTGTAACTCGGCCCTGGGGCAGTTGGCACATTTGAAGACGGTGCAGGTCGAGAGCGAGATGTAGCAGGAGGCTGCTTAGAGGCGGTAGGCACTGTAGAAGCCGTGGGAGCTGGATACTCGTTGTTGGGGCATCGAGCACGCTGATGCCCAAGTTCTTTGCAATTAGCACAGTGTTCTGATGTTAGCATGTCAATTCTGTAGGAGAGCTGCCCACATCGGACGTTTAGGATCCGTGGGAACTTACGGAGATGCTCCTCTGATGGAAAGATGAGTCGAACACTCCGGCGAAAACTACGAACATTCTTATTTGCAGGATCCTTGGGCGCAGCTGAATGTGTGATAACAGGACCAACAATCTTACCACACTTACTAAGTGCAGTACATATCATCGCATCCGAGATTTCGGGGGCACCGGACGCAAGGAGACCTGAACAGGGCGCCTGACAATCGGTTCAGCTTCCAGGTGGTGGTCTCCCAGGTCAAGACCAAAGTTTAGAAGCGTGTCTGCATGCTCTTTGGATGTGAAATAAACAATCACCGTCCGCGGCCGGCGGGTGAGGTGAGTAATGGCTCCGGCTGGAAGAAAAGCAAGGAGCGTATCACAATAGACTTTCAGCGGTGTATTCGGAAGAGCATCTAGGCACACTCCCAACTCGCGGGTGGAGTGAAGTTCCTGCGCAGCGGGTGAGAAGTGCGGAACGTCCAATTGAAGTGAGTCACCATGTATCTGGACATGGGCATCTGGAAGGGGAAGGCGAGCCGATTGCGTCGGAAGGGACGCACCTGAGGTAACGCTAGAATAAGAGCGGGAAGGCAATCCTCCATTGGAAGGCAGAGGTGCAGCGCTGGATGAAGGAGCTGACACAACGCTGGGCAAGGCTACCGAGGGCAGAGAAGCAACGCCCTCAGAGATATCCATTACGTCATCGGCAGCATCAGGAACGAACGTCATAGCCTCACCACCAGGAGGGGTGGTGGAGTCAGAGAGTTGAAGCGTAGAAGAAGAAGAGCAATAGGCATCAGGAGGAGGCCGATATTCCCTATCATCAAGGATGGACGCTGATTGGTTTGCTCCGTCAGAGATAAGGATCGACGTAGTAGGAGAAGCTGTGACGAGAGCGGGAATGCTGCTCTTATCCGCAGTCGCCATCGCCGATGGTGAGGCCTAATTTAGTAAAAACGACCAACTGGTCGAGAAAATAAAGTGCTGATAGCTAATTGAAAATAGTACTCACCGACTCGGGAGATGTCTTAAATGAAAGATACAACCTTCGTCTTGAAGGCACGCACAAAAGTTAAACGACAGAGCACACAAAACACACTCAGTAGACGGCGAAACACGGAGCTCAAAAGAGACACGACTTACGTCCCATAAAGCAAGGACTGTTACGGCGTGTAATTCCGCATCGTGTGTGGACTTGCCAGCCCAGAGCCCTGATCTTAGTTCCATAGAGCACCCATGGGATGAATTAGAGCGCCGCATAAGAAGTTTGGAACCAAGGCCTACTACTAAGCAACAGTTAGCGGCAGCATTAGGTACTTAATGGAAGTGCACACCTATCGTTGTGTTCCGAAACCTTGTCGAAAGCATGTCTCGAAGGATCAGTGTATGCATTAAGGACAAAGGTGGACGACACCGTACTAATGTATGTCAATAAATGCTATGTTGTGTTTCTCTTCTTGGTGTCCGGTGACTTTTGTCAATATAGTGTATGTACATTGCACATATCAATTTTCATCTCGACTGGATCATTCCTTCTGTGTGCTGCCTTTTTTATTTTTTTTTATTTTTGTCAAACAGTGTATTTTACTGAAAAATATTAGGAGATAAGTGATAAACTTGAAGTCAAAGAACCCTGTTTTACATTTTACTCTATGAGCTTGTGACGTACCTGCCAGCAGGACGCACACGACATAAAGGCAGATTGCAGTCAGAACAAACGTCCGCGTAGCTCAATTGGTAGAGTGACTTATTCCGGAATGAGGGGATCCGGGTTCGAATCCTGGCTTGGACAGAAATGACGGAGAAATTTACTTCGTTATAATGGCGCCCGAACTTTCCGGATGACCCGGCCGTTCAAAATCTCGCAATGGAGTGATGTTCTTTCAACACCGCGAGAGAGGAAAAATCAGAGAATCCCTTCTTCAGCGCTTCGAAAAGTAAAAATGTGTGATGTTGCATTCCACACACTAGATTGACTGGGAGTTCTCGAGTGCACGTTCTACAGCGGATGGCTGCCTGCAACGCTTCATGGTCACGGCTGACCCGTGCGCCATGCCCCCGGCCCTCTTTTTTTTGGGGGGGGGGATATGTGACGTGCCTGCCAGCAGGACGCACACGACGTAAAGTAAGGTAGAGGGACTTATTCCGGAATGAGGGGATCCGGGTTCGAATCCTGGCGTGGACAGAAATGACGGAGAAATTTACTTCGTTATAAGCTCTTAATTTTAGTATATTCTTATTAATGGTGTTTTCCAAGAACGCAAAGCTGGATAATAGGTGAACATTACTACAGATTTTAACTTTTCTTTTTGTTATACATGTAGATGTTCACTAATGATAAAATATTTGATTGAACGTATACACAGTTTTCCTGAGCATTCATTCAGCTCAAGTAAGATGCATTTTTTGAGAATTTTTGCATTGCTCACGTTTCTTTGAATACGATGCAGAATGTTAAGCTGTGATCTTAAAAGAGACTTTCTTTGAATGCCTTTGCTTATAGACTAAATAAGGCATTTGTTTCAATTTTGATAATCAGATACTGTTAATAATATTGTAAGCTACTGAATAATTCATAATGTAATATTATTACAGAGCTGTGCACGTAATGATGCGTGCTTTAGGGGGAAAAAAATGAAGAAAAGGTGAGTAAGAAAAAGCTGAAGCTACGTCGTGCTGTAGCACGTGTTTTGCAGTGTCTGCAGGCAACAGCTATGAAATCATCTGACAATTAGGGGAAGCGCTGTCAAGCGCAGCGTAGAAGGGGTTTGCGTTCTATCAATCACGTTTCAGTGCTGTAATTATGTCATAAAATTAATAAAACAGCTTTCAGCAAGAATCAAAGGTATTCCATGTTGATTACTTGATAGAAGCGAAAAAAAAAAATAATCCTGAGATGCATGCTAGGCCACAAGAGATGTTTTGTACTCAACAGTGTGATCATGTTTTTTTTCCAAAGATAGAAAACACCTGGTTAGATCACACGTACGAAACTAACTCCGTGTTGAAAATGCAGTTCAAATATTCCGAACTTCAAGTTAGTGTGTTTTGATGAGTAATACCTTTCATCTCGATCAATTAAAATTTGATTTTGCTTCATTCTTTTTATTTCGGGATTTAACTATCACCATGAGAAAAATTGGAATTCACAAGTCGTCACCCGTCCCTAATTTGAGTTCCAGGGAAGAGAGAGAGCCAGCGATATCGTTCAAACATAACCGCCATATCTCATCCTATTCTCGAAACTGTGTGATTCATACTGGGGTCCTAACAAAAGTTCTGCATATTGTCCATTTCTGAGAAAAGTGTGAAGTAACGGAGAAAACTTACCTTAATGCCGTACAATGTACTAATCTTCGCTGCTAATGACAGCTTACCAGCGGTGAGGTAGGTCCTGGATGCACCATAGTACGCCATCTTTGTTCAGCTGTCGTATTACTCGGGTGACTTTTTTTGACAGCTAATTTTTTAACTTTGGGAAAAGATCAAAGTCGGACGGACTGAGATCAGGGCTGTATGGTGGGTGGGATAAAGTTTCCCAGCCATATTTCGACAAAAGTCCCCGTACCGACGCTGCACCATGACACGCGGGTTTGTCATACAGCAAGGTCGCTCCCGCTTCCAACAAGTTGGGGCGATTTTGACGAATTTTTGGTCTTAACTTTGTCCTCAAAAAGAAATTGTGCTTCAATGAAGAGTTGCTTGCCCACAAACATCTTGCAAGGCAGTGTGAATCTGTGTTGGAGTACTTCCCGCAGACTTTCTATTATCACGTACGAGCGCTGGTCTAGCGCTGTGGCTCGATCTGAGGAGCTGCACGCTTCCAATTCCAAACCCTCCCACGTCCACACAGCAAATGATAGGGGGTTGTTCTGACACCACTGCGTTGCTGAGAGTCTGATCTTGACATGACGCAATCATTTTCCCGATTGCGTCACCCACTTCCGTTTTAAATTAAGTGTGCAAAACTTTTGTTATGACCCTCGTACCTCTATACAATCTTCCTTTTGAGTTACTATTTTCTTATGTAAATTTAGTTATTTCTCGTTAAACGTTTTCTCGTTGAACGACACATTACACTGAAGTGCCAAAAGTGATGGGATACGTACCTAGTACCGTGTTGGACCTCCTGTAGTCCGGCGAAGTGCAGCAACGCAACGTGGCATCGATTCCAGCCGGAAGACTTCTTGACAGATGTTGAGCCATGCCGTATGAATAGCCGCCCACAAATCCCTGGTATTTGTATGTGCAGGACCTTGGGTGTGAATGGACCTTTCCATCACGTCCCGTAAGTTCTCTATTTGGTTCATGTCGGGAGAGCGTGGTGGCCACGCCATCCGTCGGAACTGCCTCCCACTACCATGCCTCGTTCAAACTCCAATAATTCATGTCGGCTTGCCGCCATAATCCTACTGGCGGTTGTTCAACCTGACTCACGAGATTTCACCTCGCAATTGATAAAAATCGCGGCGTTCGTCAAAGCCTTTATACGACAGCAGCGCCAGTTAAAAATTTGCATACTGCTGTCTCATGACGTTTGGCGCGAACAGCTTTTACGATTTGGCAACACTGACAGTGCGTCAGCGCAAAATAAAGGACTATATTGGATCTATAGAAGTGAAATTGGTGACGTACCGATGTTGAGAGATTACGAGTCGGTTTTTATAGCTTGGTATAAAATCTGTTGAGATACACATTATCTGATCAAAGTATCTGGATAATTGCCTGTATACGAACTCCCTGTAATAAGAAAGGTCTTAATATCGAGTTGGTCCACCCTTTGCTACAATCACAGCTTTCACTCTGCTGGGAATATTTCCCACTAGATTTTGGTACATTACTGTGGGAAATGCCTTTCATTCATTCGGTCGGTCATCGATGTGAAGTGATTTCGCCTGGCTCACAGTCGGAGTTGCAATTTACCGCAAAGTGTTCTATGGGGTTTAGATCGGGGTACTGTGCTGGCCAGTCAAGTTCTTCCACACCTATCTCATGTAACCATTTCTGCAAATATATCGCTTTGTGGATTGCGACATTGTGCTGTTGGTAAAGGAAAGGGCCTTTACCGAACAGTCATAGAGCACAGAATTGTCGGGAATGTCATTATTGACAGGAGCATTAAGATACCTGGGCAATGGAACTAGAGGGCCCAGCCCAAACCATGAAAAGAAGCCCCATGTCACCTCCTCCACAAAACTTCACAGTTGGTGGAGGAGGCGTAATTTCACATGATTGTTTCAAAGCAACAGAATGTTTTGGAACTCGAAATCTTTTTATATTGACAACGAATTTCAATTACGTTTAAGAAAAGGTGAAATGTATTACCCCAAAATATTATTTACCAAAGCCTCTAACTATTAAATTTGCTTTTAATAGCTATAATAGCTTTGGTGTTAAAGGGTCCACAGACAGATATATAGACAACATGTACAATCCTCCGTAGGACACCCGGTTTCTTACACAATACAAAGTAGCAAGAGCACCAACTGCGGCGGGGATATCCGTTGCCACAATCTTAATATCATGCGATATGCGGTCCACAATTTCCCATCTCACTACAGGACCTCAAAATCAGGTCCGTTAACTGACGACTGAAATTTAATAGTTATTCAAACCTCAAGTATTCCAGCTAGCAGCTCTTGTTACCACAAGCTTTCCGCCATACGGATAAGGAAGAAGTAAAGTAATTTTTTCCGTTTATACAGGAAAGGAATTACGGAAATGCGTACTTAAATTCAGGATTTTCCGATAACACACCTTGAAAACGGTAACTGTCCGTTATTAACCGGAGAAAGATGAACAGGAGCATTTCTGTCAATCCACGCACGTTTCTACTACATGCTTCATTAATTCACGAATGGAATAACGGAAAATAGCTCGTGTATTTTAGGAAATCTTTTACCGCGTGGAGGCAAAATCTGCCCGTCAGTTTGATGTAACGCTCTGTCATCCGTTGGCTATCCAAAACATCTCCGTGCCGTATGGCATAAGTGGTCCAGCTGTGACGTACTACAGAGGTGACGCACATGTCAAGATGGCAAAGTTGCGTGATAAATTCCGTCGGTGTAGCTTAATTGGGAAAGCATTCGGATCCGGAGCAGAAGGATGATGATTCAAGCTCCGTCACCGACAAATTTGTGAATTTCACATTGGCGCCCTATTGTGGAAATGAATCTACTGCTTATTGGGTTTTTCGAAATATGTGCGATGTTCCTTCCATACATCCTCTGGAATAAAGCCTATATAATAGGCTACGTCTTTCCCTAACGCTCTGACGTCATCACTGCTTGCAGCGCCATCTGCTTTTATCCGGTGGCCGAAATCGGAACTGAGCTCACCGCTATCGCACGTTGCGTATAATCAAGGAGAAAGACCGGAAAATACAATAAAGTTAGTGAGACAAACGACTTCATCTGTGGCAACACGCACGTGCTCGAATAACTGTCTGCGACGTTTGTTCTGTTACGTAGGTGTTATGTCGTGTTTTATTTCATTTTCTTCGCATTGCGGAGTAATTTCATAAAAAGGAACAAGCAAAATTGTAAGAAAGTTAATGCAGGCGTAGTTTTGATTCACTGTGATGGAAATTAAAAAAAAAAAATGATTGGTTTCGTGGAATTTGTTTCTTTGTAGTGCAAGGTGGGAGAAAATAAGGCTGAAAGAAAACGTTGCTTAAATAGAAAACGACAACGAAGGTACAACTAATCACAGACGAAATGAAACTTCATATGACGGGTTAAAAA
Organism: Macrothele yani; assembly: GCA_039090855.1. Lineage (NCBI taxonomy): Eukaryota > Metazoa > Arthropoda > Arachnida > Araneae > Macrothelidae > Macrothele > Macrothele yani. The sequence continues at coordinate 11,766,096 of CM076992.1, forward strand.
TTATTAACCTATATAATAGGGGTCATGGGAATATTACGAATTTTTTTTTGTTGGTGACCTATCTTATAGACTGCCCATTAATAATTTAACGGTTCATTATAAGCACACAAGACAAAAAATTAGTCTCCCCTGGCAGAACTTACCTAATAACAGGTGACGTCGCATCTTGCATTGATAACAGCATAAATCCGGTATGGTAGAGACTCTACGAGGTTGTGGATGTATTGAGCATCGATTTGCAGACACTCGTGCTTCAACTGCTCCCGAAGTTCCGCTAGAGTACGTGGGTGTCTATTCCGGCGTTTCACCTTCTGTTCCAAATGATCCCACAGATTTTCAATAGGATTAAAATCTGGGGATTTGGCGGGCCAGTCGAAGGGACACAGAGTTGCTGATTGTTCGTCGTGCCACTCAGACACAGTTTTAGCCCTGTGCACACGACAATTGTCGTTTTGGAAGACAGGAGTGACAATGTGATGCTGTTCCTGGAGATGCAGGACAAAGAGCAACACTTCGTCGTTCAGAATGCGGAGGTACGCATGCTGGTTCAAATCCATCGTCACTGCAACAAGAGAGCCTATTTGGTGGTACGAAAAACATCCCCAAAACATCACAGAACCCCCTCCAGCTTGAACAACTCCTTCGACACAAAGGCTTCATGCCGCCTGCGATGCACTCGCTGCCTCCATCATTGGAGTACAAACAAAAACAAGACTCATCAGAACAAATTACCCGTTTCCAGTCCTCCACAGTAAAGTTTTGGTGCCTTTGAGCCCATTGATAACGTGCGACTTTGTGACTTGCTGTTAAAAGAGGCCTCTTCCGTGGTACTCCGCTCCAGATGTCCATCGCATACAGTTCTTGTCACAACGTCCTTTCGGAAATTGGTTGGAGTGGACTTTCATTGACTGTTTGGCGCAATTGTTGCCTGGTTTGAAGCCGATTTGCAGTTACTATAGTGCCTGGTTTGAAGCCGATTTGCAGTTACTATAGTGCGTGGTTTGAAGCCGATTTGCAGTTACTATAGTGCGTGGTTTGAAGCCGATTTGCAGTTACTATAGTGCCTGGTTTGAAGCCGATTTGCAGCTACTATAGTAACTGTAAGTGCAGTTACTATAGTAACTGCAAATCGGCTTCAAAAGAGGCAACAATTGCTCCAAACAGTCAATGAAAGTCCACTCCAACAAATTTCCGAAAGGACATTGTGACGAGAACTGTATGCCATGGAAATCTGAAGCAGAGTACCACGGAAGAGGCCTCTTTTAACAGCAAGTCACAAAACATGGAGGCGGTCCCTGTTGGTGAGAGTCGTTTTTCTGCCACAGTTACGTCGCCGATTTTCAGTTGACTGCGAACTACACCACTGTTTGTAGACCCGCTGGACAGTGCGTTTCGACAGACCAACAAATTGGGCGACTTCATTCACTTTGTGTCCGTGGGCACGGCCAAACACGATGGCTCCTTTTTGCCACTCAGTAACGTCTGTCTTACTGCTCTATAACGAAGTAAATTTCTCCGTCATTTTTGTCTACGCCGGGCTACGAACTCGGGTCCCTTCACTCCAGAATAAATCGCTTCCCCAACTGAGCTACGCGGACGTATGCTCTCGCTGCTATCTGCCTTTATCGCATGTGCGTCCTGCGGTGCAGGCACGTCACAACCCATATTGCAGACTAATTCAACACACACGTTGCTCTTCACCACTGCAGGAGACAGAAATGATCCTGTAGAACACGTCAGGGCTATTTATCTCCCACCAATGCTATGACAGCGCCCTATGTGCAACCGGTAACTTCCTATTGTCATTTCTGTTAGGGGTGACTAATTTTTTGTCAGGCGTGCTTAGTTATGTATATGTATTTTACGATTCGTGTTATAAAAATTTCAGTCACAGCTTTTTCACCCGTGCATGGCACAGGCTATGAGCTAGTTAGCTAGAATCCCTTCTACAGAGAGTTACTTCAACCGTGGTTTTCGCCGAACCTGAAACCTGGTTGAAGTTTTCGTGTCCTCGGCTTTCTCAAGGGAGGATACATGCGACGTACTACAGAGGTGACGCATATATCAAGATGGCAAAGTTGCAGCTATAAATTCTCTCGGTGTAGCTTAACTGGGAAAGCATTCGGCTTCGGAGCACAAGGATGCTAGTTCAATCTCCGTCATCGCCAAATTTGTGAATTTCACACAACGTACGTGTCTTACAGTGGATATGGTGTTAGAAATTCCTTGCGACAGCTCCAATTAGAAATTTGGAATATCGGAGTATCAAGAACCCCTTCTGTAAGTGTATGGTTTCATATTCATGTTAGCTCTCGCAGAAAACCAAGAGAAAAACGGATACAGACTAACGAGAAACGAGTTTCATTGACTCTCAAAAAAACAACGCTCTGTATTTTGACAGCAATGAAATGTTTGTGTGCCATCACTGTCTGGGCCAAAGCAGAGATGTATCAGAAAGGTGAAAGCAACAGCAACTAGCACTTCTGCTAATCCTCGAGATTAGGGTCACACACTGGTCTTATTGTATCTCCTTCAAATCGAGTTAAAAATTCGGCACAAAGAGATCTCAACCACAGTTTTGCTGTGCTCATTTCACGATTATTCCTTATGAAATGAACGGAGCAAAGCTGTTACACACTGTAAAAATTTTTCTGAAATGAACGGAGCAAAGCTGTTACACACTGTAAAAATTTTTCTGAAATTCACGAGCCACTTTCTGTCATTTCTTTCGTGAATTAACGAAGTATATTTTCTGATACAACTTTTTGGGTGAAATGTCGGAAAGAAACCTGAATTTCACGGATTTTTCGTGGCACGGGAAAATTCAAAATTTTCAGAAACCTTTCCGCAGTTTCTTTCTTATATTGATGGTAAATTACCGTTTTAGAGATGTGTTAACGGAAAATTCTGAATGAAACTTTTCCGCAATTCTTTTCGTATATTAACGGATAATCTCCGTTCTCACTTTCCCCCTATCCGTATGACGAGAAATTACTACCGGTAATAGGAGGGAATGATGAGAATACTTGAGGTTTGATTAACTTTTAAATTTCAATCGTTCGTCTAATTTTGAAGATCCGTAGCGAGATCGGATATTGTGATTAGCATATTGCAAGCATTTTGTTTATTGTGGCACAGGATATTTCTTCTCCTCTCCCTTATTTTGTGCACCAGCTATTTATTATATATATTGCGTTACTGTAAGAAACCGGTTACTTATTGTACCGATGGTTATATGATGTCTATGTATCAATCAGTCTTTGGACCACTCAAGACAATAGCTATTATAGTTATCAAGAGTAAATTTTATATTTAGGAAGTTTTTTTGTGAAATAATACTATAAAAAATGACATTTCACCTTTTTTAAAGATAACTGAAAGTCATTGTCAGTTTAAAAAAATCAAGTTGCAAAGTATTTTGTTGCTTTGAAAAATTAGGATGAAAAGTTCTTAATTTGTGAAAAGTCCTCCTACATAAAAAATATATTACAAACCTATTCAGAAAAATAATAAGCTCCAACAGAAAATAAAATGACTAAATCACTCGTGTTAATGGCAAAAAAATCATTGTTGCGCAATTTGTTTTACGATGCACGTGATCCGAATTCCCGAGTGTCTGTGGTCCAGTGGTTAAGTGGTTAAAGGCGTGCGGTTTCCAGCTCAAGCGGGAAAAAATGCAGGCCCGTCGGTTTTGCGGAATTTGAGTTTAAATATGTCGGTTTTGCGGAATTTGAGTTTAAATATGTCGGTTTTGCGGAATTTGAGTTTAAATATGCTTATTTCCATAAATATAAAATTACAAATGTTAACCAATTTGGTTTTCAGACTAATAAATCGACTGAGAGAGCTTTACATTTTATTCAAAACTTTATTAAAAAAACATGGAAATAAAAATAACTACAGTGACACTTTTCCTGTACTTAACTAAAGTCTTTGATACAATTAATCATAACATTCTCCTAGATAAATTACATAGCATTGGGGTTAGATGTCTGCCTAATAACCTTTTTAAAAGTTATTTACAGAATAGACTTCAATATACACAGATTGATCAAGTTACTTCACCAATGGAATTTATAGCATCTGGGGTGTTCCAGAGTTCTATTCTGGGCCCTGATGTACTATTTAATATATATATTAATGATCTTTTTGATATCTTATTTAACACTACTACAACACTATATGCAGATGATACTACATTACTATTTTCTGGTTATGATATACATGAAATTGTAACACATGCTACTGAACAACTTGGCATCTATTCAAATTGGCTTTCTGTAAATGATCTTGTAATTAATACTAACAAATCTAAGTCATTGATATTCTCTACACAGGCAACTGAATTACCGACTGTATTATTAATAAAAGTTGACAATAGAATCACTGAATATGTGGACGATATTAAATATCTTAGAATAATACTTCAAAATAATTTAAATTGGAACCTACACATTGACTACCTTGTCTCGAGAAACTTAGGTATAATTGGTTTGATAGTCTCAGTTTTGTCGCTCAGGGTTCTAAAGTTATTATATTACTCATCACTACAGTCTCCCCTTGACGATTGCCTTCTGGCATGGAGGCACACTACTTTAATGCATATTCCCAGACTCCAAATATTACAAAATAAATTTGCTGGACTTTTGGAATTAAACAAAAAAAAATTCAGACCTACAAATGAAGCACAATTCAGTTTTCAACATTTTGCTAGAGAAATATGTTTTTTTAACTATTAGCCAGTTATATAACTTTAACTTAGGTAAGATAATGTACAAAAGGATTAAAAATAATATAAATAATGAATTTTTACTTGTTTCTAAATCTGTGCACAGCTATTATACCAGAAATCGGGACTTACTGAAACCGGTCTGTCCCAGAACTAATTATATAATGCAAAGTATAAATTACATGGGACCACAATACTGAAACTCATTACCTCATGAGATTACTGATTTGAACAATTTGAATATTTTAAATAGGAAATTTAAACTTCACCTATTACATAAAAATTAGAAATGAGGGGGTTGAAGGGGATGGGGGTTAATTTCTTAATTTGTGAAGGTAGGGAAATTGTGAGCGATAGAGTGAACGTTATGGGTGGTAGGTGGAGGGGGAGGCAGACTTGCTTTTACATCTTTTTTTCCTTCCTTAATTACTTTAACATGTTTACTAACTTACATTTAATAATAATTTGTGATTGCTGTCTCTATGGTGCTTGACTGGCTGTGTGTATATAGGGAGACTGGGGCTATGTCAGGTCTTTGTTTGGCCTTTTCCCCTGTCTTCCTAGCTGTTTGTATTAATAAATGCAATAATGTCAATTATTTTAAATTCATTTGTATTAAAACAGCTGAAATAAAATAAATAAATAAATAAAAGTTAAAATATCGACTAAACACGATAAAACACATATGTAGCACACATACACTACACTGAAGAGCAATTGATTTTGAGACAGCTGGCGTTATGCAAATGTGGCGCTGTGGGCGGCCCTGTAAACGGAAACGACAAGGTGTATGCAGAGATCCGACAATATAAGGAGTAATGAGACGGGAATCAGTAAGAGTCGGACGCAGTATGGGTAAGACGAAGGATCTAAGCGCATTTGATCGTGGGCAAATTGTCGGGGCCCGACGAATGGGTCACTCCATCTCGGAAGTCGTTCAGGCACTGGGATTTTCATGAGCCACTGTGTCACGGGTGCACCGTGAGTACATTGCTCCGGTAAAACCATCCCTGCAAGGGCCAACTGCCGTGGACAACAGCGTGTGGATGAGCGGGGTCATCGTCGGCTAGGTCGCATTGTAACAGCGGATAGACGGGCCACAGTGCAAGAAATAACTCGGCAATTTAACGCTGGTGCACAAAAACGTGCAAGCAGCCACACCATCCAGAACCGTCTCCTCGCTATGGGGTACAGAAGCCATCGTCCCACGAGGGTACCGCTGCTGACCGCACATCACAGGGTGCAAAGATTAGCATGGGCGCGGGAACATCGCCACTGGACCCTAGACATGTGGGAAAATGCTGCCTGGACTGATGAGTCAAGATTCACGTTGGTACATGCGGATGGCAGGATACGAGTACGGCGCAAACCACATGAAGCCATGGATCCTTCTTGCCAGCAGGGTACTCTTCAAGTTGGTGGGGGTGGCATTCTCGTCTGGAAACTGTTTACGTGGACTGAAATGGGACCCCTGGTACGTGTGACATAGTCCCTCACAGGTCAACGTTACCGGGATATCCTGGACGACCATTTGCTCCCGTTTGTGCGTCTTCAACATCCCACTGGGGACCTCATTCTGCAACAAGACAATGCACCGTGCCATCGCTCTCGAATTGTATCCGAATGGTTGGATGAACACTCCACCGACGTGACCTCGCTTCCTTGGCCAGCTAGGTCACCTTACCTCAATCCCATCGAACACATCTGGAATGCCATCGAGAGAGATGTTCGAGGCTCTAACCCTCCTCCATCAAATTTTCGTGAACTGTGGGAGCTTGTTCAGGGGTCGTGGATCCGTATGGCTTCCCAACGCTTCCGGTGTCTTGTCGAGTCCATGCCGAGACGAATCGCCGCCGTCATCAGGGCGAAAGGTGGTGCTACACGTTACTAGACAGCTATCTCTAATTCAATTGCTCTTCAGTGTACATGTAATTAAGCTTTACTGATAAAAACACACACCACATGAGATCTTTCGAGGATCCCAACGTCCCCATCTTCAGATGTTACATTCAGGAGTAAGACCAAGATATATATATATATATACAACACCATCGTCAGAAACCGGCAATATCGCAACGCCATCTAGGATTTACACAGTGCATTTAAATAAATCATGAAAATGTTTAAATAAAATAGTCCATGGTTACATTTTCATGATTTATTTAAATGCACTGTGTAAATCCTAGATCGTGTTGCGATATTGCTGGTTTCTGACGATGGTGTTGTATATATATATATCTTCGACTCGTGAATGTAACATCTGAAGATGGGAACGTTGTGTTCCTCGAAAGATCTCATGTGGTGTGTGTTTTTATCAGTAAAGCTTAATTACATGTAGTATATGTGTGCTACATATGTGTTTTATCGTGTTTAGTCGGTATTTCAACTTTCAACGTTTTTAAAACGAATCATCCTTCATTAAGTAAATAAATAAAAACCTGAAATGGATTTTTCTGAAATAAACGGAATTTCTGACTACGTAAAATATGTGAAAATACGGAAGTTAAAATAAACAGGCACTTTTAAAAACAGAAATTTCTGAAAAACACTGACACCCACCGGCAACTTTGCTGCACGTTATTTTCATAAATTTTCCGTGAATTTACACCACTTATTTTTTAGTGCAAATGTTAGCCACCGAAACGAATATTAAAGACAGAACCTACAGAGGAATCTTTCTTAGCGGTCATCGTTATCAGCATTCTGTGTGAATATCAACACATTTAAACACGAAATAAGTAAACTTCCATTCATGGTGGGTATTGGTATTTATTCTTTTTTTTTACCATATTGAACTGATGCATATCTTTAAACTTCCAAACGTTTCCTGACTCCCTAATGCACACAAACACGCCCGTTTACTCACTTATCGGACATGCTCAATGCTAAGAAAACAGTGTTCCCACACAGCTGAAAGATAAATACTGAATGTTATTGAATGAAGATAAATCTGTGACGCAGCCATTGTTTTCGAGGTACAACTTCATTCGCAAATAAAAATAAGAAACATGCAAAAAGAAATACAGAAGGAAAGAAAGAGAGACAGAAAGAGAAACATAAAACAAGCATTGTCTCGTGTTCATGAAACTATTGTAGAAATAAGCGGATATTTATTTACACGGCATTATCAAGCAAATGAACTTTCTTTTCAAAATGCATTTTGAGTAGTGCAGAGTCAACAAATTATAACGTACTTTACTTTTCTGGTAAACTTTCAGTAACGTTAAAGCAGTTTTTCTAATTTTTTTAAGTTTTAAATTATTCCAAAAATCGTCCAACCCTCGGCAAAATTTCTAAGCTGCCCCAGACATACTGTGATCGCTGAAGAGTTTGCTGGGAGACTTGCTTTCAAACATAAACCGCAACACATTAAATCGAAATGATTTGAACAAATCCTGTTTTTCAACCATAAGAAAAAAAAACATACAGCATGGCAGTTCAAAGGTATCAAATACTCAGTTCGGCAATTAAGTAACGAGACTAGAAAAATGGGAAAGCAGGAAAATTTGCGTGAATATATTTTATTCGAAGTGCACTCCTTCTGAGTTAAAGCAAGAAGCAGTACGATCAGTCAACGAAAGGAAGAACTTGCAGGGGGTCATCTTTTGGTATGGAGTGAAGAGCTGATGCCACTGTTCCTTGTATGTCTTCAATGTCTTAAACTTTTCCTTTTAAAGGCAGCTTTAATTTAGGGAATAGAAAGTAGTCACATGGTGACAAATCTGGAGAATAAGGGGATGATTGAGTACACACTCTTGTTTTCTGGCCAGAAATTGCTGTACACTGACTGCTCTATCTGCTGATGCGTTATCGTGAAGAAGGAACCATTGCCCTTTTTAGTATTCATGCCTGACACCAGGCATGGACTTATCGAATTCTAATTTAAGTCCCGTCCCTTTGGACTGATATCTTTTACCTCAGGCCGCTTTTAGAAATTGCAGTTGAACAATCAATACAGTCTGAACAAATATGGTATCAATAGTCTTCGATAGGGATTGGGAATTCATAGCGTATGGTATTGCATTGAGGTTCACCTGCGGTAAAATGTTTGGGTTGCTGCTTTTTATAAACTGGTGTGCAAAAATTAAGGACGAAGAGGAGAAATTAGCATAACAGCGCAACGAGCAGACAGAACGGACCGAAAGACCACTCATGAGATAGACTGGGGTCCAGTACGATAGGGCATGCGCATATATGCAGCATGACGTAGGGGGGGCGGAAGGGTTTAAAGCACACGGGCGGTGTACGCTCAGCAGTTCGGTGAAAGCTATTGCACAGTGTACATCGGTTTGAACGACGTCGAGTTGCTGCCACCGTGTGATATGGCCAACAGGCAGTCTAGTAGGCGACATCTGGAGGACTTTACCCGAGGTCACGTCATTGGGAAGTTGGAAGAAAGGCGAAGTGTGACTAGTGTGGCCGAGGAGTTCGGGTTCGCTCACAGCTTCGTTTCACGAGCTTGGAGAGCATTTCAAACGACAGGAACAGCTGTCCGAGAGTTTAGCAGTGGTCGTCCACGAGCAACCACGGCGGCGGACGACCGGTATATTGTCCTACAGGCGAGAAGAGACAGACGGCAGACAGCGGGAGAAATCGCAAGGCACATGCAACAGACAACTGGACGTCAGTTATCGCGTTTTACCGTGGCCAGGAGGCTGCACAAAGGTGGTCTATTTACACGACGACCAGTACGGTGTGTGCCATTAACGCCTGCTCATCGGAGACGGCGGTTTCTGTGGTGCCAGGAACACAAGAACTGGACACATCAGCAATGGGGTCGAGTTCTCTTTACAGATGAGAGCCGATTTAGTCCGACGAGCTATTCTGGACGTATACACATCTGGAGGAGCAGGGAACACGCAATCACACCTCCAACATCATCGAAAGGGGCCGGTTTGGAGGTGGTGGAGTTCTCGTTTGGGGCGGTATCATGCTTGGTAGCCGTACTAAACCTCCACATCTTCCAAGGAGGTTCAGTCACTGGTGTCCGCTATTGTACCGAGATTCTCCTGCCTCACGTGCGTCTGTTTAGAGGTGCTGTGGGTCCTGAGTTCCTCTTTATGGGCGACAACGCTACCCCTCATCGTACAGTCGCTGTCGCAGAGCTGTTGGAGAGTGAAGATATTCAACGCATGGATTGGCCCGCAAGGTCCCCGGACCTAAATCCAATCGAACACTTGTGGGACCTTCTCGGGAGACGCTTGGCAGCACGTCACCAGCCGCCAGCAACGATTCCGCAGCTGCGATTGGCGCTACAAGAGGAATGAGCCGTGATGCCTCAACAGCTCCTTGACAACCTCGTCCTCAGCATGGTTAGACGTAAATCCTGCAACGCAGTCAGGGGTGATAATAAAGACTGGATATTTCTTGGCAGCCGCCTGTCACATGGACGTTTCTGTCTTCTGTCCAGTTGTGCTCGAAGCTACCTTTTCAATAAAGTGCCTTTGTATCCGTTGGATTCCTTGTTTGGACGGATTTGCTCACTTGTCCCATATTCTTACAGCTTGGGGATCTTATGGTATGATTTGAGTCGATGTGGAACACTTCTGCACGACGTTACATTCGAAAAACCGTCTCGTCCTTAATTTTTGCACGCCAGTGTATATGCATATATGCTTTCACTTTTTCTTTTTTCTACGAGATCTGTATCTGATTTACTACCTTTTGAGCCTTCCACTTGCAATTCTTGAGCTGCAGTTCTGAAAAGTCTTTTTCAGCTACAGCAGAAAGATTGTTTCCACTTGAAAATAATGAAGTAAAAATTAATTTTCGCATTCCTTGATTTCTCTCACTTTATAAATTTGCACTGAAATTCTTGAAAGTCTGGACATTTTCAATTTTCTCAAGATATTTTTTTGTATTTATTTTATTAATGGTAGGTAAGTATGAAAAAAGAAATTAATTTTTACACACTTGGATTTCCATCCTAAAAGCGAAGAAACAAAAACAAATTCTGAACGTAATCATAGCAATAAAATTCACATAAGAAAGGAACAAAATCTTCCATAGTCTCTCTCAGAGAATGTCTGCTGCTTCTCAGCAACTGAAGTAATTTATTTCTCACACTAAATTTCACTGCAGAGCTGCTGTGTGTCCAGGAAGATGGATAAAATGTAGTGAAATGTTATTTTCTCAATAGAAAAAGCCTCAGTGATTTGTAGACTTGTGTTGAAAAGATGTTTAAACAATAAACGGTAATGCTGGTATAAGGTTCTCTTTTTTTGAGGGAAGGGGAGTACCTTTACAATTTCTCCCAAAATAGGGCCGCTAAAAATCAAATTTCAGGACCGTTTATGGAACGCGAGTCCGCCATTGCCTGATACGAACAACCCTATTCCACAGTCGTTCCAAAATGGATGTGTAAGCACTCCCAGTGACAGTTGTACCTTCAGGAATGAACTCGTGATGCAGAATTCCCTTGCTGTCGTAAAAGAACACAAGCATTGTCTTGATTTTCGACTTCTGTAACCTCATCTTCTTTCCTCTGGGTGACTGTGGCGACTTCCAACGAGCACTGTGATACTTCGTTTCAGGATCATAACGAAAACACCATGTCTCGTCACCTGCCACAATACTTTGGAGAAAATTCTGCACTGTTTCCGCAGTCTTCAGGATGTCTTTTGCGTACTCCACTCGTCCATGTTTCTGGTCGTCTGACGAAGCATGTGGAACAAAGCGTGCAAAAAGTTTGTTTTTCCTAAAATCATGCATTAAAATTTGACGAATCGTCTTCTTGTTAACACCGAGCTCATATTCCAGCATCCCCAATGTCACACAACGACCGCTTTTCATCCTTTCAGGAGCTTGCTGAATGAGGAGTTCAGACATGCGCGCTGAAATCAAGAGTCCGGACCTTCCGTCATTTTCCAAATCTTCCCTCCCATCCTTGAAATGTGCATACCATCCGAATATTTGTGCACGCGATAGACAATTAGCTCCACACACACATAACGCAGCGATTCAACTGTCTCAGAAGCAGTTTTATCGATTTTCACACAGAACCAGATATTTGCTCCCTCCTCCATGACAGAGTTGTGACAATGTTCTTCAACCGAGTGACGTCATGCACAGTGTAAATAATTATCTGCGCAGTTCTCACACAAACGCTGTTGCCACCGCATAGCTGATAAATGACTTATCAAAAAACCAAGTCATCCCAACCCGTGTGTTTTACCGGGATTTAAAAAAAAAAATCAGTTTCACTTGTGACGTACCTGCCAGCAGGACGCACACGACATAAAGGCAGATAGGAATCAGAATAAACGTCTGCGTAGCTCAGTTGGTAGAGCGACTTGTTCCGGAATAAGCGGCCTCGGGTTCGAATCCCGGCGTAGACCAAAAATGACGGAGAAATTTACTTCGTTATAATGGCGCCCGAACTATCCGGATGACCCGGCCGTTCAAAATCTCGCATTGGTGTGATGTTATTTCCACACCGCGAGACAGGAAAAATCAGAGAATTCCTTCTCCAGCGCTTCGAAAAATAAAAAATGTGTGATGTTGCATTCCACACAGCAGATTGACTGGGAGTTCTGAAGTGCACGTTCTACAGTGGATGGCTGCCTGCAACGATTCATGGTCACGGCTGACCCGTGGGCCATGCCCCCGGCCCTCTTTCGGGGGGGAGATGTAACGTACCTGCCAGCAGGACGCACACGACATAAAGGCAGATAGGAATCAGAATAAACGTCTGCGTAGCTCAGTTGGTAGAGCGACTTGTTCCGGAATAAGCGGCCTCGGGTTCGAATCCCGGCGTAGACCAAAAATGACGGAGAAATTTACTTCGTTATACACTACTTAATTGCCCTACCGTGTATAAAAGGTTTAAGGAAGATACACTTAAAATGCAAATGATTCTACACACCGCACCCATCTACAAACTTGCCTTACCCCGTCACCATAATCGGGGCAGCTGAAAACGGCTTCGGACCATAAATACACTGTCTGACAGAGAAAATGCCACACCACGAAGACGTAAACGCAGCGCCATGCAATTTGCGTGATGGGCGCACACGTGCAAGTTATGCAAATGATTACCTTTTTAGGACAGCCGCACGAACGGCGGGACATAAGCGGACAACCACCCCGTGATGCCATCAGTCAAGACGTCGTCACGGCCGCGAGAAGTGAGTGGTTCTGCTGTAACCGTGTCTGGAGAACGAACAAGGGGTGCAAATGCCGTTAAGGCACTATCGTACGCGATTTCGTCAAACGGATGAGTTCGCGAGAGGTGTCATCGTAGGCCTTCGTACCACCGGATGGTCCTTGCGTCGTATTGCGGACGAAACGCAACGTGGTGCCACAATCGTCGATCGCATTTGGAAACAGTGGTCCCAAGAAGGATTTCTGCAACGTTTTAGTGGGACTGGAGCACTGAGACGGACGGCCGAGCGCACCGATCGTCGCATCCGACGACATGCCGTAGCGAACCCACAGGCCACAGCGGGCGACATTTTGCGGAGTGTACGGGGAGGCTTGAATGCTCCGATATCGATGCGGACAGTGTCGCGCTAATTGGCTGCGTCTGGTTTGCTGTCCAGCCGTCCGTTGAGAAGGCTACCCATAACAGCAACCATCGTCGTCACCGCTTGGAGTGGTGTCGTTCCAGAGCAGCGTGTGGTGCCGGATGGAACAGTATGATGTTCAGCGACGAATCGCGGTTCTGTCTCACCACGGATGATCGCCGTGTGATAGTCTGGAGGATACGTGGCCAACGGGCGAATTTCTCCGCCGTTGTGGAGCGCCACACGGCCCGGCCACGTGGGATCATGGTGTCGGGTACTATCAGCGCCAACAGCCACTCACGGCTGATACGCATTACGGGCACATTGACGGCACGTTGCTATGTTGACGAGGTGCTCCGGCCCGTGGCAATGCCGTATCTGCAGGACATCCCAAATGCCGTTTTTCAACAGGATAACGCCCTGCCGCATACCGATCGGATCAGCCTGAATGCTTTACACGGTGTGCGGATGTTTCCGTTGCCAACACGATCCTCCGACCTCTCGCCCACCAAGCATCTGTGGGACACGATTGGACGTCGGTTGTGTACCCTCCCACCCCCGCAAAATGAAGATGAACTGTGGACTAGGATCAACACCACATGTACCCCAGGACTCTATTCTGACTCTCATTGCCTCGATGCCACGTCGGAAACAACGCTGTATCGCCCAAAATGGTGGCCACACTCCTTGTTGATCATCCTTTATATTCATCCACTGGAGCGTAGTTTGTATGTGGCAATTAAATAATTTGTTCAGGACCTACTTGGCTATCTGTGTGTGCAGTTTGGTCTGTTTTCGAGCATTTCTTCATGGTGTGGCATTTTCTCTGTCAGACAGTGTATATCAGATGCCTGCCTGCTGTATAGAGCACCTGAGACTATAATGATGGGTAAACAGTACCATCTGAGCTAGTTCGAGCGTGGGCAGGTAGCCGGTGCGAAAAAGAGGGGTGCTCTTTCTCCGGAACGGCCGAGCGTCCTGTATTTTAGCGTGCAACCGTCACATCTATACACCAAGATAACCTTAAAACGGGAAAAACTCAGAGACGCTGCAATATGACCGCAAAGGGACTGTGCTGTTCGAATTGAGCTCCGTCTCTTCCATGTCGTAACGTCGAAACTAAGGGCCGCAGTGGAGAGGATAACTTCGACATTAAATAACGGAGCACCCTAAGCGAATGTTTCCGCAAAGGGCCTTTGGCGCATGGTGGTATGACAGGGCTGTGAATGCCAACACCTCCATCGAGTACCGTTGTTAATGGAACGTCCCAGGGCTACGAAGTTGCAGTTGAAAAAGGAACAACATCGCTTATGGCCTTTTTAGACGCTAAAACGGGTAGCTTTGCTCGGCGAATCGAGACACCAGTTACAATACGCCCACGAGAGGTTGCACATGTTCTTCAGACCACACGAGGAAATGGACCAACCCGACTTTCAGGAAGGTGGAGGCGGTGTAATGTCCTAGTGCGTATTCATTCCTGCCACATTGAAGCCCCTTGTGCAAACTGAGATCACCATCACTGCACAAGTCTATGCTGACGTACTCGCTCACCACCTATACCTGTGTGCACGGGTATCCATCTCCAGCAGGAGTATGCTTACTTTGAACAAGACAACGTCCTGTTTTGTTGCTCCCGTTTGGAGAAGGATTGCTTGAAGAAGCATTCCAAGCAATTCTCAACCTTCGAATGGTCCTCTTACTCCCCGGATTTGAACCCAATTGAACTTACATGGGGCGATGCAGCGGGAATGTGAACCAGAAAGCAAGAGACAAAGCACGCAGTTCAAACACCCGTCTTCTCCAGTAAAGAAGAAATTCAAACGATAGCCCTCCGTAAAGGAAATTATTCTGACCTTCTTTAGGGATATGAAGGGTTCTGCTATGGCGCATTTTCAGGAACACGAACAAACAGTGGCCAGTGCAACGTACTGTGCTGTGCTTAGTGAGAAACTGGAACCTGCAATTCGAAACAGAGGAACAGGAATGCTGTCCAAAACAGTGTTGCAGTACCACGAGAGTGCACGCCCCCACGTAGCTGCCGCAACGTAGGAGACAATGCAACAACTGCGGTTTGAACATCTTCCCCATCCCATTTGCAGTCCTGATTTGGCGCCATGCGATTATCGCGCTTTCGGTTCAATTAAAGAGGCTCTATGTGGTTGCAGGTTCACCTCTGATGATGAGATTAAGGAAGCGGTGCAGATTTGAATTCGGGATCAGCCGAAAAGCTTCTTCTCCCAAGGAATGAAGAAGCTAGTGGAATGATACATGACGTGCATCGACCTGCAGGGGGACAATGTGGAGTAATGAGATAATCGTTATGTTAAATACATTTTTGAATTTGAATTTGAATTTAATTTTGCCATGTTACACTATCTAGCATACAATCAAATCGCACATACAAAATCTGTACCAAAAAAAGATTAACCAAATACAAATCGCACCATATGCAAACACAAAAGAAATACAATACATGTAAGAAAGGCAGTAATATAACACATAAATGCAAAAATATGAATAATAATAATACAACTAACACAAACACTTGAACCATCAAACATGCAAATACAAATATTATACAATAATAATGTACATATAATGCAAAGTACAAATGAAGTTATAGTAATACAAAAACACGTATGACAATACGAATAGTACTACATATATTACAAACATGACTGTAGAGCAACATAGCAGGGAGCCAGGGAAAAAGGTTTATGTAAGCCTGACGAGCCTCTGGTCCCCTAATAAAAAACAAAAGTGCCAAGACAAGAAATTATCTACCTATAGAACTTCAATTTACATAATCACAAATTGTAGATAATCAAACCAGAAACATATTAATTGTACACTGAAGAGCAATTGAATTAGACAGCTGGCGTTATGCAAATGTGGCGCTGTGGGTGGCCCTGTAAACGGAAACGACATGACGTATGCAGCGATCCGACAATATAAGGAGTGATGCGACGGGAATCAGTAAGAGTCGGACGCAGTATGGGTAAGACGAAGAATCTAAGCGCATTTGATCGTGGGCAAATTGTCGGGGCCCGACGAATGGGTCACTCTATCTCGGAAGTCGTGCAGGCACTGGGATTTTCACGAGCCACTGTGTCACGGGTGCACCATGAGTACGTCGCTCAGGTAAAACCATCCCTGCAAGGGCCAACTGCCGTGGACAACAGCGTGTGGATGAGCGGGGTCATCGTCGGCTAGGTCGCATTGTAACAGCGGATAGACGGGCCACAGTGCAAGAAATAACTCGGCAATTTAACGCTGGTGCACAAAAACGTGTAAGCAGCCACACCATCCAGAACCATCTCCTCGCTATGGGGTACAGAAGCCATCGTCCCACGAGGGTACTGCTGCTGACCGCACATCACAGGGTGCGAAAATTAGCGTGGGCGCGGGAACATCGCCACTGGACCCTAGACATGTGGAAAAATGTTGCCTGGACTGATGAGTCGAGATTCACGTTGGTACATGCGGATGGCAGAATACGAGTACGGCGCAAACCACATGAAACGATGAATCCTTCTTGCTAGCAGGGTACTCTTCAAGCTGGTGGGGGTGGCTTTCTCGTCTGGAGACTGTTTACGTGGACTGAAATAGGACCCGTGGTGCGTGTGACATCGTCCCTCACAGGTCAACGTTACCGGGATATCCTGGACGACCATTTGCTCCCGTTTGTGCGTCTTCAACATCCCACTGGGGACCTCATCCTGCAACAAGACAATGCACCGTGCCATCGCTCCGGAATTGTATCCGAATGGTTGGATGAAAACTCCACCGACGTGACCTCACTTCCTTGGCCAGCTAGGTCACCTGACCTCAATCCCATCGAGCACATCTGTGATGCGATCGAGAGAGATGACCCCCTCCATCAAATCTTCGTGAACTGTGGGAGCTTGTTCAGGGGTCGTGGATCCGTATGGCTTCCCAACGCTCCCGGTGTCTTGTCGAGTCCATGCCGAGACGAATCGCCGCCGTCATCAGGGCAAAAGGTGGTGCTAAACGTTACTAGACAGGTATCTCTAATTCAATTGCTCTTCAGTGTATATCAAGTATTTCCTTAACTCTCTTTTAAATAAAGCGTAGTTAACACCTGATCTAATATAAATCGGCAACCTGTTCCAGAGTCGAGGGTGAGTGGTATTGATAATATAATATAAAACGTTTGACCGAGCTCTGGGGATCACCAAATCGGTATATCCACGAGTGTGATAAGCATGCGCAGGACGACACACAGTAATTAGATTTAAATGCTTATTAGCATAGACTCGCTCATGCATTAACAACATAAGTCTGAAAATGTACAGTTTATCAAAAATCAGTAACTTATAACGGTTGAACAAGCTATCAACATTTTTCGATTGATTTAACAATCGAACAAATTTTTTTGCAAAGTAAATATATGTTATCATTATTAATGTTTTTGGCATATTGTTAAATATATGTTTATTATATTAAATGGTATGTTGCTTTTACTTGATTCTTCTTCGTAATATTACTAAACGTGACAAGTGTTAATTGTTCGTTAGAGCAAGTTCCTCTCCAGTTGTCTTGTGAAGCAACTGCAAATAAAGTGCTGGTCTTAGCTTAAGTCCCTCGTGTCTTTAGGTAGTAATTGTAGCGAAATTTTTAATGTTATAGTGACTATCCTCTTAAGTGACAGATAAGAATTATTTAAAACATTATATTGCTCTAAGCTCTTTGTGTTCTGCTATCTGACTTACTCCTTTGTATATTTTTCTTTTGCGATTACTCAAAATATTAGCAAGCATTTCAGAGAAGATGTAAAAGGCGTAATTGTCTATTTGCCGCAGCAGTTTCCGCCAAATCAAAGAATTTCACTCTAACTGTAGTGCATCATACAGGGTGAGTAGAGGTCTTTAACTTCTGTTCGCAGTTGAATTCTTGTAAACACGGTTATTTTCGAACTTAACGAGTTATAAATTAGTCCTACTGTAAACAGAACATGAGCAATAACCCTTAATTATCTGGAACAGTGTACATAAATTCACATACATTACTCACTGGGGTTGTAAGGCTTCATCTTCCAAGTAATACTTTGAAGTTCAAAGTTCGTTAAAAACAAAACTATTTTTCATGGATGAAAGGTAGAATGAAGACCTCATCATTCGTGCTATACTCTTCAGTTTTATCCCTTCAGTCACCACGGGGAGCGGGTTGCGTCTCATAACTCGCTTCCTCATCGTTTACCATTCTAAACGGGGATCAGCTTGAACGTGTGGTGAATACAGAATGAAGATCTGCCGGAATTTCAAGAGTTGTAAGGAGTTACTGCAGACAGCAAATGAGTTTGGATTGGCCTGAAGATGCATACCCTGTCAATGAAGCAGAAAAACACGCAAAGGTTGGGGAAGGTGTGTGAGTAGATTAAGCTGCTCTATTTTCAAATAAAGTAATCGGTATTCTTCTTAGAACAACCATTTTACATTTCAGTTCAGCTAAGAGTCACTCAAACAACAGATAACGACATCGCACTTTTGTGTGTGTGTGTTTTTTAACAATTAACTGAATTTCTGTGGAAATTAATTGGTTACACATTCAAACTAGCTAAATACCCGTTCTTCGAACGTGATGATATTAAATATTTCTATAATACAGGATTTCATACCATACCATAATATAATTTGTATCTCAAGGGGAAACTTTTTTTTTCAAATTTCAATAACTATGAAGATCTACCCGCATATCTATATTTATAGCAGTCACTTTACCACTTATATGACGTCACCTTTGCTTCGGTGTAAACGAATGTTGGAAATTTGATTTTGACTCAAAAAACCTTGACATTCGATATGTCAAACGATAATGCAAATCATATTATGATATAGCGCTTTTTACGTGATTTTTAAGGTTTTTTGTTAAATAAATTCAGAACAAACGTTAATGTTCGAGACTACCACGGAGCAGATCTCAGGTTCGATCCCAGATAGGTACGAACGCTCGAACCACTAAATATCTGCCGTGCGTCGGATGGGCACGTTAAGCCGTCGGACTCCGGGTACTGCCCCCCTCCGGTAATAAATAAGGGCGTTTTCCTCCCTCTTTCTACCTCGCTTCCGTGTCACTTTCCTATCGGGCGCTCTAGCCTAAATCTCCTAGCTTCCTATTTCTAAGGGTTGTTTAAGACCTGGGGTCAGACACTCTCTTCCTAAAATCCTCTACATATGATCTGAAATTCAGAACAAATAAATTTAGAACAAAATATATACTGTGCAGGTCAACTCAAGTCATTCAAAACTTAGGGCCGGGTTTCAGTTGCTGGGCAACAATAGCTCGATCATTGCAAAATGTCCTAGCGTTATCAAAGCTGGGTTTGTATAAAAAACCCATTTCGACCCACTTAAATTTATCGTAGCAAAACAATCCTTCCTTAATGTGCCTCTATGTTGTAAAAGCAACATTCCTGCCAAATATGAAATTTA
Organism: Macrothele yani; assembly: GCA_039090855.1. Taxonomy (NCBI): domain Eukaryota; kingdom Metazoa; phylum Arthropoda; class Arachnida; order Araneae; family Macrothelidae; genus Macrothele; species Macrothele yani. The sequence continues at coordinate 11,785,781 of CM076992.1, forward strand.
TAAGTTCAGTAGCTTCTGAGATTCGGTGATGAGTCGGTGAATGAGTCAGTGAGAACTTTCAGTTTTATATGTACAGATTTATCGGTGCGAGAAATAGAGTTGGCCGAAAGAACGCCGGAGCAGGATATACACTATATTATCAAAAGTATTCAGACACTACAATGTTTTATGACAAATGGTTCATTATCGCAATCTGTAGTTAGTCGGTCCACCTTCTGCTTGGATGACAGCGGCAACACGTCGAGGCATACTATTAAACAGTTTCCGGTAGGTCTCGACAGGCATGGCTTGCCATTTGTCCTGCAAAGCTACTGCCAGAGACGACCTATATGAAATCGACCTCAACGACCGTCTTCGTGTAAAGCTGCTGCACGAAGACGGTCGTTGAGGTCGATTTCATATCGGTCGCTCCAGTTCATCCCAGAGGTGTTCTATGGGATTAAGATCAGGACTCTGAACAGGCCAGTCAAGCAATTCCACCTCATTTTCAAGAAACCAGTCCTGCACACTCTATGAAGTGTGACAGGGAGCTAGATCGTGTTGGAAGAGACAACGGTCACTTCCATGATTTTGCCACATTGTTGGTTGGGTAGAATTATCCAGAACGTCAAGATACACTTCAAAGTTCATGGTTTGTGGTATAATAACCCAACGGGATGAACCACATCCACGAAAAACAACTCCATACTATGATGGAGCCTCCGCCGAACTTAACAGTTGGAAGAACACAGTCCGACGAAAATTGTTCTCCCGGCTGTAGCCGAATCCAAACACGCCCATCAGATTGGAAGAGTGAAAAGCGTGATTCATCACTCCAAAGAACAGCTTTCCAGTTGCTCACAGTCCAGGAACGACGGGAGGCACACCACTCCAAACGGCGCTTCGCATTCACTGTAGTAATGTGTGGTTTGTGTGCTCCTTCTATATCATAATAGCCCACACTGTGCAACTCTCTGCGGATAGTTATGGTACTTACCGAGCCATTACAAGCATTTCCTGCTTTAGCAGCGATGGAAACAGCGGAGGAAAAACGGGATTTCTTAACATTTCTTACCATGACCCTTCTCTCAAGTTCCATAAGTGTGTGAGGACTTTCTGAACACTATTTTGTTTTGCTGTAGTTGCACTGTCCTGCTTCCATCTCTTCACGATATCACTTAGAGTCTATTTTGATATTAGGTGTACGAATAAGTTTTAGAGCGTTTTAAGACAATGCAACATGTAATTTGAGAGAAAACGACAATACCTTTGCGAATCAAAATATGTGCCGTCATTATCTATCACCTTACGCCATCGGTCGGACAGTTGACGGATTCCAGCCATGAAGTTCGTATGACGCGATGAAGTCGTCAACCCATTTTTGCATTTCTTCAGATGTCCGGAACCGTACAGCAGACAAACCATGTTGCATCGATCGGAACAAATGATAGTCTGAAGATGCTATGTTGGGTTTATATGCCGGGTGCTCCAAAACTTCCCAGCCAAGCATCAATAACGTTTTCCATGACGGATTTTCGTCACATATGGCCTAGCGTTGCCATGCAGTATATTCACGGGACGTAATCCTTTGCCTGTGAATAGACATTTCCGACAAATTTCCTTGCTCAGTCCCAGCAATTGTTGCTTGTAGCGATCAGCAGTAACAGTTTGACCCTGTTCCAATAGTTCATAATAGAGCACACCCTTCATATCCCACCAAATGCACAGTAGAATTTTCTTGGACTGAATATTGCATTTCGGTGTTCGAAGTCGTTGCTTCACCGGGATCTACCCAGTGTTTTTGCGTTTGGGATTGTCGTACCATATCCACTTTTCATGAACCGTAACGATTTTCCACAGGAAAGATTTTCTGTGTTGTTCATTCAACAGATTCAAACACTTCATGACACGTTCATCCTTGTTCCTCTGGCTCAAGTCATTTGGCACCCATTTTCTTTCCTTCCGATGTGCAAGCGCGTTTGGCTGTTGGGCAACCCAGTGCGCGTAAACGATTGAAAATGGTTTGTGAGTTACTCCCAGTTGTTCAGCTAGTTCTTTTGGCGTTTGAGACGAATATTCATCCAGCAGTGCTTGCAGTTCCTCATGTGCAACCTTCTGCGGGGCGCCGTTACGTTCTCGATCGTTAACATCAAAATCACCTGCTTTAAACCGCATAACCCAAAACTCACACGTGCTTTTCGATATAATATTCTTCCCCAGAACAGAACAGATCGATGCACATGCTTTTGCAGCACTTTTTCCTTCATGAAATTCCTAACGAATGCAGTGTCGAATAAATGCAGTATCGCTTGCCGTCTTTCATCTACCGATGTGCAAGTGCGTTTGGCTGTTGGGCAAGCTTCTGTGCCACATTGTATACTCTGCACCAGTTACGGTCACATGGTAACAACGCGGAGGAATGTCGGATATGTAAATTAGCGGTATACGTTACACAAGAAACGCTTTAAAACATATTGTACACCTAATATGTTGAGCTGAAATGCCCTGTATGGAAACGTTATTCCAATGACATCCTATGATCAGCCCATGCTGGAATTTGAAAAGTTGAAGTCCACGCGGTATATCCGCTTTAGGGTTGCAGATAACACGACAGAACATCTCAGCTTTATATACGTACCTCCCCACTCACAGCGCACCTTCCTGCGCAACCGTTCTTTGCACTTTTGCAAATATTTGGTAGTGTCCGAATACCTTTGATAATATAGTGTATATGTAGAAACATCACTTAGGCCGTAAGGACGCTAACCCCCAATTAAGTGGAAACCCAGCTCACCTGAGTGGTTGTTGAATTATGGCTCATTAACAAGTTCTGAATTAAACATTTCCCCCAATCAGTAACAGAATTCAGCTTCCAGTTTATCCAAAATCTTTAGTACACTAGGGGATCATCATCATCATCATCATTGTCAACCGTTATCAATCCACTGCTGGACGAAGGTCTCTCCAAGTTTCCTCCACAACGGTCTGTCTTGTGCCAGTCTCCTCCATGTCACCCCTGCATACTTTCGAATTTCATCCACCCATCTCCCATGTGGTCTTCTTCTGGGTTTTTTCCTGCCCCTTGGAATCCAATCTAAAATTTCAGCTGTCCATCGATGGTCTGTCCTTCTGGCAGTATGCCCAGCCCATTGCCATTTCAGGGATTTAACTCTGATCATGAAGTCTTCCACTCTTGTCATTTTTCGGATCCACGAGTTCATCTTCTTATCTCTCCTGGTTACACCAAGCATGCGACTCTCCATGCTTTTTGAGTTGCCTGCAGCCTTTGTATGTCTCTTTTAGTTAAGGTCCACGTCTCTGCACCATACGTAAGCACTGGAAGGATGCATTGATCAAACACTTTTCTTTTAAGACATAATGGCATATTGCTCTTGAAAATTATGCTGTTTCTTCCAAAAGCTCTCCAGGCAAGTTTTGTACACCAATTAATTTCTTCATCAATGTGACCCTCACTTGATTTCTGCTGTCCAAAATAAACGTACGTGTCTGTTATCTGCAGCTTTTCTCCATCCATCGATAAATCTTCATTTCTTGTAACTAGGGGATATAGCAACATATTACTAAACTTTCTTCCCACTAAAGAAAAAGTAAGTTGGCCAACCGAGCGCCGGAACAAGATAGAAAGTCAGTTGGGTCGTAGAGGCGCCATCCTTTAATTACCCGCTGTAAACCCAGCTGACATCTACGACTGTTGAAAGATGCCTCATTAAAAATCTCTTAATTAAGCATTTCACCAACAGTAACAGAATTCAGCTTCCAGTTTATCCTAAATCTTTAGTAAAGTAGTAGATATTCAAAACAGCATGTTCCTGAACTTTCTTCCGAATAAAGAAGGAAGCTATAGAGAGAAATTTTCTTCTGACTTAAATTAGAAAACCACAGGTAAAAATTTTGTTCTGACTAACGAATAAGAAATCCTCAAATTTAAACCTTCTTCTAGTTAATGGAGAAGAAAACAACAAATAACAATTTTCTTCTTACTAAAGTACGAGAAAGTAATTTTTTTCGGACTGAAGAAAAGGAAAATTATAGATATAAATTTCTTTTTGACTTGAGATGAAGAAAAATAGGTGAACATTTTCTTTTGACTGAAAAAGAAAAAAGACATAGATGCAAAATTCCTTCTGAATAAAAAAGAAAGACATAAATATGAATTTGCTTCTGACTGAAGAAGAAAACTAACAGATACAAATTTTCTTCTGAATAAAAAGAAACATATACTACTGAAGAAGAAAAATGACATAGATGTACATTTTTTCAGAGTCAAAAAGGTAGAGATACATACAAATTTGCTTCTGACTGATTAGGAAAAATGACAGATGCAAATTTCCTTCTGAATAAAAAAGGAAGACATAAATACAAATTTGCTTCTGACTAGAAAAGAAAAATGACATAGGTATAAATTTTATTCTGAGAAAAAGAGACAGCTATACATGTAAATTTTGTGACAGAACAAGAAGGAAGGCATTGATGTATATTTTCTCCTGACCCAAAAAGGGGAAAGCCATATACAATTTCTGCTAGCTAAAGAAGAAAGCAATATGTAAGGATATTCTGCAATTGAAGAAGAATAAAATCATAGGTATGAATTTCGCTGGATAAAGAAGAAAGACAGATACAAATGTTCTAATTAAAGAACGAAAAAGTAATAGCTATGCTTGTCTTCAAAATATAATAGCGTTTTGAAAATATGGAAATAATTTTACGGAATTTAAGTCTTAAAAGTTTACTGAATTGAGAAAGATCCTCACGTCATCAGGTTTTAAAGTATAGCCTGCGACCGATATTTTGGCATATATAATTTCGACCTGTCTTTTTTTCCATTTTTTTCAGAACTGTTTCTTACAGGAATTTTAATTTATTGGGTTGTCGGGAAAGTCATGACGTATTTTGGCACCTGATGGCGGTTGGGCGGTTTTGGAAGTACTAGAGGCATGCGCAGCTCTGTTATCGCTATGGCATTCTACATGTGCTAGTTCTAGTTGCAGTCTAAAAGGAATAGTGAGCGATTTGGTTGATTTGCGGAGATTTGACATCAAGTTGAAGATGGAAGACCAAACTGTGCGTTTCCCCCATGTTTTACTTCCGCAAAGGGAAGAACGCGCGTCAAGCTTGTGAAAAGTTGCGTAAAGTGTACGGTGATAATGCTCTACAAGAACGTCAGTGCCAGTGGTGGTTCGCAAAATTCCGTTCTGGTGATTTTGACCTCAACGAAGCTCCTCGGTCGGGGAGGCCAACCGAGGTTGATGACGACCAAATCAAGGCATTGATCGATTCAAATCCACGTTACACGACACAAGAGATTGCAGACACATTGCATATCCATCATTGAAGCGTTCACGACCACCCGAAGAAGCTGGGATTCGTAAGCAAGCTCGATGTGTGGGTTCCTCATGAACTCAAAGAAGCTCAATTGACGGCGCGTATAAACATCTGCGATATGCTCATTAAACGTGAGGAAAACGATCCTTTTTTGAAGCGACTGATAACTGGTGACGAAAAGTGGATTGTGTACAACAATGTGCTGCTCAAACGGTTTTGGTCCCGACGTGCTGCTTCTCCTCAAACGACATCCAAAAGCAGATGTTCATCAGCGGAAGGTTCTGGTCTCAGTGTGGTGGGATTTTAAAGGTGTCGTGTTTTTCGAGCTCCTACTACGGAACCAAACAATCAATTTGAATGTGTACTGTCGGCAATTGGACAGTTTGAACGAATCCATCATCCAAAAACGTCCAGAAATCGTTCATCCTAAAGGTGTTGTGTTTCATCACGACAACGCGAGACTACACATGTTTGATCATCCGCCAAAAATTATTGGAGCTTGGGTGGGATGTGTTGCCACACCCAGCATACTCGCCTGACCTTGCGCCGTCAGACTTATACTTGTTTCGCTCTCTTCAACAGTCCTTGCGTGGTATAACGTTCATTTCAGACGAGGCTGTAAATCAGCACCTTGTACGGCTTTTCGTCACGAAAGACAGGTCCTTCTATTAACGAGGCATTCTGCAGCTCACTGAAAGATGGCAAAAGGTTATCGAACAAAACGGGCATTATATCATTGATTGATCTTTGTTCTTTCTATCAATAAATGACCTTTGCAAAACATGGCTAAAATACGTCATGACTTTTCCGACAACCCAATAGTAATTTATGGGATTGAAACAATCACAAAAATTCACGTTGACAATTTTAGAGTTCTTTTGGAATAGAGATTGTTTCACGTTTATAGTAACAAAGTTTGCAGAACCATACAGTTATGAAATACCATAGCGCTAACTTCTGTGGTGTTTTGTGTGCTTACCATGTACCTTTACCATCCGTCTGCAGCGTAACGCCCACTGTAGCAGGCTCCTTTGCAGACAGGCAAGATCAATTTTCTCCCGCTCTTCTTTGCAAGTTTTCCAAAGGCCGTCAATTGTTTTGGGTCGTCTACTTTTCAGGGCTCGTTTAAGTAACCCGACGCCTCAAAAATCCATGGGAAAGGCATCTAAGGATTTGAAAGAAATTGAGGAGAATGGTATAGCGTGAATTCCGGTCTCAGCTTCCATCTTTCGGATGCATTCCACTGTGGACTTAACCGTATGACTGGGAGCCTTGTTTTGGCGGATCCATACATTTGAAAACATAGCACCGTATAAGAATTGAATTCCTTCGCGGTAAATTAGGTCAAGAATGTTTGTCTGTTAATAAGCTACATAAAGTTTCTTTATTCTCACCCTTTCGCAGCTTTAACTTGCCATTATATAGCAATAACCAGCCACAACCATAAATCCACCTGAAAAACTTTCTTTGCATTCACGTACCCATTCCGGGTATGCCTTGGCACCCTTTTCTTGATAGTATATTGCCCGTATTTTGCTTGTGTCACTAAGGTATATCCATGCTTCATCCAAAGTGACCACAAACTACCACCTGTCCCTTGGTAGGTGTCTCTCATACAGTTTCCTGCAGTTCGTCATCCGCTCCGAAATGTGGCGCGGAAGGACATTGTGGACGTTTGGCTTAAACCGCTTTTCTAAGTGTAGCTCAGATTTGATAATGCGGTTTACAGTTGCCCGTGAGACACCTATATGTTGTGCAGTGCTTCTTTGCGTTGGTACATTATCTTTCTCTACAAGAGACCTGACTTTTATCTCCACCTCAGCGGTCCGCTTTGGTTTAAGGTGTTTTAATTTTCGTGGCGTTTGTGCGCCACTCGAGCTAGCTGAAAAGTCCCGACTTTCGCACGCTTAATTACTTGACATATGCCATTTTTAGAAATCACACAACCAATTTCTTTGCATCCTTTTTGCATTGCTGTATACGAAAAGTTCGACCTATTTCCACATGCACCATGCGCCGTACCTTCCATCGCTTGGGGTTCCACAACCGGAGACCAAAGTGGGTACCCATGATGACTCCTTGCGTGGGCCAAGAAACGTCGGCAATGGACCCTCGACAGAAAGGAGAAGGTCGCCTGGAATGATGCTGATGGCCGAGTTCGCATATGGCGTAAACAGCATGAAGCCCTATCCCCTGGTTGCATAGTTGGAGTTAAACATATCGGTGGAGGTGGTGTTTTGGTCTGGGGAGCTTTTCCCTGGCAAGCCCTAGGTCCTTTGATTATAATCCCACAACCACTGAATGGTGGACCCTACGGGGACCTGTTAGCCGACCATTTCCATCCACATCTGCAGGAGGTTTACTCGGACCAGCGTGCTACAGGGTTTAGAAAACGAAACTGAAATACCCACGCAAATAGCACCCCATGGGGAATGCCGCTGTACACGCTATCTGGTGGCCAGCCTGCTTCTATTTCTCAGTCGATCAACGAGAGCGGAGTGTGAAGGTTGCATTAGCAGAGCAGTAGCACAGCTGGACGTCAAAAAGTGCGATCCGCACACCATAATGAGACACATATCCGAGTTTCAAAGAGGACAGATCGTTGGTGCACATCTCGCCGGTGCATCTGTGTCCAAGACAGCAAGTCTTTGTGGTGTATTGCGAGCCATGGTATCCAGGGTGATGTCGGCATACCAGCAAGAGGGAAGAACCACATCCAATAGAAGTAACTGTCGAGGAAAAAGGAAGCTGGCTGACAGAGACGTCAGAGTGCCAACCCGGATGGTAGCCAAAAATATAAAACCATAGCTGCCCCAGTTGAATACGCACCACGACTCACCTGTTTCCATCAAAACTGTTCGTCGGGAGCTTCACCGAGTCAACATTCATGGTCGTGTTCTATCGCCAAACCCTGGATCTCCAGTGAGAGTGCCAAACGACGGTTGCCTTGGTGCCAGCAGCGCAAATAGAGGACGCTGGGAAACGTGAAATGTGCATTGTTCTCCGATGAATCGTCCTTCACTGTCTTTCCCACAAACAGGAGAGTTTACATGTCGAGATGTCCCTCACAGGCTTACCACTCAGACTATTTATTGTCCACAGTGCAGCACGGAGGTGGATTGGTGATGGTTTGGGCTGCAATATCGTGGCAGTCTGTCTGCCCGCTGATTCTTTTCGAGGGACACATCACTGCCAAGGACTATTGCATAATTCTAGAGGACCGGATACACCCAATGATTCAAACATTGTACCCTGACGGTCGTGCCATGTGTCTAGATGATGACACGCCGATATCCAGAGCCGAACAGCTGGAAGAGTGGTTCACTGAGCATGAACGTGAGGTTGAACATCTGTCATGGCCTGCACAGTCACCCAACGTGAACATTATTGAGCCACTCTGGGGTGTTCTGGAGGAACGAGTTAGGAAACGTTTTCCTCCACCAGCATCACGTCGTGAACTATCATCTTGTCTGCAAGAGAAATGGCTTCAAATCTCTCAGGTCACTGCACAGGACTTGTATCGGTCCTTCCCACGCGCGAACTGCAGCTGCATCGACCTCCAGAGGAGGCCCTACACCGTACTTACAAATCGTTGTATCCTAAGCCCATGTGTTTTAGTTTCGTTGTCCACCCTGTATCTTTTAAAGCACAACGCTTTGTATCAACGGACTCCTATGACTACTGAATGGTTGAAGAAACACAACGAATTCTCCATATTGCCCCCGAACTTCCCTGACTGTAACCCAATTGAACAATTGTGGGATATGCTGGAATAGCGTGTGAGAACTGCTTATCCTCCTCCGCCGAATGAACGTGAACTGACGGAGCTGCTGCAGCGGACATGGGTCAAGTTACGCATGGAGGATGTTTGACACCTTGTAGAATCTGTTCCTAAGCGTCTGCGAGTCGTGATTGCACACAAAGTCGACAGGCGGGTTTTTTACGTTTCCCAACCGTAGGTTGAAGAAGCGTATGTGCTCCAGCTTTGTCCGCCTGTCTGTCTGTCCGCACGATAAATCGCGGAAAAATGGTTCGATTTCGATGAAATATGAAATTTTAGTATGTGGTACGGAACAACCTGGGGACGAACCCCATTGAAAAGGGGCGAAATGGGGTCAAAGGTCAGGGCTTAGGAGCTGGATCCATTCCATTGCCCTTATGCGTCATAACTTACGTAAAACTGCTTCGATTGCGACAAACTTTTATCATGTTGTTCCGGAGGTATACTGAACCGGTTCGGTTGAATATCATCGAAATGGGTTTAAAGGTCAGGACACAGAAGCGAGATTTATTCCACAGCCATTATCCTCATAACTTGACTAAAAGTGCTTCTATTCCGACAAATCTTTAGTATGTTGTTCCGGAGGTACACTGAACCGGTTCTGTTTAACATCATCGAAATGGGGTCAAAGGTCAGGGCACAGGAGCGAGATTTATTCCACAGCCATTATTCTAATAACTTGACTACAAATGCTTCTCTTGCGACAAAACTTCAGTATGTTGTTCCGAAGGTATACTGAACCGGTTCGGTTAAATATCATCGAAATGGGGTTAAAGGTCAGGACACAGGAGCGAGATTTATTCCACAGCCATTATCTTCATAACTTGACTAAAAATGCTTCTATTGCGACAAAACTTTAGTATGTTGTTCCGGAGGTATACTGAACCGGTTCGGTTGAATATCATCGAAATGGGTTTAAAGGTCTGGACACAGAAGCGAGATTTATTCCACAGCCATTATCCTCATAACTTGACTAAAAGTGCTTCTATTCCGACAAATCTTTAGTATGTTGTTCCGGAGGTACACTGAACCGGTTCTGTTTAACATCGTCGAAATGGGGTCAAAGGTCAGGGCACAGGAGTGAGATTTATTCCACAGCCATTTTCCTCATAACTTGACTAAAATTGCTTCTATTACGACTTCACAACATACGCAATAGCGTATGTTGTGAAGTCGCAATAGAAGCCATTTTTTCAGTGTACCTCCGGAACAACATACGCTATTGCGTATGTTGTTCCGGAGGTACACTGAACCGGTTCTGTTTAATATCATCGAAATGGGGTCAAAGGTCAGGGGACAGGAGCGAGATTTATTCCACATCCATTATCCTCATAACTTGAGTAGTAACTTGAGTAATGATTTCTGGTATGTTGGAAAGCTTATCATAATCAATGCATTGCATGATTTTACTAACTTGTTAGGTAAGTGTTCCTAATACAAAGCAAACTCAATGTATGTGAATGTGATATTCATGTCTAACCAAGATTTTCAGCAAAGATACGAACGACTGAGAACTATCCAGGCATTAACGTGATGCTAATTCATGAAATCCACAAGCTTTAAGTTAGACTTTAAGTTTAAGTGAAGTTATCGTGATGTCCAATACTACAAAATCTAAATAATAACACTTATTTTATAGACCGTTAGTTGTCATCTAAGTGCTAGTGTTAAGCATGTATTATGTGACGAACTGCAGAGGTAAAGCACGTATTAAGACGACAAATCTGCAGCGACACATTCCGTCCGTGTAGTTTAGTTGGGAGAGCAACTTACCCCAGAGTGAGAGGGCGGACTTCGACCCCCGTCATGGACAAACTTGTGTTTTCACATTGACGCCCGAACGTAAAAATGGATCTACTGGCAGTTGGGTTCTTCGACAAAATGTGTGATGTTTGTTCCACACATCATCTGGAATTAATGAAAAAATTCCTACTTCGCTTCACACACACAAAAAAAAAAAGTTAAGAGGAGATGATATGACGCACTACAGAGGTGAATCACGTGTCATGATGACAAATCTACAGCAGTTCATTCCGCCCGTGTAGCTGAGTTGGGAGAGCAACTTACTCCGGAGTGAGGGGGTCTCGGAAACGATATCGTCACGGACAAATTTGTGTTTTCACAATAATTTAAGTGATTGTTGCTTCATCGAACAATCTGCAAATTACACAGATTTAAGACAAATGTACAGTTCTCTCGAACTCGTTTTACATTTGATTGCAAAGACACCTTTGTGTTTGATAATTATGAATACGATGAGAAAAAAGAAACCGTCAAATATGCATTGAAATATTTACAGTGGCATGGCATCTATCCAAATTGATAAACAGGGACGAAATAGGAGTTTCCGAAATTTCAGAAGATGCAATAATAATATCTTGTGGTCGTGATAATTGGTATTTTCTTTTTCGTTAATTATTTTTGGGACCTCTTCCTCGTAGGAGGTGCAAAGTTTCTCACTTCCCACAGGGAAATCGTGACTTATTATCCAAAAGCGGATCTAAATCTTCATCAGCTGCTTCTTTTGTATTCCCTAAAAATGAGAAGCGTAATTACCTAATTAAAATATTAATGAGCAGTCACTTAACAGGTTTACAGGAAGTAAACAGCTGAGCAGTTTTCATTCGCCATTTCATATTAAGTTTTAATGCTACGCTTCACAAGTGGTAGGTGTTAGGAAACAAAGAGAACAAAATAAAAATCAAACGCGGGGTTTTAATAACGTGAGACCTCAGCCGTCAACCTGTCGTCTTAAATTTATGTTGCAGTGCATCATAAGGTAAACTGTGTCCCCAAGGAATGCACTGCAAGAATACCTCTTTGCAGTGGTATGCGTGTTGGCGGGTTTGTCTTCAGGTACATTAAAAAGAGCGATGCCATCGAAATTTCAGGTGTAATGAGCGCGTCTTATAATGAGCATGAATTTTCGTGTATAATGAAAAAACCTACTGAAATATTAGGTGTCGGCAAAAGTTCTACCCGTTTTTTTCGGTGAGAAACAAACAAACAATTGTTTTAATAAGCTTTATTCTTTTACATAATAATTTTAATAATAATAAATTTTTAATTCTTGCTGTTACATTTAGGATTTACAATTATACATCAATGTTCTGTGTTATAGAGAACAGCAAGAGAGAATCAGGGAAAAGGCCTCAGAGAATATTGACAAAAGCCCTGATTTTCCAAATATGTAGACAAGTAAGCACAGGTTCATCAACACAGCAGTAATGTTAAGTGTTAGTTATATTATAAATAATTTGTTTTTTATTACTATTTTTTAAATTTAACTTAACAAGAATTTTTTTAGTTTATTTTTGAATAGGTTTAGGTTATTTATTATAGTCAACTCGACAGGCAGTGCATTCCACAATCCAGGACCCATATAATTTAAGTTCCGTTTCATCATGAGAGTTTTGGGATATATGAATCTTAATAATGATCTATGTCTCGTTTCATAATTATAAGTATGAAATTTCCATTCAATGATATCTATGTATACATTTTGTTTTATTCTTTGGAACATTAGTTTACCGATTTTGAAGTCAAATAATTGTTTAACAGATAAAATTCCTTAATGGTTGGGGTTAACATGAATATGGTGTAACGTACCAGGAGATGTGACGTACCTGCCAGAAGGACGCACACGACATAAAGGCAGATAGGAATCAGAATAAAACGCCCGCGTAGCTCAATTGGTAGAGCAACTTATTCCGGAATGAGGGGACCCGGGTTCGAATCCTGGCGCGGATAAAATGACGGAGAAATTCACTTCGTTATAATGGCGCCCGAACTATCCGGATGACCCGACCGTTCAAAATCTCGCAAGGGTGTGATGTTCTTTCCACACCGCGAGATAGGAAAAATAAGAGAATCCCTTCTCCAGCACTTCGAAAAAAAAAAAAAAAAAAAAAAAAAATAAGGGGTAGATGATGTAACGTACCAGGAGATGTGACGTACCTGCCAGAAGGACGCACACGACATAAAGGCAGATAGGAATCAGAATAAAACGTCCGCGTAGCTCAATTGGTAGAGCAACTTATTCCGGAATGAGGGGACCCGGTTTCGAATCCTGGCGCGGATAAAAATGACGGAGAAATTCACTTCGTTATAATGGTGAGAATTGAAAAGTTGAGAGTTGGTACGAGAAGCAGAATTTGTTTTTAAGTCTAATAACCTTATGTATTTATTCTGTAATATTTGTAGTTTATTGATATTGGTTTCAGTGGTTTGTCCCCATGAGGAAAAGCAATAATTAATATGTGATAGCATAAGTGTGTAGTGTAAAAGTTTAAGTAATGCCATTTTCATCTATGACCTCTTGCCATCTTTCTGGTAGAATTAAATTTCTCTTTTGTAAAACTCCTCCGTTTTGGAGTAAAAAAACTCTTGCAATGCAGTTTCCACATCTTCAACTTCATCGAAGGTTTCTCCAGGGAAGTCGTTTTGAAGAGATCGAAAAAGATGGTAGTCCGTAGGTACAAGGTCTGGGGCATGAGTTAACATTTCCCTTCCAATGTCCAGTAATTTTTGTTTGAGTGGCTGAAGCTGTATAGGGGTTTGCGTTGTCATGCTGCAAGATGACGCTTTTGTGATTGACCAGTGCTGGATGCTTATAGTTCAATTTTTCTTTCAGTCTTTCCAACTGTTTGCAGTATATATCAGCATTTATCGTTTGGTTAAGTGCAAGCAGCTCCCAGAGGATTACCCACTTGACATACTACCATACCCTTAACAAGACCTTTCTCCGATGCAGTCCTCTTCTTGAAGTCGACGGAGCAGGCTCTCCAACTCGGCATACAGTCTTTTGACGCTTTAAATTTCTGTCAAGGACCCACATTTCGTCACCCGTGACTAATCGTTCCAAGAAAGGTTTATTTCTGAGATACGTAAACAAAAAAATACCGGTGGTTATTCTGTCGATTGATTTCTTCATTTCATTTATTTTTCGTTATGGGGTTACATTTGTTCATGTTTCACTTTTAAAAATTAATTTTATAGCATATCATATCAAGAAAAAAATCATATATAATATGTATGCTTACGTAAAGGGTAACCACAGAACAGGAAATTGAGTAAAAGACTATATATACAGGGTGCATAGGAAAGTTCATTTAGCATGGAATAACTGGCGAACAGAGAGAGGTACAGTTATGCAAGTGAGATAATGGTATAGCAAAGTGACTACGCCCGATCGAATGCAACCAATAGCAGCGCCCCTAGTGGCGAAATGCGGAAGTTAGTCATTGCAAATCGAAAACCAAAAGAGATAGAGCAAAGTTCACAATTACAAAGTTGTAGAGCATTAATTAATTAGTACAAAACGACATTTGTTTCACACGGATAAGATAAATTGTCGCCTGAATACCCTACAATGTCTGAAATCGATGCGCGACGATTCGAATCTGCATATTCACATTTCGCAAATGTAGCCGTATGCAAATGCAGATTGTGACGTTGTACCGTACCTACGATATAAAAACCAGTAGCAGGATGTACCCTGATCAGACGTTTAGGTCTACGTACGCTGTGTGAGAATGGCGAACTTGGATTTCTTAGGTTATGTAAAAAATCAGGTGCATGCAACAAAACCTACAAGCCTGCTGGATCTACGTCGTCGTGTTTCAGATGTTTGCAATAGTGTGACACTTTCCATGCTGAGGAATGTGCATACAGAGTTATACTTTAAAGAATACAAATGTGTAACGTGTGCAATGGCGAACTCTTCGAACATACTCGACATTAACTTTTTATCACTGTGCGCCAGTTTGCCTTTTTTCCCTTTGTTTTGTCTGACGTCATCAGACTGTATTGATATAAGTACGCATTTATGCAATAAATTTGTGTATTTGCTCATACCTATGCCTGTTCCCTTCAAACGTTCACACAAAAGGTCGCGCATCGATTTCGGACATTTTAGGGTATTCAGGCGACAATGTATCTTATCCGTGTGAAACAAATATCGTTTTGTACTAATTAGTTGATGCTCTACAACTTTGTAGTTGGAAATTTTGCTCTATCTTTTTTTGTTTTCGATTTGCAATGGCTAACTTCCGCATTTTGCCATTAGGGGCGCTGTTATTGGTTGCATTCGATCGGGCGTAGTCACTTTACTATACCATTATCTCACTTGCATAACTGTACCTCTCTCCGTTCGCAAGTAATTCCAAGCTAAAGGGACATTCCTATGCACCCTGCATATATACACTGAAGTGCCAGAAAAACTGGTACACCAGTCTAATACTTGGTAGGTCCCACACAGGAGCGCAGGACTGCAGAAATACGACGGGGCATGGACTCCACTAGCTTCTGGAAATATTCTGAAGGCAATGCACACCATGCTTCCTGCAGAGCGTTCCACAAATCGGGTGTATTCCGAGGTCTCGGATTCCTGTGTTCGATAGCGCGTCGCATGGCATCCCAAATGTGTTCTATCACGTTCAGATCTGGGGACTTGAGTGCGAATGGCAACACCCCAAACTCAGATGAATGCTCATATAACCATAATGTGGCGCCCCGACACTTGTGTGGAGGTGCATTGTCTGTTGGAACAGGCCCGACCCATCAGCATGAATGCAGAACTTGAACGGATGTACCTCGTCAGAAAGGATGCGCACATAGCGTTGGCCGGTCACAGACGTTTGTAGACGTACCAGGGGTCCCAGTGAAGTCCAGCTAAACACACCCTATACCATTACGGACCCCCACCAGACAGTACAGTTCCCTGTTGACAGACGGGACCCATGTCTTCATGAGGTTTGTGCCACACACGAATCCTTCCATCTGCCCGACACAGTTGGAAACGCGACTCGTCAGACCAGGCTACTTGTTTCCAGTCATCAAGTGTCCAGTTGCGGTGCAAAGCTTTGTGTCGTGCACCCATCAAGGGAACTCGAGTTGGGCGTGGCTCCCAAAACCCATATCGTGCAGGGTACGTTGCACAGTCAGGATACTGGTGCTTGTTGAGGCTCCAGCATTGAATTCCGATGATACCTGCGAGAGTGTTGCACGCCTATCGCGTGAAGCGATTCTTGACAGCCGACGATGGTCACGTTCACCCAAGGTCTTTTTACGGTCACACTGGTATCGTAGGTTGGAGGTTTTGCCGGAATTCTTGTAGTCACGGTACATCCTTGCAATAGTTGTCCGTGAAAATCCGAACTTCGTTTCTACCTCCGAAATACTATAGCCCATCTCACGAGCGCCAACTATGACACCGCATTGAAAATCGCTTAAATCGTTTTTACTTGTCATTCTCATGCCGAAAACAGCTCTGACAGCTGGCAAGTATGTCTATCGCTTTATATACGCACTGGCGGACGCAACCGAGTATGCGCATAAGTGATGTTGCTATGTATTTTGCATAAGCTCGTCTGTACCAGTTTTTCTTGCACTTCAGTGTATAGCCTAAGTGAATTCCATTCCCCTAATGTACATAGTCAAGCCAAACGTTCTGCACATATAAAATTTACACATATGTGGTCTGATTAATAATTTTCTACTATCAAATTTCATATTTTAAAGAATGAAATATGGGATTACACCATTGTACAATACAAATTTGGAAGATGTGAATCCGTTTATTGGGGTAAATATGACATGGATGTTAAGTAAAGTAATATCCGAAAATTTGAAAATTTCGACATCCTGAAGCGGAAATCGAACACGCGTCTCGCGGATAGCGTTCGAGTATGCTAACCACTACATCACCCAGAACGACTGAGTTTTAAATTTCCGAATAATTTGAATAAAAGCGTCACAGGATTCGCCAGTCGAAGCAACCGGCATTCATATATATACAGAATCTGGAGGTTTAGAATTCATTCCCGTGATTGCCAGGAGTCGCAGGATATCAACGAATGAAATGCGGAATTACACAATTGTGCAACACAAATTTGGAAGATGGGTATCCGTTTATTGGTGTAAATATGACATGGGTGTTAAGCCAGATAATATCCGAAAACTTGAAAATCTCGTCGTCGTGGAGCGGGATTTTCAATATTGAAACACAAAACTTAGTCGTTCTGGGTGGTACCGTGGTTAACGTACTCCGGCGCCATACGGGAGACGCAGGTTTGATTCCCGCTCCAGGACGACGAGATTTTTAAGTTTTCGGATATTATCTGACTTAACATCCATGCCATATTTACACTAATAAACGGATTCACATCTTCCAAATTTGTATTTTTCATATTTTAGTTTGTTAGCAAATATTTTTTTAGTTGCTTTCGAATACAATAATAATGATTAATATGTGTTAGTTGACTAGGTAAGTTATTCCATAACACCAATCCCTGGTAATCAATAAATCTTTGTTGGGTTAAAATGTGGGCATTGGTAACAAAAATGCATTTCTGTTTCTTGTTTGATAGTCGTGAGCCACAGTTTTCAGTCGAATTAAGTTTTGATATCTATTCTCCTTTATTCTTTTATACATAAATCCTAATACACAATTTGCTAGAGCCATGCTCCTCCTCCGTGCCCCTTTTTTTAAGTCGTCATAGCAACAACCGAGAAACAAATGTTTGTGACGCCACGCTTAGCTTTTCGTGTAGCTGATGTCATCACTTACACGCGCACAGTTCACGTGTATATCAGTTTGTTCTGTTGTCATAGCAACAAAGAACACAGCTGCTGATGTGACGTCACCTAATCCAAATCATTCTCATATGACGTCAGAGATGCGTTACGACACACGGTCAACTCTTTAGAGATACGAAAACTTTACATCAGGAATTTTGGTTCACTACCTGAACCGGTGTTTAGCCATCTGTATGTGGCAACGTCAAGATAAAAGTAGTTCACGGAAAAGAACAGGGAAAATTGATACAGGGTTTACAGTCACTGTATACGAAAAATGTTGTGTACAAGGAAGAGTTGACGAAATAGGGACGAAAGGTTTTACAAAACACATAACAAATAGACAGCCTGTCGTATCAAATTCCATAACCGACAGCTCGGTAAATTTTCAGAAAGCTGTGAACCAACATCGCCATCTATTGAAGTGGAACTCGAAAACTCAATATCATAAATTTTAACTCAAAAACTTCTGTATGATAAGTTTTATTTTCCCCAGTCATTATTGACGGGCTTTCATCTAGTAACATATATTGCAATAATTTCTCAATATCTAAAAATCCGTAAATATTAATCCGTACCCCCATATTCAGATTAATTCCCCTAAGATTATTTAAAATTTTGACCATCCTGTATTGTAATGATTGTAATTCATATAAATTAGTCTTAGTAGTTGACCCCATACTAATAAAAAATAAGTCAAACATGGATAAATCAGACTGTAATACATAATCTTTTATGTTTTAATTGTTAAATTATTTGAATATTCTTAATTAAACCCAGTACCACTGAAATTTTATTTAAAATACTTGAATACTAATATTCCATTTTAAATTATTCTCAATTATTATTTCCAAATATTTAATATTATTGACAATTTCGAAGGTACAATTTTCCACAAAAATAGATGACGGCTCAACAATCTATCTCCCTTTTTAAAAATCATAATTTTAGTTTTTTTTCAATATTTAAACACAGAACATTTATTATCTAGCCATTCCATCAATTTTTCAATAAATTTATTACATTTTATTTTTGCCTCATTTATATCTGCACCCGTAATCATCACTGTGGCATCATCCGCAAATAAAATTAAATCTTCATTAGGTTCAATGATAAAAAGTGTGTTGCCACTGACGATGATCACTTTGATTAATAAAATTTACTTTGCGCCGCATTTTGGGTGTTTGAAATTTACATCAATAAATTCCAATATTTCATCTGCAAGGAACTATATACAGATTCAGAACTCAAGACAGATAACGCCGCTGTGTGAATGTGTGTAAAGAGTTTGGAATTTTTTGTTTGGGGTCTAACGACCATCGTGAGCAACTCGATGGGCTATAAAGCAGCCGCCCGTCCCTAATTTAGGACCAGTGCTTCCAGGGAAGGGAGCCAGTGCCGTAAGACAAATACAACATCAGTACCTCACCAGGATTCAAACCCCGAACCCACTTATGTTCAGAAGGTTGCGCTTAGACCACTGAGCCACCACTAGGGAATTGTTACAGGCAGTTGAGAATTGCTCACGATGGTCGTTAGACCTTTCTGTTGCCTTGCATTGATAATGCGTTACCGGGAAGTGCACGAATCCTAGGCGCCGCAATTTTACGTAAGATCTTTTTTGGTTGTTTGTGTAACGTATACTCTTCAGTTTCCTTTTTAGTTTCTTTCTCTATGTAAATTTGAGTTCGTTCTCCTTACCAGTTTTCAAGCTTAACGTTACATCTTCTCTCTCGCAAGAGTATGGTTGGCAACACCTTGAGGTCAGAACGTATGACGTGTGTATGTGACCGATGAGAACTGAACGTTATATAATGTTTGAGCAGTAGCAGTGGGAGATGATGGTAGTATGATGGTATAATACAAAGTGTTCCACTCGCTAACGAACCCGGCATTTCTTTAATAATATTAACACCAATGAAGATATTGCAATAGAATTTGAAGTGGACTTACCTCATTTCATGCGAAATGTGATGGCATCATAACATGTGCTGGAAGTGGCCACCAGTTGCACCCAGACAGCATTGAACCCGGCGTTGTCTGCCAGCCAGCCGGAGTGCTGTATGTATATATACAAAGGATACGTAAATTCTCAAAATTCCCGTATTTAGGCCAGTGAAAACCCCAATGCAATACATGAAGAACCCCTTCATTCACAGAAAATTGGTGTTTGGTGTGGGGAGACCCGGCGCCGCATAATTGGTCCCATCTTCTTCGATACAACCACAACAGCTTCATATATGGAAATCTTCAACACCTTTGTAAATCAATTGGACGACAGAGAACTCTCCATTGGATATTAATCGCATGCTGGAGAGACATCACACACCAGTATGGCCGAAATTCAGTCCTTTTTCGGCAACCGCGTCATTTTGAAGGGTCTATGGCCACCGCGCTCGCCCGATCTGACGCCTCCTGATAATTTTTATGGGGTTATCTAAAAGGGAGAGTTTACCAAAAGAAACCGCGAACCATAGATGCCTTGAAAGCAAACATCACCGAAAAAATTCAGGCAGTGACAGCAGACGTACTGGCAAGGACTTTCCACAATATGGTGCGTTGGGTTCAATGCTATCTGGGCCGCCCCGGTGGCGCAGTGGTCTAAGCGATGGCCTCTGATCATTCGTCCGAACGGGGTCCGGGTTCGAATCCCGGTGAGGTTTGGATGTTGTGTTTGTGTTACGGCACTGGCTCTCTTCCTTCCCTGGAACCAGTGACCCGAAATTAGGGATGGGTGACTGCTTACAGCCCATTGAGTTGCTCACGGTGGTCGTTAAACCTCCAATTAAAAAAAATGCTATCTGGACGCAAATGGTAGCCACTTTTAGCACATGTAGTGATGTCATTACATTTCGCACGAAATGAGATAAATACACTCTAAATTTCGTTGCAATATCTTCATTGGTGTTAATATTATTAAAGAATTGCCGGGTTCGATACCGAGTGGGACAGAAGTTGAAGTACTTGAAGCTGCGATTTCTTGACGTCTGCGTATTTAATATTTAGAGTTGGTGTTTTTGTTTCTCGTTAAACGTTCCCTAACAAGTAACTGAATTTTGTTCACTAATGTTGTTGAAGACTGAGTCGTGCTACAAAAGTTTTTGCTGAATAAAGACTAATAGTAAGTGACCTTTTCTGAAGTTATTTGAGTGATTTCTGACTCGCTTAAAAGTGAAGTTATAAAGAACTGATTAGTGCAGTGTTCAGATAGCTATACTTAAACGAACATTACATTTGGAGGTTTAAGAACCTATGAAAACGCAAGTTTGTCCCCTCACTCCGAAGTAAGTCGCTCTCCCAACTGAGCTACGCGGACAGAATGTATCGCTGCAGATTTGTCGTCTTGACACATGTCTTCACCTCTGTAGTACGTCACATCATCTCCTTCTTAATTTTTTTTGTCTTTAAAGTGAAGTAGGAATTTTTCATTAATTCCAAACAATGTGTGGAACAAACATCATACATTTTTCGAAGAACCCAACGCCAGTGGAACCATTTTCCACAATCGGGCGCGAATGTGAAAACACAAGTTTGTCCGCAACGCCATCGATTCCGTGTCCCCTCACTCTGGAGTAAGTCGCTCTCCCAACTGAGCTACGCCGACAGACTGTCTCGCTGCAGATTTATCGTCATGTTTTCACCACTGTAGTACGTCACAAACCACCGTAACTCCAGGGTAGTCCCTCGCTCCTGAATTAGGGCCACTGGTTCCAGAGAAGGAAGACAGCCAGTTCCGTAAGACAAACACAATGTTACAGGGCTTTGTGCTGAGTTCTATTACAACGCCCTGTGTGGAGGGTTCGTTTGATGCTTCCTTTGCAGTAAGTTCGGTATCGGTGGTATGATCCGTAATTCCCCCAACTGGAGCAGATAAATACAGTACAAAGTATAGAAGGGTGGATCGACTGAGGCTAAATTTTGCAGTGAGGAAGACTTTTATTCAGATATTAAAGGGGAATGTCTTTAAGCCTTATCCTGATCTCCGTTCTTTCTACATCTTAACCCCTCATGATCTCTTTCCGTCTCCCTTATCATCGGTCTCATTCCTTCCTACCTTCCTTCATCCCGAAGATACTGCACCCCCGCTAAAGCTCTCCTGCCTCGTCGACCTTCTGCCACCCTGTTTTCTCTGCTCTTTCTTTCCCCGATAGCCGACCCCCGAACGAATCCTCCGAAGCAAAGCCACACCCTAAGATGCCTCCTCTCCGAAAAATACAAGATTCATTAATTGGCTCGCCGGCCCCCTCTACTCGCTTTACTTGGAACAGCTGAAAAGCAATAATGTCCAGTTTCATTCTTCTCACATCGACGAAACTATAAATCTAACACCCCCTCTGCTGCGACGCGTGGGAAAAAGGTACTTTGCCTGTCGCTGCCCTTCCCATCCAAATGGCGGAAATTGAAAGAAAATGACTAAAATTCACTATCTGTGAAAATGGCTACAGAATTTCGCTTCTGATAAATATGGAAGCCCCGGTTAGAACAAACATCCATGCCTCGCCTGCCCGGTGGCGCAGTGGTCTAAGCGCTGGCTTCTGACCATTCGTCCCAGATGGGTCTGGGTTCGAGCCTCAGTGAGGCATGGATGTTGTGTTTGTCTTAAGCCGTCCCTGGAACCAGTGACATTAAATTAGGGAGGGACGACTGCTTATAGCTCATCGAGATGCTCACGGTGGTTGTTAAATCTTTAACCAATAATAATAGCATTCGTGCCTCGCCGGGGTTCGAACCCTGACCCACCTCGGATGATTTCCCCGAAGCCAGCACTGCGCCTGCTTAGTTAAGATCAATTTGAATTATTCAGCAAGGTGCTAACTGGGTTTTACAGCTCTTTGGTGGTTTCAATTCCCCAAAGATTTATGTAAGAATGCTCTATTGCTCCAGTGTGGCTGATACTTGAAAGACTCGGTTCAAATCACTTTCAGAATAAAAATTATAATAATGTCTTTTGGGCATTTTTCAAAGAGCTGCATGAATTAAAGAAGAACACTACAAACCCAGCGATTAGAAAAAAAAAAATGAAGAAGGGAGATAACTGGAGATTCTTGGCTTTCGAAAATGACTGCGTTCCGTGACTCTTTTAATTACGAGAAAACTCCGAGATTGCCCAAGAAATGAAATATGTATGAGGCCCGTAGCGCAGCTTATCTCGGCACGCGTTTCGTGTCTGCCATCGCAGATGTCCAACCTATCTTTTGGGTTTACCTTCAGTCATCATTCACGGGCCGTTAAGGGAGTTGTGCGTCAATTACGGATCCAACGAAACTACTCTCAAGGACAAACTGCTGTTATGTCTGAAGAAGAATTTAATGATAACCGCAGCGAAAATGTTTCACTCTTTAATCATGAATGGTAAATGTAATATCCCACAGGGAATCCCTACACGTGATCGAACAAATGAATAAAATTCAGCAGAAACAATCAATTAATTATTCACACACACACTTCCTGTGAATGCCTTAACAAATCTAATATATTAATGTCATTCGCATATTTTTCTAACTAAGAAATAAATGGACAGCCGGCCATTTCCATTAATAATTTACTCTGAAAATTTTTAACAAGGGTGCTCAGCGAGATGGTGTGCTGTATTTTATTTTTGTACATCGGACGCACGCATTTCATTTGTACGCTATGCTCAGTTTTCAAGTCTCACCATTATTTCTAATAAACGGCGAAGAATCACTTTGTCCGCTGTTCGTTTAGTCTACTGTTCACTTTTCCCCCTTTCACTTTGCCAGCTGTTCATTTAGTCCACTGTTAATTTGGTCCACGTTCACTTGGTACAGTTCATTTCGTCCATGGTTCACTTTGTCCGCTGTTCATTAAGTCAAGAGTTGAAAACGGGTCAAAAATTTGGACCCAGACCCGACCCGGACGTCACGTACTTGGACCCGACCCGGACGTCACATAATTGAACCTGACCCGGACGTCACATAATTGGACCCGACCCGGACGTCACATAATTGAACCCGACCCGGACAAAACTGCTTTGAACTATAAATTCAAAACTCAATTTGGCTATAATTATATACAATTATATACACGGTCCAGTCACATTATTGTCACCACCAGCTAATATCCAGAGCAACCGCCGTGTGCAGCGCGGACAGCAGTTAGACGAGCTGGGAGGGACTTAATAAGGTGCTGGAAGGTGTTCACAGGTATGTGGAGCCATGCTGACTGCAGTGCTTCTAACAGATGCTGGAGGGTGCATGGTGGAGGATCCATAGAGCGAACAACACAATCGAAGTGGTCCCACAGATGCTCAATTGGGTTTAGTTCTGGGGAATTAGGGGGCCAGGGAAGTACCTTGAAGTCTTCATCGTGCTCTTCCAACCACTCTCGGACACTTCTAGCTATGTGACACGTCGCATTGTCGTGCTGGAAGATCCCACCATCCGCCACAGGGAAGACAATCAGCAGCTGTGGGTGTACGTTGTCTGCAAGGATGGATTCATAACGAATTCGGTCCGTAGTGCCTTCCACAGGTATGAGTGGACCCAGAGAATACCACGAAAACATTCCCCAGATCATAACACTACCCCCACCAGCTTGTTTTCAGCCAGCAATGGTTGAAGAGTGTTTGTTCTCCGATGTTTCTCGCCTTATACGCCAACGTCCACCCGTTCGATGACGCAGAAAACGTGACTCATCGGAGAAGGCAATCCTTTGCCAGTCAGCGGAGGCCCAATTCTGATACTGCCGTGCAAATGTAAGCCTTTTTTGCCGATGCACTTTCGTTAGCATAGGTGCAGTGACCATCCGTCTGCATCGGAGTCACATACGTAGCAGGGTTCGCTGAACTGTCGTTTTGGACACACTTCCGGTAGCCCCCTCGTTCATTCGGCCAGTGAGTTGCTCCACTGTAGCGTGCCGATCGGCTCTCACGCACCTTCGAAGCCGACGTGCACCTCTCACATCAATGGTACGTGGTGCTCCGCGGTTTCCACATTGCTTATTCGCAATGGTGTAATTTCTCCAATCACGATACACTTTAACCACAGTAGCACTCGAACAGTTCACAAACTGCGCTGTTTCAGAAATACTGTTACCCTTGGCCCGAAAATCTATAATCATCCCTTTTTGCAAATCTGATAAATCGCTTCTTTTATCCATGACAGCAACGAGAGAAATGTTTTCAGAATGCCTACAGTGCAACTTATGTACCCCCCAAGCCAGCTCACGACACGTGTCTTCTTTCATTGGC
The DNA here is from genome assembly GCA_039090855.1 of Macrothele yani. Lineage (NCBI taxonomy): Eukaryota > Metazoa > Arthropoda > Arachnida > Araneae > Macrothelidae > Macrothele > Macrothele yani. The sequence goes on from CM076992.1 coordinate 11,810,671, forward strand.
CTCGCGCTGTTGACGTCAAAAGTAGGAAGTGGTCACTGTAATGTGACTCCACTGAATATATGATACAGCGGATGATACAGGGCGTTCAAAAAGTCTCTCCGCAGTGGGTATTGTAAGCTATATAGAAATAAAACAAATGTACTATAGGAACGTATAATTTATTCACTTACAGGAAGTGGTGAAACTGTCTACCTTCATTTGCAAGACCTAACCTAACTGTTTTACAGATGTTTTGAAACACATCTACGGGAGTCAAAATGTCCCTCCGTAGTTATTTTAACGCTGTTCCACTTAATTCTGTGGTGGCGCTACAGTCAAAATTTTTGAATTAAGTAACTTGTAACTTTAATTTCAGTTTTTGCTGTTTTTTTGATAAAACAAACTTTAGAATATGTTTCCCAGCAACATCAATTTTTACAAGCTTCTGATGAGTTGAAAGTTTCCAAAATGTGGATGTTGATTTCGTCATTGCCCTCTCAGAAGGAAGGGACACTCATGAAACCAGCATTCACATTTTGGAAGCTTTCGACTCATCACAAACTTGTGAAAATTGGTGTTGCTGTGAAACATATTCCGGTTCCTTAATTAGACGAAACAACTTTCAACATTCACTCTTCCCCTTTTCGTTTTCAGCAAGCACGTACTTGTTCGCCTCGACGCCTTTTTCAATTTCCTTAATATTAAATGCCTTCGTATTAACCAATAAGGTATTGATTCCAACACGACATGCAATGCGGACGGGATGTTAGCACGTTAAACGAAAACCTCTGCCTGCTCAGTGCAAAAGATGCGATATGAAAAGTAACTCTCAGTCGTTCAATGAGACACGCGGAGTGTGAGAGAGTGAATCACCAGAGAAGCAGACGCCTGTACCTTGTTCCGGACAATCGCACTGAAAACAAACGCAAAGGAAGTATCGTTTTACTATATGGTGTCTGTGTGTCTAGCGTCGGTCGGTGTGAATCTTTCTGTATGCGACTACAATATTTTTGCGTGATCATTTTTCACTCCGCTGGCCCCAGTATCGAGCACAGAATTTCAGAGTACGCATTTTTCTTGGAAATATTTTCTTTTCGAAAATAAATGGAAATAAAACCGGGTAGAAATCGGGTCAGGAACACATTGACACGACCCGTTTGACCCGCAAGAAATTGTCGACCCGCTGACCAGTTGACCCGTGAGCCATTTCCGTCTCTGATGAAGTCCACTGTTCGCTTTGTCCACCATTCACTTTGTCCATATTCATTTTGTCCTCAGAATGGATGGAATAGCGTGGACATTTTCTAAGCGATGGCTTCTGATCATTCGTCCGAAAGGGTTCCGGGTTCAAATCCCGGTCGGGCATGGATGTTGTGTTTGTCTTATGGCACTGGCTCTCTCCCTTTCCTGGAGCCAGTGGCCCTAAATTAGGGACGGGCGACTGCTTATGGCCCATTGAGTTGCTCACGGCGGTCGTTAAACCTCCAATCAAGACAAAAAATTATGTTTTCGTGGAAGTTTTGTTACTAGACAGAAAAAAAAAGTGTCAGCGGACCGTGCTTACATGCGACCTTTTTTCCTGTTTAAAGTTTTTCGATCAAAATATAACGATTTTAAATGTTATTTAGAGTAAAACGAGAAACTAAACTTTGAAGAGCTTTTTAACTCTTTCGTGTGGTACAATGTCAATCATTATGACATAAATCAAAGTTTTACAAAAATCTTTTGATGTTTTGAAATACGTCTTGTATATTGTTTTCATATGGTTCTTATCTTTTCAGTATATATATATTTTTATCCTGATTATTAATCTATATATTTAAAACACAAGGTCGTTTCTTTATACAATCCGCAAGCGCCACCCACTGGAGCGATTTTCATGATTTTTTTAAAATGAAAGCTACTGACCCACAGATTTGTCATCGCTATTTTTTATTGTCATAAGTAATTTCTTTTTACGTTACCATGGCATTTTCTTTGTACAATCCGCCTTTATTATTCTGGCGTTTGCTCTCGCTTCAGTACTTGCAGCGCCATCTGCCTTTCTGCGGTGGTCGAACTTAGAACTAAGCCCTCCACTATCAACTACGTACACTGGCGTGCAAAAATTAAGGACGAGACGGTTTTTCGAATGTAACATCGTGCAGAAGTGCTCCACATCGACTCAAATCATAGCATAAGATCCCCAAGATAAAAGAATATGGGACAAGTGAGCAAAACCGTCCAAACAAGGAATCCAAAGGATACAAAGGCACTTTATTGAAAATGTAGCTTCGAGCACAACTGGAGAAAAGACAGAAACGTCCATGTGACAGGCGGCTGCCAAGAAATATCCAGTCTTTAGTAGGGGATAAGATCACCCCTGACTGTGTTGCAGGATTTACAACGTGTGTCCATGCTGAGGACGAGGTTGTCAAGGAGCTGTTGAGGCATCACGGCTCATTCCTCTTGTAGCGCCAATCGCAGCTGCGGAATCGTTGCTGGCGGCTGGTGACGTGCTGCCAAGCGTCTCCCGAGAAGGTCCCACAAGTGTTCGATTGGATTTAGGTCCGGGGACCTTGCGGGCCAATCCATGCGTTGAATATCTTCACTCTCCAACAGCTCTGCTACAGCCACTGTACGATGAGGTGTAGCGCTGTCGTCCATGAAGAGGAACTTAGTACCCAAAACACCTCTAAACAGACACACGTGAGGCAGGAGAACCTCGGTACAATAGCGGACACCAGTGACTGAAACTCCTTGGAAGATGTGGAGGTCAGTACGGCTACCAAGCATGATACCGCCCCAAACGAGAACTCCGCCACCTCCAAACCGGTTCCTTTCGATGATGTTGGACGTGTGATTGCGTGTTCCCTGTTCTCTCCAGATGTGCATACGTCCAGAATTGCTCGTCAGACTAAATCGGCTCTCATCGGTAAAGAGAACTCGACCCCATTGCTGATATGTCCAGTTCTTGTGTTCCTGGCACCACAGAAACCGCAGTCTCCGATGAGCAGGCATTAATGGTACACACCGTACTGGTCGTCGTGCAAATAGACCACCTTTGTGCAGCCTCCTGGCCACGGTAAAACGCGATAACGGACGTTCAGTTGTCTGTTGCATGTGCCTTGCGATTTCTGTCCGTCTGTCTCTTCTCGCCTGTAGGACAATATACCGGTCGTCCGCCGCAGTGGTTGCTCGTGGACGACCACTGCTAAACTCTCGGACAGCTGTTCCTGTCGTTTGAAATACTCTCCAAGCTCGCGAAACGATGCTGTGAGCGATCCCGAACTCCTCGGCTACACTAATCACACTTCGCCTTTCTTCCAACTTCCCAATGACGCGACCTCGGGTAAAGTCCTCCAGATGTCGCCTACTAAACTGCCTGTTGGCCATATCACACGGTGGCAGCAACTCGGCGTCGTTCAAACCAATGTACACCGTGCAATGGCTTTCACCAAATTGCTGAGCGTACACCGCCCGTGTGCTTTATACCTTTCCGACACTCCTCCCCTTACGTCATGCTGCATATATGCGTATGCCCTACCGTACCGGACCCTAGTCTATCTGCTGAGTGGTCTTTCGGTCCGTTCTGCCTGCTCGTTTTGCTGTTATGCTAATTTCTCCTCTTCGTCCTTAATGTTTGCACACCAGTGTAGTTGTAATCGAAGTTCAAAGTCAGACGGAACAGCGGGTCCTTGGACTATGCTTTCTATGTGAATGCGTTTGAGCTTACTCTTGTAAAGAGTTGTTTTGGTTTGTCATGGAACGAAAGACCTGTTATCCCGATTCTCGGTAACGGCAACCGTTTATTTCGTGCTGTTTCGCAGTGTTTATATAATGATGAGGAACGACATCGTGAAATTCATTTACGAGTCTTTGAAAAAATTAAAAATGAATGGGAATATTACGAAAATGGGAATATTATCACACGAATGAACTGTAATACTTGCTATATGTGTCATAGCTATTTATTGAAAGTGAGAACAAAATCCATGAAAGTATAACGGCGAAAAAAAGTTTAGATTGATATTTCCTGTGAATTTGCGGTGTGAGAGAAGGAAAATAGAGACTTTTTACGTAAAAGAGAAAGGGGGTCTAAATATTTCCTCGTCAACTTAACACATTTATAGCCATTGGAATAAACTTTGATTAATCTCACAGTGAGTGACATCGTACTACACAAAATAATTAAACAGCTATTCAAAGTTCAGTTCTTCGTTTTACTTTAAATAACATTTGAAATCCTTATATTTTAATCGGAAAACTTAAACAGGAAAACATATCGCACGTCAGCAATGTCGGCTGACCTTTTTTTTTTGACGTAGACTACGTCTGACTCCGCGAATAGTATGGGGCGACTTACGTCCGACCGACTGTGACAAAAATAGGTCCCAATTGAAATCATTATAGCGTTAAAAATATACGTGCCGCACACTAAACGCGTTAGCATAGTCGTAAACAGCATGGAGTCCAATTCGCGTACTGCGCAATACATTGTGCGCGCGATGCTCCCTCTCGGTCCCTGTACGTGGGTGATATGATGTAATATTTCTGAGGGTGCCGCCGCGTTTGACTCAGTCTATCTCGGCAACCGTGAGCACAACACGACTGTACGTGGTATCGTTTTAAAGCTCTTGTCGAGATCTATTCAAATATATGATGAATATTTCGCAGTGGTTTGAACTGAACATTTTAAAAATTGCTTTCTCGTAAACAGTTGAACATTTTTGACAATATCGCTGTTTATCTGAACAATCATGAGTGCAAAACGACTGTGCGTGGTATCGTATTTAAAGCTCTCAACGAGATCTATTCAAATGTATAAAGAACATATAGCAGTGGTTTAAACTAAAATTAAAAAAAAATTGTTTTCGTGTGAACGGGTTAAGATTTTCGACAATGCCGCGGAATTCGCAGAATGAACGCAAGCAAAAGTGGAGAAAATCAAAACGAGAGGCAAGAGCAAGTGATGAGGAATGTAAGAACCCCAAGAAGACAGATCACCACGCTGGGTAATTCATGAATCGATCTGCTTTGTGTTCGCAATGTATCCAGCATTATTTGTAAAAATTATGTAAGCTACTTTTCATATCATAGACCTGTGTTGGCTATGACAAATTAAATAAACGCTTTGAAACCATACTCGACTAGCTCATTACAACTCCGATCTGCAAGTCGCAGTCCTACGTTCCAAACTGACGGCTCAATCAGAACTTTATTTGAGTATTTGTAGTGTGTATTTGAAAGGAATTGTGTCTTGTATTACACCTGATAATGAAACCATGTAAAGGCTTCGAAAGCGCTAGTTCGTCCGTATGGGGTCCGGGTTCGAATCCCGGTCAGGCATGGGTGTTGTGTTTGTCTTACGGCACTGGCTCTCTCCCTTCCCTGGAACCAGTGACCCTAAATTAGGGACGGGCGACTGCTTATAGCCCATTGAGTTGCTCACGGTGGTCGTTAAACCTCCAAACAAAAAAAAAAAAAAAAAAAAAAAAAAAAAGCGCTAGTATATTTTAGCAAAATTTTAAAATATTTAATGTGCCAAGGCGGTATAAATCTTTATTCTATTAGAACAAAGCCTACCTGTATTTTTTTTTTTTTTTTTTTTGTCTAGTAACAAAAATTCCATCAAACAGAAAATCTCCACGGTATTCCATCCATTCTGAGGACGAAATAAATGTGGATAAAGTGAACGGCGGGCTAAATGAACAGAGGACAAAGTGAACGGTGGACGAAATGAACTGGACCAAGTGAACGTGGACGAAGTAAACACGATCAAAGTGATAGGGAACTCTAATAAACACGTGCGTTTTCATTCTAAGTCTTCAATTTCCATAAGCGCACATATTGTCTTAAGACGCGATTATGTCTCACCTTGATTACGCAAATCATCGCGCAATGGGAAGTATAGAATGCAGAATATAAGGTTGTCTACTGTGAAACCCAAATTTGCAGATGGCGCGACTAGAACTCCCATCCTTCTGCTCCGGAGCAGAATGATCTCCCAATTAAATTACACCGACAAGTGCTTATCACTGCTATTTGCCATCTTGACGTGTGCATAACCTCTGTAGTACGTTACATATATCCCCCTCCTCTCGTTGGGAACGCGGGGGCACGAAATCGCAGGTTTCGGGTCCACCGCAAATCATACTTAAGTCTCTGTAGAAGGAATTCTCACTTATTCCAGACGATGTGTGGAAGAAGCATCACACATTTTTTGAGGTGTTGAAGAAATTCTCATTAATTCCAGACGATGTATGGAAAGAACATCACACATTTCTTGAAGAACCTAAAGGCAAGTACTTTTACGTTCGGGCGCCAATGCGGAACAAGCACATTTTGTGGGTGGTCGTTGTAACTTAGTTGAAGAACAACTGGCTCCGAAGCCAGTTGTTCCCCAACTAAGTTACAACGACGAAGCTTATCACTGCAACTTTGCCGTCTGGACATGTACACTGAAAATTTCCCCCTGAAATTCACGAGCCACTTTCCGTGATTTCTTTCGTGAATTAACGAAGCATATTTCTGATACAACTTTTTCCGTTAAATGATGGGAAAAACTCTGAATTTCACGGATTTTTCGTACGCCAGAAAAATTCTGAATTTTCAGAAACCTTTCCGGAATTCCTTTCTCACGTTGACGGAATATTACCGTTTTCAAGAGGTGCTAACGGAAAATTCTGAATTTTCAGAAACATTTCGGTACTTCCTTTCTTATATTGACGGGATTATCGTTTTCAAGAGGTGTTAACGGAAAATTCTGAATTTTTAGAAACATTTCCGCAATTCCTTTCTCATATTGACGGAATATTACCGTTTTTTTTTAAATTGGAGGTTTAACGACCACCGTGAGTAACTCAATGGGCTGTAAGCAGTCTCCCGTCCCTAATTTAGGGTCACTGGTTCCAGGGCAGGGAGAGAGCCGGTGCCGTAAGACAAACACAACATCCATGCTTCACGGGATTCGAACCCGTACCCCTTTCGGACGAATGATCAGAGGCTATCACTTAGACCACTGCGCCACCGGGGCGGCATATTACCGTTTTCAAGAAGTGTTAACGGAAAATTCTGAATTTTCAGAAACATTTCGGTACTTTCTTTCTTGATCACGGTGACGGACATCCTGTCACCGAGATAGATGAACAATATGTAGAACCCATATGGGGTCCTACAGCATGACTCTTGATGGGCATACCAGGAATTCAGTACCAAAGTTAACATTGCACCTTCGAGTGAGTAAGCCATTTTGCTGATGCATTAGCTGTGAAGAAATTGCTACCACTCCAGTGGCGCAGTGACCTGAACGCTGTTTTATGATCATACGTCCGAGATAGGTCAGAATACCGGCCGAGGCATAGGTGGTGCGTTAATCTTACGATATTGGCTTTCCCCTTCCCTGCAGCCAATGTCCACTGAGTTGCTCAGGGTAGTAGAGCTGGTCAGAGGGGTAACAGCATGAAAGAACGACAAAATCATCTTAATACACTGGTTTCCATAAATTAAGCAACAAACCGACAAATCGCGATAATTGGGCAAAATACACACTGACGGGAAAAAAAATTCCAACACCAAGAAGGGGTTGTGTTAAATAAACGACAGTTGGTAGGCGGTGAGAGTACATCTGTAAGATGACGTCTATGCAAATTTCGCGCTCGGCGCATACGTGTGGCGCTAGTAGCACCCCTCGGAACATGTAAAGCAGGTTTGCTGTAAATACGCGCTGTAACGTTCGTGAGCGTTAGTTATCGTTGAGATTCGACGTAGTGTGTTGATGTTAGTCAAGAATGCCTTTAAGAAGACGAAGAAGCCATTATCAACAGCTCACGGAGTTTGAAAGAGGTCGTGTAAAAGGGATACGAGAAGGTGGATTTTCTTTCCGCAATATTGCAGAACGACTTGGCAGGAATATAGCCACTGTGCATGATTGTCGGCAGCGGTGGTCAAGGGAAGGTATTGCCTCAAGAAGACCGGGTTCCGGCCGGCCACGTGGCACTACTGAGAGGGAAGACCGCCGTGTACGGCGTATGGCCGTGGCGCATCGTACCGCGTCTGCGGCAGCAATTCGAGCTGCAGTTGCCACCACAGTGACACAACAAACTGTTACAAATCAGTTACCTGAAGGACAGCTCCGAGCCAGACGCCCTGTAGCGTGCATTCCACTTACTCCAAACCACTGCCGTTTGCGACGTCAGTGGTGTCAAGCTAGAGCTCATTGGAGGACGGAGTGGAGATCTGTTGTGTTTTCTGATGAAAGCCGGTTCTGCTTGGGTGCCAGTGATGGCCGTGTGTTGGTTAGAAGGAGGCCAGGTGAGCGCCTGCAACCAACCTGTCTGCGGCCGAGACACACTGGACCTACACCTGGAGTTATGGTCTGGGGAGCAATTTCCTATGACAGCAGGAGCACTCTCGTGGTTATCCCACGCACCCTGACGGCACAGTTGTACGTAGGTCTGGTGATTCAACCTGTTGTGCTGCCATTCATGAACAGCATTCCAGGGGATGTTTTCCAACAGGATAACGTTCGCCCACATACCGCTGTTGTAACCTAACATGCTCTACAGAGTGTCGACATGTTGCCGTGGCCTGCTAGATCACCAGATCTTTTACCAATCGAGCACGTATGGGACATCATTGGACGACAACTCCAGCGTCACCTCCAACCAGCATTAACCATCCCTGTATTGACCGACCAAGTGCAACAGGCATGGAACTCCATCCCACAAACTGACATCCAGCACCTGTACGACACAATGCATGAACGTTTGCGTGCTTGCATTCAACATTCTGGCGGTTACACCGGTTATTAATGTACCAGCATTTTACATTTAAAATGGCTCTTCTCGCGCTTACAATAAGCTGTGATCTTGAAACCTTAATCGATTAAATATGTTACCTATACAAATGTATTGCCGCCATTTCATTCCTCTACAACTATTTTTTCGTGGTGTTGGTTTTTTTTCCCGTCAGTGTAGTTCAAATTGCACGAAACCTGCATATGTTACGGGCGAAGGCATACAGCATCGATGTACGGAAGGCAAATGAGTGGCGCTGGCAGCTCTTTATGCAAATGCGCAAGAGCTTAAAACCAGCTGTTTCGGAAGGAGTCGCCAATTCATGTTCGTCGGTGAATGACAAGATTTCGAGATAGCGCTTTTGTGAACATGGCTTCGAGACGTCATTTACCAGCGGAGTTACGCTACAGAGCGATAGGCCGACTCGAAGAAGGGCAACGGCAGACGGATGTCACAAGACGGCTTAATGTGTACCGTTCTGTGGTCAGCAGGATGTGGCAGCAGTTCCAAGCCACGGGTGCAGTTTCTCGAAGGTACAGCGAAGGTAGGCCAAGGGCGACGACCTCGGCGGATGACCAGTATTTTCTGCTTTCGACACGGCTGAACAGGATGGCTACACCGACTCATCTCAGATCTGTGCATGCGGAAGCCACCGGACGGACGGTATCAGCTTCGATGGTACGTAGAAGGTTACATGCAGGAGGACTGTATGCTCGGCGACCGGTATTATGCGTGTCCCTCACCTCCTGCCACCGGAGAGAACGTTTCAATTGGGTACGAATGCATGTGAACTGGACTGAAAATAAGTGGAGGTCCGTTTTGTTCAGTGATGAATCGTGATACTATTTACAGAATGATTCTCGCCGAGTTTACATCTGGAGAGAGGCCGGTGCTCGCTATCTTCCCTCTAATATCCAGGAAAGGGACACCTACGGTGGTGGTAGTGTTCTGGTGTGGGCAGACATATCGTTGGACGACCGCACCGACCTCTGTATGTTGCCACATGGAAACCTCAATGCTCAGCGGTATAGAGACGACATTCTGGACCCTATTGTTCGTCCGTATGCGGCCGCAATTGACGATACATTTGTACTGCAGGCGGACAACGCGCGCCCTCACGCAGCTCGCCTCATGCACCAGAACCTGGAACAGGAGACTATGGTCCGTATGGAGTGGCCAGCACGCTCTCCCGATCTGAATCCCATTGAGTATGTCTGGGATGCTCTTGGGAGACGTGTGGCTGGCTTCCAGCCTCCTCCCCGTACCCTGCAGAAGCTCTGCAGTTCTTTGTTCTAGCAATGGCCGTAGCTACCCACGGAACTGCTCGACACCATAATTAACAGCATGGAACATCGCTGTCGGGCCTGTATTGCTGTTCGGGGTAACCACACTCAGTATTGAAGTGCTTTTCCTATTTCATCTTGATACCTATATTTCTGTATTTTCATATTTGCATCACTCATACAAAATGTAAATGCTTTATATCACATGTTCTTACGTTTTTAGCACGTCTTTTGTAAAAAAAAGATCGTGCTTCTGTTATCGGTTTGTCCGTCTGTACCCACGATATCTCTGCAACTATTAGTCCGATTTCAAAAACTCTTTTTGCATTGGGAATCTTGAAATATGCAAATGATGATCCTTCATTTCGTTTTTTTACGATGTACAATTTCGCCGGTAGAGGGCGTAAATGCAGATAATGTCGAATTCAAAAATACGTTTTATTCCACATATTTGCTTCTAAACGTCCGATTGAAAATTCTTTTTTATCTTTCGACTCCATTTATATCGAAGAGTATTTTAGATATAGTTACTTTTTCAAATTACGCATAGATTTTCCGCTAGGGGTCGTAAAAGTAAATTACCTTTTCCTCGATAACTCTTCTTCTAAAACTCCGATTTGAACATTTTTTTCTTCAGCGGATACATCTCCTGATGGAAAATCTTTTGCATATAGTTTCAAATTTTTGGTAAAGAATACTTTGGCCACCAGGGAGCGTAAGTGTTAATTTTTGCTTCTGATGTATTTGCCATAAAATCGGAGCTTCTAAAATATCGATTGAAAAAATTCTTTCGTGGAATGATGCCACTCCCATCGATAAACCTTTTCGGAATATTTTCTTCTTAAAATATTACACAGTTTCTCCGCCAGGGGCGTAGATGTACATCTTATTTTTGTCAATATCTCTACTTCTAGGAGTCCGATTTGAAAAATTCCTTCTTTGCTGGATAGTGTTATCCGTGTGACATGTTTTTCATGTAATTTCAAAATTCTTTCTGCACCGGATACAGCTCCTAATGGGAAATCGTTTGCACATAATTTCTAAGTTTTGTAAAAAATAGTTTGGCCACCAGGGGGCGTAAATCGTAATTTCTGCTTCTGTTGTATTTGCAGCAAAATATGATGTTCTAAATTCTCGATTAAAAAAAACGTCGTTTGTTGACCGATACTACTCATGTCGACAAACCTTTTAGAAACATTTTCTTCTTAAAATAGCGTATGGTTTCTACGCCAGGGGGCGTAGATGTATATCTTATTTTTGTCAATATCGCTACTACTAGGAGTCCGATTTGAAAAATCCCTTCTTTGTTGGATAGTGTTTCTAGTGGGACATGTGGTTCATATAATTTCAAAATTTTCAAGTAATTCATAGACTTTCCGCTAGGGGGCGTAAATGTATATTGCGTTTCCCCCTATATCTCTGCTTCTAAACCTCCGATTTGAAAAATTCTTTCTGCAACGCATTCAGCTCCTGATGGGAAATCGTTTGCACATGTTTTCTAATTTTTGTAAGAAATGGTTTGGCCACCAGGTAGCGTAAGTCTTAATTTCCGCTTCTGTTGTATTTGAAGCAAAATATGAGCTTCTAGCTTCTAAAATCTCGATTGAAAAAAAAGTCGTTTGTTGACCGATACTACTCCTCATGTCGACAAACCTCTTAGGAAAATTTTCTTCTTGAAAAAATGCATGGTTTCTACGCCAGGGGGCGTAGATGTATATCTTATTTTGTCAATATCTCTACTTCTAAGAGTACGATTTGAAAAATTCCTTCTTTGTTGGATAGTGTTTCCGATGCGAAATATTTTTCCTATAAATTCAAAATTTTCAAGTAAATCATAAACTTTCCACTAGGGGGCAGAAATGTGAATTGCGTTTTCTGCGTTATTTCTGCGTTATTTCTGCTCCTAAAGATCTGATTTGAAAAAATATTCCTGTATCGCATACAAAACCTGATCGAAAATATTTTTCACATAATTTCTAATGTTTTGTAAAGAATGGTTTAGCCATCAGGGATCATAAGTGTTCATTTCTGTTTCTGAAGTATTTGTTGCAAAATCTGGGCTCCTGAAAACTCGACTAATTTTTTTCTTCGACCGATACCGCTTATACGGATAAACCTTTTGAGAATACTTTCTTCCTAAAATAATGCATGGTTTTCCCAGCAGGGGACGTAAAGTCACATCATATTTTTGTCGATATCTCTGTTTCTCAGAGTTCGTAAGCTCACGATTCCGTTTACAGCATATCTGAGGGATTAAAAACCCGATTGAAAATCTTTTTTCTTTCGTCAGATCTATTGTTTTCCATACCGGTTCCATTGACTTTGAATAGCTTAGATAAATTTAATTTGCGTCAGAACGGATTCAAAAGACGTGCTTATTACACCCGAAAATTCGGTGTCATCTTCCTTGTTGTTGTTGCATTTGGTCTGATAAAGCTTACCACTAAATTTCATCCGAGTAGGTTGCATACCTTTTGAGTTATCACGATTTTTCCATTTGTTGCCTAATTTATGGAAACCAGTGCAACTGCGCACAGGAACGAGTGAAAACTCTTTCAGGGCAGGTACATTTTTACCCAGTTTCTCTTTCAGGGCAGGTACATTTTTACCCATTTTCTCTTTCAGGGCAGGTACATTTTTACCCATTTTCTCTTTCAGGGCAGGTACATTTTTACCCATTTTCTCTTTCAGGGCAGGTACATTTTTACCCCTTTTATGGCCTCAGTATCAGGCAATATGAGATTAGGGAAAATGGAAATTGCAATGCCGACTGAAGTTTCGTTCCCCCATTTCACAGCAATTAATGATCCCCAGTATTAAGAAGTATGGCATTGGGCAAAATGGGAGTGAAATTTCATATGAAATTTTGTATCCCCGTTTTACAGCCACTAATGACCCTCAATACTAGGCCATACGAGATTAGGCAGAATGGGATTTGCTAAAATGGGAATTGGAAATCCGACTGATATTTCGTACCCGTTGTACAGGCCCTAATGACCCCCAATATTAGGCAATATGGGATTGGGGAAAATGTGAAGTGGAACTTTGACTGAAATTTCGTACCCCAGTTTTACAGCCATTAATGACCACCAATATTAATTAGGTAGTATGGAATTAGCCAAAATAGGAAATGAAATTCCGACTGATTTTTCGTACCCCTGTTTTAGAGGTCCTGACGACTCCCAGTATTAGGAAATGTGGGATTAGGTAAAATGGAAAGTAAATTCCGAATAAAATTTCGTACCCCGCTCTGCAGCCGCTAATGGCTCCCACTATTAGGCATTTTGGGATGAGGCTAAATGCGTAGCCGATTTTCGACTAAAATTTCGTATCGCCGTTTCACAGATACTAATGACACCCAATATTAGGCAAAATAGTAGCACACCATTCCTGACTCAGAATTATAGGTCAGTTTGGCTGCAACGGATCTTGACAACCTGTATATTCCATATGAAGAAAATAATTACAATTATCAGGAAGTCAGAGACACTGACTTCCGGATAATTGTACAAACTGGGTCTGAGAGAAGCACGGGTGCTGTGTTTGTCGTGTGATATTGGCGGGGTCCTTTTCCTGGGATTCAAACACCCTAAATTATGGACAGACGAGTCCTTGAAGTTTCGAAGCACTGACTTCCGGATAATTGTACGAATTGGGTCTGAGAGAAGCACGGGTGGTGCGTTCGTGCTGTGATATTGGCTGGGTTTTTTTCCTGGGAACCAAACACCCTAAATTATGGGCGGAGGAGTCCTTGAAGCCTCGAAGCACTGACTTCCGGATAACTGTACGAATTGGGTCTCAGATAAGCACGGGTGTTGCGTTTGACATGTGATATTAGCTGGGTTCTTTTCCTGGGAACCAAACTCCCTAAATTATGGACGGACGATTCCTTGAAGCCTCTCTGAGATAAGCACGGGTGTTGCGTTTGACATGTGATATTGGCTGGGTCCTTTTCCTGGGAACCGAACTCCCTAAATTATGGACGGACGAGTCCTTGAAGCCTCGAAGCACTGACTTCCGGATAATTGTACGAATTGGGTCTGAGATAAGCACGGGTGTTGCGTTTGACATGTGATATTAGCTGGGTCCTTTTCCTGGGAACCAAACTCCCTAAATTATGGACGGACGAGTCCTTGAAGCCTTGAAGTACTGACTTCCGGATAATTGTACGAATTGGGTCTGAGATAAGCACGGATGTTGCGTTTGACATGTGATATTAGCTGGGTCCTTTTCCTGGGAACCAAACTCCCTAAATTATGGACTGGACGAGTCCTTGCAGCCTCGAGGCACTGACTTCCGAATAATTGTACGAATTTGATCTGAGAGAGGCACGGTGGTGCGTTTGCCATGTTATATTGGCTGGGTCCTTTTCCTGGGCACCAAACACCCTGACTTATGGATGGTCGAGTTCTTGAAGCCTCGAGGCTTAAGGAGGTCGTTAAACCCCCATTAAGAATTAAAAAAAGGAAATTCGTGCAAAAAATTTCCCAGCTTGTCCCAGCAGGCTGTACGAAATTCAATGTTTTTGATAGAGCACGGCTGTTTGAAAATAACAGTTTAAGATTTAAAAAAAAATGCCCAGAAGTAAGTTTAGCATAGTATTATAACGAAGTAAATTTCTCCGTCATTTTTATCCGCGCCAGGATTCGAACCCGGATCCCCGCATTCCGGAATAAGTTGCTCTAACAATTGAGCTACGCGGACGTTTTTATTTTGATTCCTATCTGCCTTTATGTCGTGTGCGTCCTTCTGGCAGGTACGTCACATCTCCTGGTACGTTACATCATCTCCCCCGTATTTTTTTTTTTTTTTCGAAGTGCTGGAGAAGGGATTCTCTTATTTTTCCTATCTCGCGGTGTGGAAATAACATCACACCAATGCGAGATTTTGAACGGTCGGGTCATCCGGATAGTTCGGGCGCCATTATAACGAAGTAAATTTCTCCGTCATTTTTATCCGCGCCAGGATTCGAACCCGGGTCCCATCATTCCGGAATAAGTTGCTCTACCAATTGAGCTACGCGGACGTTTTTATTTTGATTCCTATCTGCCTTTATGTCGTGTGCGTCCTTCTGGCAGGTACGTCACATCTCCTGGTACGTTACAGTATGTTTGAGACTTCTGCAAAGAGACGTAATCGCTACATTCGAAATTTTGTGGCATCTACTCCAGACCAAAGAGATGAAGTTCTTAAACCGTGAGACAAGTGACTTCAATCTTAGTCAGGCAATCAGGAAAGGTAAAAATAGACATCATTCTCTGCTGTTTTTTGATCAGACAGAAGTTGTTGACCACTAAAGTCTTCGTCTCGTGTTCTGCCATAACCTATTACCAATATTTTACGTCTAAATAAGTCGTTAGTCTCGGGGGGTAAGTCACTCATTACGTTCAAATGTATTAAGTACACAACACATAAATTTCGTGACAACACTTTGTGAATGCCGCTTGGTTATTTCTTTGGCACTCGGGAAACTCCTTCGTCCACAGCTTAATGAGGTTGTCAAGCACACCTTTTCCAACGAATTTTATTACCTGTGGCAGCAGCACTGCCAGAGCGCTCAAAAAGAAAGCTCAAATAATTGCCCAAGAAAACGGGGACATAATGAACTGTACTTCACGTGATTGCTTCTAATTGAAGTATACGTTTTCTTTTTTAGGCTTGTTCCGTTCAGTCCGTCCGTAAGATAATGCTTCGGTTTTAATTGAAGTCATTAATTAAGGCGCAGTAGAGCTGACCTGAACGAGTATAAATGCCTTCAAGCACGCCATGCGAGACAGAACATTTTAATGCACCTAGGTAAAGCACGTTCTAATTGACCATAAAGAATAATGGACAGTACGTCTTGGATTGCGTATATGGATGTTTGCGAGATATCTTTCAGGAATCTTTTCTTTCATTATTCCTGCATCACATTTTCTATTCTGATATCGAATGAACGAAAAGCAACAAGGTCAGAGAACAATTATCGGTCTGGGGCGTGTAGAAAGCGTTCTACCCCGGATGCTGACATATTTACTAAAATTTCTACTCTTAATTTGCCAATACATAAACTGTTTTCTTTTAAGTGATCTTGATTTATTTTTATATTATTTATTGGAGCGGTCATGATTTACAGAACTAGGTTGCTTCAGCCTGGAAATTTTCATTACATAATTTTCTATCTCGCATAAAATGATAATAATAACTTGTATTGATTTATTCATGGGGAGAGTAACATCATGGAAACATCCTATGTTCTAAAAGATTTTGAGAAAAACATGGTTATTTTTTTTTTTTTGGAGAATACATGTCATTGGCCTACATCTGTCTTGAACAACAGATATCAAGCGATTGTCATATCGAAGAAGAAATCAATGGGCGTTAAAAACTTGGCTGGAGAGCAGTTTGAAGAAACAATACAATTTTCAAGGGCAATTTACCACTGTCTTAAAAGAGAAGTGTTTAATCAGTGCATCCTTCCAGTCCTTACTCTTGAATCGAAGATATGGACCTTCACTGAAAACGATAAGACTGCAGGCAACTGAAAGGGCCATTGTGAGATTCATGCCTGTAGTAACCAAAAAATGTCGCCTCGGTGGCACTGTGGTTTAAGCGATGGATTCTGATCATTCGCCCAACGGAGGGGTCTGGGTTCGAATCCCGATAAGGCATGGTTGTCTGTGTTTGTTATTCGGGGGTTTATTCGCTGAGTTTCTCGTTCCCCTATGTACTGTACATTGCTGACGTTAAAACAAAAAATGTCTATACTGTGTACCCTATACCGGACACCCCTTCAAAAGCAAACGAACGGATCCGCTGCGTTGTTAAGATGCGCGGTACAGCTGCAAACAGTATAAAAACAAGCCTGCGGCTGACCGCGATCATATCGCACTGTGAGGTATAACGAAGTAAATTTCTCCGTCATTTTTGGTCCACGCCGGGGATCGAACCCGAGTCCACTTATTCCGGAACAAGTCGCTCTACCAACTGAGCTACGCAGACTTTCGTTCTCGCTGTTATCTGCCTTTATGTCGTGTGCGTCCTGCGGGGCAGGCGCGTCACAGAGGTTGAGTGAAAATGTCGCGCCAGGAGAGAACTGACTTTGAGAAAGGACAAATTATTAGGTGTCATATCAGTGAGTTGTCCATAAAAGAAACCGAGAGGCGTTTAAACATACCCAAGTCAACTGTTTCGGATGTACTGAATAAGTGGAAGACACATGGCGTGCATAAAGGAGCAAAACGTACCGGCAGACCAAAGAAAATAAATCAGTGATAGAGGACGTTGAAGTTTCAGGAGAGTCGTTACAGCTAATCGATAGAGTACTGCACAAGACCTCAATGTACAGGTGAGTAAAAATGATTGAACCTCAGTATGCACTTTGGAGCTAGCAGTGTACTCGTGTGGGTGTGTTTTTCGTGGTATGGTCCCTGCCCATTGGTTATCGTGGACAAACCTGTTAACCAGCACGTCTACCACGATATTCTGGACGATTATGCCCTACCAACTCTGTGGCAATACTATGGAACCGAGCCTTGTTGGTACCAGCAGGATAATGCACCGAGCCATAAAGCAAGGACTGTTACGGCGTGGTTTGATGATAATTCCCTATCGTGCGTGGACTGGCCAGCACAGAGCCCTGATCTCAATCCCATAGAGTACCTATCGGATGAATTAGAGCGCTGCATAAGAAGTTTGGAACCAAGGCCTACCACTAAGCAACAGTTAACGTCAGCATTATGTACTAAATGTAAGGAAGCGCATATCTATCGCTGTGTTCCAAAACCTTGTTGAAAGCACGTCTCGAAGGGTCAGTGCATGCATTAAGGCCAAAGGTGGACTGACACCGTACTAATGTATGTCAATAAATGCTACGTTGTGTTTCTCTTCTAGGTGTCCAGGGACCTTTGTCAATATAGTGTACATCTGTCAACAAATTCCAACATATGTTCAATATATATGCCAATGTATCTGTCAAGCCAGTCCAACAAACCTCCAATCACAAAATAAAAAAAAACAAGAAATATTATAGCGAAATAAGAGTACCTTTTCGGATTCGAAACCACGTCTTCCAGCTCCGGAGTCGGTTATTATCCCGAGTGAACCGCACTGACCTTGTGTTGTCGCAGCAACTTGTCGTTTTGACTCTTGCGTCATCTCAGGGCTACGTCATATATATCCCCCTCCCTCCTTGAGAAAAGTTGGGCACCAAATCGCAGGTCTGGGTCTCCCGCACACCATGCTTGAAATAACTCTTTGTCAGAAAAGGAAATCTGATTAATTCCAGGCAACGTCTGTAAGAGGCACCACATTTCTCGATGCGTCGAAGTAAGAATTCTCATTAATTCCAGACGATGTGTGGAAGAAACATCACGCATTTTTTGAAGCATAGAGGTAGTGTCAATATGGGGATTCTGGCGCATTACCCCCACATTTACACTACTCATAGAAGAAGGAATTCTCATTAATTCCATACGATGTGTGGAAGGAGCATCACACATTCTTCGAAGAACCTAATGGCCGGAAGATTCATTTCCACGTTCAGGCGTCAATAAAGCTAAATACCTTTTGCCGGTGGTTGCATTTGAACTACCGTAACACACTCCGGAGCCGGTTATTCCCCAGACTGAATCACATCAAACTTGGCTTATCACTGCAACTTGCCGTTTTGACTCTCACGTCATGTCAGTAGTACGTCACAAGATACGAAACGAACTCATGAATTAGGAAAAAAACGAATGTAAAACATCATTATCAACGTAAAGAACCTCAGATGGCAATGGATTGAACATATTGCTAGAAGAACTGACAACCGTTTGACAACTGAAATACTACACTGCAACAGGCCGGATACAAGGGGAGGCCATAATTCCCTCTTGAGAGTTTACTGAATTAAATTTTAACACACATTAGTTTGTGCAGTCTAGTATACACTGAAGAGCAATTGAATTAGAGACAGTTGGCGTTATGCAAATGTGGCGCTGTAGGCGGTCCTGTAAACGGAAACGACATGACGTATGCAGCGATCCGAAAATATAAGGAGTTATGCGACGGGAATCAGTAAGAGTCCGACGCAGTATGGGTAGGACGAAGGATCTAAGCGCATTTGATCGTGGTCAAATTGTCGGGGCCCGACGAATGGGTCACTCCATCTCGGAAGTCGTGCAGGCACTGGGATTTTCACGAGCCACTGTGTCACGGGTGCACCGTGAGTACATCGAATCCGGTAAAACCATCCCTGCAAGGGCCAACTGCCGTGGACAACAGAGTGTGGATGAGCTGGGTCATCGGATAGACGGGCCACAGTGCAAGAAATCACACGGCAATTTAACGCTGGTGCACAAAAACGTGTAAGCAGCCACACCATCCAGAACCATCTCCTCGCTATGGGATACAGAAGCCATCGTCCCACGAGGGTACCGCTGCTGACCGCACATCACAGGGTGCAAAGATTAGCATGAAAGCGGGAACATCGCCACTGGACCCTAGACATGTGGAAAAATGTTGCCTGGACTGATGAGTCGAGATTCACGTTGGTACATGCGGATGGCAGGATACGAGTACGGCGCAAACCACATGAAGCGATGGATCCATCTTGTCAGCAGGGTACTTTCTCGTCTGGGGACCGTTTAGGTGGACTGAAATAGGACCCCTGGTACGTGTGACATTGTTCCTGACAGGCCGACGTTACCGGGATATCCTGGACGACCATTTGCTGCCGTTTGTGTGTCTTCAACATCCCACTGGGGAACCTCATCCTGCAACAAGACAATGCACCGTGCCATCGCTCCCGAATTGTATACGAATGGTTGGGTGAACACTCCACCGACGTGACCTCGCTTTCTTGGTCAGCTATGTCCCCTGACCTCAATCCCATCGAGCACATCTGGGATACCATCGAGAGAAATGTTCGAGGCTCTGACCCCCTCCATCAAATCTTCGTGAACTGTGGGAGCTTGTTCAGGGGTCGTCGATTCGTATGGCTTCCCAAAGCTTCCGGTGTTGTGTCGAGTCCATGCCGAGACGAATCGCAGCCGTCATCAGGGCGAAAGGTGGTGCTACACGTTACTAGACAGGTATTTCTAATTGAATTGCTCTTCAGTGTACTACACCTATGGGATTTATAGCCTATCGATTATCGGTTAGCAATATACACCATATTAACAAAAGTCACCGGACACCCCTTCAAAAGTAAATGAACGGATCCGCTGCGTTGTTTAGATGCGCGGTACATCTGCAAACGGTATAAAAACAAGCCTGCGGGATAGAACTAACTTTGAGAAAGGAAAGATTGTTTGGTGTTATATTAGTGAGTTGTCCATAAAAGAAACCGAGAGGTGTTTAAACATACCCAAGTCAACTGTTTTGGATGCACTGAATAAGTGGAAGATACATGGCGTGCCTGAAGCAGCAAAATGCACTGGGAGATCAAAGAAAATCAGTGATTGAAAACGTCGAAGCCTCAGGAGAGTCGTTACAGCTAATCGACGGAGTACTGCAGAAGACCTCAGTGTACAGGTGAGTAAAAATGCTCGAACCCCGGTATGTACACGTACCATTCGCAGAGAACTTCATTCCATAGGTTACCGTGGTCGTGCGGCTGCTCATAAGCCTTTTATCTCCACTAGGAATGGTGCTTGTCGTTTAGCATGTTGTAAAGAAAATTTATCGTGGACCGTAGATCAACGGAAACGGGTCCTATGGACTGAATAATACAGATACACGATCCATCAGTGTGATGGCCGTGTGTGGGTATAGCGGCAGCCGCGGGAACGCTGTTTACCACAGTGTACTGTTCCTACGGTTAAGTTTGGAGCTTTGAGTGTAATCATGTGGGTGTCTTTTTCGTGGTATGGTCCTGGCCCATTGGTTATCGTGGACAAACCTGTTAACCAGCACGCCTACCTCTATATTCTGGACAATTATGCCCTACCAGTTCTGTGGCAATACTATGGAACCGAGCCTTTTTGGTACCACGTCCATAACGCTCTGCGCCAACGCTACCCAGTGCTCATCAGTAAAAACCAGAGAAGGAACGGGTCAGCAAGTCAACGGGTCGGCAATTTCTTGCGGGTCAAACGGATCGGGTCAAGGTGTTCCTGACCCGATTTCGACCCGGGTTTATGTACGTTTTATTTTTGAAAAGAAAAAGGAAAATATTTTAAAGAAAAAAGCATAGTGTGGAGTTTTGCATTCGATAGAGGAGACAGCGGAGTGAAAAATGATTTGTCATACAAATATATTGTCGTCTCTTTCCTAAAGCAACGATTTCCACCGACCTATGATAATGCGCAGACGCTAGACTTACATATAGAATATCGTAAAACGATATTTCCTTTGCGTTTATTTTCAGTGAGACTGTCCGGAGTAAGATACAGTTTCTGGTGATTCATTCTCTCACACCCCGCATGTCACATTGTAAGACTCAGAGTTACTTTTCACATCGCTTCTTTTGCATTTAGCATTCAGAGATTTTCAGATTTGTTCGGGTCAAGTCCGGGTAGGGTCAGGGCCGGGTTCAATTATGTGACGTTCGGGTGTAGGTCAGTTCCGGGTCTAACATTTTTGACCCGTTTCCAAATATGGTAAAAAGCGAGCGTTGTTTCAAGTAGATAATGTCCCAAGTCACACCTCCAGAGTCGTCCTCCGGAAATTACAGGAATTAGAAGGGGTTGAGATTCTACCCCATCCTCCACTCGGTTTGGAACTTGTCCCATTCGACTAGCACCCGTTTCGCTCCCTAGCCCATTTCGTACAAGGACGGCACTTCACTTCAGTGTTGGATGTTGAATCGGTCATCAGAGAGTTTCTGTCCTCCAAACCTTCCGAGTGGTACCGCCTTGGGATCATGGTTCTGGTGTAAAGTTGCCAAAGGACGGTAGAGAACAAAGTCCTGTACTTTGCACAATGAGGTGAGCGAGTCTCCACCACTGGTAGAGTGTACATTCAGGCGAAAACCCCTGCGCGCCACCCCGACTGTTTGGTTCCATCTGCGAAGAATGGATGTGGATTCCTCTTGCTGTGGGTGCCATATTATTCCATTCGTTAGAGCCATTGGTTATTCTGCAGGGTCATGTCACACCAGCAACGTGTGAATCCATTCTTGTGAACCACCTGCATCCAATGTTGCAGGCATTGTTCCCTAATGACCGTCCTTGGCTTAATGCGGACAATGAACACCTGCGTTTTGTGAAACGTGTTAAGTTGTGGTTTACAGAGCATGAGGATGAGGTACAACAACTAATCTGGCCACCTCAAACTCCAGATCTCAATACTGTTGAACATTTGTGGGAATACCTGGATCGAAAGGTCAGATCACACTTCCCACCTCCAACATCACTGGCACAGTTGGGATATATTTCACAGGAGGAATGGTCCCGATCTTGCGTAAGTCTATTCCAAGTAAAAATGCTTCTGCTCTGGAAGTTCAAGTTGGGCGTACTGTTTACTAATAAAAAGTTCTCCACAAACGGTGTTTCCATTATTTTGTTAATCCCTTATACTTTTAATAATTATCTCTCACCGTCATCAAATATAATCCACATAAATCAAATCTTACACTACTCATCGCTCACATCTGAAGATAGCGCATCTAATCACATTAAGGCGGCCACAGACACACACGTTTGAGTGACGCACCAGAGTGGGGAGATTAAGCGCTGACCACCTGGGGTCTCCCCAACGACTGGTTTCGGCCACAGTCAGTCGTCACTCTTGAGTGGCACTTCTGTGGAACACGTCTCATTTGCGTATCGTTTAAGACGAGTGAAAATGCCTTTCTTCTCACAAAAAACAACAACAACGTAAAGTTTAATCTATGACTATTTTGATAAATGAAAAGCTGGAAATGAATAGAAAAAAGAAAAGAACTAAATGGACAAAAAAAAATTGCTATTTGATAGAGAAAAATTTGGGCAAATGATTTTACTGAATGAATTAAAAGAAAACGATTTTTTTACGATTTCAGGAATTACCTTCGGAAGAACGAGAAAACATTCAGTGTGCTACTTTAGAAGGTAAACCACAGACCGGTTAATCAAGACAAGAATACAAATTCTTTATTTACATTAGGAATGTGTGGCTCCAAAAGTTTAAGTAATTTCTTATAAGCTTCAGCTTTTAATTCGTTATTCATGTACTTCTTGCTATTAATTTTCCATAAACATGGATTATCGTGGTTCTCAGGCATTTTAACAATATGTGCACGTGGTTGTAATAATAAACACTAAACGGCGTGCGTTCACCGACTCGTGCTCAGAACTGCAGTTCTGTCCCTCTCACGGTCAGAATTTGAAGAGTTTCACTCCACGCCGCACTTCGCCTCGGACACCAAACTTCCCCCATTCGCTGGCGTGACACTCAAACGTGTGTATCTGTGGCTGCCTTTACATATTGCACTCCTCTCAGACATATCTCTATTAGCACAGAGAACATAGCTCTCTCTCACTAACTCATAACTGAACTTTTTATGTTTCTTTAACGCAGTCAAATTGGCAACTTTGAAAAGCTTGTCAGGAGGAATAGTGTGCCGTTAAAGGAGAATATATTTAGCGAGGAGGTACCAAATTTATACGAGAACACAGAGACTAAAAAGGAAGGTAATTAGAGGTATGCGTCGTAAGAGTTCGATTATCTTACTTATAGAAGAACACGTATCAGCAGATATTGCCAAAGCACAATACTGTTACTGTTCACTGAGTTCGTTTCAATACCCTGTCTCAAGGGTTCATGGGTTTTACCTGTATTTTTCCCCGATGGTGAAAAGAAATGAATAAATTACCAGCTAAAATTAAGATGTTTCCTTTTGCAGTGAAGAACATGTTTCTTCCGTGAAAGCTATGGAAAATATCTTTCAGCTTTGCTCTGATTTCTATGTATTATTAATTCGATGTTCCGTTTCTGCTCATTATTCTATTGGGCATCTTTCTCAGTTATCTCGCTGCTAAATTTCCATTTCCACCACTTTGTTTTTCATTCTGCTTTGACGACCGCGAACATTCCTTTTTCTGCCGTCATCACGATTTAGAAGAAAATCTTACCAACCGCTCTCTTTTTATAGCCCCGATCAGAGGTCCCTTGCTTAGTTCATTGTCATCTCGGCTACTCCGTGATCCACACCTTTACCACCCTACCTTAACGCCTTACTTCTTGTGCATTCACTAACCTATCAACTGTTCTTCGGTCCACCGTGAAAACTGCCTCCATTAAGATGAAGATGTGAGAATTTCTTGATACCGTCTTACAAAGATCATTGTCACTCTTTCTATCGCAGAGCAATAGTCAAAAAATCGAACTCGGCGATTCCCTCGGATAGGGTAGTTAAAAAACAAAAGAGAGTGTCCGGCATCATTAACGTCAGCTAAACGCAACTGGGGGAAAGGAACCGTCTCTAAATAAGCGCTGAGAGAAAAAGACAGCCTCCAAATAAGCGCTAAGAAAAAGGGACCGTCTCCAGATAAGCGCTATCCCGTCTTCGGCTGGAATGCCAGTCGGCATTCTCAAGTCATCGAGAAGCAGCGTTCTTTGCCACGTGGGCACTCTCCGCTCCGTGGTATGCAGTCGGTATTGGACAGCTACATCTCACGGTCCGCTAGGACATTAGTACACCTCTTTGCTGAGTTCCGTGGCAAAATGGTGCCCTTACTCTATATACTATCCCCGTGTATATAGTATGCTCTATCTGCAGCCTGTGCTGTAATATTTTAGTCTTAGCTTCTGTGTACAAACCATTGTGTTCTTGCAATTTGTATTGTTCATCATCGTGTCGCACCGTGTTCTACCTCCTTTTCTGTTGTTATCAGTGTACCCTGTGATTAAGTGACCTCCTGTCACTTTCATATATTTGAGGTTATACTCTGTTCAATGCATGTGCTTGTCTTCTCTGCACCTTAGTGCATAATTCATCGTGTTTTTGTAGTGTGATTTGCTTCGAGACGTCACGTGGTATACGTCTCTGTCTCCAGCGATATGTACTCTGAAGTGCCAGAAAAACTGGTACAGACGAGCTTATGCAAAATACATAGCAACGTCACCTATGCGCGTACTCGGTTGCGTCCGCCAGTGAGTATATAAAGCGATAGACATCCTTGCCAGCTGTCAGAGTTGTTTTCGGCATGAGCATGACAAGTTATAACGATTTAAGCGATTTTCAACGCGGTGCCATAGTTGGCGCTCGTAAGATGGGCCATAACATTTCGGAGGTAGAAACGAAGTTCGGATTTTCACGGACGACCATTGCAAGGGTGTACCGTGACTACAAGAATTCCGGCAAAACCTCCAACTTGCGATACCAGTGTGGCCGTAAAAAGACATTGGGTGAACGTGACCGTCGTCGGCTGTCAAGAATCGCTTCACGCGATAGGCGTGCAACACTCTTCAAGGTATCATCGGAATTCAATGCTGGAGCCTTAACAGGCATCAGCGTCCGGACCGTGCAACGTGCCCTGCATGATATGGGCTTTGGGAGCCGACGCTCAACTCGAGTCCTCTTGATGGGTGCACGACACAGAGCTATCCGCCTCGCTTGGGCACGGCAACACCGCCACTGGACACTTGATGACTGGAAACAAGTACCCTGGTCTGATGAGTAGCGTTTCGAACTGTATCGGGCAGATGGAAGGATTCGTGTGTGGCCCAAACCCCACGAAGCCATGGATCCCGAATGTCAACAGGGAACTGTACCGGCTGGTGAGGGGTCCGTAATGGTATGGGGTGTATTTAGATAGACTTCACTGGAGCTCCTGGTACGTCTACAAACATCTGTGACCGGCCAACGCTATGTGCGCATCCTTTCTGACGAGGTACACCCGTTCATGTCGTACATTCATGCTGATGGGTTGGGCCTATTCCAACAGAACAATGCAACTCCACACAAGTGTCGGGACGCCACGTTATGGTTAGAGGAGCATTCATCTGAGTTTGGGGTGTTGCCATTCCCACCCATGTCCCGAGATCTGAACGTGACAGAACACATTTGGGATGCCATGCAACGCGCTATCGAACACAGGAATCCGAGATCTCGGAATACACCCGAATTGTGGAACGCTCTGACGGAAGTATGGTGTGCATTGCCTTCAGCATATTTCCAGTAGCTAGTGGAGTCCATGCCGCGTTGTGTTTCTGCAGTCCTGCGCACCCGTGGGGGATCTACCAAGTAATAGACTGGTGTACCAGTTTTTCTGGCACATCAGTGTATATACCATGCTCTTGCACCTTCTTGTCACTCTCGTGTCACTATTTCCCTTTTATTATACCTGTTGCATTCTGTACAGTACCGTGCTTCCACTTTGCGTAAATACTATTGACATCCCAGTGTGCGTTCATGGTTTTTCCTGTACATTTACTGTACCTGTTGCATTTCTTGTGCAGTACCGTGCTTCCACTTTGCGTAAATACTATTGTCATCCCAGTGGGCATTCATGGTTTTTCCTGTACATTTACTGTACCTCTTGCATTTCTTGTGCAGTACCGTGTATAAAGAAGTAAATTTCTCCGTAATTTTTGGTCTACGCCGGGAATCGAACCCGAGTCCGCTTATTCCGGATCAAGTCGCTCTAATAACTGAGCTACGCAGACGTTCGTTCTGACTGCTAACTGCCTTTATGTCGTGTACGTCCTGCTCGCAGGTACGTCACATCCCCCCCGAAAGAGGGCCGGGGGCATGGCCCACGGGTCAGCCGTGACCATGAATCGTTGCAGGCAGCCAATCGCTGTAGAACGTGCACTCGAGAACTCCCAGTCAATCTAGTGTGTAGAATGCAACATCACACATTTTTATTTTCGAAGCGCTGGAGAAGGGATTCTCTGATTTTTCCTATCTCGCGGTGTGGAAATAACATCACACCATTGCGAGATTTTGAACGGTCGGGTCATCCGGATAGTTCGAGCGCCATTATAACGAAGTAAATTTTTCCGTCATTTGTGGTCTACGCCGGGAATCGAACCCTAGTGCGCTTATTCCGGAACAAGTCGCTCTACCAACTGAGCTACGCAGACGTTCGTTCTGACTGCTAACTGCCTTTATGTCGTGGGCGTCCTGCTGGCAGGTACGTCACACGTGCTTTCACTTTGTGTAAATTCTATGGTCATCCCAGTGTGCACTCATGGTTCATCATGTAATCTTACTGTACCTGTTGCATTTCTTGTGTAAGTACTATTGTCATCCCAGTGTCCATTCATGGTTCTCGTGTAATTTCCTAAACCTTCCCACTGCCTGCAGTATGTTGCATGTCGGTGCCCTCTCTGTATTTCTCACGCAGTTGTGCGCATTGTGCTTCGTCTGGTGCATTCACGGTAATTATTTATTTGCACCTTCATCGCAGTATATGTGATGTTGTCTTTTCACAGTTTGCAATGTTGTATCTCTTTTGCCATCCTGTATATAAATCTCTGCCTGTGTCATGTGACACTTTGGTACTACTCATGCCACTTCTCATGCTTTTCTTGCAATCTGCTCTGTTTGCAGCATATATGGTTCTTTGCCATCTCTCACCGCAGTGTACACTGAAGAACAATTGAATTAGAGATACCTGTCTAGTAACGTGTAGCACCACCTTTCACTCTGATGACGACGGAGATTCGTCTCGGCATGGACTCGACAAGACACCGGAAGCGTTGGGAAGCTGTACGGATCCACGACCCCTGAACAAGCTCCCACAGTTCACGAAGATTTAATAGAGGGGAGTCAGAGCCTCGAACATCTTTCTCGATGGCATCCCAGACGTGCTCGATGGGATTGATGTCAGGTGACCTAGCTGGCCAAGGAAACGAGGTCACGTCGGTGGAGTGTTCATCAAACCATTCGGATACAATTCGGGAGCGATGGCACGTTGCATTGTCTTGTTGCAGGATGAGGTCCCCAGTGGGATGTTGAAGACGCACAAACGGGAGCAAATGGTCGTCCAAGATATCCCGGTAACGTTGACCTGTTAGGGACGATGTCACACGTACCAGGGGTGAAATTTCAGTCCACGTAAACAGTCCCCAGACGAGAATGCCACCCCCACCAACTTGAAGAGTACCCTGCTGGCAAGAAGGATCCATCGCTTCATGTGGTTTGCGCCGTACTCGTATCCTGCCATCCGCATGTACCAACGTGAATCTCGACTCATCAGTCCAGGCAACATTTTCTCACATGTCTAGGGTCCAGTGGCGATGTTCCCGCGCCCATGCTAATCTTTGCACCCTGTGATGTGCGGTCAGCAGCGGTACCCTCGTGGGACGGTAGCTTCTGTACCCCATAGGGAGGAGATGGTTCTGGATGGTGTGGCTGCTTACACGTTTTTGTGCAGCAGCGTTAAATTGGCGAGGCATTTCTTGCACTGTGGCCCGTCTATCCGCTGTTACAATGCGAGCTAGCCGACGATGACCCCGCTCATCCACACGCTGTTGTCCACGGCAGTTGGCCCTTGCAGGGATGGCTTTACCGGGTTTGATGTACTCACGGTGCACCCGTGACACAGTGGCTCGCGAAAATCCCAGTGCCTGCACGACTTCCGAGATGGAGTGACCCATTCGTCGGGCCCCGACAATTTGCCCACGATCAAATGCGCTTAGATTCTTCGTCTTACCCATACTGCGTCCGACTCTTACTGATTCCCGTCGCATCACTCCTTATATTGTCGGATCGCTGCATACGTCATGTCGTTTCCGTTTACAGGGCCGCCCACAGCGCCACATTTGCATAACGCCAGCTGTCTCTAATTCAATTGATTTTCAGTGTATCATCGCTTTTAACAGTATGTATTATTTTTCCAAGCGACGCTCCTTTGCTGAACGCCTCCTTTTCTGTTGTTAAAAACAATAAAGTGATTTTGAAACCAGATAAGCGCTGAGAGATAGGGACCGCCTCCAAATAAGCGCTAAGAAAAAGCGACCGTCTCCAAATATGCGCTAAGGAAGAGGACCATCTCTAAATAAGGGATAAGGAAAAGGGACCGTCTCCAAATAGGAAAGAGATGATTTAAACTCACCAGATTCAAATGGTTATTAAAGTTTACCGTCGTTAAAATCTATAATTCCCTGGTTACAGTGCGATATCTAAACAGATGCTACAAATAAAACAACAATTGCGTTTTAAAATTTCAAGCAGGCATATGAGTAGTGACCTTTCCTTGTAAACCGTGACTTCAATCAAAATTTCAGATAACACTTTTGTCTTAGTTTACCGTAAGAAAAAGCACTTACCGGAGTTTCCATGCCGTATTAAAACAAAATTAAAATGAAGTGTGCAAAATGTCATCGTGATGCCTTCTCCTACTTAACCAGGAAAAAATGATGGTCACCCGGACGTAACATGAATTGCATTACATTTCATATTTGATAATTTAAGTGAGTCCTGTAATTACATGGAGATAAGATAACTATGGAATTCAGTTGATGTTCACTTCTTAGACATCTCTCTCTCTCTCTCTTTCTCTCGCCCCTTTTTTTCTTAAACGAGCAACATCATGTGATTCTTATCACTAAAATGGTATCTGAATCCATTTCTCAAGGCTGTCTCCCACTGAAGTTTCCTAATAACTTCTTCGTACTTCCTCTTCAAGCACCTTTTAGTTAATGACGAACGTAAATAAATGAAATAGCAACATAAATAATCTGCTGCAATCCACATGTAATAGTTTTCTTAATGGGAAAATCTTAATGACACTTTGTTAAACTAATGGTCTCATGGCATTCTGAACTTGGCCTTTCTGTTTTCGTTTCCCGTTCTGTTTGTTTTCCTTTCACTTTTGTTATTTTCTTTGTCTTTCACTTGCTTTTTTTTGTTTTGAACATGCGTTCTGAGTGCAATTGATTGAGTTACTCATCTATTTTTTATGCACATGTGCCCAAAGTCTAGAACCTGTAACCTCACTGTGTACAAACTTTTTCGGTGATATTTGCCCTGTGGACAGCTGCAGCTATTAAAGGATGGTCTGGAGTTGCTGTGATTAAGTAGCTGCAGTCTCAACAGATGCAAAGAAGCATACCTTTTTTTTTTTTTTTCTTCTGTGTGATTTTTTTCTTTTTTCGCTTTGTATGCTTGGGAAACAGATGAAGTGAACAATTTCATTGACGACAGATTGAAGAATATTCCAAACAGATAATTTTTTTCTTTCATTCTAATAATTAACGAAACATTAACTGCGCTTTGTATACTTTTAGCGACTAGTTCCTTCAAATGTAATAAACGTACTGCAGTTCGCAATTATATTTCGATGCATTATATACTACGCATATTAGCTTCTGTTTCTGCTTGATCACTATTGGACATTTTCTGGATCACTGTTTAGTATCAGAAAATTATTCGAAACACTTAATTGAAACTCAGTGAGTATTTTCTTTAGTCACATGTATGTTCAGCATCCCCTGTTTTGCTTTATCCGCAGTCGAAGCACAACTTTTCATCATTTCCTTTCAATCTTGCGCTCAGACGCTCTCGTTTTTACGAATTCGTGGTCACCTAGTGCTTTCATTCGACCTTTCATTCCATTTAGCTACTTGGCTCTTAGCCCCACCTGTTTCTTCATCTAAAGAAATTTTAGCCGGTCAACGTTTGAACAGCTATGAAAACGTGACAAGTCCTGACGGGGTAGATGAAAAACTTGGATAGCTATGAAGAGCTGAAACTGGTTCTAATGTAGTGGATGTAAGGTTTCGACAATTATGAAGAGCTGAAACAATTCCGGATGGAGTCGATGAAAGGTTTGGACAGCTTCGAAGTGGTGAAACAAATCTTAAGAAAGAAAATGAAAGATTTGGATAGCTATAGAGAAGTGAAACAAGTCTTGATAGAGGGAATGAAAGGATTCCATAGCTACGAAGAGGTGAAACATGCCTTAATACAGGGAAGAAAAGGTTTGAATAGCTATAAAGAAGTGAAATAAGTCCTAATTTGGTGGATGAAAGGTGTGTACAATTATGAAGATGTGAAACAAATCCTAATGGAGTAGATGAAAGGTGTGTACAGCTACGAAGAAGTAAAGCAATTCCTAATGGAGTGGTTGAAAGCTTCGGATAGCAAAACAAGTCCTAATTTAATGGATGAAAGGTGTGTACAACGATGAAGAGGTGAAGCAATTCCTAATGGAGTGGATGAAAAGTTCGGATAGCGAAACAAGTCCTAATCGATGAAAGGTCTAAACATCTATGAAGAGCTAAAACAATACTTAATGGAGTGGGTAAAGGTTTGGACAGCTATGAAGAAGCGAAACAAGTCTTAATGAAGAGAATGAAAAGATTCGAGGAATGAAAGGTTCTCCGACCCCCTTACTTGTATTCGCAATCTATGAGAGGTTCTCCCATCCACTCACTTGTATTCGCAATCGTTACGTTATCGTCGCAGGTTAAAGATTTGCTGGTTAAGCTGTGCTGTACAAATTTGGAGTGGAAGACAGCGCGCTCTGCAAGCTTCATTTCGTAAGAGATATGTAAGGTGTCACGTTACGGGTAATCAGAGAAAAGTATTTGATAAAATCTAAAGGCCTCGCAACATTTCCCTTGAGTGCTTCTTCTTCGGTTTATTGTTTCTTTTTGTGTGTGTTTGCATATCTTTGGAATGCGTGTGCCTGGGTTCTTTGTTCTGGAGTAAGACAAAAGAACACCGATTATGGATTCGTGGCTGGTTGCTACTATGGCTGATGCTGCTTTTTGTTTTCCTGCCTGTTGTGTGGCTCATGGTGGCCTGCTTGTATTTTTTTCTTTGTTGGGGACTTGCTGACCCTGTAGGAACCATGCATCTGGAAGAGCAGTTACCTACCCAGTCATGATAAAGTGGAATTTTGTTCTCACTTGCCTGCCTGTGCTGTTGCTTTGTGTGACAGTTGGTTCTCAGCTGTCTGCCGGTGAGCGTCCATGCAGAGGAGTGGGATATGTGCCGAATTGGTGCTGGAACTGATACTTGCCTTCTATTGGCCTGACTTGGTTGACGGCCTCCTGCACATGCTGTCTGCTTCGTGTTACAGTTGGTTCTCAGCTGTCTGCCAGTGAGCGTCCATGCAAAGGAGTGGTATGTGTGGCCAAATTCTTCTGGGGCTGATAATTATTGCATTCTTTGTTCTGTGATGCACTGTTCGGTCAAGAATTGTTTGTGCCTCATCTGCGGAGTTGAGCATCTCAAGGTAAATGTGATATTTAATTTGAAAGGGTAAAAATTTTCTTGTGAAATTAAAAAGTTTGAAAATTGAAATTGTGTTGTAAAATTCTTTGAGCACTGTCGACATTTAATTTAATTTAACATGTCAACTTAGCTAAGACAGTCCTTCCTGCAGGGGGTTTGAGCTAGTCGGGATGGGTAGAAGAGTAGTGTAGGTTGGACTGTCGCAAGTGTAGAGAAGCCCCACTGTCTCCATTTGGAATGCGCCGAGTTGCAAAGATCTTCAAAAAACAGAAAGTATAGCTGCACATTCGCGAATTGTGAGGAAATCTACCTCCACTACACTTTCTTCAATCACAGAAGACATATTAATGATATTGCTGTTACATCACCATATAGAACAACCAGTGATCCTTCGGTTTTGCATCTCTCGGATTTATCAGTGATACCAATCTAGAGCACCATTCGTCCGTGAAGGGTCCGGGTTCGAATCCCGGTGAGGCATGAATGTTGTGTTTGTCTTACGGCACTGGCTCTCTCGCTTCCCTGGAACAAGTGACCCTAAATTAGGGACGGGTGACTGCTTATAGCCCGTTGAGTTGTTCACGGTAGTAGTTAAACCTTCAATCAAAAAAAAAAAAAAAAAGATGAGATACTTGTCCAGTAACGTGTAGCACCAGTTTTTGCCCTGATGATGGCGGCGATTCGTTTCAGCATGGACTCGACAAGACACCGGAAGCGTTGGGAAGCCACACGGATCCACGACCCCTGAACAAGCTTCCACAGTTCACGAAGATTTCATGGAGGGGGTCAGAGCCTCGAACATCTTTCTCGATGGAATCCCAGATGTGCTCGATGGGATGACCTAGATGGCCAAGGAAGCGAGGTCACGTTGGTGGAGGGTTCATCCAACCATTCGGATACAATTTGGGAGCGATGGCACGTTGCATTGTCTTGTTGCAGGATGAAGTCCCCAGTGGGATGTTGAAGACGCACAAAAGGGAGCAAATGGTCGTTCAGGATATCCCGGTAACTTTGACCTGTGAGGGACGATGTCACACGTATCAGGGGTCCCATTTAATTTCCACGTAAATAGTCCCCAGACGAGAATGCCACCCCCACCACCTTGAAGAGTACCCTGCTGACAAGAAGGATCCATCGCTTCATGTGGTTTGAGCCGTATTCGTATCCTGCCATCCGCATGTACCAACGTGAATCTCGACTCATCAGTCCAAGCCACGTTTTTCCACATGTCTAGGGTCCAGTGGCGATGTTCCCGCGCAGATGCTAATATTTGCACCCTGTGATGTGCGGTCAGCAGCGGTATCCTCGTGGGACGATGGCTTCTGTACCCCATAGCGAGGAGATGGTTCTGGATGGTATGGCTGCTTACACGTTTTTGTGCACCAGCGTTAAATTTCCAAGTGATTTCTTGCACTGTGGCCCGACTATCCGCTGTTACAATGCGAGCTAGCCGATGATGACCCCGCTCATCCACACGCTGTTGTCCACGGCAGTTGGCTCTTGCAGGGATGGCTTTACCGGATTCGATGTACTCACGGTGCACCCTTGACACAGTGGCTCATGAAAATCCCAGTGCTTGCACGATTTCCGAGAAGGAGTGACCCATTCGTCGGGCCCCGGCAATTTGCCCACGATCAAATGCGCTTAGATCCTTCGTATACTGCGTCCGACTCTTACTGATTACCGTTGCATCACTCCTTATATTGTCGGATTGCTGCATACGTCATGTCGTTTCCGTTTACAGGGCCGCCCACAGCGCTAGCTGTCTCTAATTCAATTGCTATTCAGTGTACGTTTCAACATGTCCACCAGTTTCTAGTGGACTACACTTACGAGCCAAAAGATAATGACAACCTGCCTATTATGACGCTGGTCCCACTCGTGCCACCGAAACAGCTCTTATCCGGCGAGTAGTGAATGCTACAAGATTTCTGAAGGTGTCTTGTGGTATCTGGTACAAACACGTTACCAACAGATTCTTTAACTCTTCCAAGTTACGCGGTTGAGCTTCCGCAGATCGGATTTGCTCAAGACAAACCACAAATGCTTCATTGAATTGATGCCTGGGGAAATTTGCAGGTTTTAGCAATACCTGAAGTCTTTCTCATGTTCCGCGAAACATTCTAGAACAATCCGGGCAGTGTGGCATGGCGAATTATCCTTCTAAAACAAGGCACTATTAGAAGGGAATACCGTTGCCCTGAAAGAATATAAATGAATGTATCTGATTTGCAATAATGTTAGGTAGGTAGGTGGTAGACGTCAGTTTTCTGCACATGAATGACTAGACCCAGGGTTTCCCAGCAGAACATTGCCCAAAGCATTACACTTCTTTCACCTGCTTGTTTTCTATCCACGGTGTATTCTGGTGCTAACACTTCCATAGTAAAACGACGCACAGGTACCCGGTAGTTCGCATGGTGCAACAAGAAACGTGATTCATCGGATCCAACGACCTTCTTCCAATCATTCAGGGTTCCGTTTTGATGCTCGCGCGCCGATTGTTGGCGTTTTCGACGGTGAACAGAGGTTAGCATGGGCATTCGAAGCTTCCTGCGGCTTCCCAGCCCAATTTGCAGCAGGGTTTGGCGTACTGTGTGTTGTGACACATTACTCCCGTCCCTAGCATTTATATCCCAGACGAACTACGTCACAGTATCCCTTCTGCTGGCTCGTACAACGCGGGGCAGCATTCGTTCACCTCTAGCATCGATGAGCAGCCAGTGGCTGGCCCACACCTTGCCGGTGGTTCGTGGTTTTTCCCCTCCTCGGACCACTCTTTGAAGGTACCAACCTCTGCTGACCGTGAGCACCTTGCCGTCTCGAAAATGCTCTGAGCCAGTCGACTGGTCACTACAATTTGGCCATTGTCAAACTCGCTTAAGTCCGCTGCCTTTCCCATCTGAAGAACAAGAATAACACTGATTAACAGGGCTCAGTATCCGGTGTTCATATTTGTACCGTTTCATGAACTTCACTCGCCAAGTGCTGCAGTTCATAAAGTAAGGATATGTAGAGTGGAAACAGACATTGAAGCATGTGGAAACTCCTCCCGTACAACGTGGCGCCCCCATCGACCTGCAAAAGAAGCAAAATGGGAAAAGACCTCGTTCTGTCAGCAAAGGTTGCTATGGCAACCCAGCGCTCGGGGATGGTTGAGGAGCAGGTGCTCTGCGCCATCCTACCGTTGTTCCCCCTCCCCCACGACCTTTGTCCTCAACTCCTGTCCCAATCTATGCCAAGTGAGGCATCGGAAAAGTGACAATAACGTAATATAGATATCGAAGTCATAAACGTAGATATCGAAAGACATGACATTGGAATACAACAGAGTTGAAAGTAAAGCCGAGTCACAGCTTACATTGTGAAGAAAACAATGACAAAATATGCCTGAATGAAATTTACAACAAAGATACGTAGAAACTTAAGTTATGGAATCTGCAAAAGGAAAAGTTAACGATCAGTAAGGAAGAAGCAAGAATCATGCCACTTATTAGAATGCTATAGGAAACTGAAAGATGCAAATAAAAAAATCCGGAAAATGATAAGTATATGTCATATACATCGTCTTTCACTCTGTCGTGAGGTCAAAGCTCAAATGGACGAAATCACGTGGTCCGTGGTTATTCCTGGGAAGCCGAGCTGTCAATCAACGTTAGTTATGTTGTAGGTCGATGGTGCGCTGCAGTCGACTTCATGAGTTTCAAATAATTACAGCTTGTGTTGCACAATAAAATGCTTATTATACATCGGCTATAGTTTCGCAGAGCTTTTGGCTCGGCTTCCTCAGGACGAATGGAGCGTAAACATTCAAATCATTGTGACATCATCAGAATTCTGACGGTCACGGATTTTGGTGGGTTGTTTCCACGCGCTTGAAAGAAATGTTTCCACGCGCTTGAAAGAAAGAAATCCGTGACGAGTTCCGGTATATGTGGAAAGCTTCTAATATATTAAGCTTGGTAGTCGAGTCCGGTTTATCAAAAACCGCAGCGTTTCCAAACACAAATTTACAGTTATTTTCGTGACAATGTTGGGCTATAGACGACTTCTTAAGTTCATAGTTCCGTACATAAATCTTGTGTTCCTTCACACGGAAACTTAAAGCCCTGCGGTTCTGTCCTATATATGAAAGTCCACATTCACAAGGTATCTGATAAATTCCCCAAGAATTTATATCTTCCACGTAGTCTTTTGATCCGTATAGATTCATGTTGTTTATGGGTTTGAAAATAACTTTGAAATTAAAACTTCTGAGAAGTTTTGAAATTCCGAAGCAAATTTGAGGAACAAATGGGATAATCGCCCAATTCTTTCGTATTGGAAGGTCTATAGGCATAAGCGTGCAGACAGGCTTTGGTTTCCTAAATTTTTGGACAGCTTTGTCTATAACGGAAGGGCTGTATCCTCTGTGTACTGCACTTTGTTTAAGAAAATCAAGCTCTTTCTGTAAGGAATCCTCAGTTGAGCAGATATATATTGCGCGATATATGTATGTGAAGAAAGCAAATATCTTTTGATATCTTTTGGCATGAACTCGGAAATACCTAAATTAGTTAAACTTATCAATTCAATTGATCGTCATATACAGTTCGCATGTGAGACGGAAAATAATGGCTGCGATGACTTCTATTTGATGAGGCTGCTTACCATTCCTTGATGCCCTTGTGTCACGCTCTGAAGGATCCTTTTGTACAACTGTTTATCGGAAACCATTTACTGTTTCTTTACCCACACATGCAAAATCAAATCCTCCATGGAAACAAAAGCTTTCTTCACATACGTATATCGTGCAATATATATCTGCTCAACTGAGGATTTCTTACAGAAAGAGCTTGATTTTCTTAAACGAATTGCAGTATATTGAGGACACAGCCCTTCTGTTTCAGATAAAGTTGTCCCAAAATTTTGAAAACAGAATACAGCACTTCCGTTATAGACAAAGCTGTCCAAAAATTTAGGAAACCAAAGCCGCACGCTCATGCCTATAGACCTCCTAGTACGAAACAATCGGACGGTTATCCCATTTGCTCCTCAGATTTGCTTCGGAATTTCAAAAATTCACAAAAAATTTAATTTCAAAGTTATTTTCAAACCCATAAACAACATGAATCTATACGGATCAAAAGACTACGTCGAAGACATAAACTCCTGGGGAATTTATCAGATACCTTGTGAATGTGGACTTTCATATATATAGGACAGACCCGCAGGGCTTTAAGTTTCCGTGCGATGGAACACAAGACCTATGAACTGAAGAAGTCGTCTATAGCCCAACATTGTCACGAAAATAACCATACATTTTTGTTTGGAAACGCTACGCTTATTGATAAACCGGACACGGCTTTCAAGCCGAGCCAAAAGCTCTGCGAAAATATAGTCGATGTATAATAAACATATTATTGTGCGAAACGTTGTTATTAATTATTCTATCTTAACACCGCAAGCTTAATAGTCATAAAGTATATATACAGCTTGTGTCCTCTCTATATATCCTTACTTTACGCCTGCGGTTGCTTCAACTTGCATAAAGGCGCGCTGGTCATAATAATTTGGCTCTTCGGTGTAAATACTGCTGTACAAGACGGTTGTCGGGCCATTGTTCACATGCGCTACTCCCATCTGGTAAGAATTAAGTAAGTCCTAGACAGGAAGATTCGAGGTGGTGAGGAACCGAGTACTCCGAATGATTAGTGGGGGTCCGTCGTGGAGCCGTACTCGTCGGTGTCCAATTAGTACACTAGATTACCATCACACTCGCCAAGACGTTCTTCAAAAAAGCGACAAGTCACCCAAATGAACTTGTCAGGAGAGCGGTTGACTATGACCACAGCGTAGTCCCTAAGCGTCCCCCTCCCGATCTGAACATACGGATCGATGTACTGTTTACCATTGGCTGGTAATATGTCAGGATTTTTTGATGCTATGCTTCTTTCCCGACAGTAGTTAAGTAAATCCAAAGGAAAAAATTTGATGCAACGGAAATGGGTAAAGGAAGTAGTCGAAACCATTGTTGAAATATGAGTTTTGAATGCTGTCCCATCAAGTGAAGCAACAATAGTTATTTTTATTGTTTCTCAACAATGTATTTAACGAAACTATCGCCGAACATTATTTCATCACGTTTTACATAAATGTAACATCTCATTGCAATCTAAGTAAATTACAAGAACCTGATGCTAAATGTGATAAAAGCCATTACAAAAAATACATTTTTGAGGCAATGAAAACGGGGCGTCGTAGCAAAATTTGGCTTCCTCTCGACCCCCAGAGGGGAGTTGCCAGCTATTATAAATACAAGCTAGTTAAATCATGCAATGCATTGATTATGATACGCTTTCCAACATATCAGAAATCATTACTCAAGGTATTATTCAAGTTATGAGGATAATGGCTGTAGAATAAATCTCGCTCCTTTGACCTGACCTTTGACCCTATTTCGATTATATTCAACAGAACCGGTAAAGTATCCTTCCGGAACAACATGATAAAGTTTTGTCTCAATCGAAGCATTTTTGCGTAAGTTATAACGCATAAGGGCGATGGAATGGATCCTGATCCTATGTCCTGCCCTTTGACCCCATTTCGCCGATTTCCAATAGGATTCGTCCCCAGGTGATCCCCTATCATATACTGAAATTTCATCGAAATCGAACCATTTTTACGCGAGTTATCGTGCGGACAGACAGACGGACAACTGGAGCATATACGCTTCTTCAACCTACGGTTGGAAAGCGTAAATAAAATGAGGTATAGCACGATGGGGTGTAGGCTGTAGATATCCCAGACCAGCAGTCACAAATCCCCCTCACTTGCGACTCAGCTTTTTTTTCTCTATCATGAAGCCAGATTTAGCTTGCGCATGCTCAGATGGACTTTCGTAGACAGCACATTTCATCAGTGTCAGGGTCGTTTCATACGTTCGTCTAATTCTGAATATTATACAAATAATAATAAAAATGAACACTGTTTTTAAAATATAAACAGCCGAAATACTTACTATTGGCGCCACCATAGTTTAGTAAACATTTATTTTTATGACTCACATATCTTCTTTCATTGGCTTTACGACAATAACATTCATTAATCTACCTTCCTAAGTACCGCTGAATGTGAGGAATTAATAAACCTTATTGTTTGTTGTCATGATTTAATTCCACTTAGTATGTACCGGACTGCGGCTCGGTGTGGTCGTGAGGGACGCGAATAAATTCAATGCGCTGTACGTAAATAAATGTATACTCTCCAAGCACTGAGGTATCTCGAATCACTCACTATTGGCATGCGAAAGATCCATAGCCTAAATTATCTACAAAGAGTACCTGGGTAATCTTTCGATTTTTTTTTATTTGGATCAGATGGTAAGTTCTTGAGAAGTAACCAGGTGGGTGTCGGACTGACCACGAGACAAGGGTTCAGACTAGGCCTAGATTCGTAGTTGACGTGAGTACATGCTCCTCCAACTCCTTATATATCTCTCTTCCCCGGCGACTGGTTGGCGGTGGTTAGTGTGGTGGCTTTTGGGTGCGTCCCAGTGCTTTGTGTACTGTGGTCCATCTCCTGCTGAGTGCTTTTGTTCCTTTTCACTAGCCTTGACTAATCGGAGTCTGCTTTCTCTTTCCACTTCCTCAATTTTCTATTTTTCTTTCTTGTTGGGCTGCCTTACTCAACCCCCATAACTTCCTACTTCTAAAACAGCAGTTTTAGATTAGGTGTCAGATTCTTCCTAGCTAAAACATCTCATATCGCATGGCAATTGCTGGTGGATATGCACTCGAAGCATTTGCTAGTTAAGCCAAAACTCGCAGCATTTGCTAGTTAAGCCTTTTCCAATACGCAGCAAGACCGGAATAGGTTATAGTAGATTCTGGTTAACTGGGCCATCGTTTAATTGGGGCACTCATTTATTTGGGACAATTCTTGGAGAACATTCCAAGTTAGCTCTTTGGGATGAAGCTTCGCATAACCGGGGCGGCGGCTTAATCGGGCCAAAGTGTTCTAGCCTCGATGTGTCCGAATTAATCGGAATCTAGTGTATTTAATATTTTACTTTTACGTCGATACTTTATTTCCCATTTCTTTTACAGCTTTTTCTTCCTGTATCGGCTTGATACTCTCTTTTTCCCTATTTATCTGTCTTTTTCTCTGTCATTTGCTATTTTTCCCTCTGGCAGTATTATAAATCAATTACTTTTCTAATTTCCTTTCACTGCTTCCTTGTATTTACTCGACACACTTTTCTTTCGTTTCTTTTTCTCCGCTCATCTGACTTTTTAGATCGCGCTAGCTTCTTCCCTCTGTCGACATTTTATCATATCTTTTTCACCCAGTCTTTTTGATTCTACATTGTTTCGCCTCACTGTCATCTAGCTTTTATTCCCTATCTCTCTCTAGCTTCTTCTCACTGTCAGTATTTTACAACCGTTTCTTTTCTTTCTGCACCCTCTCTCTCTCTCTCTCTCCCTAGCTGCTTCTCTTACCCTTTTTTCTTCCCTGTTTATCTATCTTTTTCTTCTTACCCCTTGTTAGTTCTGCCTTTGTCGACATTTCACCCCTGTTTCTTTTCTAGCTTCCTTTCTTTAAATTTTAGAATGTCTTTTGTAAAAAAAAAAAAAACACGTGCTTATATTATTATCACTTTCCTCTGCAACTATTAGTCGAATTTGAAAAAAATCTTTTTACGTTGGGAAGCCCAAAATGTGAGAACTATGATCCTTGCTTTTCGTTTTTCTTCCTTTGCACAATTTCCTTGCTAGAGGGCGTAAATACGGATGTTATAGAATTCAAATTTATCCCATATCATTACTTCTTAAAATTCAACTGCAAAAATTCTTTCTTCCTTTTGATACTATGTAAAACGAAAACTATTTTGGGAACAGTTTCCTTTCAAACAATGCATCATTCTTTCGCTTGGAGACGTAAAATTACTTTGCAATTTCCCGATATCTCTGTTTGTAAAGGGTGGAATTGAAAAATTCTTTTTGCATCGGATAGAGCTTCTGGTAGGAAATACTCTGCATGCAATTTCTAATTTTTACTAAAGAACAGTTTTGCCACTAGAGGGCGTAAGTGTATAATTCCGTTTCTGAGGTATTTGCAGCAATATCTGACGTTCTGAAAACTCGATGGAAACAATTCTTTTGTGGACAGATACCGCTCACTACGAAAAACCTTTCCAAAATATCTTCTGCTTAAAATGGTGCATAGTTTTCCC
Source organism: Macrothele yani (assembly GCA_039090855.1). Taxonomy (NCBI): domain Eukaryota; kingdom Metazoa; phylum Arthropoda; class Arachnida; order Araneae; family Macrothelidae; genus Macrothele; species Macrothele yani. The sequence continues at coordinate 11,852,002 of CM076992.1, forward strand.
ACCAAGGGACGTAGATGTATATCTTATTTTTGTCGATAACTTTGCTTCTAACAGTCCGATTTGAAAAAAATTTATTTCTTTGTCGGAGAGCGTTTCTTGTGCGAAATGTTTGGCATATAAGTTTAAAAATTTCTTAATGCACAAGTTTGCAACCAGAGGGCATAACTTTACGTTTGTGTTTACATCATATTTACAGCAATATCTGCGAGTCTGAAAAGCCGATTGAAAAAATTCTTTCTTAGTCAGATACTACTAAGTACTAAACATATTTGTGGGCATTTCCTTCCCGAAATAATGCAAAATTTTTCGGCTAGGGAGCGCAAAAGTAAGTTTAATCTGTTTTTCTCGATATCTCTACTTCTAAAATTCCGATTTCAAAAATTCTTTTGACATCGTATACCATTTACTTTGTGGAACACTTTGCCTGTGCTCATAAATTTTGTAATTCACAAATATGCGCTAGGTGGTGTTACTGTGCATTTGTTTTTGCACTTTACCTCCACTTCTAAAAATCGTATTGAAAATCTTCTTTTCTTACTCTATGCCATTCGCTACAATAAAAATGGAGAACATTACATTCTGTAGCGTAAAAGTCTTTTCGACTTCTACGCTGTTTTAACACATCAATACACTAGGAAATAGTTCCTAAATGAAAGAAAACCTTAACGGCCAGACGAAACAACAGATGTCAACTTACGGAAAAGCTTTATTCAGGCTGTAGAAGACACTTCCATAACTGAATGATAACATCACAATGTACTCCATACACCACACATGATCACAACACTCCTTTCAATAATCATCAGTTTACAATACAACGCTCTCAATTACAACGCTCTTAATATTCGCTCTCTTCAACGCTCTTCTTGCAACGTCCTCAAGCAATCGATCAGTCGTCGTTTTATCTCTTGTTCTTATCTTATATCAGGCATACGTCACGTGCATTCAACCTCAATTGTGTTGCCAAACGTATTCGTTTGAGGGAAAAGATATTTCGTTAAGCGTGAAGAATACTGAGAATAAACTCAAGATTTGCATAGGGAAAGAAACTAAAAAAGGAAAGTTAATCTAGAATATACGTCACAATTCTTTAAATAACGCATAGTTTTCCCACTGTGGGGAGTAAATGGTGAAATATTTTTCTCGCTATCTCTACTTCTAGGAGACGTATTTAAAAAATTTGCTTCCCTTAGAATAGTTTTTACTACGAAGAACACTTTTCTCATATTTTCTACCTTTCTATTATTCCAAAGTTCTTCCGCTGGGTGTCGTAAATTTATGCCATGTTTTTCTTTACATCTCTTCTTCTAACCGCTCGAAGTTAAACACCTTTGTCTCTCATATCTTCCTTCATCTACGTGAAACATTTTGTGCACAATTTGCTAATTTTCGAAAGATACTTTTCAGCCACTAGTGGGAGAAAGATGAACAAGCAGGCTTTCGGAAAGACAGTAGCACCATACAGCAGATATTAGTACGAAGACTCATTGCAGAAAAGCCACGAAGAAAGAACAAAAAAGTATTGACATGCTTTGTGTGGACTTCCAAAGAGCTTTTGACAGTATTGAACAAAACATCACATGGGCTGTGCTGGAATCATATGGCGTGGATGCCAGAATAATTCGGCTTCTGAAAGAAATAAACAGGAATGCACTTGAAGTTGTCAGGATAGGAGACAGATGTGAAGCTTGGTTTACCACCAGCAGAGGTACAAGACAAGGAGATCCAATATAGCCAAGCATCTTCATCTCACATCTGGAGAGAATGTTGGACAAAATCAGGTATGAGGACGCGGGAATTTCTATTGGAGGACAAAGATTCAACATCTGTGCTTTGCAGATGATATTGTACTAATTGAAGAAGATGAAATGAAACTGGATCAAATGGTACAAGAACTGAATAGAGAGGGTAAAAGATATGGATTAAAGATGCACATAGAAAAGACAAAAACAATGGTATTTAGCGCAAAAGAGATCAGGAAAAAGATCATTCTGGAAGGCAAAGAACTTGGAAATGTGGAAAAATTCACTTATCTCGGAAGCTGTATAACATATGACTTAAACAGCAAAACAGAAATTTTAATTAGAATTGCAAAGTCTATCCCACTTTTAAAAGACATGGATAAAATTTGGAAGAGCAGAGCTATTAGCAAGCATTCTCGAGATACGCATCTTCAGCAGCATGCTATATGGATGCGAGACTTGGACATTGACAAAGGAATCAGGGAGAAGGATACTTTCTTTTGAAAGAAAGTGCTATCGTAATTTCTTACGAATCGGATGGACTCAGAGGATAAGAAATGAAGAAGTGTGCAGAAGAACACAACTAAAAGAGACCATGTTCCAAAAACTCATACAGAGAAAAAACTAAGACGTTTTGGACACATCTGCAGAATGAAAAATGACAGAAAGATAAAGACACTGGTGTTTGGCTGAATGAACGGAAGAAATGCAAGAGGACGCCCTCACCGTGTGTGGGCTGACGATATTAAAGGCTGGTGCGGTGGTACTCTTCAAGAACTGAGCCACTCTGCAATGAACACACTTCAATTGGACAATATAGTTAAAATGGCAACAGACACCTACGAGAATTGTACCCATGTTTGATTATGATGATGAGGGAAAGGAAGTAACTATTTCTATTTCTAAATGTCTTATCGATAGTAGAATTCCGCTTGATTTCTTCTAACGGGTTCCATTAACTTTGAAATATTTTATTCGTGTCGGGAAAGATTCAAAAGACGTACTCATTACAACAGAAAATTCAGTGACATCTTTCTGGTTTATCTGCTTGACTCTATTTTGTTTCGTTTCTTTTTTGTTGTTCATATCTTTACCCTTATCTTTCTCTTTGTCTCATTTCACCCCCCCCCACCAGGGCCAGATTAAGGCCTTAGTGGGTCCCTCGGGGCTAAGACATCTCAGATCAGATCAGATCATATGTAGAGGATTTTAGGGAGGGAGTGTCTGACCCCAGGTTTTAAACAACGCTCAGAAATAGGAAGCTAGGAGATTTGCGCCAGAGTGCCCAATAGGAAAGTGTCACGGAAGCGAAGCAGAAAGGAGAGGAAGACGCCCTTATTTGTTACTGTTATTACTGGGGGGGCATCACCCGGGATCCGACTGCTTAATGTGCCCATTCGACGCACGGCGGATATTTAATGATTCGAACGTTCGCACCTGCCTGGGATTGAACCTGAGGTTCCTCCGTGGCAGTCACGAAAGGTGACCACTAGGCCGTCCGCGGGCTACCAAGGCTAAGACATCTGAGTGGGCCATATAGAACTTATGACGGACAATCATTATTGAAGTCTGTTAGAACACGAAACTGTAGAAATATGCTTGTAATAATTAATACGCAGTGAATTCTTCAAACTAATAATTAACCTGCCGAGTTTTCCTAAAAAGTCACTGTATTTTCCACTGTTCTCACAAGACCATGAGTTAAAAGATTAAGATTCCTAGATTTTGTAGTGGAGTTTTTAATAATTTAGCATTGTATACTTTCCTTGGTACATCTTTTTTGTTATGCAATGTGATGTACACAGTGGATTTCGCCCATTAATGGTTCCAAGTGCAAACAGGGAAGTGTTGGTGCGTAGTAGTGCAAAAGCTGAAACTGTCTCGCCGGCCCCGCTGTACACAGCGACACGGAACGTTAACCCTTAGTGAGTCACTGCCTTGAAATCTTTTCGTGTTCTAGCCTCTGTTTGTGATATACGAGACAAAACTAAAACTATTTTACTTCTGTCTATACATAAATCAGTGGCGTATATTCGAGGCTAGCTAGGCTAGCTGCAAAGCCCAGAGAATGCACAAATAAAAGTCAATTAAATATACACAAATAAAAGTCAATTAAATATACACAAATAAAAGTCAATTAAATATACACAAATAAAAGTCAATTATCAACGATATTAACATATATCGATGCTTTCGCTGAGAAAGAAACGTGTGGGGATTCGCTTCTTTGACTCAGTCTGGCGAGCGAAGACCAACGGCATAACGCAAGCAGCTCTTCAAGAGACTTCGTTGTTCTGATTCGAAGACCTTCGAAACGATCGCCTGTTAGCATTTCCATAACAACATGAATGAGCGTACGGAGAGGAATAGACCATTGCTTTGCGCAAGCGTACGGAAAGGAATGGACCATTGCTTTGCGCAACCCTAAACCCCCTTCCCTGGATACGGCCCCGTTAGACCCCCTTAATCAGGCCCTGCCCCCACTTCTTTTCTCTTTTCCCTCTCTCCCTATTTGTTGCTTACTTTCTGTCTCTGGATGTGTCTTTTACTCAGCTGTTTTCTTCTTTGCATGCATGTATACCAGAGTTGGGCAGGAATGCATTACAAAGTAATGAAAGTACAGATTACAATTAACGTGTAATGCATTGCAAGGTAATGCAGTAACAGGTAATGCATTGCAAGGTAATGCAGTAACAGGTAATGCATTATAAAGTAATCCCAAGTATGGTTTGCACAAGGTAATGGAATTAATCTGTAATGCATTACGATGAAGAGGATATACTTCAATTATTTAATAATGCCATTCCAACGCAATGGAATTATTTGGTAATGAAATTACCCAATTTGCAAAAAATAATTACATACTATTAGTTTAAAGAAATGTATGTGTGCCAAAAGCGATGTCTGGAAAAGTCGGCCATGTAAACATAGCAGACAGAGACCGAAGTGTCGTGTAGAACGTTCTAGAAGTGGCAAGAATGGGTTAGACGTTATGTTCTTGTTCTTTGTTGAAGAATAAGATGAATTGTTCTTTGTTGAAGACTAAGATCACATGCAACGGCATTGATCTTTCTTTCTTTTTTGTATTATTCTCTAACCGAAATAAACATCCCATTCGTACTGACTTCATATGTATTATTTCGTTCAAACCACTTTACTTGCGGCGAAGACGGGGCAACTATTCATGTCATACACGTACAATCTCCAATACCTACATACACGCATTTGAGATCCGAGGGGTGGAATAGTTGTCAAATAACTTACACAACGTGTAAGGATGTATTGGTTGCTGGTTTATTCACATTTAATTGTTACCCATAAGTTATTGGTTAATTACCAAAGTATAGTTAACCATTACGATTATAATGGGTAACTGCTACATGTCATTACAATCACCATGTAATTCTAATGACCAGTTCACCATTACCATGTAATGGTAACGCTAAGCTCTTTTCCCATTACGCTGTAATGCATTACCGATTAATTCAATTACGATTTTGCCCAACTCTGATGTATACATTGTTTCCGGAATGTGAAAACTTTTCGAATTGCAAATTTGTTTGCTCTTGTAGAAGTACGTGCAACCAAATCAGCCCTCAAGCTTACCAAAAATGGGAGGCTTTCTTCATTGGCTTATGATTTCCTTCCTGCTTTGTATACCAAGTACAAAGCACGGCTTCTAATGAAAGTAAATTACTGTTTTACTCTCCCACGTCTTCTACAATGCCTTGGTAAGTGACACAGCACAGAGGCCTATTTCCGAACAGTGAGAAATAATTAATCATAGGGTCACATCGATCAATATCAAAAACTCCAGTGACATCAGATGATCAGATAGAGATTGCTTAACCGAGTCGAGGCTGTTATCAGCAAAGCACTTTCTCTTCGGGCAATTAAAACAAAAATAAAAAGGTAGAAAAAAATGAAAAGGAAAAAGATTATCGTGCGCCAGCTAATGGTAGAAGCTTACCGACCCTTCTAATAGACACGGTAAGATAAAAGAAACTTCCAACGAGTTGGAAACACGTAGTAAAAACAAGCCAAAACGACGACGGTGTAATTAAAGGAACGATTAGAAGGGACGCTGATTGGAGAGTGACCGAAGCTTGCCTCCGGAGATGTGTGATAAGTGCCGATGTCAGATGACATAGCGTCAGTTACGGAATTCTACTCTTATCTTGGTCAATCGAAATGTGTCCGAGTTTTCTCACACTGTGTGGTTGGCAAAAAAGAACACGATCTGTTTGCAGCGAAGGAGACGTAATTTCCATTTTTTTAAAGAGCTGCTGAATCTGTTTTCAAAAAAACCGACAACGACGCGTTATTCGAGTAATTTCCTTACAAGTAAACACTTAAGTGTTTTGCAGATATCTAGGCGAAAAGCGTTTAGGAATCGTAATTCGACACCTTACCCTAGGGGATTAAGCTTTTATTGAAAATTCTTTCATTTTTCACCATCTGGGAATATACACTCAGTGTTTCTTTCAGGCATATATCCAGGGGGCGAAGCCCTCCCGGAAACGAACATTCCCCCCGGAGGAGACATTTTAGGATACCGAGCCAAATTTAAAAAAATTCAGGCTATGATGAAAAAGGAAGTTTCGTTTCTTTTTATGCTACAAATATTTCTCCAATTATATTTTTTTCAATATTTGTTCAAATGGTACTAGTTTTAGTTTATTTTGTTAAAAAGTGTGTTACGATGCATGGTATTTATTCTTCAAAATATAATAAGTAGACTAATAATACCTAATTGCCTGGGAATCGTTATTCAGGATGAAGAGTGCGTGGAATGCATTTTAATAGATGAATATTTCAAGCCCGCGGAATCCTTCCTTTAGCTGAAGAAAGTTTGTTATTCCTGAAATGTTTGAAGAAGTGATAACTATATCAGAGAAGCATGTAGAATTTTTCTTCGAGGAGGAGGGGGGGACGAAAATAGGAAGTTTTTGAAATCCACCATTTGGAACAAAATCAAAGTTAATGAAAAACTGAAGAAAAATTAAAGCATTTTTTTTTCAATGTAAGTCAGTACATTTTTATTAAATTAAGGCATTTTTTCTAATGTAAGTCGCATTTTAACCAAAAAACAAAAAAGACACATTTTCCGGAGAGGGAAAATGTAAGGACCTCTCTAAATGCGCCTCTGTGCTAGATATACAGTAACTGCTTCTCTATATATAAATATAGTAGTTAAAATATTATATTTATATATATATAGCAAATGGAAAACTTGCCCCCTCTAGGGTTCCATTTGCCCCCCCGGCCAAAAAGTCCTGAAAGAAACACTGTATATACTAGGGATCACTATTAAAAGATAAGTTAGTACAGGGTGTCCCATAAAGGTGAAACCAATTTCAAATAATCATAACAGTTTTAATATAAATGATCTCAATACACAACTTGTTTTAATTGACAAAACAGGTCATGAATTTTTAGAGACATTCGACATGGGCACCATTTTTCACCCGAACAATGTCTAAACGGTATTGCATTTGCAACCATGTTCGTTCGAGAAATTCCGTATTAACTTTCTGCAGTGCGTGTGTAATCCTCCTCTTTAGGACAGCAATGTCTGCAGCAGGGGTGCTGTAAACCTCCCCCATAAAAAAGTCACAGGGTGTTAACTCTGGCGAACGTGGGGGCCATGCAATGGAACCACCACTCCCAATCCATCGATTGGGAAATTTGACCTCCTCACAATCAAAGCTTAATGAGGTGGCGCCCCATCTTATTGGAAAATGACCAGAGTTGCAAGTTCATTCTACTGGGGATTCCCAAACTGCTCAATCATGTCCAGGTAATTAACAGCTCTCACGGTCGCTTCTTGAAAGAAAAAGGGTCCAATAACACGGTCGACCATTATACCACACCAAACATTCACTTTTAGGCTAGGATGTTCATGTTCCATTGTGCAAAGCGGGTGTTCAGTTCCCTCAAATTCTCACATTCTGTTTATTAACCTTTCCAGAAACAGTGCATTCATTCGAGAAAGAGATTTGTCTCAGGAAAGATTCAGCTCTTGCAATGTTCTTCAACATCTCTTCAGCAAACTGTTTGCTTTTTACATGATCACCTGGGATTATGTGATGTGTTATCTGAAGTTTATACGGGTGCATTTCTAATCTCTGACGTAACACTCTGAGCACTGACGACTTGGAGATGTACAGCTGTCGTGCTGCTTGCTTGTCTGATTGACTTTCGAGGGCTACGAGTGAATGTTTGTCTCACAACCTCCTCCCTTTCTTTGTAAGGACGCTACCAGTTTTCTTGAATGACTTGTACCACTTTCTGATGCTGTTACGTGTGGGCGGTTTGCTCCCATATTTTGTTCTGAAATTCCGCTGAACCTGCGTTTCGTATCAAGTTCCAATAAACCACTGCACAACATATGCATTCGTCGCAGGATCCATTGGGTACACTTCTAAACAAGAAAGCTGACACCGAATTTTCGGGTGTAATAAGCACGTCTTTTGAATCCGTTCTGACGCAAATTAAATTTATCAAAACTATTCAAAGTCAGTGGAACCGGTATGAAAAACAATAATATCTGACGGAAGAAAGAAGTTTTTCAATCGGGTTTTTAATCCCTCAGATATTGCTGTAAACGGAATCGTGAGCTTACGCCCTTTAGTTGCAAACTTGTGCGTTAAGAAAAACATTAATTTATGTGAGAAACATTTCGCACCGGAAACGCTCTCCAACATAGAAAGATTTTTTCAAATCGGACTCTTAGAAATAGAGATATCGACAAAAATAAGATGAGGCTTTACGTCCCCTGGTGGGAAAACCATGCATTATTTTAGGAACAAAGTATTCTCAAAAGGATTTTCCATATGAGCGGTATCGGTCCAAGAGAAAAATAATAATTCAGGAGCCCAGATGTTGTTACAAATACATCAGAAGCAGAAATTAACACTTATGACCCCTGGTGGCCAAACCATTCTTTACCAAACATTGGAAATTATGTGAAAAATATTTTCCATCAGGTCTTGTATGCGATACAGGAAGAACTTTTCAAATCGGAGTTTTAGGAGCAGAAATAACGCAGAAAACGCAATTTACCTTTGTGCGGCCTAGCGGAAAGTCTATGATTTACTTGAAAATTTTGAATTTATAGGAAGAACATTTCGCATCGGAAACACTATCCAACAAAGAAGGAATTTTTCAAATCGGACTCTAAAAAGTAGAGATATTGACAAAAATAATATATACATCTACGCCCCCTGGCGTAGAAACCATGCATTATTTTAAAAAGAAAATGTTTCTTAAAGGTTTGTTGACATGAGTAGTATCGGTCTACAAACGACCTTTTTTTCAATCGAGAATTTAGAAGCTCATATTTTGCTGCAAATAAATCAAAAGCGGAAATTAAGATTTCCGCCCCCTGGTGGCCAAACCATTTGTTTACAAAAATTAGAAATTATGTGCAAACGATTTTCCATCAGGAGCTGTATCCTATGCTGAAAGAATTTTTCAAATCGAAGATTTGGAAGCAGAGATATAGGGGGAAACGCAATTTACATCTACGCCCCTAGCGGAAAGTCTATGAATTACTTGAAAATTTTGAAATTATATGAAAAACATGTCACACGGAAAACACTATCCAACAAAGAAGGAATTTTTCAAATCCGACTCCCAGAAGTAGTCACATGTTCTTACGTTTTTTTGTTGCATTTGGTCTGATGAAGCTTACAACCAAATTTCATCCGAATCGGTTTAATACTATTTGAGTTATCACGATTTTTCCATTTGTCGCCTAATTTATGGGAACCAGTGTATTTGCGCTAGGGGAGGATCAACATGCTAGCAGGTAGGTATCTTTATTGTTTTGTCCATTGAGTGTATTTTTTGATAGAATACATACGTATTATCTCCTAATATGTATTTTCTATTTGGCAGATGATTTCATAGCTGTTGCCTGCAGTCTCTTTCTTGCTCATCTTTTCTTCCTACACCGAATTAAAAGAAAACTTGAGCAAGCGAAAACTCTCAAGAAAGTTATCTGAACTCTTCAACCGTCTGGAAGGAATTTATTCAGATTTTTTGGGGGTTTAACGACCACCGTGAGTAACTCGATGAGTTATAAGCAGTAGTCCGTCTCTAATTCAGGGTCACTGGTTCTAGGGAAAGCAGAGAACCAGTGCCATAAGACAAACACAACATCCATGCCTCATCGGGATTTGAAGCCGGAGCCATCACGGACGAATGGTCAGAAGCCAGCATTTAATCCAATGCGCCAGCGAGGCTGTGTGGTAATTTTCAGACGTACCTTATATCCATCTGTTAAAAGTTCTGGGAAAAGCCGAATTTCCTCACGGGAAGAGTGTGTCTCTTTGCGTACGCGTCTCTTTGTTGAAATAATCCATCACAAGCTGAAATAATCAATCATTTAATTTGCTGCATGACGCTCATAAGATTTTACCAAAGTGGCTAGAGAAGGATTTATTTCAAAATCTCGCACACAGACAATGCCACAGAGGCTTTGCTAGAACACCCTGGCTAATTTATTTATCATCTTTCATTTCTAAATTATAAAAAAATATTTTTTATTGAAACAATTTAGTCTGTAAACTTCAGAATTAACCGATATTATTTTTGTCAATAGTACTTAAACATATCCTCAAGCTTAGAACGCACAGAGCAGCGTCATTGTAACGCGATCACTAAATATGATAGATGAGAAATTAATTGAAGCTTGCAAAATCCGGTAACAAGAAAAGATGAAAAGGATAGAATCGACTGAAACAAGAGTGAAGATCTGAATTAAATTGACGGCAGGAAAATAATTGGAAAAACCGGAGAAACGAATGGAAGATGGATGGACTATAACGCGAAACATTGTTAAAGGTACTCGGAAGAAAGACAGACCGGAATATGCCAAAAATTGAGCAGGGAATACATTATATGATCAAAGTATACGGACACCCCTTTTGAGAAGTGGATTTGTCCATATACGTCACAGCCATGGAATCTGCAGGTATAAAAAGACGCACGTGGCCTGGTGAACATCTTGCATAGCACGTGGCCTGGTGAACATCTTACATAGCACGTTAAGCCGTCGAGTCCCGGGTACTGGTTCCTCGGTAATAAACAAGGGCGCTTTCCTTTCCCTTACTACCTGACTTCCGTGCCACTTTCCTATCGGGAACTCTAGCCTAAATCTCCTTGCTTCCTACTTCTAATGGTTGTTTAAGACCTGACACTCCCTTCCTAAAATGCTCTGCGTATGATCTGATGATCTCTAAACATCTTGCCTCCACGAGGTTTGGTACATTGTCGTCGCGTGGGGCCTCAGCTGCATTACAGCTGTGAAATCCAGATTATTCCTTTACGGGTGAGTAGTAGTTTATTCTGCATGAAGCAAATTTTCTACTTACCTTCGTGGAAAGTCATAGCTTCTGGTGGAATTTCTTTTCTCCAAACATTGGTTTTTGCGGCGACGCCTTTGGTTTCTGCGTTCCAGTGTCCTTGTCACCTCTTGGTCGACTCACACAATTGGTTTGGAGCTACGCAAAAAGGTAAAACGCACTTCATGGATTAAGCTTCGGTAAGCTTTTGCTTTGCAAAGGGCAGCTTCCAGGCATGAGATACCCAAGACAAAAGCAGTTTAACTTCAGCTTTCTTGTAAGAGCAGTTTTCAGGCGTGAGAAACACAAAACAAAGCTTTGTCTTCAAAAGCAGCCAGTATTAACTGGTGTTCGGTAGTTAACCAATGGGCAACAATCTCACAGTATTTCACCACTGTGACTGTATTGGCTTTTTCAGCACAGTACTTTACGACTGTGCGAACGAAGTAAATTATATAAAGAGAATTACTGGTATTTTTTCACCAAGTTACATATTTTAGAATTTCACCTTGTACAAGACATCAGGCAAAGATCGAGTGGAATGAAAAAAAATCAAAACGGCTCTTTTAAGGGCCTGTTGTAAGTAAATTTTTCAAGAAGGAATTCTCCAAAGGTACTATAATATTTAATAAAACGGCCCTTTTAAGGGCAATTGCATGCAACTTATAAAATAATTCAAACATAGCAAGTGCTACAACTTAAAATGAATGTTAAAATGCATCATGCAGTTTGCGATCCTCCCACAAAAACTGAAATAAAAATAAAATTTTAAGTCAGAGAATAAAACTAAGTACATCATAACAAATTATCATGCAGTTTGGAACCCTCCCACAAAATTTGAAATGAAAATAACTCTTCACTTACATACAAATCAAATAAAAAACGGCCCTTTTAAGAGCATACGCATTTACAAATCTAAATATGAAAGGGCCGTACTTAGGGTATTTGTACAACATTTACTAGGTGACATATATGTATAATATACTTTATATACAGTATAACAATTAATTGCTTGGCCATTAAAGGTATTGAAATAAACTAAACCTCCTCTTCTCATTAATTAATGGATTATAATATTATCAATTCAACTCCAAACAAATTTATTAATGTAATTATTGCAACAAATCCTACTCATCAATAATTACATAAAAATAATCATGAGCGGGCGAGTCATACATTAAATATAATGTAATACTATTCTTAAATTGACAAATAAAAATTACGCTCTCGTCAAATACAGCCTTTGCCACTAAAACTAAAAATAAAAGTATAAATATCCCGTCAGAGATACGATAAATTCAGCCAAGTAAAAGGCGCACGGTGTGAAACCTCCACTTCAGCTCTTCTTCATTTCTTAGCATAATCCTCATATTCTTGCGTTGCTATCTACAGTATAATCTTTCTTATCTGAACACCTGTTCATTCCTCTTTTCTGGACCTTCGGCGTCACGCGTTTCCCGTCTGCCAGGATTTGTTGTCACTTGCATGCAGGCGATCAAACCTCGTAGGGACAAGAACTCGAAGTCATCATGAAATTATTGAAGCTTTGCTTCAAAGTTTAAATCTGCGATTCTTGTTTTTGATTGTTCAACAACAAAGGTAAACATCATAGACAAACATTAACAGTAGAATGGGCCATACGGCAGATATCAGTGACTTTCAACGTGACACGGTCATAGGATGGTATCTTAGAAACTAGTCATTTCATAGACAAGCATAAACAGTGGAATGGGCCGTACGGCAGAGCTCAGTGGCGTTCAACGTGGCAAGGTCCTGGGATGCAATTTTAGCAACAAGTCCGTTTATAGACAAGCATGAACAGTAGAATGGGCCGTACGGCAGAGCTCAGTGACATTCAACGTGGCATGGTCATAGGATGGCATCTTAGCAACAAGACAGTTCATAGACAAGCATGAACAGTAGAATGGACCGGACGGTAGATCTCAGTGGCTTTTAACGTGGCACGGTCATAGGACCTTAGCAACAAGTCGGTAAATTTCTGCACTGCTGCAGTTGCTCAGATCTACTGTAAATGATGGTATTGTAAAGTGGAAGAGCTTAGGAGCAAAAACAGTGCAACCGAGACCTGGTATGCCGCATAGAATGACAGAGCGGGACAGTAGAGTGGTGAAGCTAGTGGTGAGACAAAACCGCCTGTTCTAAGTTGCAACACTCATCACAGTGTTCTAAAACGCCTCTAGGAGTAACGCCAGCACTATAGCAGTTCTGGAGGGAATTGGTTTTCATGGACGAGCAGCCGCACACAAGCATTATATCAGCAAGATCAACTCCAAACCTCAGCTGGAGTGGCGAAAAGCTCAGCGCTAATGGACTCTGGAGCGGTGGGAAAGCAAGCTGACGGACAAGTCTGAATGTGGAGAATGCCATGTGAACGCTACCCACCCGACTGAGTTGTCCCAACTATGAAATTCGGTGGAGGAGGTATGCTCTGGTGCTGCTTTTTATGGTTTGGGCTATGCTTCCTAGTTCCAATGCGCAGGAATCTTAACTCTGCAGTCAATAATGACATTCTCGACAATTCTGTTATCCCAACATTATGGCAACAGTTATTTTGAAAGCTCTTTTTTTTTTTTTTTTTTTTTTTTTTTTATTGGAGGTTTAACGACCACCGTGAGCAACTCAATGGGCTATAAGCAGTCGCCCGTCCCTAATTTAGGGTCACTGGTTCCAGGGAAGGGAGAGAGCCAGTGCCGTAAGACAAACACAACACCCATGCCTCACCGGGATTCGAACCCGGACCCCAGACGGACGAATGATCAGAGGCCAGGGCCTTAGACCACTGCGCCACCGGGGCGGCTTTGAAAGCTCTTTCCTTTACTTAAAAGAAAATGCCCCCGTTCACAAAGTGAGGTCCGTGCAGGAATGGTGTGATGAGATGGGCGTGGAAGAACTTGACTGGCCTGCACGGACCCCCAATCTCAACCCCATGGAACACCTTTCAGATGAGCTGAGTGCAGGCCAGGGAAAACCACCTGACATCGGTGACCGACCTGACTAATACGCTTGCCGCAGAATTGATGGTAATTCCTGCTGCAGCGTACCAAAGTATAAGGAGTCTTCCCTGCAGAGTGGAGGCTGTGATAGCAAGGAAGGATGGACCAACTCGATGCTAATTACTTTCCTTTTGCAGGAAGTTTGTGGATAGGCGAGTGTCCGGAAATGTTTGATGATATAGTGAATCTTCTTCACGTATACAGATGTAAATAAAGCACGTATCATGACGACAAATCTGTGGCGATACATTCTGTCCGTGTAGCTTAGTTGGGAGAGCAACTTACCCCGGAGTGAGGGGGGCGGTTTCGATATGCGTCACAAATAAATTCTTGTTTCACATTGGCGCCCGAACGTAAAAATGGATCTACTGGCCGTTGAATTTTTCGAAAAATGTGTGATGTTCGTTCCGCACATTGTTTGGAATTAATGAAAAATTACTACTTCGCTTCAAATAAAAAAAAAAAAAAAAATTAAGAGGGAGACGATGTAATGTACTACAGAAGTAAAGCACGTGTCAAGACGACAAATCTGCCGCGATACATTCCGTCCGTGTAGCTTAGTTGGGAGAGCAACTTACTCCGGAGTGAGGGGAGAAACAAAATAAGAAAAAATCCTGAGTGTTACTCAATAGTTATTATTACTCCTGCGTATTCGAGGAAAAGGGAAATAAAAAAAATGAAGTACTAGGTGGAATTCGCGGGTATAACAATAACGTCTTTTTGCGAAAAAATTCAAAAACTGCCATACCGATTTCAGTGTACTTTTCTTGTTATTTTAAACTTTGCGGCAGAAGAATGAAATGTTCTTTTTTTTACAAATATAAGAAACATTCTATTAGTATAGAAATGAAAAAAGGGAGCATTTTAAAACTTACTTAGATAGAAAGTCCATGATTTTTGTTTTTTTCTTTGTAATACTATTTTTTATTTTATTTTTCTCATACATCCACGAATTTGTAAAATTTCAATGTAATCAACATCATTTTCACTGTTCACGAATTTAAGTGATGTTTCGGTTGCAAGAGATGAAACATTTTAAACTTTTCACGTCTTTTAATAATCTCCAATTTATTGTCCACTGTTAAAACAACTCCTTTACTTTTTCCCAACATTTTAGGGGTTGAAACACTTGATAAATTTGGTTACACAAAAGGAGCACACGAGCAAACTTTCGTAATGCTTAACAAACAAAAAAGCCGCCCCGGTGGCGCAGTGGCAGGGTTGGCCGCGTGAACTACATGATACATACACTCACGGACAATGACATTTGCGCACCTAGGAGAAAACATGCTACAACCGCGAAACTTTGAAAATAGCTAGAGTGCGTGCAAATGATTCACGTTTGGTGCGATTGCGCATGACCGCACACCCTGTGATGGCGCTGCAAGCACGAACCAGCAGCCTTATAAACCGGCATGTAGTCGATGCCCCATGAAAGCGAAAAGCACCGGCCGACGCAAGCCAGAGTACAGAGTGACAAAACTGTCGGGGAGACGCCAGAGACGCCGATTTACGCAACTTACGGACTTTGAGAAAGGCCGGATCATCGGGCTGAAAACCGCAAGGTGCGCGCCGTATAGCCCGCCACGCGGATCGTTCTGACTATACCGTCCGACTGTGTTGGGAGCAGTGGACACGTGACGACACTACCACACGGCGGAGCGGCTTCAAATGGACCAGGAAGACCATTGGTAGAGGGAATCGACGGATCGTGCGCCAGGCACGAATGGATCCCACGGGGACCCGGTCCACTATACAGGTAGATGTAGCAGCTCCTGTGTGCCCACGAACCATTTCCCGACACCTCGCGGAAGCGAATCTACGATCCCAGCGCCCCTTACGTGTGCTGCCATTAACACCGTAACATCTTTGTCTCCGTTTTCTGTGGTGCCAGGCCAGAGCGACGTGAAACACCACAGACTGGCGACGTGTGGTGTTTAGCGATGAGTGCCGCTTCGTTTCGGGGACAGATGATCAACGTGTCCGGGTGTGGAGGTCCCCGGGTCAACGGCACAATCTTAACCTCGCTATCGAGCGCAACACCTCCCCCACTGCACGCATTGTGGTCTGGGGAGCCATAGCCTACGATAACCGATCAGCTCTAGTAGTGGTACGTGGATCATTGACGGGCCAGCGGTATGTGGAGGAGATCCTACGACCCCATTTGCTCCTTTTCCTGGCCGGGACTCCATGTGCGCTATATCAGCAGAATAATGCCTTCCCGCACACGGCCCGGGTTGCCTATGACTGCCTACACCATGTCCAGACACTTCCATGGCCTGCTCGCTCCCCGGACATGTCCCCTACCGACCATGTGTGGGACCAGTTGAAACGCCAGCTGCCGCCCTGCCGCACTATACGGAATTTGGAGCACACCGCCTAACAACAACAGGCGTCTGTTCGCCTCCATGCCGGACCGTATTGGAGCATGTATCGCCGTACGAGGCGGTGCAACGCGCTATTGAAGATGACCGGACGGCGTACCACAGATCCCCCTGTAATTATCCTGCAATTCTGTTTCTGCCATCATGTGTATCATGCATATGTATCATTGCGTCCATAAAATTTCAGTTCAATCCGATGCTTCCTTCTTAGCGCGCAAATTTGATTGTCCATGAGTGTATATTATATAAATTACACGTAATGTATACGTATTTTACGTCGCGTAGAAAACTAATTTATTACACAATTTTCTATGTGGCGTAATAATTTATTTACATGAAAATAAATTAATAAATACCCATGCTAATGCAACTAGAAGTAAGCATTTATTTTAAATTGTTTAATTTATAACTACAGAAATGAAAATAATTATAGTGTTGAAACATCAAAGATACACATAGGTAATGCGAATGATAGAACTTTTTTCAAAAGATCAACGTTTCCTTTAATTTGACAGTT
The DNA here is from genome assembly GCA_039090855.1 of Macrothele yani. NCBI lineage: Eukaryota > Metazoa > Arthropoda > Arachnida > Araneae > Macrothelidae > Macrothele > Macrothele yani. The sequence continues at coordinate 11,869,009 of CM076992.1, forward strand.
GTTGTTAAAATTCATGATTAGCCTCTTAAACCAATATTGCTCTTAATAACTTCAGTGCCATTCATTTTATTCAAAGTAACCAGAAAAATTAAATATCTCTTACAGTTAAACTAGAATACTTTTGTAACGCCAAATAATATGTTATACAGTGACATTAATTTTATTCTTAGGAAAACAAACAAAGAATAAAGCGTTACGACTAAAAAGTTTAACAGTTCTCACCGTCATATTTTAAAACTGAAAGATCAATAACCAGTGAATTATTCATACACTTTTTGATGATTCATAACATTTATTAATAAATTCTTCACTATATCCAGGCGTCATTGTTGCTTCATTTTGTGTTTTACTTTAATACTGTTACAAACAAACAAAGAATTAAAATGTTACGACAAAAAAGTTTAACACTTCTCACTGTCATTTTTTAAAACTGAAAGATCAATAGCCAGTGAATTATTCATACACGTTTTGATGATTCATAGCATTTATTAATAAATTTTTCACTATATCCAGGCGTCATTATTGCTTCATTTTGTGTTTTACTTTAATAATGTTACAAACAAACAAATAATTAAAATGTTGCGACCAAAAAGTTTAACACTTCTCACTGTCATTTTTTAAAACTGAAAGATCAATAGCCAGTGAATTATTCATACACGTTTTGATGATTCATAGCATTTATTAATAACTTTTTCACTATATCCAGGCGTCATTGTTGCTTCATTTTGTGTTTTACTTTAATACTGTTACAAACAAACAAAGAATTAAAATGTTACGACAAAAAAGTTTAACACTTCTCACTGTCATTTTTTAAAACTGAAAGATCAATAGCCAGTGAATTATTCATACACGTTTTGATGATTCATAGCATTTATTAATAACTTTTTCACTATATCCAGGCGTCATTGTTGCTTCATTTTGTGTTTTACTTTAATACTGTTACAAACAAACAAAGAATTAAAATGTTACGACAAAAAAGTTTAACACTTCTCACTGTCATTTTTTAAAACTGAAAGATCAATAGCCAGTGAATTATTCATACACGTTTTGATGATTCATAGCATTTATTAATAAATTTTTCACTATATCCAGGCGTCATTATTGCTTCATTTTGTGTTTTACTTTAATAATGTTACAAACAAACAAAGAATTAAAATGTTGCGACCAAAAAGTTTAACACTTCTCACTGTCATTTTTTAAAACTGAAAGATCAATAGCCAGTGAATTATTCATACACGTTTTGATGATTCATAGCATTTATTAATAACTTTTTCACTATATCCAGGCGTCATTGTTGCTTCATTTTGGGTTTTACTTTAATACTGTTACAAACAAACAAAGAATTAAAATGTTACGACAAAAAAGTTTAACACTTCTCACTGTCATTTTTTAAAACTGAAAGATCAATAGCCAGTGAATTATTCATACACGTTTTGATGATTCATAGCATTTATTAATAACTTTTTCACTATATCCAGGCGTCATTGTTGCTTCATTTTGTGTTTTACTTTAATACTGTTACAAACAAACAAAGAATTAAAATGTTACGACAAAAAAGTTTAACACTTCTCACTGTCATTTTTTAAAACTGAAAGATCAATAGCCAGTGAATTATTCATACACGTTTTGATGATTCATAGCATTTATTAATAAATTTTTCACTATATCCAGGCGTCATTATTGCTTCATTTTGTGTTTTACTTTAATAATGTTACAAACAAACAAAGAATTAAAATGTTGCGACCAAAAAGTTTAACACTTCTCACTGTCATTTTTTAAAACTGAAAGATCAATAGCCAGTGAATTATTCATACACGTTTTGATGATTCATAGCATTTATTAATAACTTTTTCACTATATCCAGGCGTCATTGTTGCTTCATTTTGTGTTTTACTTTAATACTGTTACAAACAAACAAAGAATTAAAATGTTACGACAAAAAAGTTTAACACTTCTCACTGTCATTTTTTAAAACTGAAAGATCAATAGCCAGTGAATTATTCATACACGTTTTGATGATTCATAGCATTTATTAATAAATTTTTCACTATATCCAGGCGTCATTATTGCTTCATTTTGTGTTTTACTTTAATAATGTTACAAACAAACAAAGAATTAAAATGTTGCGACAAAAAACTTTAACACTTCTCACTGTCATTTTTTAAAACTGAAAGATCAATAGCCAGTGAATTATTCATACAGGTTTTGATGATTCATAGCATTTATTAATAAATTTTTCACTGTATCCAGGCGTCATTATTGCTTCATTTTGTGTTTTACTTTAATAATGTTACAAACAAACAAAGAATTAAAATGTTGCGACCAAAAAGTTTAACACTTCTCACTGTCATTTTTTAAAACTGAAAGATCAATAGCCAGTGAATTATTCATACACGTTTTGATGATTCATAGCATTTATTAATAACTTTTTCACTATATCCAGGCGTCATTGTTGCTTCATTTTGTGTTTTACTTTAATACTGTTACAAACAAACAAAGAATTAAAATGTTACGACAAAAAAGTTTAACACTTCTCACTGTCATTTTTTAAAACTGAAAGATCAATAGCCAGTGAATTATTCATACACGTTTTGATGGTTCATAGCATTTATTAATAAATTTTTCACTATATCCAGGCGTCATTATTGCTTCATTTTGTGTTTTACTTTAATAATGTTACAAACAAACAAAGAATTAAAATGTTGCGACAAAAAACTTTAACACTTCTCACTGTCATTTTTTAAAACTGAAAGATCAATAGCCAGTGAATTATTCATACACGTTTTGATGATTCATAGCATTTATTAATAACTTTTTCACTATATCCAGGCGTCATTGTTGCTTCATTTTGTGTTTTACTTTAATAATGTTACAAACAAACAAAGAATTAAAATGTTGCTACCAAAAAGTTTAACACTTCTCACTGTCATTTTTTAAAACTGAAAGATCAATAGCCAGTGAATTATTCATACACGTTTTGATGATTCATAGCATTTATTAATAACTTTTTCACTATATCCAGGCGTCATTGTTGCTTTATTTTGTGTTTTACTTTAATACTGTTACAAACAAACAAAGAATTAAAATGTTACGACAAAAAAGTTTAACACTTCTCACTGTCATTTTTTAAAACTGAAAGATCAATAGCCAGTGAATTATTCATACACTTTTTGATGATTCATAGCATTTATTAATAAATTCTTCACTATATCCAGGCGTCATTGTTGCTTCATTTTGTGTTTTACTTTAATAATGTTACAAACAAACAAAGAATTAAAATGTTACGACAAAAAAGTGTAACCGGGGCTTCCATATTTATCAGAAGCGAGATTATGTATCCATTTTTGTGATGTTGAATTAAAATAATTTCCTTTCAATTCCCGCCATTTGGACGAAAGGCAAATAGAGTATTTCCTTTCCCACGCGACGCAGCAGATGGCAATTAGGGAATCTTGCGATTTTCGGAGAAGAGACATCTTAGGGTGTAGCCGGAGGGAACGCGGTGGCAGGGGTCGACGAAGCAAGATAGTTTTAGCAGTTGTGCAGTATGCTTCGGGTCGAAAGGGACGGAGGAAGGGATGATTTTTGAGTGGCCAGGAAAGAGAGAGAGAAGGATTTTCGGCGGTGTAGAATACTGAGGGAGAACGGAAAGAATGAAAGCACGAAAAGGACAGAAGCTTGGTGACATTCCCCGTATGATCTGAATAAACGTTTTCCTCACTGCAAAATTTAGCCTCAGTCGATTCACTTCTCTATGCTTTGTATTGTATTTATCTGCTCCAGATGGGAGAATTACGGATTAAACCACCGATACCGAACTTACTGCGAAGGAAGCATCAAACGAACCCTCCGCACAGGGCGCTGTAATAGAACTCAGCACCAAGCCCTGTAACATTTAAATGGCGCCCGAACAGGGGCCCACTAGATCTTCCATTCACCAGTACGGAACCCGAGCATCTTTATTAAGCAGCGTGGAACTTGAGCATCGCCGATGAAAAGCAAAGCGGTTCTTCGGTATTTGGTTCTTCAGTGCAGCAACGTGGAGTCTTCAAGTCACCGACGTGGGGACTGAGTATATTTTATTCCTCATCGTGGAGACCTGTTCCGGTTCGAATTTTCCTACAGATTGGAACATTTTGGTTGGACCAGTGATAGTGCTACTAGACTTTGTGTGACAATCAAAACTCTGTGTGTCAAAAAAACATTCTGGATTATGAAGTCAAGCGACGTGCTGTAAGTAAAAAATATTTTCTTCCATTTTTAAAGTGCACCTACTCTTACAGTGATATCCCACACCACCCTCCGCTGGTAGTCAAAACATTTTATGCATCATAATTGCTGAACGTTAAGATTCGTTAACACAGAGCTTTCCATGAAAAAGCCATGATATAACAAGTATTTTCAGCAGCTACATAACAAGCATTTTTTGGTATTTTCTGCAGCATCATGTATTGCATGAAACTCAATGCCGAGAATTCCACTTCGGAATGTTTTAACGCCACAGAGCCTTATAGCAGGAATGTACAGCCCCAATTAGATACTCAAGAAGGGAGCATGTTGCAACTAATGATGAAAAAACTTGAGGCTAGTGATAAAGCTATCAAAGCACTGACGGACGAAGTGATCGCGTTGAAAATGCAATTGCAGAAAGAGAAGCGCCGTGAAACAATGGGATACCGAGACCCTAATGTTCAAAACAGGTATCAAAATAGGAAGAAATGTTGTTGGACCTGTGGTTCACATTTTCACCTGCGGCGGCATTGTAGAAAAAGCCTCCCTCAAATTTTTTCGGCAGGCGTTATTACAGGCCTCAACCCAGGTCACCGCCTAGAGATGACCGACTGCGGTGGCAGAGAAGCGGAAACTGCGCGCCATCGGACACTGTTCAGAGTGCCCAAAGAGAGAACTGGAGAGTCGGAATCGGTCGGAAAGATAAATCACCTCTGAGAAATTCTGTGCATAATTCTGTGCACTTCAGGGATGAGCAGCCGCTCAAGAGTGAACATGTCGGCACCTGTTCCGTCGTTAAAAAACTTAGCTCTCCGAAGGCAGATATTGGGCAGAGTAAGAAATTTGATCATTTGTCTGAAGGTCCATATCGCATCATAAGCATGATGGATGACGTCAGTGAGAATTTGCAATTAGTTTGCAATCCGAGAAAGAAGACAATCGCTCATTTTGATCAGCTACACCGATGTCCTACCGGGACATCCAGACAGGCGGAAATGACAACAAAAACTCAAGCAGCACGGCGAGATTCATCCAACGAACAAGAACGGCATTTTCCTTACCTGCGTGGGAATATACCTGATGCAACCATGGAGACTTAGATGGGAAAAGGTTATCAACCCCCCAAAACGTGGAACGAGATACAGCTGAACCATGTCGTCATTGATATGGAACCAGCAGATCGTGGTTACAATCTTGGGGAACGCGATATCTTCGGCAGGGTGCGACACACAAACAGGCAACGAGTGTGATTCTTCAGCGCTGTTGAAACTTTTCGACATGTTGTGTCATCGACTGCAAATAACGTGCCTGCAATATGTTGCGTAATCATTCATATTTGGTGATAAACTATCCACACCAAATGCATTTTTTTCCATTTGTATTTCAGTGATAAAAATAATTTTCAATTTGTGAAACGTGTACATACAAACATTTTGTGTTTACATGAACATTTCCCAAAAGACAATTTAAGTTTTTGTGCATCAAATTGATAATTTGCATTACAATAATTTTTATATGCTGTCACGGACATTAATTTACGCTGCTCCTTTTAAGTGGTTAGATGGACAATGATCATCTATGATCTTATTGAACTTTAAGCGGAGTCATTCAAAAGACTGAAGAAATGCATTCATTTTTGCAGTGTTATTTATCTCAACTTGTTTTATTGTATATAATATTAGCGTAAGTAATTTTAGTATGTAGAAAATTGCAGTGTAAGTGTATATAAGATTTTGCGAAAATTATTCAAGTGTTCAATCGGTAGAAAATTGCAGTGTAAGTGTATATAAGGTTTGAGAAAATTATTCAAGTGTTTAATAGGTAACTTATCAGCATTGTCAGAATTAAAATTTTTCTGCATTTCATGTTTCAACTAATAGAGAATTTATGCATATTTTGTCGTACATTTTTCGGAAATTTTCAGCGTAGATCAGCATTAAAAACTAAAATGAGGGGTTAATACAAACTGGATAAGAATGGTTGTAAAGTGGTAAGATTTTGAGAATTAATTGCACCGCGATGTTAAATTCTTGTAGAGATCAATAGTGAAATTGTAATGTAGGAATGAAGTGGAATGGAGATAGCGACGGAAGTATCAAGTGTAAAGTATTATTTGTGGTAGGTATTTGTACATGTATTTTTCAGGAGAAGTGTGATTAGTAACCATGTTTGTATATATGTAATATCAGAAAATGTTCTGGAACCCATCATACTAGTTATATTTCAACGTGCTTGCTGGAAATCTTTCGTCAATTTTATCGTCAACTATGTTATAAATTATTTTGCCATTGGGTCATCATCGTGAAGTGTATGGAAATATATTTATCAAAGAAATCAAGGAGAATAACTGAATGTAAACCTTAGCATGCAGGTACCTCTTCAAAATCTTGTAAAATTGCCCGCCCAATATTGTATTGTCACAAGCTTGTCCTGATTCCAATTAATCGCGTTGGTTAATGTAGGCAAAAAAAAAAAAAAAAAAAAAAAAATTATTCTGTCTAGCGCCATCCTCATTTTTATTTTGGCGGGGGAGATTTTGTAACCGGGGCTTCCATATTTATCAGAAGCGAGATTATGTAGCCATTTTTGTGATGTTGAATTAAAATCATTTCCTTTCAATTCCCGCCATTTGGACGAAAGGCAAATAGAGTATTTCCTTTCCCACGCGACGCAGCAGATGGCAATTAGGGAATCTTGCGATTTTCGGAAAAGAGACATCTTAGGGTGTAGCCGGAGGGAACGCGGTGGCAGGGGTCGACGAAGCAAGATAGTTTTAGCGGGAGTGCGGTATGCTTGGGGACGAGAGGGACGGAGGATATAGTTTTGAGTGGCCGGAAAGAGAGAGAAGGATTTTCGGCGGTGTAGAATACTGAGGGAGAACGGAAAGAATGAAAGCACGAAAAGGACAGAAGCTTGATGACATTCCCCGTATGATCTGAATAAACGTTTTCCTCACTGCAAAATTTAGCCTCAGTCGATTCACTTCTCTATGTTTTGTATTGTATTTATCTGCTCCAGTTGGGAGAATTACGGATTAAACCACCGATACCGAACTTACTGCGAAGGAAGCATCAAACGAACCCTCCACACAGGGCGCTGTAATAGAACTCAGCACCAAGCCCTGTAACAAAAGTTTAACAGTTCTCACTGTCATTTTTTAAAACTGAAAGACCACTAACCTGAGCATTGTTCATACGCTTTTTGATGATTCTTAGCATTTATTAATAAATTCTTCACTATATCCAGGCGTCATTGTTGCTTCAATTTGTGTTTGATTTTAATAATATGACATTGTTAATAATTTTATCTAAACTAAATTCAAACCAAAATAAGATTTGGAGTCACATTATCACATATTGTCTACATACAGTTTGTGTAACTCTTATCTAACAGTTTCATTCATTCTTATTTTTTTAACACTTTTTCATAATCATCACATTTTTGATCTTTCGTTTTTAGAGTGTAATATATATACGCACCAGTTTCTTAGAGTTTCCAAAGCTTAGTCGGTTTCTTGTTGCGATATGAATGTACGACCAGTTGGAAAACAACCTTCCAAGTTGTGCTGATCATGCTAGTATGTTGAATAGCCTAATGGTTAATTTCGCGAGCTCTTTCGTCGTTGGAAACGATAGAAGAAATTAAAAACGCAATATGGAAAGCTCGTTTCATTTGCTGCAAGCAACCCACGCACGTATTAGCCTGGGAACTCGAGTAACATTGTAACACTTCGTTTTTTTTATTGTATTTAAAGCAAGTTTTGAATTTATTACATTTTTTACATCTTTGATATAAATTACGCATTTTTTACGCGTCACGTAGATAATAATCTCATCGTCAAAAAAATAGTTGCACCCAGAAGGAAGCAACAGACAGAAATGAAACTTGTGGGTAAGTTTGATATCGTAAGACATGCAATCATTCAAGTATCACGCCCGGCCGCGCATGTGACGCAAGCAAGGAGGGGTCGTAGCGTTGTGCCTAACTGGCTATATAAGGTCGTCCTGTTGCTCGCGCTTGCCATTTTGACTAGTGCTTTTGTGTTGGTTGCATCTTTTGCAAGTGAAGTATGCCTCGGAGAAAAGTTCGGAAGCAATACGAGCAGTTGGAGGAGTTCAAGAGGGGCCGCGTGTCGGGTCCGGGAAGCAGGATGGCCTTATCGCCGTATTGTGCGCCATACCGGTCGTGCGATTATCCCCATAACACGCTGTTGGCGGCAGTGGATAGAACAAGGCACGCAGCAGCGACAGAAAGGGTCTGGGAGACCTAGACGAACCACGGAGAGAGAGGACCGACGGGTTATCCGACATGCGCTGAGTAACCCAACAGCCACGATTGCGGATATTCAGCGAGCAGTGGTGCCATCTATGCATCGTCCGATTAGTGCCATCACCATTAGCAGACTGCTGCACGACGTAAGACTACACGCATGCAGACCGTTACGACGACTGCCCTTAACACCATTGCGTCGTCACCAAAGTCTGCTATGGTATCGTCCCAGACTGTCAAGGAGCCACTACTAATGGCAGCAGGGGATATTCAGTGACGAGTCCCTCTTTTGTCTTGGAGGAGGCGACACCGAATCCGTGTGTGGAGGCACCGTGGTCAGCGCCAAGATGAACGATTTGTTGTCGAGCGTCACACTTCCAGAAGGCCTGGAATCATGATATGGGGTGCAATTGCTTACGATTCCAGATCACCGTTGGTGTTCATTACAGGCACTTTGAGAGCCCAACGTTACGTTAATGAGGTCCTGCAACCAGTTGCCCTACCTTTTCTGAATGCTCACTCCGGTGCGATTTTCCAACAGGACAACGCTCGTCCGCGTACTGCTGTTGTTTTGAGAGTTTGCCTTCAAGGGATTGACACTCCAGCCGTATCACCAGACCTATCGCCAATTGAAAATGTGTGGGATGCTATTGGATTCGCTATCCACACTACATCCCCAACCACACAATCTGCAAGAACTGCGTGAGAAGATTCAAGCTGCTTGGGATGGCTTATCTCAGGACATCATTAGGAACCTGTACTACTCCATGCCGGGACGTCTGGCATGCTGTGGGACCAAGCATGGCGGCCCGACGCCATACTGAGAGACACTACTTATTGGCGTGTAGCTTAATAAATATTGCCCATATCAGTCTCAATGTTGTTGTTCCTGGTAACTTTTACCTTCCTTACAAACAGCATTGCAATCCGACACGTCCTTCTGCGTGCAACTATTTTTTTTGACGATGAGTGTAATTTTTTACGCGTAACTTCCCAAACCTGCGCAGTGGTCTAAGTGCTGGCTTCTGACCATTCGTCCGAAATGGGTCCGGATTTGAGTCTCGGTGGGGCATGGATGTTGTGCTTGTCTTACAGTACTGGCTGTCTCTCTTCCCTGAAAAAAAAATAACAGACAAAAAAGACTAGATTAAATTCGTAATACACCTGTCTGCGCACTCTGGTGGTAAAACGGGAAACAGCAAAAGTAAGGACAAATAAGTTCTCCTAGAAGAATGATGCAATACTGTGTGGTTCGATGTTCTTAAAAATACGCAGTAATGACTTCTGTTATTTTAGGAATCCACTTGCACAAAGAATAAAAAAAAAATGTAATTTTGATGCACTACAGAAGATCACGGTTAATCGGATCCCACGGATAATTGATCCCCGGATAATCGGCGTTTACTGTATATACATTTCTACTGGAAGCTTTTACCTTGATTGCCTTTAAAGCCTCTGAGACGAGTACGATTTTGCCTGAATGGAAGGATATACACAGATTTTATTTTTCTCCTCAGCATTCCCGCTATAATATTCTCTCCATATTGTATTAGATTTGTTTTTGTGTTTCAACATTACATTTTGTTATTCAGTCTGCTTATTTCCTGTGCCAGTTGTTATTCTACAAAGAATAAAATTCAATCGAACATATTGATACAGGTTTTGATTGATTCGTTTGTTTGTTCTCTTTAAATATTGGAAATAGTTTTGGGGCAACCGTAATTTGGTTTTTCTTTAACACTCCTTTGTCTCTTAGGTCACGCGCTTCTGATTTGAAAATTTCCCTCGCTCTCTTCCTGATTGTTTTCGTGTCGGCCATTTGTTTTCTAACCGAATGCATTCGATTTTAATGAATTCTTTTATTTTTGTTTATCACTCCGTGCCTATTATAGGTATCCTGATTTAGCTGCTCTATTGTATTGAACGTATACTAATCTCTAACAAGAATTTATTTCATCTGACCCATTTCGATACTTTTATTCCTCCTCGGACGAAGAAAAGCTTTTGAGAAATGCATTTTTGCTGATTATGTGGTAGTTATTATCCCTAAAGCCATTTTCACTTGTTGCAGTAATTCCAAGATTAATTTCGGGGATATCGTTTCGGGTGTTGGTCAACTGCCTTCACAAAAGAGGAGGCCGCCCCGGTTGCGTAGTGGTCTAAGCGATGGCCTCTCATCATTCGTCCGCAAGGGGTCCGGGTTTGAAGCCCGGTGAGGCATGGATGTTGTGTTTGTCTTACGGCATTAGCTCTCTCCCTTCCCTGGAACCAGCGACGCTAAATTAGGGACGGGCGACTGCTTATAGCCCATTGAGTTGCTCACGGTGGTCGTTAAACCTCCAATAAAAAAAAAAAAAAAAAAAGAGGAGAAAAATGTCAGCTGCGCTTGAAGCCTCCAGCTCCCCCCAGAGGAGAAAAAATCACCCGTGCTTGAAGCCTCCAGCCCCCCAGAGGAGAAAAAAGATCACCCGTGCTTGAAGCCTCCAGCCCCCCAGAAGAGAAAAAAGATCACCCGTGCTTGAGGCCTCCAGCCCCCAGAGGAGAAAAAAGATCACCTGTGCTTGAAGCCTCCAGCCCCCAGGGGAGAGAAATTCACCCGTGCTTGAAGCTTCCAGCCCGCCACGTTGAACCGCCCTGAAAGGAAGGTTCTTTAGGGAAGGTTCTTTTTTTTCTTATATATAAACAGTCATACTATGGAAACAACCTGAGTTTAAGAAAAAAATTCAGAATAATTTCAGTATTCGTACAGGAGAATTCTTATTTTTTGATGTAATAGTGGGATAAACATAAAAAAAATGGCTTCTTGAAATTTGCTGCTCTTTACAACGGTTCAGCAGTCGCTCCATGATTTTTTTTTCTTATATTTTTTATTCGTATTTTTTTCTTTTCATTCGCGCTATTTCGTAAGGCAAAAATATCAATATGCATTTGTTTTAAAACTTCGATAAATTTGTATACATTCGGATGAGGAGTTGTAAAGTTGGAATTAAATCGGGAATGAAACGAATGCACGATGGACGTCAGCAATAGTCCTTGGAAAAGCAGGTGAAAATTTTCGGCGGGCGCTAAACAAATTCTTCGTCATATAAAATATGTCTTCCCTATCAATATTTTCTGAAATAGTTATTGGAACACTGCTTACCTCACTTCGAATAAGTTTCCGTGGTCTTTCGCAACGGTCTTCGGTAGCTTTCCTTTTCACGCTGTTTGAAATCTGTTGCCTGTTTATATTACCATCCGGATCATGATTGTGATCGGAATCAAATTTCAAAATAACTTTTATTCATCGTTGACATACATACAATACAGTTTTGCTTTGCAGGTTTTTTGGGCGCAGCACCACTTCCATCCGTCTTGTGATTCAATATCTTTATAAAACTTACATCCGCAATATTTAATTAGCCTTTTCCCTCTTTGACTGTACATGGACTCCATCGTAACTTCTAACTTCTACGAAAATTCCACTAAGAATGAATTCTTAAAGTAAATGTCATGTCATGTTTAACCACAGCGTATTAAGAAGAGCGCAGTTAGCCCCGGTTTTGGTAAATTGCGGTGAGGGCCACGGGTGGTCTCCAACCCCATAGGTAAATTGCCCCTATAGCCTATGGGAAAGGTAGATGACAGCGGTTTAGGATTTATTCGTGACTTCATAGGTAAATTGCCCCCGTAGCCTATGGAAAAGGTAGATGACAGCGGTTTAGGATATATTCGTGACTTCATAAGTAAATTGCCCCTATAGCCTATGGGAAAGGTAGATGACAGCGGTTTAGGATTTATTCGTGACTTCATAGGTAAATTGCCCCTGTAGCCTATGGGAAAGGTAGATGACAGCGGTTTAGGATTTATTCGTGACTTCATAGGTAAATTGCCCCTATAGCCTATGGGAAAGGTAGATGACAGCGGTTTAGGATCTTCATAGGGAAATTGCCCCTGTAGCCTATGGGAAAGGTAGATGACAGCGGTTTAGGATTTATTCGTGACTTCATAGGTAAATTGCCCCTATAGCCTATGGGAAAGGTAGATGACAGCGGTTAAGGTTTTTTTTGTGACTTCATAGGTAAATTGCTGCTAAAGTTTATGGGAAGGGAAGACAACACAAAATATAACATCCTACATCTTTATAGCAACGAAAATCAACTAATATTTCCGAGTTAAATGTCTGTTTATGTGGTTGCTATAAGAGGTGTAAAAAAACGTTTGCCTTACCGATACTGAAAAGAGAAAGATGAACTAACTCTGTCATCACATACACAAAACTTGAATAAGCATACTTTATTATGCTTTTGAGGTGAGTTGAATATAGATAATTTCATTTCTCTTCCAGGAGTCAACCTCAGTTCACCAAAAAATTATTTTTTTATAAAATATGATGCAAATTGCACCAGTTCAAGTCTGGTTATACATCCTCCTTTATTTCTTAGACAACATTTCTTCCCTTTGCATGACAGTTTTGGATTTTCTTCTCCAAGTGACATCACTTGAGCTTTGTATTTTAATATATGTTTGAGTTTGAGAAAGTTTCAGAACTTCTATAAAGTTATATAAGCTTGGATGGGGATGATAAAAGTGTGTATTAAACCGAGCATTAAAAGACTCGCATGCGTTCGTCGTGTGTTCTGTTGATGCCTGGCATTCAGCATTTTTTTCTTTTTTTAACGTCAGAAATACAAGTTTTGTTGTCAGGGTCTCCAAAGCGCCAGAATTTTCTTCCACAGCAGGGTTTATTAACTTTGATGGACGATCATAAATATCCTCTTTAGCTGTTAGGCGCAGTTTTATTGTGGAGTTGCGATGACCTAGAACGTCTAAGGATTATAGTGGATTATTTAGCTGCAATTTGCCTACACCTTATCCTTACGGGGGGAGGTGTGGCGGGGCTCTTCTCTATCTAAGAGAGGAGGGGTGAGTCCCCGGAGCCCCGGGTGAGCTCAAGCGCAGTTCGGACTAGATATTACAAAGTTCACACAAGCGGAATTTTTTCCGCCGAAGCAGTAAATCTCCTGGCTGTCTTACCGCGCGTTTTAAAGCGGACTATAGAATTATATCAAGACTTTGAGACGCGCGGAGGCGGTAGAAATTCCGACGCGGCAGCCGCTCAGCTTCCGAGGGGTTCGCTACAAACCGGACTGCGGAAATACCGTCCATTTTAAGAGAAACGTAGCTGGCAAGATGTTCACACAGGCGCCCAACCGATCGTCCGCTAGTGCAATAAAACAATCCTCCTGTGAGAAGGGGTGGGAACAAAGTGCTGTTGAACAAAGAACTACCGATAGTTCCCGCTCATCCTTCAGGCATTTTTTTCTCCGTTCTAGCAATGAAACAGCTTGTGTGAAAGCTAGCCAAAAACTGCACTGCGGGACGGTTTTATTGCTTCGGCAGAAAAAATCCGAGTGGTTAGCCGGTCGCCATCGTGTGGTTGTGGTTCTCTGTGATGTTGTGCTGTGCTTGGTTACCCCTCCCCTTCCCAACGGAGTGGTGGGATATGCCACCTTCTCTTTTCACTCATTTTTCTGTTTATCTTTCCTATTGAGTTCACTTACTCAGATTTCCTAGATTTCTATTTCTAAAGGTAGTTTTAGACTTGGGATCAGACACTCCCTTCCTAAAACTTCTTCAAATATCGAATCGTATCATCCAAATATTGGGCCGCGGATGGCCTAGTGGTGACTGCCACGGAGGAACTTTAGGTTCGATCTCGGGCAGGTACAAACGCTCGAACCCCTAAATATCCGCCGTGCGTCGGATGGGCACGTCAAGCCGTCGGACCCCGGGTACTGGCCCCCGGTAATAAATAAAGGCGTCTTCCTCCCCGTTTCCACCTCGCTTCCGTGTCACTTTCCTATCGGGCACTCTAGCCCAAATCTCCTAGCTTCCTATTTCTAAGGGCTGTTTAAGACCTGGGGTCAGACACTCTCTTCCTATAATTCTCTACTTTTGATCTATCGTCGCCATCCTTTCATCAAAATTTCTGTTTTCCCAAGTTTTGGAAAAATTCATAGCCACTTTTTTTCTTTTTCTACCATTCCTACAGTTCCTTGGTTTTACGTTGTAGTACATTTTATTTTATTACACTGTAAAAAATATAAGTGGTCTGAATTCAGGGAAAATTCCTGAAAATAACGTGCAGCAAAGTTGCCGGCAGATGTTCATTTTTTAACGAAATTTCCGTTTTCAAAAGCTCCTGGTCTTTTTAACTACAGTATTTTTACAGATTTTTCGTAGTCAGTAATTTTGTTTATTTCAGAAAAGTCCGTTTCAGGTTTTTCCGTATTTATACAGATATTTCCCAAAATCGAAGACCCTGAATTTTTCCGCCCGTACACCACAGAATCCTTTCACTTTTTCCTTGGGGGGATTCAATACGAGGTCGTCAGGGTTGTCTCAACAGAAGCCGCGGGTCTTAAACACTTAGCCACGAAGACTCAGAAGTTACGGTCACGTTCAAGGTAGAACTCTAGTTGCGCGATGATTAAATGTTTTCTGTCATTAATGCGAGTGAATTAATCATTTTAATTTATTTTGGAGCTTATTATTTCTTGGAATAGTTGTGTAATAATTTTACTTTCCCTGTAGGGGGACTTATCCCAAATTAAGTATTTTTTTCATCGTGATTTTTCGAAGCAACAGAATGCCTTGGAACTTGAGATCTTTTTAAATTAACAATGACTTTCAATATTTGCACATCGATAAAACTAACTTTAAGTTATAGCATGGGATACTTAATACTTGCTGAAACATAACCATAATTATATTAAAAATCAATCATTTTTTCCTGAGTAATGTTCCGACCTGTTAATAGATGGCGCGTCCTGTACATTGATGACGTCAGTAGACAAACAAATGTTGGATTGCTTAGTCAAGGTTATGTTTTAGCAAGTATTAAGTATCCCATGCTATAACTTAAAGTTAGTTTTATCGATGTGCAAATTTTTATCCTTGGGAATACATTAATTGCGAAGAAAATGTGTAAAGAAGTTTTACCATTGGAATCATAAAGCAGAGATTTTAGGTGGAACCAACTTTTTTTTTTTTTTTTTTTTTTGAGAGTGGAGGTTTAACGATCACTTTGAGCAAATCAATGGGCTATAAGCAGTTGCCCGCCTTTAAGTCTTTAATTTAGGGCCACTGGTTCCAGGGAAAAGAAAGAGCCTATGGTGTAAGACAAAAACAACATCCATGCCTCACGGGATGCGAAACCGAACCCATCTCGGACGAATGATCAGAAGCTATCGCTTAGACCATTGCGCCACCGGTGTGGTTTCGCCGTTTTCGTATAACTTGGTTTTCTTCAAAAATGCTAAAGTACAAGTGTATACAGTATATACTTTTTTGACGTAGGACTACGTCTAACTCCGCGGATAGTATGGGGCGACTTACGGCCGACCGCCTGTGACCAAAATAGGTGCCAATTGAAATCCTTATAGCGTTATAAATACGTGCCGCACACTAATCGTGTTAGTATATTCGTAAACAGCACGGAGTCCAATTCGCGTACTGCACAATACATAGTGCGCGCGACGCTCCCCTCGCTCCCTGTGCGCGGGGGAGATGATGCAATATTTTTGGGAGTGTCGCGGCGTTTGACTCAGTTTATCTCGGCAACCGTGAGCGCAACACGACTGTGCGTCGTATCGGTTTAAAGCTCTTGACGAGATCTATTCAAATATACCAAGAATATTTCACAGTGGTTTGAACTGAACATTTAAAAAATTTACTTGTGAACCGGTGAACACTTTTGACAATATCGCGGTTTATCTGGACAACCGTGAGTGCAAAACGAATGAGCGTGGCGTCGTTTTAAAGTTCTCGACGAGATCTATTGAAACTTATAAAGAACATATCGCAGTGTTTTAAACTAAAATTAAAAAAAAATTGTTTTCGTGTGAACGGGCTAACATTTTCTACAATGCAGCGGAATTCGCAGAATGAACGCAAGCAAAAGTGGAGAAAACCGAAACGAGAGGCAAGAGCAAGTGATGAGGAATGTAAGAAGCCCAAGAAGACTGTTGGATAATTCGTGTATCGATCTGCTTTGTGTTCTCAATGTTTCCAGCATTTTTTGTAAAAATTACTTAAAGTTGCTTTTCATATCATAGCCCTGTGTTGGCTATAACAAATTAAATAAACGCTTTGAAACCATATTCGGCTAGCTCATTTCAGCTCTCCGATCTGTAAGTCGTAGTCGTACGTTCCAAACTGACAGCTCAATCCGAACTGAACCTACCTGTATTTTCTTTTTTTGTAAAATTACTTTAAAAAAATACAGGTACTATTGCGGTGACGTATGCGTTAAATCCGCAATGTTGCAGCGATAAACCTCCGGGCATATAGTTCAGCTTGGAAAACTGACGGTCAGTAGTAGGAAAACGTGGGCTCCAACACACCAACAGCAAAAAGGTTATACGTTACTTTGGCTCCTGTACCAAAATGAATCTCCTGACTGTGTGGTTCGAAAATTTGTGAGATAATTCTTCCACACAACGTACGTAATTAATAAAAATTCCTACTTCTACAATAAGCTGGTCCATCGAGCATAGCTGCCGGCTGACCCCAAATCTGTGATTTCGTGCCCTCATATTTCTCAAGAGAGGAAGGGAATGACGTAATGTACTTCGTCCCATGACGTAGATGATGTACTACTGCGGTGACGTATGAGACAAATCGGTAATGTTGCAGCGATATGCCTTACCGCCATAGTTCAATTAGGAGAACAGGCGCTCCAGAGTAGAAGATGTAGGCTCGAAACCACCACCGGCAAAAAAGTTTGTGCTATAATTCTTCATGAAAACAACTGTGCTAACTACTTCAATAGCTTAGTTCTTCCATTATTAGGGAAAGGTTTTGAAACAAAATGGTCATAAATATTCAAAAGTGACTCTCACTATTCACTTTCATTATTTGAAATGCTGAAATTTATATAGTGATTATTGTGTTCTCCATCATCTTGTCTAGGCTAGATGAAGCCTCCCGCTGGAGAGCGAAATCTCGGCTCTTTATGTAATATTTTGACTCCCCTTATTCAATTCACTTGTGAATAACACTATTTGTTATTCACAAGTGAACTGTATAAGGGGAGTCAAAATAAATATACATAAATACATGTTATCAACGGGATAAAATGACTAAATGTTGCTTAAAACGGTGGTAATTTGTTTATACTCAAAGCCACCATTCCTGACTGCTGTGGTTCATTTAGTTCAAAAGCGCGATGTTTTTATAGGTTAAATGATCGTATTATTTTATAGGTTACATTCGTGTAATTTATTACTCAAGGGGAGTTGAAGGCTGACAAATGATACTGGTTTTCTGGTTCAAGAAAGCAATAAACAGTGGAAATGTCTGTTCGCACGAAAGTTCAGCAGTATTCCGCAAGATAATCGAACCTGATATAGGGTTGGATGGCATTTACAGCATAATAAAATAGCTCTAACTTAATCCATAAACCAATGTGAACAAAATATTTCCAAACGTGAACTGGCGCCCATATTGGTTAACCTTTCTGGAGATGAATAATTTTACCCAGGAAACAAAAAGAGATTTATTGTATACCGACGACAACAAAAGAAGTGACATGGAATTTCACAGCTTTTATGGCCTCAAAACAGGTTTAAGAA
Source organism: Macrothele yani (assembly GCA_039090855.1). Classification (NCBI taxonomy): domain Eukaryota; kingdom Metazoa; phylum Arthropoda; class Arachnida; order Araneae; family Macrothelidae; genus Macrothele; species Macrothele yani. The sequence goes on from CM076992.1 coordinate 11,887,125, forward strand.
CCCATTACCTTTAGTTTGATTGGAAATGCGTGATCCAACAATAATATTTAGATACCTTGCTGTATGCTCTGAATCAGCAACAAAGGGGGTCGTAAGCGGTTATCGTTAAGTGTCAGTGAGAAAAAACAAAGTTCAAATTTGTAAGGTTTTTCCATTCTAAGCAAGAAGTAACGATCCGATCTGTGCATGTTTGTTTCGCAGATATAGGTAAATACCAGAGACACTTTCTATAAATCATCCGTTCCTTATTCGGAAATATGGCAAAATGTTCCATATGCTGACCGTAACAAAATCCTGCGGTAATGAACTTTTTCTTCCGGATTTTAACAACCACAATGAACGACTCGAAGAGCTATAAGAAGTCGGCCGCCCCTAATTTAAGAGATTTTAGGGTCGTAGTGATGGCCCCCACAACCCCCGCGTTGCCGGAAGGGGGGCAAGGTCTTTCGGCTAAGTGGCACTCTAACCTCAAAAAGAAAACTTTTAAAAACCTTTTCCAAAAACTGCATGTGAAGCTAGCTATTTTTAAAATAACAAACTCATATGAAGTTTTGACAGGAATTTTGAAATTTTATATGAATTTTGAACATATGGATTTTGAATACAATGAATATGAATTTTGAACATATGAATTTTTGACAGGAATTTCTGCATATGAAGCTTGTTATTTTTAAAATAACAAACTCCTATAATTTTTGACCACGGCTTTGAATGAAGAATTAAAAAGGACATTTTTTGGTATTTTTTTCAATAAATAGGTAAAATATTTAGAAACCATTTTTTGCGGTTTTAGTTTATAAAAACTAGAAGACGGCAAAGCAGCTATTCCAGAGGACTTCAGGCCCCTTTTCACAAATATAGCAATGGTTCCTATACATGTATATTAACAAAAGGATGCTATCAGTTTGAAATGTTTATACCAGTGAGGATAAGGGGTTATGTATTACAGTTGTTTGCAAATAACTACGGAACCTTCATAATATCATAATACGATGCCACAATGTTTTGTATGATGAACTAAAAGCTGTTCCTCACGGGGAGAAGACACAGAGACCTGTGTCATTTTTTTATAACACATTCTAGAGAAAAAAACAATCTATATGCAAAACATTGTGGCATTATGTTAAGTGCGTTTTATACACAGGGTTACAAGGAAAGTCCTTGATCAGGCTAATGTCTCACGAACTACACAGTGCGTCAAAGAATTTTTAAGACTAGCGCTAGATTTCAGCCTACGGTGGCGCCACCAGTGTAATCGCGAATGCGTTATAAACCTTGAACATCTGCTTGCTTTCTGCCAAAAGTACTGTGCAGTTGTTAAATTAACTCAAACGAAACAGGCGTTTATTAGAGAAATAAAATTTTTTTCATGTTGAATTATTAAGATGGAACAAAGGGTTGTTATTAAATTTGACTCAAAACTTGGTAAAAGTGCCTCGGAAACGTACCAAATGATGAAACAAGTTTACGGTGAGTTGTGTTTAAGTAGATCAAATGTTTTCCTGTGGCACAAACGTTTTTTGGAGGAAGAGAGACTCTAGAAGATGATAAGCATACCGGAAGACCAAGTTCATCTAGGACACCTGATATTATTGGAAAAGTGCGTGATTTCGTGGCAAACAATCGATGTGCTTCACTAAGAATGATGGAAGAGTCTTTAAACATCAAGAAAGAAACGATTCGAACCATCCTGCATGAAGATTTGGGCAAAACAAAAGTCTGTGCTAAGTTTGTTCCACACACGTTAACCAATGAACAAAAATGAAGGAGAAGTGCACATTGCAGAGACATCATTTCAGCCGCTCAAAATGATCCAAACTTCTTAAAATCGATTGTTACTGGTGATGAAACATGGTGTTTTCAATATGATCCTAAAACAAAGCGACTAAGTGCGGAATGGAAGTAAAAAAACTCTCCACAAGCCAAAAAAACAAGAAAAGTACCATCGAAAATCAAAACAATGCTCATTACATTCTTCGATAGTTAGGGTATTATCCACAAAGAATTTGTTCCAAGTGCACAAACAATTACTGGTGAGATTTATTGAAATGTTTTGAGGCGTTTGATGGGCAGAATTCGTCGCATTCGTCCAGAATATCGAGATGAAAACAGTTGGTGTTTGTTGCACGATAATGCACCCAGTCACACCTCACTTCTTGTTCGTAGATTTTTGGCGAAAAATAACGTCTGTGTGTTGAGTCATCCACCGTATTTGCCTGATTTAGCACCCTGCGAATTTTCTCTGTTCCCAAAACTTTAAATGACGTTAAAAGGGTGTTATTTTGATGATATTTCGACCATACAAACAGCTTCGACGCGTGCTTTGGAGGCAATTCCGCAAAGTGAACTGGAACATGCATTCGAATCATTATTAAATCGCTGTAACAAGTGTATTGAAGCCGGAGGGACTTATTTTTAATAACAAACCAAAACAAATTATAATTTCTTGTTTCTATTTCATTTTACAGACCCAGTCTTAAAAATTCTTTGACGCACTGTGTATATGGCAGTTAGCGATTTACTTCTTGTGCAGTTGTATAGGAAACCCCTATGACGCACACAATAACACCACGAGGGATCCCCTCGCTTCCTGGGGGGAGGGGGATATCTCACCCCCTTCCCTTTGCAGATAGGGCAAAAAAGTCAATTACAAACTTGTTCAGCGAGGCAAAAGTAGTTGAGAAATGTTTTTGTCCCGTAACAAAAGATGGAAGGGGACCGGGAATGTGGCTCCAAGAAAATAACAACTTCTGGAAGAAACGACATAGTATTTAGACAATAACTTATTACTTAGAACTTATCTAAACTGGTAAGTTCTAAGTAAATGAAAGCACAAAGGAAAGTTTTCTACAAACCTTATCAACAGTTCTTGTTCTGAAATAAAACGCAGTTCCTTGATATATTCAATATCAGACTTTGATGTCCAATACAGTAAAAAATACACTGAGACAATGAGAAATAGCATAAAGTGGCGAAACACTCAACCAATAGGAAAACTGTGTGCACATCTAATTGACTTGCGTAGTGGCAAAGCTTTCGACATCCCGTCACTGGTTCACGAAGTGCTGGCATACCGACCACGCATATCATTTTTGTATTCTGACGACAGAGCAGAAAGCACATTTGAAACCCATGCGAATATGCTTCGGACACAGCGACTCAGTAAGCTTTCCGTTTTTTTTTCGCATTTGGAGAGTCCCCTTCCATCTTTTGTTATGGAACAAAAACATTTATGTGCTATTTTTCGCCTCGCTTAGTAAGTTTGTAATTTACTTTTTTGCCCTATCTGCAAGGGGAGGAGCGATAGCCCCCTCAACCCTCCCAAAAAGCGGGCGAGGGGGTTATTGTGTGCGCCATAGGGGGTTGCATATACAACTGCACAAGAAGTAAATCGCTAACTGCCATAGTTCGTGAGATATTGGCCTGATCACGGACTTTCCTTGTAACCCTGTATACTCAAGAGTAAATAATTTAGATACTTTTACATTTTGTGTGACATAATTCTTAATTGTTACTTATTTCTCTGCTTTGTCTTTTTGTATAAATCAGAAATGGTCATTAGGCACTGTCACACGGCAGTTATGTGTTTTGCGTGTGTGATCGTGAAACATTTTAAAGAGGTTGGCCTTAGTTCTCTAAAAGAATAATATTTGCATGATATTATTAACTTTGGCGTTAAGTGTTTTGCAGTGCTTTGTAATGGTATAAAGCTAAGACAATCATTTTAATTTCAACGTGCACATTTGTCTTACTCGTAATAAAGTGTAATAATTTCAGTTTTACGAAAAATATCTGTACACTATGAATTTTTTTCTGAAACTCTCGAGCCACTTTCTATGATTCTTTTCGTGAATTAACGAAGCATATTTCTGATACAATTTTTTCCGTGAAATAACAGAAAGGAACCTGAACTTCACTGATATTTCCTACAACACGTATTTTTTCCAGTAGGTTCCAAAGAATTTGAATTATTAAAAAGCCCATAAAGTGTAGTTAATAATATGGAATGTAAAAACTTAAGTAATTGAATGCTAATAGATTTTTGCAAAAGAGCTTCGAAGATATTTTTGCGGGGAAGGCAAGTTTTTCCAGTACGCCGTTGCAGTTAGGGAAGAGAACGAAGCTCCTTAAGACAAACACACCCTCCATGCCTCATCGGGATTCGAAACCTGGTCTGTCTCGGATACCTAGCCAGAAATTTACGCCTATAAATCGGCCACCGGGGCGTAGTATTTAAATTTTAATTCAGATAAAGATCAAACTGTGTACTCTGTGACGTCGTATATTCTAAATTAACTTTCCTTTTTAGTTTCTTTCCCTGTGTTAATCTTGAGTTTGTTCTCAGTTATACTTCACACTTAACGTGATATCTTTTCTCTCAAACGAATACTATTGGCAACACAATTGAGGTAGAATGAACGTGACGTATGCCTGTTATGAGATAAGAACGAGAGATATAAACTACGATACAACAGTTGCTTGTGGTGGTGTGCTGGAATGTGGTGGTGGAATGTGGAATGTTGATTTGTGTTATGTGATTTCTACACTATCCCGAAGTGCTATAAACTGTGCTGGAGAAATAAAACCAATCTCCGTAAGTTTGACTTCTGTTTTAAATGTTTCGTCTGGCCATTAAGGTTTAATTTAGGAACTGTTTCACCGTATGGTTATGTTTTTAAAATAACGTATCAGTACGAAAAGACACTTCGTTATAATGGCGCCTGAACTTCCCGGATGACCCGGCCGTTAAAGATCTCGCAATGGTGTGATGTTCTTTCCACACCGCGAGATAAGAAAAATAAGATAATCCCTTCTTCAGCGCTTCGAAAAATAAATGTGAGTGACGTTGCATTCCACACACCTGATTGACTGGGAGTTCGCAAGTGCACGTTCTACAGCGGATGGCTGCCTGCAACGATTCATGGTCACGGCTGACCCGTGGGCCATGCCCCGTCCCCCTTTCGGCGGGAGGGGGGGGGGGGGGAATGTGACGTGCCTATCTCGCAGGACGCACACGACATAAAGACAGAAAGCAGCTAGAACGAACGTCTGTGTAGCTCAGTTGGTAGAGCGACTTGTTCCGGAATAAGTGGACTCGGGTTCGATTCCCGGCGTGGACCAAAACTGACGGAGAAATTTACTTCGTTATAACTCCATATATAAAAACACAGAGAGCACGCGATGATCTACGGGAATCTTCACGCCCTGTAAGACCCTAACATGCATATTGTTGCAGCATGAGTCCGCATGTTGTGCTTTAAAACACATCTGGTTCCGAGTTAGTTTTTCGGTATTTTCTTTTAATTCAGTGTTCCCAAAGCTGAACAAAATTTTACATCGATGAATGTACGTGTATGTATGCATGCATGCATCCACATCTGTAGGGTTTCCTTGGATTCCCTAACTCCATGGCCGGGAACTCGCTGCCCTCATTTGCATTCCAACGGCATGCACCCAGACATCGGAACAATAACCGATTTAACTATGCTGTTAAAACAACCTAATTTATATACAATACATACTGGTGTGTATAAATTAAAGAATACATAAGTTCGAATATTTCAACGAAATTTTCACATAATTTAATAAAACTAAGTATATACATTTTACTTAACTCGTCAAAATTCTGCAAAATGATGTGCATTTTGATCGTGATAAATATTGTAAGTACGTAAAAAACTCCAATTTTGAACGTTAATGCTTCAGATCAGATCAGATTATATGCAGAGGATTTTAGGAAGGGAGTGTCTGACTCCAGGTCTTAAACAACCCTTAGAAATAGGAAGCTAGGAGATTTGGGCTAAAGTGCCAGATAAGAAAGTGACACGGAAGCGAGATAGAAAGGGGGAGGAAGACGCCCTTATTTATTACCAGGTTGGCAGTACCCGGGGTCCGACGGCTTAACGTGCCCATCCGACACACGGCGGGTGTTTAGTGGTTCGAACTTTCGTACCTACCCAGGATCGAACCTGAGGTTATCTCCATGGCAGTCACGAACGCTGACCACTAGGCCACCCGCGGCCTAGTGGACTAACTCTGTCCAAATCAGATCATATGTAAAGGATTTTAGGAAGGATGTGACTGACCACATGTCTTAAACAACCTTTCAAAGTATAGGAGTTTGGGGTAGAGTGCCCGACAGGAAAGTCACACGGAAGCGAGGTAGAAAGAGGGAGGAAGACGCCCTTATTTATAACAGTGGTCCAGTACCCAAGGCCCGACGTGCTCGTCCGATATTCAATGAAACATTCGTCTTCACCTGGAATCGAACCTGATTCCTTTCCTTCGGTAGTCACGAAAGCTAGCTCCTAAGCCATCCGCGGCTCTGATTGCACCTAATTGCTTTACAGGCCTTATAGCGATCTCTCATGCTACCAATAACGTGGTTCATGAGCTGAACAAGGAGACCTTTTCCTTCCTCTATCAGAGTAGTTTTCAGCTTAGAGTAGTTTTCAGTTGTTCTTGGAAGGGTTGAAGATTTTTTTTTTTTTTTGATTGGAGGTTTAACGACCACCGTGAGCAACTCAAATGGGCTATAAGCAGTCGCCCGTCCCTAATTTAGGGTCACTGGTTCCAGGGAAGGGAGAGAGCCAGTGCCGTAAGACAAACACAACATCCATGCCTGACCGGGATTCGAACCCGGACCCCTTACGGACGAATGATCAGAGGCCAACGCCTTAGACCACTGCGCCACCGGGGCGGCTTGAAGATTTGGAACTTGCCGTACTAAAGCATCCCCAGCATGGTCGTTGGAGTTAAGGTCTGATGACCTAGATGGGCAATCCATTCTTTTTACATATTTACTTTCCAGGTATTCAACCACAAGTCTTACCCTGTGAGGACGAGCATTATCGTCCATGACAACAAATTCTCTCGAAAAAATTTTGTATGGGGTTCTAGGTTCACTTCTCCATACTTGTGGCCAGTCCGAATTTCTCTATCGAAGACATGTGGAGATATACAATTGTTGTATGGGTATTTTTGAGTATTGCAAATATCATGAAACAGTGACTCGAGTTATGCAACGAAAAAACAAACAAAAAAGGGCATTTTATCTTCAAGACATGTACTTAACAATTCGTTCTGGAAAACAGATCCCAGACACCCCCAAAGTACAGGTCCGCATGATTCTTAATTTGGAAGGCGTGGCTCCCCCTCGGCTTGGAATTTTAAGTTTACTGCCGGGCGCTGCTTGAAATTTCCAGTTTACTGCCCGGCCCTGCTTAGAATTTCCAGTTTATTGCCCTGCTCTGTTTAGAATTTCCAGTTTACTGCCCGGCCCGAATTGGGATTTCCAGTTTACTGCCCGGTCCGGCTTGGAATTCTCAGTTTACTGCCAGACCTGGCTTGGCATTTCCAGTTTAATGCCCAGCTCAGTTTACTGCCCGGTTCTGCTTAGATTTTCCAGTTTAATGCCCAGCTCAGTTTACTGCCCGGTTCTGCTTAGATTTTCCAGTTTGCTGCCCGGCTCTGCTTAGATTTTCCAGTTTGCTGCTCAGCTCTGCTTAGGTTTTCCAGTTTACTGCCCAGCTCTGGTTGGAATTTCCAGTTAACTGCCCGGCCCGGCTTAGAGTTTCCAGTTTACCGCCCTGCCCTGTTTAGAATTTCCAGTTAACTGTCCGGCACGGCTTGGAATTTCCAATTTACTGCCAGACCTCGCTTGTAATTTCTGGTTTACGGCACTGCCCGAGTCGAACAGTTTCAGACTTTCAACAAGCATTCTCTGCCACTTATTGCAAATAACGTAAGACTTCCTCTACAGCAAGGGTCTTCAACTTGTGGGCCGCGGAACACTCTTATAAATAGCCCGCGGGACGTCCACAAAGAAAAGTCTAAAATGGAAAAAAAGAAAAAATGCATTTTTGAAATGGAGACTTTGAATCCTCAAATATGCTATAAGCTATGCTGCGGTAAATTATGTAACCGAAAGTTTTAAAATGTACTGAAAAATGTAGTCATATCAGGCATCTACATCGGACATGTTTGTAACACATATAAAATGCCATGTTAACTTCATCGTTTCTTTCTCTGAAAATAAAGTTTTCGGATTCAAAACTTCTCCGAAATGATCGATATGATAATAAGCACATGCATTTTTACTTTTCTGTTTCCGTGCGGCCTGTGAGTGCTATTCCATTTTGTCACGTTGTCCGCGATTCAGAAAAGGCTGAAGACCTCTTGCTCTAAAGAAACAAATCTGCTCTACTGAACTGACTTCCCTTAGCAGTAAAAGGAATGCAACATAGAGAGACATGCCAATTCTTGTAGGAATTTCTGCCACAGATGAAATTTAGACCTGAATACATGCTTCTGTAACATAAATGTAAACAATTTTTCGTCTTCTACACTTAAGTATAAACAAGGTAGCCCTCGTTCCCCAAATACGTAAACAAATACTTTGAAATTCTTCATCTTCGTTGTAACAACAAATGGCGCCTGAAGTTCGTTTTGGTTTTGGGTTCGTGTAGCTGTAAACTCAGTTCATGCAAATATTTCTCGGAGAAGAAAAAAAGGCGCCTGTTTTAGTCGCTATAGCCAACGAAGTGAAAGCCGAATTTGATGCCAACCTTTAAAGAGATAACCCGTCCCATTTCAAACAACATTAGTAACTATTTTTGCTAACCGAAAGAAATTCAAAGAAGATCTTCGCTTTTACGAAAAAGACGAAAAGCGAAAATAGCTTACAGCATTAATTTGGCGTTGAGCCGTTACAGAGGCAGCGTCAAGCCGCCATAGCTTTGAACTGTGTCTGTGAGCATCTGTCTTTATCTTGATTTATTTTGTGCATCCGTTAACTAGATGTGTCCTAAGGTACTAGGAAAGCCTAAGAGAGTTCGTAAGAGTGTTACGCTTAGCGTAAAACTGAACGTAATTAAGCGTTTCGATCGTGGTGAACGAAATAAAGACATTGAGCGTGCATTGACCTTGCTTGCGTCTACCATTCATGATATTCACACTCAGGGAGACAGAATCTTGAAAGTTACCGAAGTTACTATTGGTTCTACTAGCAGTCTCTTTTAATCGGCATCCAGTAATGGATAAAATGTGTATTTATCAATATGCTATGTATTTGTCATATCATTCCAGCTTTTACTATATGTTTGTTATGTGTTATTTGGTATGATTTGGTAGGTTATTTTTAGCACGTCTTTTGTAAAAAAAGATCGTGCTTATGTTATCGGTTTGCCGTCCGTCCGTCCGTCTGTTGACACCATATCTCTGCAACTATTAGTCCGATTTGAAAATCCTTTTTTGCATTGGGAAACCGTAAATATGCGAATGATGAACCTTTATTTCGTTTTTTTACGATGTACATTTTCGCCGCTAGAGGGCGTGAATGCAGATGATATCGAATTCAAAATACATTTTATTATATTTGCAATTATTTGCTTCCAAACAACCGATTGAAAAAAATATTTTACCATTCGATTTCATTTATGTCGAAGAGTGTTTTCAGTATAGCAACTTTTTGAAGTTACGTATAGATTTTCCGCAAGGGGGTGTAAAATTAAATTGCGTTTTTCCCGATATCTCTATTTCTAGAAGTCCGATTTGGAAAATTTTTTCTTCATCGGATACAGCTCCTGATGGGAAAACTTTTGCATAGAATTTCTGATTTTTGGTTAAAAATGCTTTGGCCACCAGGGGGCGTAAATTCCCACTTCTGATGTATTTGCAGCAAAATCTGAGCTTCTAAAATCGCGATTGAAAAAAAAAATCGTTTGTGGACCAATACTACTCACATTGATAAACCTTTTGGGAATATTTTCTTCTTAAAATGATGCATGGTTTCTCCGCCAGGGGGCGTATAGGTATATCTTACTTTTGTAAATATCTCTACCTCTAATGGTCCGATTGAAAAATTCCTTCTTTGTTGGATAGCGTTTCTGGTGCAAAATGTCTTTCATATAACTTCAAAATTTTTAAATAAATCATGGACTTTCCGCTAGGGGGCGTTAAGGTAAATTGCGTCTCCCCCGATATTTCTGCTTCTAAAGCTCCGATTTGAAAAAATCTTCCTGTGTCGCATACAGCTCCTGATCGGAAATGTTTTTTTTTATATAATTTCTAATATTTGGTAAAGAATAGTTTGGCCACCAGAGGGGGGGGGGCGTAAGTGTTAATATCTGCTTCTGATGTATTTGCAGTAAAATCTGAGCTCCTGAAAACTCGACTGAAAAAATTCCTTCTTGGACCGATACCGCTTTCATTGAAAAACTTTTTGAGAATACTTTCTTCTTAAAATAATGCATGTTTTTCCCGCCAGGAGGCGTAGTTGCATATCTTATATTTGCCGATATCCCTTCTTCTTCTAAGAGTCCGATTTGAAAAATTCTTTCTTTGTTGGAGAGCGTTTCCGCTGCGAAATGTTTCTCATATAATTTCAAATTTTTCTTATCGCATAAGTCTGCAACCAGAAAACATAAGTTCAGGATTCCGTTTACAGCAATATCTGTGGGATTATAAATGCGACTGAAAAACATCTTCTGTCAGATATTACTGTTTTCCGTACTCGCTCCATGGACTTTGAAAAGCTTTGATAAATTTAATTCGTGTCAGAACGGATTCAAAAGACGTGCTCATTACACCCGAAAATTCGGTGTCATCTTTCTTGTTTGGATCTGGGAAGGATCAAAATTTTTTCCATATAAATTTATAGTAATTGCTTCTTCGCTTTACGTCATTTAAGCTTGCGAAATGTTTCATAAGAACGCTTTGATTTTTGATAGCGGGGGAAACCTGTATACAGTACTACCCGTTAGTAACAAGCCTGTATTTTGCAAAATCCCGGATTTAACGAGAAAAACACAAACTTTTGTTCGGTATAACGTTAATTCAAAGCTAATTTGATCGTTTTTAACGAATAAAATTGAATGAAATCGTGGAATTTAGGGCGGAAGAGAAAAACTAAGATAATAACGTTTAACCAGCCAAGTAGCAAAATTAAATGAAATTTCATATTTAACAAGGCAGAAAAAAATCTGCTGCGCACTATCCTGGAATAGAGGAATAGAAATGGCAGCACACAGGACCAAATTGTTACAACGCAGTGAAATCTTGGTGTACTAGTGGTAGAATGTTGATAAAAAAGCAATGGGAAGAGGTTACATGAAATGCACAACAAGTGAGTTGTGCAAAAGACTTCCCCCGCTTCCAAGAGGCCATGCTTAGGGAGTATCGTGTCAGCATAGTTGAAAACAGGCGTCCATATAGTTAGACAAAGAGAGGATGGCTATGGTTCACGCACATGCATTAGGTGGATTTCTGAGTGACAGTTGCAAAGAGGAATAGAAGAGTAATGGAATGGGGATGTGGCCTGAAGGAAACAGGAGGTAACAATTCTTGGGACGATTGTCCCTTTCACCCTCCAAGTGAGCGTTGCACTGGAAAGATCGGTATTGCTCTTGCTTCGTGAGTTGTTAAACAGCGGTAAACTCACGTAATCGTCAAACAGGAAATCTTAAACTTTTTTAAGTTACAGAATATCTAAGAGAAATGTGTTTATCTGTAAATGACAAAGTAGCCATCCCTAGAGAGCTAGAAGATAGTGAAAAAATGTTGCCATATGTTATTATATAGATTAATGTAGGGTCAGGTGATGCGCAACATACCATAGCCTCTCCTTGACAAATGTCAACCCCGCCTTCTCGTGGTGCATCCTGTTCCAGCTAAAGCGGCTCTTAAATCTTGGCCCTCAGTCTCCGGCAGCTGGAATGTATCTGGCTAATGCACATATGGGAGATGAGTGGAAGAAATTCGAAATTATGCGGGAGTAACATGGAGGAAACTGGCACAAGACAGACTGCTGTGGAAGAAACTTGGGGAGACCATCATCCAGCAGTGGATTGATAAATGTTGAAAATGAGGATGATGATGATATAGATATACCCAGTCGAGTCACATTATTTTGATCACCTCCTACTTTTGATGTCAATAGCGCGTAGCCAATGAAAGAAGGCACGTGTCGTGAGCTGTCTTGGAGAGTATATAAGGTGTGCTGTAGGCATTCTGAAAACATATCACTCGTTGCTGTCATAGATAAAAAGAGCGATATATCAGATTTGCAAAAAGGAATGATTATCAGCTTTCGGCTAAAGGGTGGCAGTATTTCTTAAACAGCGCAGTTTGTGAACTGTTCGCGTGCTGCTGTGGTTAAAGTGTATCGTGATTGGAGAAATGGCACAATTGCGAATAAGCGGCGTGAAAACTGCGGAGCACCACGTGCCATTGATGTGAGAGGTGAAAGTCGGCATCGAAGGTGCGTGAACGCCGATCGACACGGTACAGTGGAGCAACTCACTGGCCGAATGAACCAGTGGGCTACCGAAAAGGTTTTTAAAGGGACAATTCAGCGAACGCTGCTGCGTATGGGGCTCCAATGCAGACGGATGGTCACTGCACTTATGCTAACGAAGGTGCATCGGCAGAAAAGGGTTACGTTTGCACGGCAGTATTGGAATTGGACCTCCGCTGACTGGCAAAGGATTGCCTTCTCCGATGAGTCACGTTTTTATGCTTCATCGAACAGATGGACGTTGGCGTATAAGGCGAGAAACATCGGAGAACAAACACTCATCATCCATTGCTGGAGGAACACAAACTGGTGGGGGCAGCGTTATGGTCTGGGGAATGTTTACGTGGCATTCTCTGGGTACACTCGTACTTGTGGAAGACACTATGGACCGAAATCGTTATGAATACATCCTTGCAGACCACGTAGACCCATACATGCTGATTGTTTTCTCTGGGGCGGATGGGATCCTCCAGCACGACAATGCAACGTGCCACACAGCTAGAAATGTCCAAGAGTGGTTGGAAGAGCACGATGAAGACTTCAAAGTACTTCCCTGGCCCTCTAATTTCCCAGACTTAAACCCAATTGAGCATCTGTGGGACCACCTCGACCGTATTGATCATGCTATCGATCCTCCACCATGCACCCTCCAGTAGTTGTCAGATGAACTGCAGCCAGCATGGCTCCACATACCTGTGAACACCTTCCAGCACCTTTTTGAGTCACTCCCAGCTCGTCTAGCTTTTGTCCGCGCTGCACACAGCTGTTACTTTGGATATTAACTGGTGGTCACAATAATGTGACTCGACAGTGTATAATATAAACATGTATGCATATTTTCACGTATGAGTATTTTTACATGGTGAACATTTTCACCCCGAACCGGATTTAGCAAGCGCTCAGATTTAATGAGGATTTCCGTTGGTCACAGCTCCTCGTTATAAGCGAATTTCACAATGTAGTTCTATTATTCCTACACTCTGTAAAAGAGAAGATATGAATTTATTCACTCAATTCGGAGAAAAATACATGTTTGCATTCGACTAAAGTATAAGATCACAAAAACAGAAAAAATAAAAAAAAGAATTTTGTTTTTTTTATAATCTGCTTATATTGGCAAAATTTTAAGGAAAAAAATGAAAAAGCTGAAAAAACCATGTCTCCTTGCTTGAAAACGAAAATGTAAAGAAAAAAACAAAAACGACTTTCGCAGTAGTAGGGAAAGTTTCGTCTATCGCGTTCAGACCATTTATTCCCGAAGAACTATTTGGCAGAAATATGTAAATTATAAATTATCTAATAAATTATACTGTGCCCTTCAACCATCTGCCGAAGCCTATAATTTGAGTTTATTAGCTTGACTTCGTCTCATTGGTAGATCTCGCGAAGCGAAAGTTTTAGATGATTTAATGATAAAATGAATCATCACTTAACACTGCCGTGTTTGTCCCACTTAAACCATCCAGGAAACGAGGAACAGCGACGATTACGTTTCTAAAACTATCACGAGGAAGAAAAAAAGCAGACAATTATTAAATGATGAATGGTAGTATTTTTTTACTTTCTGCCTTATTTATTGACAGCCATCGATATTGACGAACCTTTTTCGTCCTTTCGACATGCTAACAGATAAAATGTTTTAAGTGATTTGTTTCTTAACGTTCTCGAAATAGGTTCACAGAAGGTCAGAACTTTTAAAAAGGCAGAAAATGGCTCATTTGAATATCAAGACATAGCTGCTTTTAATTTCTTTCGTCGGTTGTTTGTCACTTTAGGTTCAATAAACGTTTTACCCAGTGCTGATATATTTGTTTTTTTTTGGGGGGGGGGGGGTTTAACGACCACCGTGTGCAACTCTAAGAGCCATAATCAGTCGCTGGTCCTTAATTTAGGGCCACTAGTCCCAGTGAAGGGAAAGAGCCAGTTCGGTAAGACAAATACAACATTCCTGCTTCACCGGAATTCGAACCCAGACTCATCTCGAACGAATAGTCAGAAGCCAGCGCTTGGACGACTGCGCCATTGGGGCTCATCTTGGACGGTATGAGGAAAAAACACCCACGGAAACATGCCCACAGAAAAAATGCCCACTTCTCGGAAATAGGAAAATATGCCCACTTCTGGAAAATAGGAAAAAATGCCCACATTGAAAATAGAAAAATAGGCCAGCTGTTCACGGATATTTTCTTTTGTCTCTTGGAAACATGAGGTCTTTGTTAATTTCATGAAGAAATTTCTTAATTTCCACTCAGTAATCGACAAAAATAGTCAGAACATTTTCCCTGCTCAAACACATAACGTTTCCTAAAATTAGAAGGACATCGTACAATGTGTTCCCAAAATGGCAGAAGAAGCTCATTGTTCGAAGGAACACAATAATCTTAATATGTGTAAACATGGGATAAAATATTAACCAGAGTCAGCAAGTACACCAACGAGCCATTACATTGTAACCACCCCCAGCTTAGAGAAATGTGCTCGCCTGGAGACCGAACGGTGGCACAGGTGAAGTTAACAGAGCAGTATATATACAACCTGAGGACCGGCTTTCGGTTAGTAGAGTGTTCGGAGTCAGAATGGGAAAAGCTACCGATTTATCGTAGTTTGATAGAGGACAAATTGTGACGGCACGGCGCCTCGGAACTACGATATCGGAAACGGCGCGGCTTGTGGGTTGTTCACGTGCCGCTCGCTGTAGTGAGTACGTAACAAAAGAGCTGCGCAGATGGCCGAACGATGAACCGTTGTCCAGCCGTGCGTCGTCCGCAGCTCATTGATGCCAGAGGGGAGCGGAGACTGTTGCGCATTATTCACAGCGACCGCAGGGCCACAGTGCGATAAATCACCCGCAGCTACAACAGTGCTGTTCAGGGCAATGTGTCACAGCACACAGTTCATCGCATCCTTCTGCGCATGGGCCTGCGTAGCCGAAGACTCAGCTGGGTCCCCATGCTCACTGCCCGTCATCGCCAACAACGCATGAAATGGGCCCAAGATCATCGATATTGGACAGTGGATGATTCGAAGAAAGTGGTCTGGTTTGACGAATCAAGAATCCCGGTGTACCACGTAGACGACCGAGCGCGGATACGCCGATTACCAACGGAGGCTATGGCACCTGGATGCACTGTTGGACGGAAACAGCCCGGCAGCGGCGGTGTTATGCTCCTGGGCGATGTTTTCTTGGGACACTTTACGCCCCATTATCTCAATAGCACAATCCCTGACAACTGTCTGGCATCTGAACATCATTGCGGACGAAGTTCACCCATTCATAGCAACTGTGTTCCCTGCTGGTGATGGCCATTACCAACAGGATAATGCGTCATGCAACACTTTCAGAATCTTCAAGGAACACGCTGGTGACTTTCTGTTAATCTCCAAATTCTCCTGACATGAACCCAATCGAACATTTGGGTTAGACTTGGAAAAGCGTGTTCGCTCAAAATCACGACCACCCCGAAATGTACGGGAACTGGAGGACCTTCTGTTAACATTATGGTACCAGATACCCCATGATACCTATCGCCACATCATCGAATCAATGCCTCGCCGAGTGGCCGCTGTTTTACGGGCTAAAAGGGGTCATACAGCTTATTAGATAGATGGTCATAATGTAATGGCTCATTGGTTATTTACCCTTTTGGGACGCTGAAAGTCGTGAGTTTATGAACTGGCATTTTTAAAATACCTTACTCCAGGACACCAGAAAAGCATAGACTGGTAAACGCAATGCCTTCGGAAACGATGGGAACCAATTGAACTTGCAGCGCCATCTATAAATGGGGAAAATTAGCAATGGATGCCTATTGGAAAGAAAGAGGTGATCAAACTCATAGTGTCCTGAAAAAATTACATGGAAAGAATTTTGGTCAACTTAGGCCTTGAACAAAATTAGAAATTTCAATAATTACGGTCACCCTTTTCTTATGGCCTCCCTGGATGTGGTTTCCCTGTTCCCTAATGTACCTCTTGATATGTTCGTTCCATTATTGAAGAACACCTCAACAATAATTCTACTCTTTCGCCCCTTGAAATACAGGCAATTCTTTCGACTCTTAAGCGCATTGCTAGCCGCACCTATTTTCGATTCAATGACACCATCTATCAACAAACGGCGGGAACCCCAATGGGGTCCCCATTATCACTGGTACTTGCAGAATATCTGCTTCAGTCTTTGGAAGACAAAGTCCTCTCCGAATTTCCTTTAAAACCGGCGTTATTTATTCGTTATGTGGATGATATTTTGTTTTTTTGGACATATCCAGTGGAACAAATTGTTGTTCTCACTGAAACCTTACCGTCCCAATATCCTACTATCAAGTTTACCCTTGAAATTGAGGAGCAGGGAACCCTTCCTTTTCTTGACTTACTTCTTTCACATGACCCCTCCGGCTCAGGACTCACATATTCTGTTTATCGTAAACCTAATTTTGTTTCCACATTTATACCTTACACCTCTGCTTATCCGATTTGCTACAAACTATCCTCCTTGAGGTTTCTCATAAAAAGAGCTTTCACCCACTTTGCTACAGAGGAACTACGGCGGACTGAACTAAAGATAATTTCAAACATGACCACTTCTTATAGATACCCACACGTTACTTTCACAAGACTGGTTCAAGAACAATATAATTATCTTAGTACAAGTTTAAAGTGCACACGACTTTACCCAAAATATGTGGGTTCGATGGATAACCTTCCTTCAATTATTACCCTATTGAAGAATGTCTGTAGAAAGAACCACTTGGACTTTGGTGTAAAGACTGCGAACATTTTTGCACTTGTTCGGAAGGACAAAGACTCTGTCCCCATACTACAAAGACACGGAGTCTACCAGATTCCATTGGTTCCGAATCTACTCACTGACCATCTGAGGATCTATGTAGGGTCCACTTTAAGATCTTTGGGGGTCAGAATAAAAGAAAATCAATACTCCATAAGGACAGGTACAAATATCACAGCTTTGGTCAGAACTGTGACGGAGGAGGGTTATACACCAGACTGGGAGAATGCTACTATCCTTGCCACTGCATCTAACAAACGTTCCTTGTTATTCACCGAAAGTGTCTTTATCTCTATATACAACCAGTCGTATTGTAATGACGATCTTTCCACTTACATTCCAACCCCATGGAGATTGTTGATTGCAAATTTGTACCCAACAACCAATGATTAATTCAGTGTAAGAAAACGGAATGGCACTATTTGGCCGAATGTACATGAAAAAACTAACGATACTTACCTTTCTTACCGTATACTTAAAAAACATATAGATATTGTATATTTTTTTCTCATATTTATCTTGTGACTGTTGTCAACACCAGAGCATTTTCGACGCGTGAGTGAACATTATATAAACCATTGAACTTCTGACGAACTCTTTTCGACTGGCACTCGGCTTGATGATGGGATAATTGTGATCCCGAAAGATCTTGCTTTCAGGTTTTAGCATTGTAAATAAAAATCATTTTTTAGTTGCAATTGGAGTATGGTGGTAAAAATAAAACAATTATCGTACATAGACAGCATTCTTATATACAGTATGTCCTTTGGACATGTTACTTGATTGCTATGTCGATTACTCAATTGAAATTAAAATATTTCTTCATGAAACTAAGAAAGACCTCATGTTTCTAACAGACGCAAGAAAACATCAGTCAACAGCTGGCGTGTTTTCCTATTTTCAAGAAGTGGGCATTTTTTCATATTTTCGAGAAATGGGCATTTTTTGTCTGTGGGCGTTTGTTCTGTGGGCATTATTTCGTACGTTCATCTTGCACGAATGGTCAGAGGCCAGTTCCTAGACCACTGCGCCTCTAGGGCAGATCCCAGTGCTGACGAGCAAATTTTAAGTTTCAAACAGTTTAATTTACCGCATTGTCTGAAATGGTACATCACACAAATGGTCTTAGAATGATTTAAATCGGATTGTCCGAAACATTAAATCTATTGTGACCTATTATATTTATAGCAAGCACGTGTTAAAACATGACAAGCCATTTCCACATAAGTTACACGTCGAAAGCACATATTGTTCAGTGAGTCTTGGAAATTAGTCTATCAAACACAATGTGGATCGCAATTTCTGCAGAAATCATTAAGCTTTTACCATCTTAGCTATTTATACATTGCATGCGTGTTTAGTAACGAGAGTTTGGCTTCATACTTCCCTGACAGGTAATAAGCCTGGAAAATTAATGATATGAAGGGATTAGCGCACACTCAGAAGCTTTTTATAATATTAAGGCATGTTTGTCGGCATAGCGTGACAGTTAATTTGATTTTCTGTTGTTCGAACATGAATGTTTGCAATTTAGAAAATATATAACCAGACATTATTGGACAAAATGTTTAACAAGTACTGAAAGAAATTGTTATTTTCTAGTTAAGTAACAAAAAAGAAAAATAATCTCACAGTGTTATGGAATTATTCAGCGCGTGTTCTGCGTAACATATGCTGGTGAAGTTATTTTTGAAATGAATGATGCCATGTAGCAACCATCAGTTTCTTTTCTTAATATGAGTTGGAGATAAAGACTGTCGCTTCTAAGTAAAAAAAAAAAAAAAAAAAAAAATTACAGGTAGGCTCAGTTCTGATTGAGCCGTCATTTGGAACGTAGGACTAGGTCTTGCAGATCGGAGATGTAATTAACTATTCCAGTATGGCTTCAAAGCGTTTATTTAATTTGTTACACCAACACAGGTCTATGATATGAAAAGTAGCTCACATAATTTTTACAAATAATGCTGGATACATTACGAACACGAAGACGATCGATACACGAATTACCCAACGTGGTGCTCTGTCTTCTTGGGCTTCTTACATTCCTCATCACTTGCTTTTGCCCCTGTTTTTGATTTTCTCCACTTCTGCTCGCGTTCATTCTGCGAATTCCGCGACATTGTCGAAAATGTTAACCCGTTCACACGAAAACAATTCTTAAAAATTTTAGTTTAAACCACTGCGATATGTTCTTTATATATTCGAATAGATCTCGTCGAGAGCTTTAGCGATACCACGCACAGTCGTTTTGCACTCACGGTTGTTCAGATAAACCGCGAAACTGTCAAAAGTGTTCACCGGTTCACATGAAAACAATTTTTTAAATGTTCAGTTCAAACCACTGGGAAATGATCTTCGTATATTTAAATAGATCTCGTCGAGAGCTTTAAAACGATACGACGCACAGTCGTGTTGCGCTCAAGGTTGCCGAGATAGGCTGACAAGTGAGTCAAACGTGGCGGCACACCCAGAAAAATTGCATCTTCTCCCGTGCACAAGGAGCGTCGCGCGCACGATGTATTACGCAGTACGCGTAATACATCGTGCGCGCGACGTTTACGAATATGCTAACACGATTAGTGTGCGGCACGTATTTTTAACGCCATAATGATTTCAATTGGGACCTATTTCTGTCATATGCGGTCGGCCGTAAGTTGCCCCATACTATCCGCGAAGTTAGACGTAGTCCTACGTCAAAACTAACAAGTTAGTAAAATCATGCAATGCATTGATTATGATACGCTTTCCAATATACCACAAATAATTACTCAAGTTATTACTCAAGCCCGGGAGCGAGATAACAATTTGTCATATTGTTATCTCGCTCCTGGGCGCTGACCTTTGACCCCGTTTTGGTGATATTAAACATAATTAGTTCAGTATACTTCCGGAACAACATAGTAAAGTTTTGTCGCAATAGAAGCATTTCTAGTCAAGTTATGAGGATAATGGCTGTGAAATCAATTTAGCTCCTGTGCACTGACCTTTGACCCCATTTCGATGATATTCACCCGAACCGGTTCAGTGTATCTCCGGACATGATAAAGTTTTGTAGCAATCGAAGCATCTTTACGTAAGTTATGACGCATAAGGGCAATGGAATGGATCTCGCTCCTATGTCCAGACCTTTGACCCCATTTCGCCCATTTTCAGCAGGGGACGTCCCCGGCTGGTCTCCCAACCACATACTAAAATTTAATCGAAATCGAACCATTTTTACTCAAGTTATGACGCATAAGGGCAATGGAATGGATCCCGCTTCTATGTCCTGACCTTTGACCCCATTTCACCCATTTTCAATAGGGCTCGTCCCCATGTGATCCCCTACCCTATACTGAAATATCATTGAAATCGAACTATTTTTACGCGAGTTATCGTGCGGACAGGCAGACGGACGGACAAAGCTTGAGCATATACGCTTCTTCAATTTTTTGGGAAGATAAAGTTTTAGGTAAGAAATTTTGAAGTTTTCAAGTTGCAGAAGTATATTATCTGGCAAAGTAGTTAGCTGGCTACTTTGGCAATTGAACATGTAGTTGGGGGAGGGAGTGTTAACGACTATCACCAGCAACTCTAATGGGCTAGTGGTTTCAAGGAAGGGAGATAGCTATATTGGACCTTCCATGAGCTTTTCGCGATGGGGCAACAACTGGCAGCGAATCAAATAGTAAATAAAAGTCTACGCTCTGTGCAGGGGCATTACTACAGTGGTGTGCAAAAACTAAGCACGAAGAGGAGAAATTAGCATAACAGCGGAACGAGCAGGCAGAACGGACCGAAAGACCACTCAGGAGATAGACTAGGGTCCGGTACGGAAGGGCATGCGCATATATGCAGCATGACGTAAGGGGAGGAGTGTCGGAAGGGTATAAAGCACACGGGCGGTGTACGTTCAGCAATTCGGTGAAAGCTATTGCACAGTGTACATCGGTTTGAACGACGTCGAGTTGCTGCCACGGTGTGATATGGCCAACAGGCAATCCAGTAGACGATATCTGTATGACTTTAACCGAGGTCGCGTCATTGGGAAGTTGGAAGAAGGTCGAAGTGTGACTAGTGTGGCTGAGGAGTTCGGGATCGCTCACAGTATCGTTTCACGAGCTTGGAGAGCATTTCAAACGACAGGAACAGCTGTCCGAGAGTTTAGCAGTGGTCGTCCACGAGCAACCACGGCGGCGGACGACCGGTATATTGTCCTACAGGCGAGAAGAGACAGACGGCAGATAGCGGGAGAAATCGCAAGGCACATGCAACAGACAACTGGACGTCCGTCATCGCGCTTTACCGTGGCCAGGAAGCTGCACAAAGGTGGTCTATTTGCACGACGGCCAGTACGGTGTGGGCCATTAACGCCTGCTCATCGGAGACGGTGGTTTCTGTGGTGCAAGGAACACAAGAACTGGACACATCAGCAATGGGGTCGAGTTCTCTTTACGGATGAGAGCCGATTTATTCTGACGAGCGATTCTGGACGTATACACATCTGGAGAGAGCAGGGCACACGCAATCACACCTCCAACATCATCGAAAGGGACCGGTTTGAAGGTGGCGGAGTTCTCGTTTGGGACGGTATCATGATTGGTAACAGTACTGACCTCCACATCTTCCAAGGAGGTTCAGTCACTGGTGTCCGCTATTGTACCGAGGTTCTCCTGCCTCACGTGCGTTTGTTTAGAGGTGCTGTGGGTCCTGAGTTTCTCTTCATGGACGACAACGCTACACCTCATCGTACAGTGGCTGTCACTGTGCTGTTGGAGAGTGAAGATATTCAACGCATGGATTGTCCCGCAAGGTCCCCGGACCTAAATCCAATCGAACACGCGTGGGAACTTCTCGGGAGACGCTTGGCAGCACGTCTCCAGCCGCCAGCAACGATTCTGCAGCTGCGATTGGTTCTACAAGAGGAATGGGCCGCGATGCCTCAGCAGCTCCTTGACAACCTCGTCCTCAGCATGGACATACGTTGTAAATCCTGCAACGCAGTCAGGGGTGATCATATCCCCTACTAAAGACTGGATTTTTCTTGGCAGCCACCTGTCACATGGACGTTTCTGTCTTCTGTCCAGTTGTGCTCGAAGCTACCTTTTCAATAAAGTGCCTTTGTATCCTTTGGATTCCTTGTTTGGACGGTTTTGCTCACTTGTCCCATATTCTTACATCTTGGGGATATTATGGTATGATTTGAGTCGATGTGGAGCACTTCTGCACGACGTTGCATTCGAGAAACCGTCTTGTCCTTAATTTTTGCACGCCAGTGTAGGTAGTACACTGAAGTGCCAAAAGTCATGGGGTAGCAGTATGCAAATTTTTAACTGGCGCTGCAGTCGTATAAAGACTTCGACGCAAGCCACGATTTTTATCAGTTGCGAGGTGTAATCTCGTGAGTCAGGTTAAACAACCGCCAGTAGGATAATGGCAAGCCGACGTGTATTATCGGAGTTTGAACGACGCATGGTAGTGGAAGCCAGACGGAGGGGACATTGAGTTTCCGAAGGTGAGCGAACATTCAATATACCTCGATTCACGGTGTCACGTGTGTACCGAGAACACCTCATGGAAGGCATTAACACCCACCGTGGACAGCGCAGTAGCCGACTTCGGGCTCTGAATGACTGTGACCAGTGGCGTCTGACCAGGATTGTCCATGCCAACAGACAATCGACAGTGTCTCAAATAACATCCACATTCAATGCAGGAGGTACCAGAGACATATCCATCAGGGCAGTACAGCGTAATTTAGCGTCCATGGGGTATGGGAGCAGAAGACCCACAAGAGTGCCTTTGTTAACACCACGACATCGGACACAGCTCCTCACCTGGGCTCGTGAACAAGATAATTGGACCCTGGAAGACTGGCAACATGTGGCGTGGTCTCATGAGTCACGCTACCAGTTGTTACGAGCTGATGGTAGGGCTTGGGTGTGGCGCCGACACCATGAGGGCATGATCACAAGCTGTCAACAAGGCACTGTGCAAGTTGGTGGTGGTTCCATACATATGTGGGGTGTCTTTACGTGGCACGGTTTGGGTCCTCTGATCCTCGTCAACACGTCATTAACCTGTAATCGCTTTGTTGCTCTGCTGGGTGACCATTTGCAGCCCTTCATGGACTTCATGTACCCGAACAACGAAGAGACTTTCCAGACGGACAATGCACCATATCATCGGGCCCAGGTTCTTCAAAATTGGGCTCGAGGAGCATTATGGACACTTCCGAGGGATCGTGTGGCCACCACGTCTTCCCGACATGAACCCAATAAAGCAGATATGGGAAGTGGTGGAAAGGTCCAGTAGCACCCAAGATCCTGCACCTACAAATACCAGGGAACTGTGGGCGCCTATTCAGAGGGCATGGCTCAAAATCTCTCGAGAAGTCTTACAGTCACTTGTGGAATCGATGCCACGTCGAGTTGCTACACTTCGCAGGGCTAGCGGTGGTCTTACACGGTACTAGGTACGTGCCCCATGACTTTTGGCACTTCAGTATATTAACCCTTTAACGACCATAACGCCCAAAACGCTTTACATATCAACGAACATAGACGCCCGAAACGCCTCCCTAGAGTGAGTCATATTTCCTGCCCTTACTTTTTCTTCAAATTTGCACGGCCTATGAGGGATCAGCAAGGGTCACTCTCAGTTACTTTTGTAGTTGTTACACAAAGAAGTGAATCAACAGACAGTTTCGGGCGTTATGGTAAAGATTTTGGGGTGATGGTCGTTAAAGGGTTAAGCGTAGTTAAACGATGCTTCAGGGCCCGCGATGTTAGGGGAATAAAAGAGGATTAAGAAAGTAAAATTTCAACTCAAATTCATCAACAAAAAAGAAAATAACTGCAACAAACAGCAAGCTTGGGTAAGGGAGAGCTCTTTGCAGTTCGCTTGTCTGCTATGGTATCATCAGTGTAGGGCATACTGTTGGCATTGTGCCAAACACTGGATTACAGATTTGAAAGGGCTGAAGACGCATTCATGGTAAATGTGTTTTACAGAATTTTAGACATGTCTACAACACAAAGTGGAAAAATATTTATCGGTATGCAAAATATTGTCAACAATTTAGCATTTTTGGAACATGCGAACTTGCTTCCACTAACGGAAAGTGGTATTTTAAAATATGCAGCTAATTTACAAAGTATATATGATAAAGACCTAAGTAAAAATTTCTCCATTGAACTTTTGCAAATACAGTGTAGTTTCAATTAGCTTTAAGAAAAAAGAAATTAAATCAATAAATTCCAGAATTGTTAATAATAAAAAATGTCAAAATTCTAACATCACTTTGATCTATAACGAAGTAAATTTCTCCGTCATTTCTGTCCACGCCATTATTCGAACCCGGATCCCCTCATTCCGGAATAAGTCACTCTACCAATTGAGCTACGCGGACGTTTTATTCTGATTCCTATCTGCCTTTATGTCGTGTGCGTCCTTCTGGCAGGTACGTCACATCTCCTGGTACGTTACAGATCTCATAAACAAATTCTCACTTCTGAGGCTCTAATTATTGAAAAATATAAAGGGAAATGTTGTAACAATATATCACCTATCGATATTCCACACGCATAGAGATACCTGTTACATTCTGATAATCAACGTAATAATAAACGGAAGTCAGATAAACTCTGCTTGCTAGGCTTGGTTGATCAGCAGGACGAATACGTCGGCGAAATCCCCACAGATGGCGCTATACAAGAACAGCGCGATAGGGTATAGGTGTTCATAGCTTATGCGACGAAGTAAACATACTGTCTTTTCATTCAGGCATGCCATATTACATCTGAGTCGATTACGGAGGACTGGGTACTTGTGAACTCTTCCACTGATGAAGGCTTAATATTGGCCGAAACATGTATGGATGGTGTAGCATGGGTAGAGTGTAAATAGGTTCCGTGGTTTTGTCATTGTCAGCTTTTAACTTTGTTGGTTTTACTTTTCAATCGATTTTAATGTTCTCATTTCATTTAAATTTCACCATTTCGTACTCGGTTTTGTGCTGTTTCATTCATGTTTTACTCAATTTGTCGTTTTTATCGTTCGTTGTGATATGTCCTTTCGACTGCTGATATACTTTCACTAGCAGAGGAAGTTTTTACTGTTCGTTGGGATATGTCTTTTCGACTGCTGTTATACATTAACTAGCAGAGGAAGCCGGACGACAATGGATGTAGGCCTACTTTTCAAAGTTGGGGTAAGTCCTTTTGATTCTGCTGCTTGTCGTCTGCTTTTAGTTAATATTACTAGGAATCTGTTGACTTCTGCTTAAAATTGCTAGTATAAACACGTGTAGAACAGTATTTTGCTATTGTAAATGGTATTGTTGTTACCCAGACGTCCCTCCAGTGCACATTTTGCATTTAACGCTACCTAACGCTACCGAGTAGCTAATTCTAAAAGATCATTCAGCAAGCTGAAAATGGTCAAAAACTTTTTGCGAAATAAAATGTGTCAGGAATGATTGAAATATCTTTCCCTTCTTGTCCACATTTTGCTTCTTTTCAGAACAATTGTCGTAGTGAGCGCGTTCGGCTATTTATTTTCTCACTTTTCGTCATGTTGTTTTGTCGATGAGGTGAGCAGAAGCCACACCGTTTCCGCTTCACGCAAGCGCTCACCTCGCTTTCTGTGGAGGCTTCAGCAGCCAGCTGACGTTTAATTTTGTCACTCCTAGCTAATAACTGACGTATACGCTCCGACCACGTAGTCTGGTAAACAGAAATTATGTTGCAAACCATCGCTACTCTTTTTCTACCGTTTGAAAATGCTTTTTGGCTATTTTATTCTTCAGAAGTGTGAGAGATTATAAGTACAAAGTAATATTTGCATTTATTGCTACTGTGTTATGAATTTTGTGCCCTGTTGCACCAAAACATGCTACTCCATCAGATGCACTACTTTCTGAGAAAAGATGCCCTATTGTGTGGTGCAAACCAAGGGTGAAAAAGACACTGAACAACCTGGTGCAACTTTGAACCACTTTATGGTGCACAGTTGTACCAAATTATGGTGCAAGGTTACACCACGTTGTTGGGTGTTGTTTACACCACACAATGGTGTATATTTTATCAGAAAGTAGTGCAGCTGGTATAGTACCACGTTTTGGGACAACCTACCACAGAATTTTTAATAGTGTATGTTCAACAAAGTTATTTGATGTGTGTGAATAAATTAGTGCCGTCACAGTAAATTAGTTCTTTAAACCAATGCATTTCGATAACGCTGGTTTGAGCTTCGAAAATACGTTTTCAATCAAAGCAAACATACAAAAAGTCCTTGGTTACGCATCTTTTTGTAATTAACATAATATTTATAATCACAATTAATGCATCTCAAAATGTATCACGTCATAACGTTTTGCTCTGAATTTTTCGAATATATTTGGAGCTTATTTTGCTTTAATTTTTGAACAACAACCAAATGAATTTACGTGATAGAACAATTGTCACAAACATCGTTTCCGCATCAGTTTCAACGAATAAAAAGCTGCAAATATTTGGTATTGAAGTTCAGCTACAACCATTATTTCGGCAAAATAATTGCAATGAATAAACAGCTGAAAAAATATGTATACAAAATTCAGTTACAAACACCATTTCGGCAAAAGAATTTTAATAAATATATAGATGCAAAAGTTTATATAAAAATTAAGTTACAGATACCGTTTTGGCCAATAAATTTCAAGGAATAAATACCTGCGAAAACATGTAAACAAAATTCAGTTATAAAAACAGTTTAGGCAAAAGAATTTCAATAAATACATAGCTGCAAAAACATGTATGAAAAATTCATTTACAAACACCATTTCGGCAAAAGAATTTCAATGAATATATAGCTGCAAAAAATAGGTATACAAAATTCAGTTACAAACACCATTTCGGCAAAAGAACTGCCATGAAAAAATAGCTGCAAAAATATGTAAACAAAATTCAGTTAAAGATACCGTTTTGGCAAATAAATTTCAATGAATAAATAGCTGCAAAACCATGTAAACAATTTCAGTTACAAACACCATTACGGCAAAAGAACTTCAATGAAAAAATAGCTGCAAAAACATACAAACAAAATTCAGTTACAAAAACCATTTTGGCAAAAGAATTGCAGTAAAATAATAGCTGCAAAAATATGTAAACGAAATTCAGTACAGATACCGTTTTGGCAAAAAAATTTCAGTGAATAAATAGCTGCAAAACATTTAAACAAAGTTCAGTTAAAAATACCATTTCGGCAAAAGAACTTCAATGAATATATAGCTGCAAATATATGTATACAAAATTCAGTTACAAACACCATTTCGGCAAAAGAATTGCAAGGAATATATAGCTGTAAAAATATATATATAAAATTCAGTTACTGGCACCATTTCGGCAAAAGAATTTCAATGAATATATAGCTGCAAAAATGTGCAAACCAATTTCAGTTACAAACACCGTTTCGGTACGAGAATTTCAATGAACAAATAACTGCTAAAGTTTGTAAACATGATTTAGTTACAATCATTTTTTCGGCACAAAAATTTCATTGAATAAATAGCTGTAAAAATATTTAAACACAATTCAGTTATGATCACCTCCTCGGCGATTATGAAAAATTTATGAGTAAATAGCTACAAAAATATGTCAGCAAAATCCAGTTACAACACCGTTCCGGCACAAGAATTTCAATGAATAAATAGCTGCAAAAATTCGTGGGCAAAGTTCAAGTACAAACACCATTTCGGCCCAAGATGTTCAATGTGGGATAAAATAGCTGGAAAAATTAGAAACAGAATTTATTAACAACCATCATCTAGAGCACAAGAACTTCAGTAAATAAATAACTGCAGGCACTTGTAAATAAAGTTTAGTTACAACCACCGTTTCCGCCCAAGAATCTTAATGAATAAATAGCTGTAAAAATTTTCAAACAAATCTAAATTACGACCACCGTTTTGGGCACAACGCTTTCAATGAATAAATAGTTGCGAAACTTTTTAAACAAAGTTCAGTTACAAACACCGTTTCGACACGAGAATTTCAATAAAAAAAATAGCTGCAAAAATTCATAGAAAAAGTTCAGCTACAAACACCGTTTCGGTTCAGGAATTTGAATGAAGAGATGGATGTAAAAATTAAAAAAACAATTCAACTCCTGCATGCCATGCCGATGGACTCTCTTTTCTTTGACTTGTTATGTGCTGAACGCACTTGCGTGAATTGGTTCTGAGTGATTACGCAGTAAAAGTCGCCGATTGACAGTTAAACAACTTTGCGTTTTGGAGTTGTGAAACCCCTAAAGGTGTAAGATATTTACACATTAGAGAAGCGTGATATCATTTAGTGAAATTTAGTTTTAAAAATTTGATAGCTTTCCGAAGACATTTTAATGGAAAAAGAAGTTGCTTAAAAACGTCGATAATATTGCCCAAATGTTAAATCAGTTTAGTAAGTAATTTGCATTTGTATGCTTTGTTCTACGATTCTGCAAGAAATCTATGTAAGCTTTATCTACGATTCTGCAAGAAATCTCTGTAAGCTTTATCTACGATTATGCAAGAAATCTCTGTAAGCTTTATCTACGATTCTGCAAGAAATCTCTGTAAGCTTTATCTACGATTATGCAAGAAATCTCTGTAAGCTTTATCTACGATTCTGCAAGAAATCTCTGGCCCAAAAAGGGCCCCAGAATTATGCAGGGTGCTTTGAATAATTGACCGCGTTCTACAGTTTTTTTGTGCTGATAGCACAGCAAAAACTGCGAGAAACTATCTTGTGAAAAAAAAAATATATATTTCTTTTCCCTTTTTTAGGAACCCGTAAAAAGTATAGTCGCCCCTAGTCCATCCCCTAATCTTTCGAAAGCATTACAGGTGTTTTTTGTACACATCTGTAATTGGGGGAGATTTTTATACTTTAAGAATTCGTTTGAATCATGATAATTAGAGCATATTATTTTGTCCACCACTACGTTATAATTTAAACAAGCTGAACACTTGCGGGGGGAGGGGGTTGAAGCAGAACTGAACTGGTATCCATTTTTCAACCTTGAATTTTTGCGTTTTCTTACTAACACTGATTCGTCTATGAATCATGGGATACACACTTCAATATGGAGGGAATATGTTTACGGCTTCCTCGTCATATTTTGGAAATATTTTCTCCTGCAGATTTTTTTTTTTTTTTGATTGAAGGTTAAACGACCATCGTCAGCAACTCGATGGGCTATAAGCAGTCGTCCGTCCCTAATTTAGGCCCACTGGTTCTAGGGAAGGGAGAGAGAGTCAGTGCCGTAAGATAAACACAACATCTATGCCTCACGGGATTCGAACTCGAACCGATGGTCATAAGCCAGCGTTTTGGCCACTGCTCCGCCGTGGCGGCCTGCGAATTTTTATTCGACCACTCATAGTGAAATCCTGGATGTGTCATTAATACTGGGGCCCCAAAATACTGCCCAGTCCCCAGGCTCCCTGTATCCTTAAATGTGCTCTGATGCTCATTGGGGTTTTTTTCTCTCCACGGTTTCTTCCAATATTTTTGTTTAGTGTTATTTCACCTACTAAATGTCTTACCAAAATTAGCTGAGCTTCCTGCCCCTCTGTCCTAGTGATGAAAGACGCAGGTTTTTCTTTTTCTTTTTGGATTGGATGTTTAACGGACACCATGAGCAACTCAATGGGCTATAGGCAGTCGCCCGTCCCTAATTTAGGGCCACAGGTTCCTGGGAAGGGAAAGAAACAACGCGGTAAGACAAACACAACATCCATGCCTCACCGGGATTCGAACCCAGACCCCTTTCGGATGAATGATCAGAAGCCATCGCTTGGGCCACTGCGCTACCGGGGCGGCTGCACCTTTCTGGTGACTCGTTCAAGTTGTTTCTAGGTGGGAGTCCCAGATGAGGAATGGGTTGTATTTGTCTTGGTGCGCTAGCTCCTTCCCCATTGCTGTAATTAGTGACCCCAAATTAAGGACAAGTGACTTTTCATAGCCCTTAAGAGTTGTTCGTGGTGGTCGTTAAAACCCTGGAACAAAACAACAACAACAAAAAAAGTACAAAACAGTGGCGTATATTATTGTAATAAACCGTACATGAGCGCCAGCAGTCATTTCTTCTAGAACAACACAAAACCAACAACAACAGCAACAAAAACAAACAAACAGACAATGAAAAAGCCAAAAACGACTCTTGTTCATGTCATTTGCGTGGTATTCGAAATTTATTGTACATAATATTCTTTTCATTTTTTCATCTGTTCTTCTTTAAAAACACGGTTACACAAGCGCGGACTGAGCCGCCGGGATACCGGGAGAATTCCCGGTGGGCAGCCATATTTTGGGCCGGTAGGAGTTATGCTAACTCAACAACAACAGCAAAAAAGAATGTACTGTATATATTTGTACTTAAGCATTTTGAAGAAAACCAAGTTATACGAAAACGGCGAAGCCGCCCGTGGTCTAAGCGATGGCTTCTGATCATTCATCCGAGACGTGGGTTCGAATCCCACGAGGCATGGACGTTGTGTTTTTCTTACGGCGCTGGCTCTCTCCCTTCCCTGGAACCAATGGCCCTGAATTAGGGACAGGCGACTACTTATATCCCATTGAGCTGCTCACGGTAGTCATTAAATCCCCAATCCAAAAGGAAAAAAAAACGGCGCAGGTTACCACTTTGACGATTTCAGACCCTCCCCCAAAAAAACCCCTACATATCAAATGTTATGTTGAACCAAACACTATACGCCCCCTTCTCCTTTTCTCAACTTTCAAATTTAAGCCCCGTCTCTTTAGAGTGATATCCTCTACTTCAGTTCGCTTTCACAAATTGCAGTTAAACGTTCAATGCAATATAATGAAACATGATATCAATAGCTTGGGATAGAAACTCGAAATTCATTATGTGCGTTAAGGGATCGAGATTCATCTAGGCTAAAATTTTTGTGTTGCTGCTTTTTATATCTAGTTTATTTTTAACGAGATCTACGCATGATTTACTACTTTTTGGGGCTTACGATTACACGAATTCTTGAACTGCTGTTCTGGTAAGTCTGTTTCACCTACAGCAAAAAATATACACTTTTCCAGTTTGAAAGCAATTAAATAAAAATCAATTTTTGCATCTTTTAGTTTCTCTCACTTTATAAATTCTTGTAATTCTGGAAGCTTTCAGTTTTTTTCAAGCGATTTCTCGTAATTATTTTATCATCGATAAGTAAGTATTGAAAAAGGAATTTATTTTTGGCCCATTTGGATTTCCGTTCTCACTAAAAGTGAAGAAAGTATTACAAATTCTGAATTCAGTTATCGCAATAAAATTCGTAAGAATGGAATAAAGTGTTCTACAGTTTCTTTCAGGAACGTATCTTGTATTTTGCTTCTCAGCAGCGGAAGTAATTTACTTCTGTTACTATATTTTATTAGGGATCTGCGACTGAGGAAAATGGAAAACATTTTGTTAATTACTGCCGCAGCGCAAAAAGCTGCAGTGATCCGTTGACTTGTGTTGGAAAGATGTTTAAACAACAAACGGTGATGCTGACATGCCGTTTTTTCGGGGATGGGAAACATCGATAATTTTTCAAAAAGTGGGCCGCACAAAATAGCTTCTATGGCAGTTTATGGATCGACAGTCCGCTACCGCCGTTACGCAATGTCCTGTTCCGTACTCGTGTTCTGTAATTTAATTATTAATAATTCCAACTTAATGCCAAGTGAATTTTAATGCTTAAGTTAAAGATTTATGCAAACTCAAGCGTCAAAATAATCCCCTGTTGAGTCAGTAGCCGGGGCAGCTGCCCTGGGCGCACGTAATAGAATACATGTAGCAATTAAGAAAACGAAAACTCTTCAGGAGTCGAATGACCTAGTGCACCAAGTGTCATATTCGTGTTTTCGTAATTGTTGAAATTTTACGGGCCGGCCCGGGGCTTGGAAACAGGAAAAATATACGGGCCGGGCCTTGGACGTGCGGGCCTGGGCCAGGCCAGGCTTTCCAAATTAAGGCCCGTGCAGACCTCTAGTGCTTTTACCTCTTACGTCACATCATCTCCTTCTTAAGTTTTTTTTTTTTTAAGCGAAGAACGAATTTTCATTAATTCTACACTGAGAAAAACGTTTTGTTAATTCAAATTTTTTTTTTGTTGAATTTGCAAAATTATTTTGTTGAAAATTATTGTTGATTTTACAAAATTTATTGTTATCACGACAAAACGTTTTGTTCATTTAACCAAATGATTAGGTCGATTTTTGAGAATTTGTTTGATCCAACAAAACATATTGTTATCATGACAAAATGTTTTGTCGCTGCAATAAAACATATTGTTTTCGTGACACAATAAGTTTTGTTGCAGCAACAAAACATTTTGTCCTGATAACAATATGTTTTATTGGATCAAACAAATTCTCAAAAATTGACCTAATCATTTTGTTAAATGAACGAAACGTTTTGTCATGATAACAATAAATTTTGTTAAATCGACAATAATTTTCAACGAAATAATGTTGCAAATTCAACAAAAGTTTTTGTTGACTGTATATCGACAAAGTATTTTGTTAAATTAACGAAATGTTTTTCACAGTGCAGACGATGTGTGGAACAAACATCACACATTTTTCGAAGAACCAACGGCCAGTATATACACCCATTACATCCAACGGCCAGTAGAGTTCATCTATTTTTACGTTCGGGCGCCAATGTGAAAACACAAGTTTGCCCGTGACTCAGGAGTAAGTTTCTCTCCCAACTAAGCTACGTGGACAGAAAGTATCGCTGCAGATTTGTCGTCTTTACACCTGCGTTACCTCTGTAGTACCTCACAGATATTCAACAACAATACCGGTCAATTCTCTCTTGGAAAATCGAGGTAACATCGCGAGAAAAAAAAAAAATTCAGGAATAATCTTTATTCCGTCTAACTTCCGTTTTCGGAAATTTTGAAAGACGGAAAACTTGCATCCATGTAGAGAGTCTACAAGTGGATTTTATAGGATTCTGGGGATATTGTTTTTGTCTGCAGGACCAAAATAAATCAACGGCGTATGTCGCAGATTCTGCTACAGAGCTTCCGATCACTGTAAATCACACTGAACCGCTACCTTTGTTTGACTATGTTGGAGAAAATAGTTCTGACATTTTTTATTATTGAGCGTAATATTGTTCTCATTGAAAAGATTCTTTGAAAATTCTTTTTATACAATTTTTTCTCGTATGTTGAAATAATATTATTATCAGCAATTTAAAATGCCAGCCAGTGTCTCGGATTGAAAATAAACGAACAAGTCATGAATTTTCGGAGAACCAGGCTCTAAGCCAGCGTAAAAATAAAAGATAAAATCTAGGCTGGCGAGTAGAATTGTGTGCAGTTACGGAAGCATGCAGTAGTGATTTTGGGATATATAAGGATACAACGTGTAACGTACCAGGAGATGTGGCGTACCTGCCCGAAGGACGCACACGACATAAAGGCAGATAGGAATCAGAATAAAACGTCCGCGTAGCTCAATTGGTAGAGCGACTTATTCCGGAATGAGGGGACCCGGGTTCGAATCCTGGCGTGGACAGAAATGACGGAGAAATTCACTTCGTTATAAACGGAAATCCTTCAGTCTTTAAATATTTTTATTTTATCTCCAGCGTGTCTGGACAAACTGATCATGAGATTGCTGGCTACTCTTTCTCGAGAAATACGTGTATTACATACGGAGAGATGTTCAAATGAAATCATATTAAATATTATCAGAAAATTATTACAATGATTACCAAAACTTCGCCTTAAATTGCGAGCATATGTTTTCGCACTAGAGAGTTTAATATCACCGTATACGATCAGACAACCAAAATGCCCGAGTAGCGACGCAGAAAAGTAAACTATAAAAAAATATATCCCTGAAGATTTATTTCGGCTTCTTTAAATTGTACATTAGAAATAACAGAACAAAAAAAAATTGCCCATTAAATAAGAACTTGTTTTATAATGGTAATGTGTCCAGATGCCACACCGGTTTATTTTGCACCACGAGCTTGTCCACCCCTTGCAATATGTAATCTGACATTTACGATATCATTTATGCTTTTGCAGGATTTGTACATATTCATAAGATAAATGCACGGAACTTGAATCCTTGGACAGTTGTACACGACTCCGCAATAATCTCAAGCTCCTCCTACTTGATGCCTGGCGATGAAAAATGGAGATTAAAGTGGAAGACCGCTGAAAAACAGTAAGGAACACTGCCACCAAGATGATAATGCACCCAGAACCTGATGACACAGTATTTGTACAGCATATGGATATAATTTATGATAAACGATGCAAATCGAAGCCGCCGAAAGTCAGTTTGCCGAATATGGTAATGAATAAAACATCATGTCCTCAGAAAACCAGTTGTAGTTTTTGATGAGCAAAAAAGTGTAACCGCGCAAAATTAAGTCCAGCTTGCCTTTCGGATGGCATTCCAGACTCATGTCCTACTTTCATTTTCTTAGCAGCTCTTAAGCCGGCATCTTGAAAACCGCTCATTATACTTAATTGATGATACAGACTATGTCATTTTGCCACCTACCCCTCAGCAAAAGAGGAAGGCGAAGACTGTGTAAGTACTTAGGCAACATGTCGGTGCGAGCTTACGAGGGAAAAATATTTTTTTTTATGTCTTTCTAGAAAGTAAGGCGCCTTTAAAGAATAATTAAAAGAAAACAACTTTATCAGACACCGAAAAACACCACAACCTAGATATGGTGATGTTTTTGCCTTGGACATTTCGAGAAGGAAATTTGGTCTTCACGAAAAAGTTCCTTGCTTCTGGGTAAAAAATAAGTGGATAATGTTCTGAAACTTTTCTGATTCGATCTGTGGTCTTGCAGAACGAAAATCTAATATTTTGTGAAAAATATTCGTCTAACAAGTTTCGCTCATTGTATCATCACTCTGCTGGTTTTCATATTCTTAGGGTAATAGATTCGGGAGTAGTTAACTGAGGGGTAACTAGGGCGAGGTAGGCTGAGCGGCTGCCCCGGGCGTCGCTCAAGAGAGGGCGCAAAACCCACTGCTTGCAGTCTGGTTACAACTGGAATTGAAATTCTTGCAGCAGTTTCTAGTACGACATACTTTGTCATTTGTCCATTTAGAGAATTTGCTTAAAATAAATTTCCCCAGTTTCGGTAGGTTTGGTAACTCAAAGTTCGCATTAATTCCTCAAAATGTTCAAGAGATGTCTGTTTCTCACATTCAGTAAAGAAGGGTTGGCTTTGTAGTCGGTCCAGCTGAAGAAGAACCACATCCTTCGTCGACAACAATCGGGCCTCGGGTTTTCTTTAGTTGGATTAACTATGCATATGTTGTAAGCTAAGGATGTCGTTCGCATTGTTGAACATTCTTTAGGAAATATTTGACCATTACTGTGGCTTCAAGTCACAACTGACTTGCACCCACAGCTATATTCGGTGCGTTTGATATAGCAATAAAGGTACAAACTCTGAAGCATTTGCGAAAAGCTGTTGAAACAGTCATAGTTTGATTGTGCCTCCCGCGTAGAGATAACTTTAGGGTATGACGTTAATTTTGATTTGTAGAGCAGTGTGTACTTATGTATACATACAACTATTAAATTAGTAATATACTGTAAATAAGATAGAAAAACAGATGAGGGCGCAATAGTTTGTGGTTTTGTCCGGGACGCAGAAATTCCTTGATATGCCTCCGGCAGTTAATTTTCCAACCACCACATCAAAATCTTTTGTTTGGGGATTTTACGACCACGATGAGCAACTCAATGGGCTATAAGCAGTCGCCCATCCATAATCTGGGGCCACTGCTTCCAGGGAATTGAGGGACCCACACTATAAAAAGTAAGTGGTGTAAATTCACGGAAAATTCCTGAAAATAACGTGCGGCAAAGTTGCCGGTAAGTGTCCGTCATTTCACGAAATTTCCGTTTTTAAAAGCGCCCGCTTTTTTTAACTCCCGCATTTTCCCAGATTTTCCGTAGTCGGTAATTCCGTTCATTTCAGAAAAGCCCATTCCGGGGTCTTCCGTATTTATACAGAAATTTCGCAAAATCGAAGACCCTGAATTTCTCAGCCCTTACAAGGGGATGCTGATAAGTTCTCGGCCTCACAAAGAAAGAAATTAGCTAGAGCCATGAAACTTACAGACTGTTCCATATATTCACCCCGAAGTTCAACACACTTGGCACAGCATTTCTGAAGTTTCGTTAACCCTTCCAAAAAAATTCTGAAGTCTGATCACTCAAGTACTGTACTGCTGCTGATATCACCTCCGCATCATTCGAAAAATGCTTCCCTTTCAAAAATTTTTTAAGGTTTGGGAACAGGAAATAGTCCGATGGAGCAAGATCTGGTGAGCAAGGTGGATGGTCTATGCAATTAAACCCCAGATCCCTCAAAACATCCATTGTCTTGCCGGTCTTGTGAGCCGGCGCATTGTCCTGCAAAAAGAGAACACCTTTCCGCAAGTTTCCTCGCATCTTTTCCTTCAACGCCTCCTTTATTCGGCACAGCAAGTTGGAATAGTATTCAACATTTATTGTTTGGACTTTCGGGAGATAGCCAGTCAGTAAAACGCCTTGTGAATCCCAAAAAACCGTTGCCATGACTTTTCCTGCAGACCTTTGAGTCTTGAATTTCTTTGGCCGTGGAGAACCCGAGCGCCGCCATTGCACTGACTGTTGTTTCGTCTCTGGATCGTAGTGATGTAACCACGTTTCATCAACAGTGACAAGTCGCTGAAAAAATTATCACCAGATCAGTCAAAATGCTGCAAAACTGATTTGGAAGTGTCCACTCGTTTTCGTTTCTCATGGACGTTCAAACATTTAGGCACCCACTTTGCTGACATCTTCTGTATATCCAAGTGCCCATTAATTATGAACTCAACACGTTCCCTGGATATCTCCAGTGTCTCAGCCATTGTTTTAACCGAGATTCGCCGATCTGACAAAATCGAGTCATGAACACGATCAACAATTTTGGGTGTAGTCACTATTAAAGCCTCACAGATCTTGCTGCGTCTTCGGTCTCAAAGTTTCCACGCTGAAAGTTGGCACACCATTTCTTCACAGTGGAATATGAAGGGCACTTTTCACTTAATGTTTGTATCATACACTCATAGATTTCCTTTGCAGTTTTCTTCTGCAGGAACAGAAATTTCATGACAGCCCAGAGTTCCACATTCGGAAATTCAACACTTTGCACTAACATGATTCAGTTCAGAACGTCAAACATCTGCAAAAAACAAAGAAAAGAAGAGCTGTTAGTTTGAAAATTATCGCTTTACAATACAAAAGAACACCTTTTCGAGCTGTAGTGACAAAATAATGCTGCAATTACAGGAAGTGGGTTAGGCCGAAAACTTTTCAGCATCTCCTCGTACACCAATGAATCATTTCGCACT
Source organism: Macrothele yani (assembly GCA_039090855.1). Lineage (NCBI taxonomy): Eukaryota > Metazoa > Arthropoda > Arachnida > Araneae > Macrothelidae > Macrothele > Macrothele yani. The sequence goes on from CM076992.1 coordinate 11,924,592, forward strand.
GGCTGCGGTCGTTCGGGTTGGCTGAACAGAAACCGCGCGCTTAACCACTTAGCGCTGCCCTGGTGGCGCAGTGGTATAAGCGATGACTTCTGATCATTCGTCTGAGGGGGTCCAGGTTCGAATCCCGTGAGGTATGGATGTTGTCTTTGTCTTACGGCAAAGGCTATCTCCCTTCCCTGGAGTCAGTGGCCCTAAATTAGGGACGGGCGACTGCTTATAGCCCACTGAGTTGGTCACGGTGATCGTTAAATCCCCAATAATAAATTAAAAAAAAATAACTACTGAGCTAGAAAGACTCGGGAGTCATACCGGTGCCAACGTTCGTCCCTTTGTCGGGGTCTGGTCACAGAAAATGTACGACCGCTGTGACGTCACACATAGCGACGGGAAGAACCTGTTGGAAGTCGTATTGTTGCGTTAGCTTCTTATTGTCACAGTCGTTGTCTTACTTGATTCTGAGCTGTTTTCTCTTCGTTGAATCGGTTTTTCTGCTTCCATTTACACGAGTAATTTGTATACTGTCGGTGATTTCACAAGAACCATTTTTGTATGGTATAGGCAAGGTCGTAGCTCGGGGGCCGAGCTGTCCCTGAAAAGTTTTGAGCCTCCTCTAGGAAAGACTCTTCGAATGTAATAAAAAACGTTCCGCAACTGAATTACTAGACTGGATACCAATGAAAAAAAAAGTTGTGAGAGATAGGAGGTATAGGGCTTTATATCGATCTGACTGAGAGGAAACCCTGTAAATCAGCTGATTCAAGAACATGTCCGTAAAGAAACTTGTTTAATATACAGCAACACAATTTGCAGATCAATTTGTGCCTCTGTAAACTGTTGCAATCGCACATGGTATGCCAGTCCATTCCCAAACTTATTACAATTATTCATTTTTGAAACGCTTTGCATTCAGTGAGATCCGTAGGAAAAGTTTAGGCACAGATAAATATCGACGTTAAAACGCAAAAGTAGAAATCAAAGGAACACAAACAGAACACAAACATTGAAAAGCAAGTCATACACTTCCAACTGCGTCACCTTACGCAATGGGAAACCAAACCATGCAGTCGGTATCATTATACATAGTCATGGCGTGAAAAGAGAAAAACCTTCATATCCCAAAAGTTTGGACACAACAGAAACGTAATGCAAAACATACCATTGTTAGATACGTTTGCAGACCCCTGAATCAGCTCGGAAACCCGTTGAATAAATTACATTCCGTAAAGTGTACGTTTGATACAGCTTTCAGTATAAAAATTTATCAGTAAGTTATCTTTAGCCGTCCTTGAATGATTTGCATTTGGAGATCTTAAAAAGCATTTCATCCGAATGTTGTTGTTTTTTCAAATCGCCTAGCCTAGACGTAACAAACAACAGTTTTGCATTATATTAAAGGATATTTTTTTTTAAATGCAACAAAATCGACTCTAAACATTGTTTTTAACCACGCTTGGAAATATCAAATTTCGTCTCTATCGGTTAAACAATTTTTGAGTCATTTCATTCCACAAAAACTTCTCGAGAGTACCTCTACGTTTTGGGGTCATTAACGGCATCAAACGAGAAGGTGCGATCGGAATATATATATGTATCCTTGAAACAGTATTGCTGTGCTTATTAATTTTTCATTAAATACTGATATAACATAATATTAATTATAATGCAGGTTAAAATTAATATTTTACCTAAAAAATTTCTTGCTTCCCCTAGAATTTAGCACTAGCTACGGCCCTGGATATAGGCTTTTTATTTTCATTTTGCGACATCAAGAACGTTTCAAGCTAGTGATTATTGGTTTAATATACTTGACGTCAGATGTGCAACCCAGTACTCTAGCGATTCTTTGTTCATTGTGCGTGACGTCATAACCGCATCCGCAGAGCGCTGGCAATTGTTTTATTTGGTGTGACGTCAGCAGAAGCAGACAACAAACTTCATGCATTAAAAAGGCATTTTTCATTTGGAATTTATTCTATTTATTTCTTATAATGCCCGTTAATATCGGTGGAAGATTCGTTTTTGTTCTAATTCCTTGCATTTGGCTAGCAGAAAATGTAAAATCCTAATTTCCTGTCAGTGTTACGAAATTTCAAGAGCCATAAAATCAAGCCCTCACAGTTATATCTCCATGAATTTTCAGATTTCCAGTTTTTCTCTCCAACTGCAATATGTGCTTTCCTATATTTTATCTCTATGAAGAAATGTTCAATTTAACTGGACTATATCGCAAGCAGTATAACTTCGTTTTAGCAGCATGAGGTCAACCATTCATCTAAAAAATATATTTGGTAACGGGCGCAACTCAGGAGAAAGCAATGTCGCTCCAGTGTCCTCCCAAACTGATGTCCGTCGTTTTGTGTGACGTCACGGGAGTGGAAAACTTTGAGTGTCCAGGCCCCGACTAAGTGACGAGGGAGGAACGTTGGCCCCGGTCATACCCACGTTCCATATAAAACTAATTATGCTGTGATGAAATCCTTTTGTCATTAATATGAGTGAATTAGCCGTTTTATTTTCTGTTGGGGCTTACTATTTTTTAAAATAGGTTTTTAATAATTTTATTTTTTTGTAGGATGATTTATCGCAAATGAAGTATTTTTTTCATCGTAATTTTTCGAAGGAACAGAATGCTTTCGAACTTCAGGTCTTTTATACGCTTTCCAACCGTAGGTTGAAGAAGCGTATATGCTCCAGCTTTGTCTGTCTGTCCGTCTGCACAATAACTCGCGTAAAAATGGTTCAATTTCGATGAAAGTTTAGTACGTGGTAGGGGACAACCTGGAGACGAACCCTATTGAAAATGGGCGAAATATTGTCAAAGGTCAGGACATAGCAGCGGGATCCATTCCATCGCCCTTATGCGTCATAACTTAGGTACAAATGCTTCGATTGCTACAAAACTTTAACATGTTGTTTCGGAGGCATACTAAACCGATTCTGTTGAATATAATCGAAATAGGATCAAAGGTCAAGGCACAGGAACGTGATTTATTCCACAGCCATTACTCTCATAACTTGACTAAAAATGCTTCTATTGCAACAAAACTTTAGTATGTTGTTCTGGAAGCACACTGAACCAATTCTGTTTAATGTCATCAAAATAGGGTCAAAGATCAGGGCACAGGAGCGAAATTTAATCGACAGCCATTGTCCTCATAACCTGAGTAATAACGTGAGTAATGATTTCTGGTATGTTGGAAAGCGTATCATAATCAATGTATTGCATGATTTTACTAACTTGTTTTTGCTTTCCCTCTGATATGCATTTTCCCAAATATTTTCACAGCTAGATTTTTTGAGTGTTAATAAACAACTAAAAAGCGAATGTTTTGAATGAGTAAAGCAGGAATCGTATGAAATTTATTCACTTCGAGTATATATCTACGATTATCGTTATTTCGTCTTTTTGATGAAGCCGTAATGAAAAAATACCGTATGATTTTAAAATAAGTTGCTCAGAAACGTGCGCACAAAGATGTGATTTTCAGAAGAAAAGGATTGGTTTTTAATTTATTATTTTTTTGAATAAATTTCGGTGTTAATGCAAAGATGAGGTCTCGCTAAGTATTGAACAGTCAACTACAGTTTTGTGATATCCAAGAAATTCAACAAAAATATACACTCACACAGATAGCTTCTATCTTGAATCCTTCTCCAACGTATGGACTTGAAAAAGCTTCCCTGAGGAGATCGGGAGCTCAACATTTCTTGAGGTTTTTCTGCACCAATAAATGGATGATTAAAAACCACTGCTTATCGGTGTATGTGATTGATATTGATTTACCGTTACAAAGCTGTTCACTTCTTTTTTTTTTTTTTTGATTGGAGGTTTAACGACCACCATGAGCAACTCAATGGGCTATAAGCAGCCGCCCGATCCTAATTTAGGGTCACTGGTTCCAGGGAAGGGAAGAACCAGTGCCGTAAGACAAACACAACATCCATGCCTCACCGGGATTCGAACCCGGACCCCGTTCGGACCAATGATCAGAGGCCATCGCTTAGACCACTGCGCCACTGGGGCGGCCTGTTCACTTCGTATCGTGGATTAAAAAGCTTAGAAACCCAACTCTGGGCTTACATTGTTTCTTCGGTAGCATATTACATTTTTCTTTCTTGACGTATATCTCTAAATTAATGTTCGCCGCCCCGGTGGCGCAGTGGTCTAAGCCTCTGATCATTCGTTCAAAAGGGGTCCGGGTTCGAATCCTGGTGAGGCATGGATGTTGCGTTTGTCTTACGGCACTAGCTCTCTCCCTTCCCTGGAACCAGTGGCCCTAAATTAGGGACGGACGACTGCTTATAGCCCACTGAGTTGCTCACGGTGGTCGTTAAACCTCCATTCAAAAAACAAAACAAAAAAACTTCCTTTTCGAGTTTTTGTTCTTATGTAAATTATGTTACTTCTTCGTTACATTCGCTTATAAACTGTACGTCAAAACCTCCAAGTTTCTTTATAACTTTTGGCAACGACTGACAATGAGTGAAAGTAAATAAAGCCACACCTAATAAAAACGGTGTGTGGGGGGACGTAAGATGAGATAGTGCGCGAAGTAGGACAGCATATTATTTTCAATATTACTAGAATATTAAATGATCTGTACGCCAAATAAACGTTAAAATGCTGCCTACAAAGTTTCTAATGTGATTCAATGCACGAAGCTGTTTTAGTTGTTGAAAGAGGTATTGTGCTTGCGTCTAAACTCCCTCTACGTTGTAGTTCTAGGAAGCTGAGTTTTGGAACGTCAGCAAGGTCAGTAGAGAAGTGCATTGGGTATTCTCTAAATCCACTTTTTACTATAACGATCACTGTGATCGTTAGTCGTCTTTTAAGTGTTAGAGTTAAGCATTTTGTGTTTAAATGACCAAGTGTGAAAACACAAATTTGTCCGTGACGAAGACCGTATCCTCGCCCCCCGCCTCACTCCGGAGTAAGTTGCTCTCCCAACTAAGCTACACGGACGGAAAGTACCCCTGCAGATTTCTCGTCTTGACACGTGATTCCCCTCTGTAGTAAGTTACACAAATATTTAACGCCAAAGCATTATAAGGGACAGGTGACTGCTTATATCGCTCAGAGATGCTCGTGGTAATCGTTAAACCCCGATATATACAAAAAAAAAAAAAAAAATCAACAGAAGTTCATAAATACGTGGAGCTGTCGACACAAACAAGCACTTCGTTCCTCTATAAAAATTAATTTCTTGTGCGTAGGAGATGCCAAAAAAGGCAAGCTGAAAAAATAAGAATTTTTTACAAGAAATAACTAGAAAACTCTTATGTATTGCTTTTTATTTTGCAACCTACTCTACAATTTCATTTGTGGGGACGGCTGAGTTTTGACGAAGGATTTCCTAGCTCCCAAATCATATAACCCAACTAAAACATAATGGTGACTGTTAATTGGGGATACTGCATATGCCCTCAATGACAACTCTTGTGAAATCAACACCAAGATTATGTTTTTTCATGTTCCTCAGCTTCCTGATGTCTTCCGAAGTGTGAGTTTTGTTCGCTATAGCTTTGTGACAGCCGAAATTGTGTCGGAGAATTGATCTTGTGTTGCCGAGAAAGTAAACATTTACCATTGGCTTAATTCAAGTATTGTAACATCTGTTACAATTTCTGACGTAGAACTTTAAGTTTCCTTGAGTTACTTTTCGTAAGTAAACTGTTACTTTTCCGTTAGATTTTCTTTCTGAACGGCACATTACTTTCCCGAATTTGCTTATACTTTCTGTCAACGACTGACAATGAGTCAGAGGTAAATAAAAAGCCACGCCCAGTGTAAAGAGGCGTGTAGTGGTGCGAATGTAAGATGATTTACGGCTCGAAATTGGATTGCATGTATTTTGACATTACCAGAGTTCAAAGATTACCTGTTAAGTGATGTTGATGTTATCGCGAAGCTTCTACAATCGCGTTACTTCAACAAGTGGCAAGGAAAATAAAGTTTCATTGAAACGAACTGTATACTTATTTTATTTCTTTAAGTGCTGATGTTAAATGAAATAAAAACTTCACCGTCTTGGTACGATATTTAATAAAAGATGAAACTATTTACAGATTAAAATACCCCACTAGCACTTTCGGGAAAACATTCACCCCATCATCAGGCGGAACAGAGGGGTAATTCAGCACTCTCTTAGCTTTTTTTATAGGAGTGCAGCGATGCACTATGGGAAAGAATCGCTGCACTCTTATGAAAAAGCTAAGAGAGTGCTGAATTACCCCTCTGTTCCACCTGATGATGGGGTGAATGTTGTCCCGAAAGTGCTAGTGGGGTATTTTAATCTGTAAATAGTTTCATCTTTTATTAAATATCGCACCAAGACGGTGGAGTTTTTATTTCATTTGACACATTTGTACGAAGTTACTCTTTCATCTATGCTGATGTTAAAATGACGATAAAAAGTCTGCAAAACGCAACATTCAGGTAATCGTAAAATTTTAAATGAATGCTTCCTGAAAATGAAAAAAAAAAAAAAAAAAAAGATCGGGCAAGACATACTTTTACCGAAACTGAGAGCAAGATCAATCCAGTGTTACACTGATGGAAAAAATGTACTTATCTTTCATTGTTCTTTGTTCAAGTATTTTTAACATCAAACGTTCTTTTTGCATGAAAATATTGAAAATATTGATTCGTATCTAAAAGCCAATAACGTTAGCAACTTCAAACGTTCATTTTTTTTTTCATTGGAATTCGAGATGCACTGATAGTTTTAACAGAAATAGACTCCGTCATTTCAGAAACTCATTGCCAGCTGTTGTCAAAATTCAGTTAATCCTAAACTTTTAAATCAGTGCTTCTTCAGAATAAAAAAGAAATTAGGCAAGACATACTTTTCCTGAAACTGAATCCAGTGTTTCACTGAGGAAAATAAGATGCTTCTCTCTGATTGTTCTTTGTTCAAGTATTTTTAACATCAAACGTTCTTTTTTCATCGAAGTAATGAAAATAATGTGTCGTATCTGAAAGCTAATAACTTTAGCAGCACCAGTCGTTCCTTTTGCATTGGAATTCGAGATGCACTGGTAGTTTTAACAGAAATAAACTTCGTATTTCAGAAAGCACTGCCAGCTGTTTTCAAATTTCAGGTAATAGTAAAATTTTAAATGAGTGCTTTCTCAGGAAAAAAAAAAAAAAAAAAAAACACGAAAAAAAAAACAGCAACAGAAATATGGAAATAAAAAATAACGAACGACAAAAGAAAAAAAATATGGCCAAGATATACTTTCCTTTCACTGAAGCTGAGAGTAAAATAAATCCAGTGTTTCAATGAGAGAAAACGATACTTTATTTCGATTGGCCTCTTTTCAAGTATTTTTAACATGAAACGTTCTTTTTGCACGGAAATATCAAAAATATTGATTTGTATCTAAAAGTCAGTAACTTTAGCAGTATCAAACGTTCTTTTTGCATTGGAACTCAAAATGCACTGGCAGTTTTAGCAGGAATAGACTTCGTTATTTCAGAAACTCACTGCTACCTGTTGTCAAAATTCAAATAATCGTAAAATTTTAGGTGAGCGATTCCTCAAAATTAAAAAAAAAAAAACATGGGTAAGACATACTTTTACTGAAACTGAGAGCAAGAAAAACGCAGTGTTTCACTGAGGAAAATAAGATACTTCTCTTTGATTGTTCTTCGTTCAAGTATTTTTAACATCAAACGTTCTTTATGTATCGGAATATTGAAAATACTTATTCGTATCTAAAAGCCAATAGCTTGAGTAACACCAGACGTTCTTCTTGCATTGAACTTCGAGATGCACTGGTAGTTTTAGCAGAAATAAATTTCTTCGTCTTCCAGAAATCACTGCCAGCTGTTTTGAAAATTTATATAACCGAAAATTTTAATTGAGTGCTTTCTCAGGGAAAAAAAAAAAAAAACTGCGAAAAAACAGCAACATACAAATAAAATATAACGAACGACAAAAGTAAAAAAATGTGGCCAAGACATACTTTCACTGAAACAGAGAGTAAAATAAATCCAATGTTTCAATGAGAGGAAGAGATGCTTTTCTTTGATTGGCCTTTTTTCAAGTATTTTTAACATCAAACGTTCTTTTTTCGTAGAAATATTGAAAACATTGACTCGTATCTAAAAGCCAACATCTTTAGCAACGTCAAACGTTCTTTTTTCATGGAAATATTGAAATTATTGATTCGTATCTAAAAGCCAACGCCTTTAGCAATCTGAAACGTTCATTTTGTATGGAAATATTGAAAGTATTGATTCGTATCTAAAAGCCAATATCTTGAGCAACATCAAGCGTTCTTTTTGCATTGAAATTCGAATTGCACTGGTAGTTTTTAGTAAGAATAGACTTATTCGTCATTTCGGAAACTCACTGCCAGTTGTTGTCAAAATTCAAATAATCGTAAAATTTTAAAAGAATGCTTCCAACAGAAAAAAAATGAGAACAAAAATAAAAAACACCAACCAAAATAACAGGCAAGACATATTTTCCCTGAAATTCAGAGCAAGAAGAATCTACTATTTTACTGAAGAAAAAATACTTTTGTTTGATTATCTAAAAGAACTGAATTTAAAATATTTGCAAAATTTTGAAAAGATGAAATGATGTTTCAATCATATTTCTCGTAAAATAAAAATAAAAGTGTTTTGTTACACAGATCTTTAGTAACTACTTCCTACTACCTCAAATTTAATTCGGTTTAGTTTCTACGTTATCCAGATGTTTTGCCAAACGGTATGAAACTGGGATGTGCAAATTTATTTTATAATGTATTGTAATCAAAACAAAAAACGGCAGTCTAAATTAAACGTTTTTGATGCCATTTAAAAAACTTCTCATCGTTTTAGCAACGGAAAGTTGCTTTTTTCGTTATTAAATGATTCATTTTCTCTTTGTAAAACACAATGCAACATATTTTCACTGATACAATATTTATTAAAATATGCTGAAATTGCTAATGTCGTTTCTTCTAATAATTCCTTTTGATTCATATATACATGATCGCTCATGAATATGTAACTAGTGCTAGTTTAAAAATAAATTTCGTTAACTGCATCAGAATGAATCAAGCCATTTCTAATGAACATTGCTATTAATTTGTTTTAGACATGAGCAAAAAAATTAGAGACATTCGAAAATAGAATTCATTGATTAAGAGTAAAGTAAGCATGAAAGAAAAAAATGGGAAGGAATTCGCATTTGTTGTTTACTTGTTACATGCTTTTGAGATTTGTTTTTGAGTTAGCGACCTAAGTACATAAAAAACAACAGCAAAATTTTGAAATACCCGTTAGAAAGAGTTTGTACGCTTGGTTTAGAGAGATATGTAATTTGGCAAAGTATAGAATTTGAAATTGCCTGAATTTTTACTTCGAAAGCACAGGAAATGTTTAGTGCGTAAATATTTATCATATTATGACATTTAATGATTATACAGCTCACGCTTTGCGTATGGAATGCAACGAGAGGAGTTGCCTAATAACGAAATGACTAAGATCTTAATTTTTTTCAAGTCTCCCTCAAAAGGAAATGCAAAAATCCTGTGTTTTTTAATTTCATGTGTTAAATTTACTCGTTTGAGTATTACATATCTGTCGAAGTAAATTGCTAACTGATTAAATGCAAAATAAAACATACAAAACACGCATAATGAAAGCACTGTGGATCAATAATATACGTACAGTCGAACCCACTTGTAACGAGGTCGCAAAATACGAAGTATCGCGTAAATCGAAGTTTTTATATATCCCTTGAATTTGGCAATATTCTCCATTGTTAGCTTACTCGCATATTGCGAAAAATATTTTTTGAAAGTACGTGTTCTACTGTATTTATATGTATTTATTTTACCTATTTGTACATATTTGTTCCTCAATTTGCTTCTGATTCATATTGAAAACATTCATACCAGAATAGTAGCACTAACAGGCAAGAATATTTCACTCATTACAAAATATGCAAGTGTAACTGTTTCTCGAAAATACCCAAAGTGCAACAACGAAGTTGCTATTCACTTTAGTTCAAAAATTTTGCTTCATCATTCAGCAATAAATAAAATTTCAAGACAAATGCTCTGAAATTAAGAAGCATTTGAAGTACGTATTTTTATCTAATATTAACTACTTCTTGATTCCATAATTTAAATGTTTCATCAGTTCTTTCATAAACAAGAAGAACCTATTTTTATCACATAAACATATGCATTTATTTTTTATCACAAATTCGTTTTCAAAGAGCAAGGTCCCCTTTGCTTTTCCTTCAATGCAGCTGCTTTTTTTCAGGATTTAGATAATTCAGAACAACATTTCAAGTAAAGACATCTAATCAGTTTTTTTTTATTTTTATTTAAATTGTTGTCTCAAAGAAGCATTTGTTTTAAGCTTAAGAAAACGACCATAATATAGATTGAGATTTCAAAGAATCAAAAATGTTAAAATCCAAGATTTTCTTTCTGGGGAGAGAAGGGATTCGGAGAGAGAGGATTCTTTTCAGGAAAAAGTCCCTCAAGAAATGATAAAAGGATGACTTCAACTAATTTGCGTATCGAATATTTTCGTGTAGCGAATATATAATAAGGTTTCTTTTAAAATAAATTTGTACAAATAGTGTTTTTCCCTGATTCATGTTTTAGTGAGTGATTTTGGTGGAATGCATAACCTAGCTCGGCCCAGTACCGTTACAATATAAAAGAAGTGAGCCACAAAATGATGAAATTTTATTTGCCATTTTAAGAATGCGGAAAAGATTAATATGGTTATCATAACCATTTGAAATCTGAAAATCTCAGTGTCTGTACGACGAAATGCGGTAACCAATTTGAAAGTGAGGGGATTGAAAAAAAAAGGCATTATGAAAAATTTCTTAAGAGTCTCGTGTTCCAAAACTTAAAAAAAAATAAACATGGAAAAGTCTATCTAAATTGACTTTGCATTTATTTCCGAAAAGGCCAAACCCCGTGAAGATGTGAGGCACTGGGCAATCGCCCCGGTTGCCCCGATGGTCCAACCTGCCCTGCTTATAGCCTTCCGAGTTGCTCATGGTGGTCGATAACAGTGTTTCCAGAGACTTTTACCGCAAATCAGTATAGACCAGAGCTCAAAAAATCAGTAGAAATCAGAACAGATTTTTTCGCTTGAAATATGCACTCCCTTAAAAATGTAATAATGTAGTATTAGATGTGATCTCAATATAAAGGGAACTCTAATCTACTGGTATTTCAAATAATACCAGTACTCCACGAGCTGCTATTAAACACCGGAATAAAACTCAAACCAATACAATCCTGAGTCGCTTTTGCGCTCCGCCCTGTCTTTTTATGCGGCCCTCGGGCGCCTTACCAATCACCTTATTTTTTATTTTAAAATGACCTATCTATGCTATAGAAACAGCTAAAAATCGGAAGTGAGCTCAACTCAATATAAATACATAATAAATATGTATTATGTACAGTATACTCACATATAATAAATATACATGATGTATAAACATATCAGAAGTAAAGATGTTCAAACCAAAAACACACACACGAACGACAAAACAAAAGACTCAAACACAACGAACATGAACCACAAGGACCAAATGCTCCAACCCCATCTTAAATGCACAAACTCTGTGCCAAAGACCCAATTGAAAACAAGATTCTAAAGAAATTTATTTAAAAGAAAAACATTTTTTAGATTCTTGTTTTTTTCTTTAAAAACATTTCTTTTCAAAAAAATTCTTTAGATTCTTGTTTTCAATTGGGATTTTGGCCCAGAGTTTGTGCATTTAGGATGGGGTTGGGGCATTTGGTCTTTGTGGTTCATGTTTGTTGTGTTTGAGTCTTGTGTTTTGTCGTTCGTGTGGGTTTTTGGTTTGAACATCATTACTTCCGATAATTTGACACTTCCAGTCTATTTTAATGTTTTTATTCTTCATTCATTCTTATTCCTTTGTATTTTAATTTTTAAAAAGTTACTTAATATATTCTGCAATTGCGGCCCCTTACTATAACTTAAATGTCAAATACGGCCCACATGTGCCAAAAGGTTGACGACTCCTGCTGTAAGATATTACTAATGAACAGTTTTACAAAATAATGCTCATGATTCAAATTTATGTTGATGTAAATAATCATGACATTCGCCTTTTAATGTAATCGCAGTTAGATTGTTCCCACTTCCCACTTGTTGTCTTCTTAAAAACAGAGTTATACACATACACTTCTTACTAAACGGTACCCAGATGTTCCCAAAGTACATGAAATAAGTGCGATACCCAAAAAAGTGTTATTTCTACAAATATCGTGCTATAGCCGTTTTCCTAATAATCTGCGTTTTAACAAAACTAGAGAAAATCTTTGTATAACAGACTAATTAGTTATCTGGAATAAAATAATATTTCATGGCAACCAGTATGAATTAAAAAAAATAATTGGTAGCAAGTGTTGAATAATTTTAGTCTTCGTCAGAATTTTCTCTGCAGATAAGTTCTGAGATGAGTCTCGTCAATTGGATCAATAGATGATGAGTACTGAAAGAATTCTTAGAAAACATGAAGTCCGTGAGTGTTGCAGGTGGTCTTAAAACAGAGAAAAATCAGTAGGTTAGGAAAATCTATCAGTAGACTGAAGTCAAAATTAGGAGATCTACTGATAAATCAGTAGAATAGCAGCACTGGTCGATAAACTCCGCCAGTAAAATTGCATTTTGAGGTAATGGCGGTGTACGAAAACTTACACATTCATTTTAACTCTATCATTTTGTGATAAATGCAATTGATATTAAGGCAGATATGTCACATATTATAGAATGTTTTCAATATTCGCGTTGTGCCTAGCCTCGACGGTGGCCGAGACTGTCCTCTCTGAAACGTAGAACCGGACGGAACTTTCGGAGGGCCCGCAGCGAAATTTCATTGCAAAGCCAAGAGCAAAATTTCATTGTCGACCCTAGAAAATAAATCTTCTATTTTAATCAAGTGGTTACGTGAAAAATATTGCCCATAAAGAACGCTCACGGAAACGATCATAAAGAAAAAATTATGATCTCAAAGAAGTGCTTGCTTCTGGCTCAAGAAAAAAGGATCATAATATGGATTCAAAGTTCAGAGACAGATATAGAGTAAAATGTGTTAAAATCTTCTGCTTTCTTTCCTGTAAAAAGGGATTAAGTTGTATTGTGATTCTTATATAAACTTCCTCAAAATTAATAAAAAGATAACTTCAACTAATCTGCGAAGCAAATATTTTTGCATACCAAACGTTCTTTACGTAGCGAATAATAAGGATCCCTATAAAATAAATTCGTGCAAGTAGTTTTTTTTCCTGATACTCATTTCAGTGATTGATTTTTGATGCAGGGTGGAGTAACTGAAAATTTAGTGACTTTTTCAACTCACGCTCATATATGAATTCTTTGTTTTTTAATTTTCAGTCTCGCCTTTAAAGTCACTGCACAATTGGCTTCCATATAAAGCCCCAAAACAACTTTTATTTTTATTTTTTTTATTTTTTGCAATTAAAGTATCAGGTTTGGACACAAACTGCTGAATATGTAAAAGTAGGGAGCCACAGAATGATGAAATTTAATTTTCTATTTCATGAATGAAGAAAAATTAAGGTAGTTATAATAATCATTTGAAACCTTCAGTTTTTCAGTATCTGTATGACGAAGGATGCTCATTTGTAAGGGTAGTGGTGGAAACTGAAATAAAATAAACATTATAAAAATATGCATTTACTGGCCTCCAGTCCCAAAACGTAAAAAAAAAATTATTAATAATAAAAATAAAAATAAATATAAAATATCTGCCGAAAATGATTTTGTTTCTATTTCCAAAACTGTGGTCAAGGGGCCCCGTTATCCCGATGGCCCAACGGGCCCTGCTAATAGGGACCCGGGTTCGAGTCCCAGTTGAGACATGGGTGGTGTACTTGTCTTGCGCGACACCGGCGCTATCACCTCCCTGGAACGAGTGGCCCCAAATTAGGGACGAGCGGCTGCTTTATAGCCTCGTGAGTTGCTAATATGGCGGTCGTTACACTCAAAAACGAAACCAAACAAACAAACATGAATTAAGCAAATAACATGCGGGCTGTTTAATGAGGACTACAAAATCCATTTAAAGTGACATATAATGAAATTCTTAACATTTTGGTTTATGAAGGGATGTGTTCTCCCCAAATTTTATATGCTTAAATAACGCAGTGAAGATCGCGAAATTCCACATTTTCATAATTCTGGCTAAGTTAGGGCAGTTATCAAAACAAAATTCATAATTTTATGATTTATTTCTGCCTAATTTTTAAAATCCAGTTAAATATATTCAACTTCATTTGTGTGTATTCTCCATATAAAACCACTGATGGATTTTTGCTTAAAAATCATTTACTCCCCTCCCTAAAAAAAAAAAAAAAACAGGTACGAAAATGTACTCAGCATACGAGCATACGACAACAATTTCAGCTCTCAGTTTTATTTCAGATACGTATAGTGGAACCTCGCTTATACGTTGTTAACTTTTATACCGAATTCTGCGCTAGTCCCGATATTTTACTGTAGTTGCTATCGCTTTTTTAACGCAATCAATCAATCCGGCTGGACTTTAAAAAAATTACATAATTTTTTCCTAAATAAATAATTGGTTAAATAAATAATAAATAATTGAAATAATTAAATCGCGCCATACAATCCCACGCTATTATTACGTAAATGAATAAATGTACTGTAGTGGGTCAAGGTTGCGCTAATACAAGATTCTGTGCATAGGAGTTATACGACAACAATTTCAGCCCTCAGTTTTGTTTCAGATATGTATAGTGGAACCTCGGTTATACGTTTCTCAGTTATACGTTGTTCACTTTTATACCGAATTCTGCGCTAGTCCCGATATCTTACTGTAGTTCCTATCGCTTTTTCAACGCAATCAATCAATCGGGCTGGATTTTAAATAATTACTTAATTTTTTTCTAAATAAATAATTGGTTAAATAAATAATAAATAATTGAAACTATTAAATCGGTCCAATCCCACACTATTGTTACGCGAATGAATAAACGTTACTGTAGTGGTCAAGGTTGCGCTAATACAAGATTCTGTGCATAGGAGTTTGAAAATTTTGGGGGTGAGCCCAGAATATCTCAAATGAATAAGTGGGAGAGCCTAAAAAACATAAAAAGAGTCGCCTAATTAATTTTAAATTGGGGTATAGCCAACAAAATAAAAAATAAAAAAAAAATAAAACAAAATAAATAAAAAAAATACTATTATTATTTTTTTTTAAATCGGGAAGGACCCCTTCGGCACAAGCGCTGCAAGACTTAAAAAGAGATCAGCTAGGTTATACGCAATTCATTTATATGTTTTTTGCGATTATATCTTCAAATTTGAATTTCAGATTATTAAAAATACACGATTGTTTGATTCATATTTACGTAACCCGGTATGTTACAATTTTGAAAGAATCGAGACAGCGTTGTTGTGTTCCTTCATGGCGCTGGCAAAGTTGAACATCCATCACATCAGAGAAGGATATGTTGTTTACTTTCGGTTTGGAAGAAAAATTGATTTCGCATTTATGATTCGCACACGAATGCGCTATTTAAAAATCGATAAATCTCTGGGATGTAATTTTGTGGCTCTGCTATTTCGTGGCCAGTGATGTAGAAAGAGCCTTAGCGCGGGTTAGCGGCGCTAAGGCAGTATTTTTCTAGGCTTAGCTGCGCTAAGGTATTTTTAGTGGTTAGGTTGTTGCAGAAGATGGGTAAAGAAACATTTTAGATGATAATATATTTGAAAACAGCGTATACTGTGTTTTATATGATCATAACCGAAATATTCGTATTGCCAGGATGAAATTATACCTTCGGATCACACAACAGGACAACCTTTTATTTATTTTTTATTTCATTGAAGGTTTAACGACCACCGTAAGCAACTCAATGGGCTATAAGTAGTCGCCCGTCCCTAATTTAGGGCCACTGGTTCCAGGGAAGGGAGAGAGCCAGCGCTGGAAGACAAACACAACATCCATGCCTCACTGGTATTCGAACCCGGACCCAACTTGGACGAATGGTCATCGCTTAGACCACTGCGCCACCGGGGCGACAAAATCTCGCGGATCATAAGGATAAAGAGAATGCTGTTTGTATCTGGGCATAACTTTTACCATGGGCTACTATCAGGGCTATATGCCGTTGGCAGTCCCTGATTTGGGGCGTGGGAGGGACACCATCCAGTCTTCATGTGGAGTCCAGACCACTAATCAAAAACCTCCACCTCTCACCACTCGGCCATCGAGACGGCCTAAAGAGAATATAAAGTCCATTGTCTAGACAGCAGTTCTCAGATTATTTCATTGCTCGGAGAAAAAACTGTAGAGAGAAATTATGTAGTAATTAAGGCTAAGTGATAAGAGTTTAATACGTGCGGAAAATATTTTTACTAAGCCACCTTTTCTCTGATTACTCGACGATAACACGACAGATATCACATTCATTTACCTCAGAATCTTAGGAAAAAGGCGTATTAGTCACACTGAATAAATGTATTGCAATATCAGTTACATTAATTCAGTGTGACTATAATACTTGGCTATATCTATTCAGTGTGACTCAAATATTAATGACAATGAACATTTGAAATCGTTTGAAATGACAGAGCGTGACCTTAAAAAAACACTGCGTATCATTAAGAAGTGACTAACAAACGACATTTCTTTCCTTTATTAAAAGTTGCTCAAATTAAGCGATTTAAATAAAAGTAATTAGTAATAACAGTTTTAAAAGTATACTGGACAATAAAAATAGCAAATCAGAATTCACAATGTTTTTAAAACCTTTGTGAGAGTTTTCTTTCCAAATCTTTTTTACCTAATCAGTTTATCGCTAAGGCACTTTTTTAATTAGAACTACATCACTGGTCGTGGCGTAGTAGAATGGAATCCTAAATGCAGCATCAATATTCAACATTCTGATTTCAAATTGATGCACTCAGTACGCAGAAAAAAATGTTGTTAATTCATGAGTTCCATACTGAAGCATTGGTCTGCCGTCCCGTGGCGCAGTGGTCTAAGCGATGGCCTCTGATCATTCGTCCGTAAGGGTTCGAATTTCGGTGAGGCATGGATGTTGTGTTTGTCTTACGGCACTGGCTCTCTCCCTTTCCTGGCACCAGTGACCCTAAATTAGGGACGAGCGACGGCTTATAGCCCATTGAGTTGCTCATGGTGGCATGTAAACCTCCAATTAGAAGAAAAAAAAAGAGGCACTGGTCTCAGATTCTTAGTTGCGAGGATTTCACTTAATCTACAATCAGAGTTTTTGTAGACAGATAAAGTTCTCAAAAGAGAAGCTGGATTTTCATAGGCGTTACGGTTTTTGCAATGCTAAAAATATATTACAATTTGCAAAATTTCTTTTTCTTTCCCCGACAATTCGACTTTAAATAAATCGTTATTAAGGAACATCTCATATTTCTTAAAAGCATATAATAGTATTTATTTAACATTTTGAAATTTGGTTTATAAGTTTTTTAAGGTCACCTCCTAGAAAAACGTATAATCAAGGTTTCACTGTATTTTGCCAGAAGTATTGAAGTTAATTTAAATTACATAGTAGATTTTTTAATATGGTGAACTGATAACATTTAGTAGAATTTCAACTTCAGTTATTGTGCAAATGGGAAAAAATCATGTTTTCTGAAAACCGGTTTTGCACAAGTTGCAACGATGTAAGAAGTTAAAATTTCACGACTAAGAATCCTCTGACGACAGTATTTTCCCTGTCTTTTGATAAAGGAGTTCATGGTGCTTTAGTATAGTATAAAAAGGATTTTTCAATGATATTTCAATATGGCATCCCCTTAAACATATCACTCAGAGGTTAACTTATAAAAGCGAATTTTAGTGATACTTCTATTTGAGTCTAGATTTGTGTTGGTCATGGACAGGACTAGAATGATATTTTCATACTCTTAGCCTGTTTTTATCTGCACCGAAATGTTTTTCTTAATAAATACCTAAACTGATTTTTCGGAACATTACAATATTTCATACGTTATATAATATTCCCATCAGTATTTAAATCTTCCTAGCTGCCAATAAATTCCACGACTAAGAATCATCTGTCGACAGTATTTTCCCGACCTTTTGATAAAGGAGTTGATATAGTAATTTAGCAAAGCATAAAGAAGACTTTTCAACGATATTTCAGTATAGTATTCCCAAAACATATCACCCAGAGGTTAACTTATAAGAAAGCGATTTATAGTGATACTTCTTTTTGAGTCTAGATTTATGTTGGTCATGCACAGGACTCGAATAATATTTTCACACTTTAATATTTTCGAACTTTTATCTGCGACGAAATGTTTTTTTCTTAATAAATACCCAAACTGATTTCTGAAAACATTGCAATATTTCATACGTTATATAATATTCCCATCAGCATTTAACTCTTCCTAGCTGCAAATAAATTCCACGACTAAGAATCATCTGTCGATAGTATTTTCTCTATCTTTTGCTAAAGGAATTGATAGTACTTTAGTATAGTATACAGAGGATTTTTCAATGTTATTTCAATATGGTATCCCCTTAACCATATCACCTAGGGGCTAACTTATAAAAGTGAGTTTTAGTGATACTTCTTTTTGAGTCTAGATTCGTGTTGGTCATGTACAGGACTGGAATCATATTTTCACACTCTTAGCTTGTTTTTATCTGCGCCGAAATGTTTTCTTCTTAATAAATACCTAAACTAATTTCTCGAAACATTGCAATATTTCATACGTTACATAATATTCCCATCAGCATTTAACTCTTCCTCGCTGCACTAGAAATTTTTTTTTTCATTCCCTATTTTCAAAATAGGTGATCTCTATTGACCCAAATTGCTAGGATTTTTCCTTCCTTTCCTGATCGCCAAAGTTTATTCTTCCTCTGTGAAACCACTTGGTAGTCAGGCTGCCGTTGCTCGCTCGTGCTTGGCTATCGTTTACGGGGTCGTGCAAATAAGGTCACTGGACTGACTTAGCTTCGTAACCCGGTTGCCCGAATCATATTAAACGATTTAATTTTTTGTTATTTTCTGTTTCGTTTTCTGGTATTAATTTGTCAGTCGAATGACGTGATTGACACCTTTAGGTCGGAAGCCCTCCTCATATGACGTCAATGGTTATCAGTCTGCGGTGAAGTAAGGGTTGGATGCTATTTGACCTATCAGGAAAAGCTAAACGCTGCTACAGAGACAAGATCGCTTCTTATTGGATATGAACAATTCAAGAACTCAAAGCACACGACCGAATTAATGTTAATAAAATGCATTGTTTTGCTTAACCCTTTATGGTGGTATTTTGCAATGGAAATGCGTCTTCTTGGAGTTTTGAAACGCTTGCGTTAGAAACTCCTTCCGAGGTCATTCTTTCATAAACACCTTATTACGTGTAGAATTATAATTTAGGCCTTAATTTACCAAGCAAATGGATCAGAGCCATTGTTTTTTGTAATGTTTAAAATGGAAGAACTGAAAGAGTCAGTAGCAAACATTAAACGTTGGGAACAACGAACACAAACTCAAAACTGTATCACAACACAAAAAGAACTGCAGAAACAAAAGAAACGTGCTGTACAATGTAATGTATTATTACAGTGTTGCAATTTAAAAATGTTTTGATATGATCTGGTAAAATATTGCGATTTTGACAGTCCCAATATGCTCATGTAACGCACTAAAAAAACCCATTAGAATCTTTGAGGGTTTCTCCTTAGAAGGCGACTAAAACTTTCGCTCCAAAAGCCACAGAGTTATACAGTTAATACTACATCTAAAATTTGTCCCTCTATACTGTATTACAAGGCGGCCATTAATAAGGAACAAACAACTAGAATCGCTATGGAACTAACCTGTAGAAACACTTCAACGATAGAAACATTTTCTTGATGTCCTTTCAAGATATCATTTGACCACCTTTCGACAGCTTTTAACGGGTCCTTGGATTCAAAGAACTATTTCAGACGAATAAAAGCTATTAAATAAGGAAATGATAATAATTTAAGGATATTATTTACCTTAGACCATCAAAATGCAGAAATATTTCATTTCGTTCTGCCAGTTCAGTTTACCAGTTAACGTGCTATTCTTGCAGCACGAATATTAACTCGGCAAATGGGAATCAGGTACATCTAACGGATCACACCAAACAACTTTTTCTGCTATCTCTCTAGGCTGTTCTTTACAATGCCAAATGGACGATGTTTTTCCCTGGAAAACCCCAAAAGGACCTTCATGTAACGAGCAGCGCGTGATGGGAGTACATTATAATGGTGCGATCACTTATCAGTGTTCACTAAACTGTGTCATTAAAATAATTTAAGGACACACGCATTGAAAACCTTTGTTAAACTTTACGAATGGGAAAATATAATCTATTGAAATAACACAATAGCTAAAAACTATGCACTGCAAACACTTTTGCATGCATGAACGCAGCTGGGAGGCTTGTAGCAGGCGCACTTGTAGAGCACAACTTTCGTAGGTGTGCCATCTTGCCGAAAACAGCCCAGCAAAAGGGAGAAGATGTTAGCATGAGTTAAATATCTCTGTTTACGAATAATAGAGCTTGTGGACTAAGACTGTTTCTTAAATTTTTGTTAAATTTTACGAATGCAAAAATGTTATATATTGACATAACACTATGGCTAAAATATCTGTACTAAAAACACTTTTGCATGCATGAGCGCAGCTACTATGTGTGTAGTCAGGCCGGTAGCTAGCAAGAAATATAACGTAACGTCTTTTTCGTAAGCAAGATTGGTGTTACGCTATGTCTTAAGGAATGTTGAACTAAATAAGAATACGATGCAATTGTTCCTAATTAAGCTTTTACGGCCAGACGAAACATAAACAGAAGTCAACTTACGATAACTTTTTATTGGTCCAGCAATCTTTAAGTAGATCCAAAATGTAACTCAGCTGGTAAACTTCACATTATTCTTAGCGATCGAACATCTACACGCACACATGCCCATAAGCAACTGTTATATCGTCCTTTCTATCTATCGTTCTTATCACATTCATACGTCTCTTTCACTCTGACCTCAAATGTGTTGCCAACAGTATTCTCGTTTGAGAGAAAAGACATAACGTTAAGTTTGGAAGTATAAAGGAGAACAAACTCAAATTTACATAGGAAAAGGAACTGAACATGAGAGTTAGTTTAGAATATACGGCACAGAAGCTAGATGGGGCTCAGCCCTCCTACAAGACAGGCAAAAACTCCTGGAAAGTGGACGTTTTTGTAAATTTTCTGATCTGTGGTTTATGAAACCGATCTTTGTATTTCATTATAAGCATAAATACTTTATCCTATTAATTCGTTTATTGCACGCTTTTTGAAAAATAAAATTGAAATGATACAGCTGGAAGGATGGGTAACTCGAAAGAAATTCCTTCTTGAAGTGAATGAGAAGGAACAGCTGCGACAATGGTTCTCTGCCACATGAGCACCGGACTTGTTGTTGCTAAGGGTAAGGGAAAAGAGGAATCCTTCTCCTTTTTTTTTTTTTAATTTTTAAAATCGTAAAATAGGCATACAAAATGCATGATGCGGATTGTAGGGCAGAACGAATCTGTTGTACATTGTCGTTCCTCGTACTTCCCTTCACCTGTGACACCTAAGCGTCTACGTTATAACAGATAGCCATTCACATTTTGTGACGTTTCCGGTCGAAATTGCTTGGGAAACATTTTCTTGCACTTCCCGCCCTTATAACGAAGTAAATTTCTCCGTCATTTTTGTCCACGCCGGGGCTCAAACCCGGGTCCCCTCATTCCGGAATAAGTCATTCTACTAATTGAGCTACGCGGACGTTCGTAATCGCTGCTATCTGCCTTTATGTCGTGTGCGTCCTGCTGGGCAGGCACGTCACACCCTCCATGCAATTTTCTCCAGGATCATTGATGCAACATGGTCAATGCATCATGTATCTTGTTACGATTTCATGCAAGCGCGAATTTTGATCAGCTGCTGGAATCTCAGCACACACAAATTGATCGATACGTTCAGTAGTTGAAAACTTGTCTTCGGCTCGTAGAACAATTAAAATATAAGCACGTGGCAGTCTTCACTTTTGAAACTCAATCGTGTAGACATGAGCTGTCGATTTTCTCAAGACACCATGAGCAGTCAGATTTTCCCTGAGTGACTTGAACTTGTCAGTAAGCTCGTTGCGAAATATTTCGCAAAATGTATGGTATTGTAGCATATTTGACTACATTTCTTCTCAGGGTCAAGCGATGACGCCACAATTCAGACATTGATGTGACGTTGAGAGCGTTCCAGGCAGATTGATATATATATAGAAAGAGAGATCTGAGTGTTTATATGTATAATTCCAGACTATGTATGGAAGAAGCATCACACATTTTTCGAACCTCACGATCAGGAGCCTCAATTTACGTTCGGGAGCTATTGTGAAGATAAGCCCTTTCGTCGGTGGTGAAATGCTAAACCCCGCCTGGCTCCGGAGCCTCTACGCTCCGGAGCCAGTTGTTCTCCCAATTAAGCTACACCGAAGAAGTTTATCGCTGCAGCTTTGCCGTCTTGACATGTGTGTCCCTCCTAAGGTAGATACGTCCCAAGGGGACAGATTCAGAGCTGTAGAGGAAAAGTGTCTCACCCGGTGCAGAAACTATGAGGATTAGCAAGAAGTCCGCGCCTCTGAACATTATCACCGGAACTGCTTTTCGTTTGATTTTTTGCGCTGGTTATATCAGCCACATATTTCTTAGACCTAATTAGCGACAGCTAAATTCCTGAGGTAATTGTAAATTCGCGTATAGCCTACCCCTGTGGCCGAGTGGTCTGAGTCGCGGACTTCTAGCTGCTGCATTTAAATACCTGGTAATTCGTGTGTTTATATTTATGGCACATTTACTAAAACACATTGCACAATATATCGTAAAGCTTTAAAAAAACAGCTTTCCTTGCACATGATAGTTCAAAATACCAGTATTTCCGAATACTTTACAAAATACTAAATAAAAATATAGCGCAGGGAGATATTTGTATCACACACGTTATGTCAAAGACAGGAACGGATTGGGACGACTAAACCAGGCCGGGGAATTTTAGTTTTGCGATTCACTATAAAAATAGATTCCGTGGATTTTGCGGATGTGGAATTTGCGGAAGTGGATTTTGCGGAACGTGAAGTTTGCGTACAGGAAGAGGGGTTGAAGTATTACAGAGTTGACGATTACTTTAGCTTCAGCTAGCATGCCTTTAAAACCGTCAGCCGTTCCACATTCTTTCAAATAATCATTTTCTACATTTCCATTACGGTCGGCATAATTGCTTCAGATTTTTACATGTAATGTTCTTTAACATTTAGACGTGTATATGTAACTTAGGGAACATTACGTGGAGTTTGTTCTTTTTAAGTGCAACCTTGAATGGCTTAACTACACAGAACTCTCTCGGAGCACACACTCAAGTAAACTTCAAGCAAATAATTTCAGTTCGTCTTTTATTCAATCGATACTCCGTAACCACTTCACTAATGAAAAACTACAACTACTCCTCAATAGCAAATCGTAATTTAATCTAACTAATGTGAGTTAGTAAACTGAACCGTCGATTAATTTAAAAAACTAACAAGAAATACGAGAGTGGATCAATAGTTAATTACACTG
Organism: Macrothele yani; assembly: GCA_039090855.1. NCBI lineage: Eukaryota > Metazoa > Arthropoda > Arachnida > Araneae > Macrothelidae > Macrothele > Macrothele yani. The sequence goes on from CM076992.1 coordinate 11,948,247, forward strand.
CTGAATAAAAAATCAAATGAAGAGATATACTCAGGGGATATATGATGGTTTAAAGATACAACATTTATTCATTTTTGGATATAATCGCCTGAGAACTGTAAACATTAATCGCAATGTGTGATTAACTTTTCCATACCTGTGCAGAAACAGTCTCGTCCGGTTTGGTCCTATCAGTTAAGGACCACAGTTTTCAAAGCCTCGTGGATTTGAAATCGTTGTCCACTAAGTTCCTGTTTCATTTTACCTAAGAAATGGTAGTCGCACGGGGATAAGTCGGGACTGTACGGTGGACGTTACCACACCTCCCACTTGAATGACTGCAGCAATTCCTTTGTTTTCCGTGCTGTGTGGGGTGTGTCGTTGTCGTGCAGCAAAATGACACCGTCGCTCAACTCACTCCTGCGTCTGCCCTTAATTGCCTTTTGCAAATTTCGTAGCGTTTGGCAATATGAGTCAGCATTGATAGTGGTCCCTTTTGGCAGAAATTCTGTGTAAACAGCACCTTCACAGTCAAAGGACACAGTCGCCATGACCTTTCCCGCAGATGGCTGGACTTTTCACTTCTTCCCTGTTAAAGAAGTGACATGCTTCCATTCCATGGACGATTGTATAGTTTCAGGGACGAAACGGTGTAACCACGTTTCGTCACCAGTGATGATTCGACGCAAAAAATTGTGACCCTTAGCAGAAGGGCAAGGGTCTTCTGCACTGACCCCAGTCTGTGATTCTTATCTGATAGGTCAGCTACGCTTAAGATGGGAGAGGTGGAAACAGAAGACCAACACATTTTGCCCTCCCCCTGTAGGGGAAGGGTGGGACAGGGAGCTTCCGAAATAAAATGCTCTCTGCTGGACAATGCGCCACCGACCTTTTGCTGCACAGTGGTGTGGTTGCATTGCATCATTCTTCAGATGGCGATTACATGGGGTTTATATAGAGCCAAGGAGGGAATAAATTATTGATACATTAAGGACACAAAATCTATAAAGGTGTAGAAACAGAGAAAGGGTGGAAGAGGCGTTGTACAGGACGCAAATGCTTGGCAAAAGTATACCTGGATGCTAGTGCTTCGGTTATTTTACAATCCGACTTGTGTCACAACCGTGACCCATCAAAACTGCTGCTCCCCCGTCAAATCATATCAAATAGTGTTAAGGTGAACGTCAAGTAATTTTGCTTCCAATGGAAAAACTTCTGTACACATTTTCTTCACAATTAATGCGTTTCCAAGGATGAAAATTTGAACATCGATTAAAATAGCTTCATTTCATAACTTGGAATACTTAATATTTTCTAAAACATAACCATAATTATGCAATCCAACATTTGTTTGTCTACTGACGTCCCCAAAGTACAGGTCGCGCCATCTTTTTTCTGGTTTCAACAATACCAAAGGAAAAGTTATTGATTTTTAATATAATTATGATTATGTTTTAGAAAATATTAAGTATTCCAAGTTATAATATGAAGTTATATTAATCGATGTTCAAATTTTCATCCTTGGGAAGGAAATGTGTACAAAAGTTTTTCCATTGGAAGCAAAATTACTTGACGTCTACCTTAAGCGAAAATCAACAGAGGATATTTTTTTTTTTGGAGGTTAAACGACCACCGTGAGCAACTCAATGGGCTATAAGCAGTCGCCCGTCCCTAATTTAGGGTCACTGGTTCCAGGGAAGGGAGAGAGCCAGTGCCGTAAGACAAACACAACATCCATGCCTGCCCGGGATTCGAACCCAGACCCCTTACGGACGAATGATCAGAGGCCAGCGCCTTAGACCACTGCGCCACCGGGGCGGCGAGGATATTTCGGAACGGCCATTAAAAGTGATCATGATACTGCTGGAAATGACTGTTTACTAATTGAAAAAATAAATAGCAACAATAGGATATTAGTGCCAAGAAAAGGAAACGAATTAGAAAAAGAATAAAAAAAAATTAAAATGAGAGAAAAACAAAAAAGTTAAAATGAGAGAAAAAAAATTAAAAAACTAAAAAAAAAAAAAATGAGAGAAAAAAAAAAAAAAAAAAAAACGTTTTGGGGAATGAAGAGTCAACCTCCACGTGAAATCCCCTGGGTAACGCTAATAGTCTCTGCCGAGGTTCACTGTTCCAGCAAATGTTTCCTCAGATTCCACAACTAGTAAAAATATCAATGTACTTTATTGCAACAGACTTATCAACAGTTCGAAATATAATCGATCTTTAAAAATATAAAACATGCAGTAATAAGTAATGAAAGTACCGGAAGTTCACTAAAAGGAAAAAAGACAAAGGGATCCTCATATTTTTCTATGAACCGTATGCTAAGTTTTCATAAACAGTGAACCTCTTATATCAAGTTTACTTTCCCGGAATTGCTCTCAAATTCCTAATTCGGAAGAAGAACGCAGACTCCCCCCCCCCAAAAGTAATTGAAACACACCTCAAATTCGGGGGTCTCTGAGTGCAGTAATTTCTGGGGGATGGGGGTGGGGTAGAGTGGAGTTGGGTATCTGTGTCCAGGGCAGTTAGCCCATTAACCGGGAGAGGATGGGAGGGCAGCTGACTGTTTTCGTAATGGGGTCAGTGCAGTTGACCAACGCCCTAGCAGAATATCGCTGCAGAAGAGCCAAAGACCACAGGAAACGTTGGTTTCTGTGCTGGTTGGTAAACGTGGCACCCATCTCGCACACAATTTCCAAAATCCCAGCAGCTGCTTGTGAATGAAGGAATGCACAGTCCCGTATGAAATGTCTAACGTACTGGCAATTTCCTTGATTCTGATACTCCTATTATCCCTTATCATGTCGTCAACATGCTTCGGAGTGTTGGATATTGATGGTCTGCCCTCGCAGTATTCGTCCGTCAAATTTGTGGGACCCTTTTCAAACTGTTGGCTCCTATTTACAATGGCCGGGCGAGACATGGCCTTTTCCCCGCAGATTTAACAATGGATGTCAGTGCAATTTAGGCGCTTAGCCCACAAAAATCGATCGAATGGTTCCCCGCACTTCCAATTTGGAGTGAGAATCCAGTTGACGCGTCATTAAACAATGCCTCCTGCTCACGCCTTAGTTACTGAACCAAAACACCTCCCGTCGGCAGCAATGACGTTCTGTCTACTTCGCTCCCAAGCACACACGGTCTGACTGCAATCCCACTCCATATGGCGCTAAGTGTAACTTAATTTTAGATTCACCTACGTATTTGTTAACACCACTCAATTTGAGAAACTGTAACTTTATGAAAAAGACTGCTTAAAACTTAAAATAGCTTCCACACCACACTTTTTCTGCTCTCCCAACATAATGTGACAAGTTCTTGTCTTGTCAAAAAGCACACGTCATTCATCCTTGACCTCAATACTGTTGCCACATACTATTCATTGAGTGAGAAAAGATATAACGTTAGAAAATATAACTTAAGGTCGAAACGCTAAAAGAGAACGAACTCAAAATTTACATACAGAAAGACAATTAAAAATGTAGGTTAAATCAGAGTATACGTCATATACATTAATGATAATTAGTTTTAAACATTATACCAAACCACGATCGAACATATAAATTTATATGATTTTAGTTTTAGCAGTGAAAAAAATCTAAATTTCCGAATAGAGTCTTGGGGTAATGTGGACCATGTGGTGTTGAAACGAGTCCACAGTTAATCTTCATTTTGCGGGGGTTAGAAGGTACTCAACCGACGTCCAATCATGTCCCACCGATGTTCGATGAGCTTGTGGGTCCATTACGGCATGACGTCGGATGCGAAGATCGGTGCGCTCGGAAGTCCGTCTCCGTGCTTCGGTCCCCCTACGACGTTGAACAGATACTTCCTGGGACCACTGTCTCCAAATGCGACCGACGGTTGTGGCATCACGTTGCGTTTCTTCCGCAGTACGACGCAAGGATCATCCGGCGGTACGAAGGCCTACTACGACAACTCTCGTGAACTCATCCGTTTGACGAAATCGCGTACGACGGCGTCTTAACGACATTGGCACCCCTTGTTCGATCTCCAGACAGCAGAACCACTCACTTCTCGCGGCCGTGACGACGTCCCGATTGATGGCCTCACGGGATGGTTGTCCGCTTATATCCAGCGCCGTTCGTGCGATTCGCCTGCAAATGCAATCATTTGCATAACTTGTACGTGTGAACCCACCCTGAAACTTGCATGGCGCTGCGTTCACATCTTCGTGGTGTGGCATTTTCTCTGTCAGGCAGTATATATATGACGTACTACAGAGGTGAAGCACATGTGAAGATGGCAAAGTTGAAGCCACAAACTTCGTCGGTGTTGCTCCGCAACAGAAGGATGGGGGTTCGATTGCCACTACCGGCAAAATGGCTTTTACGCTATACACTTCAAGTGAAATACTGAATAACCATTATTAGTATGTCCAAGTTTAGTTAACCTTTTCAACAACTGATCTATTAAAGCATTATTTATTTGTTTTCCTTTCATTTTGTGGCGCCTTCTGCTCAAGTTCGTCATTGTGATGTGGTGTGCAAAAGCGCTGCATCACCTGCAAAAACCTTGAATTTCCAAGTTTAACTCTTTTTTTTTTTAATTAACTAATTTCCATAGCTATTTCATTGTTATATGTTATTAGATGCAACATTTAATGGAGATTTAAAAAAAATGTTTTAGTTTTTCCTGTAGCTAGAGAGGCGGGCCTAATTTGGTGAGCCCGGCCCGGCCCTTTTCAAATATTAAACACTCGACCAGGCCCAACCCGGGCCCGTCAATTTCAGCTCTTATTTAGGCCAGGTCCGTGATGTGCCATTTGGTATTATTTTGTCTTTCTATTGTATTTTATTAAAATGTGAAAATTAAATAATGCCATGAGATATTATTGAAAATTATTAGTTGAATGTAAGCCTAAAAATATTATCTGAACTTTGACAATTATCGAAAAATATAACCTTTAAAAAGGCAGAAAAAGGAAGATTAAGCTCGTTTAGAATCTCCTTTTCTCTGAACGGTAAACTGTAACACTACAAAAGTAAATCTTTATGCAAATTAGGGATAGCAGAAAAAATCGATGACTCTCTCATTCACCCCCCTCCACACCCCTGCATACACCCTCCGTCCCCCACTCTACACAACACACACACACTCGCTCGGGGTCGAATCTTTTTGTTGTCCACAAGCCCCAAAATGGTTTTACCATCTTAATAACTACTGATTGGTAAAAACACTGTGAGTGCCTCTCCTTGCTTTTCTGATTACTCCCTGGGCTATGTCATGGAAGTAAGTAAAGCCAGCGAAACAAAACACGCCGGGAAATCGGGGAAGACGACCATTGCGATAAAAAGAATCGGTCGACTTGGCCCGGCCCGGCCGTAAGTTTCTGGGAAAGAACCCAGCCCAGTCGTAAGTGTCTGGGAAAAAAACCCGGCCCGGCCTGTGCAGACCTCTCTACCTGTAGCTACTTCTGTTCTTAAGATATGATATAAAATATGGGGTTTGACAAACACATTGAAATTCACGTCAGCTACGTATCGGTTATTACAGCCAATCATAGACATCCTTTTACCTGATTGGCTGCTTCCTAATGCTATTCTATTCCTACTCCAGCTTTCATAAGAGTTGACGCAGAGCTACTAGAGCATTGTAGTGGTCGCTTCTTGTTGTTATTAGGGTATAATTTGTGTACATTCTCAATAATGGTTAAAACTTCGTAATTGTCCACAGCGGACAGAGTAAAAATATACGTTCTGCATGAAGAAGGATATTTTTCAGGGCAAATCGCTGAAAGAGTGGACTGTAATCAATCTACAGTTATTAGGCTACTGAAGAAAGTAAAAGACACTGCTGATATTAAAAATATGCGCCACAGTGGAATGCCCAGCTCCACTACAATCAGGCAGGACAGAGTGCTTAGAAAGCTAAGCTTGGCAGATAGAAGGTTCAGTTCAGCTGAATTGCTTCAAAGATGGTCTGAAGTGATAGATGTTACTGTTAGTACATCTACTGTTAGGAGGAGGCTGTTCACTCTGACTTCCGTGGCTGCAAAGGCAGGCGTAAACCAACGTTAACTGCATGCAAATCAAAGACAGCGTAGACTTCAGTGGGCAAAACAGCATGTCTCATGGACAACCAAGCAATGGGAAAATGTTCTTTTCAGTGATGAATGAGAATTTAACCTTAATGGGAATCAGAGTAGTGCCTATGTAAGAACATTCAAGCATGAAGAATTCCATCCAAATTGTTAAGTGACTACTGTTAAGCATCCGGTGAAGGTCATGGTTTGAAGCTTCATGTGTGAACATGGCGTTGGGAACGTCCATATTAGCGATGATATGGTAAATGTCCGGAAATATATCTGGATATTATAGAAAACAAGATGCCACCATCATTCAGAAGACTTTACGACGAAAACTTTATTTTTCAAGATGACGATTCTCCCATTGTGATGACGATTCTCTCATTGTGCTAAAGTAGTGAAAAAGTAGTATAACGAAGTAAATTTCTCCGTCATTTTTGTCCACGCCGGGGCTCGAACCCGGGTCCGCTCATTCCGGAATAAGTCACTCTACCAATTGAGCTACGCGGACGTTCGTTCTGACTGCTATCTGCCTTTATGTCGTGTGCGTCCTGCTGGCAGGTACGTCACAGTGGTTTCAGGAGAAAAATGTTCAGCACCTTGATTGGCCACAACAGGCACCGGACTTAAACCCGATCGGAAATTTGTGGTTCAAAATGTCATATGAACTATGAAAAAAAAGCCAACAACGAAAATTCAACTCGTTGAAGATGTAATTCAAAATCGTATTGTTGAACCCAATCTTTTACGAAACTTTGTTTTCAGTATTCCAGGAAGAGGCAAAGCTGTGATTAAAGCTAAAGGCTGGGCAACAAAATATTAGGTACATTTTATAATTTTGCTTCATTATATTTCTGTATTTAAATATTTTTTGATTCCTTATGAATTACAAAAAGGTTTTATTGCAGTAAACCTAAGTATTGGATAAATGATCATTTTCATAACAATTTCGACTTGGCCATGATTTTTGTAATTTATCTTTGAAACAGAAGTAGCGACAGGAAAAACTAAAACTGTTTCGAAATCTCCATTAAATTTCGCATCTGATGGCATAAAAATTAAATAACTACGAAAATTACTAAGTTAAACAAAGAGTTAAACTTAAAAATTTACTATTTTTGCAGGTGATGCAATACTTTTGAACATCACTGTACATGCAAAAAAGGACAGAACAAGATTATCACTGTGAGTAAACTGTAAGTCTTTTTATTACCATCATTTTACCCTTCTAGTACGGAACCTAGCCTAGTGCATAGAAAAACAACTCAGAAATGGGAAAATACCAGTTCATAGAAATCTTTGATTTAATAAATCGCAATTCTAACACGAAAGATGACACCGAATTTTCGGGTGTAATGAGCACGTCTTTTGAATCCGTTCTGATGCTAATTAAATTTACTAAAGCTGTTCAAAATCAATATAATCGGCATGGAAAACAATAGTATCTGACCGAAGAAAAAAATTCAATCGTGTTTTTAATCCCACATATATAGCTGTAAATGGAAACATCAACTTACACCCTCTGGTGGTAGACTTGTGCGTTAAGAAAAATTTGAATTTATATGAGAAACATTTTGCAGTGGAAACGCTCTCCAACAAAGAAAGGATTTTTCAAATCGGGTTCTTAGGAGCAGAGATACCGACAAATATATGACATGCATCTATCTCCCCCCCCCCCCCCATCGCGAAAAATGCCAGCATTATTTTAAAAAGATAGCATTTTCAAAAGGTTTTTCTATGTGAAATATTAGAAATTATATGCTGAGAATTTTCTATCAGGAGCTGTATTTGGTGCGAAAGAAATTTTCAAATCGGAGTTTTAGAAGCAGAGATATTGAGGAAAACGCCATTTACCTTTACGCCCCTTAGCGGAAAGTCTATGCATTACTTAAAATTTTTGAACTTATATGAGTAACATTTTGCACTGGATGCGCTATCTAACAAAGAAGGAATTTTTTAAATCCGACTTCTAGAGGCAGAGATATTGACAGAAATAAGATAGACATCTACGCCCTCTGATGTAGACACCATGCATTATTTTAAGATGAAAATATTATTAAATGTTTATCGACAGGTGCGGTATCGGTCCACGAAAAAATTTCTTCAATCGGGCTTTTAGAAGCTGAGATTTTGCAGCAAATACCTACGAAGCAGACATTTTAGGCTTTCGCCCCCTGGTCGCCAAACCATGTTATATAAAAAATTAGAAATTACAATAAAAAAATATTTCCCACAGGAGCTGTATCCGGCGCTGGAAGAATTTTTCAAATCGGAGTTTTAGAAGCAGAGTTATCGGGGGAAGCGCAATTTACCTTTACTCCCCCTAGCGGAAAGTCAATTAATTATTTGAAAATTTTGAAATTATATTAGAAACATGTCGTACCGGAAACTCTGCCCAACAAAGAATTTTTTCAAATCGGATCAGTAGAAGAAGAGATATTGACAAAAACAAGATATACATCTACGCCCCCTGGCGGAGAAGTCATACATTATTTTAAGAAGAAAATATTCCGGAAAGGTTTGTCTACTTGAGTAGTATCGGTCTACGAAAGAATTTTTTCAATCGAGGTTTTAGAAGCTCAGATTTTGCTGCAAATACATTAGAAGCAGAAATCAACTAGAAATTATACGCAAAATATTTCCCATCACGAGCTGTATTCACTGAAAGAAACATTTTTCAAACGGAGTTTTAGAAGCTGACATATCTGGGGAAAAGCAATTTACTCTTACGCTCCATAGCGGAAAGTATATGTGTAACTTAGATAAGTGACTATGCCTGAAATAATCTTCGACTTGAATGGAATCGAAAAGTAAAAGATTTTTTTCAATTGAATGTTTAGAAGCAAATATATGGATTATAATGTGTTTTGAATTCGATATCATCTGCATTTACGCCCTCTAGAGGCAAAATTTTGCATCGTAAAAAAAACCGAAATAAATTATCATCATTCGCACATTTCAAGCTTCCTAAAACAAAAAGAATGTTTCAAATCGGACTATTAGTTGCAGAGATATCGTGTCTACAGACGGACGGACGGACAAACCGATAACATAAGCACGGTCTGTTTTTACAAAAGACGTGCTAAAAGTAAGGGCGTCCCTTTTTACATAAGAAAATTTCACCGCTGCTTGGTCGACGTCTAGTACGTTCAATGCTTATATTTTTCTGAAATAACAAAAATATAAGCATTTTTTTTCGTATATTTTCTGATCATTCAACCTGCGGGTGCAGCTTAGTTTAAATAAGCGGCTCTTTTCCCAGCTTCGCATTTCTATTCTTAGGTAAGACCACCTAAAATCATTACGCTGTTCAAATTGAGTTACTCTCTGAAATTTATTAGCAGCTAAATTTGTTGCCATGCACGAAATATCGTAAACCATTTGTGTCTGCAATAAACGAAATGGAATTCACCTTCTTCAGTCATTTCCGACAGCCAAGAGAAAATGACAACCAGTTTTAGTTCTCGCCCGCATTGATATTCTTCGCACACACGCTCGGGTTTAATGCCGTATCTCATTTCTTGCGCGGAAGTTAACCCACGTTGTTTGATTTCTTGTCCCTTACGCGTGCTGATGCGATGATGCGTCACATCAATCAAAATACAATTACACAAGCAATTTCGACAATCACAAATATCAAAAACGCATTTCGGCTGCTAAAAATCGTCCTCCTGTAAATACCTGATCGAAATAATAACATGCACTTAAATGTAAGTTTCATTTTCTAGTCCCACTCAGAAGGATACAAGCGATTGAATGCCGATTCGGCTCATCCAAAAGATAGCATCCATAGAAAAAAAAAATTAAAACATAGTTATTACAAGTAATTTCAGTGACTTTCCCTTTACAATTCACCATTGCGTTGATGTAGCTAAATTATTGTGATTAGTAGGTTTCAGTAAATTGTTGTGATATCTTTTTTTTGGGATATTATTGTTACTTCTCTATTCATTTACTGTTTCTTTATAACAATACTAAGAATGTAAAGACCTTGAAAGTATACACTATGTAGACAAAATTATTCTGACACCTAGGTCCAACGACAACAAGAGCATTTATCAGACGAAATCAATATGTACTCGGCCCAACTTTGGCCATTATGACTGCAGCGACCGATCAAGCTAGGCTTTCCACGAGATCCCGGTAGGTATATAGAGTCGTATCAGAATATTATGACCACCCTTGGGCCGCGGGTGGCCTAGTGGGCAACGTTCGTGACTGCTACGGAAGGGACCTCAGGTTCGATCCCAGGCAGGTACGAACGCTCAATCGACAAAATATCCGCCGTGCGTCGCATAAGCCGTCGGACCCCGGGTGCTGGCCTCTCGGTAGTAAATAAGGGCGTCTTCTACCTCGCTTCCGTGTCACTTTCCTATCGGGCACTCTAGCTCAAATCTTCTAGCTTCCTATTTCTAAGGGTTGTTTAAGACCTGGGGTCAGACACTCCCTTCCTAAAATCCTCTACATATGATCTGATCTGATCTGATGGGCACATTAAGCCGTCGGACCCCGGGTACTAGCCCCCCGGTAGTAAATAAGGGCGTCTTCTACCTCTCTTCCGTGTGACTTTCCTATCGGGCACTCTAGCCCAAATCTCCTGGCTTCCTATTTCTAAGGGTTGTTTAAGACCTGGGGTCAGACACTCCCTTCCTAAAATCCTCTACATCTGATCTGATCTGATGGGCACATTAAGCCGTCGGACCCCGGGTACTGGCCCCCCGGTAGTAAATAAGGGCGTCTTCTACCTCTCTTCCGTGTGACTTTCCTATCGGGCACTCTAGCCCAAATCTCCTAGCTTCCTATTTCTAAGGGTTGTTTAAGACCTGGGGTCAAACACTCCCTTCCTAAAATCCTCTACATATGATCTGATCTGATCTGATGGGCACATTAAGCCGTCGGACCCCGGGTACTGGACCCCCGGTAGTAAATAAGGGCGTATTCTACCTCGCTTCCGTGTGACTTTCCTATTGGGCACTCTAGCCCAAATCTCCTAGCTTCCTATTTCTAAGGGTTGTTTAAGACCTGGGGTCAGACACCCCCATCCTAAAATCCTCTGCATATGATGCTATAGCCACCCTTGTCCCGGATGACAGCGGCGAGACGGAATGGCATGGACGCCCTGGAGTGTTGCCCGAGGCGCGCGTACCCATCCGGACTGAAGCAGAGCACGGAGGTCCCGCAGATGACGTGCTTGTGGGTCGACACGTCGAACCTGTCGATCCAAAAAGTCTCAAAAGTGCCCTATGGGATTAAGGTCGAGCGATTTCGCCTGCCAAGGGAGAACGGAGACATCGCTGAGGTGTTTCTGGAACCAGTCACGCATCCCCTCAGCGACGTGGCAAAGCGCATTGTCCTGTTGGTAGACACAATAACCACCAGGGTAAACGCCCGACATGAAGGGATACACGTGGTCAACGAGAACGGACAGGTAGCAATTGGCGTTCAGGGACCCATCCAGTGGTACCAGCTGTCCCAAGTCATACCAGGAAAACATCCCCCAGACGTGCACACTACCACCGCCTACCTGCACTTGACCGACAAGCGTCTCCGGGTGTTCGTTCTCGTGTGTCTGACGCTGTATCCGTTACCGCCCACCACTTCTGTGGAGTAGAAACTTCGATTCGTCGTAGAAGGCAACATTTTCCCTCTCTTCCACTACCCAATGACGGTAGTCCCATGCGAACTTCAAACGTGTCGTTGCCGATGGACCTGGGTTAACATGAGCGCCTTGTCACAGCGTCGACTCCGGAAACCCATGAGTATAAGGATTCGCTCTACTGTTATCAGGAGCACGTACCTGGGTGCCCGAGCGTTAATTTGTGTGGTCGATGGCTGTCGATTGCCCTTTACCAGTCAACGCAGGCGACGTTCTCCTCTGGGGTCGATGGCCTTTGGGGCCCCACAGTTATGACATTGGGAGGTACACGGTGTACCAGCGGTCCATTCTTGGTACACCCTTACTACAGCACCTGACGAACAGCCCACAAAGTCCGCTTTGTCTGAGATGCTTCCACCCTTGGTGCGGTAACCGATGATCATTCCTTTTTGAACGTTCGTTAAATCACTTCCTCTACCTATTGTGCTCACATAACGCACTAAGGCTCATCCGTCCTGACCGGCCGCTTATATCTCCGTGTGATCGACCTTGTGACGTGCACTCTGTGACGTGCCTGGGCGGGTACACGGTGATTCTGGAGGTGGTCATATTATCCTATAGCAGCGATTGCAATAACCTACGGATACTATATTTCTTGTGTATGTACTTTAATAAAAATATAAATATGTTTTTTTACTAAATTAGAAAAGAATAATACTTAGCAGGTTTAGTGAGATTTTGTGTTATTTCGTCCCACACGGTTTGTTCCATCACACTATTTTAATAATGTTTATGAACAATGTCGTACAAAATTGGACATTTTTTACGCTTTCCAACCGTAGGTTGAAGAAGCGTATATGCTCCAGCTTTGTCCGTCTGTCTGTTCGTCCGTCCTTCTTTCCGTCCGCACGATAACTCGCGTAAAAACGGTTCGATTTTGATGAAATGTTTTACGCTTCTTCAACCTACGGTTGGAAAGCGTACATGCTCCAGCTTTGTCCGTCCGCACGATAACTCGCGTAAAAATGGTTCGATTGCGATGAAATTTTAGTATGTGGTAGGGAGGGGTCTAACTGGGGACGAACCCTATTGAAAATGGACGAAATGGGGTAAAAGTTCAGGACATAGGGGCGGGATCCATTCCATTGCCCTTATGCGCCATAACGTGCGCAAAAATGGTTCGATTTCGATGAAATTTTAGTATGTAGTAGGGGACCATCTGGGGACAAACTCTATTGAAAATGGGTGAAATGGAGTCAAAGGTCAGGATATAGGAGCGGGATCCATTCCATCGCCCTTATGCGTCATAACTTACATAAAAATGCTTCGACTGAGACAAAACGTTATCATGTTGTTCCGGAAGTATACTTAGTCGGTTCCGTTGAATATCATCAAAATGGGGTTAAAGGTCAGGGCATAGGAGCGAGATTTATTCTGCAGACATTATCCTCATAACTTGAGTAATAACTTGAGTAATGATTTCTGGTATGTTGGAAAGCGTATCATAATCAATGCATTGTGCATTGTGTGATTTTACTAACTTGTTTTTGCACAGCGCTGATTAATTCTTCGTCAAAAGACATTACTGAAGGAATCAAATAGAATAATAAAACAACTTCCAAAATGGCAGAACCAGTAAACGCAGACGGTTCAGATCGTGGCAAGAGCTTGTACATCCGCCGATGTGATAAAATGAATATCTGAGGCAGATGTTTTTGATTTAACGCATGCGCAAATGCTTCGGAAGAAATATTCTGAGCGAGAGATATCAAAAATTCCGATTCCAATTGTTCGTTTCTGAAGCAAGAATTCCGATGCGTTTCCGGAGTATTGTGCGGGCTTCCATTGGAAATAATGGTTACCATTTTTTCCCTGACGATTCTGTTCTGACATCTCGTTTCCGTTCCGAAGTAATGTGCGGCAAACCTTAGACGTCCTACTCCTCAAACCAGACCTGAACGAATCTCGAATGTCGCAATGCCTTCGATCATGCTGAAACAGGCAGGTATCTGTACCGAAGTACTACCACAGCATTGGTAGTCCTGAAGTGTTCGGAATCTCTTCGCACCTAGCGGAAGTTAGGTTGGAGGGCACCGCAACCGAACGACTGAGTTCTCACCGGCAGAAACAGCCTCACACATACCTCTCTAAACTTAACTACTGTATATGAAAAAGGCAGTAAAGTTTGGCAACGTTCCCCGAGAAAACGCCATACCCAAATATTACGTCCATCAGTACGAAAAAGTGAGTAGCGTGATTAATCACTCCACACGACCCTCTTCTGTTGTCCATAAACAGCTAGAGAGTAACCACTGCAGTCATCGACTGGCATTGCTTGGAGTAATGTAGCGCTTTTACGCAGCAGACTTTGCATGTTAACCGTGGTCATGCAGTTCCTGAAGAAATGTTAAGGTGAAAACAGATGTGCCAATGGCTTGCACGACGTCAACAGGCAGATCTCTGGTGGAGGACGTGCGTGCCTACTTCGCATTCCACAATAAGCTTCATTAGCAGGATCACTCTACAGAGACTTCGTCACAGTGGCACCATCTGCTTCCCATCGAGGAAGAGCATCAAAGGGAATTCTAGAAGAGCGGCAAAGCTAAGCACGGATTGTTTACTTATATGGAATCCTAATAAGTAACCAGGATGCATCGTGGGACCAAAACAAGCCGGTGAAGGAAATGCAATCTTTATGGTATTGCTCTGCTGAGAAACCCTGGGTTCAGTCATTCATGTGTAGGAAGCTATGACGTCTACCACCTACTTAAGCATCACCGCAGACGAGGTACATGCTTTCAGGACGATGGCATAACCCTCCAGTAATGTCTCCTTTCAGCAGGATAACGTGTGTAAACACCAGTTTGTCCGTGATGAGGATCGAATGGCGCCCAATCACTCCGGAGTAAGTTACTCCCCCAACTAAGCAACAAGGACTGAATGTATCGCGGCAGATTTATTGTCTTGAAACGTGGTTTACCTCTGTAGTACGTCACAAACGCCTCTCTCTAAACTGCCCGAATTGTTGGAGAATGATTCGCGGAACATGAGCAAGACTTCCAGGTATTCCAAATTCCGCAGACATCAGTCCAATTAAGCATCTGTGGTTTGTGTTGGAACAGCAAATCCGATCTTCCCGAATTGTTGGAGAATGGTTCGCGGAAATATGAGGAAGACTTCCAGGTACTACAAATTACCCAGACATCAATCCAATCGAGAATCTGTGGTTTGTGTGGAAACAGTAAATTCGACCTGCTACAGCTCAACCCCGTAACTTTCAAGAGTTAAATGGTCTGCTGGTAACGTTTTGTCATCAGATACCACAAGACCTTTTTAGAAATCTTGTAGCGTCCATTCTCGCCGGGTATGAGCTGTTTTTGAGGCACGTGAAGGACTGTTAGGCAGGTGGTCAAAATGTTTTGACTCTTCGGTGTAAATTGGCGGATAAAAATGATTTAAGTCTCTGTACGCCTGAAGACTGTATACCTATTTCATTTCAGGAATGAAGACTGAATGAAAAAAAACAGAAGAAGAAGAAAGGGAAGCAAAAAACGTTTGCAGGGATTTTTTATCTGTCATCTTGCATCGGAAAATGTGATACCGGCCAGGGAAATAAAGCCGTCAGAAAAGAATTTCATGGACAACTACTGCACAGTAGTATATATCTCTTTATGAAAACATTTTCCTTCTTTCTAGAACTACCAATGGAGCGCGTGAGTTTATTCTGACACTTTTGACGAAGCTCGCGAGAGCACAAGTAGTTATTATCGCATCCCTACGAGGTGTCCCTTCACCATAACTGTCAACTGTGCCCCTAGCTTTCAGTGAAGAAACTTCCTGACATGCAGTTCAAAAGAATGAAGTAAATTACCTAACAGTGCCGACGGATACGTCAGTGATCTAAAATCGAAGGAAAAGTTTATAAAGCGCCACGGAGTTCGTCATGGCGTAACAAAAATGCAAAGGTTGCCCTATTTCAAGACAATTTATGACGCTGAAAAAACATCAAACACATAATAAAAAACACACCATTCTGGTTTAAATACTTTTTACTTTGTTTTACATCGACATGACGAATAAAGGTTGTATGGTAAAGGTGAACAAAATCGAAACCAAGAACTACTTATGAAACGAAAATAAGTAAATAAACTCTCAACGCCAAATTAATCAAAAACGGCATTTTTCTCTTTCTGTTTCGCTTCCTTTTGTTCCACCAGAGTGACTGCGTGTCTAACACCGGGTACGATAAATGTGCCGAAATAATACTGTTTTTCAGAACGAAATATACGCTGTCCGGCCATTTACACTGAAGAGCAATTGAATTAGAGATACCTGTCCAGTAACGTGTAGCACCACCTTTCGCCCTGATGACGGCGGTGATTCGACTCGCCATGGACTCGACAAGACACCGGAAGCGCTGGGAAGTCATACGGATCCACGACCGCTGAACAAGCTCCCACAGTTTACGAAGACTTGATGGAGGAGGGTCAGAGCCACGAACATCTCTCTCGATGTCATCCCAGATGTGCTCGATGGGATTGAGGTCAGGTGACCTAGCTGGCCCAGGAAGTGAGGTCACGTCGGTGGAGTGTTCATCCAACTATTCGGATACAATTCGGGAGTGATGGCACGGTGCATTGTCTTGTTGCAGGATGAGGTCCCCAGTAGGATGGTTTTTTTTTTTTTTTGATTGGAGGTTTAACGACCACCGTGAGCACCTCAATGGGCTATAAGCAGTCGCCCGTCCCTAATTTAGGATTAATGGTTCCAGGTAAGGGAGAGAGCCAGTGCCGTGAGAAAGAACACAACATCCATGCCTCACAGGGATTCGAACCTGGACCCCGTTCGGACGAATGATCAGAGGCCATCGCTTAGACCACTGCGCCACCGGGGAGGCCCAGTGGGATGTTGAAGACGCACAAACGGGAGCAAATGGTCGTCCAGGATATCCCGGTAACGTTGACTTGTGAAGGACGATGTCACACGTACCAGGGGTCCCATTTCAGTCCACGTAAACAGCCCCCAGACGAGAATGACACCCCCACCAGCTTGAAGAATACCCTGCTGGCAAGAAGGATCCATCGCTTCATGTGGTTTGCGCCGTACTCGTATCCTGCTATCCGCATGTACCAACGCGAATCCCGACTCATCAGTCCAGGCAACATTTTCCCACATGTCTAGGGTCCAGTGGCGATGTTCCCGCGTCCATGTTAATCTTTGCACCCTGTGATGTGCGGTCAGCAGCGGTACCCTCGTGGGACGATGGCTTCTGTACCCCATACCGTGGAGATGGTTCTGGATGGTGTGGCTGCTTACCAGCGTTAAATTGCCGAGTGATTTCTTGCACTGTGGCCCGTCTATTAGCTGTTACAATGCGAGCTAGCCGACGATGACCCCGCTCATCCACACGCTGTTGTCCACGGCAGTTGGCCCTTGCAGGGATGGTTTTACCGGATTCGATGTGCTCACGGTTCACCCGTGACACAGTGGCTCATGAAAATCCCAGTGTCTGCACGACTTTCGAGATGGAGTGACCCATTCGTCGGGCCATGACAATTTGCCCACGATGAAATACGCTTAGATCCTTCGTCTTACCCATACTGCGACCGACTCTTACTGATTTCCGTCGCATCACTCCTTATATTGTTGGATTGCTGCATACGTCATGTCGTTTCCGTTTACAGGGCCGCCCACAGCGCCACATTTGCATAACGCCAGCTGTCTCTAATTCAATTACTTTTCAGTGTATATCTGGATACCCTTGTACTGATAGGAAATTACGTAGGCCACTTCAAATGTTTTGCACACTGCGCAGGCGCTGCCAGTGGGATGATGCAATCGCTTCAATCGTTGCGCCAGTTGTGAGTTAGACTTCAGTATGCAAAGTTGTGTCTACGTTTACTGGCTAATTTGTTCCTGTTCCGAAAACTTATGCCTAGAAATGGAGGAAGAAAGTCAGTCAGGGCAGATCTCGCATAGAGACCAGAGATCCTACAATAAAATTGAAACTTTGCGAGGAAAGTCCGCTGCCGAAATTCAGAAAGCTTTGTGTGAAGTTTGTGGGGTTAGTGTAGTGGATCGTAGCATAGGGCCACGGTGGCCTTCGCGTTTCCGCCAAGGTCAGGAAAGCATCGAAGACGACTAAAGAAGCGGCCGGCCATTAGATGCGACGAACGACACTTCTGTGGTTATCGTCAACAGCATTTTGGAAGAAGATCGACAAACAGCATGTGAAGAGATTATGTATATGAAGCAAACATTCCGCCGCAAACAATCAAAGGTTAAGCTGATGATGATTATAGCCTATGACAAGGTTGGAGTGATAGTAACAGACAGAGAGCTCGCGGGGACCACTGTAACAGCAGAATACTACCAAAGGTTTCTGCAAAATGTTTTGCGCCCAAAGATTCGCCAAAGAAGGCACGACATGCTCGAAGCTAGTGTCATAATTTTTCACGATCACGCGAGATCGCATGTTGCCCGTACAGTAAGAGACATTCTGGAAATGCATGTATGGGAATTGCTTCTCCGCGCGCCATACAGTCTGAGATGAGCCCACGAGACTGTGACTGTTTTTGTTTTTTATTGGAGGTTTAACGACCACCGTGAGCAACTCAATGGGCTATAAGCAGTCGCCCATCCCTAATTTAGGGCCGCTAGTTCCAGGGAAGGGAGAGAGCCAGTGCGGAAAAACAAACACCACATCCATGCCTCACCGGGATCAGAACCCGGACCCCTTTTGGACGAATGATCAGAGGGCATCGCTTAGACCACTGCGCCACCGGGGTGTGGTGGGAGGGGGCGGCTTCAGTAGGATTCAGGACGTTTCTAATGAGGTGACCCGAGTAATTCGACGGCTCAACAATGGAGATGTCCTAACTGGAATATAAGATTTGCCCAAAAGTTGGGGCCGCCCCGGTGGCGTAGTGGTCTAAGCGATGGCCTCCAAGAGGGGTCCGAGTTCGAATCCCGGTGAGGCATGGATGTTGTGTTTGTCTTACGGCACTGGCTCTCTCCCTTCCCTGGAACCAGTGAACCTAAATTAGGGACGGGCGACTGCTTATAGCCCATTGAGTTGCTCACGGTGGTCGTTAAATCTCCAATCTAAAAAAAAAAAAAGTTGGGCCGCTGTCATAAAAAAACACGGAGATTACTTTGAAGGCCTGTAAAGGTATGTTGTGAAATAAATTAGTTTTTTAAGAGATATACCACAGTGCGCAAAACTTTTTGAAATGAATTCACTCTATCACCTCGTCACAGACCCAAGTATAAATGTGCTCGTAGAGCTATACAATAGAAGTACATGGACGTCGATACGTGGGCTTTTCTTGCCCAATCTACCACCCATCCAGTTCAAGGTTGGCCATTTTTCAGTTTTTTAAACTTTAAAATATAATCCGGGCTTTGCCAAGAAATAATGAGTCTCATGTTTTCCGTCGTTTAGCCCTACGTATTCTTTTTTTCCCTAGAAAATGCATTGCTTTCTTCTCCATAGAAAGGTTATAAAAATGGCATTCTTAGGGTTATGAAAAAATTGAGTTGATCTCCGCTCTTCAAAATCCTTAATTTAAGTTCTTTTTCATGTTAGTATGGTCAGGGGCAAATGAGGAAGGTGCACAGGATTTCACAGAGGGAGGTAACTACTGGTTGCTCTGCTGTTTGTTCTACTAACAAGGGAAGAATTTCAACTGTCCCCATAGTACCATCTCCTGGCACAGCCCTTCGAAGTAATGGGTGTATTTCCGTTTTAGCCCAAACGACTATACTTCTACCCAGACAAACGAAGTCCAGGACTTGGGAGTCACGTTTGATTCGAACTTGGACTTTAAAAGTCATATCAAAAGAATTGTACGTACAGCGTACAGAAAACTTGGATTTATCATGCGACATTCCAAGTATTACTCGAATACTCAGACACTTATTCGCATTTTTGAGACTACGGTCAGATCCTCACTGGAATATGCGGCGATCATTTGGAGTCCTAGCCAAGTAACTCTAGTACATGAAATTGAGAAAGTTCAGAAAAAGTTTCTTCGACACCTTTTTTATAAATCGACAGGTGTTTATATAGTGGAAGGTCGACTGCTGACCTTCTGACATTTTTCAAGATGACCTCTCTGTAATCGAGAAGGAAGGCTCTCCAA
This sequence comes from Macrothele yani, assembly GCA_039090855.1. Lineage (NCBI taxonomy): Eukaryota > Metazoa > Arthropoda > Arachnida > Araneae > Macrothelidae > Macrothele > Macrothele yani. The sequence goes on from CM076992.1 coordinate 11,968,021, forward strand.
CTCAAGTTGCTGTACGGCATTATCAATGGAGAGATTAGATGATACTCAAATTGTAAACCTCTTAAGTTTCCGTGTCCCATATTTAACGAGGACAAAATGTGAACTATTTGCAGTGCCATTTTGCAGAACTGATGCTGGAAAAAATTAAATTATCCGTTATGTAAAATGTATAGGCTTCACAACTCACTTGAAGAATGTCCGGATATTTTTAATGTAAGTAATAATTTTTTTCATAAAGCATGTTTTGCAAGATTGTAAATATCACTTGGTAATTATCACTGTAATATAAATATAGCGATTCCTGTAACTAGATTTACCGTCTGTAGGAATGTGCTTACAATAAATAAATACATACATACAACTGTCACTCTCCAAAATTGAAGAAACGTGGCCAGGAGATAGCACTAAGGACAAAAACCAATGGGTACATTTCCGTTTAGGCCCAAATCAACTGACAAAGGTGAACGAGTGGTCTGAAAATAGCCCATGTTGAGAAAATCATCGAACGTATCAATGAACAATCAGTGGCAGTCAGAAAAATTCAACAACATGTTGTTATATCCGTGGATAAAAATTGGATACTGTGAAAGTGATGACGCTTCTTTTGATAATGTTCAACGTATTTGTTTTCCAGATATCAATGACAATTTTCAGTACTGTGATAACTTTGGGATCTTCCGTTGTTCTCATTGCTCCAAATTACTTTGCTTCGGTCATGTGTTCAATGCCACAAATGTTCATTTGCACCTGTAATAAAGGTTTTTGTTGCTTTTTGTATGACATGAGCTTATTTTGAATCATGGGGACATAGCTGATATTTGGGGTTACATATCACGCACCACAACACATGTTAAATGGTTTTCTCCCCTTGTGCTCTAAGGCCATTCTCAGACCACTCGTTCACCTTTGTCAGTTCATTAGGGCCAAAACGGAAAAACACCCATTGGTTTTTGCCTTTAGTACTATCTCCTGGCCACGTTTCTTCAATTTTTGGAGAGTGACTGTTGAAAGACTTCCCTTATAAGTAGTGGATTCCAACATGCAAAGTAGAGAATAAAGGTATAGTAGCGCTCTTAAGTCTGCTCTGGAAGTGCGGGAGCAGCCCCGGTGGCGCAGTGGTCTAAGACGCTGGCCTCTGATCATTCGTCCGTAAGGGGTCCGGGTTCTAATCCCGGTGAGGCATGGATGTTGTGTTTGTCTTACGGCACTGGCTCTCTCTCTTCCCTGGAACCAGTGACCCTAAATTAGGGACGGGCGACTGCTTATAGCCCATTGAGTTGCTCACGGTGGTCGTTAAACCTCCAATCAAAAAAAAAAAAAAAGTGCGGGAGCGGGACGTATAGCTGATGGCTGCTCTAGATGAGAGGAGTGCAGGGCAAGGTCGCTGGCTTAAAATAAGAAAGCTAAAGGGGGGGGGGAGGGAGAGGTATTCTGGCTGCATGTCACGACATTAAAATGTGATTAAGGTGAACAAAAGGAACACTTTTTTTTAAAGAAATTGTTCAAGTACAGTAGTATTTTCATAAGCAAAAATGCAAATTTCTGGGAAGCAATTAAGACAATGCATTCACAGCAAGAAAAACGTTGAAAGCGATGCTCTACGATCACTTATATCTTACACCACTAACTAACTATTCCGTCCTCATGTTATCCTGTTGGTTTACCAGTGGCAGATCTAGGTGTGCAAATTTTGAAGTTGTGAATTCGTTTATTGGTGTAAATATGACGTGAATGGTAAGTCAGATAATATCCGACAACTTGAAAATGTCGTCGTCCTGGAGAGGGAATCGAAACCACGTCTCCCGGTTTGCGCCCAAGTATGCTAACCACTACACCACTCAGATAGCCCAAGTCTCAAGTTTCCGGTTAATTTGAATATAACCATCACAGGATTGGCTAGTCGAAGCAACGATTAACGTCATATTTACACCAATAAATGGAATCACAACTTTAAAAATTGTATTGTACAATGGTGCAATCCCGTATTTCATTCTTTGATATTCTCCTCCTCCGGGAATCACGGGAATTAGTTCTAAACCTCCATATTCGCTATATACGAATTCAGGTTGCTTCGACTAGCGAATCCTGTGATGGTTATATTCAAATTGATCAGAAACTTGAGACTTGGTCGGCACTAGGGCATAAGTGTGTTTTTGTTTTTAACCTTAAGGTGGACATCTAGGGATTTTGTTCCCTATACTCCCAATGAAAAAAATATGGACCCTATTTCCTCAGAGAAGAAAGATTTCCCATACATCGAAATTGGCCCACTTATAAAAAACATCCTAACTTAGATTATGCAATCGGTAATTAATTCATACACTCGACGTAGATCAGGAACACCAAACAGAAGGCACCGCTCTTTCCACGTTAATAAGTGAGTCACAGAAAAATTATCATTGGCCGCCATCGGAAATCGAACCCAGGGTCTTCCAGTTACGCGCGGGACATGCTATCACTGCACCACAGTGGCCTCGAATTCTCCAGACTCACATGTGAATAACTGCCAAACCACATGACAGGTTCCTTCATGGAGTTATTCACATGTTGGTTTGGCAGTTATTCACATGTGAGTCTGGAGAATTCGAGGCCACTGTGGTGCAGTGTTAGCATGTCCCGCGCGTAACTGGAAGACCCTGGGTTCGATTTCCGATGGCGGCCAATGATAATTTTTCTGTGACTCACTTATTAACGTGGAAAGAGAGATGAATTCTGTTTGGTATACAATCGGTGTTTTTTGCAAAAAAATACCAGAACTATACAAAAAATCAATAATTTTACTTCGATGTAGTTATGATACTTGCTTACAGGTGGCGCCATCCTTTCTTACCACTACATCGAAGTGAAGTTATTGATTTTTAATATAGGTCAGGAAAGGTTTTTGCAAGAAACACCTATTGTACAATCTAAGGGTGTTTTTTATGAGTGGACCAATTCTAAGGTATGGGAAATCTTTCTTCGCTGAGGAATAAGGTTCGAATCTTTTTTCCATTGGAAGTCATCATCATCATCATCATCATCATTGTCAACCATTATCAATCCACTGCTTGACGAAGATCTCTCCAAGCCTCTTCCACAAAGGTCTGTCTTGTGCCAGTCTCCTCCATGTTTCTCCTGCATACTTTCGAATTTCATCCACCCATCTTCCATGTGGTCTTCTTCTGGGTCTTTTCCTGTCCCTTGGAATCCAATCTAAAATTTCGACTGTACATCGATGGTCTGTCCTTCTGGCATAATGTCCAGCCCATTGCCATTTCAGGGATTTTACTCTGATCATGATGTCTTCCAGTCTTGTCATTTTTCAGATCCACGAGTTCCTCTTCTTATCTCTCCTGGTTACACCAAGCATACACCTGTCCATGGTTCCTTGAGTTGTCTGCAGCCTTTGTATGTCTCTTTTAGTTAAGGTTCATGTCTCTGCACCATACGTAAGCACTGCAAGGATGCATTGATCAAACACTTTTCTTTTAAGACATAATGGCATATTGCTCTTGAAAATTATGCTGTTTCTTCCAAAAGCTCTCCAGGCAAGTTTTATACGCCGATTAATTTCTTCATCAATGTGACCCTCACTTGATATCTGCTGTCCAAGATAAACGTACGTATCTGTTACCTCCAGCTTTTCTCCATCAATCGATAAATCTTCATCTATATATATAAAAATGTTAAGTTGGTTTGTGTAAGCTTCAAAAACTCAAAAAGTTCTGCACCGATTGAGCTGAAATTTTGACACGATATACAACCCGCTTCAAAGATTGTTTTTATCTATTTTTCGCGTCAGTAACATACCCGCGATCGTGAGAAAACAGCTTTTTTCTTCGACCATATATACTAATGGACTGCGCGCTGGCAATAGCTGCATCAGAGCGTAATAAATGTATTCACGAATGAGAAGTCGTAATGGAATTCTAAAAAGAAACTCCTAAAATTCATGATGAGCACAGCAAGAGTTAACCATCTTTTTGCCCGAAGTCACGTGATTTCGTGGCTTGCGATGTTGGAGCCAGAAATTTTGATGCCATGCGCAGTCTATCAGTATATATGGTCGAAGGCTTTTTCAACGGTCAGCTGTGTACCAGCATACGCGCCATCTGCCAGAAGCGAAGGGAACACTCTCCATACTAGGTGATCGTGTTGTTTTTATCTATTTTTCGCGTCAGTAACATACCCGCGACCGTGAGAAAACGGCTTTTTCAACGGTCAGCTGTGTACCAGCAAACGCGCCATCTGCCGGAAGCGAGGGGAACACTCTCCATACTAGGTGATCGTGTCGTGATTGAGCTGCGCCGTTCGCCAAATCGTAAGTAGAGGTTATGTTTTGTCTCTTATCTCTCATGGTTTTCAACCTACAGCTGTGAGAGCCATAAGAGGTTATAATCTTATCCCTTCCTTCTGTTCCAGTGAAAACCGAAATAATGCCTCGCAAAAAAACGAATTTGGGTCGTTGCACTCGCCACACAGAAGGATCGAGAAGACGGCTTTCGAATATGACTGAGGAAGAGCGGGCATACGTACGAGAGAGGAACAGACTAAGCACCATCCAGATGCGTAACACGGAACCAGCAGAAGGACGAGCAGCCAGGCTTGAGGATGCACGATTGCGAGCACGGCATTCGCGTTCTGCAGCAACAGATTTGGTTCTTTTTTTTTTTTTTGATTGGAGGTTTAACGACCACCGTGAGCAACTCAATGGGCTATAAGCAGTCGCCCGTCCCTAATTTAGGGTCACTGGTTCCAGGGAAGGGAGAGAGCCAGTGCCGTAAGACAAACACAACATCCATGCCTGACCGGGATTCGAACCCGGACCCCTTACGGACGAATGATCAGAGGCCAACGCCTTAGACCACTGCGCCACCGGGGCGGCCAGATTTGGTTCGTTCTCAACGGAATGAACGCGAGGCGTCGAGGATAGCTGAAACACGTACCCAAAGAACAGCAGATCTGATTCTGCAATACAATCGTCTTGCATTCCGGTACAATCCAGCTGTTGATTATAGTTCAAGTCCGCATGTTGTCATTGGCCAGATGAGTCATGTCTGTACCTACTGCCAGGCTCTAAAGTTCAATAATGAAACGAATGGGATGTGTTGCGCTGGCGGAAAAATTAAATTGCCTCAACTTGAAGCACCACCAGAGCCGTTGAAAACTCTACTTGCTGGATCTACCGCTGAATCGAAGCATTTCCTATCGAACATCAGGAAATATAACTCTTGCTTCCAAATGACGTCATTTGGTGCGGAAATTGTGACTGCTCAATTCATGTCAACTTTTAAAATCAAAGGACAAATATATCACAAAGCTGGCTCCCTGCTCCCGTTCCGAGATAGTGACCATAAATTCCTTCAAATGTACTTCATCGGTGATGATAGAGATGAAGTCGATGCACGTTGTGGAATACATACCTCGCTAAGAAGATCCATCATTTCGCAACTACAGGAGCTCCTTCACGAAAAGAACAATTTGGTGCGTTTGTTCAAAACGGCAATGGATATGATGCCATCAGATACCCACAAGATTGTCATTCACGCCGACAAAACGCCCGCTGGAGAACATGTCCGAAGATATAATACTCCAACTATAGACGAAGTAGCAATTGTCATAGTCGGAGATCAGTTCCAACCTAGAGATATTGTTCTCCATCGAAGAAACGATCAATTGATAAACGTCGCAGAAACTCACCGTTGTTACGATGCTTTGCAATATCCAGTTATCTTCTGGGATGGTGCCGATGGATATCATTTCAATGTGAAGATGATAAACCCAGTGAATGGTGCAGAAATTAATAAAAAGCGCAGCGCAATGAACTTTTACGCCTACCGCTTAATGATTAGGAGGAACGAGGACAATTATATTTTGAAATGCCGTCAGTTGTTTCACCAGTACATTGTGGATATGTATGCAAAAATTGGAACGGAACGTTTGCTATTTCTTCGTTTGAATCAGACCAAACTCCACTCCGAAGAATACATTCATTTGCGAGATGCAGTTGTGAATGACGGTAATACAACCAACGTTGGATAGCTTACTATTTTGCCATCTTCATACATAGGCAGTTCACGTCACATGCAGGAATATGCTCAAGATTCAATGGCATATGTTCGTCATTACGGGCGTCCAGACTTATTTATCACCTTCACGTGCAATCCAGCTTGGGACGAGATACAGCAGCTGTTACTTCCTGGGCAATCACCCGTGGATAGGCATGACATCACAGCACGTGTTTTCAGACAAAAGCTTAAGTCGCTGATGGATTTCATTGTGAAACATGAAGTGTTTGGATCTGTGCGCTGCTGGATGTATTCAGTAGAATGGCAAAAGAGAGGATTGCCACATGCGCATATACTAATCTGGCTATACGATAAAATAACTTCAGACGAAATCGACGATGTGATATGCGCTGAGATTCCACGGGCCGACGTCGATAAGGATTTGCATGCAGTTGTTATCAAAAACATGATACATGGACCATGCGGTACACTAAATCTGAATTCACCATGCATGGTAGACGGGAAATGTTCTAAGCAATATCCTCGAGCATTCGCAGCCAACACAGTAACAGGAGACGATGGATATCCTCAGTATAGGAGACGATGGATATCCTCAGTATAGGAGACGATCAACTGAAGATCGCGGGAATTCGGCAACTATACACATGCGAAATGGTGATATTGATGTAGACAACCGTTGGGTGGTCCCATATTCGCCTCTGTTGTTAAAAACATACAAAGCGCACATAAACGTAGAATATTGCAATTCGGTCAAATCGATTAAATACATCTGTAAGTATGTGAATAAAGGCAGCGATATGGCAGTTTTTTGGTGTGCAACCAGAAAATAGTGACAGAAATGCAGTACGAGTTATCGATGAAATTGCACAATACCAGGCTGGAAGATACATAAGCAGCAATGAGGCTGCATGGCGAATTTTTTCATTTCCCATGCATGAACGCAATCCAGCTGTGGTTCACTTAGCAGTACATTTAGAGAATGGACTGCGTGTTTATTTCACAGATGCAAATGTGCAACAAAGAGCCCTTAATCCACCTGGTACAACTCTGACTGCTTTCTTCACCTTATGTCAGGAAGACGCTTTCGCCAGAACACTGATGTACACAGAAGTGCCCTCTTATTACACGTGGAATGTAACTAAAAAAGCATTCGTACGACGCAGACGAGGGGAGCCAGTCGACGGTCAACCTGGCATTTTCAGAGAAAATACAATTGGTAGACTTTATACAGTGCATCCTAATCAAGATGAATGTTTTTTCCTTCGCATGCTGTTGGTAAATGTGCCTGGTCCTAGATCTTTCCAGCAATTGAAAATTGTTGACGGCGTCACATATGCCACTTTACGCAGTGCGTGTCAAGCTCTTAATTTATTAGAAAACGACCAACAGTGGGATATATGTAGTATTAGTGACGCGTGCAACACTGCACATCCAAACCAAATTCGTGCACTATTCGCAATTATATTGACCGCTTGCTTCCCTTCATCTCCCACAGAGTTATGGGAAAGATATCGATCGCATATGGCTGAGGATATTTTGCATAGAGTAAGCCTAGAAAATGCCAATATGACCATGGAATTTACAGAAGGCATTTACAACGAAACATTGATAAATATTGAAGACAAGTGCTTAGCTATTGCAAATAAAGTTCTTAGTCAATTGGGAATGCCAGCATCCAACCGAACTACTACTGCTTCATTTGATGTGGATTTGCGCCGTGAACAGAGTTACAACACCGGTGATCTCCAGTCATATGTCCAATCAAACATTCCCAAATTAACGTGTGAACAAAAGGGCATTTATGATCGCATAATGCAAATGATAAATGACGGAGTTGGGGGGGCCTTCTTCTTGGATGCGCCAGGAGGAACTGGGAAAACATTCCTTATCAGATTGATTCTGGCAACGGTTCGATCAAAAAATGACATAGCCTTAGCTCTCGCTTCGTCTGGAATAGCTGCGACATTGTTACCAGGTGGAAGGACTGCTCATTCAGCTCTGAAGTTGCCATTAAACATGCGAATCATCGAGACTCCCACGTGCAATATTTCCAAAGCATCCGGTATGGGAAAAGTATTACAAAAATGTAAACTCATTGTTTGGGATGAATGCACGATGGCACATAAAAAATCGCTTGAAGCTCTTGATCGATCGTTGCGAGATTTGGGTGGAAACGTTCAACCTCTCGGGAATGCATTGATATTGCTCGCAGGAGATTTTAGGCAAACATTGCCTGTAATTTCTCGATCGACACCAGCGGACGAAATAAATGCTTGCCTAAAATATTCAACATTGTGGCGACACGTACGTACATTGCAGTTGACTACGAATATGCGTGTCCAGCTGCAGAACGATCAATCAGGAGAGGTATTCTCACGACAGTTACTGGACATTGGGAACGGACAACTGCCAGTCGATGAGACGTCAAGACGAATATCATTTCCTGATAATTTTTGTAATTTAGTAACATCGAAAGAAGAACTGATCGAAAAAGTATTTCCTAATATTCAAATTAATTATAAGAATCACGATTGGCTCAGTGAACGAGCTATCCTTGCCACGAAGAATAAAGATGTCTATCAAATTAATAATGTTATTCAATCCAGCATTCAAAGTGAGGAAATTACGTACAAGTCGATAGATACAGTTATGGAAGTAGATGAAGTAGTTAATTATCCAACGGAATTTTTGAACTCACTTGATCTACCAGGGATGCCACCACACATATTAAAATTGAAAATAGGTGTGCCAATTATCATGTTGCGGAATATTAATCAGCCAAAACTCTGCAACGGCACGCGACTCGCAGTTAAAAAAACTGATGAAAAATGTAGTGGAAGCAACAATTTTAACGGGGCCTTTCGAAGGTGAAGATATCCTCATCCCTCGAATTCCCATGATCCTGACCGATACACCATTTCAATTTAAAAGATTGCAATTCCCAATTCGATTGGCGTTCGCAATCCCAATCAATAAAGCTCAAGGTCAATCTTTAGAATTGTGTGGTTTAGATTTAGATGCGGATTGCTTCTCACATGGACAACTGTATGTTGCGTGTTCCCGTGTCGGCAAACCAGATAGCCTTTATATCTACGCAGAGAATGGAAAAACAAAAAATATTGTATACCCACAAGTATTGAAAAATTAAACTTCTATGAAACGTATGCTTTGTTTTGTTCCCCATTTCTCATCCATGCAACCACAATGTGCCACAGCTACGCGTGGCCGGGTATAGCTAGTTTCTTATAAAAGCATTGTAAGTATAGGGAGCAAATCCACTAGACGTCCACCTTAATATCATGCTACAAGGGGCTATCAAAAAGTTAGTTGAATGCGCCCACAATTTTTTTTGTCTAATATATATTCGGATGCGATGGGGGACGCCACTTTTACCTGCTCTTGAAAGCCGCCGTGCTAAATTTGCCGATGTAGCGGGAACAGTTCGTCTGTTCCCGCCTCATGAAAGATATCGTGTCCGTTGGAAGTAGCGTCCAAATCGGAAATTCGTCCAGTGATCCGTTTTTTGTGGGCAAAAAGTTGAACCCCACTGAAATTCAACTCCAATTAATTGAAGTGTACGGTGATAAATCATTTTCGCGGCAGGCGATCAGAAAATGGTGTTCGTTGTTCGATAAAGGACGCACGCACATCGAAGACGATTACAGGGAAGGAAGGCCTTCAACTTCGACGACGAATGAAAACGTGGACCTCATTAACGAATTAATTTATGCAAACAGGCGAATCGCAGTGGACGAGATCGCTGACGAATTGAATATTTCGCATGGTATAAAGTACAAGGTTGTCCGCGCCGGTATCAAATCCGGGTCCCCTCACTCTGGGAGTAAGTCGCTCTCCTAACTGAGCTACGCGGACATGTGCATTCACTGCTATCTGCCTTTATCTCATGTGCGTCGTGCTGTGCAGTCACGTCACATCTCCTCCCCCTTCCTGAAAGAGGGCCGGGGGCATGGCCCACGGGTCAGCCGGGACTATGTGTCGCTGTAGGCAGTCATCCCATGAAGAACGTGCGTTTGAGATATCCCAGACAATTTGGTGTGTGGAACGTAATATCACACTGATTTATCTTTTCGAAGCAGTGAAGAAGGGATTCTCATCATCACATCATTGCAAAAAACTTAACAGCGGGGTCATCCTGGAAGTTCAGGTGCCAATGTAACGTACAAGGTTCGCCCGCGCCGGGTTCCCTAACTCCGGAGTAAGTCGCTCTCCCAACTGAGCTACGCGGACACGTGCTCTCACTGCTATCTGCCTTTATCTCATGTGCGTCCTGCGGTGCACGCACGTCACAATGGAAGTGTGCATCACATCATCACTAAGTGTCTTGAGTTTCGAAAAGTTTGTGCTCGATGGGTGCCTCGCAGAACAACACAAAGTGCAACGTTTTCAAGAAGCTCTTGCTTTTTTTTGATCATTATCACAGAGAAAGAAATGAATTTTTGGACCATATCCACATATCGTAACTAGAGACGAGACTTGGGTCCATCACTTCTTACCAAAAACGAAGCAAACTTCATGTGAGTGGAAACATTCACATTTTCAGATTCCGAAAAAGTGCCGAATTGTTCGTTCCTCCGGAAAGGTTATGCTCACCCTTTTCTTTGACAATCAAGGTGCTGTGCATTATGATTTCATGCCGAAGGGCACCACGATTAATGCGGTATCATATTGTGAAACCCTTCAGGTGGATCCACCTAAAATCTTTGTCTTGTATTTCCAATGGGCAAACTTCTGTAGCCATTTTCTACACAATTAATGCGTTCCCAAGAATAATAATTTGAACATCGATAAAAATTACTTCGTATTATAGCCTTGTGTACTTAATATTTTCTAAAATTTAACCATAATTATATAAAAAAATCACTAACTTTTCCTTTGGTGGTGTTGAGACCAGCAAATACATGGCGCGACCTGTACATTGATGCCGTCAGTAGACAGACAAATGTTGGGCAGCTTAATTATGGTTAAATTTTAGAAAATATTAAGCATACTAGACTATAATATGAAGTTATTTTTATCGATGTTCAAATGTTGATCCTTGGAAACGCATTAATTGGGAAGAAAATGGCTGCAGAAGTTTGCCCATTGGAAATACAAGGCAAAGATTTTAGGTTGATCCACCTTAAGAGGCTACGAAAGGCGATTAAGGTGGTTCCACTTAAAATCTCTGCCTCATGTTTCCAATGGTAAAACTTCTTTACATATTTTCTTCGCAATTAATGTATTCCCAAGGATGAAAATTTGCACATTGATAAAACTAACTTCAAGTTATAGCATGGGATATTTAATACTTGCTAAAACATAACCATAATTAAGCAATCCAATTGTTTGTCTATTGACGTCACTAATGTACAGGTCGCGTCATCTATTAACAAGTCTGAACATTACTCAAAGAAAAATGATTGTTTTTAACATAATTATGGTTATTTTTTTAGCAAGTGTTAAGTATTCCATGCTATAACTTAAAGTTAGTTTTATCGATGTGCAAATATTCATCCTTGGGAATGCATTAATTGCGAAGAAAATATGTAAAGAAGTTTTACCATTGGAAACATAAGGCAGAGATTTTAGGTGGAACCACCTTAAAGATCGACGGCCACGAAAATCATCAAAAGGCATTGTCCTTCTGCATGACAAAACGACACCATATTAGACCCGCTTTACAAATTCAAATGGGAGGTGTGGGAACACCCTTCCTACAGTCCAGATCTTTCGCCTTGTGATTTCTGTGTGTTCAGCCGCGTGAAAAATGACATTGCGAAGCGGCGATATCACTCCGATGAAGACGTCAAAATGCGAAGCGAGAATGACTATCGCATGTTGGACGACAATTTTTGCAGGAAGGGATAGACAAACTCGTTCCACGCTGCAATAAAAGTTTAAATAAACTAGGCGATTACATCGAAAAATAGCTCTTCTATTATATTTCCTACGTAAGTATAATCATTTCGTGCATAAAAGTGTAACTAAATTTTTGAGTGCCCTACGTATATGTTACCCACAATATCCGGTCTCGCTAAGGAACCTCAAAATCGGGTCCACTAACAACAGATGATTGAAATAAACGGATAAAATGAACAGGAATATCTCTGTCGATTTACGTATCGAATATCCGTGAGAGTGAGTTTTTCTCCGTCATTTCACGGAAAAGTTTGTAACAGGAATATGCTTCGTTCATTCACGAAAGGGATCACGGAAAATGGCCCGTTAATATAGGGACATTTTTACAGTGTACTACCATACACCTTTTGTGTGACCATTTCACGCCTATTTTGTGTTGTGCGTCGTGTTTTGTTCGTAATTAAATACACGCGGCTGCTTTTTCCTGCTGTTGATGTTCTTTTTGGTGTAATATTGAAGCAGTTCGCTATACAAAAATTTAATCACTTGCAAATCAACACTGCAGTTTTGCTTTTTAGCACATCTTTTGTAAAATAAAAAAAAATCGTGCTTATGTTATCTCTTTCTCCCTTTCTTCTTTCATCCGTGTGTCTGTCCGTACGCCTGTGTACACCATATCTCTGCAATTATTTGTTCGATTTGAAAAATTCTTTCTGCATTGGAAAGGCTGAAATGTGAGAACGATTATTCTTGCATTCCGGTTTTTCACCGATTCATAACTTCGCCACCAGAGTGCGTAAATGCAGATGTTATCGACTTCAAAATACATTTTATTCAATATAATTGCTTGAAAACATTTCTTCTTTCATTCGATACCGTTTATAAGGAAAGAAAATTTTTAATTTCCGAGTAATACATAATTTTTCCGCTAGAGGCGTAAAGTCAAAGTGCGATTTCACCGATATCTCTGCATTTAAAATCCTGATTTGAAAATTTTTTTATTTTTTTTTTATTTGGAGGTTTAACGACCACCGTGAGCAACTCAATGGGCTATAAGCAGTCGCCCGTCCCTAATTTAGGGTCACTGGTTCCAGGGAAGGGAGAGAGCCAGTGCCGTAAGACAAACACAACATCCATGCCTGACCGGGAGTCGAACCCGGACCCCTTACGGACGAATGATCAGAGGCCAGCGCCTTAGACCACTGCGCCACCGGGGCGGCAAAATTCTTTTTGCGTGGGTCCTAGTGAGAATCGTGCTCCTAGTGAGAATTGTTGTGAAGTAATTTTTTACTTTTGCAAAGAGTGGTTTAGACACTAGAGGCATAAGTGTGTTTTTGTTTTTGACATATTGGTAACAATATCTGCGTTACTGAAAGCTCGATTTAAAAAATTCTTTCGCGGTCAAATACCACTCGCCACGACAAGCCTTTTGAGAGTACCTTGTGCTGAAAGTAGTGCATAATTTTTCTGCCAGGTGGTGTAGATGTATATCTTATTATCTAACAGCCCGATATGAAAATTTGTTTGTTTGTCAGAGAGCGTTTCGCATGAGAAATGTTTTACATATATTTCAAATTTTTCTTTGAGCACAAGTGTGCCACTAAGAGTGTATAATTTCACGTTTCCGTTTGCAGCAATCTAGCAGCAACATCTGCACGTCTATAAACTCGATTGAAGAAATCCTTTTTCAATCAGATACTAACTAACTGGCAAAACATTTTGTGCTCATTTACTTCCAAAACTGCGCCCAAATTTCTCGCTAGGGGCGCATATGTGTTACCGGTTTTTGTGAATATTTCGGCTTTTAAAAGTTTCTTTTCAAAAAATTTTTGAACGCCATATACCATTTACTTTGTAGAGCACTTTGCCTCTACTCGTGGGGTTTTGTAATTCAGAGTTCTGGCGCTAGGTGGTGTTAGTGTATATTTCTCTTTGAAGCTGTATCTGCGTTTCTAAATATCCTTTTTAAAAAATACTTCTTTTATTGCATGCCGTTCGTTACAGAAATTATAGGGAACAACTATCTTTTTAGCGCACAGTTTATCCGCCAGGGGCCTGAAATGCAAAAATCTTTTTCATGCTATCTCTGTTTCCAAGAGACATATTTGAAATATTCATTTTCCTTAATATGGCTTTTGCTGTGAAGGACACCTTTCACATATTTTCTGCATTCCCATTATTCCAATTTTTTCTGCTAGGGAGCGCAAAGTTAGATCATGTTTTCCTCTATATCTGTTCTTCTAACTGTCTGATATAAAAATCGCTTTGTCACTGTTATCCTTCAGCTAGGAGAAATGTTTTGAGCACAATTTCTTAATTTTCGTAACAGAATTTTTAACCGCTAGATGTTTTATCTATTATAGGAATGCAGCTGATTATTTCGTATTTTTTGTAATGCGTTCCATTGACTATGAATAACTTAGAAATATTTCATTCGTGTCGGAAAGGATTCAAAAGACGTGCTCATTACAACCGGAAATTCGGTGTCATCTTTCTTGTTTGTAATGGGTTCGATTGACTGTGAATGACTTTGAAATATTTTATTCGTGTCGGAAAGGATTCAAAAGATGTGCTCATTACAACCGGAAATTCGATGTGATCTTTCATGTTTGTAATACGTTCCACTGAGTATGAATATCTTTGAAATATTTTATTCGTGTCGGAAAGGATTTAAAAGACGTGATCATTACAACCAAAAATCTGGTGTCATCTTTCTTGTTTGTAAAGGGTTCCATTGCCTATGAGTAAGTTTGAAATATTTTATTCGTGTCGGAAAGGACTCAAAAGACGTGCTCATTACAACAAAAAATTCCAAGTCATCTTTATTGTTTGTAACGGGTTCGATTGACTATGAGTAAGTTTGAAATATTTTATTCGTGTCGGAAAGGACTCAAAAGACGTGATCATTCCAACCAAAAATCCGGTGTCATCTTTCTTGTTTGTAAAGGGTTCCATTGACTATGAGTAAGTTTTAAACATTTTATTCGTGTCGGAAAGGACTCAAGAGACCTGCTTATTCCAACAGAAAATCCCATGTCATCTTTCTGGTTTGTAAAGGTTCCATTGACTATGAGTGAGCTTGAAATATTTTATTCGTGTCGGAAAGGACTCAAAAACGTGCTCATTACAACCGAAAATTCCAAGTCATCTTTCTTGTTTGTAAAGGGTTCCATTGACTATGAGTAAGTTTAAAATATTTTATTCGTGTCGGAAAGGACTCAAAAGACGAGCTCATTCCAACCGAAAATCCCATGTCATCTTTCTGGTTTGTAAAGGGTTCCATTGACAATGAATGACTTTGAATTATTTTATTCGTGTCGGAAACGACTCAAAA
This sequence comes from Macrothele yani, assembly GCA_039090855.1. Taxonomy (NCBI): domain Eukaryota; kingdom Metazoa; phylum Arthropoda; class Arachnida; order Araneae; family Macrothelidae; genus Macrothele; species Macrothele yani. The sequence continues at coordinate 11,983,222 of CM076992.1, forward strand.
GACGTGCTCATTACAACCGAAAATTCCGTGTCATCTTTCTTGTTTGCAATGGGTTCGATTGACAACGAATAACTTCGAAATATTTTATTCGTGTCGGAAACAATTAAAAAACGTGCTCATTACAACCGAAAATTCCGTGTCATCTTTCTTGTTTGTAATGGGTTCGATTGACTGCGAATAACTTTGAGATATTTTATTCGTGTCGGAAACGATTCAAAAGACGTGCTCATTACAACCAAAAATCCGGTGTCAGCTTTCTTGTGACTCTGTAGTTCCGGCGCTTGTGTACTTACAGCGGATAACATTAGCTTACTGGAATCCCCCCTCCCCATTCAACTGTGCATTGAAACGGAAAGGAGGCTATGGCTGTAATAAACAGGATGATTCTTTGAAGATTTAGTCTGAATCTGAAGTGCGTTGTATTTGAGGTAATATGTTTTTGCGATGGCAACATTCTGTTTTAATTGTCGCATAATTTTAAACTTAAAGGGTGACAGCATCTTGCACTGTGCGCCTGCAGAATTTGGTAATCACGTCATGTATTAACTTAAGCCAATATTTTGTTGCAATCTAAAGATCTAATTATTCTACTGGTGTTTTAAATTCAGCTTCTGTAGCGAAGTCCTGCTCCGCACTGAGATTGCTTCCAGGCATATTAAGGAATAAATTAACACATTTGGGAGCGCCAAAATTGCGCGGATCAGGCCAATAAAGGAACACAATCTCTCCATTAATGTGTTGCCTTAAAATTTATTAATATGCATTAATAAAGCTGCCCATTCATAAAGATTTCCTGCTTGCGTTAGACACAGATTAATATCTTTTCTGTCAGCCAAAGTCATTGAATTATGTGACGATGTATCAGAAAATGGTGAAATATTTATGATGCATTTTGTCTTTGCTTTCCCTTAGGTATATGCAACTTTCCTACTTCGCAGTTCATAAAATAAAAAGTTATGTTATGATAATTAAGAACTAAAAGGCTGCATAATTTTTTTAATATTTTTGTTTTATTGTAAAAGGGGTTACTAAATGGTCATAAACACAAATTCAACAACTTGATAATGAACGGCAGGAACCATTGGAAACAAAATTTGCCGTGATAAAAAACTAGGCACAGTTTCATATCATAAACACTGTTTAGTTTTTTTATCATGACAAATCTTAGTTTCCTTTCACGACGGGTCCGCAGTTATCTGTCAGGACACATCCTTAACTTGTTGCCATAACAAATCCATAGTTTTCTATCATGATAAGTTCACAGTTATTTATATTCACGAATCCTCACTTTCCTATCCCATTAAATCCTCAGTCATCTATTTGGAGAAATGCTTAACTCTCTATCATGACAAATCCTATTGCCTATCATGAACAATTCTCAGCTATTTATCACAACAAATCCTCCGTTATCTATTAGGAGATCAATCCTTCACTTCCTATCATGACAGACCTTCAGTTTCCTTTCACAACAAATCACTAGTTTTGATGAGGGTACGTTGTAATGTTCTTCAGTGTTTAAACGTGTATATGTAGCTTAGGGGAACACTACCTAAAGTTTGTGCTTCTTAAGTGCTTCACTTGAAGTGAAACAGGAGTCACTCAAGAAAAAGTTACCTATACAGTTCGTCTTTTCGCAGGCAAACCTCCGTTGGCATTTCACTAACGCAGATCTACAACTCACTCTTGAACAGCATTATTAACTTAATCTATTTAATGAGAGTTAGTAGGTAGAAAACTTGATTAATGAAAACTCCAACACTAAATACACCGATAAGCCATTACATTATGACCACCTACCTAATAAGCTGTAGGACCCCATTTAGCCCGCAAAACATTGGCCAATCTGCGAGGTATCGATTCGATGAGGTAGCAATAGGTATCCTGGAGTATCTGGTACCATAATGTCAACAGCAGGCCCTCCAGTTCCTGTACATTTCGGGGTGGTGATGATGTAGCGCGAACCAGCTTTTTCAAGTCGAACCGCAAATGTTCGATTGGGTTCATGTCAGGTAAATTTAGAGGCAGTCACCAGCATGTTCCTCGAACCACTCCTTGACGATTCTGGCAGTGTGACATGGCGCATTATCCTGTTGGTAATGGCCATCTCCAGCAGGGAACACAGTTTCCATGAATGGGTGAACTTGGTCCGCAACGGCGTTCAGATACCTGACAGCTGTCAGGGATTGTGCTATTGAGAAAATGGGGCCTAAGGTATCCCAAGAAAACATCGTCCACACCATAACACCGCCCACGCCGGCCTGTTTCCGCCCATCCAGGTGCCATAGCCTCGGTTGGTAATCGGCGTATGCGCTCTCGGCCGTCTACGTGGTGCACCAGGAATCTTGATTCGTCAGACCAGGCCGCTTTCTACCCATCATCCACGGTCCAATCTCGATGATCTTGTGCCCATTTCATGCGTTGTTGGCGATGACGTGCAGTGAGCATGGGGACCCGGCTGAGTATTCGGTTCCGCAGGCCCATGCGCAGAAGACTGCGACGAACTGCGTACTGTGACACATTGCCCTGATCACCACTGTTGTAGCTGCGGCTGATTTGTCACACTGTGGCCCTTCGGTCGTTGCGAACAATGCGCGACAGTCTCTGCTGCCCTCTGGCATCAATGAGCTGTGGACGACACACGGCCGGGAGACGGTTCGTCGCTTGGCCATCTGTGCACCACTTTTGATACGTACTCACTACAGCGGCATGTGAACAACCCACAACCCGCGCCATTTCTGAGATCGCAGATTCCAGGCGCCGTGCCATCACAATTTGTCCTTTATCAAACTTCGATAAATCGGAAACTTTTCTCATTCTGACTCCGAACACTACTAAGAGAAAGCCGGTCCTCTGGTTGTATATATACTGCTCTGTGAACTTCAGCTGCGTCACAGTTCGGTCTCCGAGCGCACTCATTTTTCTAGGCTGAGGGTGGTCATAATTTAATGGCTCATCGTGGTAAGTGCTATACTAAAACAAAAGCAAGTGTCATTCACACAAATACATTAATATAGACGTTTTCCTAATATTCTGGGATTTAACAAAATACTAGGGAGAATCTTTGTGTGACAGACTAACTATTAGGTGCTTGAATTAATTCCCGCTGTTTTTTACCACACAAACTCATGCGTGTTGCCACAGAACGGTACAGAATAGTCTATTCAAAGTAGTGTCCGTTGGCAGCTACGACCCTTTCCCACCGTTGGGGTAACATATGGATTCCGAGGTAGAAAAATGCAGGTTCTTTCGAGGCGAACCATTCATCGAGTCATTTTTGGATATTCGCGACAGGAAGGAAGTGCTGCTCTGACAGGCCATGTTGTAGTGACCGGAACAAATGGAAGTCTGAGGGAGCAATGTCCGGGGAATAAGGAGGGTAGGGTAAGAAGTCCCAGCCAAGTGCCTCCAAGAGTTCCTTCACGGATTTGGTGACATGAGGTCTAGCGTTGTCGTGGAGAAGAATAACCTTGTCCTGTGGGATCCAGTTTCCGAGCTTCTGGATCATTCCCATTGCTTTTAACCGTTTGCTAACCGTTTACTCACCGACACGTAGTGTTTCAGACAACTCGTGGAGCGTCTGACATGAATCTTCGCCCAATAAGACATCCAATGCGCCATCTTCGAACTTTTTCGGCTGCCCAAGGCGCTCTTTGTCCTTCGCGTCATATTAGTTGGCTTTTTAGCATCGGGACCACTCTCTGCATGTTCTTTCCGATAGGGCATGTTCCCCATAGGCCTGCACTAGCAAACGATGACTTTCCGCTGCAGATTTCTTGAGATGAAAGCAGAAGAGTAATGCTTCTCGCAAATGCTCCGTTTTTGGTACGAAACTCGACATCGTGAATGCGATACAAACTCGTGTTCTGTGCCCTCCGATCGCGTGTCACACACTACTTCGCCCAGACTACGGACGGTACGTGCGTGTGCAAGGGAGGTCACGTGTGACCCGGGTCACAGCGCACCACTGCTGCGCTCTATTGGGCAACAGCGGGAATTAATTCAAGCACCTAATGGTTATCTAGAATAAAAATGACATTTCATGACAACCAGTATGAACTTTGAAAAAAAAATAGCAGGTGTATAATTTTTAGATTTTGTCAGCTTTTTCTCTTCAGACCAGTTCTGAGGTGATTCTTGTAGATTGGATCAGCAGATGGTGATTACTGAGAGGATGTCGCTGAGTGCGTTAGATAAAGCTCACAAGTTCTGCTGTACTTTCTGTGACAGCTCCATCGCCTATACAGGGTATCCTTGCCTGGTCATCCAGCGACTAGTGACCAATACACTCACACTCCCAGGAATATGGGTGGAAGTCAGAACTGACTGACAAACACACATCTTTCCTTTCCTCACTTCCACGTGCCTTTCCTATCGGTCATCCTAGCCCAAATCTCATACCTTCTGTTGGCTTGTTTTAATTTTATGTATTGTGGTGTACGCCAACTTATCAAAAGTATCGTTGTTGGTTGCAGGTTCCTGTCATTGGAGCAGGGAAGCAAATAAATAAGTAGTTAAACAAATTGAATATTATGACAGATGATTTCTTTCGCACGTATCTTTATTCATCAGATTGGGGGAAAAGGGGAAATATTAGTTAATCTGATCGAATAGTAAATAGGCCTACGTCCAGCGGGTGATAGATTCTCGGGTGACTTTCTTTATGTAATTCCCGCCAGAATTTCTTCCTTCTTCATCCCGCGCAGAAGCGTTTCTCCCTGCCTTGTGTCCGTGCAAAATCCGTCCTACTTCTCCCCTCAAGATCACCAACCAGACTATCCGTATATTTCTCCTATCCGTCCCATTCCCCTATACGATCTGTCCTCTAGGAAAGTGCTCTTGATGTAAGAAGTCGACTGTTAATTGCTTACTCCCATTGTTCCTGACGAGCTCTCTTTGAGGGAGAGAGAGTCCAACGGCGGCGGAGATCCTTTTTTTCGTGGGAGGTCCCGGTCCGTGAAAGAAGGCTTTCCACGAAATGAATCTCTGCTAAGCTCCTTTTTTACTGAGGATGAATTTCCCTAGCTTGGCACACAAAAATAACTGAAGTTACAATTTAATTAAAGTTTAAATATTTCCATGTAACATCTTTCCCTTCGAACGAGTATGATGCGTTCGCTTGCGGCGCAGCGTAAATGTGGGGAGGGAAGGGAGGAATTCCTCCCCTGGAAGTTTACGGGGTGATTACCTGATGTTTTGAAGGAGGGGTGAATTCATGTTTTGAAGGAGGTGATTCACCTGCATGCTGAGGTATCACATAATGATAGGCTTCAAGCATGCTAGCTTGGTATACATATTTCGCGACAATAATGAGTTTGCAGAATTTTTTATTTATATTGTAACATGATACGTCATTAGGTTCTGCAGATTAAAATACAACGTATAATGAAATTATGTAAAATATTAAGCTAGATTCTGTAATACAGTATTACATATGCAAAATTAAATTACTCGATGAATAGGAGGCAATCTATGAATATCATCATCATCATCATTGTCAACCATTATCAATCCACTGCTGGACGAAGGTCTCCCCAAGTTTCCTCCACAACGTTCTGTCTTGTGCCAGTCTCCTCCATGTCACCCCTGCATACTTTCGAATTTCATCCACCCATCTCCCATGTGGTCTTCTTCTGGGTCTTTTCCTGTCCCTTGGAATCCAATCTAAAATTTCGGCTGTCCATCGATGATCTGTCCTTCTGGCAGTATGTCCAGCCCATTGCCATTTCAGGGATTTAACTCTGATCATGATGTCTTCCACTCTTGTCATTTTTCGGATCCACGAGTTCCTCTTCTTATCCCTCCTGGTTACACGAAGCATGCACCTGTCCATGCTACTTTGAGTTGTCTGCAGTCTTTGTATATCTCTTTTAGTTAAGGTCCACGTCTCTGCACCATACGTAAGCACTGGAAGGATGCATTGATCAAACACTTTTCTTTTAAGACATAATGGCATATTGCTCTTGAAAATTATGCTGTTTTTTCCAAAAGCTCTCCAGGCAAGTTTTGTACGCCGATTAATTTCTTCATCAATGTGACCCTCACTTGATATCTGCTGTCCAAGATAAACGTACGTGTCTGTTATCTCCAGATTTTCTCCATCAATAAATAAATCTTCATTTCTTGTAAAAGCATTGAACATCACTTTTGTCTTCTGAAAGTTCATTTTTAATCCCATTTCTTTACCCTTGTCAGCAAGTTCCTGGATCATACTCTGCAGCTCTGATGGGGTAGTTGCAAAAATGACTACGTCATCAGCAAAACGAAGGTGGGTTAGATAATCTCCATTAATCTTTATCCCTTTGTTTTCCCAGATCAGCGACTGAAAAACACCCTCCAATGTGGCATTAAAGAGTTTCGGAGATATGGTGTCACCTTGTCTCACTCCCTTTCCAATTTTTATGTGTGTTGTATTTTCAAACAGCCGAATCTTTGCACTTGCATTTTCATAGATGTTATTAATAATATTAATGTATGCATCTTCAATACCGCAGGTTTTCAGAGCCATTGTAACTGCTGATGGTTTCACCGAATCAAAGGCTTTTTCATAATCGATAAAAGCCATGCACAATGGAAGTTCATATTCCCTCGCTCTTTCAATTAGTTCTCTCAGTACGTGGATATGATCTATTGTGCTGTAGCCACTCCTGAATCCAGCTTGTTCTCTCGGTTGAGCCATGTCCAGTGTTACCTTCAAGCGGTGTGAAAGAACTTTAGTGAAGATTTTATAAACTACTGATAGGAGGCTGATAGGTCTGTAGTTTCCGAGATCCTCAATGTCACCTTTCTTATGTAGCAGGATCATTGTAGCGGTGTTCCAATCCTCAGGAATCTTTCCTTCATTAAGGCATCGAGTGAAAATTTGGGCGAGTACTGTTTCAATTTCTCCACTTGCTTCTTGTATGATGTCTACAGTAATTCCATCTTCTCCTGGAGCTTTTCCCCGCTTCATGTTCTTGATTGCATGTGCAACTTCTGCTGGAAGGACTGGAGGAACTCTGGTACTGGTATCTTTCATGATGTCTGGAGTGCATGTATCATCCCTTTCATATAATTTGGAGTAGAAATCTTTCACTCTTGTCAAAATTTTGCCTCTATTTCTTGTTACAGAACCATCTTCTTTTCTCAGTGCCATAATCTGTTTTCTTCCCTTACTGAGATGTCCCTTTGCTATCTTTAGGCTTTGGTTGTTTTCAATTGCTTTCCTCACTAGTTCACAGTTGAATTTTCTTACGTCTTCAGTGATACTTTTTCTTACTGTCTTGCATAGCTCTATATATTCCACTTTGGAAGTCACATCTTCTTTAGTTGTCCTCATCTCTCTTCTTTTTTGCATCAACATTTTCGTTTTTCCTGATAATTTGTTTACATGCAACTTGTTCTTAGACCCAGCTAATTTTGTTGCTGTTTCCATAAGAGCTTTGGTTACTTTTCTGTTAACTTCAGAGATGTCCACTTCTTCCGATGTTAGGCCTTCTAAAGCAGAGAACCTGTTCTTCAGTTCCAACTTGAAGGTATTATGGTGTTTTTTAAGGTTGGTTATGTCAATAGATTTTGTTTGTCTTATGAGCTTGCCACGTTCAAGTTTGGTGTTGAGGTGCATCTTACATCTCACCAATCTATGGTCACTACCTGTGTTGAACTTGTTTAGCACACTGCAGTCTTCTATGACGAATTTTTTGTTACACATAATAAAATCAATTTCACTTGTCGTCCCATTTGGATGTCTCCATGTCCATTTCCTGTGTGGCTTTTTCTTGAAGAAGGAGTTCAATATGAATATACATAAACTTTTTTAAAGATTTCCATATATTACTTCCTACTTCTAAGGGCTGTTTAAGATTTAGAGTTGGACGCTCTCATCGTTCAATTTTAATCAACTTTTGCAAAAAAATTAATTCTGCTGAAATAACTGTAGGACAAATTGATAACGAGGAACAGTACACCAATTATGTAGGAAATAGTAACATTGTACTAGTGATTCGATTTTATTGGCGTAGGAAATAGACACATAAACGTTTCCAAGCCTTTGCACATAAACCAGATGGCTTTTTCAAGGAAGTTAGACAGAAACTTTCAAGGAAGTTAGACAGAAACCTTCAGGAAGTTAGACAGAAACTTTCAGGAAGTTAGACAGAAACTTTCAAGGAAGTTAGACAGAAACTGTCTAACTTCCTTGAAAAAGCCATCGGGTTGAATGTATCTGTCTAACTTCCTTGAAAAAGCCATCGGGTTGAATGTATCTGTCTAACTTCCTTGACAAAACCATCTTTTCAAGGAAATTAGATAGTTTCTGTCTAACTTGCCTGAAAAAGCCATCTGGTTGATGTGCGAAAGCTTGGAAACGCTTATGTGTCTATTTCCTAATACGTCAATGAAATCCGATTACTAGTATAGTGTTACCATTTCCTATAACTGTAGGACTTTTTCACTTCTCTAAGGCATTCGATATAAGAAACCACAACCAGTTGCTTGAAAAAATATATTACTATCATAGATGTATCATACAAATTATTTTACAGTTTATAGGTAAAAAAAACAAAAGCATTCGTCAGATTATAAAAAAATTGCGACTGAAGCCAAAAAATTAAGCATAATTGCAGAAAATTCAGGAGGTGGTCTTAAAAGAGAGAACAATCAGTAGATTATAAAAATCAATCAGCAGACGTGACTCAAAACCAGTAGATCTACTGATAAATTAGTACAATGGCAACACTAGAGGATGTGTTAGTGCTTTTATGTGTAACACAGTTGTAGTGACATTGACGAAGAAATGACATTCAATACTTTGCTTGCAATTATTCCAACAGAAATCTCCAAACCCGTTCATTGCCAACCGGTGGGTTTTGTTTGTTCTTATTTCATTCTTCAGGAGCTTCACTGCGGGTTGGCCAGTCAGTCACGTGATCGTTCCTGTCGGAAGCTGTGACCAGAGACCTCACATTTCTGTCCCTCTCTCTCTTGTGTCCTTAAGAATTGGAGTTACTTCCCTCCCAGTCCACTATTTCAAGAAATTCAAATACGAGTGTGTGTGGGCCGGCCTCTCCCACTTCTTCGAGTTACTCTAGGCGTAATAATTAGGTTTTTAAGGGCATCTTTTCTTATGATGTGTTCTTATAAAGAAAAGGGGGATAATTTGTGCATTTGCGACTGTGGCTCAGCAGACGTGGACGGTCCAACACAGAATTACAGGGATAAGAGTGAGATACTTACAGTTGGAAATGTATAACTGAAGTCAGTTTGGCAATGTACCAAAGAAATGATTGAGAGGAATACCAAAATAACAAGGAAGAGAGAAAGAACGATACACATAAAAACGAGATGCAAGAAATACAAGGTTAAAAAAATAAGACATGGATCCTTGAAAAAGAAAATGAGTTAAGAGTTGCAGAGAAAGATATTTTCAGAGCTCAAAGCTTCAAACAAAACTCCTTTCTGGGAGAATATGTATTTAGCATGAAAACAAAGTCATGGTTGTTCCGTTTCTTTCTTAGTCCCACAAAACAATTTTAGAGAGATTATTTAAAACACGATCAGCACTGTCTAAACAAACTTAACATTATGTTAATTTTGGCACGTCATTTGTAAAAAAAGATCGTGCTTATGTTATCGGTTTCATATGTGATAATTTTAAGTTATAATTAAAAATCGTGCATAAGATGGAATTCTTTGCTTCTTGAGTGCAGTACCGCAGGCGACCATCCAAACACTGTTTCATTCGATCCCACTGCGTGTGGGGTCGGTTATCACAGACCATGGTGGATTTACTTATTACAAATTGTTTGGTCTTCCTCAACACGAACCGGTATGTAATTGTGATCGTTTGCCGCTTGTACCATAACTAACACTCCCACAAATTTCATCGTGATTGCTTGTTTCTTTCGTGGTGTTGCAATTTCTATTATTCTTGCTAGAGTATGAAATATTTTTATATTTCTGTCGAAGCTTGTAAACATACTAGAAAACTCGAAGATATCAATTTCAATAATCTTCTTTCCAAGCTAATGCCATTGAAAGCTGAAACAATACATCCGCTAATATTCTTGTCAGAGGATGAAATATTTCTGTCCAGGTTGTAAGCATACTACCATTAATAGAACAGCTCACTTTTAATAATGCTCTTTCCAAGCTAACATCATGGAAAAATGGAACAATACCCCCACAATTATTTTCGCCAGAGAATCAAATATTAATGTCAGAAACTGTAAATATACTAGCATAAATCGCAGAGCTCAGTTTTAGTAATCCTCTCCCTAAGCTAAAGTCATGGAAAAGCGGAAAAATACTACCACTTTTATTCTTGCCAGAGAATCAAATATTTATGTCGAAACTGTAAATATACTAGTATTAATCGAAGAGCTCAGTTTTAGTAATTCTCTCCCCAAGCAAACGTCATGGAAAAGTGGAAAAATACTACCACTATTATTCTTGCCAGAGAATCAAATATTTATGTCGAAACTGCAAATATACTAGCATTAGTCCAAAGAGCTCAGTTTTAGTCATTCTCTCCCCAAGCTAACATCATGGAAAAGTGGAAAAATACTACCACTATTATTCTTGCCAGAGAATCAAATATTTATGTCGATACTGTAAATATACTAGCATTAATCGAAGAGCTCAGTTTTAGTAATTCTCTCCCCAAGCAAACGTCATGGAAAAGTGGAAAAATACTACTACTATTATTATTGCCAGAGAATCAAATATTTATGTCGAAACTGTAAATATACTAGCATTAATCGAAGAGCTCAATTTTAGTAATTCTTTCCCAAATCTAACGTCATGGAAAAGCGGAAAAATACTACCACTTTTATTCTTGCCAGAGAATCAAATATTTATGTCGAAACTGTAAATATACTAGCATTAATCAAAGAGCTCAGTTTTAGTAATTCTCTCCCCAAGCAAACGTCATGGAAAAGTGGAAAAATACTACTACTATTATTATTGCCAGAGAATCAAATATTTATGTCGAAACTGTAAATATACTAGCATTAATCGAAGAGCTCAGTTTTAGTAATTCGTTCCCAAATCTAACGTCATGGGAAAGTGGGAAAATACTACCACTATTATTCTTGCCAGAGAATCAAATATTTATGTCGAAACTGTAAATATACTAGCTTTAATCGAAGAGCTCAGTTTTAATAATCTCTCCTCAAGCTAACGTCATGAAAAAAATGGAACAATACTCTCAATAAATTAATAACGAGGAAATATACACCAATTATGCAGAAAATAATGAAACTATACTAATAATCCGATTTATTGTCGTGGAAACATATAAACAATCGGTTGATGTGCGAAAGCTTGGAAACGATTGTTGATATATTCCTACGCCAATAAATCGGATTACTAGCATAGTTAATACTCCCAGTATTATTCTTGCTAGAGAATGAAATATTTATGTCAAAACTGTAAATATACTAGCATTAATCGGAGAAAATATACTAGCATTAAAAATGGTATCTCGAAGTCAAATTTCCAGGCGCCGTCTTTCTGAGCTCGTATGATACACCATTGTTACTCTTGCCAGAGTGAAAAGCATTTCAGCCAAAATTGTAAACGAACTAGAAGGAATCGAACAGCTCCCTTAGTAAATTGAATTAAAGTCCTTAGAAAACCTTGAAGCTAAATTTGAACCAGTTTTTATAGTTTCTCGCAAAAATATGCACTACAGAAGAATAAAAAAGACACGGGCAGGGAAAAAGAACGTGCAAGTTTTCAACAATATTATAAGCGCAAAATTAAAACTTAAAAATGTAAGACAACAAATTTGCGAAAAAGTGATCACAAACTCAGAAACCAGAATTATGCTGAGGAATAACTTTTTCACGAAACGCCAGTTGGGAAAAAAGAAGAAGGAAATATTAAAATATAGGTTTAGTCTAGCTAATAAGAAAACAAAAATAAAATACAGGAGGAACAGAGACCGGAATTGAATGATTGAAGGTGAAAAACAAAAAAAGCTGATACGGCCTTGGAAAAATAGAAAAGAAAGAAAGTGAATAAAATGCAGTTCCCTCTCTTTGGTGTATTGTTCAGGTTTTTATTGTGTGGTGAAAATGCAAGATTTAATGTTAAACCAACGGAACGACAGAGCATGATTAAGAGCTTGGAAGACAAAGCCGGTTATTGGAAGTGATTGCGAAGGACAGTGATAATAAGGTTAGAAGCAAAAGCAAAAAAAAAAAAAAATGATTTAATACTAAAAGAACAAAAAAAAAAACAGAGCTTGGACTATACTAGTGATAATCACTTTCATTTTTGTACGTCTTGCAGACAACGCAGGAATTAAAACGTTAGACTCTTGCAGGTTGAGGACACGTCTTAACCGTTTTGAAATTGGTAACGGTTCCCCAGAAATCGTATATCAGATGAGACAAGACAATAGAGTTATTAGATAAATAACTACAGCATTTTGAAGTTTGATGAAACAACAGATATTCTAGAACGTTTTTAACAGTAAATGACTGAAAGAGTTTAACAGTGTTGCTAGCAATCGAACTTTAAGGCAGTTAGCTAATGACGGTCCATGATGTATGGTGAGGAGTGGGGCATGGCTAAGAAAGTCCTACCCCACCCACTTACAAAGTGATCATTTCTAGGAGGAAGTGTTAAGGGGTGGACAAACTAGATTGGATTACTGGTTCTTCCAACTTGGGGTCACACTTTAATTTACACCGGAGGAGTGGTCAGTAATCACGATGGTGTCTCACTCATCAGCAGTAAATTGTGCCCTTCAATACTTGCTCTTAATTTGATATTAGTTCTGATTAGTTGCTCTATTGAACTCAGTAGAGAAAAAAATAAATTAAAGCATCGGTGCTATGTTCGTAAGATCTAATAAACGCGATTTATCAATCAATTTGAAAGACATAGTTTATAATGGGATATTGCAATATGCATAGCTTGATGCAGTAACTATTTACATTTTTATAAGCAGCTGTCATAAACATACTTAATAATTATGGAAACATAATAAAGTTATATTCAGCAACAAAAATTTATATAATTTCGATAGAAGTTAATTACATTCTTCATGGAAAATGAAAACCCCATTTGCCAAATTTTCAAGTTCCGGCGCATTACTGATGCACAAACTTTCTTCGCATTTGAGTATCAAATAGCGATTTTTGTTTTATCAGAATGACGGAAAATAACGGTTTCATCATCATCATCAACCATGGGTAAAATTCCCGTAGGTGTCTGTTGCCATTTTAACTAAATTGTCCCATTGGAGTCTACTCATTGCAGTGTAGCTCAGTCCTTGAAGAGTTGCACCGCACCAGACTTTGATATCACCAGCCCACTCACGGTGAGGGCGTCTTCTCGCATTTCTTGCGTACATTAAGCCAAACACCAACGTCTTTCTGTCATTTTTCATACTGCAGATGTGTCCAAAAAGTCTTAGCTTTGCCCGTATTATTTTTTGAAACAGGGCCTCTTTTAGTTGTATTCTTCTGTACACTTCTTCATTTCTTTCTTACGAATCGGATGGACCCAGAATCCATCCGATTCGTAAGATTTTACGATAGCACTTTCTTTCAAAAGCAAGTGTACTTCCTACTGATTCCATTGTCAGTGTCCAAGTTTCGCATCCATATAGCATTCTACTAACGATACATGTCTCGAGAATGCTCTGTTTGCTCTTCCTCATTTCAAATCACGGTCTGCTCTTCCCCATTTCAAATCACGGTTTGCTCTTCCCCATTTCAAATCACGGTTTGCTCTTCCCCATTTCAAATCACGGTTTGCTCTTCCCCATTTCCTGAAAGCTTTAAAATTGGAACTCGCTAAGGTAGTATGATGACTGAGGGTTTGAATTTCGCAACGTTCTTCGTGACATTACGTATATGACGTACTACAGCGTTGACCTATGAGTCAAATCGAAAACCTTGCACGATAAGCCTTGCCGAAGCACAGGGTTGGACAGAATAATGTGAACACCATGGTCAGAGACATGACTTTTAATGTAGCTGCGTACGTCGCAATACGCAAAGTATCCACCACTTTTTGATTGTAATAGCTTTGTTTGGAACGTCAAGGTCCTGTTTAAGTGCTTTTAAATTGTGTTGTTGCAAAATTTCTTTCCCGGTGACGACGAAATGAGCTACCTAACGGACTTCGGAAGAGGGCTAAGTGCTGATGGCCGGATAGTTGGTGTCTCCGTGACAACAGTCGCCAGGGTACTGGAAGTATCGAGAGCTACCGTGTCTAGCGTCATGACAGCATACCGTGTTCGTGGCTAAACTTCATATGCGAAACACAAGAGCGACCGGAAAACGACACTGACTGATAGAGACAGGAGAACATTAAAGATGATTGTTACCAGTAATAAGAAAACTACAGCGCCGAAAAGTAGTGCGCAGGTCAATCTGCACTTCCAGACTCCAGTATCAACGAAAACAGTGCGTAGGGAACTGCATAAACAAGATATTCATGGCCCAGCTGCTATTGCAAAACCTCTGGTGACCCGGGTGAATGCACAACGGCGACGGCAGTGGTGCCAGGAGCATACAACGTGGATTACCGATGCATGGAAACGTGTAATGTGGTCGGATGAATCCACATTCACACTATTCTTCACGGCAGGACGTGTTTACGTGTGGAGAACTCCGTCAGAAGTGTACAACCCAGACTGTCTGCTCCCAACAGTGCAGCATGGTGGTTGTTCTGTCATTCTCTGGGCGGTCATATCGTGCTTTTCAGTAGATCCCCTGATCACATTGAAAGGACGGATGACTGGCAGGGCGTATGAAACCGTATTGGCGGACCAAATCCATCTAATGGCTGAGGCATTGTTTCCTGCAGGGCATGCGATTTATCAAGATGATAACGCCTCAATTCACAGAGTTCGGAATGTCTAATCATTGTTTGAGGGACATGAGCACGAACTTTCACACCTTCCTTGGCCTCCCCAATCACCAGACTTAAACATCATCGAGCCACTGCGGTATGTGTTGGGAAACAGAATAAGATCCCGTTATCCTCGCCCTCCATCCCTCAAGGACCTGGAGCAGTTTCTGCATGAAGAATGGTGTAACACCCCACTAACCACCATCCAGGATTTGCATACGTCCATTCCAAGGAGGATTCAGGCGGGTTTTGAAAGCCAAAGGTGGTCCCACACGCTAATAGGTACGTAAAACCTTCTTTTCCAAGGTGTTCACATTATTCTGTCTAACCACTGTAGTTCAGTTGGGAAAACAGCCACTCCGTAGTAGGAAAACGGGGTTTCGAAAACCACCACAGACAAATGGTTATAAGTTACATTGGCGCCCAAACGAAAGTGAATCTCCTGACAGATACGTTTGATAAATATGTGTGATGAGTCGTCCACACAACGCACCTAATTAAATAAAATTAGTTCTCCTACAATGAGATGGTCCTCCAAGCAGGGTTGTCGGCTGATTCGAAACATGCAGTTTCGTGCCCCCGGCTTTTGCAGTGGGAAAGATGCAACGTATTACGTAAGACTCGTCGATGCTGTATGCGTCATATCGGCAAAGTTGCAGCGATAAGCCTTGCCAGTGCAGTTCAGTTGGCAGAATAGCAGCCCCGGAATAGGAAGATCCAACAGAAAATAAAGTGACTAATTCCCCCGCATCGATAACAAAACAAAGGGGCACATTAGCACGTGTGCACAACCTACAACGTGGAATTACCTCAACTGTCACTATTGCATGCACTATCTCACTAGTTCTACGTCCTTAAAGTATTCAGCGAAGGACAGTTGACGTAGCCCCACGTTTTAGGTTGCGGCACAGTTGCTACTGTGCCCCTTTGATTTTTTTTCAGATATAAAATTTTTAAGAAATAAAACGAAAGAATATTTATTTTCTTAAAAACAACTTATACTATATGCAATTCATAGTAACTTATGCTCATTATAAATTAATGTTAGTATCATCGCTTTTAGTAGTTACTGCTAAAATTGTTTCTGAAGAAATCGTTCTTCAGAAACAATTTTTCAAACTCCTTAGTTGCCTTGTTATAAATTTGGCTATAGGTCTCGGGCCTAATGTACTCTTCTTGTTGCTTTTGTTCTTGTCTAGATTCAGAATGCATCGGCGGTGCAAAGGTTTGAGACGTAATACATTCATTATACAGCGAAGTTGTGAAGACTGGCGATGTACATTGGTATTCTATGCTCGGTGTGAAAATTTGAAAATTTCGATCGACGACATCAATCTGCATCTTATCTGGCTCAATTTGTGCGGTTGAAGCTGAAGGTTGTGGCTCCAGTGTCGAATTCGGGTGAAACGCACCCTGGCGCGCGGACTTTTGACGCTCCTACATTCTCCGTGGCCTTTCGGTTGATGACTCATTGGACCTTTTCGGGTTCCTATCGTTCTCCACTAGCTGTTTCTTCAACTTTCGTCGGTTCTTATAGTGATTTTCTCTAGATTTTCACGGCATTTCTGAATTTTCGTCTCCAAATTTTTTTTTTCTAAAAAAAAATACATTTTATATCCACTTTATTTCGGTTTATCACATACGTCAGTTAGCTCTGACCGTCAGTTATGATATGCGGGCTGAGGTCATCGCAATCATTATGTATTCACTAGTTATCAACCTTAAAACGGCGTGCGGCGAAACAAAATCACGCGAAATTTAGCTTAACTTTCTAATGCTACTGTATCGAACGGTTAAGAGGTGAAGGGCTGAAACTTTTTTTGTTATCAATGAGACTCTATAAACTATATAATGATGCATTATTTATTACTGTACGATTATTAGTTTCGGATATATAAGCGTTCAAAGTGCGACATGTTTTCGTTGCATCGGTACTGTTGATGTTTCCCCCTACCCAGCACGGAGAAAGGCGTTGTTCTGCGTCAAAACATTTCATCATCGCGTGATTAGAATTCTACATTGTTCGTGACTGTGATTTTCGAGTCTTTCTGGATAAACGGTAGCACGCGGGGCTTCTGTTGAGCCATCCTAGACGACGTCGGATCGAATCTCACCAGGGGCAAAGAGAAATACGAATCTCTGGTAAATGGCTGGAAAAGTCAGTATCTTTGATTTTGTAAGACTTCGGGAATAAATATGTTAAAACACGAAACGGAATTTTCTGAAATAGACGGAATTATTGACCACGGAAAATCTGTCAAAATGCTGAAGTTAAAAGAAACGTGCACTTTAAAAAACGGAAATTTGGTTAAAAGAATGAAAACCTACCGGCAATCTTTGTTTCACGTTAATTTCCAGACTTTTCCGTGAATTCACACCACTTATTTTTTTACAGTGCAGCAATAAAATAACAAGTCTCTCTTTCGCTTGTGTTTTATTTCTTTATCCATTTTCAGACTCTTTGAGTGAAGAATGATCAGCGCAGTTCTGGAGCTTTTTTTTTATTGGAAGTTTGACGACCACTGTGAGTAACTCAATGGGCTGTAAGCAGCCGTCCATCCCTAATTTAGGGCCACTTGGTCCAGGGAGCATTCATGCCTCACCGGGTTCCGAACCCGGACTCATCTCGGACGAATGATCACAAGCCATCACTTAGACCACTCCGCCACCGGGGGGCGGCTTCTGGTGTTCAAATTACGTGGTTGTGATCTACACTCGTGTCCAAAAATTAGGGTTCAACGAGGAAAAGACTAAATTCCAGACTTGCAAGTTGTTGGTTAGCCGTCAAAACATTCTGACGTCATCGAAACACGTAAGAGCAAGCTATTTGAGAGTGTTTGGTCATATGCAAATTGTCAGGAATCGCGTTACAGCTGTGTACTGCCGATTGGCGATAAAAGCTGACGCGTTAGAGGGAATAAATTGTTTGTTTTGTAGGTGTTGAAGTGTGGATCTGCGTTTTTTTGTTGTTATGGCGACTTGTAGTATATCTCAAAGAACTCATCTGGATGATTTTACCTATGGGCGAATTGTTGGTAAACTGTAAGAAGTGCGGACAACAAGAGACGTAGCGAAGGAGTTCGGAATTAGCCAGAACGTAGTATATCGGAACTGGAAACAATTTTCTGAACATGGAATAGCTACCAGAAGGTTCGATAGTGGTCGACCACGCAAAACTACTCCATCAGAAGATCGTTATCTTGTTGTAAGGGCTAAAAGATCTCGCCGAATAACTGCTGGCAAGTTAGCAACACAGCCGAAATAAATCACGGGTACCAAAATATCGCTTTACACCGTGTCAAGGCATTTGAATAGTTGTGACGTGCCTGCGCTGCAGGACGCGCATGCGATAAAGGCAGATAGCAATGAGAACACATGTCCGCGTAGCTCAGTTGGGAGGGCGACTTACTCCGGAATGAGGGGGCCCGGCGTGGACAAGCCTGTGTTTTCACTTTGGCGCCCGAACTTCAAGGATGACCTGGACGTTAAGTTTCTCGCACTGGTGTGATATTCTTTCCTCACCGCGAGATAGGAAAAATGAGAATCCCTTCTTTAATGCTTCGAAAAAATAAACGTGTGTGATGTTACTTTCCACACACCAAATTGTCTGGGAGTTCTCAAATGCACGTTCTTCATCGAATGACTGCCTACAGCGACACATGGTCCCGGCAGACCCGTGGGCTATGCCCCCGGCCTTCTTTCGGTGGGGGGAGGGCGTGCCTGCCCCTCAAAACGCGCATGAGATAAAGGCAGATAGAAATGAGAGCACATGTCCACGTAGCTCAGTTGGGAGAGCGATTTACTCCGGATTCTACGCCCGGCGCGGACAAACCATTGCCCCCAAGTGATTACCACATCTTTGGATCACTGAAAGATGCGATGGGAGGAAAGACTTTCAGGTCCGATGAAGAGGTGCAGCAGGTGGCGCATGAATGGCTGCACACGCGACCGAAATAATTTTTTTCTACAGGAATCGATGAACTTTGTAAGCGCTGGAGGACTTATATCGCACAGAATGGAGATTACCTTGAAAAATGATGCATGTGTGTACCCCTTTTGTTCAATAAATTGTAAGGAAAAAGTTATTTTTGACTCTCCCTTGTACATATCTTCTACGGGAAGAAGCTGGGCCACGAGTACATGCAGAGAAACCTTAGGCGACAATAGAAATTAATAGCTTATGACCATTCGCCCGAGAAGTATCCGGGTTCGAATCCCGTGAGGCATGGATGTTGTGTTTGTCTTACGGCGCTGGCTCTCTCCCTTTCCTGTAGCCAGTGACCCTAAATTAGAGACGGGCTACTGCTTTTTTCCCATTGAGTTGCTCACGGTGGTCGTTAACACTTTAACGACCATAACGCCCAAAACGCCCAAAATACCCGTACAAATAAACAAACGTAGCCTCCCAAAACGCCTGTCTCGAGTGAGTCATATTTCCTACTCTTGCCTATTCTTCAAATTTGCACGACCTATGAGGTATCAGTAGAAGTTACCCTCAGTCACTATTGCTGTTATTAAACAGAGAAGTGAACCAATAGAAAGTTTCGGGGGTTATGGTATTTAAAGTGATATAAGATTTTGGGGTCATGGTCGTTAAATAGTTAAACCTTCAATAACAAAAAAATGTGTCTAAACGTTCTTTTCATTAATATTACATATTGGTATTTGTTGGTGTTTCTGACTACATCCGGTTTGGACGAAATTGCAGAACTAAACTAAGCTTTTTTGACGATCAAAATTTTCACAATTTAATTTTTCATTACTCTTTGTGCCATATATTATGTGAAATAAATTTATATAGTTCTTTGTATAATGTCTTTTCTCGTGTGCTACTCCGTATCCCAGGGATTTTTTTATTTTTTTATTGGAGGTTTAACGACCACCGTGAGAAACTCAATGGGCTATAAGCAGTCGCCTGTCCCTAATTTAGGGTCACTAGTTCCAGGGAAGGGAGAGAGCCAGTTTCGTAAGACAAAAACAACATCCATGCCTCACCGGGATTCGAACCCGGACCCCGTTCGGACGAATGATCAGAGGCCATCGCTTAGACCACTGCGCCACCGGGGTGGCATCCCGGAGCTCCTATAATCTCTCTAACTTTATAATTTCGGAACATACATTTAATTTCAGATTTTACCTTCGTGGATATACACAAAGAATGTTCTTGTTGAGTTTCTGCAAAATTGTTTTCGAATGGCCATTAGACAATGCGGAAAATAGTGACACTTTTGATCTGCAAGAAAGGAGAGAGAGAGAGAGAGAGAGAGACCTTACAGTGAGTGCAAGCTTTCTAAGAAAAAAAGAAAGCTTTGTCCCTGAAGAACCACTCAGCAGGTGATTACTGGGGTCTCCCATCACTCAGCTGCAGGTTCAGTAGTTTCATATTACAAAAGCTGTCGCTCTGAATACGCAAATCGTTTTCTTTATTTTAGTCAATGCTAATGGAACAAGTTTAAAGCCGTGCATGTTTAGCATACTTTATTAACTTTTTCTTATTTCTTTTAGATCAGTCTTTTAAAGCTTTGGTATCCAACTATGCCTCCTACGGAACGATACACGACGTAATCAAATATGTAAATTTACTAGCAAGGAAACACATTTTGCGGGTGAGTATACAATGATTGGACAGAAATCATGAGGTAACCCACGCGCCGGCCATTGAATTATAAACCTTTATGCGTCACTTACACAGCGTATATGCAAAATACGTGTCAAGTGCGTCACCACGTGATCTAGGCAACTATGTAACACAGCTGCTCGTTAGTAAAGTTGATTACAATGGGAAAACAAGGAAGATGACATCGAATTTTCGGATGCGATGAGCACGTCTTTTGAATCCGTTCTGACGCCAATTAAATTTATCAAAGCTATTTAAATAGTCCATAGAACCGGTATGGAAAACAGTAGTACCTGACAGAAGAAAGAAGTTTTTCAATCGGGTTTTTAATCCCGCAGATACTGCTGTAAACAGAATCGTAAACTTACGCCCTCTGGTAGCACATTTGTGCGTTAAGAAAAATTTGAAAATATCTGAGAAACATTTCGCAGCGGAAACACTCTCCGACAAAGAAATAGTTTTTAAAATCGGACACTTAGAAGCAGAGATATCGACAAATATAAGATATGCATCTACGCCCCCAGGCGGGGGAAATGTGCATTACTTTAAGAAGAAAGTATTCTCAAAAGGTTTTTCGATGTAAGCGGTATCGGTATATGAAAGCATTTTTTCAGTCGAGCTTTCAGGAGCTCAGATTTTGATGCAAATACATCAGAAATTAACTCTTATGCCCCCGGGTGGCCAAACCATTCTCTACCAAATATTAGAAATTGTATGAAAAACATTTCCCATCAGGAGCTGTATGCGATACAGGAAGAATTTTTCAAATCGGAGTTTTAGGAACAGAAATATCGGGAAAAAACAATTTACTTTAACGCTCCCTACGGGAAAGTCTGAAAATTTTGAAATTATATGAAAAACATTTCGCCCGGAAACTCTATACAATAAAGAAGGAATTTTTCAAATCGGTCTCTTAGAAGTAGAGATATTGACAAAAATAAGATATTCATCTACGCCCTCTGGCAGAGAAATCATACATTATTTTAAGAAGAAAATATTTCGAAAAGGTTTATAGGCGTCAGTAATATCGGTCTACAAAAGAATGTTTTTTAATCGAGATTTTAGAGGCTCAGATTTTGTGGCAAATGCAACAGAAGCAGAAATTAACATTTACGCCCCATGGTGGCCAAACCATTCTTTATCAAAAAATTAGAAATTATATGCATAAGGTTTCCCATCAAGAGCTGTATCCACTGAAGAAAAAAATTCAAATCGGAGTTTTAGAAGTAGAGATATCGGGCAAAACGCAATTTAATTTTACGTCCCCTAGCGGAAAATCTATGCGTAACTTGAACTATACCTAAAATACTCTTCGGCATAAATGGAATTGAATGGTAAAAAATTTGTTCAATCGGATGTTAATTGAGATGTTGCTGTTTGCCAAAAATATCTGACTGAAACTGCTGTACACATCCTTAGCGAATTATTTTCATTTTATTGCATTTTAGTTGTTACAGACATGGTATTACATAATCATAAATATATAACACAAATAATATATTTTTGTAACAACAGGGAATGAGGTGGGAAAAGGCCTGATATACCTGACATGCCCTCTTCTCCAACAGTATCAAAATTTTCATGAAAATAAAAAAAAATGCAAAAAAACATAAACAAGTCAAGTCCACATAATATAAAACACAGCTAGGGTGGTGCTATCAATTAATAAAGGTAATAGTACATTATGAGCTTTTGGTCAGTAAGAAATGCCTGAGTTTTCCTTTAAATATATTAATATTATTAAGTGATATAATATCAGTAGGAAATGTATTCCATAATGTAGGACCAATATAATTAATAAATGATCTAAATCGTTCTGTTAGTGGAAACATGGGGATTAATGTTGTTTTATGTCTCGTGGAATAATCATGACTGTGAGTACTTATTGTAATTAAATCTTGGTAATAACCATTTTTAATTCTCAAAAACATTAGTTTACCTATACTATAGATATGCAATTGTTGAATAGTTAGTATATTAAAATCGTTTGGACTGAGTCTAGCCTGAAAGACTGTATTTGAAAATTGAGTATTTTGTAGTTTAAATTGTAGTAGTCTTATGAATCTATTTTGTAACGACTTAAGTTTTTTCATGTTGTATAAAGTAGTCGATCCCCAAACAGATATACAATAGATTAGATGAGATTGAATTAAAGTGTAGTATAATAAAATCATTAATTTTGGGGTTAAATTGGCCACTGCACTACTAATATCCCCTATATTTCTTGAAATCTTATTAGAAAGGTAGTCAACATGTGAATTCGATTTTAAATCGTGCTGAATAATCATACCAAGATAGTTATGACTCTGAACCACTTCTATAGATGATCCAAGTAAATTAATATTATGAATTAAAGAGGTGGAGGCTGACGTACTTGAAAAAATCATTACTTTTGTTTTGTTAATATTAATAGCCAGATCATTTTTAGTTAACCAATTAGTGATAGATGTAAAATGGACTTGTAGTTAAGATATATAGTAGTATAAGATATATGTGGATAACAAATGGATATACACTGATAGAATTAGTCATGTTTACATTAAACAAAGCCTTAATCCGTAGAAAAGTGAATATTTAGTGTGGATAAATGTACACAAGTCGCATGGTAATTCTGCACGAGTATATACATTCATCGTAAAAAAAAAAAAAAAAATAGTTACAACCAGAAGGTAGCAACCCACAGAAATTAAACTTGGTGGGTAGGTTTTACATCTTGAGACATGCAAATGATTCAAGTATCACACTCGGCTGCGCATGTGACGCAAGCAAGGAAGGGTCGTAGCGCAGTGCCTTACCGGCTATATAAAGTCGTCCCTTTGCGCGTGCTTGACATTCTTACTCGTGATGTTGTGCTGGTTGCATCCTTTCCAAGTAAAGTATGTCTTGGAGAAAAGTTCGGAAGCAATTCGAGTAGTTGTAGGAGTTCGAGAGGGGCCGCATCGTCGGGCTCCGGGAAGCGGGATGGCTATACCGGTCGTGCGGATATCCCATAGCATGCTGTTGGCGGCAGTGGATAGAACAAAGCACGCAGCAGGGACAGGAAGGGTTTGGGAGATCTAGACGAACCACGGAGAGAGAGAGGACCGACTGGTTGTCCGACATGCGCGGAGTGAACCAACAGCCACGATTGCGGATATTCAGCGAGAAGTGATGCCCTCTGCCTTCCACTCATCGTTCGACTAGTGCCAGCACCACTGGCAGACGTCTGCATGACGTAGGACTACACCCACGCAGACCGTTACGACGATTGCCCTTAACACCATTTCATCGTCGCTAAAGACTGCAATGGTGTCGTGCCAGACTGTCATGGAGCCCACTCATACTGGCAGCGGATGTTCTTTAGTGACGAGTCTCACTTTTGTCTTGGAGGAGACGACAACCGAATTCGTGTGTGGAGTCACTGTGGTCAGCGCCAAGATGAACGGTTTGTTGTCGAGCGTCACACGCCCAGAAGGCCTGGTGTCATGGTGTGGGATGCAATTGTCTACGATGCCAGATCACGTTTGGTGTTCATTACAGGCACTTTGACACTCACTCCGGTGTGATTTCCCAACAAGACAACTCTTGTCCGCATACTGCTGCTGTATCGAGAGCTTGCCTTCAAGGCACTAACACTCTGCCATGGCCAGCCGCATCACTAGATCTATCGCCGATTGAAAATGTGTGGGATGCTATAAGACGCGCTACCCACACTCCACCCTTATCGCACAATCTGCAGAAACTACGTGAGAAGATTCAAGCTGCATGGGATGGCTTATTTGCAGGACACAATTAGGAACCTGTACAACTCCATGCCGAGACATCTGGCATGCTCTGTGAGCAAACACGGCGTCACGATGCCATACTGAAAGACACTACTTAGTGGCGTGTAGCTCCATAAATATTGCCCACATGAGACTCAATGTTTAGTCATTTATTGTTCCAGGTAACCTTTACTTTCCTGCCGAATAGCATTGCAATCCGACACGTCCTTCTGTGTGCAATTATTTTTTCGACGATCTGTGTACTTTCAGAGCACTACCAATTTAGATTGACAAAAAAAAGGGGAACGGATTTGACGTTGAATGAGAGAGATAGAGAGAGAGAGAGAGAGAAGAGAGAGAGAGAATGAGAGGAAACAAAGGATTTATAGAGAGAAAGAGAGAGATAGAGAGAAAACAAAGGATTTATAGAGAGAAAGAGGAATGAAATAATGAAGATAGATAGGTAGGTAGGTAAGTAGATAGATAGATAGATAGGTTGGTAGGTAGATACAGAAGAAAGAGAGAAAGGTTTTCTAGAGAAAGAGAATGGGATACATCCCTTCCCAGAGAGTGAGGGAAAGGGAAAGGAATTTTCAAAGAGAGAGTGGAAAAGACTCAGTTGAATTATAACGAAGTAAATTTCTCCGTCATTTCTGTCCACGCCAGGATTCGAACCCGGATCCCCTCATTCCGGAATAAGTCACTCTACCAATTGAGCTACGCGGACGTTTTATTCTGATTCCTATCTGCCTTTATGTCGTGTGCGTCCTTCTGGCAGGTACGTCACATCTCCTGGTACGTTACATCATCTCCCCCTTTTTTTTTTTTTTTTTTGTTTTTTTTTTCGTAGTGCTGGAGAAGGGATTCTCTTATTTTTCCTATCTCGCGGTGTGGAAATAACATCACACCAATGCGAGATTTTGAACGGTCGGGTCATCCGGATAGTTCGGGCGCCATTATAACGAAGTAAATTTCTCCGTCATTTCTGTCCACGCCAGGATTCGAACCCGGATCCCCTCATTCCGGAATAAGTCACTCTACCAATTGAGCTACGCGGACGTTTTATTCTGATTCCTATCTGCCTTTATGTCGTGTGCGTCCTTCTGGCTGGTACGTCACATCTCCTGGTACGTTACATCATCTCCCCCTTTTTTTTTTTTGTTTTTTTTTTGAAGTGCTGGAGAAAGGATTCTCTTATTTTTCCTATCTCGCGGTGTGGAAATAACATCACACCAATGCGAGATTTTGAACGGTCGGGTCATCCGGATAGTTCGGGCGCCATTATAACGAAGTAAATTTCTCCGTCATTTCTGTCCACGCCAGGATTCGAACCCGGATCCCCTCATTCCGGAATAAGTCACTCTACCAATTGAGCTACGCGGACGTTTTATTCTGATTCCTATCTGCCTTTATGTCGTGTGCGTCCTTCTGGCAGGTACGTCACATCTCCTGGTACGTTACAGAATAGAAAAAAAGACACAGGATGGATTGGAAAACGAAAAGGAGGGGAAGAAAGAGAAAATGTAAGAGAAATATGAGAGATAAACGGAGAGAGAGAGACAGAGCGAGAGAGAGAGAGAGAGAGAGAGAGAGAGAGAGAGAGAGAGAGAGAGAGAGAGAGAGAGAGAGAGAGAGAGAACAAGGGATTTATAGAGAGAAAGAGAAATTAAGTTATGAAGATATATATATAGATAGATACATAGATAGATTTTTCCAGAGAAAGAGAATGGGAAAAGGATTTTTCAGTTAAATGGAAAAAAAAATCCAGATCGAGAATGGGGAACGGCTTTTAACGAATAGTGAGGGAAAGGTAAAGGTATTTCCAAAGAGAAGGCAGGAAAGACTCAGTTGAATAGAAAAAGAAGTGGAAGGAAAGACGCAGGAAGCCTTAGAAAAAGAAAAGGAGCTGAAGAAAGAGAAAAAAATGTAAGAGAGAGAGAGAGAGAGAGAGGGAGGAAGGAAGAGAGAGAAAGAGGGCATGATATAAACAAGGGAGCATACAATTGAGAGGATAGAGAAACAGAAAATGTGTCCATTTGTGCATTTTAATGTGTCTGTGCGTATGCATGTTATAAGTGTGTACGCATGGAAGTGCAAAGTGAATATGCACATGTGCAGAGAAGTTAGAATAGAGAGAGAGAGCGAACATAATCAAACATCCAAAAAGCGAGAAAAGGGGAAGAAGATGAGGGGGAAAGAAAATACTAATGTACGAAAGATGGAGATTGGTAGCCAAATTGACAGACAGACAGAGATCGAATAAATCACGGTGATGATATATCGCAAGGAAGTGAATATCCTAACATTAACTTTCTATCATCCGTATCTATATATTTTTCATACTTTCCGTTATTGGTCATGTAAGCAAGGGTCTCATTGTTTACTCAGATAAATAATTGCGAGAACATTTATAATGTTCATTCCGCCTTCTTCCTTCTCCTCCTCCTCGGAAAGAAGACGCGTTTCTTTAGTTCCTCTTTTGCAATGGCCACTTGTTTATCTTTGTCTAGAGAGGGATTCCTAGCTTTCTTGAAGATTAATAATCCTTGCGCCCGGGCAGTCTCTTATCCGTGCCAATGTGCCATTTAAAAACGCTTTTGTGTTCGGCGAACTGATCAGCTGCTTTGACTTAAGCAATCATTCAGATTTATTACCTCAGGTGTTACTTGAAATTCATGTCTTGTTAGCGGGAAATAGGAGCACGCCAGTAATCGGGAGAAAAGGGTTAAAGAAAGAAAAGGAAATAATAAAACGGTTGCTTTCGAAAAACTCATTATGACTGTGACACATGCCACTCAGATAGAGTTGGGGCCGAACAATGTGCTTTTGGGGCTATTGTTGGATGGGATCCAAGAATTGATGAAATCTCTTTAAGCATTCGAAGGGAAAGAATCTCAAGTAGGGGACGGGCTAAACAAGATGAGAATCGAGTGACTTCGCTCAGAATAAGAATGCCCTGCCATTTTAATTTGAGGTGAGCATTTCAAAGACTTCCTCATTAAGAGGAGGAAAACGGATACTAGTTATTTAAAAAAGGAAAAGAAAGAATTCGAGAAACGTGTATAATGATAATTCTTTACTTCTTTTTTATTTTATTTTGAAGAACACGCACGGTTATGACGATAGGTTGGTAATTACATGGTTCCATGCAGGCATTTCAGTTAAAATGGAGAAAAGAAAAATGAACGGATTGTTAACTTCAATATGTTATTCCTTTAACCTTTCGTACCGTGCGTTGTTGATGAAAGGGTTTTAATTGAGTTGTCACATGATTTGAGAAGAAGCGGGATCACCAGAATGCCTTGAATTTTCCCGTAATTGAATGCCTGCTAGTTTATGAAAAAACAACCTTCTGCTGAAAGAAATATGAAATATTTAGGTGACGTTAAACTTAAGCAACACAAAGTAAGACCATAATGTATTATACAGACGTGATAATTAGATTTCTCAATAACAAAGCTGTACAAAAAACATTTTTTTCTCCATTTTGAAGAGAAAATTAGGGCTGCGAAATTTTATTTATGCTCAGTCCTATTCAGTCCCATAAATTTGCTGAATAATTTTCAAAGATGTGTCAAGGACGGCATTCTAATGCTGCCGAGAAAACTCTCATACAAGTTTCACAATGAGAATTAGGACTGAAGAATTAAATACACCTATTAATATACTTTCTTCGCGATAAGGGATTGTTCATATATGGTCATAAAGATATTCAGCATCAAGGAAGGTTATCCAGAAATTAGAAACATGATAACGACGACTGGATATACAAGCTGTGAAAACACAATTTTGTCCGTGGCTGGGATCGAATCAGTGTCCCCTCACTCCGGAGTAAGTTGCTCTCCCAACAAAGCTACAGGACAAAATATATCGCCGCAGATTTGTCGTCTTGACATGTGCTTAACCTCCGTAGTACGTCACACCATCTCCCCCTTAACGTTTTTTTATTTGAAGCGAATTAGGATTTTTTTCATTAATTCCAGACGATGTGTGGAACAAACATCACACATTTTTCGAAGAACCCAACGGACAGTACATCCATTATTGCATTCGGGTGCCAATGTGAAAACACACATTTGTCCACGACGGGGATCGAAACCGTGTCCTCTCACTCCGGAGTAAGTTGCTCTCCCAACTAAGCCACACCGACTGAATGTATCGCTGCTGATTTGTTGTCTTGACACGTGCTTTACCTCTGCAGCACAACACAAAGCACATACACTGGTTGAATTTCACTTCGTTATACACTGCGGCAGCATTTTCGTTAGATTTTCGAGAACTGTGACGTACTGCAGTATGAAGCACATATCACGACGAGAAATTCCAGCGACAGACTTCGTCGGTGCAGCTTAATTGGGAAAGCATTCGGCTCCAGAGCAGAAGGATTCGGGTTCGATGTTCACCAACGGCAAATTTTTGTTTTGCTATAATGACGCCTGATTGTGAAAATGGATCTACCGGCCAATGGGTTCTTCGAAAAATGTGTGATGTTCGCTCCACTCATCGCCTGGATTTAATGGTAATTTGTTCTTTGTTTCGAAAAACTGTGTGATGCTTCTCACACATGGTATGGAATTAGTTAGAACTCTTTCTTCTATACTGAACTCGCCTTCAAGTGTGGTTTGCCGGCTGACCCGGAAACCTACGATTCCATTCCAACGCTTTCCCAAGGAGGGATATATGCGACGTGCCCACCCCAGAGATGACGCACACTTCAAGACGGCAAAGATGCAGCCATAAATTCCGTCGGTGTAGGTTAATTGGAAAATCATCGGCTCCGTAGCAGATGGCTGCGTGACCACTGGAAAGCTTGTGTTTTCACAGAACGATATAGCTCTAAGGTCAAAATCAGGACAGTGAAAACGTTTCATATTATATATAAATCTTTTCATAAAAGAGCAGTGAAAAAATATGATTGCAAAAAGAGTAGAAGTTTACCTGCAGAAAAATGCACGATAGAAAGCGTGGGAAACATGACAGTGTTATACTATTCAACTAAGCGCCAGATGTGTCTGAAACAAACGTTGCCCAAAATTTTCTGCGCTTCCCAAACAGAAATGTTCACATAGCAGCCAGGTTTCACGAAAGCTACGAAAAACACAATTCCTTTCCCCATTATCATCTCAGAAATACAGACAATAACACTGCCATCAGTGATAAACACTCCCTTCAAGTCCCTTATTCTCTGCTCCATGACCCAAAGCTTGTTGGGAAGGGCTAGTCCCCCTGACACGGATATCATGCCACTGAGTAGAAACAAGTGACTGAAACATCTGTCTCCTGTCTTAGGTTCGTGGCTATTGTTATTGACCTTTTAGCAAGTAATGATTCAGAAAGGGTCAACGTCAATTATCTCCCTGAAATACCACTTTGGATAACAAATCTAAGGGGAAGGCAATGCTCTCTGATAAGCAGGCTCACTCGTTCCAACTGCGTTCGGTCCACTTCTTAGACGGCTGGTAAGTTTGTTCAAGCTGATTTGAACTCAGTTTGCTAACCCTAACTGAATTCATTCCAGTTGCTTATACAGTTAAATCTGCAGCAACCTTTTCAGAAGTACTTCTAAGTTGGAGAAACGCTCGGAATTCCAGGCAGACACAAATATACTTTCTATATCCTTACTGGGTCTAAGAAATTATTGCAGGTCGCTGCAGGAAAATCTTCGACTTATTTAACTCAGAAAGCACTTAGAATCTCAGGCTGATAAGTGTGCAAAAGACTGAGAAACAATACCTATTCATTGACTCTAAGAAAATTCCTAGTTCTCCATTCCTGATTCACGCAGGAGCATTTTTGATAAACTTATTCAGTATCAAAAGCGTTTTGAACCGCCGATCTAATCTATTAGGTTGATGCAGATGAAATGCCGTAATATTGAAAACTTAAAAGCAAAAAACGGTGCAGAATAAACTTCATAAACCAAAATAATCACTGCCAGCAGAAACACACTTTTGTCAATGAGACATAAACTTCGTCGTGAAAAAATGTCGAGCTTCTGGAATGCGGTTTCAACTGAAACAATTTACCACATAGAAAAGCGTTCAGGTACTCCAAGAAGTGATTGCCCGTAGGGGACAGGGCAGGTGAATAAGGCGGATGTGGAGAGATTCTGTACTTGAATTGGTGCAGCTTCTGAATCGCGGGGAGTGCAACGTGGTGTCTCGCATTGTCAGGGAGAAGTGTGACTCCATAGTGATTGACTGATGCCACTGTTTGGTCGACAGTTTTCTATGCACAATGTCAAGTTCTCGACAATATCTGTCCGCTGTGATGGTTTGAATGATTAGTGAATTACGCCAGCTGCGGAAAACCATACACGGACCATCGTCTTCCTTAGATGGAGTACCGTTTTCGGGTATACACAGTGGTCTTCAATTTTTGTCTACTATCTCCTTCGCTTCTTCATTTTTTTATCCTCTCTCTCCTTCGCTTCAATTTTGTCCACTATCTCCTTCAGTCATTATGCACTATCTCCTCCGGTCTGTTATCAATAGCTTCCTCAGTTTTTGTCCACTACCTTCTGTGACGTACTACAGAGGTGAAAACATGTGTCAAGACGAAAAATCTGCAGCGAGACATTCTGACCGCGTAGCTCAGTTGGGAGAGCGACTTACTCCGGAGTGAGGAGGCGCGGTTTCGATGGCCGTTGTGGACAAACTTGTGTTTCACATTTGCGCCCGATTGTGGAAAATGTATCCACTGGCCGCTGGGTCCTTCGAAAGATGTGTGATGTTTGTTCCACAGATTGTTTGGAATTAATGAAAAATTCCTACTTCGCTTCAAAGACATAAAAAAATTAATAAGAGGGAGATGATGTGACGTACTTCAGAGGTAAAAACATGTGTCAAGATGACAAATGTGCAGCGAGACATTCTGTCCGCGTAGCTCAGTTGGGAGAGCGACTTACTCCGGAGTGAGGGGGCAGGCTTCGATGACCGTCGCGGACAAACTAGTGTTTTCACACTTCTTCAATCACTGTGCACTAATTTCTTCAGACTGTGCTTAATAGCCTCCTCAATTTATGCCCACTGTGCATAAATTGAGGAGGCTCAACCACTTCACACTAGCTGCTTTAGTCTGTATTCAATAACTTTTAAAATTTTTGTTCACCCTCTCCTTGAATAACTGTGCACTAGCTCCTTCAATAGCGTCTTCAATTTTTGTTCACTATCTCCTTCAATCACTGTGTACTATATTCTTCAGTTTGGGGTCAGTAGCTTCTTCAATTTTTTTCCACTATCTCCTTCAATCACTGTATATTATCTCCTTCGGTCAGTGCTCAATAGCTGCCTCAATTTATGCCCACTATCTCCATCAATCACTGTGGACTATCTCTTTCATTATCTGTTCAATAGCTTCCTCAATTTATGCCCACTGTCTTCCTCAATCACTGTGCACTAGCTCCTTTAGTCTGTGTTAAATAACTTCTTTAATTTCTGTTCACTGTCTCCTTGCATCACTGTGCACACGCTCATTTCTCTTTGGGTTCAGTAGTGTCTTCAATTTCTGTCCAATACCTAGTTCAATTACTGAGCACTAGCACCTTCAGTCTGTGCTCAATAGATTCGTCAATTTCTGCCCACCATCTCCTTCAGCCTCTATCAACTATATCTTTTAATCTCTGCTCACCAGCACCTTGAGAGCAACATCTTTCGCTGAACTTCACATAGCATGTTTTCCCCCTTTTTCATATCTCATTTGCACATTGCAGCAGTTCTTCTCAACTGAAAACAGAACGTTCATGGACTTTTGATGTAATGCTACTGCTATGCGTTTGATTTGAATCCATTTATATTCTGATCCATAAGTAAGAACTGGAGGATGCATTGATTAAATACTTTCGCTTTAAGACATACTGGTAAATTGCTCTTGAAAATTGTCTACTGTCTCTTCCAAATGCACTCCACCCAAACCCCTTTATGAGACTTAAATTCGCCTTCAATGTGGCTGTTGCTTAAACTCTATTGTCCGAGGTAAATGTATATATATATACACACAACACACACACACACATACACCAGTTACTTGTAAAATCTTCCCCTTCAATATCTGAATTTTCGGTTCTTCAGACACTAACAACGCATATGCATATGCTTAAAATAATGCTTTTTAAGATTAACTTGTATGCAGTAGTCATGAATTATCTGTATTTGAGGAAACGCAGTTTTATTTGTAGTTAAAAAAGCTTTATACGCAGCGCTTTACCACTTTAATTTATGGAAAAAAATAGCTTTATACGCACCGCTTTACCACTTCAATTTATGGAAAAATAGCTTTATAGGCAGCGCTTTATCACTTTACCACTTCAATTTATGGAGAAATAGCTTTATACGCAGCGCTTTACCACTTCAATTTATGGAGAAAAATAGCTTTATACGCAGCGCTTTACCACTTCAATTTATGGAGAAAAATAGCTTTATACGCAGCGCTTTACCACTTCAATTTATGAAAAAAATAGCTTTATACGCAGCGCTTTACCACCTCATTTTATGGAGAAATAGCTTTATACGCAGCGCTTTACCACTTCAATGATAAATAGTTGAGTTCTGATTGGCTACTTTAGAAAAGATGTTTTGCTAGGTGGTTACTACTAACTGAAGTAATCGATGAGTTCATATGTTGTGACGTACTACAGAGGTGAAGCCCATATCATGACGGCAAAGTTGCGGCGATAAATTACGTCGGTGTAGATTAATTGGGAAAACATTCGGCTCCGGAGCAGAAGGGTTTGATACCCGTCAGCGGCAAAAAATAAATAAATAAATTGTGTTTTCGCATTGGCGCTTGATTGTGGAAATGGACTTACTAGACCAGAAGTGGACAATGTTTGCTTGTTGGAAGGCCGCATGAAGTTAGCTGTAAACTAACAAGGCCGCATGAAGTTAGCTGTAATCTAACAAGGCCGCATTTAAGAAACTTCAATTAGATATACTTTGAAATGTACATTATTTCGTGAAAATCTTAT
The DNA here is from genome assembly GCA_039090855.1 of Macrothele yani. Classification (NCBI taxonomy): domain Eukaryota; kingdom Metazoa; phylum Arthropoda; class Arachnida; order Araneae; family Macrothelidae; genus Macrothele; species Macrothele yani. The sequence continues at coordinate 12,016,394 of CM076992.1, forward strand.
TATGCATTAACTAACTTCAAAAAAGAAAAACAATTGTTAATTCTAAAGTTAACTAACCTTTTAATGACTTTGGTGTGAGTGCTTTTTGTTGGAAAACATTTGAATATTTAGTCGCAACATGGAGGTCCGCACTTTTAACTGATCCTCTAGATGGGTATCCGTCATTTGTGACCTTAAGGGCGTCTTGATTTGAGTTAGGTAAGAGAATGTAGATTCACAACAATAAGTAATTGAAAAGCAAGAAAGCATTTTTTGCGCATGCTGCCGATGGCTTGGGGATTCTATTGCATTTTACCATATTTCAACGGGATCTTTCTTAGAACCAAATAAGGACTTTAAAATGTCATCTTCTGAGAACTCAATCAATTCCATCTGTAGTTCTTTAGGAGCCATAGAACGACATCATGAGCGTAGCAGGTATCCAAATAGACTTACTAATGTTTTAATTGTGGCCGTCAGTCGGGGAGCGTTATTTCGTTGAATCGTCTTTTACCCTCTCCGCTTTCGGCCACCCTGGCGGAAATCTTCATGCAGCATCTCGAAGAAAAATTTCTGAATGATAATCCCTTAAAACCCCTATTATACTCTCGTTATGTGGACGATATTCTGCTTATTTGGCCATACTCAGTCGAAGAATTAAATATACACTGGCGGAAAGTGAAAAAAGAACACCAAGAAGGAGACGTCTGATACCAACGAAATTTATACAGCATAATAACAAAATACAGAGGATAACGTGAACAAAACATTATGGCAAAATACAGCTGTATTTGCTGGTAAACTAAAAAATAACATTTCCATGTAACATAATTAGTACGAGGTTGAACCGCCATGAACTGCGTCACACTGTGCAATTCTGGCATGGAGTCTGTCGTACAGATGTTGGATGTAAGTTTGGGGTATTGAGTTCCAAGCATCCTCAACCTGGACGCGTAAATCTGGGATGGTCGTGGCTGGCCGTGGAGACCGGATAAGTCGTTGTCCCATAAAATCCCACACGTGCTCAATGGGGGACAAATCCGGAGAACGTTCAGGCCATTGAAGTTGTCTCACACCCTGAAGTGCATGTTGCGTTGCACGTGCCGTGTGTTGGCGTGCGTTATCTTGCTGGAAAACACCACGATGGACCGACCTTACAAATGGCACAACAACGGGCAGAATGATGTTGTTGATGTAAGAGGTGCTGTTTAACGTACCCGGTACAAACACTAGTTGTGTACGGGAGTCATAGCTAATCGCTCCCCACATCAGGAGACCAGGTGTAGGCCCTGTGTGTTGCTGGCGATTGCAAGAAGGGTGGAGACGCTCCCCTGTGCGTCTGCGAACACACATACGGCCATCGGTGGCTCCCAAGCAGAATCTGCTTTCATCGCTGAACACCACAGATCGCCATTGCTTTCTCCAGTGAAGACGTTGGCGACACCACTGCAGCCATTCCTGACGGTGGGCTGGAGTCAGAGGTACACATGCCAGAGGCACACGTGCACGTAGTCCTGCATCCAGTAGACAGTTGCGGATTGTTCGCACAGTCACCTCAGGTGCAATGGCAGCTCGGATTTGCGTTGCAGTGGATGTTCTGCTTGACAACGCCGCTCTTCTTATGCGTCGATCAATCCGCTCATCAGTTCGTCTGTGACTCCTGGTTCCACGTCTTCTCGTGTGGGAATGTTCCTCGGACCATCTACGCCATCATCGTATCACCACCGATACTTCCCGTCCAATTCGCTACGCAATACGACGATACGGCCACCCTGCCTCGCGGAGTCGGACTAGACGACTTTGCTCAAAGTCCGATAACTGCTGAAATCGTACACGTCTTCCATGTCCAGGCATTGCAGCTTCTTCAGGGTCTTCGCACGTGTCCGTACGCCGACGACTGATTACATTCACTTCGCCGTACTCCTTAAATACCACCGACGATAATTTGCATATTATGCCGTTCTGTGGCGTAAGCGCTCACCGGTTGGTCCCGAAATTAACATCACACCTCCGTAAACTCGACCCCATTAACATATGTAAATTTCATGATCGTCCGCCAATTCCTTCTTGGTGTTCTTTTTTCACTTTCCGCCAGTGTATTTGTCAATGAATTCTCTTCACAGACCTCATTTTTAAACTTCACTATTGAAATTGAACAAAATTATAAACTACCTTTTTTGGTATATACTTATATCACGCTCACCACTTAATAATAATTTCATAACATTTTCTGTCTACAGGAAACCAACAGCAATACCAACTATGATTCCTTATGACTCAGCCCACCCGCCTAATCAAAAACTTGCCTCTTTACGTTTTCTTCTGAGAAGAACTTATACTCACTCCTCTGACCGTCCAACTCGTATTGAGGAGATCCATTGGATAACTGGGCTTGCTAAAGCATTTGGATACCCTACGTACTTGATCAACAGAACTCATTCACGTGTCAGGACCACCTTGGGCACTTCGCTACAACGTACTGATGACCACTCTAAAAGATACGTGGGTTCAATAGATTATATTCCAGCTCTCACTAAACCCCTTAGAAACATCTGTCACCGTTTCTCCTTGGATTTCGGCACCAAAACTCGCAATATGCTAACCATGATCCGAAAGGATCGAGAAAGAACCCAGGAAGAGCAAAAATGGGGTATCTACAGCATTGCCTTACTTGATTGAACGGGCCAGCTTTCTTCTTGTTATATCGGATCTACAGCTCGTAGTCTTGCCTGCAGAGTAGGGGACCACAAATACAACATCAAGTCAGGGATTCAAAATACTGCCTTGGCGCGAACTGTCAACGATGGAACTTTCTACCTGGATTGGGACCATGAAAGAATCCTAGTAACGCCAAGATCCTGTTCAACGCTGTTATTGACTGAAAGTCTATTTATTTGTATAGCCCGTAATAAATGTTGTAATGACTATATGCCATGTGATTTACTACCTGTATGGAACAATATATTATATAATCACCCAAAGGAGACTTAACAAAACGGGGGAGCTCCACCTTAAAAATCTCTGGCGTAACACACACACATACTACACTGAAGAACAATTGAATTAGAGATACCTGTCTAGTAACGTGTAGCACCACCTTTCGCCCTGATGACGGCGGCGATTCGTCTCGGCATGGACTCGACAAGACACCGGAAGCGTTGGGAAGCCATACGGAACCACGACTCCTGAACAAGCTCCCACAGTTCACGAAGATTTGATGGAGGGGGGGTCAGAGCCTCGAATTTCTCTCTCGATGGCATCCCAGATGTGCTCGATGGGATTGAGGTCAGGTGACTTAGCTGGCCAAGAAAGCGAGGTCACATCGGTGGAGTGTTCATTCAACCATTCGGATACAATTCGGGAGCAATGGCACGGTGCATTATCTTGTTGCAGGATGAGGTCCCCAGTGGGATGTTGAAGACGCACAAACAGGAGCAAATGGTCGTCCATGATATCCCGGTCACGTTGACCTGTGAGACACGATGTCACACGTACCAGGGGTCCCATTTCAGTCCACGTAAACAGTACCCAGACGAGATTGCCACCCCCACCAGCTTGAAGAGTACCCTGCTGACAAGAAGGATCCATCGCTTCATGTGGTTTGCGCCGTACTCGTATCCTGCCATCCGCATGTACCAATGTGAATCTCGACTCATCAGTCCAGGCAACATTTTCCCACATGTCTGGGATCCAGTGGCGATGTTCCCGCGCCCATGCTAATCTTTGCACCCTGTGATGTGCGGTCAGCAGCGGTACCCTCGTGGGACGATGGCTTCTGTACCCCATAGCGAGGAGATGGTTCTGGATGGTGTGGCTGCTTATACGTTTTTGTGCACCAGCGTTAAATTGCCGAGTGATTTCTTGCAATGTTGCCCGTCTATCCGCTATTACAATGCGAGCTAGCCGACGATGACCACGCTCATCCACACGCTGTTGTCCACGGCAGTTGGCCCTTGCAGGGATTGTTTTACCGGATTCGATGTACTCACGGTGCACCCGTGACACAGTGGCTCGTGAAAATCCCAGTGCCTGCATGACTTCCGAGATGGAGTGTCCTATTCGTCGGGCCCCGACAATTTGCTCACGATCAAATGCGCTTAGATCCTTCGTGTTACCCATACTGCGTCCGACTCTTACTGATTCCCGTCGCATCGCTCCTTATACTGTCGGATCGCTACATACGTCATGTCGTTTCCGTTTACAGGGCCGCCCACAGCGCCACATTTGCAAAACGCCAGCTGTCTCTAATTCAATTGCTCTTCAGTGTATGTTAACCGATACTGCCCTGGTTTCTATAAATTGCAGCACTGTTCAAATGTTCACCTCACATCTGAAGATGGAACCAAAGTGGCCCGAAAGTACTCATGTGCATTTTAGATTAAACTAATGAATTGAAAGTTGTACGGCTTGTAATTTAATAATTTTTTTATTTTCTTATTCAATTGTTCGTACAGAGACGGTGTCATTTATACTTATTTATCAAGAATGTACGAGTGAGTGGTTTTATATTGTTTTACCCTTTGGTATTTCAAATACGGCCATCTTAAGAATAAAATAAAAATAATAAAAGACGAACAAAAACATTAATAAAAATAAAAGGATTTGTTTTGCAAAATTTGGATTCCCTCAAAAGGCCGCACTTAATAGTCTAGAAGGAAGCAGGTTTCCCACCCCTGTACAAGACGTTGGGTTCTTCGAAAAGTGTGGGATGTTCCTTACGTACATTGTCTGGTATTGCGTTCTTTACTATTTGAAACATGTACCTGTAACTTTGAGAACAACACTACGTAAAATTTCCTCTTCTTATTCACTCATCTTAAGTGAAACAAAGTCACTCAAATAAAGTTCTAGAAAGATTTACTTACAGTTCGCATTTTATTCCATCAATATCGCATGAGCACTTCACTCGGGCACCCCATCATTCTTCAAGAACTAATTCACAACAGTACTGATATTTTAAAACTGATTAACGTAAGTCAGTGAGCAGAAAACGTGATTAACAAACGCCAACACTAAATATATATAGCAACATCACTCGAACTCGCAGACTTGAAGTAAAGACAGCACCTTTCTGCTGTTTGCTTCAACATTATACAGGGTGTCCGAGAATTATTGGACGCATTACAAAATTATGTACAAAAAAACCCATCAGTATTGTTTTTTTTTCTATGTCACGTATTACTAACACGGTTTCTATATTTTTGTTTTGCAGAATTGTTATTCAGAATCCGATAGATGGTGCTAGGTGTGGCCTGATAAGGAATGTATGAGACATGCGCAATCAGTAGTCATGTCATCCGTAGAGCAGAAGGCGATGTGTGTGTTATGGCTTGCAGAATTAAAGTCTGTCATTAAAGTTAAAATACGGTACAATTTAGAGTATGGTTGTAATCCTCCATAAACGAATTCAAATAAGCAGTGGACAGTTTAAAGAAACTGGCAATGTGGAACATCGTGGAGGAGCCAGTAGGCCTAGCGTCAGCGGTGAGACGGTTGACCAAGTTAATGAAAGTTTCCGACGAAGCCACAGGAAAACCATTCGTAAAGCAAGCAGAGAACTGTGCATTCCGAAATCGACAGTTCACGATATCTTGCACAAGAAATTAAAGTTTCATGCTTATAAAATTCAAATAGTGTAAAAGATGCATGTAAATGATCACACTCTGCGATACGATTTCGCTGTGGATTTGCTGAATCGAGTGGAAAACGACGAAAACTTTCTCAGTACTGCAATTTTTAGTGATGAATCCACATTTCGTGTATCAGGTATTGTGAATCGTCTCAACTGTAGGATATGGAGCGGTGAACCGCCTCATGCTGCTATTGAACTGGAACGTGATTCTCCAAAAGTTAATGTGTGGTGCACCCTATCGAAAAGAGAAGTGATTGGCCCTTTCTTCTTCTGCGAAAAAACCATTAAGGGTGACATTTACTTGGATATGCTAAAAAATGTCGCTATACCTCAGATCAAAAGATATGACAACGTCGTTTTCCAACAAGACGGGCGCGCCTCCGCATTGGTCAACGTGTGTACGTAAGTACCTAAATGAGAATTTCCCCAACAGATGGATTGGGCGTGGTGGTCTCTTTCCGCCGCCTCCTCGTTCTCCAGATCTAACTCCGTTGGATTATTTCATGTGGGGTTATGTGAAGGATCATGTCTATCAAACGTCTTGTACTGATTTGCAGGTACTGAAGCAGCGTATCACAGCTGCTATTAATTCCATAACTCCTCAGATGCTTGCCAATACATGCAATGAGATGGAGTATCGCTTGGACGTACTACGAGCAACCAAGGGATCTCGCATCGAAATATATTAACTTGTGTAGTTACATTATAAGTTAGTGCAGTCAGTTTCTTTCTATCTACTTAATGTTTTTTTTATATAATCTGTATATCTCTCGTTCTTATCTGTCAGTATGCATACGTCATGCTCTCCGACCTCAAGACTGTTGCCCACATACATTCAGCGACTGAGAAACTATAACGCAAAGGTAAAAAACGCTAGAAGAGAATGAACTCAAACCGACATAGAGAAAAAACTAAAAATAAAAGTTGAATTAAAGCATACATCATTCTGGAATTACTGAAAAAATCCTTCTTCGTTTTAAAAAATGCATGATGTTCGTTCCATACGTCGTCTGGAATTAATAAGAATTCCGTCTTCTTTAGCGAGCTACTTCAAGCATGGTTTGCCGGTTGACCCGGAAACCCATGATTCCGTCGCAGCCCTTTCTCAAAGGGGGAGGGTTGTGGAATGTATGTGACATACTGCAGAGGTGAAGTACATGTCAAGACGGCAAAGTTGCAGCTATAAATTATTCCGCTGGTGTAGCTTAATTTGAAAAGTATTCGGCTCCAAAGCAGGAGGATGCGGATTCGACCTGTGTCCCGGCAAAAAATTTGCGTTTTCACAATGTATAACTTCAAAAGCTACAAAGGTGTTTATTTTTGACGTTCATGTGCGGATAATAAACTCGTAACCAGATTTCGAGAAAGAAAATTCGGGATTACTAAAGCATTATTTGGGGAAGGCATGACTTAGAGCTGATTTTTTTGTTTCACGTGCCAACAGCATTTTCTCTTGTCTGGTAGTTTGGACATTTTAGTCTGATCTTAAGCATATATGGTGACAACCGTCTTATGTAAAGAACGAAACAATTTTTAGCCCGTAAATTAAAAACAAGGCTCGATGCTACATCGTAACAGTTTCTTTAAGTGTTCATGCCTGTTTTAATTTATTCTCAGGCACCCTCTGTAGGGGCGTAGTATCTGTCATTGGAAACCTTTTCTGTTATGGATCGCTAATATGGTAAAGTTATTATTATAGGAGGACGCGCTTCCATAGCCCATGTATCTCTGGCTGTAATTTTTATTCTCGTCACTTTGTGACTTGAGGCGAACGTTCTTCCTAAGTACCATGATGGATGATCACCATGCCAAAGAGGAAATTAAATTTCAGGTCTCCGAAGGGAATAATGCTGCTTTTAGGAACTCTCTAGGACTAAAAAACTAATAAAAAAGCAGCAGGGGGATATCTTCAACCTAATTAATCAGGTATCATTGTTAATGCCTCCATGGGGAAAAGAATTCTTTTAAGCTATTTTCATTACGCTTAATGTGCCGGACTGAAAAAACAAAGAAAAATATTCTTTTGTTCATTAGCGAGGAAGAGTTGATAGTACAGGAAGGGTTGTTCTTCTCTTTAAACACTGGCTCTCTGGAAGATTTATTAATAACAATAATGATAATAATAGCCGATCCCCTCTATTAAAAGTTTTCAAAGACACGGCTGCGAGAACACGAATTCGAAATTCCAAGTAGTGGCAACTTGTGTGTGCAGAAATTTCAACGTCATCTCAAGTCTGAAAGAAAAACAAAGATATAAATTCTGCCTTAATTAATTTAATGTCGTGCTTTGAGAACGAAATGTACTTCCTAGCCTAGAATAATTAAAAGATACACTAAGCATAAATCATGGAAATTCACGAGATGTTTAGTACTACGTTTGTGAAAACACAAATTTGTCTGTGACGGGGATCGAATTTGTCCGTGACGCGCCCCTCCTCCGGAGTAAATTGCTCTCCCATCTAAGCTTCACGGACGGAATGTATCGCTGAAGATTTGTCGTCTGGACACGTGCTTTACCTCTGTAGTACGTCACACGTTATTCATTTGTAAAGATACACTGTTCAGAAAAATAGGGAATGTTGCTGTAGCGACCGTGTAAGGGCAGGCACATCATGAATTGGTATCGAAAGCATGAATGCGAGATAGTGGTGCCGTGAAACATGAAAAAACAGACAACACGCAAGCCATTTGAGCTAACTTGTGGCAAAACAAGACACGTGATATACTAAAACACCGGAGCGAAGGGATGAGATTATCCAGAAGTTCTTGGAGGATTCTTCCCCGTTTCTCGTTGAGAGCATGCTCCAGCTATTGAAACGCTATGGGAACGGCCAGGCTAGCTTCAATACGACTTCGAAGTGCCTTCCACGCCTGCTGAATGTGATTGAGGTCCAGGGAGGAAAAAGTCCAGTTCATATGCTCAATGCCCTTTTCCTGAAGCTTGTTTTCCACAAACTTGGCTCGATGCGGGCGTGAGCTATCATATGTGAAGAGGAATGTTTTCCCAACTTCTGCGACATAGGGCCCAACTATTAGTCGCAGGATCTCATGTCGATGTCTGACCGTCATCAGGGATCCATTTCAGATGGTGTAGAATTCTCTACTCCAGCCAGCGTTGATGCCCATTCAAATGAGGATTCCACCACCATCGAAGCCTCTCTTTCCCGTGGGCTGGATTAACTTATGCTTTTCGTTCACGCCAAAGAAGGACGGGACAATTATTGGACTGCAGTCTGAACCGGCACTCTTCAATGAAAAACATTCAGCGCAAGATTCTCGGTCCCGCCTATGGTAGCCTTCAGCCCACTTTGTAAAGGCTCTCCGGTGTTATTCAGAAAGGGGCGCATACAGCACTCCCCTGGGATACAATCCCCTTTGGTAGATCCGATTGCGTACTGTGTTGATACGTGTAGTCCTTTGGTCACAATAGACAGGTGATGAAGTTCAGTTGCCATTCGTCGTCGGTTTCTATGAGACTGTAAACTCAAATACCGTCGTCTTGTGTTGTTGTTTCTGATAGCAGCACCTGCTCTGGTTTCTTTTCTTCTGTTCTGGTTTCCTGAAAACGCCTCCACAGTCTGTTGCTGACGCAATTAGACACTCGAATCGCTTCTGCCACTATCTCCTGCATCTGGCCAGCTTCCGGCACGTCGAGTACTCTCCAAGATGTCAATTTTGATAAAACGTGCTGCTCAGACATCGTTCAACTGAAAAACATCCTCAGCTGCAACTTCCTACTGAATGAGAACGACCCAACGAACGCAATACTTATACTCGGCTTGCTTTTGTGTTTCGGTGAAGTGTTCAAATCCGCCATTGGTACTTATTTCCTTTTTATGATCCCTTTCTTGGCGTTGACAGGGGTGCGGTGTTTATAGGTTGATCTCTCATCACACAATTCCATTTACTCCTTCGGGTTACGGTTGCAGAATTTCCAACTTTTAATTTTGCCTACGACGTGCTTTTTTTACAACGAGGGCATTTTCCCGGATAAGCAATAAGCACTAATGTCTCTGGAATGTGTAGCGTTCTTTACTGTTTGGAGCGTGTACGCCGACATATCAGAATAATATGACCACCTATTTAATAATGGGAATAACCACCTCTGGCCCGGATGACAGCGGCGAGATGGCGTGGCATGGATGCAATGAGGCCTTGGAAGGTTGCCCGGGGCACACGTGACCATTCGGACTGCAGCAGAGCACGGACGTCCCGGAGATGACGTGGTTGTAGGTCGGCACGTCGAACCTATCGATTCAAATAGTCCCACAAGTACTCTATGACATTGAGGTCAGGCGATTTCGCAGGTCAAGGAAAACGGAGACATAGCTGTTGTGTTTCTGGAACCAGTCACGCAGCCCCTCAGCGACGTGGTACGGCGAATTGTCCTGTTGGTAGACACCATCACCACGAGGGTAAACGCTCAACATGAAGGAATGCATGTGGTCAGCGAGGATGGACAGGTAGTCATTGGCGTTCATGGACCCATTCAGTGGTACCAGCGGTCGTAGATCATACCAGGAAAACAATCCCCAGACATGCCAACTGCCACAGCCGGGTACGTGTCCGACAAGTGTGTCCGGATGTTGGTTCTCATGTGACTGACGCCGCATCCGCCTCAGCCCGTCACTTGTGTGGAGTAGAAACCTCGCTTCGTCGGAGAAGGCAACCTTTTCCCACTCTTCCACTGTCCAATGACGGTAGCCCCATGCGAACTGCAGGAGTCGTTGCCGATGGACCTGCGATAACATGAGCGCCTTGACGCAGCGTCGGCTCCGAAGACCCATGCGTAACAGGGTTCGCTCAACTGTTATCGGAGACACGTATCTGGGGTGCCCCAGCGTTCATTTGCATGGTCAATTGCTGCACTGTTATGCGTCGATTGCCTTTTACCAGTCGACGGAGGCGACGTTCTCCTCTGGGGTCGATGGCCTTTGTGACTCCACAGTAATGACTCCGGGAGGTACTTGGTGTGCCAGTGGTCCATTACACACAGAGAGAAAGAAAGACAGAGAGAGTGAGAGAAAGAGAGACAGAAGAGAAAGTGAAAGAGTAATAGAGAAAGACAGAGAGAAAAAGAGAAAAAGAGAGAGAGAGTGAGAGAGAGAGTGAGAGAGAGAGAAAGAGAGAGAGAGAGAGAGAGAGAGAGAAAGAGAGAGAGAGAGAGAGGGAGAGAGAGAGAGAAAGAAAGAGAGAGAGAGCACAGAGTAAAAGAGAAAGCGAGAAATAAAGAGAAAGACAGAGAGACAAAGAAAGAGTGAGATAGAGAGAGAGAGAAAGAGAGAGAGAAAGAGAGAGAGAGAGAGAGAAAGAGAGAGAGAGACAGAGCAGATAGTGAAAGAGAAAGCGAGAAAGACAGAGAGAGAAAGAGAAAGCGAGAAAGACAGAGAGAGAGAGAGAAAGAGAAAGACAGAGAGACAAAGAAAGAGTGAGAAAGAGAGAGCGAGACAGAGAGTCGTTAAAATTCTACTGAAGACTGAAAATTAAAAGTGTTCATACCTGTTTTTTTCCACCAGATGGAGCATCTGTTATGTTTCTTCTGTGGTCCCAGTTACACATACGCATTCTATAGATGAATTATTTTCTAGTAGACTTCCGAATTTCATCGCTTTTAAGTAGTTCTGTGTAACACTCCTCTTTATTTCAAATAACACGAATTTTTATGCACAGAAATATGGAATATTTTACACGAAGGAAGTATGGAACCATAATAGAACGAAAGTTTTTCTTTAATTCGGGAAACTGTTACAGTTAACTCAAAAGATTTTGTATGGTTTTCGTTCAGAACTGATTGGGGAGAACTATGTAATTCATAAATATGGTATTTATAGGTCCAATAGAGGACAAATGAAAAAACAAAATGATTTCCTTTAAAACATGTAACTCAGTAATTTTAACAATTTATGTCAGATTAACCATCTGCACGATAAATGAGTTCGACTTTTGCTAAGCCGCGAATTTCCACCTTATGTACTCATTTGTTCTAGACTCCATGTATTTCATGTTTGCTTGTCACTGAATTCGCTCCATAGAGAACGAGTCGGCGTATTGGTATTAGTATTGGTATGCTACGTACAAGTAGATGGGCTATACACTCAATGGATAAAACATTAGAGATACCTACCTAACATCGTGCTGGCCCTCCTCTACCGTGAACAACAGCCTGTACACGCCGAGACATCGACTCCACTATATGCTGGAGGGTTTCCGGAGATAATGCCGGCCATGGCTGTTGTTGCAGATTTGTCCACCACAACTCCAGCCGAGACGTCGGTTCAGGATACATGGACCTGATGCTCCTCTCCACGGAATCCCAGATAGCTCCAACAGGGTTTAAATCCGGGGACCTTGGGAGCCAATAGATGGTTCCAAACTCCAATGAGTGTTCCTAGAGCCATACCTGGGTAGTTGTGGGTCAGTGGGGCGGTACAAGGTCCTGCTGAAACAGACCACAGCCACAGGATGCGCGAAGGCCATGAAAGCATGTTGGTGATCATCTCGCACATGCTGGTAATGCGCAGCGGTTAGGGACCTTTCGAGACATACTAAGGGACCCAATGGGTCACAGAGAAGGCTCCCGAAACTATCACAGAGCCGCCACTGCCTTGAACAGAGCCGAAATGACACGGCGGTGCCATGGCATCATGATGTCAACGCCACACCCGCACCCTCCCGTCACCTAGGTACAGCTGAAAAGGGGATTCATCTGATCATACGACGCGGAGACATTCTGAAAAAGGTCCAGTTTTGACGTTGCCGGCACCAGGCGAGGCGTAATGTCCGATGACAAGCAGTCAACAGTGGCATACGAGTAGCGTGCGCCGTAGCGTTCACTCGCTGTCACAGCTTGTGCCTCTGTCATTTAACCTGGATGTGATTTGCGGTGCTGTTCCCAAGCGTTCGGTTTGTGTGAGCCTGGATATTCTACGTCGATTCCGGTCATCAATGGCATGTGGTCTGCCGCCGCTTGCTGTTCGGGCGCTGGTGCGTCTGTTGATTATATGCTCTCGGTATACCCTTGATACGGTTGTCCTCGGGAACCCTAGAGTTCTTCCCACTTGGGCGATAGAATGACCCATCTGCCTTGAGCGGACAATGCGTCCACGATCAAAGTCGCTCATGTCACCACGTTTACCCATTTTCGTCAATGTGATACACTGTTTGGAAGACCTCCTGTCTACCTATTTAGCGCCTGCATTCGGTTTGGGTTTGTTCCACTCTGCGCGGGGGATGCCCATGTCAACTGCCCATCACCCCTGTCTCTAATGTTTTGTCTACTGAGTGTTCAAATCATTCGAACATACAGGCGATGGATGTGTGAGAGATATACACTATATTGACAAAAGTCACCAGACACCTAGCAGCGAAACACAACATAGTATTTATTGACATACATTAGTACGGTGTTGGTTCACCTTTGGCCTTAATGCATGCACTGACCTTTCGAGACATGTTTTCGACCAGGTTTTGGAACACAGCAATAGGTATACGCTTCCATTCAGTACAAAATGCTGCCGCTAACTGTTGCTTAGTACTAGGCCTTGGTTCCAAACTTCTTATGCGGCTCTCTAATTCATCCCATACATGCTCTATCATTAAGATCAGGTCAGGGCTCTGTGCTGGCCAGTCCACACACGATACGGGACCATACCACGAAAAACACCCCCACACGAGTACACTGCCAGCTCCAAACTTGAAACAGTGTGGTGAATAGCGTTCCCCGGCTGCCGTCATACCCACACACGGCCATCAGACTGATGGATCGTGTGTGATTCCTCAGTCCATAAGACCCGTTTCCATTGATCTACGGTCCACGATAAATGTTCTTTACACCATGCTAAACGACGAGTAGCATTCCGATTGGAGATGAAAGGCTTATGAGCAGCCGCACGACCACCGTAACCCAGCATTTTTACTCACCTGTACACTGAGGTCTTGTGCAGTACTCCGTCGATTAGGTGTAACGAATCTCCTGAGGTTTTGACGTCCTCTATCACTGATTTTTTATCTGCCGGTACGTTTTGCTGCTTCAAGCACTGCATGTGTCTTCCACGTATTCAGTAAATCCAAAACAGTTGACTTGGGTATGTTTAAACGCCTCTCGGTTTCTGTTATGGACTACCCACAAATAAAACAACCAACAATCTTTTCTTTCTCAAAGTCAGATCTCTCCCGCCGCGACATTTTCACTCAACCTCACAGTACGATATGATCGCGGTCAGCTGCAGGATTGTTTCTATACCATTTGCAACTGTACCGCGCATCTGAGCAACGCAGTGGATCCATTCATTTGCTTTTGAAGGGGTGTCCGGTGACTTTTGTGAATATAGTGTATAGATGCAAACACGGGTGCGAAAATCTTCCAAGCCTTCCCGTGTAAAGCATTGAAAGTGGCTAAATCACGCCACTTTCATCCAAGCCTCCCCGTACACTCCGCAAAATGTCGCCCGTTGTGGCTTATGGGTCAGCTACGGTATGACGTCGGATGCGACGATCCTTCTACGACGTTGCGCAAATCTTTTCTGCGATCATTGTCTCCAAATGCGACCGACGGTTGGGGCATCACGTTGCGTTTCTTCCACAATACGACGCAAGGACCATCCGGCGGTGGTACGAAGGCCTACGATGACACTTTTCGTGAACTCATCCGTTTGACGAAATCGGGTACGACGCCATCTTAACGTCACTGGCACCCCTTGTTTATTCTCCAGACACGTCTCCTCGCTGCGCAATGAGTTACTCTAAAGGACTAAGCTACACCGACGGAACGTATTGCTGCAGATTTGTCGTCTTGATACGTACTTCATCCCTGTAGTACGTCATAAAGAAGTGGAATTATGAACCGTATTTACCTGCAACTTGTATGCACATACAGTGAATAACGTTCGACGCATATAACGTAAAAAAAACAAAACAAAATCAGTCTTTTGTGTAATGATAATATACTCCGAAAACAATATGCAAAGCAGAAGTATCGCACCGAGACATGCGAGACGCGGCAACTAAAAATGCGTATGAATAAAGCAGGTCTCTACGCATTGGGAGCCAGTCATGGAAAACTAATCATGGTTAAAGGCAGCGATGTAAGAGAAAAACGGTCGCACACGTAAACCAAAACTATACGTAATACGGCAAAACTTCAAACCAACGGGGGAAATGTGGACGTAAATTTGCAATGACTCCTTATGCGAGATCAGACTATCAATAATCGTTAGAAGGAACCTCATGGCTACCGCGGAGCAGATAACGACTGAATTTAATGAAGGCGGGCTTATGCATAATGACTAAAGGCCGCAACAAGAAAGATCACACCGAATTCTTGGTTGTTAATTAGCACGTCGTTTGAATCCTTTCTGACGCGAATAAAATTTACCAAAGTTATCACACCCTGTTAGAAAAAAAAAATCAATTGGATTTCTACAATCGCTAAGACATAGAACCAGCTACTTACTTACTACATAGAACCATCTTCCAGACATAGAACCAGCTACTTACTTACTACATAGAATCAACTTCCATACATAGAACCAGCTACTTACTTCCACCAGAGGCTAAAAAGTATGTTACGAAAGTTAATAAATGGCGCACAATAAGTTTTTCATCGCAGAAGAAAGTATCAGAGACAAACAGATTTCCAAATCCAACAGTTAAAAGAAGAAATATCGAAGGAAACCTGATAAAACTCTACGTCTTGTAGCGGAAGAATTTAGCATAATGGAAAAGTTGACAATAGGCGAAGAACATTCTCCATGGAAAAAGCTATGCTAAGGAAAAATAACTTTTCAAATACGTCTCCCGGAAGCAGAGGTAGCGTTTTGACCATCACGCCCCCTAGCAGGAAATCTGTGCATCATTTAAAGAGGCAAATGTTCCTCATCTTTATTGTAGCGAACGGCATACAGTAAAAAAGAAATTTCTCAATAGGGTTTTTAGAAGCGGAGATACAGCTGCAAACAGAAGTACAAAAACGCCACCTAGCGGCAGAAAAGTGAACTATAAAACTCCTCAAATGCAAATCTAAAGTGTTCCACAAGGAAAATGGCATCTCGTGTTGAAAGAATTGTTCAATTCGCACATGTAGAAGCAGAGACATTGAGAAAAACAAATTCGGCATTGTCACCCTAGCGGCGAAATTGTGCATTGCTTTAGGAAGAAAATACACGCAAAGGTTTTTCATTGTTAGTAGTATCTGACCGAAGAAAAATATTTTCAAGTGGGTTTTTAGTCCCGCAGATATTTCCGTAAATAGAAACATGAGCTTACGTCCTATTGTGGCAGACTTGTGCGTTAAAAGAAATTTGAAGCCTTCACAGGGATAGTGATGTTGACTGAGGTTTAGGAGAACGTGGTAGTCAGTATTTGTAAAAAGGAAAAGTCCCCCAACGGTCGATCCTACTACCATCTGCTGAAGGACGACCTGAAATTTGCAATCTAATTCAAATATGGGGTCCTCTTACAGAATTGTCTGCACAGGATAACACTCGTCATCCTTTCAGAAACTGCATTTCAAAGTGCTGTTGCGCACACCTTATTCCTCAGATTTGGCTCTGGTTGATTTCCATCTTTCTTCCCACTCGAAGTGGCATTTAGGTGTAAACACTTTCGTTCCGATTGCGAAGTGCAACAATAGGTGCATAGGTGGCTGCATTGAGAGGGTGTTTTTTCTGACGGAATCTGCGAGAGGAGAGGATTATGTGGCAAAGCGAGTACGTCTGTTGTCCAAGGTATGGATAAAACGTTTGTTGTTCACTCATTTGCTACTTTCGTGAGAGCCGTCCTATTGGGAGCTCGTTGGAAGCAAGCAAGCACACACACACACACACACACACACACACACACACACACACACACACACAACTGGTGTGTAGATCTGGGATTGGTAACGCTGTGAAACCACACTTTTGTCGATTCTGCGCCTCCTTGCTCCGGAGCCAGTTGTTTTAACCGACTAAACTACACCGACGGAATGTAACGATGCAGGTTTGTCGTCTTCTCACGTGTTTCACTTCACCTCTGTAGTACGTCACATCATCTCCCTCTTAATGGCTTTTTTTTTGAAGCAAAGAAGGAATTTTCATTAAATTTATACCATATGTGGAACGAACATCACACATTTTTCGAAGAACACAACGGTCAGTTTATCCATTTTCCACAACTGGGTGCCAATGTGAAATACACAAATTTGTCGGTGATGGGGATCGAACCAATGTTCCTTCTAAGCTTCGCGCGCACAGCCGCGCAGTACGCATTTCAGAATAAAATTCCCAAGTCCCTAATTAATTTTCATAAATCGAAAATCAATTTCCTGCAAAAATAATAAATAAATAAAATTCGGGCTCTCAAAAGTCAAAACAACACTTAAATGCCGTTCGCCTCTTAAGTTCGTCTCATTGTCCTCTTCATTCTCAAAGGCTTCTTTGCAAAGCAGCCTCGTCCGAGCAGATAGTGAACGCGAGAATGCGGATTAGTGATTTTCCCACGCCGAGAAAGAGGCAGACATTGAATCTTTTCTGAAAACAACACATCAGCGCCAGCCAATCACATCAAACCGTAACCAATTTCACTGTACTAACAATGCACTCATGCTAGTTGGCGAGAAAAGGCATTCCGGTCAGTTAAATTGTAAACTGCTGGTAAAAGGGGTTTGTTCAAGACTTTGTCAGATAATAAGGCAGATTTCTTTCAACATCAAAGATGCTGAAAGACTGCTTTTGTTTGCGTTCGGTTTTGTGCCGTATTTTTTGTTAAATTTAAAAATGTTTAAACGAAAGAATCAGAGTTGTTAGAACCACTAAAAAAGTCTGCTGTTGCTTTTAATTCTTCATGGTTGAAACAACTTGTAGAGACTGAAACTGTTGATTCGAAAATGCCAAAACGTGCAGAGTTAGGCAGCGTTTAAAAAAAAACTGTGTATTATGCGTAAACATGCTTTTCCCAATTTCCAGTGCTTTTATTCCACAATAAGTTTGAGATTCTCACGTTTTATGAAATAAAAATTTTAATTAATGAAATGTTTTTAATATTTTTTTTATTTAAAATCAATTGCCGAAAGAACGGTGAGAAAAATGAATGGATTAGAAAAAAATTAGGGTTCCAATCCAAGTTCCAGCTTCTACTGCATTAATAAGAGAAGCTGAGAAAATAAATTTTTTTACCCAAGTGGTCTTGATGCCTGCCCAGTTCATTGGGTTAAGGGCTCATTGTCCATGGCCACTTCACCTATGTAATACGTCACAACTCAGTACCAGAGTTTTCTTTATATACAATCTCGTTAGAGTCAACTACGCATTGAACCACGGAAATACTTTATTACATACTAAGTGGAATTAAATCACAACAACAAACAATGAGGTTTACTAATTCCATTTATTGAGCGGTACTTAGGTAGGTGGATTAATAAATGACATTGCCGTAAAACCAATAAAAGAAGATACGTGAGTAATAAAAATAAATATTTACTAAACTGTGGCGGTGACAATAGTGAGTATTTCGACTGTTTATTTTTATTATTATACATTATTCAGATTTAAACGAACGTAAGAAACCACCCTGACACCGATGAAATGTGAAGTAGTTACGAAAGTCTATCTGCGCATGCGCAAGCTAAAATCTGACCTCAAGATAGAAGGAAAAGCTGAATCGCAAACGTGTTAATGAGAGGGATTGGATATCTTAGGATTTTTATGTCATACTTAGGAATTTTTATATTTATCGTCATCAAATTGCAATGAGAAGTATTGCCAAAAATGTCTCTGAATCATCCAAAATGTTCTCTAGTCACGAGTAAGAAATCCATATTCTAAACTTTACACATGTAACAAGTTCTTAAAGGTTATTAATAATTTGCCTGGACGTCACGCTAAAACGTGTTTTTAAATTCACCTGTTATGCTGCTAAAAAGTTTGATAAGTACTTCATCATCAAAGCAAATCATCCTCCATTTTCCGAACACTTGGTATTGTTCTACGGGGTTCTTCTGGTTTTTTTTTATTGGGGGTTTAATGACCACCGTGAGCAACTCAATGGGCTATAAGCAGTCGCCCGTCCCTAATTTAGGGTCACTGGTTCCAGGGAAGGGTGAGAGCCAGTGCCATAAGACAAACACAACACCCATGCCTCAGCGGGATTCGAACCCGGACCCATCTCCGACGAATAACCACAAGCCATCGCTTAGACCTTTTATAATGAAATGACGAACGTGACTTTTGTGGAAGGACTCTCAACTAATTTTCGAGACCATGTGAAAGAAAGAACGCTGTTCATCATTGACTACTTCATTACTGAATGTGGGAGTAATAAAAAGTTAACTCACTTGCATGGGCGGATTGGATCGACGAAACCGGGTCTGAAATTTTAGTCTTGTGGTCCACTACAGAAACATACGTACCCACAGGGAAACATCTGATAAATTTTCTCACTAAAATAATTCTGTTAACTCCTGGATGAAAGAGAACTGTTGAATTATGCATTGTAAAACGAATTCAGTCGTGAACAGATTTCGACAGCAATTTAAGGGTGAAACCTTATAAAAATCTAGTCATATTTGAATGTAGCATTTCAAACCATGCCCCAAACGGGGTGTTGTAACAGATAATTATATTTATTTGGTCACTGATCGTCTACCGCGCAACAGTATTCGTACCACCTCCTTGAATAGAGGCCTTTTTTAAGTTTACCCATTAGTTTGACTCATGAACTACCACTTTGATCCGTGAACCAAACCCGGTAAATCGTTGATTCTTTTTAAGAATAATGTTGATGGGTCACGGATTTCGAAACATCTCTGCCGGAGAATCGCTTTGTGCTCCATGTCTGTTCGAAGATAAGGGAGTGGGGATGATTTACCATCAAATTTGTTACTAGCTCCTCCTTCAAGATTACGAAAGGAAGGTAGGGCCTACCAATGAACCTTTGGCTCCAAATCCAACGACCTACGCTTGACCGTAGTTAGCTTAAATTATTTATAACAGCGTGCTTGGCAAATTTTTCACTGAAATAGACTGGATTTTCCTTTGTCATTTTAGAGCGAACGCCCAACATATATACAGATAGAAGGAAATACCGATTTTTTAAAGATAATAATGTTTTAGAAAGATAATACAAAGGCCGTTCCATAGAAACCGAGAGTAATTTTTTGAGTTGGCAACAGTGTGAAGGGGAAAAATAACCACGCAGACGACTAAGTGAAATAAGGAAGTATCTATGGCAACAGTTTTTAGCCGTGGCAGACGATTCTGGTTTTGTTATTGCGCAGATGTCTAAGGTACGTCTGCATTTTGCCATACAGCTATGGGGGTGAATGATTCAGTGTTAAGAAGTGCAATGCGTTGTGCGATAATATTTTGCTATCGTTTGGGTAAAACGGCTCCAGAAACAGTTGATTTAATGAAACAAAGCTTACAAAGATAAATGTTTGGGTGAGTCAACGATTTTTTTTAGAGATGGTACTATGATTTCAAAAAAGGGCGTTTTTCGGCAGAACTCGCTCCTCGTCGACTGAAAGTGTTGCTACGGAGCGTACTGTTAACACTGTTTGGGCAATTCTGCAAGAAGATGGACGAATAACGTGTGAACTAATATTTCAAAAACGTAGGCATTCCGCATTCTACGCGACAAATTATTGCTACATCGTGTGTATTCCAGATGGGTACCTCATCACCTGACGAAAGAGCAATTGTTTACCAGAGTTCAGGTGCTTCATGAGTGGAAACAAATGATTACAAAAGATCCAAACTTTCTAAACACAGTAATAAAAAAACAACAAAAAACAAAAACCAAAAAAAAAAAAAAAACCACAGTAATATTGCCGATGGAACATGGGTTCACTATTTTGAACCCCTTCCTACGAAGCACGCAACGAGTGTCTGCAAACACACAGTCTTGCCTCCTCCGAAAAAAGTCCGCCAAACCAAATCAGCTGGGAAAGTGATGATGGAGGGCCTCTGATCATTTGTTCGAAAGGGGTCCGGGTTCGAATCCTGTGAAGCATGGATGTTTTGTTTGTCTTACGGCACTGACTCTTTCCCTTCCCTTGAGCTAGTGACCCTAATTTAGGGACGGGCGACAGCTTATAGCCCATTGAGTTGCTCACGGTGGTCGTTAAACCTACAATAAAAAAAAAGAAAAAAAGGTGATGATGATAACTTTCTTTGATCATAAAGGTGTATTCTACCAGCATGCCGTTCCTCCACAAATTACTGTCAATGCTGAGTGTTACATTTCAGTCTTGAAGCGTCTGCGGCGACACGTATCGATTAAGCAACCGGAGCTGGTGGGAAAGTGGACCCTACACCATGATAACGCCCGCCCATATGTGGCTGCTTGTGTTCAATAGTTTCTTACGAAATGCAGTGTTGAAATCATGCCACAGCCCCTACATTCCTGACCTCGCCCCGTGCGATTTTTGATTGTTTCCAAGAATGAAGGAGAAGTTTCGTGGCGCAACATTCAACACAGATGCTGACGTTATTCAAGCTGTACAGGGGTCGCTGAAGCAGCTTCCACAAAATGTATCCTCCGCATGTTTTGAAAAGTAGACTGAACGGTGGGACCGTTGCATATCATCCGAGGGAAGCTACTTTGAGAAAGAATAACATATATATTTTGCTGTACCTATATTTCTTCATTTTGTGTGATTTTACTTTCAGTTTCTACGGAACGGCCGTTGTATAAAGCTCAAATGAAGTCAACGATTCTTATTCATAAATCCCAAAATAATTATTCATTCTGCCCAGACAATCCAGACAAAGACGACACGAGAAACTGGGCCATTTTTTCGAGTAATCCACCTGGAAATATCCCACTGACGCGGTGGGCCAATCTGTCACTGCTCACTTGTTCACCAGATGAAGTCAGCCTTACAATGTATCCGTGATATTATTCATCACACAAAATATTTTTCATCAGGTTTGTAGTGGCTTTTATCACATTTAGCATCAGGTTCTCGTAATTTGCACAGATTGTGACGAGATATTGTTACTTTTATGTAAAATGTGATGAAATAATGTTCGGCGATAGTTTAGTAAAATACATTGTTGAGTAACAATGAAATTAATTGTTGTTGCGTTACTTCACATGGGACAACATTCAAAAATCAGATTTCAACAAGGGTTTTGACTGCTTCCGTTACCCATTTACGTTACACAGAACTTTTTTACTTGGGATTTACTTTACTACTGTCAGGAAAAATACATAGCATCAAATAATATTGGAATAATAATAATAATAATAATAATAATAATAATAATAAAGACCTTCAACCTAACACCTACATGGAACTATAGAAGGCAGCTATCCTGAACACTTGTAGGATAGTAAGGAAGTTCCTGAACAACTGAGTAAAACAAATACTTGGTACGTCGCGCCAGTCACTGAAGGAGAAGAAGAAAACCTCAGAAAGAGGTGGAATCACCTAATAATAATAATAATAATAATAATAATAATAATAATAATAGTAATAATCGACAGGGTTGCAAAATTGATCCACTGGTCATTATGCAGAAAGCATAATTTGCCAGCATCGAAAAACTCTTGGGAACATCAGGCTAAGACTGTTTTAGAAAATGATCAGGTCAAGTGGGATTTTCGAATTCAAACCGATCAGTACCTAGAACATAATACACCAGACATAACAATCATAGAAAATTGGAAAGTCTGGATAATTGATATAGCAATTTCTGAAGATGCCAGAGGCGATGAAAAAGAACTGGAAAAAATGATCGAATTTAGAGACCTGGCCATAGAAGTTACCCGATTATGGACTAAACACACAACGGTAGCCCCCATTGTCATGGGGGTATTTGGAATAATTAAAAAAAATTATGAATCATTTCAGAAACTTGCAGCTCTCTGATATACCACCCACAGAGCTGAGAAAAACAGTTTTACTTGGGACATCATATATATTACGTCGATACTTGACTGATACCTAAGTTACCGGAGGAAACTCGTATCAGCTCAACAACACCAGTTAATGATAATTTTATTGTTTATTTTTGTTTGTCATTGGTTGTGTTTCGTATATTTCGAATAAAAGTAGATAATAATAATAATAATAATAATAATGATGATGATGATATTACTAATAATGGCAATATTGGATCGAAAACCTCGAAAGCTATTGAACATGCACCATGCACTCCATCCAAAAAGTCACGTTGACAAATTATATGTACCTCGGAAAATTGGGGGCAGAGGACTACTACAAGTATATACAACAGGTAGTAGAGGAAGAAAAAGAAGCTTCAATGATTACGTCAACAGAAGCAGAGAAAAGCTACTTCAGGCAGTAAATAATGAAAATATATTAAAAACAACAGAAAGCAAGGTTGAATAAAGAGAAAGCAGTTTGAAAGCAGTTTAGATGGCTGGAAGAACAATCCACTGCATGGACGATTTCTAAAGAATATTAAAGGAAAAAGTGACAACTTGACTTGGATTGGCTGAAATTGGTTTCCATCAAGAAAAAAACAGAAAGTGTGACTTTTGATGCACAACAACAGGCATTGCAAACAAATGTTATGAAGGCTAAAATCCAGAAAGTCAGTGATAAACCAAAGTGTTGACTTCACCAAGAAAAAGATGAAACTGTCTCATCTTATATGTGAATGCAGCAAAATTGCACAGACAGATTACAGAGCTAGACACGACAGGGTTGCAAAATTGATTCACTGGTAATTATGCAGAAAGCACAATCTGCCAGCATCGAAAAACTCAAGGGAACATCAGGCTGAGAAAGTCGTAGAAAATGTTCAAGCCAAGATCTTGTAGGATTTTCAAATTCAAATCGATTGGCACCTAGAACATAATACACCAAGCATAACAGTCATAGAAAATCGGAAAGTCTGGATAATTGATATAGCAATCCCTGGAGATACCAGATTCGAGGAAAAAGAACTGAAAAAAAATGACTAAATATAGAGACCTGGACACAGAAGTTACCTGATTATGGACTAAACACACAGCAGTAGTCCCCATTGTCATCGAGGCACTTGAAACAATTTCACGAAATTTTATGAATCATTTCAGAAACTTGCAGCTCTCTGATATGCCACCCACAGAACTGCAAAAACAGCTTTACTTGGGACATCATATACACAGTGCGTCAAAGAATGTTTAAGACTGGCGCTAAGATTTCAGCCTACGGTGGCACCACCAGTGTAATCACGAACGCGTTATAAACCGTGACCATCTGCTTGCTTTCTGCCAAAAGTACTGCGCAGTTGTTAAAGTAACTCAAACGAAACGGGCGTTCATTAGAGAAGTAAAATTCTTTTCATGTTGAATTATTAAGATGGAACAAAGGGCTGTTATTAATTTTAACGCAAAACTTGGTAAAAGTGCCTTGGAAACGTACAAAATGATGAAACAAGTTTACGGTGAGTTTTGTTTAAGTAGATCAAATGTTTTCCTGTGGCACAAACGTTTTTTGGACGGAAGAGAGACGCTAGAAGATGATAAGCATACCGGAAGACCAAGTTCCTCTAGGACACCTGAGATTATTGAAAAAGTGCGTGATTTCGTGACAAACAATCGATGTGCGTCACTAAGAATGATGGAAGAGTCTTTAAACATCAACAAAGAAACGATTCGAACCATCCTGCATGAAGATTTGGGCAAAACAAAAGTATGTGCTAAATTTGTTCCACACACGTTGACCAATGAACAAAAATCAAGGAGAAATGCACATTGCAGAGACATCATTTCAGCCGCTGAAAATGATCCAAACTTCTTAAAATCGAGTGTTACTGGTGATGAAACATGGTGTTTTCTATATGATCCTAAAACAAAGCGACAAAGTGCGGAATGGAAGTCAAAAAACTCGCCACAAGCAAAACAAAAAACAAAACAAAAAAAAAACACAAGAAAAGGTCCATCGAAAATCAAAACAATGCTCATTACATTCTTCGATAGTAAGGGTATTATCCACAAAGAATTTGTTCCAAGTGGACAAACAATTACTGGTGAGTTTTATTTAAATGTTTTAAGGCGTTTGATGGGGAGAATTCGGCGCATTCGTCCAGAATATCGAGATAAAAACAGTTGGTGTTTGTTGCACCATAATGCACCCAGTCACACCTCACTTCTTGTTCGTGGATTTTTGGCGAAAAATAACGTCTGTGTGTTGAATCATCCACCGTATTCGCCTGATTTAGCACCCCGTGACTTTTCTTTGTTCCCAAAACTTCAAATGACGTTAAACGGGTGTTATTTTGATGATATTTCGACCATACAAACAGCTTCGACGCGTGCTTTGGAGGCAATTCCGCAAAGTGAACTGGAACAGGCATTCGAATCATTATTAAATCGCTGTAACATGTGTATTGAAGCCGGAGGGACTTATTTTGAATAACAAACCAAAACAAATTATAATTTCTTGTTTCTATTTCTTTTTACAGACCCAGTCTTAAAAATTCTTTGACGCACTGTGTATATTACGCCAATTCTTGACTGATACCTAGGTCTCCGGTGGAAACTCGTATCAGGTCAACAACACCAGTTAATGATAATTTTGTTGATTATTTTTGTTTGCCATAGATTGTGTTTCGTATATTTTGAATAAACGTAAATAATAATAATAATAATAATAATAATAATAATAATAATAAAGATTCTGGACAGTTTAGAAAGAGGCAATGTGAAAATTCCCGGAACCATGTGTTCAGGGAAACTCACTGCGTAATTCTCCTTTAATAATAGACCACACGTATGTCATTGCTGAATCATCTGTTAAATGAAAGTCTTTGTAATCAATTATTCATGAAGCATTCCAAACGTCTTTCAGGATCTTGATTCAAAATAATACTTCGTGTCGTATCTCCGGATCGCAGCTTCTTATCAGCCACTGCATATGTGTAATGCAAGAGCCGAACGTCACACAAGCGTGTGATTTTTCAGACACAGGGCGTATCATTAAATCTAGATCATGTGGTCGTTTGAAAATCAACACAGGTGGTCCTGAGTGAAGTCTAATTGTTGCGGTTCCGGCAGTAAGCTTGTTGGTACTTACTACCTCGTCGAACCCCTTGGATACAAAACCTCCATTTGCCGATAACCCGTCCTGTAAGGAGGAGAAATAGCAAACATCGGTGTTTTAGTTACTTGGTCCAACAAGTAGTCCTGAAAAATAAAAGGGAACGAAAAGAGGGTGGCCCAACTATAACAACCGAAAACCATCTGAAATTATCATAATTAACGGTCTGTTCAACAGAGTACTCGATAATGGGCACTTTGCTGATGTGCGGAGACGTGGACCCTGCCGAGGGCTACCAGTTCGTTCAACGCATTATTGATGCCGGTGTCCTACTTTACCCTGAGACAAACAGAAAAAAATATATAATTAAAAAAAGTAGAAATCCAAGAGCGGGAGTAACAGGGAAGAAAGTGAATGATATTTAGTAGCGTCTTCTCTCATTTCTGCTAACGCTTGGAAGTAGGAGCCTTATTGAATTGCGTATGTGTGGTGCCATTTGCTGAAGGAAATGCCCTGATTTCCAGGCGTACGTGATATACAGTGGAATTATTTTATTAGTCTCAGTATTTCTATTTGTCTGTCTATCAGATAGTCGGTACATTTTCGTATTCTTCTGAATTTATCATGCATATAGGGGAAACGAATTCCCCCGAAGAAATAATTCTTCTCAAATACATGGAAGGCGATACAAATGTAATCATTGGTCAGTGCCATATTTTCACTGTCGTCCATGTAGCCACGTTTTCAGAAAACTTGAAAATTACCTTGCCTTGGAGCGGGAATCGAACCGCACCCCGATTGCCAGCCGAGCATGCTATCCGTTACACCACCCAGGACAATGAAGTTCCAAGCAACTGAAGCTCAGCAGATGTAACTTAGGAATCTGAGACCAGGGCAACGTAATTTTCAAGTTTTCTGAAAAAGTGCCTATATGGACAACAGTGAAAATAACGCACATCAGTACCAATGATTACATTTGTATCGCCTTCCATGTATTTGAGAAGAATTATTTCTTCAGGGAAATTCGTTTCCCATTTATGTATGATGTTCTATGAAGCACTGGAACTTAAAAAGACCTACACTCGATTCTGGATTCGAGAAAAGGTCGTTAGAACGCTACGATGAAGCTCACACTTGCTTCGACTAGCGCAAATATGAAGTGTTCTCATATTTCTAAGTTACATCTGCTTAGCTTCAGTTGCTTGAAACTCCCTTGTTCTGGATGGTGTAACGGATAGCATGCTCGACTGGCAATTGGGAGGTGCGGATTCGATTCCCGCTCCAGGACAAAATTATTTTCAAGTTTTCTGGAAAAGTGGCTACATGGACAACAGTGAAAATACGGTACATCAGTGCCAATGATTACTTCTGATTTTATAATTTTTATTTGTTTTATGAACTGGGTCTCTAAGTACCGACAAGCATTCAGTAATTCCAGCCCAATGAAAGTTTCGCACCTCTGAGAGGAAATGCGTTCATAAAATACAGAAGGTCTTTGGAAAGTACACTGAGAAAAACGTTTTGTTAATTCAACAAATCATTTTGTCGATATACAGTCAACAAAATTTTTTGTTGAATTTGCAAAATTATTTTGTTAAAAATTATTGTTGATTTAACAAAATTTATTGTTAACACGACAAAACGTTTTGTTCATTTAACAAAATGATTAGGTTGATTTTTGGGAATTTGTTTGATCCAACAAAACATATTGTTATCATGACAAAATGTTTTTTTGCTGCAACAAAACGTATTGTTATAGCAACAAACCTTATTGTGTCACGATAACAATATGTTTTCTTGGATCAAACAAATTCCCAAAACTCGACCTAATCATTTTGTTAAATGAACAAAACATTTTGTCGTGATAACAATAAATTTTGTTAAATCAACAATAATTTTCAACATAATAATTTTGCTAATTAAAAAAAAATAAATTGTTGACTGTGTATATCGACAAAAACTTTTGTTGATTCAACAAATGTTTTGTTGAATTAACAAAACGTTTTTCTCAGTGTAATGCCTCCATATTTATATACAAGCCCAGTGAAAGGTATCAAGCTGAGATAAAGCAAAAACAAAGCTCCGAAGATTTTCGACTTTAATTCAAATATTTTATTTTTCTACATAGTTCCCCTCACGATCGATACAGATACTTCTACGTTTAGCAAGTTTTTGAACCCGTCTCTGTAAAAATATTTAGGTTGTTCTCGGAATTATTTCCTCGTAGCCGCTTGATCATCTTCTTCTCATGTGAACTGAATTCCTTTCAGATGTCTCTTGTGAGCAGAAAACAATCAGAAGTCGGACGGCGCCAAATCTGGGATGTTCAAGGACTTCAAACCCGATTTTCTGTACGGCCTCTGAAGTGAAAGCACTGGCGTGGGGTTTGGCGTTGTCACGTTGCAGAATTATTGCCTCCCCCTCCCCCACGCATTGGGTTTTTCTTTGCTTTAACATTTTTAAGGCACGCACGTAGCTCTCAGAGTTGGTTGAAAGTCGTGCCTTTGACCACCTGATGAATAATGCCTCTGTAGTCCCAGAACAGAGTGAGGCAGAAATTTGAGTTTTGAATTTTTTCGCTCAAGGAGAAGATGGGTATCGGTATCCCAGCGATTGATTTTTCATTTCTGAGTTGAACTCTCATCACCAGTCACAATGCTTTGAAGAAAATCACTTCCATGTTTTTCATAGCGAGCCAGTAAACTTTGACATGTTTGAAGTTTTGATTTCTTCATTTCAGTCGTTAGATGATGTGGTACCCAACGAGCACACACTTTGTTGTAACCTAAAATGCTAACAGTGTAATTGAGACTACCTAAACTAATATTCAGATTACTTGGTATGGTTCTCTGAGTTATTCTTCGATTTTCCTTGATGAACTCATCGACTTTTTGCTTGTTCAAATCGCAAGTTGCGATTACGGGTCTCCCATTCTGCGGCTGATCCTTTACGACCAACGTTCCTCCACTGTCCTTTGATTTTCTTACACAACGTCGAACAGTGCTCATGTCCAATGTTCCAGAACCATAAACTGCCACTTATCTAGCGTGAATTTCTTTGGGAGGTACATTATCGTGAGTTAAAAACACTATAACTGATCGTAGAAATATTATAGCCATAAAAATATGGTCAATTGTGATGTACTGAAACTGTTAAACAAATGAGATGTATTATTCATACATTACTCAGATTACAAAACTCTATGGACATTTGTTTCACACGTGACGAGCAAAATTTCATTCTGGTGGCGATAACCAAAGCACGAGAATTAACACAAGAAAGGAGGGTGAAAGTTATAAAATTGAAGCACTTTGCAAGACGGACATTATACATGCTAGAAAAGTACCTTAAGTCATGAATGCAACACAGTTCTGTGTAGTTGTAGCGCAGTCCAATACAGCTCCGCTGTCCAACACAGTTCCGTATCACTTCAAAAGCCAAGGACTCGCAATTGCAAGTTTAAATATGCAGACAGTTTGATAGTTAAAATGTTTAAAAGATCACGTCTACAAATAAATTTGGTGCAGCAGTATAAAATAGATGAAAGATAAAAAAGAAAAATTCCCCACTTGGTTATAAACGTCGGAGCTCCGGTTCTTCACAAAGTGCAACAAACATCTGTGCAATCAAACATCATCTCCGGAGTAAGTTGTTCTCCCAACTAAGCTACATGGACGAAATGTATTGCTGCAGATTTGTCGTCTTGACACGTGCTTTACCTCTGTAGTACGTCACATCATCTGCTTCTTAATTATTATTTTTTTTTTGTAAGCGAAGAACGATGTGTGGAACAAACATCACACATTTTTCGAAAAACCCAAAGGCCAGTACACCCATTTTTACGTTCGGCCGCCAATGTGGAAACACAAATACGTCCGTGGTGTGGTTTAGTTGCTCTCCCAACTAAACCACACCACGGACGGAATGTATTGTTGCAGATTTGTTGTCTTGACACGTGCTTTACCTCTGTAGTATGTCACAACTTCTAGCGCACTTTTGTCCTCTTCTAAACTAAGAGCGTTTCAGAAGTTATGTCTTAACTGATTCTGCAATAGATAACGTTCTGTTACCTAAGACTAACCTATTTCGTCTTCTTTTCGAGTAACCTGATCGAATCTCAGTAATTTCGTACAACCGTGCAAACGAAAAACTCTGTAACGAAAACAAAATAAACGCGTGTCAGAGAGATTAATTATATTTGATATAAAATGATCATGTTATATATTAAACATTTCAGTAAGTGTATGGCGGGTAACTTACTATGTTCCCTATCAGTCATTTTTTTCGAATGAGTCCTTAAGTAGCGACTGTTCATCAAACTTGCTGCGATCACTTTTCGAACCTGTTGCGAATTACTCTATACCTTACTCTGTATACCTTTTTTTTGAAATTCACGAGCCAGTTTCGGTCATTTCTTTTGTGAATTAACGAAGCACATTTCTGACGCAACCTTTTCCGTTAAATGACAGACGGAAACCTGAATTTTACGGATGTTTCGTATCACGGGAAAATTCTGAATTTTCAGAAACCTTCCGGCAGTTTCTTTTTTATAATGACGGTAAATCACCGTTTGAGAGATATGTTAACGGAAAATTCGGAATTTTCAGAAACCTTTTCGCAATCCCTTTCGTATATTAACGGAAAAACTCCGCTCTCATTCTTTCCGTATCCGTATGACGAGAAATTGCCGGTAATAAGAGCGATTGATGAGAATACTTGAAGTCTGATTAGCTGTTAAATTTATGTAAGAAACTTATGACAAAAGCTATTATAGCTTAACTTATTGTACAGGTTCGCTCATTTGTGATTGAGCCGTCAGTTTGAAACGTAGGACTACGACTTGCAGATCGGAGAGTTGAATTGAGCTAGTCGAGTATGGTTTCAAAGCGTTTATTTAATGTGTTATAGCCAGCACAGGTCTATGATATGAAAAATAGATTTCATATTTTTTACAAATAATGCTGGTTGCATTGCGAACACAAAGCAGATCGATACACGAATTACCCAACGTGGTGTGCTCTGTCTTCTTGGGCTTCTTACATTCCTCATCACTTGCTCCTGTTTCTCGTTTTGATTTTCTCCACTTTTGCTTGTGTTCATTCTGCGAATTCCGCGGCATTGCCGAAAGTGTTAACCCGTTAACAGTTTTTAAATATTTCAGTTTAAACCACTGCGATATGTTCTTTATATATTTGAATAGATCTCGTCGAGAGCTTTAAAACGATACCACGCACAGTCGTTTTGCACTCACGGTTGCCCAGATAAACCACGATATTGTCAAAAGTGTTCACCGGTTCACAAGAAAACAATTTTTAAAATGTTTAGTTCAAACCACTACAAAATGTTCTTTGCATAGTTGAATAGATCTCGTCGAGAGCTTTAAAGCGATACCATGCCCAGTCGTGTTGCGCTAACGGTTGCCCAGATAGACTGAGTCAAGCGCGACGGCACACCCAGAAATATTGCATCATCTCCCCCGAACACAGGGAGCGAGGGGAGCAACGCGCGCTCGATGTATTGCGCAGTACGCGAATTGGACTCCATGTTGTTTACGACTATGCTAACACGATTAGTGTACGGCACGTATTTTTAACGCTATAATGATTTCATTTGGGACCTATTTTTCCCACAGGCGGTCGGCCGTAAGTCGCCCCATACTATCCGCGGAGTTAGACGTAGTTCTACGTCAAAACAGAAGGTTACACCCCTCAGTATTTTCTTTTTAAAGACTTTAGTTAGTCTCATACAGTATTCCATGCAGTAACCGGGGTACACTATGAGGTGTAAACATCTCATATCCATGAAGGGAATTTTCCAAAACAGTAAATGAAAGCACAGAACACAATATACTGATATGCCTAACCTGTATGACCTTTCCGAACATGTCGTTGGGATGAAGATCTAATTTTCCGCTCTGCGCAGAAAGTTCTTGGAGCGTTTAACCTTGAACAGAATTTTTCCAAGCCTTACCCCTAAAGCTTTTCCTATTGTTCCGTTCACTATCCGATACTTATTTGTTCTGCGCTGGTTTGTTTTTCGTTCTGCATTTCTGTGGAGTGTTGTGTTGTCGGCGTTCCCATAACGTTTACGATTTACTTGGTATTTACAACTTGTAGTTCTTGGGTATTTATCTAGCTTTTACATTTTTTATAAATTTACGTCAAAAACCTCAAGTGCGATTTTTGAACCATCATAATACTTTCCTGTAACGGTGGTGTGTGAAAAAGTAAAAACCACGTATTATTTGAGTGGAACTCGCAGGTGCGTACTTTTGAACCCGAAGGGGCGTAATGTAAAGTCTCGCCCTCCCAGGTAAGCAAAGCTTACTACTTCAAGAATAAACATGTCGACAATTCCACTAAATTTATGTTGACGAGATTTTTCGTAGAAGAAACAATGTCTACAGGAAAATAACAACATTAATGAAAGCAATATATTTGCTCTCTCCTGTGCCTGGAATAGTGTCAGGGAAGAAAAAGGTAATAAAGGAAGTCAGATTGAATGCATTAAAGCAGTTCCTTGTTTACGATCCACCGATAGATGTCGCTGTATGCTCCAGTTCAATACGACGCCACCTTTACAGTCCATGCGCTTTTTCTTTTTTGAAGGAAGATCATGGGAGATCATTTGTTTCCACCAATCATGTAGCTTAAATGCATCTTACGCCCCCGTGAAACATAATTTAATTTTTAGCGATGCGTTTTCCACTTTGTAGTTCTGAAGTGATTACAAGTTGTGAATAAAAGCACTCGTTCCTGTCAGAACTCTCACAAATCAGTTAACCGAAAAGGTGAGATTCGTTCAGACGTCGTCCATCCCCCGATGGTTAGCGCTAACCCAATAATTTCAAGTCAAGAGCAAGAAGATTCTGAAGTTATTATTTTGCCGAAATAATTGTTTTAATTTCTAGATTTTTTAAACAGCTTATGCAAGATTACTTTTATAACAAACCATAAACGGAGAACCGTATCAAAAAGCAGCTTATAATGCGTTTTAAAATGCTTATTTCGAAAGAATATGTCGAAATGAATAAAAATATTGGGTAACTAAGAAAGGGTAAGATGACTTTTAAAGAATATATACATTACTACAATCGGCATGCTTTCGAATTTCACCCACTAATCTTCCTTGTGTCTTCTTCTGGGTCTTTTTCTGGTCCGCAGTCTAAAATTTCGGTGGTCCATTCTGTTCTTCTGGCAATTCCTCCAGCCCATTGCCATTTCAGGGATTTTACTCTGATCATGAGTTTTCCACTCTTGTCATTTTCTTTATCCACCAGTTCCTCTCCATATCTTTCCTGGTTACACCAAGCATGCATCTCTCTATGCTTCTTTCAGTTATGCTTTATGTATATTTTGCTCATTAGCATAATAAAGTATTATGATTTCAGTTGTCTGAGCCTTTGTATGACTTTTTTAGTTAAAGTCTACATCTCAGCTCCGTATGTAAGAACTGAAAGGATGCATTGATTAAACACTTTTCTTATAAGACATAATGGCACATTGCTCTTAAAAATTGTACTGTTTCTTCAAAAAGCTCTCCAACGAAATCTTATACGCCGATTGATTTCTTCATCAATGTTACCCTCGCTTTATATCTGCTGCTCAAGGTAAATGTAGGTATCGGTTATCTCCAGCTTTCCCAAATCAATCGATAAATCTTCATTTCTTGTAAAAGCATTGTACATCAGTTTTGTCTTCTGAGAGTTTATTTTTAAACCCACTTCTTTACTCTTGTCAGCAAGTTCTTGGAACACACTCTGCAGCTCTGAAGGGGTGGTTGCAAAAATGACTACGTCATCAGCAAAACGAAGATGAGTTAAATGATTTCCATTAATCTTTATCCCTTTGTTTTCTCAGTTCAATGATTGAAAGACATTTTGCACTGTGGCATTAAAGAGTTTGGGATATATGGTGTCACCTTGTCTCACTCCCTTTCCAATTTTTCTTGGAGCTGTATCCTTAAATAAGGAAACTTTTGCACTTTCATTTTCATAGATGTTATTTATATTGCTAATTAATGCATCTTGAATGCCGCAATATTTCAAGGCTGCTGACGGTTTTACGGAATCAAAGGCCTTTTCATAATGAAAAAAGCCATACATAACGGGAGTTCATATTCCCACGTTCTTTCCATTAGTTCCCTCAGTACATGGATATAATCTGTAGTGCTCTAGCCACTCTTAAATCTAGTTTGTTCTCTCTGTTGAGCCATGTTCAGTGTTACTTTCAAGCGATGTGTAATTACCTTAGTGAAGTTTTTATAAACCACTGATGCTGATGGGCCTTTAGTTCCTGTGATCCTCAGTGCCACCTTTTTCATATAGTATGATAGTTGTAGTATTGTTCCACACACACACACACAATCCTCAGGAATATCTCTCTCTCTCTCTCACTCTCTCTCTCTCTCTATAAGACGCTTTAGATGTACTCCGAAGACGAGGGCAAGAAGTTACAGAAAGATTTCTATTTAAAATTTTCGCATAGAATTGCAAAAGTATTTATTTACAATGGTACAAGTCACTTTTTACCACGGTTACCATAATCGGAAGTCCTGATCAAATGTTCGAAATTATTTGACATTTCAGGAAAAAAGCTTTTGGCACAAAAATGTACAAATTCATTGCTTCAAAGAAAGCACGCGCTGGAAGGATTAAACGCTCTTGTGTGATACTTAGCATATATTTGATCTGAATGAGCTACATGAATTATAACGAAACGGACCAGATATAATAGCAATTATTTTTGGGGTGTTATCCGTTAGTAAGACAGAAAGCTGCGTATTAAACAGAAAATATCATTTTCATATCTCGTATAGGGATGAAACTTTTAACCGAACAGTTCCGGCACGTCATTTATTACCAGCGGATGTAATCTTAGAGCTACAAAACTAGATTGATCAACAAGAAGGCCGGTTTGAAAGTTCTGACAATAACTCAGCAACTTTTAGTGGAATTTATTCGCCCACAGTGCTCTCATCAAGTTAATTGTTTTTGTTTCTGGGTTTAACGGACACCATAAATAAGAGCTACAAGCATTCGCCCCTCCTAACTTGGGGACACATAGGCTGGCCAGAATCCTGCGCCTCTGATCACCCAGGCACCAGGTCAGCTGTTGAAATTGGAAAGTCAAGATGGGTTAGGTGTTTTAATATACACTGAAGAGCAATTGAATTAGAGACAGCTGGCGTTATGCAAATGTAGCGCTGTGGGCGGCCCTGTAAACGGAAACGACATGACGTATGCAGCGATACGACAATACAAGAAGTGATGCGACGGAAATCAGTAAGAGTCAGACGCAGTATGGGTAAGACGAAGGATCTAAGCGCATTTGATCGTGGGCAAATTGTCGGCGTCCGACGAATGGGTCACTCTATCTCGGAAGTCGTGCAGGCACTGGGATTTTCACGAGCCACCGTGTCACGGGTGCACCGTGAGTACATCGAATCCGGTAAAACCATGCCTGCAAGGGCCAGCTGCCGTGGACAACACCGTGTGGATGAGCTGGGTCATCGTCGGCTAGTTCGCATTGTAACAGCGGATAGACGGGCCACAGTGCAAGAAATTACTCGGCAATTTAACGCTGGTGCACAAAAACGTGTAAGCAGCCACACCATCCAGAACCATCTCCTCGCTATGGGGTACAGAAGCCATCGTCCCAAGAGGGTACCGCTGCTGACCCTACATCACAGGGTGCAAAGATTAGCATGGGCGCGGGAACATCGCTACTGGACCCTAGACATGTGGATAAATGTTGCCTGGACTGATGAGTCGAGATTCACGTTGGTACATGCGGATGGCAGGATACGAGTACGGCGCAAACCACATGAAGCGATGGATCCTTCTTGTCAGCAGGGTACTCTTCAAGCTGGTGGGGGTGGCATTCTTGTCTGGGGACTGTTTACGTGTACTGAAATGGGACCCCTGGTACGTGTGACATTATCCCTCACAGGTCAACGTTACCGGGATATCCTGGAAGACCATCTGCTCTAGTTTGTGCGTCTTCAACATCCCACTGGGGACCTCATCCTGCAACAAGACAATGCACCGTGCCGTCGCTCCCGAATTGTATCGAATGGTTGAATGAACACTCCACCGACGTGACCTCGCTTCCTTGGCCAGCTAGGTCACCTGAACTCAATCCCATCGAGCACATCTGGGATGCCATCGAGAGAGATGTTCGAGGCTCTGGCCCCATCCATCGAATCTTCGTGAACTGTGGGTGCTTGTTCAGGGGTCGTGGACCTGTATGGCTTTCCAACGCTTCCGGTGTTTTGTCGAGTCCATGCCGAGACGAATCGCAGCCGTCATCAAGGCGAAAGGTGGTGCTACACGTTACTAGACAGGTATCTCTAATTCAATTGCTCTTCAGTGTATCTTCAGAAGCGTTTAAATGCCACTGAGATGAAAGATTACGACGCTGACGAATTTTAAAATAAGCTCATAAAAGCAAAAATGAAAGGTGAAAATTTTGTCAGTAATCAAGGAATCCGTATCAAGCAGAAACAAATTGTTTGTACTGAAGCAATAATTTAATAAGAGGACTTAACATTGTACTTTATTCATTCATTTATTTATTGTCGATATCTTGAACTAAACTACCAGAAAATTTTTACCATAAGCCGATTCTCTGCTAAAATGCTGGAAATCACGAGGGAAAATTTAATATTCTACACATATACTAGATCGCAATTACCGTTGTTTCTTTCCATTAAAATTGCCTATATTAAGTACTTTTAATAAACATTGATGAAAATAATTAATACTGAAAATCTAACAAGAATTACCAAGTTTTAAAGGCAAGAAATCACATTTGAAATTGCTATTCAACATATTGAAAGTATTCTTTTCGGATTGATTTCACTTAAGCATTTTATCGCTAAAGCTTTTTTATTTGCAACTACATCACTAATTACTGAGTTTAGGGCTCATTTTAACATTTATATTTTTACAGCCAAACGTGCAAAATAAAATATATCTCTTAATTAAGTATTCAGTGCAACTTTTGCCAACATTGAATCAGTGGTACCTTATGCAAGTGTCGTTTAAATTCACTGTTCTTTTTATTCAAAACAAAGATAAGAGCAACGTGCTTAATATCTGACGAAGTGGATTTCTTTTGATCTCGCACGTTTGTTCATAATTTAGATTGTTACATCAGCAGACAGAAATTTTTAGGGGTTGGACAGAATGATGTGAACACCCAGGAAAAGAAGGTTTTACATATCTAGTAGGGTGTGGGACCACCTTTGGCATTCAAAACCGCCTGAATCCTCCTTGGAGTGGACGCATACAAAGCCTGGATGGTGGTAAGCGGGATGTTACACCATTCTTCATGCAGAAACTGCTCCAAGTCCTTGAAAGATGCAGGGGGAGGATAACGGGATCTTACTCTGTTTTCCAACACAGACTACAGTGGCTCGATGATGTTTAAGTCTGGTGATTGGGGAGGGCCAAGGAAGGTGTGAAAGTTCGTCCTCATGTTCCTCAAACTATAACTGGACATTCCTAGCTCTGTGAATTAGGGCGTTATCTGTTACAGGGCTTGGAGCTGAATTCTATAACAGCACCCTGTGTGGAGGATTCGTTTGTGCTTCCTTTGCTGTAAGTTCGGTATCGGTGGTTCAATCCGTAATTCTTCCAACTGGAGCAGATAAAAGCAATACAAACCGTAAAAAAAGTGAATCGACTGAAGCTAAATTTTGCAGTGAGGAAAACGTTTATTCAGATCATACGGGGAATGTCACCAAGCTTCTGTCCTTTTCGTGCTTTCATTCTTTCCGTTCTCCCTCAGTATTCTACACCGCCGAAAATCCTCCTCTCTCCTTCCGGCCACTCAAAAACTATTCCTTCCTCCGTCCCTTTCGACCCGAAGCATACTGCCTCCCTTGCTAAAACTATCTTGCTTCGTCGACCCATTGCCACCGCGTTCCCTCCGGCTACACCCTAAGATGTCTCTTCTCCGAAAATCGCAAGATTCCCTAATTGCCATCTGCTGCGTCGCGTGGGAAAGGAAATACTCATTTGCCTTTCGTCCAAATGGCGGGAATTGAAAGGAAATGATTCCAATTCAGTATCACAAAAATGGCTACAGAATCTCGCTTCTGATAAATATGTAAGCCCCGGTTACAAAATCTCCCCCGCCAAAATAAAAATGAGGGTGGCGTTAGACAGCCTAATTTTTTTTGCCTACATTAACCAACGCGATTGATTCGAATCAGGACAAGCTTGTGACAATACAATATTGGGAGGGCAATTTTACATGATTTTGAAGAGGTACCTGCATGCTAAGGTTTACATTCAGTAATTCTCCTTGATTTCTTTGGTAAACATATATCCATACACTTCATGATGATGACCTAATGGCAAAATAATTTAAAACATAGTTGACGATAAAATTGACGAAAGATTTCCAGCAAGCACATTGAAATATAACTAGCATGATGGGTTCCAGAACATTTTCTGATATTACATATATACAAACATGGTTGCTAATCACACTTCTCCTGAAAAATACATGTACAGATACCTACCACAAATAATACTTTACACTTGATACTTTCATCGCTATCTCCATTCCACTTCATTCCTACATTAAAATTTTACTATTGATCTCTACAAGAATTTAACTTTACGGTGCAATTAATTCTCAAAATTTACCTCTGTACAACCATTCTTGTCCAGTTTGTATTAACCCCTCATTTTAGTTTATAATGCTGATCTACGCTGAAAATTTCCGAAAAATGTACGACAAAATATGCATAAATTTTCTTTCAGTTGAAACATGAAATGCAGAAAAATTTAAATTTTGACAATGCTGATAAGTTACCTATTGAACACTTGAATAATTTTC
This sequence comes from Macrothele yani, assembly GCA_039090855.1. Lineage (NCBI taxonomy): Eukaryota > Metazoa > Arthropoda > Arachnida > Araneae > Macrothelidae > Macrothele > Macrothele yani. Next base: position 12,054,828 of record CM076992.1, read on the forward strand.
TCAAACCTTATATACACTTACACTGCAATTTTCTACCGATTGAACACTTGAATAATTTTCGCAAAATCTTATATACACTTTACACTGCAATTTTCTACATACTAAAATTACTTACGCTAACATTATATAAAATAAAACAAGTTGAGATAAATAACACTGCAAATAATCAATGCATTTCTTCAGTCTTTGAATGACTCCGCTTAAAGTTCAATAAGATCATAGATGATCATTGTCCATCTAACCACTTAAAAAGAGTAGCGTAAATTAATGTCCGTGACAGCATATACAAAATCCCTTTAGTGCAAATTATCAATTTGATGCACAAAAACTTAAATTGTCTTTTGGGAAATGTTCATGTAAACACAAAATGTTCGTATGTACAAGTTTCACAAATTAAAAATTATTTTTATCCCTGAAATACAAATGAAAAAAAAATGCGTTTGGTGTGAATAGTTTATCACAAAATCTGAATGATTACGCAACATATTGCATGCACGTTATTTGCAGTCGATGACTCAACATGTCGAAAAGTTTCAACAGCACTGATGAATCACACTCGTTGTCTGTTTAGGTGTCGCACCCTTCCGAAGATATCGCGTTCTCTAAGATTGTAACCACGATCTGCTGCTTCCATATCGATGACAATATGGTCCTGACGATTATCACTCCTGGCTTGTGAGAGTGAATAATCAGCACCTGTGTAAGTCGCTTCGCTTGCTTCGGGCATATCCCAGCGCTCGTAGGAAAAATCTCTTTCTTGCACCTCCGGAGTACTTTGGTGCGTTTGAGAAGCTTCCGGTGCTGCATCGGTCTGCCTGGGCGTTCTTGTCGGGCATATATGTAGCCGATCAAAATGAGCCATAGCGGTCTTCTTTGGGTTGCTTACCAACCGCAGATTCGCATTCACGTTGCCCATTATGCTCGTGATGCGGTATGGGCCCTCGGAAAAATGCGCAAATTTCTTGCTCTGCCCTACCCTCCACCTTCGGTGTATAAAGGAATACCAGCTGACCGACTTTAAAATTTTTTGAAAACCGCTGTTTTCATCCGGTGAGTTTCTTGTTTTTCAGAGGCATTTTTTATTCTCTCACTCACCACTCTGTGAACTGCAGTTATCGTATCAGAAATATGCTCAACATAATCTTCAGTGGAAAAATAAGTTTGCCTCGTTCTAGGCGGAATCAAGGTATATGGTGAAATCAAATCTCTGGCGAAGAATAAAAATGCAGGAGTGTCCCCGGTTGTAGCGTGGACAGCGGAGCGGTAAGCAGATAATGCGAATGGAATGAGATTACACCAATTTGTGTGATTGCGGTTTATAAAATGGCTGAGCATGGATGCAAGGACCCTATGAAACCGTTCGATCAACCCGTTGCACTGCGCGTGGAAGCTTGAAGTATGTAAATACTTAATCTGCATTTTTTCACAAAGTTGCTTCATAGTTCCGGAGAGAAAGTTAGCACCCCTGTCACTAACCATAAATTCAGGCACACCAAACAAACAAAATACTTCCTCGAGTAAAATTTTCGCAATAGTTTCAGCCTTTTGGTCCGGCATTGGATAGGCTAATGGAAATTTAGTGAATGCATCTTGAATGGTGAGAACATATATATTTCCTTCGTTGCTCCGTCTTAGAGGCCCTAAAACATCTATATGCAGCCTTTCCCATGGACGGCTTGTAGTTGGCATTCGCTGCAACGGTGCCTTTTGTGATGCTTTGTATCCCCTTCGCGCCAAACATTGATGACATGAAGCTACAAAATTCTGAATATCTGCATACATGTTGTACCAAAAGTAATGCTCTCTGATTCGAAGCAGAGTTTTCTCAAATGCTAAATGGCAATTTGTAAATAAGGAATCATGCATTGTTTCCATCACTTGTCCAATTAGAGATTCAGGTACACACAGCTGTTCCACCGTTCGTTGTCTCACTTGAGATGGATGGGGAGTTGAGTAGTGGTAAAGTACACCTTCGGCCAAAAAGAAGAAGTCATGTCCTTTTGTGGGGGTTTGCTGTCGTTTTCCTTCGAGATGGTCAATAATATTTTTCCAAGCTGGGTCTTTTCGCTGTAAAACCTTCATTTCTTCTATAGAAAATTTTTCTCTTAGAAGATGCACTGTATCAGTCGTGGCTGTGTTTACGTTCCGTGATAAGCAGTCTGCTACTACATTTTCTTTTCCCGGAATGTAGCGGATTTCGAAATCAAACCTTGCAGCTGCACCTGCCATTTGTTTAACCTGATATTTGGGCTGCTTTTCGTAAGCATGTAGGTTATGGGCTTGTGGTCTGTTTTGAGAACAAAATGTTTTCCGTACAGATACGGACGAAAATGATTTACCGCCCAGATAATGGCTAAGCATTCCCTCTCCGTCGCAGAGTAGTTCTTTTCTGGCTTCTTCAGCTTCCTGCTAGCATAGCTTATGGGAACCATTACCCCTTCCTTTTCTTGCTCGAGCACTGCCCCTAATGCTTCACCACTAGCATCGGTAGATAGGAAATAAACTTTGTCGTTATCCGGATAATGCAAAAGAGGCCTGGTGCAAAGTAAATTTTTCACAATTTGGAGAGCTGTTTCAGCATTCTCATTCCAAAGAAATTTTTTCTTTTCTTTTCCTTTGGTTAGATCAGTCAAAGGAGTAATTATATCGGAGAAATTTGGGATATGATTCCGATAATAATTAACTACCCCCACAATCTGTTGCACATTTTTGACTGATTTCGGCGTGGATAGGTTCATAATTGACTCAATGTTTCTGGGATCTGGTCTTATTCCTTCATTGCTAATCTCATGCCCAAGATAGGTTATTTTGCTTCTAAGGAAATGACATTTAGAGGGTTTCAACTTTAGGTCGTGAACCCGGAGTCTGTGAAACACCATCTCTAGTCTCTCTATATGCTCTTTAAAGGTAGTACTTGCAATTAAAATATCATCAATAAATGCATATACATGATGTTGTTGCATGCCTGAGAGCACAATGTCCATAGCCCTCTGAAAAGTAGAGCTCGCACCAGCTAGTCCCTGAGGCATTTTTCGAAAAGCAAAGGTACCAAATTCTGAGCAGAAGGAAGTTTTATGCACGTCCTCCGGCGCGACAGGGATCTGGAAAAATCCAGAATTCAGATCTAAAGTGGAAAAGTAGCGCGCTTTTCCCAAATTGTCGACAATATCATGCATTAGAGGTAAACGGTAGCGATCCAATTTAGTGATCAAATTTAAACGTCTGAAATCTATAACGAAACGATACGATGCATGGTCTCGTTTTTTCACCAAGAGAGCTGGACTCGAAAATGGGCTGGCTGTAGGTTCGATTATTCCTGCCTCAGATAGGCTTTCAATTTGTTTTTTCATTTCTTCCTTTAAAGCTAAGGGAGTACGATAAGGCCTGGAATACACTGGAGTATCGGAAGTCAACGGGATTCTGTGCTGGATGACCGTAGAATTTCCCAGCTCATTTAAATTTGTAGCAAAAACATCCGCGTATTTATTCAGCAATTCTTCTATCTCTCGTTTTTGATTCGGAGGAATGTGAGACAAGTCAAAACAATTTTGGGTAGACATATTCTCAGTGATATCTATGGTGTTAGCTCCCATGACATTATTCACCTGAGTTTCTTCAAAATTTTCAAATTTAGCTATTTTCATGCCTTTGTTTATCCAGATTGGTTGATCAGAAGTATTTGCAGCTAAAACATTATAAAGGCCATTGCTACTGATTCTGTTCACAGATCTGGCAACATGCAATCCTCCTCGAGATTTTCAACTATCGGCTGCACTAAAATATCACCTTCAGGTTTTCTCATGCGCATGTCCCTAATGAGAAGGCACTGCATTGACCTGGGTGGAATACGGATTTTCTTCGCATTTTTGCCAGTCGACGAATTTATTATTTTAACAGCTTCTGTTTCCGTTTCTGTGGTTTCATTAACCATTACTGGTGAAATAGCAGCCGGCAGGGAGTCAACGGTTTTAACTGCCGTTATTTCATTACACATTTCAGGTGAGGGTTTTAAAGATAACGAATTATTTTCCAAGTCGAGAGATTTGGCGTGCTTATGCAAGAAATCGTACCCTAAAACTGCATCATAGTTCAAAAATTCTGTATGAATAACGTGAAATAGATGTTTTAATTTCTTTTTGTTGACCTCGATTTCTACCATGTAGCACCCTTCCGTGGCGGTATTTGCTCCAGTAATACCTCTTATAATTACGGAAGAATCAACTTCCTGAAGCTGTGGACAGTTTTTCAACTTTTGTACTGCCGAATAGGCTAAAAGAGAAACAGTCGATCCGGTATCCAGGAGCGATGGTATAGTGTTATCTGCAATTCTGACTTTTATAATAGGGAACGGGCTTTGCATATCTTCCGCACTATTAGAATGTCCTGCGGGAGATAACTTGACGACAGAATTAATGCCCACAGATTCTGTCGCTACCGGTTTAAATGTTGCTCGTCGCTGAATCTTACAGTGTTTCTTTGAGGTGACTTGTTTCTCAACCCTACTTCACCCCGCCAATTTCCAGTTGGAGCATTCTGCGCAGCGTTCGACGGCGCGCAGTTTCTGCTTCTTTGCCACTGCGGTCGGTCATCCCTCCGCGGTGACCTAGGTTGAGGCCTGTAATCACGCCTGTCATAGCGATCTGAGGGAGGCCTTTCTCTGCAATGCCTTTGCAGGTGCAAATATGAGCCACAGGTCCAACAACATTTATTATCATTTCCGTATCTTCTCGGAATACTAGTGTCTCTGTATTCCAGCGGTTCTCTGCGCCGCTCTTCCTCTATTTCGGATCGGACATTTCGAATTTTTAATTCGCTCACCTGGTCCGTCAGTGCTCTAATAGCCTCATCACTGGCCTCAAGCCTTTTCATTACCATTTGCAACATGCTCCCTTCTCTCGCATCCGATTGGGGCTGCGCCTCCCTACTATAGGATTCTGCGGCACCTGAATATTTGAAAGGCGAGCTCTCGGCATCAGGGTACGCGCAAACGGATGCTGCTACGGGTAGAGGCTGTGACGTAATTTTCATACAGCTCTCTTCATTGATAGCTTTAGCTACCGCCGTACGGTAATCCGGTGGATTCGAAGAAAGCACCCATCTTCTCAAACTTTGCTTCAGTCCTTGCAGGAATTGACCCAGCTTCGTTTGATCCTGAATTCTGCGCAATTCGGGAGGATCATTCGGGCTCTCTCTCAAGTAGTCATTAGCTACGGCGTTAAGTCGAGCGGCATATTCTTTGACTGCTTCGTGCTCACGCTGGTAACAATTTGAAAGTGCGGCCAAACGCATTGCCAGCGGCTCCTCAGTCTCGAAGCGTTCCTGCAAGATATTCTTAAATTCTTCATAGTCCACGGTGGTCCGCAAAATGGGGCTTAAATTTAAGTACTGGGAAGCAGCACCTCGCAGTTTTGTGCGTGCAATAATTATTTTTTCCAAATCTCCCCATTGAGCTAAATTTCCGACATCCTCAATATTTTGGAAGAAACGTGCCACCGAAAAATTTCTATCCTCCGGATCGAAAGTAGCTATCAAAGGGGAACAAGATGCAACTAGCGCAGGAATACGATACGGATCATTATTTTGTTCGTCTGCCATGATGCTGATGTAAATATTATACTTAAGAAATTCTTTTTATACCGCAATTGCTAAGAAATGCTTGTTATACAATTGCTGAAAATACTTGTTATATCATGGCTAAAAATGTTTTTTATATCACACTTGTCTCTAACGAGTATCGTGCGCACTGTAAATAATCAATGAAAAATGTTTTTCATGGAAAGCTCTGTGTTAACGAATCTTAACGTTCAGCAATTATGATGCATAAAAATGTTTTGACTACCAGCGGCAGGTGGTGTGGGATTTCACAGAAAGAGTGGGTGCACTTTAAAAATGGAAGAAAATATTTTTTTGTACTTACAGCACGTCGCTTGACTTCGTAATCCAGAATGTTTTTTTTGTTGTTGTTTTTTGACACACACTGTTTTGATTGTCACCCAAAGTCTAGTAGCACTATCACTGCAAAAACCAAAATGTTCCAATCTGTAGGAAAATTCGAACAGGAACATGTCTCCACAATGAGGAATAAAATACTCTCAGGCCCCAAGTCGGCGACTTGAAGACTCCACGATGCTGCACTGAAGAACCTAATACCGAAGAACCGCTCTGCTTTTCATCGGCGATGCTCGAGTTCCACGCTGCTTAATAAAGATGTTCGGGTTCCGTACCGGTGAACGGAAGATCTAGAGAGAGCCCCTGTTCGGGCGCCATTTAGATGTTACAGGGCTTGGAGCTGAATTCTATAACAGCACCCTGTGTGGAGGATTCGTTTGTGCTTCCTTTGCTGTAAGTTCGGTATCGGTGGTTCAATCCGTAATTCTTCCAACTGGAGCAGATAAAAGCAATACAAACCGTAAAAAAGTGAATCGACTGAAGCTAAATTTTGCAGTGAGGAAAACGTTTATTCAGATCATACGGGGAATGTCACCAAGCTTCTGTCCTTTTCGTGCTTTCATTCTTTCCGTTCTCCCTCAGTATTCTACACCGCCGAAAATCCTCCTCTCTCCTTCCGGCCACTCAAAAACTATTCCTTCCTCCGTCCCTTTCGACCCGAAGCATACTGCCTCCCTTGCTAAAACTATCTTGCTTCGTCGACCCATTGCCACCGCGTTCCCTCCGGCTACCCTAAGATGTCTCTTCTCCGAAAAACGCAAGATTCCCTAATTGCCATCTGCTGCGTCGCGTGGGAAAGGAAATACTCATTTGCCTTTCGTCCAAATGGCGGGAATTGAAAGGAAATGATTCCAATTCAGTATCACAAAAATGGCTACAGAATCTCGCTTCTGATAAATATGTAAGCCCCGGTTACATATCGTCCTGATAGATGGCATCCACTGCAGGAAACAGTACCTGAGCCATTGGATGGACTTGGTCGTCCAAAATGGTTTCATACGCCCTGCTAGTCATGTGTCCTTTCAAGGTCATCAGGGTCCTGCTGAAAACCACGATATGACTGCCCAGAGCATGACAGAACCACAACCATGCTGCACTGTTGGGAGCACACAGTCTTGGTTGTACGCTTCTGACGGTGTTCTCCACACGTAAACACGTCCTGCTGTGAGGAACAGTGTGAATGTGGATTAATCCGACCACATTACAGGCTTCCATGCATCGGCAGTCTCGTCGTATGCTCCTGGCATCACTGCCGTCGCCGTTGTGCATTCACCCGGGTCACAAGAGGTTTTGCAATAGCAGCTCTGCCATGAATATCTTCTTTATGCAGTTCCCTGCGCAATGTTTAACCTTGATACTAGACATGCAGATTGAGCTCCGCACTAATTTTCTGCTCCTTGGTCTTATTACGGGTAAAAATTCCCTTTAATAATGCTCTTACGTCTCTATCAGTTAGGGCCGTTTTCCGGCCGCTCTTGTGTTTTGCATACAAGGTTTTGCCACGAACACGGTATGTTGTCATGACGATAGACACAGTAGCTCTCGATACCCTTACTACCCTGGCGACTGTTGTCGCGGAGGCAACAACTAGCCGGCCACCAACAATTAGCTCTTTTTCGAAGTCCGCTTGTCGCTCATTTCGTCGTCACCCTGAAAGAAATTTTGCAACAAGGCACTTTAAATGCACTTATTATATGATGATCATGATGATCATATGTAGAGGATTTCAGGAAGGGAGTGTCTGACCCCAGGTCTTAAACAACCCTTAGAAATAGGAAGCTGGGAGATTTGGGCTAGAGTGCCCGATAGGAAAGTCACACGGAAGCGAGGTAGAAGACGCCCTTTTTTACTACCAAGGGCCAGTACCCGGGGTCCGACGGCTTAATGTGCCCATCCGACGCACGGCGGATATTTAGTGAATCGAGCGTTCGTACCTGCCTGGGATCGAATTTAAGGCCCTTTCCGTGGCAGTCACGAACGTTGCCCACTAGGCCTCCAGCGGCCCTTAAATGCACTTCATCAGGATCTTGAGGTTCTAAATAAAGCTATTACGATCAAAAAGTGGTGGATACCTTTGCGTATTGCGACGTACGCAGCTGCATTAAAAGTCACGTCTCTGAGCGTGGTGTTCACTTCATTCTGTCCAACCCCTCTATACCTGAGTATTAAAAAATACTGTTCCCTAGTCTTCTCTGTCCAGTGGCGTTCAGGAAAACTCGGGGACTACCAGCCAAAAATACACCCATGAGCCATTACATTATGACCACCCCCAGCCTAGAGAAATGAGCGAGCCTGGAGACCGACCGGTGGCGCAGGTGAAATTCACAAAGCAGTATATATACAACCCGAAGACCGTACTTTGGTTAGTAGAGTGTTTGGAGTCAGAATAGGAAAAGCTGTCGATTTATCGGAGTTTGATCAAGGACAAATTGAGATGGCACGGCCCCTCGGAACTACGAACTCGGAAACGGCGCGGCCTATGGGCTGTTCACGTGCCGCTGTAGTGAGTACGTATCAAAGTGGTGCACATATGGTCAAATAACGAACCTTTGTTCAGCCGTGTGTCGTCCACACCTCATTGATGTCAGAGGGAAGCAGAGACTGTGGCGCATTGTTCACAGCGTCCGCAGGGCAACAGTGCGACAAATCACCCGCAGATACAACAGTGGTAATCAGGGCACTGTGTCACTACACACACGTTCATCGCAGCCTTCTGCAGATGGGCCCGCGTAGCAGAAGACCTAGCCGGATTGCTATGCTCACTGCACGTCATCGCCAACAGCGAATGAAATCGGCCCAAGAGCATCGAGATTGGACCATGGATGATTGGGAGAAAGTGGCCTGGTCAGACGAATCAAGATTCCTGGTGCATAACGTAGACGGCTGAGCGCGGATACGCCGATTACCAACGGAGGCTATGCACCTGGATGCACTGTTGGTCGGAAACACGCCGGTGGCGGCGGTGTTATGCTGCGGTCGACGTTTTCTTGGGACACTTTAGGCCCCATATTCCAATAGCACAATCCCTGACGGCTTTTCAATTACTTAAATTTTAAAATTCGATATTATTATAGAGGTTTCGTGGGCGTTTTGATAATTGAAATCCTTTGGAAACTACCGATATTTTTCGTTTAATCAAAATAATTGTACTTTATCGCATGTGACACAAATATGCACGGTGTCATTGTAAATTCGGACTACTAGTGCAGCTGTACTATTTTAAGTGTATTACAAAACACGCCAAATTTAGTCACATCATGCAAGTTTTACTCTTTTAGGGAACTAAAGGCAGTCCTTTTTAAATGCCTCCCTCAGGCTCACACACACAAAGCACATGACTGTCGTATGGTCTAATTACCTCTTGCGATTTATATATGAAAATACAGAACGCAACTAAGCAAACAAGTAACTAACAATTAAGAATTGTGGCACAAAAAAACTATTTAAATTATTTTCTCTTGAATACAAAAAAAAAAAAAAAAAAAAAACCACTTAATATAGTGCCACGATTTTTCGCGCACAAATTTTAATAAGTTTTTCTCTTGGCTGTGTTATAAGAAAGAATGATACAGATCTCTTTTTCTCGGTCCCTGCAAAGAACACCTTTCAGTTCATTGTATTCTTAAGGATGTGTAGTTATGTACAAACAACTGCAACACATAGCACTTTATCCTATAAAAATTTCATTTATCGAACTGATATTCTTTTCACATTTTCTTGCTAGTATTCAGCTATAGAAACTATTGCTGCATCTGTGAAAAAGTAATTCAAGTCCTCTGGAATGGCTGGTTTTCCGTCACCCAGATATTATAAACTGAAACTGGAAAAATGTTTTTTTAACGTTTTACTTATTTACAGGGGGAAAAAAATACCAAAAATTGTTTTTCTTTTTATCACTTCATTCAAAGATGACGTCAAAAATTTCTAGCTGTATTTTTGACCAGTTTTATATAAAGTTTCGTCAAAAAAAAATTAAAATCTATTTGATGATGCAAGAAGCCATCTTACCGCGAACAGGCGCGTTGCTAGGGGCGGGTTTCAGGAAACCCAACTTTTCTTTAAGCACACCTTATAGCCCCTCCCCCACTTCCCAATTTTTTTATAAGCAGTTGGAACACATGGCGAATGCAGTTATCTAAGATTTTAGGAAACTTGGATAAACGTACTTGAATTTTCCGAATTCGCAGAAATTTTGTAATATAGAACGAATTTTTTGTTAACGTAACTGTTTGTACTTTTGGGAAATGGTGGGAGTCTCCTGAGCGAATGTATAGGAGAGTAGTTAAAATACACTATTTTTGTAATTACAGCTTAAAAAGAAGAGAGAGAGAGAGAGAGAGAGAGAGAGAGAGAGAAAGGGAGAGAGAGAAAGGAATAGAAAGAGAGAGAGAGATTTCTTGTCAGGTTATAACCTAAATACTCATGAACAGCCTTAGGGCAGCAGATATGGATAAAAAAAAGAACCCTACGTGATTAAGCTAAATTTGCGAAAAAATATTAATTTGTTCAAGGCCATGGTGTTTCATATCCATGGTTCCCAGTATTATACATATCGAAAAAATAGCAAATACAGTATGTACTAGAAAAAATTTTGTAGTGGGGATAACATCATCAGCATCGGATTAATCTACATAACTGGAATTTTTTGCCAAAATTTATGTCAGGTATTTCAAAATTTGTGCCCCTTTCCCAGCGTATAACGCTTAGCCCTCCTTACAGCCCCCACTTGTGAGCTGCTGGCCTCGTAACTGCCCGCCAGGTCCCCCGCAATGCCAGGATTGCGGAGCTACCAGTACGCCCCTGTCTCCGTCGCATCTTATATGGTCTCTTTAACTATATTGGATCTTGTGAAAACACAAATTTGCCGGTGACGGACAAATTTGTGTTTGTCCGTCACCGGCAAATTTGAATCCTTCTGCTCCGGAGCAGAATGCTTTTCCAATTAAGCTACACCAACGGAATTTCTCGCAGCAACTTTGCCGTCTTGACATGTACTTCACCATTGCAGTACGCCACATATATCACCCCCTTGAGAAAGGCGGAGAAAGGAAGTCGTATGTTTCGGGTCGCCCGCAAAAAATGCTTGAAGTAGCTCGCTGAAGAAGAAGAAATTCAGATTAATTCCAGACGATGTGTGGAAGAAGCATTACACAATTTTGAAGCGTTGAAGAAGGAATTCTCATCAATTCCAGATAATGTGTGGAAAGAACAGCACACATTTTTCGAAAAACCCAACGGCAAGTAGACCCATTTCCACAATCGGGCGCCAATGCGAAAAAACAAATTTGTCTGTCATGAGGCTCGAATCCGCATCCTTCTGCTCCGGATCCGAATGCTTTCCCAATTAAGCTACACCAACGGAATTTATCGCTGCGAATTTGCCGTCTTGACATGTGCTTTACCTCTGTAGTACGTCGCAACCTGACTCTTTGAAACCTCTCTGGTCACTCAGCCAATTAATCTGACTTTAGTTACTTAAAACATATATTCATGCATAATAAATTACGATAGTTTAAAATATATAACTTTTTTACCTATTTCGCCACATATTCTAGTTTCTTACTTGATCTTAGGGAGAATCTTGATTCGTGATTTCAACCTACATCAGTCATACTGAAACTAAAGAGCGAATGCTGAGAGACTTAGGACATGGTCAACATAATCATTATCAGAAAAATTTAGGTGTGGCACAGGTTATCCTGGCACCTGCTGCAAATTACCCCCTTGTTAATTTGCATCTTGTGTAATTTACAGCGCAAATTATGGTGCCAAAATCTCTTCATCATCAAGCGACGTCTATGTGAGTTCTGACGAAGTAAAAGTGCTCATTTTGAGCTTGGGTCATTAGTTTTGCTTTTCATCTCATGAAGAAAGATAGGATGTTTCCAGCCAGAGCAGTTTCTTTGTTTCATCCCTTTGCTTATTACGGAAGATATCCCACCTGGGCTCACCCTTTCCCCCTCCCGTATCAGGGAGAACAGTAATGCGAAACTTTTAACAGTAACAGTCAAAAGATTTTTTCTTCTCCTTCATTCACTTTTGCCTAGATGGCAGATTTTCTCATTAAGCCGATTACATCAGTTTTGTTTAATCTTTCATTTCCGAAGCTATCGGAGAAGTGAACAACAGTTCTTTAATATATTCGGAGCCTTTAAAAAATGTGCAGGCTGTCATCTCATATCATTTGTGTTAAAACTGTTCACAAATCAGGTTGGTTAAGTAAAGCTAAATTGAGCAAGTAATGAATAAAATCATTTACGTGTTCTAGCGATGAAATAACATATCTGATCTGAATGTTTGGTTGTTACTATACGACAGCAGATACCATCTAAATACATTTCAGCGTCCATTACCAGAATCATTCGAGACCGCTGGGTACTCTGTAAAAAAATTCTGAAATTCACGAAATATTTTCCGTGATTCATTTTTATACGAAACATATCCCTGATACAGCTTTTTTCCTAAAACGACGGGCAAAAACCATGGATTTTTCGTACGCCAGGAAAGTTCTGAAATTTCTCTCAGAAACCTCTCCGGAATTCCTTTCGTATATAACGGTAAACTTCTGTTTTTATGAGGCGTTAACGGAAAATTCTTAATTTTCAGAAACCTTTCCGCAATTCCTTTCGTATATGACGATAAATTACCGTTTTTGAGAGGTGTTAACGGAAAATTCTGAATTTTCAGAAACCTTTCCGAAATTCTTTTCATATATAACAGTAAACAGCTGTTTTTAAGAGGTAAAATTACGAAACCATCTTAATTTTCGTTATTAACGAAAATTAAGAAATTTTCGTCAGCGGTATTTTATCGTTATATACGAAAGGAATTGTGGAAAGATTTCTGAAAATTTAGAATTATTTTTAACGGAAAAATCTTAATTTCCAGAAACCAATCCAGAATTCATTTCGTACACAACGATAAATTGCCGTTTTTGAGAGGTGTTAACGGAAAATTCTGAATTTTCAGAAATCTTTCAGCAATTCCGTTCGTACATAACGACAAATTGCCGTTTTTGAGAGGTGTTAACGGAAATTTCTGAATCTTCAGAAACCTTTCCGCAATTTCTTTTGTACATAACGATAAATTGCCTTTTTGAGAGGTGTTAACGGAAAATTCTGAATTTTCAGAAAGCTTCCCATAATTCCTTCGGTACTGTTATGTTGAAGTACTTCGAGTTTAAATGATGAGCACTATACGTACAACATTAGAACTACCGTACATACAAAACAAAAGAACAATTGGTGCTTTCGCACGGTACATATGTATTTATAATCGACAGAATTAAGAAAAAATAATACTGTTACGTTTGAATTACTTTTCTGTAGTTATTTATTCCTGAATATTCACACGATGACAAAAACACTAAATTATGTCTCACTAGAACGAAAACAAGGATACATTAATCATAGGGCGAAAGGGTTCTTAATCAATACGGAGTGTCTCCATTTTAAGTTACGGCGTACTATCGTTTTTGCAATTCTTTAAACTGTCTTAAGCTTACTGTGATTTATATCCCTATATCACAGGTGGCATTTTTGCTTTCACACACTTTGGCACAACACAAACACACACAAAGAAAACAGAAGATTACATCTTCACTATAAATTCCTTTAGTACCAAAATTACATGCTTCTTTTAGAACAACAACAACACTCAAAACGTTTCGCCGCCGACGCCATAATAACATCTGGGGGTCATCCCAGCATTCCTTGCGGTCAGCAGCTCGGCATCTACGGTAACAAGTTCGCAAACGAACGGACGCGTGAAGGTATGAGACGAAAAATGCAAGGACGCGAACCAACAGGTATATTAGCGGAACATTTTTGTTCTTCCTTTTTCCGTAGATATATGACGGAAAATTTCCGGTTTTTGGAACTATTCTCGGTGATACATGAGGTTTGATTTACTATTACATTTGAATTGTCTGTCGGAGGATTTAATTTTGAAATTCTGTAGCAAAATCAGATATTGTGAATAGCATATCTCATGAAATTTTGGTTATTGTGGCACAGGATATTCCTTCCTCTCTCCCACCATTTTGCGCACCAGATATTGTATAACTGTGCTACCAAAAGAAACCGGGTGCTTATATTATTGTACAGGTGATTGTATGATGTCTATGCATCAGCCGTGGACTCCTTAACACTATAGCTATCAAGATTAAATTTTATATTTAGGCGTTTTGTGAAATAATACTATGAAACAGTACATTTCACTTTTTCTTAAACATAATTGAAAGTTAGTGTCAGTTTAAAAACATCTCGAGTTCCAAAACATTCTGCTTCTTTGAAAAATTACGATGTAAATAATATGTGATTTGTAATAAGTCCTCCTGCAGAAAATATAAAATTATTACAAACCTATTCAGAAAAAGCTCCAACAGAAAATAAAATGACTAATTCACGCACATTAATAGCGAAAAATATTTCATCACCGCGCGATTAAGTCTCTCTTCATTCTGCCTTATACGTGACAATGCTGCACGTGGCTTTCTAGTTCAATCAGTAGCACGCGCGGCTCCAGTTGAAGACGTACTGGGTCGAACCCCACCAGTGAAAGGATTCGTTGACTTCCTATGTCGCGGAAAAAGGATCCATGGAAGAATGGTTCAAAATTTGCAAAAATTTCTGCATTAATAACGGAAAATCCTAGAGCTGACTTTTATGAAATAAACAGAATTACCGATAACGGAAAAATCTGTCAAAATACTGGTTAAATCGCTATTTTGCAGGGATTTTCTGTTAATTCACTCTCCCTTTTTATATAGGGTTCATATAATCGAACTTTTTTGCTGCACCTTTGGCGCAGAGATCTAAGTTCTGGCTCCTGACCATTCGCCCGAAATGGGTCCCGGTTCGAATCCCGGTGAGGCATGAATGTTCTGTTTGCCTTACGGCACCGGCTCTCTCCCTTCCCTGGAACCGGTGATCCTAAATTTGGGAGAGGCGACTGCTTATAGCCCATTGAGCTGCATACGGTGGTCGTTAAACCTTCAATTAAAAACAACAACAAGAAAGATGACACCGAATTTTCAGATGTAATAAGCACGTCTTGTGAATCCGTTCTGACACGAATTAAATTTATCAAAGCTATTCAGTCAATGGAACCGGTTTGGAAAACAATCAACTGGTTCTAACAATCGATAAAACATCCAGAAATAGAAACATCTACTTAGTTCTACCAGCGGCTAAAAAGCATGTTACGAAAGTTAAAAATGGCGAACAAAAAGTTTCTCGTAGTACAAGGAAGGTACCAAAGGCAAAGAGATTTTCAAATCGAACAGTTAAAAGGAGAAATATAGAAGGAAACATGATATAAGTCTACGTCTGCTAGCGCAAAAATTTTGCATAACGGAAAAGTTGAAAATTGGAGAAAATTATTCTTCATATTAAAAGCTATACCAAGGGAAAAGAACTTTTCAAATACGTCTCCGGGGAGCAGAGATACCGAAAAAAAAAAAAAAAAGAGAAAGGTTTCGACTTTTACGCAACAAGCGGGGAATCTTTGCGTTATTTAAAGAGGATAATGCTCCACATATCTGTTGTAGCGAATGGCATACAGTAAGGAAGAAATTTCTTAGTAGCGTTTTATGAAGCAGCGATATAGCTGCCAACTGAAGTACACAAACACCACCTACAGCGATAATTGTCAACTACAAAATTCCTCATATACTGAACAAAAGTGTTCAACAAGGTAAATGACATCCGGTGGTGAAATAATTTTTTAAATAGCACATGTTAAAACAGTCATATTGAGAAAAACAGATTAAGATTTTGCACCCCTAGCAGCGAAATCGTGCACTATTTCGGAAAGAAAATACGCACACAGAGTTTGCATAGTTAGTAGTATGTGACTGAAGAAAGAAGTTTTTTAAACGGGTTTTTAGTCCCCCATACATTGCTGAAAATGGAAACATGAACTTACGCCCTCTGGTGGCAGGCTTGTGCGCTAAGAAAAATTTGAAATTATATGGGAAACATTTCGCACTGGAAACGCTCTCCAAAAAAAGAAGGAATTTTTCAAATCGGAGTCTTAGAAGCAGAGATATCGACAAAAATAAGATATATGTACGCCCTGGCGAAGAAACAATGCATTATTTTAAGAAGAAAATACGCCAAAAAGTTTTCTCGACGTGAATAATATCGGTTCACAAAAGAATTTTTTCAGTCGAGTTTTCAGGAGCTCAGATTTTACTGGAAATACACCAGACGCTGAAATTAAGACTTACGCCCCTGTCGGCCAAACCATTTTTTTTTATCAAGTATAAGAAATTATATGAAAAGCATTTCCCATCAGGAGCTGTATCCGGTGCAAAAATATTTTTTCAAATCGAAGTTTTAGAAGCAGAGATATCGCGGAAAACGCAATTTACTTTTACGCCCCCTAGCGGAAAGTCTATACTTTACTTCAAAATTTTGAAATATATGAGAAACATTTTGCAACGCAAACGCTATTCAACAAAGAAGGAATATTTCAAATATGTCTCTTAGAAGCAGAGGTACTAACAGAAATAATATTTATATGTACGCCCCCTGGAGGAGAAACCATGCATTATTTTAAGAATAAAATATTCTCAAATGTTTACCAACATGAGTGGTATCGGTCCAGGAAAAAAATTCAATCGCATTTTTAGAAACTCAGATTTTGCTGCAAATACCTACGGAGCAGAAATTAACGCTTACGCCCCCCTGCCGGCCAAACCATATTTAAAAATTTTTTTAATTACAATCAAAACATTTCCCAGTAGGAGCTACATCCGGCGCAGGAAGAATTTTCCAAATCGAAGCTTTAAAAGCAGAGATATCGGGGAAAGCGCAATTTACATTTACGTACCCTAGCGGAAAGTGACTGAATTACTTGAAAATTTTGTAATTATATGACAAACATGTCGCACCGGGAACCATAAAACAAAGAAGAAATTTTTCAAATCGGACCATTAGAAGCAGAAATATTGACAAAAATAAGATATATATTTACGCCCCGTGGCGGAGAAACCACGCATTATTTTAAGAAGAAAATATTCGGAAAAGGTTTATCGACGTGAGTAGTATCGGTCCACGAAAGTTTTTTTTCAGTTGAGATTTTAGAAGCTTAGATTTTGCTCCAAATACATTAGAAGCAGAAATTAACGCTCGGACCATTTTGTACTAAAAATTACAAATTATGTGAAAAATATTCCCTATCAGGGGCTGTATCCGCTGCAGAAATAATTTCTCAAACTGGAGTTTTAGAAGCGGAGATAACGGAGGAAACGCAATTTATTTCTATGCCCCGTAGCGGAGAATCTATGCGTAACTTGAAAAAGTGACTATACCTAAAATTATCTTCGACATGAATGGAATCGAAAGGTAAAATAATTTTTTGAATTGGATGTTTAGAAGCAAATATGTGGAATAAAATGTATTTTAAATTACATATCATCAGCATTTACGCCCTCTTGCGGCGAAATTCTGCATCGTAAAAAGAAACACGAAATGGAGGATCATCATTCGCACATTTCAAGCGTCCTAATGCAAAAAAAATAAAAAAAATCAAGTCGGACTGTTAGTTGCAGAGGCGTGTCTACAGACTGACGGATGGACAGACGGACGGACGGACGGACGGACAAACCGATAACATAAGTACGATCTTTTTTTACATAAGACGTGCTAAAAAGCACCCTTGTTGTTTATATGTGCGTATGTGTGAGTACGGTAAATTGAGATGTGACGTGCTGGATACTTTAATTTAACTTTCCTCTTTGGTTACTTTTTCAATGTAAATTTGAGCCGCCCCGGTGGCGCAGTGGTCTAAGGCGCTGGCCTCTGATCATTCGTCCGTAAGGGGTCCGGGTTTGAATCCCGGTCAGGCATGGATGTTGTGTTTGTCTTACGGCACTGGCTCTCTCCCTTCCCTGGAACCAGTGACCCTAAATTAGGGACGGGCGACTGCTTATAGCCCATTGAGTTGCTCACGGTGGTCGTTAAACCTCCAATCAAAGAAAAAACAAAGAAACAATGTAAATTTGAGTTCTTTCTTCTTATCGTTTTTTCAAACTTAACGTTATATCTTCTCTCTCGCAAGAGTATGGTTGGCAACACTTTGAGGTCAGAACGCATGACGTGTGTATGTGTCTGGTGAGAACTGGAAGATATATAATATGTGAGCAGCAGCAAAGGTGGGTGGAAACGGTAGTGTGGTGATATAATAGCAGTTGCGGAAGTTGAGTTACTTGAAGTGATTTCTTGACGTCTACGTATTATCTTTAGCGTTGGTGTTTTGTGTTTCATTAACAACGTTCTCTCACCTTAATTGGATTACGCCAATAATATTGTTGAAGAGTGAGTTGTGCCAAAGGAATTTTGGCCGAATAAAGACTAACTGTAACTTTTTCTCGACGTTTTCTTGAATGACTCCCGTTTCACTGTAGATGAAGTTTTTGAGAACTGATTTATGTAGTGTTGAGACAGCTATACATACACGAACATTACAGAGAATTTAACAATAACATAAGTCCTGAACGGAAATGTCTCCGAGTTCAAATAATCTCCGTAATCCTGGATGAAGGATGCAATTAGAACTCTCTCGGGAGCTGTGCTATTTGCGATAATTTTATTGTTCATGGGATTAACACCTGGTAGAAGTTTAAGCTGCAAATTCAATAGATACAGGAAATCTACTAATGATATTGCATTTACCACCTATTTTCCGAGAAGGTGTATTTCAAGAACGAGAGGCTATTGTGATGCACCTTCAGAGCGTGATGCTTTAGAATTAATTACTCTTACTGAGAAGTGACTGAAACTTATACTGTAATCGGCATGATTTTTATCTGATGTCAATTACTTTAAAGAATAATACCACTATGCAGAGGAATTAAGACCTTGATGACAGGAAATAATTTAGTTTCTGCATGGCAACAGATATTACCTCCCCTATTTTTGAATAGCAAAATAGCACAATAACCGGTGTTTTTTCAATTGTTAAGGTGGACGTCAAGTAATTTTGCTTCCTATACTTCCAATGGAAAAACTTTTGTACACATTTCTTTCACAATTAGTGTGTTCCCAAGTATGAAATTTTGAACATCGATTAAACTAACTTCATATTACAATTTGGAATACTTAATATTTTCTAAAACATAACCATAATTATATTTAAAAACAATAACTTTTCCTTTGGTGGTGTTGAAACCAGAAAAAAGATGGCGCGACCTGTACTTTGATGACGTCAGTAGACAACAAATGTTGGATTGCATAATTATGGTTATGTTTTAGAAAATATTAAGTATTCCAAGTTATAAAATGAAGCTATTTTAATCGATGTTCAAATTTTCATCCTTGGGAACGCATTAATTGTCCAGAAAAAAGATGGCGCGACCTGTACTTTGATGAGGTCAGTAGACAAACAAATGTTGCATTGCATAATTATGGTTATGTTTTAGAAAATATTAAGCATTCCAAGGTATAAAATGAAGCTATTTTAATCGATGTTCAAATTTTCATCCTTGGGAACGCATTAATTGTGAAGAAAATGCGTACAGAAGTTTTTCCATTGTAAGTATAGGAAGGAAAATTACTTGACGTTCACCTTAAGAGCAACTTCACAATGCCGTCTGAACAAATAACCACAGATCTAGATGAGAGTTAAATTGATTTAATCAAAACGTTAGAAGGAGATTTGGCTAATATAAAATATGAATTCATCGAATGTCATATAATCAAAAGCGAAATCCCCAAGAGATGAATTCATCGTAGCCACCCAGGACACGCAGTGGTCTAAGCACTGGCTTCTGACCATTTCTCCGAGGTGAGTTGGAATCCCGGATACGCACTGGATCTCACCATTCTCTGGAAGCAGTGACCCTAAATTAGGGATGGGAGACAACTTATAGAATATCATAGCCCATTTACACTGAAGTGCTAAAAGTCATGGGGTACGTACCTAATATCGTTTAGGACCTCCTCTTGCCCGGCGACGTGTAACAACTCTATGTGGCATCGATTCTGCAAGTGGCCGGAAGACTTCTGGAAAGATGTTGAGCGAAGCCGTCTAAACAAACGCCCACAGTTCCTTGGTATTTGTAGGTGCAGGATCTTGGGTGCGAATGGACCTTTACACCACGTCCCATAAGTGCTGTATTGAGTTCATGTCAGGCGAACGTGGTGACCACACCATCCGTTGGAACTATACAGAATGCTCGTTTAACCAATTTTGGACAACTTGGGCCCGATGACAAGGTGCATTGTCCGCATGGAAAATCCCATCTTTGTTGGGGTACATGAAATCCATGAATGGCTTCAAACGGTCACCTAGCAGAGCAATAAAGCGATTGCTGGTTAATGGCGTGTCTATGAGGACCAGAGGACCCAGACCGTGCCATGTAAAGACACCCCACACATATTTGGAACCACCACCAGCTTGCACAGTGCCTTGTTGACAGCTTGGGTCCATGGCCTCATGGGGTCTGCGCCACACCCGAACCCTACCATCTGCTCGTAACAACTGGAAACGTGACTCATCGGACCACGCTACATGTTGCCAGTCTTCCAGGGTCCAATTACCGTGTTCACGAGCCCAAGTGAGCCACTGTGTCCGATGTCGTGGTGTTAACAAAGACACTCTTGTGGGTCTTCTGCTCCATACCCCATGCACGCTAAATTAAGCTGAACTGACCTGATGGATATGTCTCTGGTACCTCCTGTATTGAATGTGAATGTTATTTGAGTCAGTGTCGCTTGTCTGTTTGCATGGACAATTCTGTTCAGACGCCTCTGATCACGGTCATTCAGCACCCGTGGTCGGCCCCTGCGCTGTCCACGGTGGGTGGTAATGCCTTCGATGAGGTATTTTCGGCACACACGTAACACCGTGGATCGCGGAAAGTTGAATGTTTGCAGAACTTCGGAAAGTGAACGTCCCATCCGTCTGGCTCCAACTACCATGCCTTATTCAAATTCTTATAATTCACTTCGGCTTGCCATTATCCTACTAGAGGTTGTTCAACCTGACTCACCAGATTACACCTCGCAACTGATAAAAATCGTGGCATGCGTCGAAGCTTTTATACGACGGCAGCGCTAGTTAAAAATTTGCATACTGGTATCCCATGACTTTTGGCACTTCAGTGTAGATGCTCACGGTGGTCGTTAAAGCCCCCAAAAGAAAACGGAAATCATCGTAGGGAACGTTTTTCTAAAGTAGATGATTGGGTGGTTTATTTGTGTTTTGTGGCGCGCGAGGGGACATCCTGAAGGCGAAAGTTTTTATAATGAAATTGCCTTCGGTTAATACAGGTATGAGAACAAAGTGAGTACCTCAATGGACCGAAGAGGTCAAGATCCAGCCGTTTACAACACTAATGAAAAAACAACATTAAAACATCACAACGAATGTGTTCACATAATAGAAACCAAATATACCGCTCACGCCTCCTCTCGCGTTCGAATCTGGACCCATCATTTTCTTTTTATTTGTAGAACTGACGACCAACGTGGGAAAATCAATGGGCTATAAGCAGTCGCCCGTCTCAAATTTGGGGCCACTGGTTCCAGGAAAGGGAGAGAACCAGTGACGTAAGACAAACCAGCATCCATGGCTCACCGCTATTCGAACCCGGACTGCGTAACCGGGGCGTCGAACCCATCTCGGACGAACGGTTAGAGGCCAGAATCTGGTGCTACTCGGTCAACGGGGTGGCATAAGTAAATTTTCCATACGGAGAATTGCAGCTAAACATACCAAAATAGACTGTAAGTGATGTCGTGAAGAGATGGAAGCAAGACTGTGCAACTACAGCAAGAAAACGTTTAGGAAGGCACCACAAACTCCCATTCTTCCTCTGCCGTTTCTATTGCTGCTAAAGTGGTTAATGCATGTTATGGCTCGGTTAGTGCCATAACTATCTGCAGAGAGTTATCAGCATAGCAATTATTAACATACATTAGTACGGTGTCGGTCCACCTTTGGCCTTAGTGCATAGGTTTTGGAACACAGCGATAGGCGGCATGTGCTTCCATTTAGTACATAATGCTTCCGCTAACTGTTGCTCAGTAGTAGGCATTGGTTCCAAACTTCTTATGCGGCGCTCTAATTCATCCCATAGGTGTTCTAAGGGATTAAGATCAGGGCTCTGTGCTGGCCAGTCCACGCACAACACGGAATTATCGTCAAACTACGCCGTAACAGTCCCTGCTTTATGGCTCGGTGCATTATCCCCTGGTACCAACAAGGCTCGGTTGCATAGTATTTCGACAGAGTTGGTAGGGCATAATTGTCCAGAATATCGAGGTAGGCATGATGGTTAACAGGTTTGTCCGCGATAACTAATGGGCAGGGACCATACCACGAAAAACACCCCCACACGAGTACACTGCCAGCTCCAAACTTGACCGTAGGAAGAGTACACTGTGGTAAATAACGTTCCCGCGGCTGCCGCCATACCCACACACGGCGATCAGATTGATGGGTCGTATATCTGGATTCATCAGTCCATAGGACCCGTTTCCATTGATCTACGGTTCACGATAAATATTTCTTTACACCATGCTAAACGACGAGTAGCATTCCGAGTGGAGATGAAAGGCTTATTTGCAGCCGCATGAACACGGTAACCCATGGAATGAAGTTCTCTGCGAATGGTACGTGTACATGCCGAGGTTCCAGCATTTTTACTCACCTGTACACTGAGGTCTTGTGCAGTACTCCGTCGATAAGCTGTAACGACACTCTTAAGGCTTCGACGTCTTCTATCACTGATTTTCTTTGGTCTGCCGGTACGTTTTGCTGCTTCAGGCACGCTATGTGTCTTCCTCTTATTCAGTACATCAAGAACAGTTGTCTTAGGTATGTTTAAACGCTTTTAGGTTTCTCTTATGGACAGCCCACTAATATAACACCCACCAATTTTCCTTTCTCAAAGTCAGTTCTCTCTCGTCGGGACATTTTCACTCGACCTCACAGTGCGATACGATCGCTGTCAGCTGCAGGCTTGTTTTTATATGGTTTGCAACTGCACCGCGCATCTCAACAACGCAGCGGATCCGTTTATTTGCTTTTGAAGTGGTATCCGGCGACTTTTGTGAATATAGTGTATAGTGACTGGACGCGCTACCTCTGTTTTGCATAATTTTGGGGGTGCATATAATAATTTGTCTATTCAGTGTAAGTTTCAATGTGATTTTCTTTGAAATTCACAGATTAATTTTTAATATGCTCTCGTATCACTAGAAATATCTCATGAATCAAAAGAAACTTCATTTATGCCACTTCTCTAAAATTTACGAGAGAACACGCTTCAGTCACGACAGTTTGTAGAAAGGGGGCACTAATTAACACGGATATCGTATTATTCGATATCTGATTGAAATTGTTTTAACGTGGATTAAAATTGCCTAAAAGGCGTTTATTTAGCTCTGTGTGTCCTAACTGGTTTCAAAATGACAGACATAAAACACACTGAGCTAATGATTCTTACGATTGTCTCAAACCAGTTAAAAATCATCTTGTAAAATGAAAGAATGATCTGCCCTAAGCATAGCAAAGCGCGTGCAGAATTAGAAAGCTGTCAGTTTGGGCAGCGTGTGTAATCGAAAAAGAGATTCCCATGAAATTGCCAGAGACTAAAGATGAATTACGTGCTTAATTCCTCGCAAGTCAAATTAGTTAGCTTCAAAAAAAAAAAAAAATGATATCGCTCTGAAAGAATTGCGTTTCGAGCAACGCATTTTGCATGGAATTAGGGAGGGAAAGTTGCTCTTGCTGTTACGAAACTAAATGACAGCGCAAAGGGCGAAGAAAAAATGCAGTAACAAAATTGGAAGCAGCTTTGTAACTGAAAGGAAACAAAATAGATGCGTGCTATTAGAAAAACAAAACCTTCATGGAAAATTACTTGCATTCCAAGAGTTTATTAAATCCTCTGA
This sequence comes from Macrothele yani, assembly GCA_039090855.1. Classification (NCBI taxonomy): domain Eukaryota; kingdom Metazoa; phylum Arthropoda; class Arachnida; order Araneae; family Macrothelidae; genus Macrothele; species Macrothele yani. The sequence continues at coordinate 12,078,683 of CM076992.1, forward strand.
AACAAATCTAAGATGACTACAGGAAGAATTTCAAAGAGATGTTTAACATGCGAACCACACGTCGCTGCAATTCAAGTATATCAGTATTATGATGCTTTGATAATAACCAGTGTAAACCTTGAATTGATTTCCTTTGTTCGAAAATGAGAAACATGGGAGGATATTCTGTGGACCAGGGGCGTAACTAGGCATTTCTACGCCTCAGGCAACCATAAAGTATTACGCCACCGTCTACATTTCCCTGTTACGTAAATACACTACTGTTAGTGAGAATTGCAACTCCAAGAAGGAACCATGCGATTCGAATGAAATTTATATCGCGCATTACTGATATGAATGTACATAAATGATTCAATTTTCAGAACAATACAACACTTTTTACCTGCAAAAATCAGTATCTTGTGAAGCCTCCGCGAGCTGCAATAAGAGCTTCTAAACGGCGTGGCATTGAATTGAAAAGGCGTTGAATGATGTCCTGGGTAATTGTTTGCCAGGCGGCATGTGTGCGAGTCCACATATCATTGGTACTGACCGCTGGAGGACTTTGATGGGCCAGTTGCCGAGTTACCATATCCCAGACATGTTCTATAGTTACATGGCGAATGTGCAGGGTAGGGAAGAAGCGGTATCTGCTGTGCTGCGAAGAGGGCTTGCACATTCCTGACAACATGAGGTCCGGCATTGTCCTGCTGCAATATAGCGCCAGGATGCTCTGAAGGAAGGGTATGACTTCTGCCTGTACAACTTTCCTGATGTAGTGGTCGCTGTTGATATTTCCCTCAAGTCGTAGCAGCTGTTATCGCGAATGATACCCAATGGCACCCTACACTATTGCACTTGGCGTTCGGCTCGTATGACGCTCGGCAATTCATGCTGGAAGAAGGCGCTCACCACAGTACCGCCTAATGCTTATGCGGCCATCATAGTTGTCCAAGTTGAATCGGGACTCGTCCGAAAACACGACATGTTGCAAAACAGCTCGCCATTGTCTGTATTGAAAACTCCATTCCAGCCTGAGGCGTCCAAGGTTCAGGGTCAAAGGAATCCGCCGCAAAGGGATGCGTGCAACTAGTCCTCTGTGCCGAAGACGGCGTCGAACTGTGGAGGCAGAGAATGCCACACCTGTTGCAGTGCTTCACTGTTATGCTAAAACTTGCGAAGTTGCGGAACGGTTCGTAACTGCTATGCGGAGGATGGGGTCGGTCCTCCCGCGGTGTCGTCACATTTCTTGATCCGCTGCTGGTTCTTCGATGCACCCGGTTCTCCTCGGTCCGCTGCCGGTTCTTCGATGCACCCGGTTCTCCTCGGTCCGCTGCCGGTTCTTCGATGCACCCGGTTCTCCTCGGTCTGCTGCCGCCACACGCGCATCACTGCCGTGGCGTCATGTCCCGTCCGTGCCTCATTGTCGCGGTACGAAAATGCACCTTCACGCAGACCAATCATTCGTCCCCGTTCAAACTCTATCGTATGGTGATATTGCGCCCTTCGTCGTCGCCGAGGCATTATTGAAACCTGGAGACCCATTTACAACTCGCTGTCCACGACGCAGTACTGGTGTGTATCCTAAACAGTCCTCTCTTTATACCCTTCACTCGACGGTCCAGAGGACGCTGCCGGGCCCGGACATGCGCAATGACTCTACAATTCTAATCCTTTGCATGTCCTACCCTGCTCTTCATATCCTGTACGTTTCACGTGATTACAATCATACTTTCATGGTGTTGCAATTTTCGCAAACAGTAGTTTATATTAGCAATTTAACAGTTCTCTCTCTCTCTCTGAAATAAAAATTGACGTCATATAGAACTCTATCTCAAATCAAAATAAAAAATTATTTTTATTGTCAAAATTAAGGACATATCAAACAATGGCTGTTTGCCCAGCTTTTGCTATCTGCTTCGGAGTTCAGACCATCGGCACCACATCAAACGAACCGAATGCAACTGGCAGTCGAGGCTCAATGCCATGGTGAGACAGACATTTCGGGTGGCTATGGCCGTTTGTACGTACGGGCGTTCTGGGCGTTATGGTCGTTAAAGGGTTAACGAACGAAGGTGCGGTTGTATAGTCCGTTCAACTAAAGAAGAACCACGGCTTTCGTCGACGACAATGGAGCCTGCGATCTTTCTTTAGTAGGGTACGCTGCACGATAAGGATGTTGTTCATATCGCTGAAGATTCTCTGGGGGCTATTCGACAATTACCATGGCATTGAGCCTCGACTGCCAGTTGCATTCGGTTCGTTTGATGTGGTGCCGATGGTCTGAACTCCGAAGCAGATAGCAAAAGCTGGGCAAACAGCCATTGTTTGATATGTCCTTAATTTTGACAATAAAAATAATTTTTTATTTTGATTTGAGATAGAGTTCTATATGACGTCAATTTTTATTTCAGAGAGAGAGAGAGAGAGAACTGTTAAATTGCTAATATAAACTACTGTTTGCGAAAATTGCAACACCATGAAGGTATGATTGTAATCACGTGAAACGTACAGGATATCACCCGCATAAAATAAAATATCTTTTACTCTTTAAAACAAATGTAGTTTCGGACAACGGAAAGGAAAGACACAATGTTAAAAATGTAACAGAATGTGACATGAACCCGGGTAAATATATATTTATTCAACAATCTCTTTTCAAGACGGTCAGGACAGTACAAAACTTTGGAAATCGACTCTAAGTATGTACACGCCTTGAAAATGAGTGAAGTTCCCTTACCTTAACGTAAAAAAGAAAAAAACTATCGTTACGTTGAAAAAATTAATTTATGAATTATATGAAACTGACTTTTATGAAAAATACCTCGCAATATTGTTGTAAAATGAAAGAGGGAAGCATTCAAGTACACATTGCATACCAAACAGACAGCTTTAAGCGCATCTGGAGCGTGGCAAATTTGTCCGGTCGGTAGAGAGCTGAGATATCACGCCAACGGCCCATGTTCAGATCCAAACGGGTGTTTTTCCGATCTGTTGAGAAAATTTCGCCAGCGCCGTGCGATAATTCCCAAGCTTCGTAAGGGTAGAAAAAAAAATTGTAGCTTTTGGAAACTGCGGTTATCTTTGCTTTTTTTTTTTTCTATTATTAAAGCTACTACTGGGAAATTGGCGGACAAGATTCGGCAAGCCACTAGTTACGTCACGTGGTTGCCGGCTGCCACTAACGGCACACTAGCGGACCACATTAGGCTAGCCATAATTTCTGGCACGTGCTTGCAGGGCCACTGAAGGGCCACCTGTGGCAGCTACTGCCTGTGATGGACCACTGATGGCCCTGTTGTGGCATATGACAAGTGATGGGGTGCCAACTGTAGGCCAGCTGTTGGCCGCCCGGACATTTTATTGACGGTTCGGCAGCGGCAACATAGTGCTGGGCCAGCAAGACTGTTTTTGCTGGGTGGTGATTTAGCGCGAACCGGTATTTCCAAATCGAACCACAAATGTTCGATTGGGTTCATGTCAGGTGAATGTGGAGGCCAGGGCATTAACAAAAAGTCACCAGCATGTTCCCCGAACCATTCCTTCATGATTCTGGCAGCGTGGCATGGCGCATTATGCTGTTGGTAATGGCCATCACCAGCAGGGAACACAGTTCACATGAATGGGTGAACTTGGTCCGTAACGATGTTCAGGTACCTGACAGCTGTCAGGGATTGTGCTATTGGGATAATGGGGCCTAAAGTGTCACAAGAAAATATAGTGCATCCAGGTGCCATAGCCTCCGTTGGTAATCGGCGTATCCGCGCTCGGCCGTCTACGTGATTCCCCAGAAATCTTGATTCGTCAGACCAGGCCACTTTCTTCCAACCATCCACGGTCCAATCTCGATGATCTTGGATCCATTTCATGAGTTGTTGGCGACGACGTGCAGTGAGCGTGGAGATCCGGCTGGGTCTTCGGTTACGTAGCCCCATGAGCAAAACGGTGCGATGAACTGTGTGCTCTTACACATTGCCCTTATCAACACTCTTGTTGCTGCGGGTGATTTGTCGCACTGCAGCCCTGCGGTCGCTGTGAACAATGCGCGAAAGTCTCCGCATTCCTCTGGCATCAATGAGCTGCGGACGACACACGGCCGGTTCGTCGTTTGGCCATATGTGCCCCACTTTTGACGCGTACTCTCTACAGCAGCACGCGAACAAGTCACAAGCCGTGCCGTTTCCGAGATCGTAGTTCCGCGGCGCCGTGCCATCACAATTTGTCCTTTATCAAACTCCGATAAATTGACAGCTTTTCCCATGGTGACTCCGAACACTCTACTAACCGAAAGCCTGCCCTCGGGTTGTATAAATACTTCTCTGTGAATTTCATCCGCGCCACCGTTAGGTCTTCAGGCGCATTCATTTCTGTAGGCTGGGGTTGGTCATAATGTAATGGCTCATCGGTGAATATACAGGGCGTCCGAATAATGACTTTGCACTGAATGTACGAATTGAAGTAATGTAATAGTAAAGAAATTTCGAATAGAATTACAGTAGAAGTGACCGGCCACGTGGAAGTGCTCTGTGTCTGGTAACCTTCATGTCTCCCCACCCCGAGGCCTCATTCCGAGCGAAGGTCATTCCCGAGCGCTTGGTCGACGGAGGCAGACGTGTCGATTGATCACTCTTCTCGCACAAGGACACTGGTGTTGACGGTTGAACACAGAGTGCTTTTGGTGGTACATGTCTTCCGCCATGACGACAAGTACACGGACGAAGCGCAAACACAGTTCGTTAGGAAATTTCCCGCGTTGTATATTCTTGAGAGTTAGTACAGCATTAACCCACAAGATTGCTGTTGCGGTTCTATTGCGTCGCGTGATTACGTCAGCATACTCATTTCTCAGATTAGTCGTGCACTAGGATGGACAACGAAATGGAAGGAGAATATCACGGGCATTATTGGTCGACATGGTTTTCCTGGAAAGAAGACGTGTCACATGCTCACATTCACTGTCAGTTAACGGCGATACTTGATGAAACAGGGCTTCGCATCAGCACTGTCTTCCGATGGATGGAAGGCTTCAACTACGGAAATGAAATTGTAACGTAAGGAATCAGTCCAGGTCTATCGGAAACAGCCTGCTCACTAGTAGATATGCAGCGCGTTTCCGAGATCTTCACGGACAACAAATGCGCAAAAATTGAACAAATTCAGCACTTAACAGGTCTGCACAGTGGAACACTTCGTGCAAGAACTCATGAAGAACTGGAAATGTAGAAGTGTGCGCACAATGGGAGCCACACATACTTCGCCTCACAAGGGTACAAATATGGCGCGAACTGCTCGCGATTTACAATCAGGATTCCGAAGGTTTCTTTGCCAGGCTGGTCACAGGTGGTGAGTCGTAACCATACTTCCGAAAAGAAACGGCAAGCCATGCAGTGGAAACTTGAATAACTTGCAGAAACATGACTTACAGAGAGCGTTCACGAGTCGGTGGTTGCTCTCCTCAAAGAGTGGTATGCTACAACCATCAGGGAGTTACGAAAAAAAGATGGCAACGGTGCATTGACATTGATGGGAGTGTACGTGGATTGTGTTACAGTGTGATTGTGAGGCTATCATCATCTTGAGTCACACACAGTCCTATCAGAATAATATGACCGCCTATCTAATTATGGAAATAACCACCCTTGGCCTGGATGACGCGCCCGTTCGGACTACAGCCGAGCACGGAGGTCCCGGGATGACGTAATTGTGGGTCGGCACACGTCGAACCAGTCGATCCAAATAGTCTCACAAGTGATCTATGAAATTGAGGTCGGGCGATTTTGCCTGCCAAGGGAGAATGGAGACATCGCTGTCGTGTTCCTGGAACCAGTCACGCATCCCTTTAGCGACGTGGCAAGGCGCATTGTCCTGTTGGTAGACACCATCACCACCAGGGTAAACGTCCAACATGAAGGGATGCATGTGGTCAGTGAAGATGGATAGGTAGCCATTAGCGTTCAGGGGCCCATCCAGTAGTACCAGCGGGCCCAGGTCATACCAAGATAACATCCCCAAGATATGCACACCGCTTCTGCCGGCCTGTACGTAACCGACAAGCGTGTTCGGGTTTTGGCTCTGGTGTGTCTGACGCCGTATCCGCCACCGCCCGTCACTGCTGTGGGGTATAAATCTCGATTCTTCAGAGAAGGGCCCCTTTTTTTCACTCTTCCACTGTTCAATGACGGTAGTCCCATGCGAAGTGCAGGCGTTGTTGCCGATGGACCTGGGTTAACATGGGCGCCATGACGCAGCGTCAACTCCGGAGACCCATGCGTAACAGGGTTCGCTCTACTATTATCGAGGACACGTGCCTGGGCACCCCAGAGTTCATTTGCGTAATCAATTGCTGCACTGTTGAGTGTATATTGCCCTTTACCAGTCGACAGAGGCAACGTTTTTCTCTGTGGTCGATGGGCTTTGGGGCTACACAGTTATGAAATCTGGAGATACTCGGTGTGCCAGTGGTCCATTCTAGATACACCCTTACTACAGCACCTCGTGAACAGCTCACGAAGTCTGCTGTTTCTGGGATACTTCCACCCTTGGCGCGGTAGCCGATGATCATTCCTTTTTGAATGTCCTTACATTGGGCTCACGTAGCGCACTATGGCTCATCTGTGCTGGCCGGCCGCTTATATCTCCGTGTGATCAACCTTGTCACGTGCACTCTGTGACACGCTTGGGCGGGTACACTGTAATTCCGGGGTGGTCATATTATTCTGATACGATCGTGTATATTTCAGGTTAGTCTTAATAATTTGTGAACGATCATTGTCCTTAAGGGTTTGTCGGAAATTTCGCGATTATGAGTGTGAACAACAAAGACACTACACTTTTTAGTCACACTCTGTTTTCTTGTAACTTGACGCAGTGTTTTCTCTCATAAATGATGCTGGTTCATTCAAACCTCACGCTTGCAGTATCCTCACTCTCCCAGAAGTTACGGAGAGAAGGAGAAGTATATCCGATGACGTCTTGTGACGTCACACTTGAAACTAAGCAGTGATGGTGTTATACGATTGGAATCTCATATTAGTTAGAGGGAAAATATTTACTGGGTTTATTTCTGACACATTTTGTAAAGTACAAATCCAGAACTACCTGGGAGAACTAGAAGGGTAAAACATCTGATCTTCTCGGTTGACTAAGACCATGACATCGTCGTTACCGAATCCGGCAGAATCGTTTATTAATATTAAAGTAGAGTATAATAATGGCAATAACGTGGAAAACTGCACACTAAATGGAGATTAACTTGTTATGTTCTGTACAATGCCAGCGCAGAAGAGAAAACATCTTTTTGTTTTGTTTTTGAGGAGACCTTATCTTTTTCTTTAACACGATAATTTCTATACATCATGAAACAATCTAGCATCCACAGTACATCAAAATGGACTATTATTCATTTTAAGTGGTACACTGGGTTTACAAAACCTTTTGGAAAATTCACGAGAGATAATTTCCAATCTAAATGCATGAAAATTTGTATATGTTCCTGGCATATCTCGAACCGCCATTTTACGAAAAGCATTTTTTTGTCCACAAGACACCAATACTTTCAAAATTATTAATGGCCGTTGCAATAATAGTGCATTCGACTGCTGGCCCTTCTATTTTTTGTTTCATACACACCCTTTGACATCATAGTTATTTTACAGATTCCACGGTGCGTCAAATAATTTGTATTCTGCCCAAGACAGTGAGATATCATCTGACAAGTCTTAAGCCGTGAGTTGTTGATGGTGCACTTTTGATAAGATCTTGAACGAATCGATTTACATTTATGTCTACTAAGCTTTAATTGCGAGAAGATACAAGTTATTTTAGTAATGCGACTGAGGAAAAGGTCAAATCACCTTACCCATTCATTAGTCATTGTGACATCGCTGTCTTTGATCCATACGGATATAAAACCATTTTGGTTCATCTTTCGCGTAATGAGGTCTGGTGAGCTTAAGAAATTCGGTATCCATTCTATGAATCTTCTGAATAGGTAAGTTAAAAAAAAACATTTATATTTCTGTTTTTATATAAACATCGTACGACCAGTTTCGTCGGAATAAATAGCGTTTTTACTCCGGGTAATTGTATCGGCAGTAAAATTCGCAAATCGTTTTTATAACATTTGACTGATTTAAAATAATTGCTGCAAAAGTCATGATAATGGGAATGAAAGTAATTAACTTGCAACCGATGAAAATGAAATTCGTGAATGCTTTAGAAGTATCCTCGATTTTTGCTTTTGAATAAAAGTCGTAGCAAAGTCATGTTATGTTCAGTATCTTTGCGAAATTCGAATAAAGATATTAAACCCTTGGTGGTCGAGTGGTTTGACGCGCTTGTTTCTGAACATTCGTCCGAGATAGTCCCGGGCCTGAATTTCAGATGAGGCATGGTTGGTGCGTTTGTTCGTTGGATCTGTCCCTTTCCTGGAACCAGTGGCCGAAAATTAGGGATACGTTAGGAAACAAAAGGTTTCATATGGGACATTTTTGGAAACAACTATAGTTTCACATGTAACGCTGGTCCATCTTTATCAGGACTACGTGTCATGTATTTGGTTAAATATATGAGTTAATTGTCTGTGTTACCCATGTTTCTGCACAGCTAAGTCGTACTACGGATAACTTACATCAAGTGTTTAGTTACGTTACAGAACTAGCTAAGCACTTAATGGCTCTAACGGCCAAGTAAAATAATAAGTCATGTCATCATCATCATCATTGTCAACCATTATCAATCCACTGCTGGACGAAGGTCTCCCCAAGTTTCCTCCACAACGGTCTGTCTTGTGCCAGTCTCCTCCATGTCACCCCTGCATACTTTCGAATTTCATCCACCCATCTCCCATGTGGTCTTCTTCTGGGTCTTTTCCTGTCCCTTGGAATCCAATCAAAAATTTCGGCTGTCCATCGATGGTCTGTCCTTCTGGCAGTATGTCCAGCCTATTGCCATTTCAGGGATTTAACTCTGATCATGATGTCTTCCACTCTTGTCATTTTTCGGATCCACGAGTTTCTCTTCTAATCTCTCCTGGTTACACCAAGCATGCACCTGTCCATGCTACTTTGAGTTGTCTGCAGCCTTTGTATGTCTCTTTTAGTTAAGGTCCACGTCTCTGCACCATACGTAAGCACTGGAAGGATGCATTGATCAAACACTTTTCTTTTAAGACATAATGGCATATTGCTCTTGAAAATTATGCTGTTTCTTCCAAAAGCTCTCCAGGCAAGTTTTGTACGCCGATTAATTTCTTCATCAATGTGACCCTCACTTGATATCTGCTGTCCAAGATAAACGTACGTGTCTGTTATCTCCAGCTTTTCTCCATCAATCGATAAATCTTCATTTCTTGTAAAAGCATTGAACATCACTTTTGTCTTCTAAAAGTTCATTTTTAATCCCACTTCTTTACTCTTGTCAGCAAGTTCCTGGATCATACTCTGCAGCTCTGATGGGCTAGTTGCAAAAATGACTACGTCATCAGCAAAACGAAGGTGGGTTAGATAATCTCCATTAATCTTTATCCCCTTGTTTTCCCAGCTCAGTGACTGAAAAACACCCTCCAATGTGGCATTAAAGAGCTTCGGAGATATGGTGTCACCTTGTCTCACTCCCTTTCCAATTTTTATGTGTGTTGTATTTTCAAACAGCCTAATCTTTGCACTTGCATTTTCATAGATGTTATTAATAATATTAATGTATGCATCTTCAATACCGCAGGTTTTCAGAGCCATTGTGACTGCTGATGGTTTCACCGAATCAAAGGCTTTTTCATAATCGATAAAAGCCATGCACAATGGAAGTTCATATTCCCTCGCTCTTTCAATTAGTTCTCTCAGCACATGGATATGATCTATTGTGTTGTAGCCACTCCTGAATCCAGCTTGTTCTCTCGGTTGAGCCATGTCCAGTGTTACCTTCAAGCGGTGTGAAAGAACTTTAGTGAAGATTTTATAAACTACTGATAGGAGGCTGATAGGTCTGTAGTTTCCGAGATCCTCAATGTCACCTTTCTTATGTAGCAGGATCATTGTAGTGGTGTTCCAATCCTCAGGAATCTTTCCTTCATTAAGGCATCGAGTGAAAATTTGGGCGAGTACTGTTTCGATTTCTCCACTTGCTTCTTGTATGATGTCTACAGTAATTCCATCTTCTCCTGGAGCTTTTCCCCGCTTCATGTTCTTGATTGCATGTGCAACTTCTGCTGGAAGGACTGGAGGAACTCTGGTACTGGTATCTTTCATGATGTCTGGAGTGCATGTATCATCCCTTTCATATAATTTGGAGTAGAAATCTTTCACTCTTGTCAAAATTTCGCCTCTATTTCTTGTTACAGAACCATCTTCTTTTCTCAGTGCCATAATCTGTTTTCTTCCCTTACTGAGATGTCCCTTTGCTATCTTTAGGCTTTGGTTGTTTTCAATTGCTTTCCTCACTAGTTCACAGTTAAATTTTCTTACGTCTTCAGTGATACTTTTTCGCACTGTCTTGCATAGCTCTATATATTCCACTTTGGAAGTCACATCTTCTTTAGTTGTCCTCATCTCTCTTCTTTTTTGCATCAACATTTTCGTTTTTCCTGATAATTTCTTTACATGCAACTTGTTCTTAGACCCAGCTAATTTTGTTGCTGTTTCCATAAGAGCTTTGGTTACTTTTCTGTTAACTTCAGAGATGTCCACTTCTTCCGATGTTAGGCCTTCTAAAGCAGAGAACCTGTTCTTCAGTTCCAACTTGAAGGTATTATGGTGTTTTTTAAGGTTGGTTATGCCAATAGATTTTGTTTGTCTTATGAGCTTGCCACGTTCAAGTTTAGTGTTGAGGTGCATCTTACATCTCACCAATCTATGGTCACTACCTGTGTTGAACTTGTTTAGCACACTGCAGTCTTCTATGACGAATTTTTTGTTACACATAATAAAATCAATTTCACTTGTCGTCCCATTTGGATGTCTCCATGTCCATTTCCTGTGTGGCTTTTTCTTGAAGAAGGAGTTCAAGATGAAACACCCTTCTGCCTCTGCAAACTCAACGAGAGTATTTCCACGCTGGTTTCTGTTGCCGTGACCGAATTTACTTACTGAAGTTTCATTCTGTTGCCGTTGCCCTATTTTTGCATTGAAATCTCCCATAATTATTTTCAAGTGCTGCTTACCTTTATTATTTAGATGACAAATTTCCTCATAAAATTCTTCAATTTCTTCTTCAGGATGACTTGTGGTGGGTGCATAAGTTTGAATAATCTGAGCCTGGTATCTTTTCGAGAGTTGGATAAAAAGCCGTGCAGCTCTGTCAGAGGAACTTTCAACTTCTACAACTTTATCCTTCAGTTTCTTGTTTATTATAAATCCAACACCACTAGTTCTGCCAGTATCTGTCCCACGATAGTAGAAGAGATGTCCACTTTTTAGTTCGATGAGATCTTCTCCTTTTCTCCTTACCTCACTTAGCCCCACGATGTCCCACTTGATCCTTTGTAGTTCCTCTTCCAATTCAAGAAGCCTTGAATCAGAAGATAGGGAGCGTCCATTGTACGTTGCCAAGGTCAGCATCAGATGGCAGCCTAGTCCGGTCCTCCGGGGATTCTTTGCACCCTCTGCCTTCATGTCGCACTGGCCGCTGCCTTGGCCAGGTACATTCCAGCTGCCGGAGACTGAGGGCCAAGATTTAAGTTGTGGAGTCATTTTGGAGGGGTTTGGCCATAACTCACCACGCTGGCCAAGCGGGTTGGTGAGTGTGGGATAGAATTTCCTCTAATCCCGATGGTATAGTTATACCGCTATTGGCGGTCGTCAGAGCCCCTTTAGTAGGAACAGGATGCACCACGAGAAGGCGGGGTTGACATTGTCAAGGAGAGGCTGTGATGTTACGCATCACCTGACCTTACATCCCAAATCAATATTTAGTTGGTCCTGGTTACTCATCACAACGTCACAGAATAGAGTACACTTTGAATTTAATCAGTTGTTCCTTCATTAGCTCAATAAGCGAGATTATTAACACACAAAATACTCTTCTAGTCTTCTGACTTTACAATAACTTGAGACTACAAATGCAAAGAAGTATAACAATCAATGTAAACCTTTGTGTAACATCAAACTCCAATCATAACAAATCTCTCGATAACATATCACTGTAATTTTTCAACTTCTCTCCAAAGCAATTAGTACGATCTCACACTCTAGCCTACTTCTAACGAGAGAGCTGATACAATCGTAAATATAACTTTTATCAGTCTCCTTAACATACGTCACTCACTTTTGATTTAACGTCAGGTTGCCAAATCGACACTCAGCGAGAGAGAAAAATGTACAGTTAAGTTCAGAAACCGCTTAGAGAGAATGAACCAAAATTTTCGAAACACAACAGGAACCAAAAAGGAAAGGTATAAAACAACCTCATCGGTTTTGCCAATACAATGTTTTGTTTTTGGTGTTTAACTAAAATCGTAAGCAACACGATGAGCTATATATATATAAGCTGTCACTAATTTAGGCTACTGCTTCCATGGCAGTAGCCTAAATTAGTTACTGCAAAGTGACTTGAAAGCCAATGCAGTTAGACAAACACAACATTCATACCTCACCGCGATTTGAACCCGGACCCAACTTGGAAGAATGGCCAAAACCCAGCGCTTAAACCACTGAGCCACCGCGTCGTCACCACCCATATTTTCAGAGAACAATAAGTAAAATCTCTTTTCACCATTTCAGTTTTCTATATGCTTTGCCTCCAAATTCTTTGAATCGGATTTTTTATTTCTGAGAAAGAAAACTGCTTTGTTAGCATACTGAAAATTGTAAAAAGGAAATGTTGAGTGCAAAAACGACTGATTAATTAAATAGAAAGGTGAACAAACGGTATATTGGTTCAGAATTCAAAATTATCTCTTACTCGTACAAACTTTTGAAATTCCTGATACATTGTGACAAGCCCATAATCATACAGTTGAATCACGGACATTTAGAAGAAAATGACCGTCTCCGAATGACGAGATCATTGTCATCTGAATCATATAACTGGATTTAGAAACATGAAGTTGTTCCAGTTAATGTCTTAGCCACTGAAATATAAAAACGATAAAAAAAAAAAAAGATTTGGAAAGCTTCTGTGAGTGTCGAGTTGTCAGATGCGCCGCCTAATCGTCCATGATGATCATGATCATACGTAGAGGATTTTAGGAAGGGGTTGTCTGACTACAGGTCTTAAACAACCCTTAGAAATAGGAAGCTAGGAGATTTGGGCTAGAGTGCCCGATAGGAAAGTGACACGGGGGCGAGGTAGAAGACACCCTTATTTAGTACCGCGGGGCCAGTATCATTGGCCCGACGGCTTAACGTGCCCATCCGACGCACGTCGGATATTTAGTGGATCGAGCGTTCGTACCTGCCTGGGATCGAACCTGAAGTCCTTTCCGTGGCAGTCACGAACGTTGCCCACTAGGCCACCCGCAGCCCAACTAATCGTCCATGATGGGCTCATGTGTGGTATGGGGGTGCTTTTTACCTACGACGCCGAGTATGCCTCTTACCAAGAGCCAGTGTCCCTAAATTACAAATAGTTGATTCCTTATAACTTTAGATGATCAAGGATCTCATTAATCCCCGGGGAAAAGTTTTTGTGTTTATTGTGTCCAGTAAAAACATGCATATATTATGGCATAAGTTTGTTGAAATAATAAAAAATAAATATTTTCGGGATTTTTCTAGAGTATCTATATATACAATATCCGTAACAAACGTCTCGTACGTTAGTTTACTGTTTCTTAGGTAGGTCTTAAACAGATCAGATGAAACGCAGGAACGAAAATTCTACAATTTCAAGAAGAGTTAAGATAGTATTTTAACATTGAAAAAATGTATTATATTTTCCCACAGTATTAGGGCACTTCTGTGCGCTACATGATATGAAACGCAAATATCAGCGCCTCATGTGATTCCAAAAAACATATCGAAACACAAAGCATCTTTTTTTTTTTTTTTTGATTGAAGGTTTAACGACCACCGTGAGCAACTCAATGGGCTATAAGCAGTCGCCCTTCCCTAATTTACGGTCACTGGTTCCAGGGAAGGGAGAGAGCCAGTGCCGTAAGACAAACACAACATCCATGCCTGACGGGGATTCGAACCCAGACCCCTTACGGACGAATGATCAGAGGCCAGCGCCTTAGACCACTGCGCCACCGGGGCGGCAAAACATCACTGAGTGCTAATGAATTAAGTAAGTTTAGGGAGAGACGGTTTAAAAATGAGCATTTAAGCAATTTGAAACCTGAAACATCAACACAGCAACACAACATCTCAGAATTGCTTGCATTTACATTTCATCATGTGACATTAATTACGTCATAAAACTTGAAAATTACATCACCCTAGAGTGGAAATCGAACTTGCACCTCCCGATCGATCATGCCTTCTATTACACCATCCAAGACAATCAAGTCATAAATATCTGGGTGTTAAGAAACAGAGCATTCGCTGATTTTTCGCTAGTCGAAGGAACTTCTGTGGAAGTTTCGTCCACGGAATTTAATTCGAAACCAAATTTAAATGCCTTTTAATATTCTTCTTTTCAAGACAGATTCCTAAGATGTGTAAACATAACATGCTCTAACATTTACATTCTTATATCTGATCTCAACAATAGTGTAACCGGGGCTTCCATATTTATCAGAAGGAAGTTCAGTAGATATTTTTAGAGATAATGAATTGTAATCATTTTCCTTCATTTCCCGCCATTTTGATGAACTGGGAAGCAAACGTCAATGTACTTCTTTTCCCACGCGTCGCAGCAGAGGGGGTGTTAGATTTATAGTTCCGTCGATGTGAGAAGAATGAAACTGGACACTGTTGCTTTTCCGCCGTCCCAAGCAGCATGACGAAGGAAGAAGACGAGTGCAGCGAGCCAATTAAAGAATCTTGTGTTTTCAGAGAGAAGGTATTTCTAGGTGTGGTCAGGTTTTCTTGGAATCCGTCGGACTTCTTCGGCAGGGGAGAGTTTTAGCGGGGTTCTCCGGGTAAGAGGACAGGAGACTCGGCTGGCAGGACTCGGGGAAGAAGGAGGAATTTTAGCGAGGTGAAAAGGCCTCGCGGGTTCGTCGAAACGGATGAAGTAGGAGGAATGAGGCCGGCCGGGAAAAGATAAGCGGAATTCGGCGTGCTGACGGTGAGAGCGAGAAGGACACCGAGGTGTTAATCTAATAAGGAAATAGTGAAAATGACGGAGAGAGGGAGTAAGCAATGAGGTTGATGATAATAGACAAAAGGAATCAGGACAAGGTTTAAAGACATTTCCCGCAACATCTGAATAATAGTCTACCTCACTGCAAATATTTAGCTACAGTCGATTCTCTTTTATATACTTGGTATTTTATTTATCTGCTCCAGTCAAGAGAACTACAGGTTAATTCCCCGATACAGAACTTACTGCAAAGGAAGCATCAAACGAACCTCCACACAGGGTGCTGTAATAGAACTCAGAACCAAGATCTGTGAAGTCCCGGTTACAATAGTGTTAAACCGTTAGCATGAATTTTAATGAAATATTTTTTTTATTCATTAAAAATGAAATAATGTGAATTTTTATGAAGCTAAACAGATCTTGAAGATGACTTTTTTTGGCTGCCCCGATGGCGCAGTGGTTTAAAATTTGTCTTTTGACCTCTTGGGCCTGGGCTCAAATGTAGGGTACAATATGGGTAGTTCGCTCGCCGTAAAGCGCTGGCCCTACCCCTCGGAACAACCAGTGGCCCCAAATATGTTGTGTAAACACAAATGTGCCCGTGACGAATAATGAATTCGCGCCCTCTCACTCCGGAATAAGTTGCTCTCCCAACTAAGCTACACGGACGGAATGTACCGCAGCAGACTTTTTTTTTCTTTTGATTTGAAGTTAAACGACCACCGTGAGCAACTCAGTGGGCTATAAGCAGTCGCCCGTCCCTAAGTTAGGGCCACTGGCTCCAGGGAAAGGAAAGAGCCAGATTTGCCCGTGACGGGATCGAAAACGTGCCCCTCACTCCGGAGTAAGTTGCTCTCCCACTGAGCTAAACCGACGGAATGTACCTATGCAGATTTGTCGTCTTGGCAAGTGCTTTACCTCTGTAGTACAATATGTCACAAAGTTAGGAATTAATTTTTCTTCCGTTGGAGCATATTTATACATTTTCAAAGTTGGACATCATTTTCTACAATTAAAGTTTGGGCAGCATCTATCGAGAAGGTAATATGCTTCTGTACAAGTTTATCAGATTCCTTATATACACCAAAACTGAAAATTTTAGATAGAGTTTACATGTGACACTTATACAGTAAAGGATATTTAATCAAACAAACGACACTATGCACGTCGCAATTTCGATTAAATGTTCAACTATACATTACCGTTTGTACATATTCGTAACCATATAACATGGTGCTTTAAAATGATCTAAAAATTATAGTTTTCGAGAAACGTTTGCTTGCAAAACAATTTATGAACTTATGAAAGCTCAGAACTGCTGGTGTTAATGTTCTCTGTTGTAAAATGATGATAAAAAAACAAGAACCTGGTACAAAACAAAAAATTAAATGATGTCGTGAGGACAATTTCTTCTTCAAACTTTTCAAATGTGTTATCACGGACCTTGAAAAAATGTGTGTACAGGTCCTCAGGAAGACTATATTTCCTTAACATTTGGGGTCTTCGTCCTACTCGGCGGGTTAATGACATATGAAAAAAATGCTTCTTGAGGGTAAAGCAAACATACAAATTCCGAAACAAGAGATCCGCCCAATTTCTGACATAAAGGCATGAAAATATTGCTCCCAACAAAGTGGCGTGTCAGAAAATATCATAATTTTCATTCGTCAATTTTTTGCCTTATCTCGTCTGAACTAAATATCCAGTCAATCTTTCTAATGGCTGAATTTTCTACTAGTCAATACCAGTTATTAAAAGACAACGGGAAGACGGAGTGTAGTAGTCTGAAAGACAAATGGGTATTAATCAGGGTTTGTCCAATCCTCGCGTTCTCCGTGGAGGGTGGTTCGTTTCAACGATCCACCCTTGCGATACAGTCCTTTTCATTTTCTGTCCAATTAACTTTCCATTACCTACGGAATGCAAGAAAGTGTTCAGTTGGTTGCACCAGTCCGCCAGATGTTGAGATAACGTCTTGAGTTTGCTGCTGTATTTTTGAAAGGGAAAACCCACGCGCGCACATTTCTCAAGCGGCGGAGTAGTAGCAGCAATAAATTTAAGATGACGCACGATTTAGGTTAAATCTGATATTGTGGAGAAAGAGAGAGAGAAGGGGGCACCTTTTGGGAAGCCTTGACACTTCACGTTCAGGTAATCTAGCAAACGGTAGCTCATTAGTTTCTAAATGCTGATAAACGCTTACACCTCTGTGAAGTCAGCTTTCAGAACCGAACAAAAAACAACAACAATGGTTTGATGGATGGCATTCGCATGAGAGAAACGAATCAAAAACAGCGAACAGCAATGGATTTAAGACTGGAAGATAAGCCAAACATTTTGGAAGGAATCGTGAATTCTGGTCAGTTTTCAGCGCGCGTGAAGATCGGAAGAAAAATCAGGCTTTCCCCCGGACGGCCATAGCAGAATGTAGACGATGCATAAATTAATTCAAAACAAATATAAAAGATTAATTTCACACTGTCAGACTTTATTCGCATTGTTCTTGTGAAACATCGCTGCTGAATTGTGCGGAGGATCAGTTAAGACATGCCCTTTTTGTTCTCGAATATTCTTCACGGTACATCAATTTACAATTTTCACCAGCATATCCTTTTTGCTTTCCAATTATCGCCTTCACTTGCACACAAACTTAAATCTGTATATACCTTCTGCTTTTTCTGCTCTAATTACAAGACGGTTTGAATGAAAATAAGGAAAGAACACATTTTTTACTTATACCTTATACCTTTTCTCTACAGCTCTTTCAGTGCATGTTGGTCTTCGCAACACAATCGCGGATTTGCTCCGAGAAAAACCTTTTAAATTTCAGCTATTCATGCATCTCTTTTCAGCACGTCTTTTGTAAAAAAGAACGTGGTTATGTTATTATCGGTTTGCCCGTCCGTCCGCCTGCAAATATTATATCTCTGTAAACGTTAGTCCGATTTAAAAAATTATTTTTGTACTGGGCAACTTGAAATGTACGAATGATGATCCTTTATTTCGTTTTTTTTTTTTACGATGCATAATTTCGCCGCTAGAGGGCGTAAATATAGATGACGTTGAATTCAAAATACACTGCCTGACAGAGAAAATGCCACACTGTGAAAGAATGCTGAAAAACAGACCAAACGGCAAACACAGATAGCTAAGTAGGTCCTGAACAAATAATTTAATTGCCACATACAGACCACGCTCCTGTGGCCGAATATACAGGATGACCAATAAGGAGTGTGGCCTCCATTTTGGGCGATACAGCGTTGAATCCTTCGTGGCGTCGAGGGAATGAGAGTCTGAACAGAGTCCTGGGTTGATCCGAGTCCACAGTTCATCTTCATCTTGTGGGTGTGGGAGGGTACTCAACCGACGTCCAATCGTATCCCACAGATGTTCGATGGGCGAGAGGTCGGTGGATCGTGCTGGCCACGCCACGGAATCATCGGCACACAGTGTAAAGCATTCAGGCTGATCCGAGGGGTATGCGGCCGGGCGTTATCCTGTTGAAACACGGCGTTTGGAATGCCCTGCAAATACGGTAGTGCCACGGGCCGCAGCACCTCGCCAACATGGCGGCATGCCGTCAATTTGTCCGTAATGCGTACCAGCGGTGAGCGGCTGTTGGCGCTGATAGCACCTCACATCATGATTCCACGTTGCCGGGCTGTGTGGAGCTCCACAATGGCGGAGGAATAGGCCTGTTGGTCACGTCGCTTCCAGATTCTTACACGGCGATCATCTGTGGTGAGACAGAACCGGGATTCGTCGCTGACATCACACTGTTCTATTCGGCACCCCACGCAGCTCTGGAGCGACACCACGCCAAGCGGTAACGAGGATGGCTCGCTGTAAAGGGTAGCCTTCTCAACGGACTGCCGGAAAGCAAACCAGACGCAGCCAATCGGCACGACACTGTCCGCGTCGATACCAAAGCATCTCAGTTTCCCGTTACACTCCGCAAAATGCCGCCCGTTGTGGCCTGTGGGTCCGCTAAAGCATGACGTCGGAAGCGACGAACGGTGCGCTCGGACGTTACACAAATCCTTCCTGAGATCACTGTCTCCAAATGCGACAGACGGTTGTGGCATCACGTCGCGTTTCTTCCGAAAAACGACGCAAGGACCATCCGGTGGTATGAAGGCATACGATGACACCTCTCGTGAACTCATCCGTTTGACGAAATCGCGTACGACGGCATCTTAACAGCATTGGCACCCCTTGCTCATCCTCCGGACACGGTTACAGCAGGACCACTCACTTCTGGCGGCTGTGACGACGTCTCGACTAATGGCCTCACGGGCTGATTGTCCGCTTATCTCCCGCGCGCCGTTCGTGCA
Organism: Macrothele yani; assembly: GCA_039090855.1. NCBI lineage: Eukaryota > Metazoa > Arthropoda > Arachnida > Araneae > Macrothelidae > Macrothele > Macrothele yani. The sequence goes on from CM076992.1 coordinate 12,098,176, forward strand.
ATTGGTCTGCAAATGCAATCATTTGCATATCTTGTACGTGTGAATCCGTTGACGTCTTTGTGGTGTGGGATTTTCTCTGTCAGGCAGTGTACATTTTATTCCATATATTTGCTTATGAACATCCGATTGAAAAAATTATTGTACCTTTCGATTCCATTTGTGTCGAAGACTCTTTGGCATAGTCACTATTTCAACTTACGCATAGACTTTCCGCTAGGGGCCGTAAAAGTAAATTGCGTTTTCCCCGATATCTCTGCTTCTAAAATTCCGATTTGAAAAATTCTTTCTGAAGCGGATATAGCTCATAATGGGAAATCTTTTGCACATGATTTCTAATTTTTGGTAAAAAGCGGTTTGGGTACTAGGTTGCGTAACTCTTAATTTCTGCTTCGCATGTATGTCGCAGCAAAATCTGAGCTTTTATAATCTCGATGGAAAAAATTCTTTCGTGGACCGATACCACTCATGTCAATAAACGTTTACGGAATATATTCTTAAAATAATGCATGGTTTCACCGCCAAGGGGCGTTGATGTATATCTTTATTTTGTCAATATCACTGCTTCTAAGAGTCCTATTTAAAAAAATCCTTCTTTGTTGGATAGAGTTTCCAGTGCTAAATGTTTTTCATATAATTGTAAAATTTTCATGTAATTCATAGACTTTCCGCTAGGTGGCGTAAAGATAAATGGCGTTTTTCCCAATATCCCTGCTTCTAACACACCGATGTGAAAAATTCTTTCTGCACCGGATACAGCTCTTGATGGGAAACGCTTTGCATAGAATTTGTATTCTTTGATACAGAACGGTTTGCCCACCAGGGGGCATAAGGGTTCATTTCTGTTTCAGATGTTTTTGTAGCAAAATACGAGCTCCTACAATCTCGACTGAAAAAATTATTTCGTGGACCGACACCACTCATGTCGATAAACTTTTTCGGAATTGCACTTTTCAGTCGGAAGCTTCTCTTATGATGTCTCTTTGAGTGGGCCAAAAAAAAAAAATAACAATCGGCGAGGCATGAATCTATCATAGTGACTGAACATCATGCAAAAGGAAAAGAAAAGAAAACGTACCTTGATTGCTCAAAAGAACCCTTGTATCCTACAGCCATTAATTAAGAGGTTTTAATATAATACACTATAACGAAGTAAATTTCTCCGTCATTTTGTCTACGCCGGGGTTCGAACCCGGGTCCCCTCATTCCGGAATAAGTCGCTCTACCAATTGAGCTACGCGGACGTTCGTTCTGACTGCTATCTGCCTTTATGTCGTGTGCGTCCTGCTGTTAGGTACGTCACAACACACACAAGATGGTTACATGGCACAAATAATATGAGAATGAAGATAAGTATGAAAATAATGTTCCGCTTTTCGACTCATCCGCAATACGAAGTAGATAAGAGAGGAACGGCTCTAATTATTTTCTTCAATTGAGAAAAGCTGGGCTCAGACTGCGCTCTTTCAAACCGCAACATGTTGGTGTAAATTGGAAATCTCTTCAATTCGCTCGTGTGCGTTGGAAAACTGTCACTTGTTGAGATGATTTGATCTAACATTAACAAACACTCTCTCTTCGAAGCACGGGAAAAAGGTGAATGGCACTTTTAACGGTACTACGGCTGGCCGATTCAAACAGCAAGTTCCGCGAATCTTAAGCCCGATGGCTAATACAAATCGCTTGGAGTAAGGAGCTCCCATATTTAGACAGTATTGCAGCCTTCAGGACGTTCTTACGGAGTGGGACGGGCGTCTGTCCTTTGACCGAAAGTTTCATTTCACCGAAGAGTCGTTTCAATGAAAGTTTCAAATTGTAGAAGGATCATTTCACCGAAAGATTACTTTTTCGAAATGTTAATAAAAACCTGTAAACGCACTAGGCTCCTGATTAATTCGACAGCTGACCCAAATGAGGTATTTCATTTCAGAAAGCCTACCTAGCGAAAATTGGTCCGACGCAACACCAAACGTTTGGGTTCCGCTAAGAAACGCATGATATTAAACAAATGATAGTATTGCAAAAAGATTTACTTACCGGGTCAGGGATTAAACACAAAACCTCTTTCCAACAAAAATTTAAATTACATATTACGTATATGCTCTAATTTAACTTTCCATTTTGGTTCTGTCTTGTTATTTAAATTTGCGTTATTTCTCGTTACCATTTCTTCACTTAACGTCATATCCCCCAAGCGTTTTCGGAAATTCCTGCCAGGCCGTCAAGTCAGTAAAAAGTAGATAAAATGTCGTTGCTTTGAGCAATGGGTGTAGCATGTGTAATTCAGCTATCGAGCTAGTGACTTATCGTTATTTTGTCAGCAGGTTGAAATATTTTGCAGCCAAATAATTCTTGGTAGTTTAAGTGTCGTTTATTATATTTACCGTGGTGTAATTTTAATTAGTTCTCTACTTAATTCACCTGTTTATGTTTGTTACTTCAAATTTTGTGTGTGTGCTTTCTTTTGTGGTTTAAAGACCACCATGAGTAAACCATAAAGGCTATAAAAGTCGTCTGTCAATGATTTAGGACCACAGGTTCCGGATAAGTGAGAGAGTCTATGCCGTAAGACAACATAGTCAGACACCACCCATACCTAATCCGGGATTCTAGCGCGGGATTAGTCAGACGAACGGTGAGTAGCCTGCACTTATACCTCAACACCATCGGGGCGACAACTGCAATTGTACAAACTTGGATTTTCGCAAGGACAACAGAAAAAAGTACTGTAAACTTTAATTAGCTCATTTATTCTCTTATGTTTTGTGTAACTAGATATAATACAGAACCCCGTTAGGACGTGATATACACAGTCGAGTCACGTTCTTGTGACCACCTCCTACTTTTGACGTCAACAGCGCTTAGCCAATGAAAGAAGGCACGTGTCGTGAGCTGGCTTGGAGGTATATAAGGTGTGTTGTAGGCATTCTGAAAACATATCACTCGTTACTGTCATGGATAAAAGGACCGATTTATCAGATTTGCAAAAAAGGATGATTATCGGCTTTCGGGCCAAGGGTGGCAGTATTTCTGAAACAGCGAAGTTTGTGAACTGTTCGCGTGCTGCTGTGGTTAAAATGTATCGTGATTGGAGAAATGGCACCATTGCGAATAAGCGAACTGGAAACTGCGGAGCACCACGTGTCATTTATGTGAAAGGTAAACGTCGGTTTCGAAGGTGCGTGAGGGCCGATCGACACGCTACAGTGGAGCAACTCACTGGCCGAATGAACCAGGAGGGCTACCGGAACTGTGTCTAAAACGACAGTTTAGCGAACCCTGCTGTGTATGGGGCTCCGATGCAGACGGATGGTCACTGCACCTATGCTAACGAAGATGCATCAGCAGAAAACGTTTGCATTTGCACGGAATTATCGGAATTGGGCCTCCGTTGATTGGCAAATGATTGCCTTCTCCGACGAGTCACGTTTTCTGCTTCATCGAAAGGATAGACGTTGGCGTAAAAGGCGAGAAACATCGCAGAACAAACACTCTTCAACCATTACTGGAAGAACACAAGCTGTTGGGAGAAGCGTTATGGTCTGAGGAATGTTTTCGTGGCATTCCCTGATTCCACTCATACCTGTGGAAGGCACTATGGACCGAATTCGTTATAAGCCCATCCTTGCAGACCACGTACACCCATACATGCTGATTGTCTTACGTGGGGCGGATGGGATCTTCCAACATGACAATGCGACGTGTCACACAGCTGGAAATATCCGAGAGAGGTTGGAAGAGCACGATGAAGACTTCAAAGTACGTCCCTGGCCCCCTAATTCACCACACTTAAACCCAATTGAGCATCTGTAAAACCACCTCGATCGTGTTGTTCGCTCTATGGATCCTCCACCACGCACCCTAAAGCAGGTGTCAGATGCACTGCAGTCAGGATGGCTCCACAAACCTGTGAACACCATCCAGCACCTTATTGAGTCACTCCCAGCCCGTCTAGCTACTGTTAGCGCTGCACACGGCAGTTACTCGGGATATTAGCTGGTGGTCACAATAATGTGACTCTACAGTGTATATTATATTATTACAAAACCAGTTCTTAAGGGCCACTCTTAATATCACTAAACTTTTTTACAGTGGAGAACTGGTAGGGGGAGGCAGAACCTATAATATGTAGCACCACGATAAACATTTAAAATATTAATTTCTAGGAACTGAAAAAAGAAATTGGTTTAAAGATTTGGAAATGGTAATACTTTATGACGAATTCTGACCTATTCATGTGGTGAGGCATTTAAAGAATAAGTGACAACAGCTATCATTGCGGTGTTTGTTCAGATGGGTACAGAGTGGATGCCACATCACTGTGGTTTTCCACCTTACTTGAAGTTACCCTCCGATAAAAACTGTGTTTCGCACGAAAGGAACATGTAAGTCATAAAAGCTGTCTACGTACGATAAAAACATTATCCCTGCTGATACTATAGACTAATTTAAAAAAACTTTATTCACAAGTAAAAGCAAGTTAAAAGCGAGATCTTTCGGGATCCCTAGATCCCATCTTCAGGCTTAAGGCCATAACGAACAACAAGTGGTCCACTTATATACGATCAGGTTTGACCCATGATGCAACACAGTGGGCGTTGACATCGGTCAACATAGCAAATCAAAAACAATCAATAGTTCGAAGATATGTAAGGTAATACAATATTGTTCGTAGTGGTTCCGGGCATATCGATGGGGATTAGTTTTTTCCATATGTGAGGAATGATTGACGGAAGTTCTGAGTTACAGCATAAAGGCCCATATGAATGGATATATAAGCTCTCGGAGAGGAAAACATTTCCCCTTGTTACTTTAGAGTTCAAAACCACTGCGTTCTTCCAGTCAGGTATTTTTCCCTCTTGGTCCACACCCTCTTACGTCTCGATATAAACAAAATGCATTTCAGACAAGCTGCAGAAAACAAAATTTCCAGAAGTTTTTCCACAAGAAAACGTTTGGAGAAAAAAACAAAAACGACGAAGAATTTTATAAACCCACCAAGGTGCCAAAACACTCGGATGGGTGATACCATTTCCATTGCGTGCCATCACACCCATGCGGTAAATGGTATCGCCCGTAAACGACGTGTATATAGAGGCAGATATCTCCGCAAGATCAAGTAGTAACATTCGCAGTTCAGATGGCAGTTTTCAGTATTTAAGCGATTTCGAACGTAGTAGGATAGCAGGCGTCCGGGAGATGGGTTTAGCCATCTCGGAAATTACCGACGCCCGGGAGATGGGTCACTCCATCTCGGAAATTTACACGATCAGTAATTTCAAGGATGTAACTGGACTGCACAAACTCAGGGAAAACATCCAAAGTGAGAGATCGGTGTGGCAATAGAAAAGCCCTGGACGATCGTGGACAGCGACATCTGGCGCGCATCGTAACATCCGCTCGTCATGCAACATTGCCGGAAATCACAGTGCAATTCAATGCTGGAGCCAGTTGTAGCATCAGCTTTCGGACAGTGCAACGTTTACTGCGTTCTATGGGATCCTGGAGCTGACGGCTGGTAAGTATAAACGGGGATAAGCAGAAAGCAATGAGGCTGACGATTAGAGAGAGAGAATACTGACCAGGCAAGAGAAGAAGATTCAATAAAATAATGAAAGAATGAAAATGATGGACAATGCTTGGAGACATTCTCCATGACATTTGAATAAACATCTTCCTCACTGCAAGAGCAAAGTTTAGCTTTAGTCGATTATATTTATATTTAATTTATCTGCTCCAGTCGGGAGAAATACGGGTTGAATCCCCGACACAGAACTTGCTGCAAACGAAGCATCTAACGAACCATTCACACAGGGAGCTGAAATATAACTCAGCACCAATCCCTGTAACACTTGCGATAAAACGAAATTTCGGTAAAGTGGTCATCTGGAAATGAACTACATCCCAGTGGTACGTACTACCAATGGCTCTTCCATTTTCGAGATAACTGTCAACAATGAGTTATCTCAAAAGTCTTTCGATGCATATTGGGTTGGCTGAAAGTAATTTAGTCTACTACCAGTTTATAAGGGATGTGAATAGTTTTAATTGTGTGTGGGTTAAGTTGATGCACCCAACGATTACTCTTTTTAAGTGGAGACTTTGAGGTGAGTTTTATTTTCGTGGACATTTCTAAAGTTACCTTTGTTGACAGAAACTATGGCGTCTGGTAAAATGTGTTTCCGGTCGATTATGCTTTTTAGATTTAACAACAAAGTGCGGGAATCAAACTTTTCAAGAAATGCTCGTCATGTTTTTGGTGATAATGCAACGCAGTGCTCAGATAGCGGCTGTGGGATGAAGAAGATTCTTTCTGGTGATTTTAACTTGAGAAACAAAGTCCGTTCTTGAAGGCAGTCGTTGCAGCATGATGATCTTTTAAAGTACATTGTTGATGGAAAATCCGCGTCAAACAGAACAACCTCAAAATTAAATTAATTTTGATCATACAATGCTTTTGGACCATCTTCATAAGTTCAAAACGGTTTCAAAACTGGCTGTTTGGGCACCGCGTAGTAAAGTTTATAGAACATAACAATTTTTTACGTTTAGAAATTCCGGTGAGCATTTCAGGCTATGAAGATTATCAGGTCTCTTATTTAGAGCCACTGTTTCTTGAGAAGTTACAGAGCCAGCGTCGTTCGACAAACACTCAACCCTAGTCTCATCTGAGACTCGAACCCTGTCTAAACTCGGACGATTGTACAGAAGAATAAGCCTCTCACCACTTCGCAAATGGGAGGCGAATTCTCTTCCTATATATAGCTCTCTTTTCCACTCGAATTCTCACCAATGAGAAAGTATGGGTACTGCAAGACAACGTAGTACGCTGTTAAAAATGCTGAGGTAGGTTGCATTAAAAAGTGGTGCATCAAACAATAATCTTCGCTCTTTCCACGTTCATAAGTGAGTCACGGAAAAATTCTCATCGGCCGCCACCGGGAGTCGAACCCAAGGTCTTCCAGTTACGCGCCGGATATGCCTCCGCTACACCGGCGAGTAACTGGAAGACCCTGGGTTCGATTCCCGGTGGCGGCCGATGAGAACTTTTCCGTGACTCACTTATAAACGTGGAAAGAGCGAAGATCTTTGTTTGATGTTCCTGGTCCACGTTAAATGTCTGTATTAAAAAGTGGTGCTACATCAGCTGAACTATTTTCTGAGAAAAGATGTATCTCTGTGCTGTGCAAACAAAACCCAACAAAATGATAGAAATTTACACTACGATATGGTGCAAGGTTGATCCATGTTGTTGGATTTTGTTTACACTACACAGTTGTGTATCTATTCTCAGAAAGTGGTACAGCTGGAATAGCACCACGTTTTGGTGCAACCTCCCATAAAAGTTTTAACAGTGTATGGGAAAATAACTTATTCGTCACAGGTAAATCGTAAATCTGCATTAACTCCGGCAAAAGCTGGTTTGCAGTCATAGGAGGTTATACTTTATTGTTGGTGGAGTTACACAGGAGTTTTTTATGATACAAATTCGGAAGATGTGAATCCGTTTATTGGTGTAGATATGACATGGACGTGCGAAAACACAAGCTTGTCAGCGACGGCCATCAAAGCCGTGTCCCCTCACTCCCGAGTAAGTCGCTCTCCCAACTGAGCTACGCGGACAGAATGTCTCGCTGAAGAGTTTTCGTCTTGACAGATGTTTTGACCTCTTAGTACGTCCCAGACGTTAAGTCCGATAATACCCGAAAACTTGAAAATTTCGTCGTCCTGGAGCTGGAAATTTTCAAATTTTCGGATATTATCGCGCTTAACATCCATGTCATATTTACATCAATAAACGGATTCACATCTTCCGAATTTGTATTGCACAAAAGTGCAATCCCTTATTTCATTCGTTGACAGTTTTTATGAGTTGCTAAAATCTATTGAGACAGTTGTTTCCGAAAAGTTTTATAAGCACCTAGCTAAACTAACTGAGGCTGTGAAAGTTCGACAGCCATTTCTGATGAATTTAAGTCTTCCAACAGGATTTTGCCAGACCGATGGCGCATTAAACACCCAATAGAATATGAGACAATTTTTTTGAGAAATTCTTTCTCATTCCCCGTATTCGTCATATATCACCTTTTGATTAAAATTTGCTCCGTTTTTTGAAGCAAAAAAAAAAGGTGTATTTATTTGACGCTGCAAGCATGTGGATCATGAAGGTTACGTCCACAGCCGTAACCTTCATGAGAGTTGTGTTAACAAGCTTACAAAAAGATGAAGTATTGTTAGAAGTATTAATAGAAGTTACGTACGTGATTAAATGAAAAATTGTTTAAAAAAAATCGTGTTTATAATTTATCTCAAAAACCAGAATTACTTTTTTCAACCCAGTATATTCTGACAGACCACGAAAAAACGTAATGAATAGGTACTCTTGGGTTTTTGTGAAACGCTCCTAAAATCAGAAGGAGCACTTTTATAATTAGTCTTGCAATAGAAAATCAATTCAAAACCAAGAAAAGGAGTTGCAACCAACGATCAAATCATCACCATTTACGCCAAAGCTGCCCAGAAGTATTTATTTGTCTTGCTTGAAATTCCTCTTACTACAAAAAATCTCATCGTGGTGGTCCTTTGGAATTTGCGGTGCTGTTAATCTTCCCATGACGGATGGTCTCTCATCCAGAAGTCAGTCGTGTTTATGGAATTCCCCCTTTGGCGATTACTCTCACTTTTCTACGGTGTCAACTCAGTATTTTATGTTTGAGAAATAAGGCAATTTCATAAAACAGGAAGGAGAATGAAAAAATAAAATTACTAAAGCGTTTGTAAAACTTGCTCAAATGATGAAAATGAAGTAGCGAAGCCGAAAGGGTAACGGTTTCATCCTACAGCTGACAGAAACCAATAGTCCAAGCTATGAAAACTAGTCTGATTTTCTCTGAATAAAAGAAAGTTGGAACAGGTAATAATAACCCGCAACCAGTGAATGAGTTACACTAACACCAAGATATACACTATATTGACAAAAGTCACCGGACACCTAGAAAAGAAACACAACACAGCATTTACTGACATACATTAGTACAGTGTCAGTTCACCTTTGGCCTTAATGCCTGCACTGACCCTTCGAGACATGCTTTCGACCAGGTTTTGGAACACAGCGACAGGTATGCGCTGCCTTTCAGTACATATTGCTTCTGCTAACTGTTGCTTAGTAGTAGGCCTTGGTTCCAAACTTCTTATGCTCCGCTCCAATTTATCCCATAGGTGCTCTATGGGATTAAGATCAGGGGTCTGTGCTGGCCAGTCCACACCCGATACGGAATTATCGTCAAACCACGCCTAAAATCCTTGCTTTATGGCTCGGTGCATAATCCTGCTGGTACCAACAAGGCTCAGTTCCATAGTATTGCCACAGAGTTAGTAGGGCATAATTGTCCAGAATATCGAGGTAGACGTGCTGGTAACAGGTTGGTCCACGATAACCAATGGGCCGTGACCATCCCACAAAAAAAAAAAAAAAAAAAAAAAAAAAAACTCGAATGCACTGCCAGCTCTAAACATGACCGTAGGAACAGTACACTGTGGTAAATAGCGTTACCCCGGCTGCCACCATACCCACACACGGCCATCAGACTGATGGATCGCTAATCTGGATTCATCAGTCCATAGGACATATTTCCATTGATCTACGGTCCACGATTAATGTTCTTTACACCATGCTAAACGACGAGTAGCATTCCGATTGGAAATGAAAGGCTTATGAGCAGCCGCACGACCACGGTAACCCATGGAATGAAGTTCTTTGCAAATGGTACGTGTACATACTGATGTTCTAGCATTTTTACTCACCTGTACACTGAAGTCTTGTGCAGTACTCCGTCGATTAGCTGTAACGACTCTCCTGATGCTTCAACGTCCTCTATCATTGATTTTCTTTGGTCTGCCGGTACGTTTTGCTGCTTTATGCTCGCCATGTGTCTTCCACTTATTTAATACATCCAAAACAGTTGACTTGGGTATGTTTAAGCGCCTCTCGGTTATTCTTATGGACACCCCACTAGTATAACACCTAACAATCTTTCCTTTCTCAAAGTCAGTTCTCTCCCGCAGCGACATTTTCACTTAACCTCATAGTGCAACATGATCGCGGCCCGCTGCACGCTTGTTTTTATACCGTTTGCAGCTTTACCGCGCATCTTAACAACGCAGCGGATCTGTGCATTTGCTTTTGGAGGGTTTCCGTTGACTTTTGTCAATATAGTGTATATCTATACGCTTTGCCAAGACAAAACGAAGGAGTCATTTGAGTTCGATTGTGATGAAACTCCGCATGCAAATACTTCAGGGCCGAATATGCAAATGATGAAAACATAACGACCAATGACGAAATAGTGTCCCGCCACAGCGCATGGGAACCACGTATCGAGGAGTGTATACCAAGAGCAAGGCTCACACGCAGGGGCAATTATGACAGCGGATTGCGGTTGCATTAACCTCCACGGACGGTGAGGATGCCTAGACGATGGATCCATGCACAATACGAGCAGTGGAGCGAGTTTGACAGAGGACGTGTAATTGGGTTCAGAAATGTCGGTTGGTCAAGTCACCGTATCGCCAGACATTTACGTTGGAGCTTCACGGTAATGGGACGATGTTCACACCCCTGTGTCGAAAAAGGCATAACTCAGAGGCACGCGGGCAGTGGACGTGTCAGAGCAACGACAGAGCACGAGGATCGAGCGATTGTGAGAGACGCACGAACAGAACCAAATTCGTCGCTCTGAACCATCTGTGACCATGCTGTGTCGTCTACAGGTACGTAAGTTGCCATCTGGACCGTTGCGAAACGACTTGCAGCAAGGAGACTAGATTCGAGGAAGCCACTAAGCCGCCTATGACTGACCAGTAGGCATCGCCGGCACCGGTTGCAGTGGTGTCGGGCCCGATCAACGTGGGATAGTGTCCAGTGGCCTCGTGTTGTCTGCAGTGATGAGTCACGGTTTGCACTTGGCGCCAATGACCTGCGGATACGTGTCTGGAGACAAACCGGTAAACGCACGGATCTTGCCTTTACCGTGGAATGGTACACTGCTTTCACACCACGGGTGACTGCCTGGGGAGACATTTCCTTCGATAGCCGGACACCCTTGGGCAGTCCTCCGCACCACCCACACGGCTCAACGGAAACGTCGACGATATTCCACATAGTGTTGTGTTGACGTTCCTATCGCAGCATCACCTAGCAATTTTTTGCCCTGCCACACTCGGCAAGGATCTCCCAGGCCTGCCTCCGTCATGTCTACAACCTTCCCATAGCCAGCCTTATCGTCCGACTTATCACCGATCGCACATGTTTGGGACACGATGGGACGCCACTTACGTCCATCCCGAAATGTCGGCGAACTGGTCAGCAATTTCGACACCATCTGACATGCTATACCTCAGGACAGTATCAGTTAAATGTATGCGTCTATGACACGCCGGATAACCGCTTGTATCTGATCCAGAGGTAGCGCTACAACGTAGTGACTTGTTCCAGTCATGTAGCTGTTTTATTCGAATAAATGGCCCAACTGCTCTGGAATTGCAACCATTTCTTTTGCTATACATGCGCATTGCACATACGAGTTTTCATCTCGATTGGATGATTCTTCCTTAGTGCTTCGTATTTTGTTTAGGTCAAAGAGTGTACGCACGCACAAAACCACACACACACACACACACACACACACAGTTTTAAAGAAACTACCACACCAGGAAGCAATGCACGACGATGTATGCAAGTGGCAGAGAGTTGGTTACTTCAGAGATATGCAAATCGTCAAATATTCGGACCAATCGTTCGTCACTGTCGAGCGATAAAAGCAGGTGAATATCTGTCCTAGGCATCAGAGTGAAGCAACTATCTTAGTGTTAAAATCTACATTGATCTACGCAAATGAATTAAACAAAGGACAGTACAGAGTAGAAAATGCCCAGGCGACGAGGGAGACAATTCTACAGTCAGGTGAATGACTTTGACAGAGGGCAGATAGTGGACATTCTATGAGCTGGATGGTCTCTGCAGAATATTGCGGAAGAATCGGATCGCAACTGCTCAATGGCCCATCGATCTTGACAGCGGTACATCAGACAAGAATCTCGTGGCCGGCAACGTAGATTGGGAAGACCGCGAATGACAACGTCCCCGTGGGAAGATCGTCTGCTCCGTCGACAAGCGATTTCCAATCCTACAGCTACCCTGTCGTGGATACAACAGGATGTACGCGGTGCTGAAAGTAGCTCTATTATTATGCCAACCATTTCCCAAAAATTAGCAGACGTTGGACTTCATGCACGACGTCCAGTTCGTCGTCTACCACTCACAAATGAGCATCGTATACAGTGGTGTCGTGAACGCCGGTCTTGGACCACGGAATGGCGACATGTGGTATTTATGGATGAGTCTCGCTTCTGTTTGGGACCAGATGATCGCCGTATCCATGTGTGGCGACGCAGCGGAACGCGCAACAAGCCATGTGTTATTGTTCGCTACACCACAGCTCGAATGCCTGGGGTCATGGTCTGGGGAGCGATCAGCTATGACAGCCGTTCCACTCTATAGTTTTTCTAGATGGGGCTTTGACAGCTCAGCGGTATTTGGACCTCATTCTATATTCCGTCGCAATCCCTTTCATAGAACAGATACCTGGGGCTATACTACAGCTAGATAATGAACGTGCACATACGTCACGCATCGCTAGACTGCGCCCACAGACTCTCAGTTTTCTAGATTGTTCAGCACGATCGCCGAATCTGTCCCCAACTGGACATGTATGGGACATGGTTGGACTTCAGCTTCACGATCATCACAACCAGCTCAAAATGTGGTTGCATTGCGACAACAGGTGGAAACCGCTGGGTCAGAAATACCGCAGGAAGATATTCGACATCTGTATGACTCAATACCCCACCGCATTGTCGAATGCATTTCAAATGACGGTGCCATTGCATCATATTAATGAAAGTTTAGGCAATAGAAGTGTTAAATCCATGTCAATTGGTCCAATTCTGTAATATTTTTCTTTTTGCGCATATTTTTTGTGCATTCCTTCCAGGTGCTGCAATTATTTTTTTTTTATTCAAGGTTTAACTATCACCATGAGCAACTCCGTGGGCTATAAGAAAGCTGACCAAAAGCCCCGAATTCTTGAGGACAGTCCTCAAATTTAGTTTAATGTCCCCAAAAACGTCTGTTGCCTTTGAGGACGCAAATTGTCCTCAAATTTTCATGTTTGTCCTCAAGTGTCCTCGAATTTACACTTCCTCATTAGCTCGTTAGATTTTTAGTAAGACATGTTCTTAAAAATAATTTTCATTGTGCAGTAGAACTCCATGTAAATGGACGATGTCATCGCTGCTTTCCACGTTATTTTTTAAACAACGCATAGCGACTGAAAAATTGTATTACGGCACCGCTGGGATCGAACCCCAGAACTCTCGATAACTAGTCGAGTGCGTTCGAATTTACGCTACGGCGCCAACAATTCTCAGCGCCATGCGATGTTTATCAGTCAGCATCTGACTACACGAATACGTATTGATGGTCTCAGCAACTGAGATGGCGTCATCTCGTGACGTTTAACCGATAAACATCGCATGGCGATGTTTATCGGTTAAACATCACTGATAAACATCGCATGGCGCTGAGAATTGTTGGCGCCGTAGCGTAAATTCGAACGCACTCGACTAGTTATCGAGAGTTCTGGGGTTCGATCCCAGCGGTGCCGTAATACAATTTTTCAGTCGCTATGCGTTGTTTAAAAAATAACGTGGAAAGAGCGATGACATCGTCCATTTACATTATCTCCACGTATTTGATATATATTAACCAGTAGAACTCCATTTATTCGGACTCCAGATATCCGGAACTCCAATTATCTGAATCGCTTGTTCTTCTTTTAAGGACAAGTAAAATTAAGATTTTTGTTGATTTATTTACGTGTTTTTAGTGTTTTTCGTTCATTTAAATAGTACAAAATGATAATGCAGTACAGTAAATATTTATTTTTTAAACTATATAAAATTTTTTTATTATAAAATACGATAAATGAAAAAATGAAAAAATTAAATTCCCTCACTTCAATTAATAAATATGTATTTGGCCTACAGAAAAAAGACAAATTATCCGGATTTTTCGAGTATCCGAATGGGTTAATCCGGATAAGTGGAGTTCTACTGTACTAATTTTCCAACATGCTTCTTGTGAAAGAAATGCTGACTGATTTTTTTCCTTATTTCGACCACAGTGAGCAACTCTAAAGTCTATAATCAGTCACCTGTCCCTAATTTGGGGACATTCGTTCTAGGGAAAGGAGAGAGCAAGTGCTGTAAGACAAACACACGACCCATGCATCCCTCGGGCACGAACCCGTGCCAACCTGTACGAATGGTCAGTGGCCAGCACTAAGAGCACTGCACCACTGGTGGGGTCAAGTTTCTACTGTACTTGTTCTGAGTTACTCTAAAAACTTTGGCAAAATGAAAAACTCGCCATGCAATTACTTCTTAAGTGTGCAGCTTGATTTTAATTCAGCACATACTCTATACCTAAGGTAAAGCATTTCACTTTTGCTAATATGTTCTCGCCATCATAGCTCTGCTTTGTCAGTTTAAATTACCAACATTGCACAAGATATATCCTTTTAAGACATACATTTTCATATGTAATATCCCACTTATAGAAACAATACAGTTTTGTGACAAAAATATTTGCATAGTTCGTTTGAGTATGTATGTGTCCCCAAATGATCTGCTCATTTGGGAACACCACGCCGTTTTGTCATCAAATCACCTTTCCAATATCTAGTCACCTTAGCTATAAGCAGTCGCCCGTCCCTAATTTAAGGCCACTGGCTCCAGGAAAAGGAGAGAGCCAGTGCCGTAAGACAAACACAACATATATGTCTCACCGGGATTCGAACACGGACCCTTCTCGGACGAATGGTCAGAAGCCATCGCTTAGACCATTGCCCCACCGGAGCGGCAGTTGCAATTTTTTTTAAACTTAGAGTATGTATAGAAATGTACAGAGAGAGAGAGAGAGAGAGAGAGAGAGAGTACTTAAAATATTTCGTTTGATCATAACAACAATCCCTATCGCTCCAAATTTTGAAACAAGTCAACGCTCATGCCTTGACAGACCAGGGACATAAAAAAGCAGTCACGCTTCTTCCGCAACTCGAGCTGGCGAAGCATTTAGCCCGGAGTCTTCGCTTCTGACCAGTCCAACAAAAATTTGAAGCGACGGATCTTCCTCAAGCTAAAGAAAGTTCTTAAAAGTGCTGTTGAGAAATCCCTTCCTCCAAGTATATTATTCAGTAGAATGATCTAAATGACGTCCACTGCCCGACTTCACCTTTTGACGTACGTCTGCGCCTAACACCGCGGATAGTATGGTGCGAATTACGGCCGTCCGTCTTTGACAAAAATAGGTCCCAATTGAAATCTTTATAGCGTTAAACATATGAGCCGCACACTAATCGTGTTAGCATATTCGTATAAACAGATGACTGAACCTCCTTGGAAGATGTGGAGACCATTGACTGAACCTCCTTGGAAGATGTGGAGGTCAGTACGGCTACCAAGCATGATACCGCTTCAAACAAGAACTCCGCCACCTCCAAACCGGTTCCTTTCGATGATGTTGGAGGTTTGATTGCATGTTCCCTGCTCTCTCCAGATGTGTATGCATCCAGAATAGCTCGTCAGACTAAATCGGCCCTCATCCGTAAAGAAAACTCGACCCCATTGCTGATGTGTCCAGTTCTTGTGTTTCTGACACCACAGAAACCGCCGTCTCCGATGAGCAGGCGTTCATGCCACACACAGTACTGGCTGTCGTGCAAATAGATCACCTTTATGCAGCCTCCTGGCCACGGTAAAACGCGATAACGGACGTCCAGTTGTCTGTTGCATGTGCCTTGCGATTTCTCCCGCTGTCTTCCGTCTGGATCTTCTCGCCTGTAGGACAATATACCGGTCGTCCGCCGCCGTGGTTGCTCGTGGACGACCAGTGCTAAACTCTCGGACAGCTGTTCCTGTCGTTTGCAATGCTCTCCAAGCTCGTGAAATGCTGTGAGCGATTCCGAACTTCTCCGCCACACTAGTCACACTTCGACCTTCTTCCAACTTCCCAATGACGCCTCTTTGGGTAAAGTCATCCAGATGTCGTCTACCGGATTGCCTGCTGGCCATATCACACGGTGGCAGCAACTCGACGTCGTTCAAACCGATGTACACCGTGCAATAGCTATCACCGAATTGCTGAGCGTACACCGCCCGTGTACTTTATACCCTTCCGACACTCCCCCACCCCCCCCAGGTCAGGCTGCATATATGCGCATGCCCCACCGTACCGGACCCTAGTCTATCTCCTGAGTGGTCTTTCGGTCCGTTCTTCCTGCTCGTTCCGCTGTTATTCTAATTTCTCTGCTTCGTCCTCAATTTTTGCACACCAGTGTATAAAGAACATATCGCACTGGTTTAAACTAAAATTGTTAAACATTGTTTTCGTGTGAACGAGTTAACATTTTCGAGTATGCCGCGGAATTCGCAGAACGAATACAAGCAAAAGGGGAGAAAATCCAAACGAGAAGCAAGAGCAAGTGAAGAGGAACGTAAGAAGCCCAAGAAGATAGAGCACCACGTTGGGTAATTCGTGTATCGATCTGCTTTGTGTTGTAATGTATCCAGAATTATTTGTAAAAATTATGTGATAGTCGTAGTCCTACGTTCCAAAGTGACGCTCAATCAGAACTGAGGCTACCTGTATTATTTTTTATAGAAACTATCTCCTTGCAAAATCCTATCACAGTTCATGTAAGTCAATTATTGTTTGTATTATCCTATAGATTCGTGGATTCTTTGTCGACTTGGAAGGCTCAATCCAACATGAAAGCAATTTCACCCAGTTCTGGTTTTTCGTGTTGACATGAAAATACCGGTGGCCAACAACGAAAACAACCCTTACTCACGCCTCTTCAAAGCACCAAACCATTGCCCTCCGTGACCTCATGCTCCTACCGCATTATCATAATCCGTTATTTATATGTATACCGCTGATCCATGACGCAGAAGTTAACGACAGGAAATGAGCTTTGGAGAGCACGCCATCACTTGCGTCTCACCCGTAGCACGCGATGTCCAGTTACTTTATTTATGAACACTTCTGTTAGGCGCACTTTTTTTCTCTGTTTGCTTTATCACAATTATTTTTAAATTCCTGTGAATATCCATCTGTTTATTGAAA
The DNA here is from genome assembly GCA_039090855.1 of Macrothele yani. Lineage (NCBI taxonomy): Eukaryota > Metazoa > Arthropoda > Arachnida > Araneae > Macrothelidae > Macrothele > Macrothele yani. The sequence continues at coordinate 12,115,418 of CM076992.1, forward strand.
TTAATCCGCAGCCGTATTGCCTTTTTCTTCGTGTGTGAGTCCAAATTTACGAAGTCAGACCCGAAGTATAGCGAAGTGATTGTAATTAAAACGATTCTGTGGACATTTTTCCCGTTGCTAGAGGGCGTCATTGCGTGCAGAGCCAAGTGCTGAGTCATTTGAAACCGGAAAATGGCGCGAAATCTATTGTAATTGAAACAACGTAATACATCGTTTTACGATTCAGTTTATTACCAGTGCTTCGTGATGGACTTTTTTCCTTTTTGCTCATTTTCTTCCTTTCCTTTTTTTTTTTTTTGTTATTCTTCCTTTGTCCTCACTGCGAGTTCTAATATAGATGAGAACAGAAACGTCTCCTCTCTCATCTGATAACGTTTTTATTGCCGAACATTTCTTTTTCAGAATTATCCAGAAGCTTTTTTATACATTACGCGAGCTTAAGAATGCATTTCAATGTAACATGGTAGTTTGCATGATTGTATCAGAGATAAGTTTCATGAGTTTTATCATCAATGTAATTGCTACGAAGAACTGATTATGGAATTCGAAAAGAATAGAAGACAGTAATTCGTTTTGCCACACTTCAACGTTATGGCCGTTTGTTCATAATGATATTAGTCATCGTTGTACGTCTTCCCACGCTCAAAATTTTTTTCGGTCACTTGGATGTCAACAGGTCGTCTGGAGGTTCATTTTGGAAGGGACAGAAATGGATGAAACGCAAAGCTATTTACCTATACATCATTTGTAATGCTTTTAAATTGCCATATACTTGTACTTATTCCATGTCTTGGAGCTCTATATCCAGAGGTGTAACTAGAAATTCCTGTGCCCGGGGAAAACCACAAAATATTGCGCCCCCTATCTTTCTACCTAATATAAATACCTAACTGTTCATATCTTGTCAAAACGCCGCCCCGGTTGCACAGCGGTCTAAGCGCTGGCTTATGACCATTCGTCTGAGAAGGATCCGGGTTCGAATCCCGATGAAGCATAGATCTTGTGTTTGTCTCACAGTACTGGCTCTCTCCCTTCCCTGGAACCTGTGACCCTAAATTAGGGATCGGCGACTGCTAATAGCCCATAGAGATGCTCACGGAGGTCGTTCAACCTTTAGTAAAAAAAATATTGCCAAAACATACGCACATCATTCAGACCTGACCTCAAGACTGTTGCCAAATTACATTCAGTGAGAGAGAAAAATATAACGTTAAGGTTGAAACGCTTAAAGAGAACGAATTCAAAATTTACATAGAGTAAATAACTAAGGCGTCCTCGGTGAGCATAGACAGAAGCCAGAGCAGTGGTCTAAGCCCTGGCTTCTGACCATTTGTCCCAGATGGGTCCGGGTTTAACCCCTTCGCGACCACGATACTAAAACGTTTTGTCACTCAGAATACCACAGCGCCCGAAAATGTCTTCTGCTCCTTTCCGAATTTCATTCCCCCTCCTTTTGTCAAGTTAACAAAAGAAGGATTACTGCTGGGTCACCACCCGAAACTTCCGATTTCTAGGTTTGCTATGCACTGTCCTTCGGAATTTTGCCTGGGGCAATCAGTGCATACTTCTAGCGAGAGCCTTAGACAGATGGGAGTGGTAATAGCTGGAAAATCTTGCTTACTTTCCTCTTTTCTTGTAAAAAATATGGTCTCTTATCTGCTTATTTGGATTGAGCAAAATAAAAGAATGTTTACAACAAATTTTCTCTCGTAAACTCCGCTTTTGGAACGATGTAAAGTATCACAGACAAACGAAGCACGTGCCAACAAAGCAAGAGTTCTGCTGAGCGATGTCAGAAGGCTGAACGGTATAACCCCGGGGCAAACCAACTCCTGGTGCAGTTCTTTGTTTAACGACAACAATGACGACTGAGGGTGACTTCTGCTAATCCCACGGACGCCATGTAAATTCAAAGAACATGAGGGGGTAAGAAATCCTACTCATGTTATCCGGGAGACTCAGGCGCTCGTGGTTGTCTGTATGCCTGGGCGCGCCGGGCGTTGTAGTAGCGAAAGGGTTAAGTCCCTGTGAGGCATGGACGTTGTGTTTGTCTTACGGTACTGTCTCTCTCCCTTCCCTGGCGGCCCTAAATTGGGAACGGGCGACTGCTCACAGCCCATCGAGTTACGGTGGTCGTATTTAACTTTACATACGACCCAACGTTACCTATTATTTTCGTATTGAAATGAAATGCTGTAATGCTTGTAACGTTTATATTTATTGTGTTTCCATGTATTTCTGACCCGTTTTGTACAGTGTTATTATAACTATTCGGTACTTTTGTTTTTCTAAACCTTTTTGCACTGTGCAGTTGTTACTGTTGGGCTTCTCATGTATTTCTAAACAGATCTTTTGCACTGTGTTATTATAACTGTTCGGTATTTTTTGTATATCTGTACCGTTTCGCACTGTGTAATTATTATTGTTGGGTAGTTCATGACATTCTGAACAGTTGTTGCACTGTTTTTATTCATACGTACTGCGTATTTTTGGTAATTTTGTACCGTTTTTCCACCGTGCTCTCATAACTATTGAGTATTGTTGTTTTTCTGAATCCCTTTAGCACTGTGCAATTATAACTATTGGGTTTCTCATGTATTTATATACCATTTTTGCACTATGTCCTTATACACGGTCGAGTCACATTATTGTGACCACCAGCTAATATCCAAAGTAACCGCCTTGGGCAGCGCGGTCAGCAGCTAGACGGGCTGGGAGTGACTCAATAAGGTTCTGCAAGGTGTTCACATGTATATAGAGCCATGCTGACTGCAGTGCTTTTGACAGCTGCTGGAGGGTGCCTTATGGAGGATCCGTAGAGCGAACAACACGATCAAGGTGCTCCCATAGATGCCTAATTGGGTTTAAGTATGGGGAATTATGAGGCAAGGGAAGTACTTTGAAGCCTTCATCGTGCTCTTCCAACCGCTCTCGGACATTTCTAGCTGTGTGGCACGTCGCATTGTCGTGCTGGAAGATACCATAGGCCACAGGGATGACAATCAGCATGTATGGGTGTACGTAGTCTGCAAGGATGGATTCATAACGAATTCCGTCCATAGTGCCTTCCACAGGTATGAGTGGACCCAGGGAATGCCACAAACACATTCCCCAGAACATAACGCTGCTCCCACCAGCTTGTGTCCTTCCAGTAATAGTTGAAGACTGTTTGTTCTCCGATGTTTCTCGCCTTAGATACGCCAACGTCCATCCGTCCGATGAAACAGAAAACGTAACTCATCGGAGAAGGCAATCCTTTGCCAATCAGCGGTGGTTCAATTCCGATACTGCCGTGCAAATGTAAGCCTTTTTTGCAGATGCACCTTCGTTAGCATAGGTGCATTGACCATCCGTCTGCATCGGAGCTCCATATGCAGCAAGGTTTGCTGAACTGTCGTTTTAGACGCACTTCAGGTAACCCCCAGTTACCTGTTTACCTCGATGAGCCATTACATTATGACGAACTACCTAATAAGCTGTAGGACCCCCTTTAACCAGCAAAACAGCACCCACTCGGCAAGGCATCGATTCGATGAAGTGGCGATAGGTATCCTGGGAAATCTGGTACCGTAATGTCAACAGCAGGTCCTCCAGTTCCCGTACATTTCGGGGTGGTGGTGATTTATCTCGAACCTGCTTTTCCAAGTGGAACCACAAATGTTCGATTGGGTTCATGTCAGGTGAATTTGGAGGCCACGGCATTAACAGAAAGTCACCAGCATGTTCCTCGAACTACTCTTTGACGATTCTGGCAGTTTGGCAGGGCGCATTATCCTGTTGGTAATAGCCATCACCAGCAGGCAACGCAGTTGCTATGAATGGGTGAACTTGGTCCGCAACGATGTTCAGATACCTGACAGCTGTCAGGGATTGTGCTATTATGATAATCAGGCCTGAAGTGTTCCAAGAAAACATCGCCCACAGCATAACACCGCCGCCGGGTGCCTGTTTTCGCCCAACAATGCATCCAGGTGCTATAGCCTCCGTTGGTAATGGGCGTATCCGCGCTCGGCCGTCTACGTGATGCACCAGGAATCTTGATTCATCAGACCAGGTCACTTTCTTTCAATCACCCACGGTCCAATCGCGATGATATTGGGCCCATTTCATGCGTTGCTGGCGATGACGTGCAGTGAGCATTGGGACCCGGTCAGGTCTTCGTCTACGCACTCCCATGTGCATAAAGCCCTGGTCACCAACTGTTGTAGCTGCGGGTGATTTGTCGCAGTGTGGCCCTGCGGTCGTTGTGAACAATGCGCGACAGTCTGCGCTCCCTTCTGCCATCAATGAGCTGCGGACGACACACGGCTGGACAACGGTTCGTCGTTTGGCCATCTGTGCACCACTTTTGATACGTACTCACTACAGCGGCAAGCTAACAATTCACAAACCGCGCCCTTTCCTAGATCGTCGTTCCGAGGCGCCATGCTATCACAATTTGTCCTTTACCAAACTCCGATAAATCGGTAGCTTTTCCCATTCTGACTCCGAACCCTCTACTAACCGAAAGCCGGTCCTCTGGTTGTATGTATATATACTGTTCTGTGAATATCACCTGCGCCGCCGTTCGGTCTCCAGGAGCGCTCATTTCTCTAGGTTGGGGTGGTCGTAATGTAATGTCTCATTGGTGTATAATTACACCGTCAGTAGTACTTGAGAATTCTCACATTTTATCTGAAACTGGTTTCGGTATTTTGTTGCAGTTGCATTATCGTTATTTCATGTGCAAAAATCGTTAATAAATATTTTCGGATTTCGTAAATTAACTGGATTTATAAACAGGACATTGGTTTTAAACATAAGTGTATAAATATAATTTTCGCTGTTTCTTAAATAAATTACTTCACTTTATAGTCGCGCCTTTCCATGAAGATTGTATCCCCCTTTTTTTCCCATCCGCCCCGTATTGCTCGAAAAATCTCAAAAATCTTATCCTATTGTTCTCCACACAATGTACATCTATCCGGTTCCTTTGAAGTCGACTTAGGAATTGGAAATCCAGGGAGAAGTGCAGTATGCATTTGTAAGTGAAAAGAAATAGGGTTCTTTTTTTCTGCAGTTTTTTTTTCCTGCCTACGCTGTATCAACAATGGCGTTGAGTGAAAGCTTTCTCCAAATCACGGCCTGTCCAGCTTTCCTACGACGTCCATCAAAACCCAAGCTTTACGTAACAGCAACCTACAATTTAAAGCTGTCACTTTTTGGCTCTAATTGCCCGTTAGTGCTCTGAATGCATGTCCACAATTCAACAGCCAACATCCCTCCATGCATTTCCACCCTCCGCCAATATTCCAGCTAATTCCTCACCAATACCACACACACATCTTTCTTCAAAAAAGTTGGAGGTTCACCCCCTACTGGTATAGCATAAAATGGGTCAAAATATAGTTCATGGAATTTTTTTTTACGAGTTTTGAAGATTCTGATGCGAATTTGTGGGGAGAAGCGTTAAAGCTGACATAACTTTCATGCGTAGGATTAGCAACAGTTTCCCAAAGAAACAGAAAAACGAGGTCAGACGTTTGTCCATTTCTTTTGTTGATCGGAAGTGTGAGGAGAGCATTTCATTCAAGAACTAGAGCCATTAAAAATAAAAATGTTATTCGCGTTAGCTTTTCCTTGCTTCTAACCTTGGGAAACGAGAGTAGGCGGGGTGTTGACGATGGAGCGAATCACTGAAATGCAACTTTAGTCCAGGTAAAAAGTTCGGTCTTGAGCTTAAGCCTTTTTTTTTTTTTTTTTTTTTTCGCTAATGCTTTCAGAGAATTGTTTGACACGGGAAAAACCGTCTTAATGCTTCGTTTTACTTCCGGTACTGAAAATCGGTAGATGGTGTGCTTGAAAATAAATTGCTTTATACTGATTCCTTAGCATCATTATACAGTTAAAACTGATGGATTCGTCAAGTGCTCTTGAGTGTTGGCTTCTTCTGTTGCTAGGTTTTGAAATCCGGAATGCCGCCCCGGTGGCACAGTGGTCTAAGCGATGGCCTCTGATCATTCGTCCGAAAGGGGTCTGAGTTCGAATCCCTGGGAGGCATGGATGTTGTGTTTGTCTTACGGCACTGGCTCTCTCTCCCTTCCCTGGAACCAGTGACCCTAAATTAGGGACGGGCGACTGCTTTATAGCCCATTGAGTTGCTCACGGTGGTCGTTAAACCTTCAACCAAAAAAAAAACTCCAATAAAAAAAATAAATCCGGAGTACTTCACGCGTACCGAGGGAGCCGGGTGGCACAGGGAACTAAGCGCTGACTTCTGACCATTCGTCTGAGATGGGCCCGGGTTCCAACCAGAGAAAGAAACGGATCAAGGGTCGACAATTTTTTCCGGGTCAAACGGGTCGGGTCAAGGTGTTCCTGACCCGGTTTATTTCCGTTGTATTTTTGAAAAGCAAAAAAACATTTTTTTTCAAAGAAAAATGCTCGCTATGGAATTTTGTGCTCTATACTGGTGCCCGCAGACTGAAAACTGATTTTTCATGCAGACTAAAAAAGACTGTCCTCAGAAGAAACAGTGTCTTTCCTTCTGAGAGGCAATGATGAAAACAATATCCACATTTTGGAAACTTTCAACTCATCATAAGCTTGTGAAAATTGGTGTTGCCCTGGATCATATTCTGAAGCTTGATATGTTATCAAGAAAACAACAAAAATTGAAATTAAACATGCAAGTTACATAATTCGAAAATTGTGACTTTTTTTTTTTTTTTGATTGGAGGTTTAACGACCACCGTGAGCAACTCAATGGGCTATAAGCACTCGCCCGTCCCTAATTTAGGGCCACTGGTTCCAGGGAAGGGAGAGAGCCAGTGCCGTAAGACAAACACAACATCCATGCCTGACCGGGATTCGAACCCGGACTCCTTACAGACGAATGATCAGAGGCCAACGCCTTAGACCACTGCGCCACAGGAGCGGCAATTGTGACTTAGTGCCATCAAAATTACTTGGGACAGTCTCAATATTACTGCGGAGGGACTTTTGACGCCCGCGGGTGGCCTAGTGGGCAACGTTCGTGACTGCCACGGAAAGGACCTCAGGTTCGATCCCAGGCAGGTACGAACGCTCGATCAACTAAATATCCGCCGTGCGTCGGATGGGCACGTTAAGCCGTCGGACCCCGGGTACTAGCCCCCGGTAATAAATAAGGGCGTCTTCCTCCCCCTTTCTACTTCGCTTCCGTGTCACTTTCCTATCGGGCACTCTAGCCCAAATCTCCTAGCTTCCTATTTCTAAGGGTTGTTTACGACCTGGGGTCAGACACTCCCTTCTTAAAATCCTTTACATATGATAATTTTATAATAATAATTTGACGCCCGCAGATGTATGTGAGAACATGCGTAAAATAATTAGATTACGTCATGCAAATGAAGGACGACACTTCCAATACTTCCTGTAAGTGAGTAAATTATGAGTTCCCATAATACGTTTGTTTTATTTCCGTATAACCTACGTAAGATACCCCATGCGGAGATACTTTTGAACTCTCTGTATCATCATCATCATCATCATTGTCAACCATTATCAATCCACTGCTGGACGAAGGTCTCCCCAAGTTTCCTCCACAACGGTCTGTCTTGTGCCAGTCTCCTCCATGTCACTCCCGCATATTTACGAATTTCATCCACCCATCTCCCATGTGGTCTTTTTCTGGGTCTTTTCCTGTCCCTTGGAATCCAATCTAAAATTTCGGCTGTCCATCTATGGTCTGTCCTTCTGGCAGTATGTCCAGCCCATTGCCATTTCAGGGATTTAACTCTGATCATGATGTCTTCCACTCTCGTCATTTTTCGGATCCACGAGTTCCTCTTCTTATCTCTCCTGGTTATACCAAGCATGCACCTCTCCATGCTTCTTTGAGTTGTCTGCAGCTTTTGTATGTCTCTTTTAGTTAAGGTCCACGTCTCTGCACCATACGTAAGCACTGGAAGGATGCATTGATCAAACACTTTTCTTTTAAGACATAATGGCATATTGCTCTTGAAAATTATGCTGTTTCTTCCAAAAGCTCTCCAGGCAAGTTTTGTACGCCGATTAATTTCTTCATCAATGTGACCCTCACTTGATATCTGCTGTCCAAGATAAACATACGTATCTGTTATCTCCAGCTTTTCTCCATCAATCGATAAATCTTCATTTCTTGTAAAAGCATTGAACATCACTTTTGTCTTCTGAAAGTTCATTTTTAATCCCACTTCTTTACTCTTGTCAGCAAGTTCCTGGATCATACTCTGCAGCTCTGATGGGGTAGTTGCAAAAATGACTACGTCATCAGCAAAACGAAGGTGGGTTAGATAATCTCCATTAATCTTTATCCCTTTGTTTTCCCAGTTCAGTGATTGAAAGACATTTTCCAATGTGGCATTAAAGAGCTTCGGAGATATGGTGTCACCTTGTCTCACTCCCTTTCCAATTTTTATGTGTGTTGTATTTTCAAACAGCCGAATCTTTGCACTTGCATTTTCATAGATGTTATTAATAATATTAATGTACGCATCTTCAATACCGCAGGATTTCAGAGCCGTGGTAACTGCTGATGGTTTCACCGAATCAAAGGCTTTTTCATAATCGATAAAAGCCATGCACAATGGAAGTTCATATTCCCTCGCTCTTTCAATCAGTTCTCTCAGTACGTGGATATGATCTATTGTGCTGTAGCCACTCCTGAATCCAGCTTGTTCTCTCGGTTGAGCCATGTCCAGTGTTACCTTCAAGCGGTGTGAAAGAACTTTAGTGAAGATTTTATAAACCACTGATAGGAGGCTGATAGGTCTGTAGTTCCTGAGATCCTCAATGTCACCTTTTTTATGTAGCAGGATCATTGTAGCATTGTTCCAATCCTCAGGAATCTTCCTTCATTAAGGCATCGAGTGAAAATTTGGGCGAGTACTGTTTCAATTTCTCCACTTGCTTCTTGTATGATGTCTATAGTAATTCCATCTTCTCCTGGAGCTTTCCCTCGCTTCATGTTCTTGATTGCATGAGCAACTTCTGTTGGGAGGACTGGAAGAACTCTGGTACCTTTCATGATGTCTGGAGTACATGTATCATCCCTTTCATATAATTTGGAGTAGAAATCTTTCACTCTTGTCAAAATTTCGCCTCTATTTCTTGTTATAGAACCATCTTCTTTTCTCAGAGCCATAATCTGTTTTCTTCCCTTACTGAGATGTCCCTTTGCTATCTTAAGGCTTTGGTTGTTTTCAATTGCTTTCCTCACTAGCTCACAGTTGAATTTCCTTACGTCTTCAGTGATACTTTTTCGTGTTGTCTTGCATAGCTCTATATATTCCACTTTGGAAGTCACATCTACTTTAGTTGTCCTCATCTCTCTTCTTTTTTGCATCAACATTTTGGTTTTTCCTGATAATTTGTTCACATGCAACTTGTTCTTAGACCCAGCTAACTTTGTTGCTGTTTCCATTAGAGCTTTGGTTACCTTTCTGTTAACTTCCGAAATATCCACTTCTTCCGATGTTAGGCCTTCTAAAGCAGAGAATCTGTTCTTCAGTTCCAACTTGAAAGTATTATGGTGTTTTTTAAGGTTGGTTATGTCAATACATTTTGTTTGTCTTATGAGCTTGCCACGTTCCAGTTTAGTGTTGAGGTGCATCTTACATCTCACCAATCTATGGTCACTACCTGTGTTGAACTTGTTCAGCACACTGCAGTCTTCGATGACGAATTTTTTGTTACACATAATAAAATCAATTTCACTTGTCGTCCCAATTGGATGTCTCCATGTCCATTTCCTGTGTGGCTTTTTCTTGAAAAAGGAGTTCAAGATGAAAAATCCTTCTGCCTCTGCAAACTCAACGAGAGTATTTCCACGCTGGTTTCTGTTGCCGTGACCGAATTTACCTACTGAAGTTTCATTCTGTTGCCGTTGCCCTATTTTTGCATTGAAATCTCCCATAATTATCTTCAAGTGCTGCTTACCTTTATTATTTAGATGACGAATTTCCTCATAAAATTCTTCAATTTCTTCTTCAGGATGACTTGTGGTGGGTGCATAAGTTTGAATAATCTGAGCCTGGTATCTTCTCGATAGTTGGATAACGAGTCGTGCAGCTCTGTCGGAGGAACTTTCAACTTCTATCACTTTATCCTTCAGTTTCTTGTTAATTATAAATCCAACACCACTAGTTCTGCCAGTATCTGTCCCACGATAATAGAAGAGATGTCCACTTTTCAGTTCAATGAGATCTTCTCCTTTTCTCCTTACCTCACTTAGCCCGACGATGTCCCACTTGATCCTTTGTAGTTCCTCTTCCAATTCAAGAAGCCTTGAATCAGAAGATAGGGAGCGTCCGTTATAGGTAGCCAAGGTCAGCATCAAATGGCAGCCTAGTCCGGTCCTCCGGGGATTCTTAGCACCCTCTGCCTTCATGTCGCACTGGCCGCTGCCTTGGCCAGGTACATTCCAGCTGCCGGAGACTGAGGGCCAAGATTTAAGTTGTAGAGTCATTTTGGAGGTGTTTGGCCATAACTCACCACGCTGGCCAAGCGGGTTGGTGAGTGTGGGATAGCATTTCCTCTGATCCCGATGGTATAGTTATACCGCTATTGGCGGTCGTCAGAGCCCTTTAGTGGGAACAGGATGCACCACGAGAAGGCGGGGTTGACATTTGTCAAGGAGAGGCTGTGATGTTACGCATCATCTGTATATATACATATATACTGTAGATATTAGAATTTAAAGCAAATTTTTTCCGCCCGGGTCCGGGTCAGTTACAGATCCGGGTCGGGTCCAATTATGTCACGTCGGGGCCCAAAATGTGTGACCCGTTTCAAACTATGGTTCGAACCCCGGTGAGGCATGGATGCTGTGTTTGTCTTACGACACTGCCTCTCCCCCTTCCCTGGAAGCAGTGACCCTAAATTTGGGACAGACGACTGCATATTGCAGATGCGATGACGCACTGGTCTAAGCGCTGGCTTCTGATTATTCGTTATGGGTCCGGCTTCGAATCGCGGTGACGCATGGATGTTTTTTCTGTCTTACGGCACTAGCTCTCTTCCTTCTCTGGAGCCAGTGGCCCTAAATTACGAACAGGCAACTGCTTATTTCCTATCGAGATACTCACAGTGGTCGTTGAACCCTAAATTAAAAATAAAGTACTTAAGGCGCAGGTTGTTCCTCTCTTCTTATACATCAGTGTATCTGCAGTGCTGGCCACCCAAATTGCAAGACCAAGAAGGACACGAGATAGCAAAGTCAGATTTACTGGACACATAACAACAGATACAAAGATGGAACGATTGAGCTTACAGGCCCGTGCGACTTGCGGAACACGCAAACATCAATAGTTCGTGTGGCCCCCATGGCTGGCAATAACGGCCGCTACACGCCGCCGCATCGAACGAAACAGGCTTTGGATGTGGGCTTGGGGTATGTCGGTCCAGGCTGCTTCCACACGTTGGCACAGTTCATCAGGCGTAGCCGCGGGTGGTGCTTGCCGGGCTACTCGGTTGCCGATCAGCGACCAGACGTGTTCGATGGGCGACATATCGGAAGAATAGCCGGGCCACGGCAGCAGTGACACCTGGTGGGCCGTTAAGAATTGTTGCACGATGCGTGCCACGTGCGGGTGCGCATTGTCCTGTTGAAACGTGGCCGCTGGCAGGTCCTGCAGGTAAGGGAGGACTACAGGTTCCAAAACGTCGGAGATGGTGCTGTGGCTGTTGAGTGTAGCGGCGATGCGTACCATAGGGGTGCGAGTGTCATATCCAATTGCGCCCCAAACCATAACGCCAGGCGACGGACCGGTATGGCGATGCATAATGCAGGCGTCATGCAGTCTCTCGCAGCGGTGCCGCCACACGCGGATCCGACCATCGTGGTGTTGCAGGCAGAAGCGGGATTCATCGGAGAAGACAATGTCGTGCCATTCCGTTGTCCAGGGGCGGCGTTCAACGGCCCACTGCCGCCGCACTAGCCGGTGCTGTAACGTCAATGGTAATCGGAGCAATGGGCGCCGTGCGACAAGTCCCCGTTCCTGCAGACGACGTCGAACGGTACGTGCTGACACAGGTTGTTGCGCAACACACCCTAATTCCTCCGCTAACGTTCGTGATGTGGCGGTGCGAGCCGTCAATGCCCGCTGCACAACATGCCGGTCCTCTCGTTTGGTGGGGTGCCGCGGCTGCAGCAATCGCTCACGTCGGTCCGTCCGTTCCCCCTGCACCCACCGAATCCATACTCGCCTCACTGAGGCTGGATGTCGTCCCGCACGGGTGCCGATGTCTCGGTACGATAAACTGCTGTCGCGATAAGCCACTATTCGTCCTCTGTCGAACTCCGAAACGTGCTGGAATGACTGCCGTATTCTGCGACGCGACGAGGCATCAGGAAGCTTCCCACACACAGGTCCGGCAGCACAACACACTTCTACTACTTACACCCGCCTTCTGTGCACCCTTCTTATAGTGCTTCTCGGTGGCGTGCCGGGCGCACATGATTTGCATATGCCCTGAAATGCTAATCGTTTGCATGTCCTCGCGCGGGCGACGCATGCTGCGAATTTCAGGCCAATCGGATGCTTCTTTCTTGGTGTTGCATTTTGAGTGGCCAGCAGTGTAAATAAAGCATGGATGACACCGCAGATCAGGAGCCGTCAACTTCTTCCCGGTGGTGGGTCACGTTTGGTATTACTGTTTTGTATGTTTGGGTTTAGCAACAATCGTGAGAAACCTAAACAGTAATATATTTTTTTATTTACTGTGGGTTTAACGAACACCGTGAGCAACTCAGTGGGATTTAAGCTGTCGCCCGTCCCTAATTTGGAGCCAGTGGTTCCAGGGAGAGAGAGAGAGAGAGAGAGAGAGCCAGCGCCGTAAGACAAACACGACATCCATGTCTCACCGGGATTCAAACCCGGCACTCATCTCCGTCGAGTGGTAAGAAGCCATCGCTTAGACCACTGCGTCACCGGGGCGGCATCGATGCGTAAAACCAACATACACAAAAAGCTATTTGGAGTCCTCAATAATTTTAATAGTGTGTAGTGTTTGTGTGTGTAATTGACTTACTAGAACACTATATAAATCAAAACTTCACGTATAGTGAAATGCGAGTCACTCAAATAAAGTTAAGAGGTTTTACTTACAGCGAATCCTTTATTGCTGTTCACTTCAACATGTCCACTTCAACACGGTACAATCAACTAAACGTTGGTTAATATTCACGATGATAATTAACTATGAAACACAACACTGGAACTTGAGTTAATATCCACCATAATACTTAACTACGAAACACAACACTTTCATTAAGTTAGAACACTTAGCTTTCAACAATACTTTAACCACAATTAAGCAGTCGCGTATCAAAAAGAAGTATTAACATTCATATTCAAAATCCCCCTTTAAACAACCGCTGCATTGCCTTTTTATCTATCATTCTTATCCGGCCACACATACGTCACTCTTGTTTCGACATCAGCGTGTTACCAACATTATTCTCGTTTGAGGGAAAAGACATAACGTTAAGTTTCGAAAGCGTAAAATAGAACAAACTCAAATTTACATAAGAAAAGGAACTAAAACTGAAAGTTAAATTAGAATATACGTCACAAGTGTAAAGGGGTAAGGAGACCAAAATGTTTGAATACAAATGCTATTGTAGAGTACAATATATTTTGAATTTGATAGATGCTCATTTACGCCCCCTGGCGGGTAGTTTATGCATCGGAAAAAGACTTAAACGTATACACTGAAGAGCAATTGAATTAAAGATACCTCTATAATAACGTGTAGCACCACCTTTCGCCCTGATGACGGCGGCGATTCTGCTCGGCATGGACTCGACAAAACACTGGAAGCGTTGGGAAGCCATACGGATCCACGACCCCTGAACAAGTTCCCACAGTTCACGAATATTTGATGGAGGGGTCAGAGCCTTGAACATCTCTTTCGACGGCATCCCATATGTGCTCGATGGAATTGAGGTCAGGTGACCTAGCTGGCCAAGGAAGCGAGGTCACGTCGGTGGAGTGTACATCTAACCATTCGGATACAATTCGGGAGCGATGGCACGGTCATTGTCTTGTTGCAGGATGAGGACCCCAGTGGGATGTTGAAGACACACAAACGGGAGCAAATGGTCGTCCAGCATGTCCCAGTAACGTTGGCCTGTGAGGAACGATGTCACACGTACCAGGGGTCCCAATTCAGTCCACATAAACAGTCTCCAGACGAGAATGCCACCCCCACCAGCTTGAAGAGTACCCTGCTGGCAAGAAGGATCCATCGCTTCATGTGGTTTGCGCCGTACTCGTATCCTGCCATCCGCTTGTACCAACGTGAATCTCGACTCATCAGTCGAGGCAACATTTTCCCACATGTCTAGGGTCCAGAAGCGAAGTTCCCGCGCCCATGCAAATCTTTGCACCCTCTGATGTGCGGCCAGCAGCGGCACCCTCGTGGAACGATGGCTTCTGTACCCCATAGCAAGGAGATGGTTCTGGATGTTGTGGCTGCTTGCACGTTTTTGAGCACCAGCGTTAAATTGCCGAGTGATTTCTTGCACTGTGGCCCGTCTATCCACTGTTACATTGCAAGCTAGCCGACGAGGACCCCGCTCATCTACACGCTGTTATCCACGGCAGTTTGCCCTTGCAGGGATAGTTTTACCGGATTCGATTTTCTCACGGTGCACCCGTAACACAGTGGCTCGTGAAAATCACAGTGCCTGCACGACTTCCGAGATGGAGTGACCCATTCGTCAGGCCCCGACAGTTTGCCCACGATCAAATGCGCTTAGATCCTTCGTCCTACCCATACTGCGTCCGACTCTTACTGATACCCGTCGCATCAGTCGTTATATTGTCAGATCGCTGCATACGTCATGTCGTTTCCGTTTACAGGGCCGTCCACAGCGCCACATTTGCATAACGCCAGCTGTCTCTCTTCAGTATAGATCGTCGATCTCACAGTTCAGGCTTACGGCTGCAAAAAAGGTTTTTCAAATCTGAATAGTTGCAAAGATAATGTTATCCACAGAGATTGACGGACGAACGGATACAGTGATGCACTTTGTGATGCTATGTATTTTTCTTGACAGAAGTATAGTAAATTCCTAGCAAAAAGTTTCGGTGCAACGGAAATGGGTAACGGAAGTAATCAGAACCATTGCAGAGATCTGATTTTTAAATGCTTTCCCACTACGCGACGCACCAATAGTTAATTGCATTGTCACTTAATAATATGTTTTACTAAACTATCGCAAAAACATTATTTCATCGCGTTTTACATAAACGTAACGATGCTTCATTGCAATCTGCGTAAACTACGAGAACCTGATGGTAAATGTAATAAAAGCCATTACAAAAATGCATTTCTGATGCTATGAAAACGGTGGCATCGTAGCGAAATATGGTTTTCTCTCGACCGCCTTTACCTGCTATTGACAAGAGCTTTAAAATGATGTATAACACAATGGAGCGTAAATTGTAAATATCCAAGATCAAAAGTTTTCAATACCCTTCACTAACACACTTGAGATTCAGCTTTGCTTTCTATCGTGAAGTCGGATTTTAACTTGCGCATGCGCAGATGGACTTTGCTAGCTCCATCATATTTCATCAATAATACGAGTGAAAGGATATACAGGGTGTGTCTAAAGTCTTTTTCCCTGATTACGATAAGTCATATTCTCAAGTTTTTTTTCCGTTGTACTTTTCTAAATCTGAATATACACCGAAGTGCCAAAAGTCATGGAATAGCAGTATGCAAATTTTTAACTGGCGCTGCCGTCGTATAAAAGTTTGGACGCACGCCACGATGTTTATCAGTTGCAAGGTGTAATCTCGTGAGTCAGGTTGAACAACCGCCAGTAGAAATATGGCAAACCGACGTGAATTATCGGAGTTTACACGAGGCATGGTAGTGGGAGAAAGACGGATGGGGCATTTAATTTCCGAAGTTGTGCGAGCATTCAACATTCCTCGATCTACGGTGTCACGTGTGTACCGAGAGTACCTCACGGAAGGCATTACTACCCACCGTGGACAGCGCAGTGGACGACCACGGGTGCAGAATGATCATGGCCAGCGGCGTCTGAACAGGATTGTCCATGATAACAGACAAGATACTAAAATAACCTCTATATTCAAATAACGTCAACTCAAATAGCATCTACATTCAATGCATGAAGTACCAGAGACATATTCATCAGATCAGTGCAGCGTAATTTAGAGTCCATGGGGTATAGGAGCAGAAGACCGACCGAAGCGTTTTCGTTAACACCACGACATGCGACACAGCGATTCACCTGGGCTCAGGAACAAGGTCACTGGACCCTGAAAGACTGGCAACATGTGGCGTGGCCGGATGAGTCACGCTACCAGTTGCTACGAGCTGATGGTAGGGTTCCTGTGTGGCGCAGATCCCATGAAGCCGTGAGGCCATGGGCCCAAGCTGTCAACAAGGCATTGTGCATGCTGGTGGTGGTTCCATACATATGTGGGGTGTCTTTACGTGGCTCGGTTTGGGTCCTTTGGTCCTCGTAAACGCATCATTAACCGGTAATCCGTTTCTTGCTTTTCTGGGTGACCATTTGCAGCCTTTCATGGACTTCATGTACCCCAAAAACGATGGGATTTTCCAGGAGGACCGCACCATGTCATCGGGCTCAACTTGTCCAAAATTGGTTAGAGGAGCATTCTGGACCGTACCGACGGATGGTGTGGCCATCACGTTTGCCCGACATGAACCCAATAAAGCACTTATGGGAGGTGGTGGAAAGGTCGATTCGCACCCAAGATCCTGCACCTACAAATACCATAGAACTGTGGGCAGCTGTTCAGAAGGCGTGGCTCAACATCTCTCCAGAAGTCTTCCGGTCACTTACAGAATGGATGCCACATCAAGATGTTGCACTTCGCTGGGCGAGAGGAGGTCCTACACGATACTAGGTACGTATCCCATGAGTTTTAGCACTTCAGCGTGTAATAGAAATATTGTTTTAGAAAACTACAGTCAAAATGCTTACTATTGCCGTCGTTATAGTGCAGTAAATATTTACTTTTTTAACTCACATATCTTCGTTCATTGGTTTTACGATAATAATAATCATTAATCCTCCTACCTAGGTAGTGTTCAGTGTCAGGAATTAGTAAACCTTATTGTTTGTTGTTATGATTTAATTCCATTTAGTGTGTGTCTAACCGTGGCTCGGTGTGGTCGTGAGTGAAGCGAATAAATGTAATGTGTTGTACGCAAATCAATGCACACTCTCGAATCCCTCGTTTTGTTTCACACCCATAAAGATCTTGGCATGCGAAAGATGCAGAGCATAAATCCTCTACAAAGAACACCAGGGCATACTCTCGATTTAGTTTTCAAAACACCTGCGGAACTGAAAGTAGTACCCTGAGATCAACACATTTTCTTCATTTCGAAACTAATAACTATTTTTGTATTTTAATAGTGGAACTACAACTACAATAATACGAGTGAAAGGATATACAGGGTGTTTCTAAATTCTTTTTCCCTGATAACGATAAGTCATATTCTCAAGTATTTTTTCGTTGTACTTTTGGAACAATAGGTGGCGCTGCACGTCTGCAGCGTAGAGTGTTGTTGAAAGAGTCAGTCGGCCAAATGGAGTCTATGCAAAAGAAAGCTAATTGTGTTCTCTGGTTTCATGAAGCCAAATCTGCAATTTCAGTGCAGCGGAATTTTAGGCGTGAATATGATAGAGCTCCGCCTGATGTGAACAGCATTAGGAACTCGTATCGAAAGTTTAAACAAACGGGCAGTGTCGGAGACCGTGGAAGAAGTAGAAGACCTTCAATTAGTGAGAAACTGTCGACGCCGTGCGTGATGCATTCGTACGAAGCTTGAGGAAATCAATTCATCACGCTTCTAGTGAACTGGGAATACCTATGAAGACAGTGCACCGCATTTTAAGAAAGCGGCTTCGTTTTTGGGCATACAAATTGCAAATTGCTCAAGACTTGGAACCTAATGATGGGCCCCAGACATGTAACATTGGTTATGGATATTCTTGAACGAATAGACGAAGATAATGATTACCTGAAGCGGATTTGGTTTTTCAGATGAATCAACTTTTCATACCTCAGGTAAAGGGAACACGCATACTGGGGTTCAGAGAACCCACATCTGGTTTTGGAGAAACAGAGGGATAGCCCTAAAATCAATGTTTGGTGCAGACTAATGCACAACAAAGGAATTGGACCGTTCTTTTTTATTGAGCTCACCACTACATCAGCTATTTATCTCGAAATGATGCAGATGTATGTTGCACCTCACTTGGAAGAGCTGCAACCAGGGTAATCTTCCAGCAGGACGGTGCGCCCCCGCACTGGCGTGTACCTGTCCGTCAATTATTAGATGACAAATTCCCTAACAGATAGGTAGGCAGAGATGGTCCTATAGCCTGGCCACCAAGATCTCCAGACATTACACCCCTTGACTTCTTTTTATGGGACTACATTAATAATGAAGTTTATGCAACACCAGTTGCAGATATTAACCCTTTAAAGGAAAGAATAACTGAAGCCTTTGCTACCATCACAGATGACATGTTACAGCAGCCATGGAAAGAGATAGATTACCGACTGGATGTCCTCTGTGTAACAAAAGTAGCCCACGTTAAGGTAAACTGATGACCCGGAAAAAAATCTCTGGATTTCAGGTAAGCTACACTGAAGAGCAATTGAATTAGAGACAGCTGGCGTTATGCAAATGAGGCGCTGTGGGCGGACCTGTAAACGGAAACGACATGATGTATGCTGCGATCCGACAATATATAGAGTGATGCGACGGGAATCAGTAAGAGCCGGACGCAGTATGGGTAAGACGAAGGATCTAACCGCATTTGATCGTGGGCAAATTGTCGGGGCCCGACGAATGGATCACTCCATCTCGGAAGTCGGGCAGGCACTGGGATTTTCACGAGCCACTGTGCCACGGGTGCACCGTGAGTACATCGAATCCGGTAAAACCATCCCTGCAAGGCCCAACCGCCGTGGATAACAGCGTGTGGATGAGCGGGGTCATCGTCGGCTAGCTCGCATTGTAACAGCAGATAGACGGGCCACAGTGCAATAAATCACTCGGCAATTTAACGCTGGTGCACAAAAACGTGCAAGCAGCCACATCATCCAGAACAATCTCCTCGCTATGGGGTACAGAAGCCATCGTGCCACGAGGGTACCGCTGCTGACCGCACATCAGAGGGTGCAAAGATTAGCATGGGCGCGGGAACATCGCCACTGAACCCTAGACATGTGGAAAAATGTTGCCTGGACTGATGAGTCGAGATTCACGTTGGTACAAGCGGATGGCAGGATACGAGTACGGCGCAAACCACATGAAGCGATGAGTCCTTCTTGCTAGAAGGGTACTCTTCAAGCTGGTGGGAGGGGGGCATTCTCGTCTGGGGACTGTTTACTTGGGCTGAAATGGGACTCTGGTACCTGTGACATCGTCCCTGACATTTCAACGTTACCGGGATATCCTGGATGACCACTGGGGACCTCATCCTGCAAGAACGCAATGCACCGTGCCATCGCTCCCGAATTGTATCCGAATGGTTGGATGAACACTCCACCGACGTGACCTCGCTTCCTTGGCCCACTAGGTCACCTTACCACACATCTGTGATGCCATCGAGAGAAATGACCCCCCCCCCCCTCCATCAAATCTTCGTGAACTGTGGGAGCTTGTTCAGGGGTCGTGGATCCGTATGGCTTCCCAACGCTTCCGGTGTCTTGTCGAGTCCATGCCGAGACGAATCGCCGCCGTCATCAGGGCGAAAGGTGGTGCTGCACGTTACTAGACAGGTATCTCTAATTCAATTGCTCTTCAGTGTATATTGGAAAACCCTATGGGTCTAACGAGCGTGGTTCATTTTATACGATTTATCGTAATCAGAGAAAGACTTTAGACACACCCTGTATATTACTTATTGTTAGCAAAATAAGTTAAATGCCTTTTTTCTTTTCCATTCAGTCGCATATCAGAGACACTGCATAGTGAAATACAATCCATATTTATTCCACCGGTGCTATAAATTATTTCATGTATTGCTATTTCTGTTTTGTTTAAGATATGGTTTGAAGCAGGAACAAAATTACACTGGGAGATGTATATCATATCAGGTGTGTTAAAAAAAACTATCCGAGGGTTAGGAATAAGAATGCAGAAAATGATTTTGTTTAGGTGCATAGCAACTTCGAAGAAGCAGCCACGTTCGTATCTATCAGATTAGGCAAACGACTAATCTTCCAGCATCTCATATCCTGTTTCTTTACCAAGAAACAATATATAAACAGACAATTCGAGTTCAAGGATGCGGCAGATTAAGTCTGTCGATAAGACAGAAAGGAAGTACATAGAGGATCAATATAATACGTATTCGCAGAGACGAATTGCAATTTAAGCTGATTTCTGCGAGGAATAAGGCAAGCTAAGATTAGAGTTAGCGCAGATCTGATGAAGGAATTCTAACTTTCTTGCTTACAAGCTAGAAATGCGAGTTCAACCGCTTTGTAAGCGATGTTGTTAGATCTATGACCATGTCGCGATGGTTGATAAAGACAATATTTAGATTTGTTCATGCTCCATGGTTGGCGACTTTATTAAACACATCTTTGTAGTAGATATGAGCACCCACAGAAGTTGAAATCAGGGATGGATATACAGGAAAGCCAACGAAGAGCGGGTCCCCTCGATCCCTCGGGGCCTCAAAAATAATGATTTAATTTGTTTTTTTAATTTTGCTTCTAAAATGAAAGAAAAGTTATAGAGCGAAGGATAAAATCGCTCTTCTGGGTTTGGTATGATTTGGGGGCATAATTCCGCTCGAAATCGAAGTACGTTATCTACGAATATGAACTTACTAGCTCAACTCTTTCCAGCCCAAAATTTTATTTTTGAAATTGGATAATTTTCTTCCGGGTTTTTGAGGTGTTTCGGGCTTGTGAGAAATAAAAATAACACTGAAAATTTTTTATAACATTTTATTCCTCAAATGCAAAATGTTGTTTGCAAACAAAACTGGAATACAAAAGTTCAAATTTCTGATAATTTGACTTTCTTTTCCTTATTTTGTTTCCTTCATGAACATGAAACCACATCATTCTTTGCAAAAGGAAATTTTGTTTTGATCTCCCATCTCTGAATATAGGAAAATGTTCAACAGAATGTTTTTCACTTCACATGGAAATCGACAAAGCAGTTTCCTTTTTGTATTAAAACACAAAATCATATCAAATTTTTGGAACACAGCATAGGAAATTTTTACAATATTGTTTTAGATAGTTGTCTACCAGCTTCAGTGGGTTTAGTAAGAATTTGTTTTGTTAGAAGGTCTATGAAAATTCAAAGAATATATCTTATTTCTGAACAACAATGGGATGGAAAAGGTTAAATGCAGGCTCACTAAATATCGTTTTGAGGGTAATATTACTTGATGCTACCCTACAGCTGAGCTTAGAAATTGGGGTGTTATTTCTGGCCAATTGTTTTAGAATGTAGTGAACATTTAGTTTTTTGGTTCGGTGTTTTATATGACTCCCCATCTTTTCCTTAAAATTTATTTTCCCCCATTAAGTTTATTTTAAGAGGTAATCACAAGACTGTTATTGTAATAATAATAATAATAATGAAAATAATATTTTTTTTAATTTTTGCTGTGAATATACATAAATAATTTATGTTTTATAAGAACAGGAAGGAAAATCGGGGAAAAGGCCTCAGAGAGTCCTGACAAGCCCTGATTTCCCAAGAAAATAGGCAAGCAAACTCAGGTTCAAGAAAACACAGCAGTAATGTTAAATGTTAGTTATGTTGTAAACAATTTTTGTTTTAAGTTATTATTTTTTTAATTACCTTAGCAAATATTTTTCAAGTTTGGTTTTGAATAAATGTTGGTTCTTTATTATGCTTAACTCAGCTGGCAGTGTATTCCAATATTCAGGACCAATATAATTTAAGCTTTGCTTGATTATGAGGGTTTTTGGATGTATGGGTCTTAATAAGGATCTGTGTCTCGTATTGTATTGATAAGTACGTAAATTCAATTCAATGATATCTGCGTGTAAGTTCAGTTTAATTCTTTGAATCATTAGTGTACCAGTTTCGAAATCAAATAATTGTTTAATAGATAAAATTCCGTAATGGTTGGGGTTGACATGATTATGGTGAAAATTGTAAGATTGGAAGTTGATATGAGAAGAATTTTTTTTAAGTCTAATAACCTAATGTATTTATCCTGTAATTTTTGTAGTTTATTGAGGTCGGTTTCAGTGGTTTGTCCCCATGAAGAAAAACAATAATTAATGTGTGATTGAAAAAGTATATAGTACAAAAGTTTAAGTGTTTTAGTAGTTAAACATGAAATAATTTTGCTTACAAAATTATTTGATGTAAAATGGCATTGGAAAACGTGTTTTACGAGGCACAGGAACATATTTCATCCATGTACGGGCTGTCTGTAAGGGAACTAACTGTCAGTGGGGTGGAATCTGACGATATACGACACCAGATCTCACACAGCATATAACGTAAATGTCAATTAAAGCAGTACCATAACTAAACTTAAGTAACATGTTAAAGTACGGTGGTTCAGTGGTCATTTTTTACGTTTTCAAACCGTAGGTTAAAGAAGCTTATATGCTCCAGCTTTGTCCGTCTGTCTGTCTGTCCGTCCGCACGATAACTCGAGTAAAAATGGTTCGATTTCGATGAAATTTTACGATGTGGTAGGGGGCAGCCTGGGGACGAACTCTATCGAAAATAGACGAAATGGGGTCAAAGGTCAGGACATAGGAGCGGGATCCATTCCATAGCCCTTATGCATCATAACTTACGTAAAAATGCTTTGATTGCGACAAAACTTTATCATGTTGTTCCGGAGGTATACTGAACCGGTTATGTTGAGTATCATCGAAATGGGGTCAAAGGTCAGGGCTCTACAGGAGCGAGATTTATTCCACAGCCATTATTCTCATAACTTGATTAAAAATTCTTCCATTGGGACAAAACTTTAGTATGTTGTTCCGGAGGTATACTGAACCAATTCTGTTTAATATCATCGAAATGGGGTCAAAGGTCAGGGCACAGGAGCGAGATTCATTCCACAGCCATTATCCTCATAACTTGAGTAATAACTTGAGTAATGATCTTCAACCTACGGTTTGAAAGTATGTTGAAAAGCGTATCATAATTAATGCATTGCATGATTTTACTAACTTGTTATAAAAGATCCGACTTTTCTTCCTTAACAAAAGGCTTTCCACCTCTAACTTTAGCCATTTACTCCTCATCAAGGTATCACAAAAGCCCTCAGTATTAAATTTCGTCTTGATAGCTAAAATAGTTTTTGAATTATGGCGACAACAAACCACACACGCACGCACATAGAGACTCCACAATGAAAATAGTCAAATTATGCTCGGAGGAGCCAAAAAATCACTTTTTTTATACGTTAGTGGGAGAGAGTAAAAATGCCCAGGTTATGTTTTAAGAATGCCCGGCAAAGTATAGGGACGAGAGGGGGAACCGACGTTGTGCATCGGGCACCGATAACCCAAAATCCGCCACTGGTTGAAATAATCAAAATTACTGGTACTGGAAATTCTGAGGTGGATTGCTGACACCTTTCTGTTTTTTCAGATGAATAGAGTATATTTGCATTTTGTAAAAAAATCAAGCAACTTGATTAAAGAAACAACAAATATGATACAAAATTATCAGAAGCGGTGAGCAAGTATTGTGAAAACTCAAATTTGTCCGTGACGAAAATCGATGTCGCGCCTTCCTCACTCCGGAGTAAGTTCCTCTCCCAACTGAGCTACACGGACGGAATATATCTCTGCAGATTTGTCGTCTTGACACGTGATTTACCTCTGTAGTATGTCACAGTATTTTGTCTCAGAAAAATGTGGGACGAGACAAAATGCAACAAACATAGAATATCTTTTGACGTCTGAAATCTCAAGAGGGTTCATGATAAATAACAAAGTGTTCATCTTGTTTAAAAACAGACTTTTGGAAGCGTTTATATGGTTGCGAGCAGAAAAGTCCATTTTCGCTTATACCTAAAAACTGAATTATGGTAGCAGATTATAGTTCCCGCAAAGCGTTATTTACAAGGCAATCTAACTGGCAAATCTTTCTATGGGAATTCCACAGAGGAAGATGGGGTAATAGGTATAAGTACGTATTTACGTCTGCTAGTGGAACTATTAAAAGCCGGAAAGGGGCGGCGTTGAAATTTGTCGTAGTGACTGCTGCCGTCCGCAAAAGAAGATCTTTCAATCAATATTTTTGAAACGACGCTATGACCTTAGAAGCATATATGCATTGTAACGCATACTCTAATTTAGGTTTCATTTTTAGTTTCTAGATATGATGAAAAGACTATCGTGCTGATTGATATACAAATAAAGAAGATAGCTGTCTAAGCACGAACACTTTAGCTCAAACCAATTACAACACTCAAATGAAGCTAAGACGTATCACCGGTATCAAAAGTATACACAGTTAAAACCATGACGACACAAATAACTCATTCCATTGAGGTTTAAAAAGGTTTAATGTTAAAAACTTGCGAGATCTTTCGAACCTACGACTTATCGGTTCATCATCAGGCACCAAAACTCGCAAGGTGCACATGAAACGTAGTGATTATATACACGTGTGGTTATGGGCAAAGACCGTGCATGCGTACAAGTCGGGACAGTATGAGGTCATAAAAAATACATACATTTAAAATAACCTGTAGGGTAAAATACACATAATGGTTGTCATAAATATAAGAAATATAAAATGAAGGTCAAAGTTCCCTCGCCTGAGTTTTATATATGTACAATAAAATCAATGGTTGTCTAATCTTGTTTCTTGGTTTTTCAGTAGGTATCGCCAAGGTGCTGGTATATTGGATGGAGCTTCATCATTACAACATTGTTCATTCAAATGATAAATATACAAGCTCTCGAGAAACAACAGGCCATTTTTAGTTTTGGTCGTCGATAACAGTTTTACATTGTCCCAGTCTGGATAGTGCTCTCCTTTTAGTACCTCTCGCGCTAAAGAAGTTGTTAGGGCATGTGTACGAACACTGTATTTGTGTTCTGTAATTCGTGTCTTTAATGATCTACAAGTGGATCCCACGTAAGAAGTAGACTGTGAGGTAGTTGAGAAAGAGTTCAGTGGTACCGAATAAACGCCGTATTTATCTAAGATTGATGTCGGATCTCGGTCTGATTTGGTTAAATTGAACAAACTTTCCGAAGAAACACCAAAGGAACAATCGTATTTTTTGCATGAATTTTGTAAGATCGGTACAATGGTTGGATGGAAGGGAATGGATGCCACGTATTTTATGGTTACTTCATCACGTATTGGTTGTAACGTTGTGGAGATCCGTCGTTGATACCTGCGTAACAATTTTGTAAATAGATATCCGGGATAACCGGAAACCTTTGTTAGATTGAAAATCCTGTGTAATTCTAGTTTTAAAGATCTTTTGGTGGATGAATGACTATAAGCCCTACAGATTAAAGATGAAATAGAACTATGTTTATAGGGAAGTGGTGAGTACGAATTATATGGAATGAGGGTAGGTGAACAAGTGGGTTTTAGGTAGACGGAGGTTTGAATGTCATTAGATGGGGTGCGTCGTAATAAAATATCTAAGAACGGAAGGGAGTTGGAGGATTCTAACTCTTGGGTGAAGGAAATAGTGGGAAAGACGGTTGATAAAGAGGCAGCAAAAGTGTCTAATTCACTAAGTGAGTATTGCCAAAAAACTAAAACATCGTCGACATATCGTATATAGAGTAATGGTTGGAATGACCAAAGACCTTCAATTACATTACCCAACTTGAACAGGTCATAAAGTCATTGCCGATTCATGCTCAGGACCCACTTAGATATAAAATCTCTCGTACTATTGAAAAGGAATCCACTCGACCACTAACTGAAATTCAACATATATTAAAATATGAGCGTACTACTTTGTTATCTCTTTCCGGAGATGCATCATTAGCAATTGTTTCTGCAGATAAATCGGACCAAATAGTTATACTTGATAAATCTAACTATATTAATAAGATGACCGCAGTTATAAATCAGATCCCACATACAGTATTATCTCGTAACCCTATCCCAGCTACTATTACTGCTCTTGCAAAACTTAAAAATAGTAATACACTACCCCCAGCCATTTCAAATAATATGCAACCTCCTTTTGGTCCTCGTATACCAGATTTGTTTGGCAAAATTAAACTTCATAAACCGGAACACCCCATCCGTCCTTTAGTATCAGGCTATACTAACCCCACCCGAAATCTGGAAAAATCACTTGCCTCAGTCCTTTCCCCCTTAACCACATCTTCACCTTTTTCAATTAAGAGTTCTAAGTCCGCCCTGGAACGGATCCATTCCGCTACATCGGGTATTCCATTTAAAATGGCCAGTCTCGATGTAGTTTCCCTGTTTCCCAATGTCCCTGTGGATGTAGCCATTGACCTGATTACCCCACTACTTCCATCCTTAAACCTCTCTTCTACTGAATCCACTGCTACAGTTTCAGCCCTGAACCTTATCAAGAACCGGACTTATTTTAAATTTAATAACATCACCTACCGCCAGGATTTCGGTACCCCAATGGGGTCACCTCTTTCCCCCGTCCTGGCAGAAATAGTACTGCAACACGTCGAACATACAGTTTTTCATAATGGTACATTCCAACCATACGATATGTCGACGATGTTTTAGTTTTTTGGCAATACTCACTTAGTGAATTAGACACTTTTGCTGCCTCTTTATCAACCGTCTTTCCCACTATTTCCTTCACCCAAGAGTTAGAATCCTCCAACTCCCTTCCGTTCTTAGATATTTTATTACGACGCACCCCATCTAATGACATTCAAACCTCCGTCTACCTAAAACCCACTTGTTCACCTACCCTCATTCCATATAATTCGTACACACCACTTCCCTATAAACATAGTTCTATTTCATCTTTAATCTGTAGGGCTTATAGTCATTCATCTACCAAAAGATCTTTAAAACTAGAATTACACAGGATTTTCAATCTAACAAAGGTTTCCGGTTATCCCGGATATCTATTTACAAAATTGTTACGCAGGTATCAACGACGGATCTCCACAACGTTACAACCAATACGTGATGAAGTAACCATAAAATACGTGCCATCCATTCCCTTCCATCTAACCATTGTACCGATCTTACAAAATTCATGCAAAAAATACGATTGTTCCTTTGGTGTTTCTTCGGAAAGTTTGTTCAATTTAACCAAATCAGACCGAGATCCGACATCAATCTTAGATAAATACGGCGTTTATTCGGTACCACTGAACTCTTTCTCAACTACCTCACAGTCTACTTCTTACGTGGGATCCACTTGTAGATCATTAAAGACACGAATTACAGAACACAAATACAGTGTTCGTACACATGCCCTAACAACTTCTTTAGCGCGAGAGGTACTAAAAGGAGAGCACTATCCTGACTGGGACAATGTAAAACTGTTATCGACGACCAAAACTAAAAATGGCCTGTTGTTTCTCGAGAGCTTGTATATTTATCATTTGAATGAACAATGTTGTAATGATGAAGCTCCATCCAATATACCAGCACCTTGGCGATACCTACTGAAAAACCAAGAAACAAGATTAGACAACCATTGATTTTATTGTACATATATAAAACTCAGGCGAGGGAACTTTGACCTTCATTTTATATTTCTTATATTTATGACAACCATTATGTGTTTTTTACCCTACAGGTTATTTTAAATTTATGTATTTTTATGACCTCATACTGTCCCGACTTGTACGCATGCGCGGTCTTTGCCCATAACCACACGTGTATATAATCACTACGTTTCATGTGCACTTTGCGAGTTTTGGTGCCTGATGATGAACCGATAAGTCGTAGGTTCGAAAGATCTCGCAAGTTTTTAACATTAAACCTTTTTAAACCTCAATGGAATGAGTTATTTGTGTCGTCATGGTTTTAACTGTGTATACTTTTGATACCGGTGATACGTCTTAGCTTCATTTGAGTGTTGTAATTGGTTTGAGCTTAAGTGTTCGTGCTTAGACAGCTATCTTCTTTATTTGTATTTTTAGTTTCTTTCTCTACGTAAATTTGAGTTCCTTCTCCTCAGCGTTTTTCAAACTTAACGTTATATCGTCCCTCTCGCAAGAATATGTTGCCAACACCATGACGTCGGTACGTATGTCGTATGTATGTGTCACATGAGAACTGAACGATATAAAATGTTTGAGCAGCAGCAGTATGGGAGATGGTGGATGTTATAATGTTAATTGTGGAAGAGACGTTGATAAATTAAAGTTGTGTCTATTTAAAGGCTGCGTATAGTACTGACATACACAGCCGAGTCACATTATTGTGACCGCCTCCTACTTTTCACGTCAACAGCGTGTAGCCAATGAAAGAAGGCACGTGTCGTTAGCTGGCTTGGAGGGTATATAAGGTGTGCTGTAGTAAATCTGAAAACATATCACTCGTTGCTGTCATGGATAAAAGGAGCGATTTATCAGATTTACAAAAAGAGATGATTATCGGCTGTCGGGCCAAGGGTGGTAGTATTTCTGAAACAGCGCACTTTGTGAACTGTTCGCGCGCTGCTGTGGTTAAAGTGTATCGTGATTGGAGAAATGGCACCATTTCGAATAAGCGATGTGGAAACTGCGGAGCACCACATGTCATTGATGTGAGAGGTGAACGTTGGCTTCGAAGGTGCGTGAGGGCCACTCGACACGCTACAGTGGAGCAACTCACTGGCGGAATGAACCCGGAGGCTACCGGAAAAGTGTCTACAACGACAGTTCAGCGAACCCTGCTGCGTATATGGCTACTATGCAGACGAGGGGACGGGGGGGGGGATGCTGCACCTAGGCTAACGAAGGTGCTTCGGCAGAAAAACTTAAATTTGCACGGCAGCATCGGAATTAGACCGCCGCTGATTGGCAAAGGATTGCCTTCTCCGATGAGTCACGTTTTCTGCTTCATTGAACGGATGGACGTTGGCGTATAAGGCGAGAAACATTGGAGAACAAACACTCTTCAACCACTGCTGGAAGAACACAAGCTGGTGGGGGCAGCGTTATGGTCTGGGGAATGTTTTTGTGGCATTGCCTGGGTCTACTCATACCTGTGGAAGGCACTATGGACCGAATTCGTTATGAATTCATCCTTGCAGACCACGTACACCCATACATGCTGATTGTCTTACTTAGGGCTAATGGGATCTTCCAGAACGACAATGCGACGTGTCACACAGCTAGAAATGTCCGAGAGTGGTTGGAAGAGCACGATGAAGACTTCAAAGGACTTCCCTGGCCCCCTAATTCCCCAGACTTAAACCCAATTGAGCATCTGTGGGACCACCTCGATCGTGTTGTTCGCTCTATGGATCCTCAACCACGAACCCTCAGCAGCTATCAGAGGCACTGCAGTCAGCATGACTACACACACCTGTGAACACCTTCCAGCACCTTACTGAGTCACTCCCAGCCCGTCTAGCTGCTGTCCGCGCTGCACACGGCGGTTACTCTGGATATTAGCTGGTGGTTACAATAATGTGACTCGACCGTGTATGTATACATATTTTTTTCATTAAGAGTTCTACCAATTAACGTTATTTAGTTCTGAAGTTTACTACGACTCTGATACGTTTAACGTTCGACGTAAAGTGTTCTTTTCTATTGGAATATTACCGTTTCATGGATCTGTTGAAAGAATAAAGGAAACAATCTCTAAGTAATTTTTTCTTGGCGTTTTCTTGGAAGACTCCTGTCTCACTGTAAGTGAAGTTATTAAGAACTGATTTATGTAGTGTGCATTCAGCCATAATTCCACGAACATTACACCAATTTCGTCTCTTAGCGCCGACGCATACATTGATGTACAGCGAAGAGCCAAAATATTGTGACCAGCGCGCCTTTATACACTGGTGTGCAAAAATTAAGGACGAAGAGGAGAAATTGGCATAACAGCGGAAGGAGCAGGCAGAACGGACCGAGAGACCACTCAGGAGATAGACTAGGGTCCGGTACGGAAGGGCATGCGCATATATGCAGCATTACGTAGCGGGGGGGGGTGTCGGAAGGGTATAAAGCACACGGGTGGTATACGCTCAGCAATTCGGTGAAAGCTATTGCACGGCGTACACCGGTTTGAACGACGTCGAGTTGCTGCCACCGTGTCATATGGCCAACAGACAATCCGGTAGACGACATCTGGATGACTTTACCCAAGGTCGCGTCATTGGGAAGTTGGAAGAATATTGAAGTGTGACTAGTGTGGCCGAGGAGTTCGGGATTGCTCACAGCATCGTTTCACGAGCTTCGAAAGCATTTCAAACGACAGGAACAGCTGTCCGAGAGTTTAGCAGTGGTCGTCCACGAGCAACCACGTTGGCGGACGACCGGTATATTGTCCTACAGGCGAGAATAGACAGACGGCAGACAGCGGGAGAAATCGCAAGACACATGCAACAGACAACTGGACGAATGCACAGCAAATTATCAATGTACCTACAAGTATGAAAATATCTATCTCTATGACGGCACCTCTTTTTAATAAAGAGGTATTCTTTATAGAAAGAAAAATTATTACACACACTAGTTGAGTGTGAACATCCCATGATGATGGTATCATCATTGTTAACCATTATCAATCTACTGCTGGACGAAGGTCTCCCCAAGTTTCCTCCACAACGGTCTGACTTGTGCCAGTCTCCTCCATGTCACTCCCGCATACTTTCGAATTTCATCCACCCATCTCCCATGCGGTCTTCTTCTGGGTCTTTTCTTGTCCCTTGGAATCCAATCTAAAATTTCGGCTGTCCATCGATGGTCTGTCCTTCTGGCAGTATGTCCAGCCCATTGCCATTTCAGGGATTTAACTCTGATCATGATGTCTTCATCAGATGATGGTATATATAAATATATATAGAAATTTGTTAAAATTGAAACTGCTCATTAATGAAAGCGTTGGAGATTGACTAACAAGAGGCAGCGACAAAA
Organism: Macrothele yani; assembly: GCA_039090855.1. Classification (NCBI taxonomy): domain Eukaryota; kingdom Metazoa; phylum Arthropoda; class Arachnida; order Araneae; family Macrothelidae; genus Macrothele; species Macrothele yani. The sequence continues at coordinate 12,146,476 of CM076992.1, forward strand.
TCCTACAAATAATATTGCTTTTATAATAATAATATTAATAATAATGAAAAGTTCATTACCGATTAGCCCATTGCTAGAAACAAATTTTTAAAAAAGTGCCCCGTGTTGAAATCAAAGCCCGAGCCCTACCTGCCTATGCCGTAATCAAGCCCTGCAAGTCTACTTGATAAACTGGCTTCTTAGTTCATGTAAGAAGAAATTTTTGTTATGACATGATGTCCTTGATCAACTAACTCACCTTAATCGTCTGAATCTAATGAATTAAAAATACATTGTTTTGGTACATGTTCTGTATAGAATTTTGAACATAATGTGAACTTTATCCACCACATTGTGATACACAAATTCGAAAGTCAAGAACCGAAACAACGAAAAAAAAAAATAAATAAATAAATAAATAAAATAAGATATTCTGAAGAGGGTGTAGAATAAATTTTTGTCTTTTCACTCAGCTGAAGTTTAGATCAATGGAATAATTCATTTCTAAATTTAAACAGTTAATCTTTTCGCAAAAGTCTGAAAACTAAATAAATAAATGCAAAATTATTATTTACGACCTTGGTTACGTTAAAATGAAAAAAACAGTTTTAGGTGGGAAGGGGCGACCGCTCCGTCACTCCGACGGTGAATCGGCTTGTGCCTCGACTGAGTAAAAGAGAAAAAAAAAACTACTTGACTTGTTTTTTCACATAATTTGTCAGCGGGGACGTATCTTTTCTCAAGTGATAAAAGGATTTAAATGTTGTACCATCGTGTTAGACATGTTTATTGAGGTGATAGGCAATTACTAAAATTTACGAATCTGTGGGCTCTAGGCTCCTGAACTCGTCCTGAATCACGCATTTATTTGGACAAGAGCATCTAAGATGCACCCGGGCAGCAGCGCCATCTGTTACCAGCCATTGTAACTTCACACCTCGTGCGTCTGTGATCAATCTGAGAAAGAGTTAGATTCCTCGTCCACACTCAGTCTCCACCTAAACGTCGTAGTTTCAGAAAAGTGGCAAATTTTTCTGAAAGATGGTTTCATGTAAATACTCCTCTTCCCCAAGGGAATAAAGTTTCGCTACATTACCAAACCATAGCTGGTACTTCTGAATTTTTGATGAATGATATGGGCGTACTACCTAATTAAACATCAGAAAGCTAATTAGGCGAGATTTGGGAACGTGGCTTGAATGTGTAAAAATGGAGTCTCTGCTCTTCCTAACAACAGTTTAGCACTCTCTTGTCACCGCACGAAGATTCCTTTTTTTTTTTTTTTTTTTTATCTCCCTTTCCTCCAGGCAAGATCTAATCGACATGAACACGGCAAACTGCGCGCCATTGAGAAACAGCCTACGCGGAGACATTTTTTATTGACAGGTTTCAAGAAAATGGTAATTTTAACATTCACTTGCTTATATCAGGAAATCATGTTTTGCATGAAAGGTAACGAGTTTGCTTAATAAATGCATAGCATATTCATTCATATATTTCTCAAGTATGAGCTTAAATCGTTCAACGGTCACTCAGTGGGGTTGGCCCAGGGGCTCGGACCCTCCCCATGAGGTATTACTCGGTCCTTCGTTCTTTGTCATTGGCTTTTTGTTTTTATATATATTTGTATATACAGTAGAATTTGCTTGTAACGGAGATCTGGGGACGGGCGAAATCCTAGTTAAATACGTTTTGGGGTGAAAAATCTCACGATTAAAAAACTGTATATATGGTTAAGTTATACACTGAAGAGCAATTGAATTAGAGACAGCTGGCGTTATGCAAATGTGGCGCTGTGGGCGGCCCTGTAAACGGAAACGACATGACGTATGCAGCGATCCGACAATATAAGGAGTGATGCGACGGGAATCAGTAAGAGTCGGACGAAGTATGGGTAAAACGAAGGATCTAAGCGCATCTGATCGTGGGAAAATTGTCGGGGCCCGACGAATGGGTCACTCCATCTCGAAAGTCGTGCAAGCACTGGAATTTTCACAAGCCACTGTGCCACGGGTGCACCGTGAGTACATCGAATCCGGTAAAACCATCATTGCAAGGGTCAACCGCCGTGGACAACAGCGTGTGGATGAGCTAGGTCATCGTCGGCTAGCTCGCATTGTAACAGCGGATAGACGGACGGGCCACAGTGCAAGAAATCACTCGGCAATTTAACGCTGGTCCAGAAAAACGTGTAAGCAGCCACACAATCCAGAACCATCTCCTCGCTATGGGGTACAGAAGCCATCGTCCCACGAGGGTACTGCTGCTGACCGCACATCACAGGGTGCAAAGATTAGCATGGGCGCGGGAACATCGCCATTGGACCCTAGACATGTGGGAAAATGTTGCCTGGACTAATGAGTCGAGATTCACGTTGGTACATGCGGATGGCAGGATACGAGTACGGTGCAAACCACATGAAGCGATGGATCCTTCTTGCCAGCAGGGTGCTCTTCAAGCTGGTGGGGGTGGCATTCTCGTCTGGACTGTTTATGTGGACTGAATTGGGACCCCTCGTACGTGTGACATCGTTCCTCACAGGTCAACGTTACTGGGACATCCTGGACGACCATTTGCTCCCGTTTGTGCGTCTTCAACATCCCACTGGGGACTTCATCCTGCAACAAAACAATGCACCATGCCATCGCTCCCGAATTGTATCCGAATAGTTGGATGAACACTCCACCGACGTCATCTCGCTTCCTTGGCCAGCTAGGTCACTTGACCGCAATCCCATCGATCACATCTGGGATGCCATCGAGAGAGATGTTCGAGGCTCAGACCCCCCCATCCATCAAATCTTTGTGAACTGTAGGAGCTTGTTCATGGGTCGGGGATGCGTATGGCTTCCCAACGGTTTCGGTGTCTTGTCGAGTCCATGTCGAGACGAATCGCCGCGTTCATCAGGACGAAAGGTGGTGCTTACTAGACAGGTATCTCTAATTCAATTGCTCTTCAGTGTATGTCAATAACAATTGGATATACTGGTAAATATAACTAATGGATATATTTATTAATGAATTAACTACAGTAGTGCAAATTGTAAATTACAATAAGCACTTACATGAATACATAGTAACAGCAAATCCTGAAGCAGACATCGTGTACAACGGCCGTTCCATAAAAACTGAGAGTAAAATCACACAAAATGGAGAGATATAAGGTACAGCAAAATATATGTTATTCTTTCTCAAAGTATCTTCCCTCAGATGATATGCAAAGGTCCCATCATTCAGTACACTTTTCAAAGCACGTGGCGAAATATGCTGTGAGCGATATTTTCTTGGGACACTTTAGGCCCCATTATCCCAATAGCAAAATCCCTGACAGCTGTCAGGTACCTGAACATCGTTAAGGACCAAGTTCACCCATTCATGTGAACTGTGTTCCCTGCTGATGATGGTCATTACCAACAGGATAATGCTCCATGCCACACTGCCAGAATCGTCAAGGAGTGGTTCGAGGAATATGCTAGTGATTTTCTGTTAATGCCCTGTCCTCCAAATTCACCTGACATGTACCGAATCGAACATTTATGGTTCGGCTTGGAAAAGCGGGTTCGCGCTAAATCACCACCACTCCGAAAAGTACGGGAACTGGAGGACCTGCTGTTGATATTACGGTACCAGATACCCCAGGATACCTATCGCCATCTCATCGAATCGATGCCTCGCGGAGCGGCCGTTGTTTTGCTGGTTTTAGGGGGTCCTACAGCTTATTAGGTAGGTGGTCATAATGTAATGGCTTATTGGTGTAGACAAGCATTACTAGGACGTTAAAAACAAAGCCCGTATGTGTTCAAACAGGCTAATCAAAAATACATGAGAATGAATTCCTTTTTTTTTTTTTTTTTTTTTGTAAATATTTCTGCTTTCTAAGTACGACTTCAATAAACGTGTTGACATGATATCTTTTTTTTTTTTTTTTTTTTGGAGGTTTAACGACCACCGTGAGCAACTCAATGGGCTATAAGCAGTCGCCCGTCCCTAATTTAGGGTCACTGGTTCCAGGGAAGGGAGAGAGCCAGTGCCGTAAGACAAACACAACATCCATGCCTGATCGGGATTCGAACCCGGACCCCTTACGGACGAATGATCAGAGGCCAACGCCTTAGACCACTGCGCCACCGGGGCGGCCATGATATCTTTGCGTGTCTGAGAGAGTTTTCATCATTCTATTACTGCAGTTGTAGCTGATCCCGATTTGGATTTCGAATGTTCTCGCTGTGCATGGAAATAAATCTTGAGAGAGAAACAGTGGCTCAATTTGCACCAAATTTTCGTAAAAATTAGAAAGCCAATTATAGAAACTTATCGGGTAAGGAAATAACATTTGCATTACGATGAACCATATGTGGGTTTGTCAAGCCATGGTTATTCGACGAAGCAGGAAAGTGTCACAGAATTGTTAAAATTGACACCGAAGCTGCGCAACTGCCTGTGAACTAAATATTTCGAAGGGTGAAATCGAATCAAATTGGAATTATCTGTTGCTTTAGCTGGTAGGCTCTATGGGTATAAAGCAAGAAAATACTGAATTTAAGTTGCTTTTTATTGTGAAATAAAATTGCTCTAGAAGATTGTTGTAGGTAATGTGAAAGAAATTAGGAGTTTTTTTTTTTTTTTTTTGATTGGAGGTTTAACGACCACCGTGAGCAACTCAAATGGGCTATAAGCAGTCGCCCGTCCCTAATTTAGGGTCACTGGTTCCAGGGAAGGGAGAGAGCTAGTGCCGTAAGACAAACACAACATCCATGCCTGATCGGGATTCGAACCCGGACCCCTTACGGACGAATGATCAGAGGCCAACGCCTTAGACCACTGCGCCACCGGGGCGGCCATGATATCTTTGCGTGTCTGAGAGAGTTTTCATCATTCTATTACTGCAGTTGTAGCTGATCCCGATTTGGATTTCGAATGTTCTCGCTGTGCATGGAAATAAATCTTGAGAGAGAAACAGTGGCTCAATTTGCACCAAATTTTCGTAAAAATTAGAAAGCCAATTATAGAAACTTATCGGGTAAGGAAATAACATTTGCATTACGATGAACCATATGTGGGTTTGTCAAGCCATGGTTATTCGACGAAGCAGGAAAGTGTCACAGAATTGTTAAAATTGACACCGAAGCTGCGCAACTGCCTGTGAACTAAATATTTCGAAGGGTGAAATCGAATCAAATTGGAATTATCTGTTGCTTTAGCTGGTAGGCTCTATGGGTATAAAGCAAGAAAATACTGAATTTAAGTTGCTTTTTATTGTGAAATAAAATTGCTCTAGAAGATTGTTGTAGGTAATGTGAAAGAAATTAGGAGTTTTTTTTTTTTTTTTTTTTTGATTGGAGGTTTAACGACCACCGTGAGCAACTCAAATGGGCTATAAGCAGTCGCCCGTCCCTAATTTAGGGTCACTGGTTCCAGGGAAGGGAGAGAGCTAGTGCCGTAAGACAAACACAACATCCATGCCTGATCGGGATTCGAACCCGGACCCCTTACGGACGAATGATCAGAGGCCAACGCCTTAGACCACTGCGCCACCGGGGCGGCGAAATTAGGAGTGGGAAGCAAAAATCCGTTTCACCGGGAGACGAAACAGCATTTTGTTTTCTAAATTTTAACACTGGACTTCAATTATGAGAAAAGGCAATGTCACGGTGGAGAGATAAGGCAAAGAAAGATTCACAGTGTTGCTATGCGCAAATGCAGATTGGTCATACCATAGTTCGCTTCTGAAAATAAAGCCCACTTTGTTCTAAAAACATCAGGAAATTACCTTTCAGGTATGACACAATTTTTAAAAGCTTTTCCTGATTACCTCTTGGAGCTGGATGAAGATATGACGAAGCAAAATCGAAAATTTGTAGTAGTAACAAGTTCCTATTACAAGCAAATATCGATTGGAGAGCGACGACATCATTTGGGCGGAGAGCCAGCGACGGCGTTCTAGCATTATGCGAAACGAGATCTTCTGCTGTCGGTATTTACAATCGCATCGACTCAGAAATGCGTATGAGAAATAAAACTGAAAAAAATAAATGCATTCACATATGTCATTTTCAAAATCTATTTGTTTCGTGTTATTCGTATTTTTGAAAACCTCGCGACTTAATATATGTACATAGCTTGCCTTAAATACTCAGAATGTTTTTTTTATAAAAACATGTGCAATACTGCGTTCGACTTTGGCACGAGTCTGGAAAAAACGGTAGTAGTTGCAGTAACCATAGCAACCGGCCACTCCTGTTTATCACGCATGCTTCGTTTAATAAGCGTTATTTCGTGAACCCCTAACAAGTGCTTTTGTGAATTTTCCAAAAAATGGATGTAAAAAAGGAACTTTTTTTTTTAAAGCTCTGAAGAAGGGATTCTCATTTTTCCTGTCTCGCCGGGTATAAAGAACATCACACCATTGCAAGAAACCTACCAGCCAGGTAATCGTTGAAGTTCGGGCGCCAATGTAACGTAGAAAATTTCTCCATCATTTTTATGCGAGTGCTATCCACTATACTACACTGGCATGTGCTCTCAATGCTATCTGTCTTTATCACATGTGCGTCCTGCGGGGAAGGCACGTCACAGATGGCATAAGAATTTATGGATGGCAGAATGTGCCTTATGACGTTCCCATTTTAAACAAGTTAGTAAAATCATGCAATGCATTGATTACGATACGCTTTCCAACATACCAGAAATCATTACTTAAGTTATCAAGATAATGGCTGTGGAATAAATTTTGCTCCTGTTCCCTGACCTTTGACCCCATTTCGATGATATTCAACAGAATTGGTTCAGCATACTTCCGGAACAACATGCTAAAGTTTTGTCTTTTAACATTGTTTTATTGGGAAAACTTAAAGATACATGGAAGTCAGGTATATACAATGAAGAGGAACATGTAATGTCGTGAACAAAGTGCATGGAATATTGCAGAGTATACAGCAGGAAATTGTGAAACAGACACTCCGGGCGACACAGAGATAATCGTGAGTAGAGCAACAAGAATATGACATGAAGAAATACAGGAATTACATGGAGGGACCATATTTGTAGTACAATTGACAATATGTATCACGCTTGGTCCAACGATCAAGAGCACGCAGGAAGCCCCCATGAGAGGCATAGTCACTTTCCGAAGGAGGTTCATTGGAAAATAGAACACGAAGCCGGCGCTTACGGCGGCGTTTCCGAGTAGTACCATCAGAGGAAGACTGAATATGAGACGAGGAAGCAACAATGGACTCGGAACCAGTATCCCGAGAAGTTGCAGGCGTTGGAGCAGGAATAGTCGCAGGAGACTCTGGTGAAATAACAGAGAGTACAGCGGCGGAAGATGACATTAGCGGGAGTGAGAAGCACACTGGAGGCTGTAGGAGACAAACTCCATTGACGGAGTGACAGACGAGAGGAGCGGAGAACTAGCAGAGATGACGTGTGAGGGACAGCTGAGTAGTGATACTGCAGGAGCTGAGTAGTGATACTGATGGCAGTGGTTGAGCAACAGTAGGTACAATCGATGAAACAACAGACAGGGTAGTCGATGAGGCCGTAACGGACGCAGCCGTAGCAGAAGAAGTAACTGGCGGAAAGCGATCGTGAGAGGCAAAAGTCAGATGGTACGATGTCGAAGAATTCTAGAGCCTCTTCCCGCTCGGAACGAGCAGGCTTATAGGCTCTCGTGGAGCGAAATTGTTTCCTACGGGGTGGGGGAAACCGGAGAAGTTCAAGATACCTGAGAACCTGTTGAGACCGGAGTTCATTAACCAGCCAATGAGGCACTAAAGCAAGGAGACAACACTGAGAAGCGGAGAGATGAGCGAAAGGATCAAGGGGAACATCTGAAGTAGCGGGCGGCGAAGTAGCAGCTGGCGAAGGAGAATCGGGTGGCGCAGGTGACGAATCAGGAATAGCGGTGTGCAGTGAAACAGGAACATCTCGGGGGAGGGAGGGTCGATGAAAAGACAATGGGAGGTGTGGTGGCAGATGACGAAGCAGAAACAAGAGGCATGGTAACAGGTAAGATGCACTGAGAGATGGTAGAGGCAGCAGACGAGGTGCAACATGAGAGAAGAGCAACTGTAGCACTGGAGAGCTGGACCACGGGTGTAGAAACAGTGTCCATAGGTAGAGGCAAAGAACAAGCGGTAGCAGGAGAAGAATGCGGTGAGGAGGAAGACAGAGAGCGCTTGACTAAAGTCTTGGTGGAAGATGGACTTGATGGAGGCGAGCAAGGTGGCGTGGTGGTAGCAGGAGAAGTAACATCCAGAAGAGAAAACGGTAGGAGAAGAGTTGATAATATGGTATCTTCAGGGATGGGGGAAGAAGAAAATTCAGGGGCTAGGAATAATCCACCCGAACCAGGCGGAGACATGAACTGGGAAGATCTGACAAGCAGTGAGGCAGAAGCAGGAGTACCAGAAAACGAAGCCAAAGCAGGAATGGTGTTTTTGTCCGGGCATGAAGCACACAAATGAGTAGGCGATTTACAAATAAAGCAATAAAGAGCATGTACAGTACGAGTATGACGGCCACAGATTACTTGAAATGTGGTTGGACAGGAAGTAATGGAGGTTTGATCTGGAAACACGACGAGGGCCTGTCGTCGAAAACTTAGATAAAGACGAGCACTTTGCTCGTCCGACCCTGCAGGTAACGTGCGGATAGGACAAATAACGAGGCCACAGTGGGAGAGGAAACTAAGCAGGATATCATCAGAGATTTCCGGAGGAACAGGAGACATGCTGACAAGTATGGGACACTGTGCTAAAGGCATGGCGAACAAACTTTGATAACCCGCGCAACCTGAGCAGAAGAAAAATAAACAAGCACGGAGCGAGTTTTTTTTTGTTTTTTTTATTGGAGGTTTAACGACCACCGTGAGCAACTCAATGGGCTATAAGCAGTCGCCCGTCCCTAATTTAGGGTCACTGGTTCCAGGGAAGGGAGAGAGCCAGTGCCGTAAGACAAACACAACATCCATGCCTCACCGGGATTCGAACCCGGACCCCGTTCGGACGAATGATCAGAGGCCATCGCTTAGACCACTGCGCTACCGGGGCGGCGGAGCGAGGTTTTCGCGCAACATGTGTTATAGGATCAGGGGTAAAAATTCATGAAGAGCTGATGTATACGCTGTGAGTTTAGTATTAGGGAGAGCAAGATATTTCACTCTAAGGTTAAAGAGGCAAGAAAAGACTGACCTCGTGGTGAAGACTCAGGGATGTGTGCAGTAAGAACGTTATCATGCCGAGAAACAATAAAATCCAAGCAGGACGGCAAAAAGGCGGAGTGCATGGAAGTGACAGTAGGCGACGAGAGATGAAGTTTGTCGTGAAGCTGAACACCTGGGGGAGGCGTCAGTGGTGGAAAATTAGCAGTAGATGTAGCACATTCCATGAGCGTTGAGTAGGAAAGCACACGCAGTAGAATCGTAAATGGAGAAGATGAAGTAGGCACGATGAACAGATATGAACGAAGGCAGAAAGTTGAGCAATGACGTCACATGAAGTGCAGCTGGAGATGGGCGGTGCGCAACTGACGAGAAGATGACGTCACAAGAGGACCACTAGCAGCAGGCTACGTGAAACGGGAGGTACGGAGATAAGCACTTGAAGAGAAGCACAGAAAGCAGAGTGTTGGAACGCTGGCAAGGAAAACTAAAGACAGTTAAGACGAGTCACGATGTTTACCGGAGGAGCCGACGAGGGTTAAGCACAAAACATGAAAATATGTAAATATCATGCGAAATTATATCCACAATATCCGATCTCGCTGCAGTACTTCAAAACCAGGTCCTCCTACAGACGATTGAAATTTAATAGATAATCAAGCCTTAAGTATTCCCGTGAATCCCTCCTACTACCGGAAATCTTCCGTCCTATGGATAGGGAAGAAGTGAGAGCCGCCCCTGTGACGCAGTGGTCTAAGCGATGGCCTCTGATCATTCGTCCGAAAGGGTCCGGGTTCGAATCCCGTAAAGCATAGATGTTGTATTTGTCTTACGGCACTGGATCTCTTCCTTCCCTGGAACCAGTGACCCTAAATTAGGGACGGGCGACTGCTTATAGCCCATTATTATGTTCTCACTTTTTTTTATTCGAGGTTTAACGACCACCGTGAGCAACTCCTCCTCCAAAACCTCCAATAAAAAAAGTGAGAACATAATTTTTCCGTTAATATACGACAGGACTCTTAAAAACGGCAGTTTGCCGTTTATCCGTTAATATGCGGAAGGAACAGACAAAAGGTTTCTGAAAATTCAAAATTTTCCTGGCGTACGAAAAATCCGTAAAATTCAGGTATTTCTCGTCATTACACGGAAAAGGTTCACTCAGGAGTATGCTTCGGTAATTCACTTCAGGAAATCTTTTACAATGTAATGTGATTGTCTTACGGCATAGTCTCTCTGATTGCCATGGAACCAGCATTCCTAAATTAGGGAAAGGCAGCTGACTGCTCACGGTCATACTACTGCTCATAGCTCACTTATAGCTCACGGTCATGCTACTTCTCATAGCTCACGGTCATGCTACTTCTCATAGCTCACGGTCATGCTACTTCTCATAGCTCACGGTCATGCTACTTCTCATAGCTCACTTATAGCTCACAGTCATGCTACTTCTCATAGCTCACTTATAGCTCACAGTCATGCTACTACTGCTCATAGAGAAACCCGTTGCTTCAAATGCAACGGGTTTGGTCATCATCGCGAGAAGTGCAAAGCAGCGTCTGAAACCTGCGCCCGCTGTGGCCAGGAGGGACACAGGCAGCAGACTTGCAAAAACGAAGCGAAATGCCCCAACTGCCGAACTGCAAACGAGAAGTTCCGCCTCAAGCTCGACACCGCCCACTCCAGTACAGATTCAGACTGCCCTAGTCTGAAGAGGGAACACGAGAGAATCCGTTCCCGGACGGATTGTGGCTGAAGAACAAGCGACGAAGAAAAAGGATGGGACTGTGATCCCAAGAAGAATTGTAAGACGCTGAATGAGCGTCCAACGTGCCTGTGTTTTAACAATTCGAGAGTTTCATTAATGTTTGTGTTTTGTACCTGTTGTGTTTGTAATAAAAAGGCTTCGGCTCAAAAAAAGTTCGAGTGGCGAATCAATCTCCCAGAGGTCTCTCAATGGGCACACGGTCCATCGTGTGCGACCTTCCCAGTTCGCACCACCCGTCGGTGTGTCCGAATCTGCGGCTCTTAGACGGGGATTGGTAACGTAACGCTCACCGACGGAGAAGGTGAATAAAGAGGCTTATCTATCCTTGCAGAGTCCGCAACAGGACGGAGCAAGCAGATGACTCAGTATTACTGCTCATAGCTCATTTATAGCTCACGATCGTACTACTGCTCATAGCTCACTTATGGCTCACTTCATGCTACTACTCAGCATGACATAAGCCATACGCTACTGCTCATCTCATGAGCTCATGCTACTGCTCATAGCTCACTTACTTATGGCTCGCGGTCATGTTACTGCTCATAGCTCACGGTCATGTTACTGCTCATATCTGACTTATAGCTTACAGTCATGCTACTCCTCATAGCTCATTTATAGCTCACGATCGTACTACTGCTCATAGCATCACTTATAGCTCACGTCATGCTACTACTCAGCATGACATGAGCTATACGCTACTGCTCATCACATTAGCTTATGCTACTGTTCATATCTCACTTATAGCTCACGTCATTCTACTACTCATAGCTCACTGAATTACTCACGGTGGGTGGTTAACCTTCAAACAAAAAGAAAAAAAATCCCGCTGGTTCCTTGCGAAATATAATTTACAAAACCTGAATATCCTGTCAAGTATTTCTAAAGATAATTTGCTGCTGGTAAAAGAGAATCCGATGACATGAATTAGTAGCAGATAAAAGAGAAACGCGAAGAAGGGACCATTTCGAAATTGCAGCAGTAAAACGTCCGGCGCCAAATAATATCTTGCACCCCCTGCCCCGCGACATCTCGGTGTGGGCGCTGCGTAATAGTTAATGATCTCTTTAGAACAAAGTGGTATTAAGTTCTAATCCGAGGGATGTAACTGGATCATATTCACTCCAGATTCCCATGAAATTATCCTCGAACCAGAATTTGTATTGCTTTTAAATTAGTAACTTACCTTCCGTTCATGCTGGGAAAACATAGCACACTATAAATAATAAATGGTGTGCATTCACGGAAAATTTCTGAAAAACAAAACAAAACGTGCAGCAAAGTTGCCGGTTAGTGCTAGTCTTTTAACGGAATTTCCGTTTTTAAAAGTGCCAGATTTTTTTTAAACTTTCGTATTTTCACAGATTTTCCGTAGTCAGTAATTCTGTTTATTTCAGAAAAGCCCGTTTTAAGTTTTTCCGTATGTAGACAGAAATCTCGTAAAATCGAACACGCTGAATATTTCAGCCCTTACGGAGGAGAATTCTTTATCGCCGGTGGTGGGGCCCGCATCTTAACCACTGAGCCAGAAAGCCACAGGAATCATGCTCACGTTCAAGGTAAAACTGATTTTTTTTTTCATTAATGCGAATGATTTGGTCATGTTATTTTGTATTGGAGCTTATTATTTCTTTTAATACGTTTGTAATAATTTTATTTTTTCTGTAGGAAGTATTTATTACAAATTCGTATTTTTTTCTTCTTCGTGATTTTTCGAAGCAACATAATGATTTGGAGTTTAAGATCTTTTTTTCAACGGACAATAACTTTCAATTATCTTTAAGAGAAGGTGCAAAGTACTATTTTATACTATTTAACAAAACTTCTAAATATAAAATTTACCTTGATAGCTATATAGCTTTTGTCTTAAGGACTCCACAGACTGATACATAAACATCGTACAATCACCTATACAATAAAATAAGTATCCGGTTTCTTACGGTAACACAACGTATAACAGCTGGTGCACAAAATGGGGAAGAGGAGAAGAAATATCATGTGCCACATTAACCAAAATTCATGCGATATGCTATCCACAATATCGGATCCCGCTGTAGAACTTCAAAATCAAATCCTCCGACAGACGATTGAAATTTAATAGGTAATCAAACCCCCTAAGTATTCCCGTGAATCTCTCCTATTACAGGAAAATTTCCTCATATAGATACGAAAAAAGTGAGAAGGGAGTTTTTCCGTTAGTATACGAAGACCAATGCGGAAAGGTTTCTGAAAATTCAGAATTTTCCGTTAACACATTTTGAAAACGATAATTTACTGTCAATATAAGAAAGGAATTGAGGAAAGGTTTCTGAAAATTTGGAATTTTTCTGGCGTAGGAAAAAACCGTGAAATTCAGAGTTTTTCCCGTCATTTCACGGAAAAAGTTGCACCAAAAACTTTTTCACGATAGAAATCACTGAAATTGGCTTGTGAATTTCAGAAAATGTTTCACAGTTCATAGTCATTTCATTTTAAAATACACTTGCAGAAAACGAAATTGATGTGGTATACTTTTGCAAGAACTGAAGATTTAAGGTGGCCACAGACACGTACTTTTGAATGTCACGTTTGAGTGTCACGCCAACAAGTGGGGAGTTTTATGCCTAAGGCGGCATGTAGCGTAGAGTGAACCAGGAGTGAAGCTCTTCAACGCCTGCCTGAAATTCTGACCTTGGGAGGGACACAACTCAGTTCTGAGCGCGGGTCCGTGGATGCACACCGTTTACCGTTTGTTATTTAGTGTCACGGGTACATATTGTTAATAAAATATCTGAGAACCGGCAATGAATTGTGTCATCACTTCTCAACTTAATGTTGAGAAGTGATGACACAATTCATTGAACTTTATCGGGAAAATCCATGTTTATGGAAGATTAAAAGTAAAGAGTATATGAACAGAGAATTAAAAGCTGAAGCATATAGAAAATTAGTTAAACTTTTAGAGCCCCATATTCCGAGTGTAAACAAGGAATTTGTACTAAAAAACAAAACAAATGCCATCTGAGGGTGCTTCAGAAAAGAACTGAAAAATGGAAGTTTCAAAAACTTTCTTTTTTTTTCGATTGAAGGTTAAACGACCACCGTGAGCAACTCAGTAGGCTACAAGTAGTCGCCCGTCACTAATTTAGGGTCACTGGTTCCAGGGAAGGGAGACAGCCAGTGCCGCAAGACAAGCACAACATCCGTGCCTCACCGGGATTCGAAGCCGGACCCTTCTCGGACGAATGGTCATAAGCCACCAAAAACTTCAAAAACTTCAGGCACGTCCCCCGATAATGAATACGTACCGTCATTTTAGTGATTCGATCTTCTGCGATTTACTTGCGATCAAGAAGAGCGAATATAATCTATCAGCAATATTGATGACGAAAATGGAATGGAAGGAGACGACATCCGCGAATTAAATGAAAGTACCACGGTTTTGGACTATTTAAAAAAACCCGCAAAATATTAACGGAATTCATTAAAATACAAGAAAAAAATAGGTGCAACAATTTTCCAATGCCGAAATGAACGTAGTGTTCTCAATTAAATCCTATGATGCATGTTGCAGGTGTTGTAAGCGTATGAAATATGTTGCGCGTATTATTTTTTCCGGCAACCATACTAGAAAACAAAGTAAAGCAAGGCATAAAAGCATGAAAATGTTTCTAAACACTTAAATTTTTCCCTAGCCCTGAAAGCATGCAGTAATTAGCATGTAACATTGGGTCACCCTGTGAGAGTGGTCCAGAAGCCTAAGCGCTCTACATGACGACATAATATTGCTACGTCCCGGGGCGCCAAACTATCGGATAAAAATAACTTTAAGAATTTAGATGTCAGGATGTCAGGCAATGGCTGACGACCTGGAGGTAAACATTAGAATTTCGAATAATTACTTGTGAGCTCTTTATCGCCGAAACCTTAGGTACTGGTGAAAAGAATTTAGCCTGTAATTTCGCCAATCAAACCCAAGAAATTCTGACACTCATAAATTATTCATGCAACTTGAGGACTGGCACGAGACAACAGACATTTAATCAATTAAAAATAAAATATAAAGACAATGATGAAGACGTCTATATACAGAGGATGAAGGAGGGGCGTCAAATAGACTGGCGTCTTTTGGGATAGCTCGCGGGCTGAATTTATCATCAAAGTTCAATGATTATTCGTTGGCATATACAGTCCGGCTTTAAACAGTTCTCAGCCGATGAAAGTCTATTGGCTGACCGGAGCCAATTTATTCACATCTACCATGCATACATAAATACAGTGCTTACAGCTTTTCCACGTGTATCCTTATTTGATGCACTCGGTTATCTTGGTTTTGCAGCGCACCTATGTGACGGCACGTCCACTTCGAAGCGCGCACTATGACCGACGGAGAGGGGAGTCTAACCCCATCGCCCACTTACTCTCGTGCACAGCATTCACGTGTATGAAGCCACGTACGCATCTATGCGCACTAAAGCCGAGGCCGAACGAGGCGGCTGACTTGATAGCCGAATCTGTCCGCTTGTTTGTCCCAGCCGATCCGTCCGTCTGTCCCAAGGTGATTCGCCTAACACTACCGGTCGTGCACCTCAGCCACTCGGGGCTGCAATTCCATCCCTTCGACTGACCTCCGCGATGCTGTTGCTTTCTCGGTAGAAAACTACATTCAGGACTTACGTGCAATCTAACACCAGGAAAAGAGGTATCCCCCCCCCCTTCTATTTCCTCGCGGTAACGTCAACCGTCCGGCCGCTCCTATAGCTTAGGCCCGTTTCACACACGTGGATTTTTTCTGCTGAAGCAAAAAAACCTTTCCGCAGTGCTATTTTTTGCTAGCTTTCACACTAGCTGTTTCATTGCTAGACAGAGGGGAAAATGCCTGAAGGATGAGCGGGAACTATCGGTAGTTCTTTGTTCAACATCACTTTGTTCTTCACCAATTCTCAAAGGAGGGATTGTGTAACCGGGGCTTCCATATTTATCAGAAGCGAGATTCTGTAGCCATTTTTGTGATACTGAATTGGAATCATTTCCTTTCAATTCCCGCCATTTGGACGAAAGGCAAAAGAGTATTTCCTTTCCCACGCGACGCAGCAGATGGCAATTAGGGAATCTTGCGTTTTTTGGAGAAGAGACATCTTAGGGTGTAGCCGGAGGGAGCGCGGTGGCAGGGGTCGACGAAGCAAGATAGTTTTAGCAGGAGTGCAGTATGCTTCGGGTCAAAAGGGACGGAGGAAGGAATAGTTTTTGAGTGGCCAGGAAAGAGAGAGAGAAGGATTTTCGGATTTAAATGTTACAGGGCTTGGAGCTGAATTCTATTACAGCACCCTGCGTGGAGGGTTCCTTTGATTTTGTTCAGCAGTAAGTTCGGTATCGGTGGTTTAATCCGTAATTCTTCCAACTGGAGCAGATAAATCCAATACAAAGCATAGAAAAGTGAATCGACTGAGGCTAAATTTTGAAGTAAGGAAAACGTTTATTCAGATCATACGGGGAATGTCACCAAGCTTCTGTCCTTTTCGTGCTTTCATTCTTTCCGTTCTCCCTCAATATTCTACACCGCCGAAAATCCTTCTCTCTCTTTCCTGGCCACTCAAAAAATATTCCTTCCTCCGTCGCTTTCGACCCGAAGCATACTGCACTCCTGCTAAAACTATCTTGCTTCGTCGACCCCTGCCACCGCGTTCCCTCCGGCTACACCCTAAGATGTCTCTTCTCCGAAAAACGCAAGATTCCCTAATTGCCATCTGCTGCGTCGCATGGAAAAGGAAACACTCTTTTGCCTTGCGTCCAAATGGCGGGAATTGAAAGGAAATGATTCCAATTCAGTATCACAAAAATGGCTACAGAATCTCGCTTCTGATAAATATGGAAGCCCCGGTTACAAAATCTCAAGCCCTGTAACAATTGTTTTATTGCACTAGCGGACGATCGGTTGTCCGCCTGTGTGAACATCTTGCCTTGCAGCTACGTTTCTCTTAATTTGGACAGTATTTTCGCCGTCCGGTACGTAGCAAACCCCTAGAAAGATGAGCGGCTACAGGGTCGGAATTTCTACCGCTTCCGCACGTCTGAAAGTATCCGTATAATTCTATATTCCGCTTTAAAACAAGCGGTAAGACAGCCGGGAGATGTATTGCTTCGGCGGAAAAACTCCGCTTGTGTGAAATGGGCCTCAGCTGGCCGACTTCTCCTGAAAGAAGCTTTTCTTCCGCCGCAAACACCAAGTTGCGGGATCTCCCCTGGCCCCGCTATCCGAATCCATTCCTTTCGCTTCACGGATTTTCACCAGACTAATCTTTTTCGGTCATTCACATTTTGCCTAAGAGTTCTTTGCTCAGTTGCTAGGGGTCTGTGTTTAACTCTTTTATCAATTTTATTGCTTCGTCATAATTCTTTGAGGGCATTCGGCATAATGAAGATGTAAGAAATGCATGTCTCTGCATTCGGAATATGCGAGCAAACACGTAACTAAACTAAAAAACTTCTTTGTCCTGCCAAGTCTCGGATTAGAAAACGCCATAACTTTTCCGATCTGGTGACATTTTAACGGTTTCTCCAAACATCCCACCAAGGCCGGATTAAGGGGGAGTCTATAGGGGCTATAGCCCTGGGGCTCACCATGACCAAGGGCCCTGGAGGCATGCCTGGGCAAGTAATAGATAGATAGGTAGGTAGAGAGAGAGAGAGAGAGAGAGAGAGAGAGAGAGAGAGCGAGAGAGAGAGACAGAGAGAGGTTTGTAAAACAGTTTTACTTTTGTCTCGTATGATTTCCACTTTTTCAGAAGCAGAGGTTGGAAGACGAACAGATTTCAAGGCAGTTACTCACCAAGGGTAAAGGTTTCATGTCGCTGTGTTCGGCGGTAGTGAGACAGAGTTTTATCTTTTTCACTAGGATCCACGTACACCTCGAATTGATCCAGTGTGCGAAACACTCGACGAAGTGGTAAGTGAAACAGAAGTGTAAACGGGTTGAGTTGCATTTAATGTATTATCTCTTATACAGTATATTCCGGCGTTAATTCCAAATATATTTGCACTTGGAACAGTTAATGATCGAAATCCCCTGTGGCTTTACATTTTGCATAACAAAACAGATGCACTAGGAAAAGTATACAATGCTAAATCATTAGATTAACCAAGACAAAATCTAGGAATCTTAAGCTTTTAACTAATGATTCTTGTGAGAACAATAAAAAATACGGTGAATTATTTTGGAAACTCTGCAGATAATTTAGTAGTTTGAAGAATGCACTACGTATTAATTATCACAACCATATTGCTAGTTTCATGTTTCAATGGACTTCATAATGATTCCCGTCATAATTCTTTGAGGGCCCACTCAGATGTCTTAGCCTTGGGGCCCGATCAAATGTCGTAGCCTTGGGGCCCACTAAGGCCTTAATCCGGCCCTGCATCTCACCATCTCAATCTTACACGGGTCACCCATCTTGACCGACACGCGCTTAGGGGGCGACGCATCGCGTTCTCCACATCAGACGGCCCAGGTTTCAGATTTCTCAATTCCAAGAAAAGGGCCTCTTATCTCTTCTTTTCTTTCACAATGAGGGAAACCACTAGATGTTAATTTTCCAACCAACAATTAACGCTGTACCTGCCTCTCGCAATACCAGTTAATCGAATTAATTACTGCACCCCAAAATCGTAACAATATGTTCCCACATAAAAAAAAAAAAAATCAGCAATTTACCGTACGCTTTTGTTAGAAATATAAAGACGTTCTAATTTCCAATATATAACCATTTTGGGAAGATCAAATCAGGCCAAACATATAGGAGCACACATGCAGCAGGCAGTTCCCCGTTTTACAATATTGCTGAGGACAAATTATTTTTAAAATGCAATTCACGTAATCTCTTCAAAATTAATTTTAAAAATCATTACAGTTTCAGTCAAGGTTTTAAAAAATCCTATCCCAGTGGGTTTCATCGTGATTATTGGTATTTCAGCTAATAATGGAAGCTTCACATTTTTATAACATATTGACAATAAATTGTTGTTGAGTTGCATAAATAAACTGCAGTAGCACATTTTCAGAATAAAAAAAAACAAAAGCAATTTCAGTTTCATATTTACCATTGCTTTCAGGTGTCACTTTATCGGGAAATTTTTTAATTAATAAAAAGCAATTGAATTTCCTTTTTAATTTTCAATTAAAAAAATAATCAAATTAAAACGACCCAAATCTTCTATTTATAACGCTTTAAGTGGTAGCAAAAAATATCCAGCTCAGAAGCAAACTGGGCGGCATAGTAATGTTTCGCCTCGAATAAAAGGACATGTCCGGAAGCTCAGTGTGCATGATAATCGGTTTGTACGGAATATACACTGCCGGACAATTGCTAAGGACGGATGACAATAGCAACGATAGCAACCATAAAATGGAAGGTAGGAAAATGTAGAAATTAGCATAAGTGCGGGATACAGTAAGACGTGTTGTGCGTATGCAAATTTTGGATTGCCGAACTTGTTCGTGACATCATAGCGCTGATAAGAGATATAAATGATTTGACGCGTATTGACCGTTGTTGTTCAAACGCAAAGTTGAAAGAGAAAGAACCAATTGACGAACTTGCAATTTTCAGTATGTCTTCCCGACATCACCTAGATGATTTGACGCGTGGCCGTATTATTGGCAAGATTGAAGAAGGGCGAAAAATAACAGATGTTGCCAGGAGTTCGACGTCAGCCATAGTGTTGTTTCAAGGCTTTGGAAATCATTTCAAACAAATGGAGAGTGTAGCAAACGTCACGGGGGAGGTCGTGTTCGCAGTACGACACCTGCAGAAGATCGGTACATAGTGCTAGCAACAAAAAGACACCGGCGCAGCACAGCTAGTGAGGTAGCAAATCAGTTTATGGCTGCTACTGGCAAGCGGATCTCCCGAGAAACTGTCGCCAGACGTTTGCATGAAGGAGGACTATACGCCCGCCGTCCTGTTGTGTGCATCCCATTGTCCAGACGTCACCGTACCGCCCGTTTGCAATGGTGCCATCAACATCGCAATTGGACTGATAACGACTGGTCTGCTGTTCTCTTCTCAGATTAGAGTAGATACAGTCTATCGTCTAATTGTCGACGACAACTGATCTGGCGTGATAGTGGTACTGCGTGTTGTCCAGCAAACATACAGGAAAGGGACCGATATCCGACATGTAGTGTCATGGTATGGGCTGGCATCATGATCAATGGCCGTACGTCCCTCTATGTGCTTCCAACTGGGACTATGACTGGCCAACGATGCATTAATGATGTTCTGCTACCTCATGTTTGCATGTTCCATGGTGCTGTCGGTGATAGATTCATTTTCATGGACGACAACGCAACATGTCATCGAACAGTCGCTGTCCAGGAGTATCTTGAGAGCGAGGATATTCAACGCCTCGTATGGCCAGCACGTTCTCCAGATCTGAATCCCATTGAAAATGTGTGGGATGCTTTGGGGAGGAGTGTTGCTGGTCGCCAATGCCCTCCAATAAACAAGGACACCCTCATCCGTGCACTGACAGAGGAATGGGATAAATTACCCCAACAGCTGCTTGATAATGTTGTGCAAAGCATGACACGACGTGTGGAATCCTGCATCGCCCTCCATGGTGGCCATATCCCGTATTGACATCTTACGCCGGAACGCCTGCGGACGGTAATTGCATTTTTTTCACGTTTACGTATTCTGCACAAAATGGCCTGTTTGTCCCTTGAACACGTTCCAAAGCCTTCTGGATTTCAGAGCACAATAAATTGCCTTTCTTGTAATGTCCTGGCATTCTGACATTATTTTATTTCACTTGGCATCCAACCACACTTACTTTTTTATGCGCTATATAGCCGTTTATGATCCGTCCTTAGCAAATGTCCAGCAGTGTAAGTCAATATGGAAATGTGAAAATGTCGAAAAGTTCGGTTCGCAGAGTATTGCAGTAGACACCCCTCGTGAAATATGCAAGACTCTTAAAGAAACCGCCTTTAACTGCACAGCACACACAAGCTCCACTAAATTGGGCCAAAGACCATATGTCATGGAAGGACGAATGTTTCTAAGTATTATTTAGTAATGAAAAGAAATTTAATGTAGATGGCCCAGACGGTGCGAAATATTATTGGCATGATACGAGAACGGAAAAACGCCAAATATTCAGCCAACAGTACAGAGATGGTTCCGTGATGATATGGGCCTTTTTGGATTTAATGGGCAAGGTAATATCTGCTTTTTGTCAGGACGTCAAAATGCCGTAACATACCAGGAACTTTTAAAGGACAGTTTGCACCCAGCTGCTGCTAAAGTAGGTGCTCCTGACTGGGTTTTCCAGCAGGACAACGCGAACATTCACAGAGCAACTTCTACGATGGCCTGGCTGAGATCGAACAATGGCAAATTACTGCCGTGGTCAACTCGCAGCCCGGATCTCAACCCAATTGAAAATCGTTTGGGGAATTTTGGTTTGAATTTTCAAGCATTAAAGATCTGGAAACCGAAATCCTGAACTGTTGGTAAAATATTGACAGTACAAATATGCATAATTTAATATACAGCAAAACAGATTATGGCACTGAGAAAAGAAGATGGTTCTGTAACAAGAAATAGAGGCGAAAGTTTGACAAGAGTGAAAGATTTCTACTCCAAATTATATGAAAGGGATGATGCATGTACTCCAGACATCGTGAAAGGTACCAATACCAGAGTTCTTCCGGCCCTTCCAGCAGAAGTTTCACATGCAATCAAGAACATGAAGCGGGGAAAAGCTCCAGAAGAAGATGGAATTACTGTAGACATCATACAAGAAGCAAGTGGAGAAATCGAAATAGTACTCGCCCAAATTTTCACTCGATGCCTTAATGAAGGGAAGATTCCTGGGGATTGGAACAACGCTACAATGATCCTGCTACATAAAAAAGGTGACATTGAGGATTTCAGGAACTACAGACCTATCAGCCTCCTATCAGTGGTATATAAAATCTTCACCAAAGTTCTTTCACACCGCTCGAAGGTAACACTGGACATGGCTCAACCGAGAGAACAAGCTGGATTTAGGAGTGGCTACAGCACAATAGACCAAATCGACGTATTAAGAGAACTAATTGAAAGAGCGAGGGAATATGAACTTCCATTGTGCATGGCTTTTATCGATTATGAAAAAGCCATTGATTCGGTGAAACCATCAGCAGTTACAATGGCTCTGAAATCCTGAGGTATTGAAGATGCATACATTAATATTATTAATAACATCTATGAAAATGCAAGTGCAAAGATTCGGCTGTTTGAAAATACAACACACATAAAAATTGGAAAGGGAGTGAGACAAGGTGACACCATATCTCCGAAGCTCTTTAATGCCACATTGGAGGGTGTCTTTCAGTCGCTGAGCTGGGAAAACAAGGGGATAAAGATTAATGGAAATTATCTTACTCACCTTCGTTTTGCTGATGACGTAGTCATTTTTGCAACTACCCCATCAGAGCTGCAGAGTATGATCCAGGAACTTGCTGACAAGAGTAAAGAAGTGGGATTAAAAATGAACTTTCAGAAGACAAAGGTGATGTTCAATGCTTTTACGAGAAATGAAGATTTGTCGATTGATGGAGAAAAGCTGGAGATAACAGACACGTACGTTTATCTTGGACAGCAGATATCAAGTGAGGGTCACATTGATGAAGAAATTAATTGGCGTACAAAACTTGCCTGGAGAGCTTTTGGAAGAAACAGCATAATTTTCAAGAGCAATATGCTATTATGTCTTAAAAGAAAAGTGTTTGATCAATGCATCCTTCCAGTGCTTACGTATGGTGCAGAGACGTGGACCTTAACTAAAAGAGACATACAAAGGCTGCAGACAACTCAAAGTAGCATGGAGAGTTGCATGCTTGGGGTAACCAGGAGAGATAAGAAGAGGAACTCGTGGATCCGAAAAATGACAAGAGTGGAAGACATCATGATCAGAGTTAAATCCCTGAAATGGCAATGGGCTGGACATACTGCCAGAAGGACAGACCATAGATGGACAGCCGAAATTTTAGATTGGATTCCAAGGGACAGGAAAAGACCCAGAAAAAGACCACATGGGAGATGGGTGGATGAAATTCGTAAATATGCGGGAGTGACATGGAGGAGACTGGCCCAAGACAGACTGTTGTGGAGGAAACTTGGGGAGACCTTCGTCCAGCAGTGGATTGATAATGGTTGACAATGATGATGATGATGCTAGAATGCATATATCAGCTTATTGCGCGTGGACGAAAGTGAATCAATTATTAATTGTGTTTGCCATTTTAATATTCTTCCGGTTTTTTTTGTTTCTATATAATTCTGGGACAATGTTACATAGTTTGATTTCATAAAGCTAGCATATAATGTTCAGTATATGTTGCCAACAGCATTTGACGTTTGTATATTATGTTGCTGATCATAATACATAATGCTCCACTAGAAGTATTTGTTATTTTCTGCATGCAACTGTTTTCGTTTACAAACATATATGTTTCCATATATATACGGGACGGACTGTACATTGTACAGCAAACATCAAGCGAGCACTACACCGAAGAAGAAATTGATAGGCGAATAAAAAACCGTGTGTTTTGCGGTCACCTGTCAAGAAGGTCATTTTTTCACGGAACCGTGGATGCCATCCCGGTGTCACAGAAGTCTAAGCGCTGGCTTCTGATTATTCGTCCGTGATAGGGTCAAATCAAATCCCGGTGAGGTATAGATGTTGTGTTTGTTATACGGCACTAGCTCTGTTTCTTCCCTGGAACCAGAGACCCTAACTTAGGGACGGGAGACTGCTTATAGCCCAATGAGTTGCTCACGGTGGTCGTTAAACCCTCCAACCAAAAAAAAAAAAAAAAAAAAAAAAAAAACAAATAAATAAAAAAACCGTGGATGGCCTTGTTAGACAGGTTTCAGTGTAGTTAAGTTCTTTTCAACAACAACGAACAGTAAAACATCCAGGTTCTATTACAATGAAGACAATTCACTAAGTTAAATAAGCCGTTTCGTGTTTACGGTGAATATAACTTACCATAAAAGAAACAAATCAATCCAATCTAAAACAATATAATTTCCTTTGTCTGAACGTCTGAACGTATGTCCCACTCTTGTGGTGCAAACGGAAAGTCGCCACCATAGCAACAACCGAGAGAGAAATGTTTCTGACGTCGCGCTGAACTTTTTGTGTCATTGTGAAGGTTAAATCATCATGTACACGCGTGAACCAATTTGTTTTGTTGTCATAGCAACAGAGGACGATTTTTCAAAGCTGCTGGTGTGACGTCATCTCATTCAAATCATTCTGACATGACGACAGAGATGCGTTGCGTCACACGATTTACGTCACAAAATGAACTCCTTAGAAACAGGAAAACGTTACGTCAGGAATTTCGGTGCTACTTTGTCGTTCATGAACGGCACACAGAATTTTTCATTTAGAATCCTATGTAATGAAATTTACTCTTAAGATTCCCCTTGCGACATTAAAATGATTATTTTGGATTGTCAAACCAGTTTCTTAAGTCTAAAAATTAAGAGTTCCAAATACAGTTGGTAACAGTTATTATTTCATAGATATGCCGAAGAAGTATGATTTGGGAACTTTCTTTTTCCTTAAACCACGAAATTCTCAGATATAACTAAAAATATTTCGCAGAATATAAGCAGGAATTCTTTTATTTATATCTGTAGAAGGAATGAAAAAGAAAGAAACAAAACAAAAAGAAAAAATACTGTTTGTTCTTGTGCGCATGAACCACCAAAACATTTTAACATTTGCAACTGCGCAATTCTAAGTTTGCAAACAAAACGAAAACTCCTGGTTATTGAAAAACTACTCTACATATTATTTTCCCCCGTCATTGTCGACGAGCTTACACCTAGTTTAAATATTAAACATTACAACATACAATAACTATCTGTACAGCTGGTAAAATTCCTGAAACTCTTACTACCTCAGCCTGATGTCTGGGTTTGCTATGCATATAGTGAAGCGATTTCTAAACTATGAATGACTATGTCTACTTAGAGAAAAATGTCCACATTGACAAGAAAATCATGCTACTGATATCATTGCTATAGATCGGTGCCGTCCAACTAGAGGCCCCCGAAACCAAATTTTGCTGAGCACAAACGAAAAATAAACCAAATTTCATTCTTAAATTTTCTTCCCTATTTCTTCATTTCTACTAGCGCCATTATTTCTACGTTTTCTTTTCGCACAGGTCACGCCCATTCGCGGAGAATAGTTGCATTTTTTTCCTATTCAGACCAAACTCTCTGTAATCTTTACAGTCATTTAGCTGGTTTTTGTATCAAGCAGCCATTGTTAAAATCAAATCTAGAAAGAAATAGTTTGACTCGCTTCGACTCCTTCAAGAAGCTTTTCGATGAAATCACAATGCTTGGTGATACTACAGTATAAATTTTAAAGTCCTTTTTTCTCAGCTCAACACAGTTGCTAAGCATTTTTATGACAGGCGTAAACTATCTGATGAACTTAAACCAAGCGTACGTCTGTTCAACAATCCATTGAATGTCGGCATTGAAATCACAAACCCCATTTATCAAATGGACTTTTGTGAACTTTAAGAAGATGAATTTATTACAGCTCCATCTGGAAAAGAATTATTTAAACTTCTTTTCACTGGGAAATGAGCACGTATAAGAGATTTGGGATTAGAAACTATTTCGATGTTTGGAAATAATAATATACCGGGTGTTTCAAACAAGATTCAAAAACTTGTATCTCTCCCACGGTTAATCACAGATACATTACATTGACAAAAGTCACCGGACACAGCTTCGAAAGCAAATGAACGGATCTGCTGCGTTGTTAAAATGCGCGGTACAACTGCAAACGGTATAAAAACAAGCCTGCAGCTGACAGCAATCATATCGCACTGTGAGGTTGAGTGAAAATGTCGTGGCGGGAGAGAAATGAACTTGAGAACGGAAAGATTGTTGGGTGTTATATTAGTGGGCTGTCCATAAGAGAACCCGAGAGGCGTTTAAACATACCCAAGTCAACTGTTTTGGATGTACTGAATTAATGAAAGACACATGGCTTGCCTGAAGCAGCAAAACGTACCGGCAGACCAAAGAAAATTAGTGATAGATGACGTCGAAGCCTCAGGAGAGTCGTTACAGCTAATCGACGGAGTATACTGCACAAGACCCACAGGTGAGTAAAAATGCTGTAACCTTGGTATGTTCAAGTACCATTCGAAGAGAACTTCATTCCATAGGTTACCGTGGTCGTGCGGCTGCTCATAAGCTTTTCATCTCCAATCGGAATGCTACTCGTCGTTTAGCATGGTGTAAAGAACATTTATCGTGGACCGTAGATCAATGGAAACGAGTCCTATGGACAGATGAGTCCAGATACGCGATTCATCAGTCTGATGGTCGTGTGTGGGGATATAGCGGCAGCCGAGGGAACGCTATTTACCACAGTGTACTGTTCCTATGGTGAAGTTTGGAGCTGGCAGTGTACTCGTGTGGGGGTGTTTTCCATGGTATGGTTCCGGCCCATTGGTTATCGTGGACAAACCTGTTAACCAACACGTCTACCTCGATATTCTGGACAATGAATACCTACCAACTCTGTGGCAATGCTATGGAACCGAGTCTTGTTGTTACCAGCACGATAGCGCACCGATCCATAAAGCAAGGACTGTTACGGCGTGGTTTGACGATAATTCCGTATCGTGTGTGGACTGGCCAGCACACAGCCCTGATCTTAATCCCATAGAGAATCTATGGAATGAATTAGAGTGCCGTATAAGATGTTTAGAACCTAGACCTACTACTAAGCAACAGTTAGCGGCAGCATTATGTACTGAATGGAAGCGCATACCTATCGCTGTGTTTCAAAACCTTGTCGAAAGCATGTCTCGAAGGGTCAATGCATGCATTAAAGCCAAAGGTGGACCGACACCGTACTAATGTATGTCAATAAATGCTATGTTGTGTTTCTCTTCTAGGTATCCGGTGACTTTTGTCAATACAGTGTATGATACGTACTTTCAAATAGAAAAATACTCAAAATAACTTAAAGAATTATGACATGGCAGTTGCACCCCTGTAATGACATTTGTATAAAAATAAAAAAAATAATATTTTATAGATCCTTCTCAGAAAAAAAAGTTTAATTAAAAAAAGTTGCCCAATGTCCTAATTAATCAAAAAAATAAAACCCGTTGTTCTACTTGCAAAACTCGCGGAGATATTCGCGATGTAAATTGTAAAAAAATGTATCGTCTGGACCTGGTTTACGGGCGAACGTTAGCTTGTTTCGCTGCATAGCTTTGTAGCACTCAAAGCGAGTAAGGGAAGAAATCTCTAGCACGCACTGGGTGACCAGACGTCCGGCTTTTGAAGGACATGCCTTCCTTTTCTTATCATGTCCTCCTGTCCTCCAGGCATTAAAGGAAATAGCCTAAATGTCCAGCTGTCTCAATAAGGAGTAATTCAAATGCATTTTTACCAAATTCTTCTATTGTAATCATATACACCGATGATCCATTACATTACGACCACCAAACCAATAAGTTGTGCAACCCCCTTTAACCTGCAAAACAACGGCCAGTCTGCAAGGCATCGATTCAGTGAGGTGGCGATAAGTATCCTGGGGTATCTGGTACCATAATGTCAACAGCAGGTCCTTCAGTTCTCGAACATTTCGGGGTGGTGGTGATTTAGCACGAAACCGGCTTTCCAAATCGAACCACAAATGTTCCATTGGGTTCATGTCAGGTGAATTTGGAGGCCAGGGCATTAACAGAAAGTCACCAGCATGTTCCTCGAACCACTCCTTGATGATTCTGGCAGTGTGGCATAGCGCATTATCCTGTTGGTAATAGCCATCACCAACAGGGTGCACAGTTGCCATGAATGGGTGAACGTGGTCCGCAACGATGTTAAGGTACCTGACAGCGGCCAGGGATTGTGCTATTGGGATAATGAGGCGTAAAGTGTAAGAAAAAACATCGTTCAGAGCATAACACCACCGCCTATTTACGCCCAATAGTGCATCCAGGTGCCATAGCTTCCGTTGGTAATCGGCGTATCTACCCTCAGTCGGCTACGTGATGCACCAGGAATCTTGTTTCGTCAGACCAGTCCACGATCATCCACTGTCCAATGTCGATTATGTTGGGCCCATTTTCAAGCTTTGTTGGCGATGACGTGCTGTGAGCTTGGGGACCCGCCTGGGTCTTCGACTACACAGGCCCATGCTCAGAAGGCTGCGATGAACTGTGTCCCCTGATCAGCACTGTTGTGTAGCTGCGAGTGATTTGTCTCACTGTGGACCTTCGGCCGCTGTGAAGAGTGCGCGGCACCTCTGTCATCAGTGAGATTCGGACGACACACAGTTGGACGACGGTTCGTCGTTTGGCCAGTTGTGCACCACATTTGATACGTACTCACTACAGCGGCACGTGAACAACTCATAAGCCGCGCCGTTTCCGAGATTGTAGTCTTGAGGCGCCGTGCCATCACAATTTGTCCTTTATCAAACTCAGATAAATGGGCAGCTTTTCCCATTCTGACTCCTAACACCCTACTAACCGAAAGCCGGTCCTCCGGATGTATATATACTACTCTGTGAACTTCCCCTGCGCCACCGTTAGGTCTACAGGCGCTCTCGTTTCTCTAGGCTGAGGGTGGTCATAATGGAACGGCTAATCGGTGTATAACAAGTAATTCGGGAGCATACATCTGTGATTTTGTGATAACATAGGAAGCCTTCGTTAATGTTATTCATCGTGCACATAAACCTAGACTAACCTCTTTAGAAACTGCACATAAACCTAGACTAATATCTTTAGAAACTGTACATAAGCATAGACTAATCTCTTTAGAAACTGCACATAAGCCTAGACTAATATCTTTAGAAACTGCACATAAGCCTAGACTAATATCTTTAGAAACTGCACATAAGCCTAGACTAATATCTTTAGAAACTACACATAAACCTAGACTAACCTATTTAGAAACTGCACATAAGCCTAGACTAACCTCTTTAGAAACTGTACATAAGCCTAGACTAATCTCTTTAGAAACTGCACATAAGCCTAGACTAACCTCTTTAGAAACTGCACATAAGCCTAGACTAATCTCTTTAGAAACTGCACATAAGCCTAGACTAATCTCTTTAGAAACTGCACATAAGCCTAGACTAATATCTTTAGAAACTGCACATAAGCCTAGACTAATATCTTTAGAAACTCCACATAAACCTAGACTAACCTCTTTAGAAACTGCACATAAACCTAGACTAACCTATTTAGAAACTGCACATAAACCTAGACTACTAGACTAACCACTTTAGAAACTGCACATAAACCTAGACTAACCTCTTTAGAAACTGCACATAAACCTAGACTAACCTCTTTAGAAACTACACATAAACCTAGACTAACCTCTTTAGAAACTACACATAAACCTAGACTAACCTATTTAGAAACTGCACATAAACCAAGACTAACCTCTTTAGAAACTGCACATAAGCCTAGACTAACCTCTTTAGAAACTGTACATAAGCCTAGACTAATCTCTTTAGAAACTGCACATAAGCCTAGACTAATCTCTTTAGAAACTGCACATAAGCCTAGACTAATCTCTTTAGAAACTGCACATAAGCCTAGACTAATCTCTTTAGAAACTGCACATAAGCCTAGACTAACCTATTTAGAAACTGCACATAAACCTAGACTACTAGACTAACCTCTTTAGAAACTGCACATAAACCTAGACTAACCTCTTTAGAAACTGCACATAAGCCTAGACTAATCTCTTTAGAAACTGCACATAAGCCTAGACTAATATCTTTAGAAACTCCACATAAGCCTAGACTAATATCTTTAGAAACTCCACATAAACCTAAACTAACCTCTTTAGAAACTGCACATAAACCTAGACTAACCTATTTAGAAACTGCACATAAACCTAGACTACTAGACTAACCTCTTTAGAAACTGCACATAAACCTAGACTAACCTCTTTAGAAACTGCACATAAGCCTAGACTAATCTCTTTAGAAACTGCACATAAGCCTAGACTAATATCTTTAGAAACTGCACATAAGCCTAGACTAATATCTTTAGAAACTGCACATACACCTAGATTAACCTCTTTAGAAACTGCACTTAAACCTAGACTAACCTCTTTAGAAACTGTACATAAGCCTAGAATAATCTCTTTAGAAACTGCACATAAACCTAGACTAACCTCTTTGGAAACTGCACATAAACCTAGACTAATCTCTTTAGAAACTGCACATAAACCTAGACTAACCACTTTAGAAACTGCACATAAACCTAGACTAACCTCTTTAGAAACTGCACATAAACCTAGACTAACCTCTTTAATAACTGCACATAAGCCTAGACTAATCTATCAAGAAACTGCACATAAACCTAGACTGACCTCTTTAGAAACTGCCAATAAACCAAGACTAACCTCTGTCATGAAAAAGAAAAGACTGTAGTTTGCGAAGCGTCATTAATCGTGGACTGCTGAAAATTGGAACCAAGTGCATTTTTTCTGATGAATCAACTGTGCGTCAATTTGAATCACGTGAAGCATGAGTTCCACAATCAAAAGGCAAAACATTTGATGAAGAACACACCGTTAGCACCGTGAGATATCCGCCTAGTCAGATGATATGTGGTGCTGTGTTAGCATCCGGTACTACTTTATTATCCTTTTTGCCGGTAGGCATTACCATGACTGGTCCTTTTTATGTGGAAATGTTACGTGATGAGCTGTTAACTCATATGCAAGTGCACGGATGCATAATCTTTATGCATGATGGTACTCCATGCCACAGATCAAAGACAGTAAAGGACTACCTGCGGAGGAAAAACATAACTGTGCTTGACTGGCAGGGTAATAGTCCCGACCTTAACCCCGTCGAAAATTTGTGGACCATTTTAAAAGACAAGGTAGCAGAAAAACAGCCGTCAAGTTCCCAAACTTTTATTGAAAGCACGTGTGGTGCAAAGACATTTCAAGTGACTACTGCAAATCTCTCATTGAGAGTATGCCGTATGAAGGTGGCCATACAATGTACTGATTTCGGTCTTTTTGATTCTAAAAAAGATTATTTCAGGCATAGTCACGTTTCCAAGTTACGCACATATTCTCCGCTAGGGGGCGTAAAATTAAATTGCTCTCCCACAGATATCTCAGCTTCTGAAACTCCGATTTGAAAAATGTTTCCTTCAGTGGATACAGCTCGTGATGGGAAATATTTTGTATAGAATTTCTAATTTTTGGTATAAAATGGTTTGGCCACCATGGAGTGTAAGTGTTGATTTCTGCTTCTAATGTATTTGCAGCAAAATCTGAGCTTCTAAAATCTCGATTCAAATTTGTTTTTCGTAGACCAATACTACTCACGTAAACAAACCTTTCCGGAATATTTTCTTCTTAAAATAATGTATGGTTTCTCCGCCTGGGGGCGTAGATGTATAGCTTGTTTCGGTCAATATCTCTGCTTCTAATGATTCGATTTGAAAAATTTCTTCTTTGTTGGGCAGATTTTCCAGTGCGACATGTTTCTAATATAATTTCAAAATTTTCAAATAATTCATTGACTTTCCACTAGGGGAGTAAAGGTAAATTGCTCTTTCCCCGATATCTCTGCTTCTAAAACTGCGATTTGAAAAATTCTTCCAGCACCGGATACTCCTGGTGGAATTTTTTTATTGCAATTTCAATTTTTTATAAAATACGGTTTGGCCACCAGGGGCTTAAGCGGTAAATTTCTGCTTCGTAGGGATTTGCAGCAAAATCTCAGTTTCTAAAAGCCCGATTGAAGAAATTCTTTCGTGGACCGATACCGCACCTGTCGATAAATATTTGATAATCTTTTCATCTTAAAATAATGTATGGTTTCTCTACCAGAGGGCGTAGACGTCTATCTTATTTCTGTCAATATCTCTGCCTCTAAAAGACGGATTTGAGAAATTCCTTTTTGTTAGATAGCGTATCCGGGGTAAAATGTTTCTCATATGAGTTCACAATTTTTAAGTAATGCATAGACTTTTTGCTAGGGGAAGTAAAGGTAAATTGCGTTTTCCTCAATATCTCTGCTTCTAAAGCTCCGATTTGAAAAATTCTTTCTGCAACGGATACAGCCCCTGATAGGAAATTCTCAGCATATAATTTCTAATATTTGCTAAAGAATGGTTTGGCCACCAGGGAGCGTAAGGGTTCATTTCTGCGCCTGATGTATTTGCAGTAAAATCTGAGCTCCTGAAAACTCGACTGAAAAAAATTCTTTGATGGACTGATACCTCTCACATCGGAAAACCTTTTGAAATTACTTTCTTTTCAAAGTAATGCATATTATTTTTCCTCGGTGGGGGGGGGGGTAGATGCATATCTTATATTTTTCGATATCTCCGCTTCTAAGAGTCCGATTTGAAATTTTTTCCTTTGTTGGAGAGCGTACCCGCTGTGAAGTGTTTCTCATATAAATTCAAATTTTTCTAAAAGCAGAAATCTGCCACCAGAGGGCGTAAGCTGACGTTTCCGTTTACAGCTATATGTGCTGGATTAAATACCCGTTTGAAACATTTTTTTCTTCGGTCAGATACTGTTTTCCATACCGGTTCCATTGATTTTGAATAGCTTTGGTAAATTTAATTCGCATCAGCACGGATTCAAAAGACGTGCTCATTACACCCGAAAATTCGGTGTCATCTTTCTTGTTTCAATTATCTCTGACTGGCAATTTGTTGTTCCTTTGAAAATCTTAAATTTTAATAAATTGACAGGTGGTCTTAAACTTTTGCAAATGGCCGTAAGTAATATAATAATAATATAAAACGCTTCGTCATATAATTTATGAAATGGAAGCACCGATTTCTAAACACAACGAAAAATTACCCCCAGGGTGTAGCACTTAGTAACCACTTCACTTTCGTTCCCTATTGACTTGTCACGTTTGTTAAAACCGCACTTTTCATTGCTGTCTTAAAGCTGAAAAGGGCAAAGATTGTGTTTCCCACGCTGAACTAATTCATTCAGTGCCGGAAACCTTTATTCAAACAATAGATACAATTTTTTTCTTCTTTGTTTTACCTTCAAAGCTTTCCTTCTTCCACTTACGAAGTCATGAATTTCATAGAGATATTAGTGATGCATACCACAGACCCCTATTTGTCACGAAATTAAACTTTAATGTGGAACCAAAGGCAATTACTATCACAAGTACACCTCCTTAACCGTTGTCCCCCAAGTAAGGAAGAGGAAAAAATGTATGAAGAAAGAAACAACTCCAGAGGGAAAAATATTTAGTAACAGTCAATCTTTGTTGTTTGTGAGTAGATCAAAAAAGGTTCTGGCCTTGGCCCACTCGATTGTATTGATTGTCTTACAGGATGTTTTGTGCTTCAGTTGCAAACAATGGCATTCTGTAGATCCACATTCTGCAAGAATTGATGCTTGGGATGTTAATTGTTCTGGTATATTCTCGAAATGTCATGAGAAATATGTCCTTCGCAGATCAAGTCTCAATTGATATTTCAGTTTTAGTACGTTCATCACTCGATGGTGAGAAAGTCAATTATACCTTTCTCTGCTTACTCTGTTGTTCTATTCTAAGCACGTTTACATTTTGAATTATTTTTCACCAGGTATGTTTGTGTGGACTCACAAGTTAAACAGCTATTTGTATGTTGTACATGAACGAAAAGCAATCTTTCATGTGTCTCAGAGTTTGGGTTTGAATTAAAGAGCATCTTTAAGATCTCTTAAAAAATCAGTGCTAATTCGAAATAGTGAAAACTATTCTAAGCTAATTAGTGGCTAATTACTCTGGCCTAAACCACTTTTATTGTTTGAGATTTATTATGTGCTTCTTATTAATTTCGATATGTTGATTTAAAAAATGATGATCAGCTTTGACTATCACGTTCTACATGAAATGAAAATTTAAATAATCGAGTTAATTAAAAAGTGAAGATCACCCCGGTGGCGCAGTGGTCGAAAAGCTGGCTTCTGATCTTTCGTCCCAGTTGGATCTGGGTTCGAATACCGGTGAGGCATGGATATTGTGTGTGTTTGTCTTAAAGCCCCGGCACACATCCCTCCCTGGAACCAGTAGCCCCAAATTAGGGTCGACCGACTGCTTATAGCCCATTTAGTTGCTTACGGTGGTCGTTAAAACACCAACTAAAAAAAAAAATGAAGGTTTCATGAGTCGTCAATTTTGTCCGATCTCCTGCGGAACAACGTCGCCGCCCCGGTGTCGCAGTGGTCTAAGCGCTGGCTTACGGCAATTCGTCCGAGAAGTGTCCGGGTTTGAATCCCGTCGGGCATGGATGTTGTGTTTGTCTTAGGGTACTGGCTGTCTCCCTTCCCTAAAACCATTGACCATAAATTAGGGACGGGCGACTGCTTATAACCCAGTGAGTTGCTCACGGTGGTCGTTGAACCTCCAATCAAAAAAAAAAAAAAAAGAAAGTGGTCATTCAAAATTTTAGTGTATAATACTTTAACCCATTCAGCGGCCGATGTACATGGACGGAAGGGTGCTCCAATTTTTTATTGAAGGTTAACATTTAAATTATTTATTGGACTTGGTTGACAGATACATTGACCTGTATATTGAACATAGATTGGACTTGGTTGACAGATACATATATACAGTAAAGACATTTTGTTTCAACGTCAGCAATGTACATAGGTGAACAAGGAACTCAGCGAATAAACCCCCGAAAGACAAGGAGAAGCACAAACAAGCATGCCTTATGAGGGATTCGAACCCAGCACCACCCCCCCACCCCCGTTGGGAGAAGCCAATGCTTTGAATCGCAAAGTTTTTTTTTTTATTGCAGGCTTGATTACCACCGTGAGCAACTTATTGGTATAAGCAGTCGCCTGTCCCTAATTTAGGCCCACTGGTTCCAGGGAACGGAGAGAGTCATCGCCATAAGACAAACACAACATCCATGCCTCACCGGGATTCGAACCCGCACCCTTCTTAGAAGGACGGTCACAAGCCAGCGCCTGGACCACTGCGCCACTGGGGTGCCCCCCCCCCCTTTTGTGCTCTCCAAACAAAATATTTTCACTTAGCTGCCGGGTTTTGCGAAAGCTACTGCAATATAATTCATTTCCTCCTCTCATCTCAGCAGCACAGACCCTAAACCTGTCACCCCTGATAATAAGCGGTCGCTTCTGCTTATTTATTCTCAGCTCCATAACCCAAGGTATGATGGCGAAGGGCTCCTTTACACAGACGTCGTGTCACTGGGTAGAAACAAGTGACCCAAATATCTTCTCTCTCCTTCCTCAAGTCAGTCACCATTGTTACAGACATTTTAGCGGGTGATTTGTTAGAAAATATTTTTTTTTTTTTTTGATTGGAGGTTTAACGACCACCGTGAGCAACTCAATGGGCTATAAGCAGTCGCCCGTCCCTAATTTAGGGTCACTGGTTCCAGGGAAGGGAGAGAGCCAGTGCCGTAAGACAAACACAACATCCATGCCTGACCGGGATTCGAACCCGGACCCCTTACGGACGAATGATCATAGGCCTGCGCCACCGGGGCGGCAGAAAAGATTAATGTCAGATGTCCTAAATGACCACTTTGAATAACACAGCTACGGGGAAAAAAACGATTTCTGAAGTGGTAGTTTATTTATTCCAGCAGCGTCCAGCCCAATTTTTGAACGGCGAACACACTCATTCGAGCTGATTTCAGCCCCATTTTGCTAACGCCCAACTAATTCGTTCCAGCCGGTTGAAGGTTTAAATATTTTTATTTTGTTTTCGAGTTTAACGTCTACCGTGAGCAATTAGATGGGCTATAAGCAGTCGCTCGTCCCTAATTTAGGGACACTAGTTACAGGGAGAGGAACGTGCCAGTGCCGTAGGACAAACACAACATCCATGCCTCACCGGGAATCGAACACTGACCCATATCGGAAGAATGGTCAAAAGCCAGCGCTTTGATCATTATCTTCTTGTTGCCCGGACCACTGCGCAACGGGCTATAAGAAGTCATCGCTCCATAATTTGGGATCACTGACTCCAGGTAAGGGAGAGAGCCAAAGCCGTAAGACAAACACGCGATCCATCCCTCACCGGAATCGAACCCGGGCCCTCTCTGACGAATGATTAGAACCCAAAGCTTCGTACCACTCGCTTACCAGGGCTACGGTTAAATGTTAAACACAACAGTTATACACATTCGAGTCACATTATTGTGACCACCTCCCACTTTTGACGTTAACAGCGCGCAGCCAATGAAAGAGGGCACGTGTCGTGACCTGGCTTGGAGGGTATACAAGGTGTGCTGTAGGTGTAACATATCCCTCGTTGATGTCATGAGTAAAAGGAGCGATTTATCAGATTTGCAAAAATGGTTGATTGTCGGCTTTCGAGCCAAGGGTGGCAGTATTTCTGAAACAGCGCAGTTTGTGAACTGTTCATGTGCTGCTGAGGTTAAAGTCTATCGTAATTGAAGAAATGGCACCATTGCGAATAAGCGACGGGAAAACTGTGGAGCACCACGTACCAATGTTGCAAGAGGTGATCGTCGGTTTCGAAGCTGAGTGAAGGCCGATCGACACGCTACAGTGGAGCAACTCACTGGCAGAATGAACCAGAGGGCTGCCGGAAGTGTGTCTAAAACGACAGTTCAGCAAACCCTGCTGCGTATGGTACTCCGGTGCAGATGGGTGGTTACTGCACGTATGCTAACGAAGGTGCGTCGGCAGAAAAGGCTTACATTTGCTCGGCAGTACCGCTGAATGGCAAAGAATTGCCTTCTCCGATGAGTCACGTTTTCTGGTTCATCTAACGGATGGACGTTGGCGTATAAGGTGAGAAACATCAGAGAACGAACACTCTTCAACCCTTGCTGGAACAACACAAGCTAGTGGGGGCAGCGTTATGGCGTGGGAAATGTTTTCGTGGCATTCCTTGGGTCCACTCGTACCTGTGGAAGGCACCGTAGATCGAATTCGTTATGAATCCATCCGTGTGGACCATATACACCCATATATGCTGATTGGCTTCCCTGAGATCTTCCAGAACGACAATGCGACGTGTCACACAGCTAGAAATGTCCGAGAGTGGTTGAAAGAGCATGATGAAAACTTCAAAGTACTCTCCTGGCATCCTAATTCTCCAGACTTAAACACAATTGAGCATCTGTGAGACCACCTCGATCGTGTTGTTCGCTCTATGGATCTTTCCCTGCGCACCCTCCAGCTGCTGTTCGATGCACTGTAGTCAGCATGGCTCCATATACCTGTAAACACCTTCCAGCACCTTATTGAGTCACTCCCAGTCCGTCTAGCTACTGTCTGCGCTGCACACGGCGGTTACTCTTGATATTAGCTGGTGATCACGATTATGTGACTCGACCGTGTATATTATATTATTACAAAACCAGTTCTTAAGGTGCACTCTTAATATTACTCAACTTTTTTTTTTACAGTGGAGAACTGGTACTATGCAGCCCGGGCCGATTTCATAGCTGGCGTTAATAGCAAACACCTGACGATTTCATGGAAAATCCCGTAAAGCCACGGCCGCCCCCGTAACACAGTGGTCTAAGCGATGACTTCTGATCATTCGCTCAAAAGGGGTCCGGGTTCGAATCGCGGTGACCCTAAATTAGGGACGGGCGGCTGCTTATATCCCATTGAGTTGCTCACGGTGGTTGTTAAACCTCCAATAAAAAAAAATAAAAGCCATGAACTACTAGGACTTGTAACATTATTCGTAGAAGAAATTTTTTGAGCAATATATAAATTAGTTAGTCTGTGTACCAAAATGTCTAAAAATATAAGTGCATTTGAAACACTAATTTTAAGAAATTTAAATACTTAAAATTTTCAATATTTTTGAAAATGTGGGAAGAAATATTGGGAATTTTAACATTTACTGGTAAAAAATTATGCTCGAAGTTGTCAGTCACGTAGAAGGTTAGTAAATGACATTGTCTATTAACCTTGAATTACGCACAGTTTTCCTACAGAATTTTTAAACAGAGTTATGCAAAACAATGAAGGAAAGTATGGAAGAAATATGCTACATAAATATATGGAACACTACAGGATTATTAACGCGGCAATCAGAATAGTCCGAATTACATAATTTACTCTTCGACATGTAACACTGCATCAGAAATGTTGAAGATTACATGATATGATATTACACGTTGAACAGTAAAGTAGACGATGCAGGCTACTCTTTTTGCTCTGTTGATAATGGTGCAGTATTTGTGAAGAATGTTTCTTCACAAAACACTAAATTAATTTCATGCCTCCTAGGAGGCAAAAGTGTACAGTGTGCGAGCATTGTCAATCTCACGATTAGTACAGGATGTTTCAGCGGGAAGTCCCACTTTTTTAATAGGCCAATCGTTCGACTTAATAGCGAAACAGCAACGTAACTATGTGTAAATGAGAGATTAATAATGGGTGAATGTATAGTAATATCGTACACCTTAATAAAAAGCGTGTATATGCTTGTAGAAAGAAACTCTTTACACGTTGCTTTTGAGTAGCTAAGGACACAGACGTCACTGAAGTATAAAATACACGTTACTTTTGAGTAGCTAAGGACACAGACGTCACTGAAGTATAAAATACACGTTACTTTTAAGTAGCTAAGGACACACACGTCACTGAAGTATAAAATACACGTTACTTTTGAGTAGCTAACGACACAGACGTATGTTGAAGGCGCACAAACCGGAGCAAATGGTCGTCCAGGATATCCCGGTAACGTTGACCTGTGAGGGACGATGTCACACGTACCAGGGGTCCCATTTCAGTCCACGTAAACAGTTCCCAGACGAGAACAACACCCCCACCAGCTTGAAGAGTACCCTGCTACCTAGAGGGATCCATCGCTTCATGTGGTTTGCGCTGTACTCGTATCCTGTCATCCGCATGTACCAACGTGAATCTCGATTCATCAGTCCAGGCAACATTTTTCCACATATCTAGGGTCCAGTGGCGATGTTCCCGCGCCCATGCTAATCTTTGAACCCTGTGATGTGCGGTCAGCAGCGGTACTCTCGTGGCACGATGGCTTCTGTACCCCATAGCGAAGAGATGGTTCTGGATGGTGTGGCTGCTTACACGGTTTTGTGCACCAGCGTTAAATTGCCGAGTGATTTCTTGCTCTGTGGCCCGTCTATCCGCTGTTACAATGCGAGCTAGCCGACGATGACCCCGCTCATCCACACGCTGTTGTCCACGGCAGTTGGCCCTTGCAGGGACGGTGTTACCGGATTCGATGTACTCACGGTGCACCCGTGACACAGTGGCTCGGGAAAATCCTAGTGCCTGCACGACTTCCGAGATGGAGTGACCCATTCGTCGGGCCCCGACAATTTGCCCACGATCAAATGCGCTTAGATCTTTCGTCTTACCTATACTGCGTCCGACTCTTACTGATTTCCGTCGCATCACTCCTTATATTGTCGGATCGCTGCATACGTCATGTCGTTTCCGTTTACAGGGCCGCCCACAGCGCCACATTTGCATAACGCCAGCTGTCTCTAATTCAATTGCCCTTCAGTGTATATTCATCATATTCAAGTAAGAAATTCTATGACAAGTCCAATCTGCAAATGTCATAAAATTAAAAAGAACAGTTCCTTTTGGTGCGGCAAAATACTTAACAGTCTCTAAAAACTCCACCTGAACTGTAGTTTGCGAACATTTGCTGTAGGTTGACTTACAAAATCAAATTAATCAGAATATCTGCGAACATTCACTGTAGGCTGACTTTTTTGTATTTTGTAATGTAGTTATTGCAAACACAGTATAAGTTCCGGTATATTAAATATTCATCTTCATACCTTATATTATGAAACAGAGGTAGTAAATGCCACACACTCTAACATGCAGACAAATCGCGTTGTAAAAGTGTAACTTTCATTTCTTCATTATGGTTTTTAACCTATTATCTGACAAAACAAGACGATTCACTTGAAAAAATATTATTAGAAATGAAGACACAAAGTCAAGTGTAGTTAGGTTGTTGGGTTCCATACAGAAGAACCTTATTACTGTTTCAAATGAGTGGAGGAGAGGAATGTCACTAGTCCGGGTACTTTATAATTTCAAGGACTGGATGATACAGTTCTGAGCGATAGAGTTTCTTCAAATATAATCTTAAAAAATATTTAAAATCATATCATTTTAATTTTATGACATTTACAGATTGGACTTGCCACAGAATTTCTTACTTGAATATGATGAATATACACTGCTGGCCACCCAAAATGCAACACCAAGAAGGAAGCATCGGATTGGCCTGAAATTCGCAGCATGCGTTGGCCGCGAGAGGGCATGCAAACGATTAGCATTGTAGGGCATATGCAAATCATGTACGCCCGGCACGCCACCGAGAAGCACTATAAGAAGGGTGCACAGCAGGCGGGGTGTAAGAAGTGGAAGTTTGTTGTGCTGCCGAACCTGTGGGTAGGAAGCTTCCTGATGCCTCGTCTTAGAATACGGCAGTCATTCCACCACGTTTCGGAGTTCTACAGAGGACGAATAGTGACTTATCGCCACAGCGGTTTATCGTACCGAGACATCGGCGCCCGTGTGGTACGACATCCAGCCACAGTGGGGCGAGTATGGATTCGGCGGGTGCAGGAGGAACGGACGGACCAACGTGAGCGATTGCCGCAGTCGCAGCACACCACTGAACGAGAGGACCGGTATGTTGTGCGGCGGGCATTGACGGCTCGCACCGCCACATCACGAACGTTAGCGCAGGAATTAGGGTGTGTTGCACACCAACCTGTGTCAGCACGTACCGTTCGATGTCGTCTGCAGGAGCGGGGAATTGTCGCACGGCACCCACTGCTCCGATTACCATTGACATTACACCACCGGCGAGCGTGGCGGCAGTGGGCCGTTGAACGCCGTACCTGGACTACGGAATGGCACGGCATTGTCTTCTCCGACGAATCCCGCTTCTGCCTGCAACACCACGATGGTCGGATCCGCGAGCGGCGTCACCGCAGCGAGAGACTGTATGACGTCTGCATTATGCATCGCCATACCGGTCCGTCGCATGGCGTTATGGTTTTGGGCGCAATTGGATATGACACCCGCACTCCTCTGGTACGCATCGCTGGTACACTCAACAGCCACCGCTACATCTACGGCGTTTTGGAACCTGTAGTCCTCCCTTACCTGCAGGACCTGCCAGCGGCCACGTTTCAACAGGACAATGCGCGCCCGCACGTGGCACGGATCGTGCAACAATTCTTCACGGCCCACCAGGTGTCACTGCGGCCGTGGCCTTCCTGTTCTCCAGATACGTCGCCCATCGAAAACGTCTGGTCGCTGATCGGCAACCGAGTGGCCCGGCAAGCACCACCCGTGATGAACTGTGGCAACGTGTGGAAGCAGACAGGACCGACATATTCCAAGCCCACATCCAAAGCCTCTTTCGTTCGATGCCGCGGCGTGTAGCGGCCGTTATTGCCAGCCATGGAGGCCACACGAACTGTGGATGTCTGCGTGTTCCGCAAGTCGCACGGGCCTGTAAGCTCAATCGTTTGATCTTTGTATCTGTTGTTATGTGTCCAGTAAATCTAGCTTTGCCATCTCGTGTCCCTCTTGGTGTTGCATTTTGGGTCGCCAGCAGTGTATATAGTTGTGTTTGAACATAATAGTGTAAGTACATATGTCTCTAAGTCATGCGCATAAATAACTTTTGCAACGTGTTGCAATTGCATTAGCAACGGATAGCTCATACATTTTTTAATTATATAAATTTTGTATAAAATAAATGTCAGTCAAATATATATTAGTTGCCACCCATTAGACGTAATATACTTTAATGACGTCTGTGTCCTTAGCTACCTAAGAGCAACGTGTAAAGAGTTTTTCCTACAAGTATAGACACTTCTTATTAAGGTGTATAATATTACTATATATCTCCATAGCACGTTTCAATTAAACTATACTAGCAATGTTAGTATCGAATTTAGAATGGGTGAATGACTTACCATAGCATCAAGTTGTCTGCAGATGGCGTCCGTGACGCCTTTACCGGCAGTTCCTTCTTTCACTCGTCAGTTCTCGCCACGGGCAGTGAGATATCGTACACAGTGCAGCAGCGCTGGTTTATAGTGAAGAAGTACTGGTTTACCAATTCTGTTGCTGCCACACAAAGGGCTTACCGGCACGAGTACGGTGTGTGACGTACTACAGAGGTGAATCACGTGTCAAGACGACAAATCTGCAGCGGTACATTCCGTCCGTGTAACTTAGTTGGGAGAGCAACTTACTCCGGAGAGAGGGGATGGCCCACGGGTCAGCCGTGACCATGAATCGTCGTAGGCAGCCATCCGCTGTAGAACGTGCACTTGAGAACTCCCAGTCAATCTAGTGTGTGGAATGCAACATCACACACATTCAATTTTCGAAGTACTGAAGAAGGGATTCTCTTATTTTCCGTATCTCGCGGTGTGGAAAGAACATCACACCATTGCGAGATCTTGAACGGCCGGGTCATCCGGGAACTTAGGGCGCCATTATAACGAAGTGAATTTCTCCGTCATTTTTGGTCCACGCCGGGGATCGAACCCGAGTCCACTTATACGGAACAAGTCGCTCTACCAACTGAGCTAGGCAGACGTTCGTTCTCGCTGCTATCTGCCTTTATGTCGTGTGCGTCCTGCGGGGCAGGCACGTCACAAAGTGTTCGCGATGGTCCTAACCGTAAGACGATTCTAAGGTTAGTGGAGAAGATGGAAGAAACAGGTTTATTACTGAGTGAGAAAGGGAAGCATAATAACCCGCCGTGAAGCGTGCTGCAGTGGGTTGATGTTTGTAAGCGCTTGTTTCGCCCCCGCCGGAAATCATTATGGTGATTGTCACGTAAGAAACCAGCCACTCATTGGCAATGTGCCAAAGAGCAGCTAAGCACGCAAAAATAAAGCCTTACAGAGTGACAGCTCTGCACTAGCTAATGGGGCCCGACAAATCAAGCGTGTATGTTATTGTAATTTGTTCCTCAACTGGATGGAAAGAAATCCTAGAATATTGACGATGTCATGGTTTACCGATAAAGCTTGGTTTCATCTCTCAAAATATATAAATTCTCAAAACATGCTGAATTAGGAGTCGGAAAACAGTAAACTCTCATGCGATCCACGAGACACCACTTCATTCGTAAAAGGTTGGTGTGTGGTCTGCAATTTCCGTTATTTAACCAATTTTCTTTGAAGGAACTGGGAACGCTGTTGTGTACAAGGACATTTTTATGGCCTTCGTGGAGCAACTGGACGACATCGAGTTTACGCAGGGGTACTTCCAGCAGGATGGTGCCACGTGCCACACCTCCAATGAGTCCATGGCGCTCATCAACAGCTTTTTCATGCACCGTGTTATCACCAAAGACCTGTGGCCGCCCCAGGTCACCAGACTTGATGTCAGCGGAGTACCTCTTGTGTGGCTCAGTGCTGAGACGGGCCGAGCCCGAGCCCGACAGCCCGAAGTCGATCCTGGGCCCGAACCGGACTTGGGCTGCATAATACTTACTGCAGTTCGGGCTTGGGCTCTGAGAGAGGGAGAGACTTTTCTTCTTTTTCCTTTAAATGTGATTTTGTATGATTTAGCACACGAGACATTTTACGCTTTCTAGTTGTTAAAGAGAATTCCTCGGCAACTGGGTCTAGATGGGGAGTAGGAATTCGGCAGGGTTATTCATTTCGGTCTTGGGTGACAAATACCATAGGCTATGAATTACTGGATTTCTGCGAAGGAAAAGTTTTTTAAGAACTATAGATAGTAGATAGCCAGTTGACCAAATTTTCCTCCCCACCTCAAATTTTGCTCCCCACCTTGCTGCTAATTCTATTGAGCAACGTACGACGTAGGTTGTTGTGCCGCCCGGTTTTTCCAGACGTCCGGTCCCCCGAAGCATTTCAGGAAGAAAT
Organism: Macrothele yani; assembly: GCA_039090855.1. Classification (NCBI taxonomy): domain Eukaryota; kingdom Metazoa; phylum Arthropoda; class Arachnida; order Araneae; family Macrothelidae; genus Macrothele; species Macrothele yani. Next base: position 12,190,320 of record CM076992.1, read on the forward strand.
GAGTGGTCAAAGAAATTACAAAAACAGATGGACATCGCTTTCCCACTCCGCAGTTGAGAAATACACTGGCGGAAAGTGAAAAAAGAACACCAAGAAGGAGACGTCTGATACCCACGAAATTTATACAGCATAAGAACGGAATACAGAGGATAACGTGATCAAAACATTATGGCAAAATACAGCTGTATTTGCTGGTAAACTGAAAAATAACATTTCCATGTAACATGGTTAGTACGAGGTTGAACCGCCATGAACTGCGTCACACTGTGCAATTCTGCCATGGAATCTGTCGTACAGATGTTGGATGTAAGTTTGGGGTATTGAGTTCCAAGCATCCTCAACCTGGATGCGTAAATCGGGGATGGTTGTGGCTGGCCGTGGAGACCGGATAAGTCGTTGTCCCATAAAATCCCACGCGTGCTCAATGGGGGACAAATCCGGTGAACGTGCAGGCCATGGAAGTTGTCTCACACCCTGAAGTGCATGTTGCGTTGCACGTGCCGTGTGTGGGCGTGCGTTATCTTGCTGGAAAACACCACGATGGACCGACCTTACAAATGGCACAACAACGGGCTGAATGATGTTGTTGATGTAGGAGGTGCTGTTTAACGTACCCCGTACAAACACTAGTTGTGTACGGGAGCAATAGCTGATCGCTCCCCACACGATAACTCCAGGTGTAGGCCCTGTGTGTCGCTGGCTGATGCAAGAAGGGCGGAGACGCTCCCCTGTGCGTCTGCAAACACGCATACGGCCATCGGAGGCTCCTAAGCAGAATCTGCTTTCATCGCTGAACACGACAGATTATAACGAAGTAAATTTCTCCGTCATTTTTGGTCTACGCCGGGATTCGAACCCGAGGCCGCTTATTCCGGAACAAGTCGCTCTACCAACTGAGCTACGCAGACATTTTATTCAGATTCCTATCTGCCTTTATGTCGTGTGCGTCCTGTTGGCAGGTACGTCACAAGATCGCCATTGCGTTCTCCAGTGCAGACGTTGGCGAAACCACTGCAGCCGTTCCTGACGGTGGGCTGGAGTCAGAGATACACATGCCAGAGGTACACGTGCGCGTAGTCCTGCATCCAGTAGACGGTTGCGGATTGTTCGCACAGTCACCTCAGGTGCAACGGCAGCTCGGATTTGCGTCGCAGTGGATGTTCTGCTTGACAACGCCGCTCTTCTTATGCGTCGATCGGTCCACTCATCAGTCCGTCTGTGACTCCCGGTTCCACGTCTTCTCGTGTGGGAATGTTTCTCGGACCACCTACGCCACCATCGTACCACCACCGATACTTCCCGTCCAATTCGCTCCGCAATACGACGATACGACCACGCGGCCTCGCGGAGTCCGACTAGACGACCTCGCTCAAAGTCCGATAACTGCTGAAATCGTACACGTCTTCCATGTCCAGGCATTGCAGTTTCTTCAGAGTCTTCGCACGTGTCCTTACGCCGACGACTGATTACATTCACTTCGCCGTAGTCCTTAAATACCACTGACGATAATTTGCATATTATGCCGTGCTGTGGCGTTAGCGCTCACCGGTTGGTCCCGAAATTAACATCACATCTACGTAAACTCGAACCCATTAACATATATAAATTTCATGATCGTCCGCCAATTCCTTCTTGGTGTTCTTTTTTCACTTTCCGGCAGTGTATATTGGTTAATTGCACGGGGAGTAAAAAGTGGAAAAGTCTGGAAGAGATTTTTTTCAATGCCTAAACAGGTTAATCATAGTTTTAAGGCTCGTTCGGGCACGGGACCTTGCAATATAAAATTCGGGCTCGGGCGGGTTCACGCTGACATATTTCGGGACTGGGACGAGCTCGAGCTGACATATTTCGGGCTGGGACGAGCTCGAGCTGACATATTTCGGGCTGGGACAAGCTCGAGCTGACATATTTCGGGCTGGGACAAGCTCGAGCTGACATATTTCGGGCTGGGACGAGCTCGAGCTGACATATTTCGGGCTGGGACGAGCTCGAGCTGACATATTTCGGGCTGGGACGAGCTCGAGCTGACATATTTCGGGCTGGGACGAGCTCGAGCTGACATATTTCGGGCTGGGACGAGCTCGAGCTGACATATTTCGGGCTCGGACGGGCTCGGGTTCTTAAAATTGAGTCCGAACTGAGCTCTTGTGTGGCTATCTTCAGGAGAGAGTTTACAAAAACAGACCCCGGGTCATGAAGGATCTCCGGGCAAACATCACGACAGAAATAAACAATATCGACACAGACATATTGTGGCACGTATCAGAAAACATAGTGGAGCATGTGCAAATGCACCTCGAAGAAGAGTGGGGGAACTTTCGGCACTTGATGCGATATTGAGATATTCTCCCGTTATTAACTTCTCATTTACACGTTGTTGCGTCACTGTTTAGTTATTAAGTTGAATGACTGACCTATTATAAAGTGGGACTTCCCGCTAAAGCACCCTGTACTATTAGACGCAAAAATTATTTATCGAATTTAATTGCAGACGCAGAGATATCGCATCTGCAGCTGGACAAACGGACAGAAACGTGAACGAGGAGAAGCTATGTAAACACGCGCTTTTGTTCAAAACGCATGCAAGATTAGCAATATAAAATGTCGGAAAGAAATAAGAATAAATCGCCACGTTCTGTCCTGCGAGTTTCGCCTCATTTTCCAGAATACATCAATAGCGGAATTTTTTATTTGGATAAAGAAGATTAATTGTCAAAACACTAAATCAGAATCACGCAGTTTTGCAGCCCCATGTAAGTTCTGTGTATGACAAAATGTCTTTTTGAAAAGCTGAACTGCGCAGAGACCGTAATCGCGAATATTCGTGCTCAACTTTCATCCGTCATTCTCTGACTGTAATTTAGGCTATTCCTCTTTTTTTGCTTTTCATTTTTTGCGTCCATGTTCAACCATTAGTTAGCAAGCTGCTGCATTTTTAAAACTTTTCAGAGCTTCGTAATTGCTGATCTCCAAAATTCTGGCGTTTAAAACTAAATATGTTATTACCAGAAGCAAATAATGTTCATGACTTTTCAGTTTCCTGTTAATGTAGACGTTCGCATTTAATGGACTAAACCGCCTTTCTTATGATTCTTTTTTCTTTTCGTTTTCATCCTGCTGTTAAGTCCACGGCAGACACACAGCATTTAAAACCAAAGAGCATACGCTACTTCCCTTAAATATATTACGCACCAATCCACGGAAAGTTAACAGAAAGGTGTGCCCATTTCGATTACACTGTAAAAAAAATTCTAAAATTCACGAGCCACTTTCCGTCATTTCTTTCGTGATTTAACGAAACAAATTTTTGATACAACTCGTTCCGTAAAATGACGGAGATGACTGAATTTCACGGGTTTTTCGTGCGCCAGAAAAATTCTGAATTTTCAGAAACTTTTTCGCAATTTCTTCCTTATATTGACGGTAAACTACCGTTTTCAAAAGGCTTTAACGGAAACTTCTGAAATTTCAGAAACCTTTCCGCAATTCCTCTCTTATATTAACGGAAAAAAACAATTTTTTCTTATCACATGACTGAAACTTCTCGTAATAGGAAAAATTCACGGCAAAACTTGTAGGTTTGATTAACTGTTAAATTTCCATAATCTGTGGAAGATTTTGATTTTGAAGTTCTGTAGCGAGACCGGATATTGTAGATAGTATAGCGCATGAATTTTGGTTACTGTATAACAGGGTATATTTTCTCCTTTCCCCCATTTTGTGTACCAGCTATCATATATTGTGTTACCGTGAGAAACCGGGTACTTAATTTATTGTACAGATGATTGTACGATGTCTATGTATCAGTCTGGGGAGTCCTTAAGACAAAAGCTATATAGCTATCTAGAGTAAATTTTATAAGGGTCGCCCAAATGAAAGTGAGAACCGTGTAATAGCGTCGTTGTATGATAACTCAGAGCCGTGTAATAGCGTCGTTGTATGATAATTCAGAGCCGTGTAATAGCGTCGTTGTATCATAACTCAGAGCTGTGTAATAGCGTCGTTGTATGATAACTCAGAGCCGTGTAATAGCGTCGTTGTATGATAATTCAGAGCCGTGTAATAGCGTCGTTGTATGATAACTCAGAGCTGTGTAATAGCGTCGTTGTATGATAACTCAGAGCAGTGTAATAGCGTCGTTGTATGATAACTCAGAGCCGTGTAATAGCGTCGTTGTATGATAACTCAGAGCCGTCTAATAGCGTCGTTGTATGATAACTCAGAGCCGTATAATAGCGTCGTTGTATGATAACTCAGAGCCGTGTAATAGCGTCGTTGTATGATAATTCAGAGCCGTGTAATAGCGTCGTTGTATCATAACTCAGAGCTGTGTAATAGCGTCGTTGTATGATAACTCAGAGCCGTGTAATAGCGTCGTTGTATGATAATTCAGAGCCGTGTAATAGCGTCGTTGTATGATAACTCAGAGCTGTGTAAGAGCGTCGTTGTATGATAACTCAGAGCAGTGTAATAGCGTCGTTGTATGATAACTCAGAGCCGTGTAATAGCGTCGTTGTATGATAACTCAGAGCCGTGTAATAGCGTCGTTGTATGATAACTCAGAGCCGTGTAATAGCGTCGTTGTATGATAACTCAGAGCCGTGTAATAGCGTCGTTGTATGATAACTCAGAGCCGTGTAATAGCGTCGTTGTATGATAATTCAGAGCCGTGTAATAGCGTCGTTGTATCATAACTCAGAGCTGTGTAATAGCGTCGTTGTATGATAACTCAGAGCCGTGTAATAGCGTCGTTGTATGATAACTCAAAGCCGTGTAATAGCGTCGTTGTATGATAACTTAGAGCCGTCTAATAGCGTCGTTGTATGATAACTCAGAGCCGTGTAATAGCGTCGTTGTATGATAACTCAGAGCCGTGTAATAGCGGCGGTAGATGGCGTGTCATATCAAGAAGCACGCTGTTGTCTGCGGCACGTGTCAGTGTGCTGCTTGTACGTGCGGAGGCAAGTTGATTACGTAGGGCCGTGACATGGTAATGTCCAAACAGTCCCAGCTGGCAGTTATGCAATTTTTGACGGCATTTTATTACACGGCTCTATTTATCGTCGTATGAAGGATGTGTATGGGAATGAGTGTCAGTCACGGTGTACAGTGTTCCGCTGGTGTAATGAATTTCGTAAAGGACGTAATTCACTACACCAGCGGAACACTGGTGTCGAGACCTAGGCAAGCACACGTGGCCATCACCATGGAATCGATTCCTGCCGTGGACAACCTTGTGGAGGAGAATTGCCGAATCACCACCCTCGAGCTTGCGGCAACACTGACAGTCACTAAGGGAGCTGTTAACACCATTCTCCGTCGCCGAATGGGATACAGTAGGGTTTGCGCACAATGGGTCCCCAAACATCTCCAAGAGGAGCAGAAGACTGGGCGAATGGGTCCTGGCCTGGAGCGTCTGCATCGTTACCACACAGAAGGGAGACAGTTTATTTCCAAGATTGTGGCCGCAGATTAAACTTGGTGCCACCACTTCGATCGGCAGCAAAACGGATGAGTATGGAATGGTCGCATCCCAACTTCCCACGACCCCCCCTTCCAAAAAAAAAAAAAGAAGAAAAAGAAAAACTTAGTCCTTCTTAAGAGCTGGAAAAGTGATGCTCACAGTTTTCTTCGACAACAATGGCCCATTGTTGTTGGATTGGCAAGACGCAGGCAGTACGGTCAAGGCAATCACATACTGCTATAAGTTATCACCATCAAGCGTAAGCGACCCGGTATGTTGTCAAATGGGGTTATTCTGCTGCACGACAACGCACGCACGCATGTGGCGACAGTGTACCAAAATTTTCTGTGGAGCTTCAGCTGGGAGGTCCTCGACCATCTTCCCTACAGCTCCGATCTGTCGCCCTGCGATTACCACATCTTCGGGCCACTGAAAAAAGCTCTCAAGGGCCGCCGGTTTGCTAACGACGCTGAGGTCCGGGACGCCACTGAAGACTGGTTCCACAGCAAACCACAGACGTTATTCGCTCAGGGTATACACAATCTCGTGCCGCGCTGGGACCCTTGTTTGAACCGATAAGGCTCCTATGTGTAGCGGATATGTAGCCCATGTATCACTCTCACTTCCTGTATGTTCACATATTCCAACATATAAACCCTTACGGCAAAAAACAGACAGTCTCAGTTTCATTTGGGCGACCTTTATATACACTATATTGACAAAAGTCACCAGACACCCCTTCAAAAGCAAATGAATGGATCCGTTGCGTTGTTGAGATGCGCGGTACGGTTGCAAACGGTATAAAAACAAGGCTGCAGCTGACTGCTATCATATCACGCTGTGAGGTTGAGTGAAAATGTCTTTGAGAAAGGAAAGATTGGTGGCTGTTGTATTAGTGGGTTATCCATAAGAGAAACCGAGAGGCGTTTAAACATACCCAAGTCAACTGTTTCGGATGTACTAAAAAGTGAAAGACGCGTGGTGTGCCTGAAGCAGCAAAATGTACCGGCAGAGCAAAGAAAATCAGTGATACAGGACGTCGAAGCCTCAGGAGAGTCGTTACAGCTAATCGACGGAGTACTGCACAAGACCTCAGTGTACAGGTGAGTAAGAATGCTGGAACCTCAGTATGTACACGTAGCATTCTCAGAGAACTTCATTCCATGGGTTGCCGTGGTCGTGCGGCTTGTCATAAGCCTATCATCGCCACTCGGAATGCTACTCAACGTTTAGCATGGTGTAAAGAACATATATCGTGAACCGTAGGTCAATGGAAACAGATCCTATGGGCTGATGAATCCAGATACACAATCCATCAGTCTGATGGCCGTGTGTGGGTATGGCAGCAGCCGGGGGGACGCTATTTACCTCAGTGTACTGTTCCTACGGTCAAGTTTGGAGCTGGCAGTGGACTTGTGTGGGTGTGTTTTTCGTGGTACGGTCCCGGCCCTTTGGTTATCGTGGACATACCTGTTAACCAGCACGTTTTCCTCGATATTCTGGACAATTATGCTCTATCAACTCTGTGGCAATACTGTGGAACCGAGCCTTGTTGGTACTAGCAGGTTAATGCACCAAGCCATAAAGCAAGACTGTGGAACCGAGCCTTGTTGGTACTAGCAGGTTAATGCACCAAGCCATAAAGCAAGACTGTGGAACCGAGCCTTGTTGGTACTAGCAGGTTAATGCACCAAGCCATAAAGCAAGACTGTGACGGCGTAGCTTGCAGGTAATTCCGTATCGTGTGTGGACTGGCCAGCACAGAGCCCTGATCTTAATCCCATATGGGATGAATTAGAGCACAGAATAAGAAGTTTGTAACCAAGGCCTACTACTGAGCAACAGTTAGCGGCAGCATTATGTTCTGAATGGAAGCGCATACCTATCGCTGTGTACCAAAACCTTGTCGAAAGCCTGCCTCGAAAGGTCAGTGCATGCATTAAAGCCCAAGGTGGACCGACACCGTACTAATATATGTCAATAAATGCTATGTTGTGTTTCTCTTCTAGGCGTGCGGTGACGTTTGTCAATATAGTGTATATTTAGAAGTTTTGTGAAATAATATTGGGTGTGCAACTTAATTCTCGGTCCCTAACCGCAAGCGATCATAGAACGTCGGAAAATGCATTTAGCCGTGTGCGATAATGGCTGATTGCAACGCCGTCCAACAGCTTTCCAGGCAATCGTAACCGCTCACAGGCGTAGTGAGAGAAGGGACGAAAGTTGACGGTGAAAGCAATGTCGTTCGAGAAGTAACATTTGAGACACTGCCTCCTGTTCGCGTTTCAGGTGAAAAAAATTGCCGAGGAAGCCCAGAAAATGATCTCTGCTGCTTTGGGGAGGCTGCTGTGTCTTGCAGTACGTGTAAGAAGTGGTTCCAGCGGTTTAAGCAGGGAAATGTTGATCTCCGCGATGCAGAACGTCCGGGACAGCCACAGAAAGTTGACGATGTGGAACTGGAACAACTGTCGGACGCGGATCACTGTCGCACACAGTCAGAACTCGCCCAGGAACTCGGAGTAACACGGCAAGCCATTGCAAAGCGCCTGCACTAGCTTGGATGGATTCACAAGGAGGACCGTTGGGTGCCCCACCAACTCACAGCTGGGAACAAGTCGAGGCGCTATGATGTTGCTGTGGCCTTTCTCTCCAGATTCAAGAAGAAAGATTTCCTCCACAAGATTTTGACTTGTGATGAGAAGTGGATCCTCTACGATAATCCTAAACGGCGCAAATCGTTGGTTTATCCAGATCAGCCTACCACCAGTACCGCCAAACCGAATATCCATGCCAGGAAGTTGTTGCTGTGCATATGGTGGGATCAGCGCGGAGTCGTACACTATGAGTTGCTCAAACCTGGTGAAACGGTCAATGCTGAGCGTTATTGTCAGCAACTCATTCGTGTGAGTGACGCAATGGAGGCGAAAAGGCCATACACCAGCAAGGGCAGAAGGCCGGTTCTGTTGCTTCAGGGAAACGCGCGTCCTCACACAGCGAAAACGACTTTAAACACGATCACCGACCTGGGATGGGAGATTTTGCCACATCCGGCGTATTTTCCAGACTTCGCCCCGTCGGATTATCACCTCTTTCACTCCCTGCAACATCACCTGAGTGATACGCACTTCATTTCTGTCGAGGAGGTCCACACAAGTATTGATGACTTTATCAACTCGAAATAGCCCTTGTGACGTACCTGCCAGCAGGACGCACACGACATAAAAGGCAGATAGGAATCAGAATAATCGTCTGCGTAGCTCAGTTTGGTAGAGCGACTTGTTCCGGAATAAGCGGCCTCGGGTTCGAATCCTGGCGTAGACCAAAAATGACGGAGAAATTTACTTCGTTATAATGGCGCCCGAACTATCCGGATGACCCGACCGTTCAAAATCTCGCATTGGTGTGATGTTATTTCCACACCGCGAGACAGGAAAAATCAGAGAATCCCTTCTCCAGCGCTTCGAAAAATAAAAATGTGTGATGTTGCATTCCACACAGCAGATTGACTGGGAGTTCTCAAGTGCACGTTCTACAGTGGATGGCTGCCTGCAACGATTCATGGTCACGGCTGACCCGTGGGCCATGCCCCCGGCCCTCTTTCGGGGGGGGAATGTGACGTACCTGCCAGCAGGACACACACGACATAAAAGGCAGATAGGAATCAGAATAATCGTCTGCGTAGCTCAGTTGGTAGAGCGACTTGTTCCGGAATAAGTCCAAAAATGACGGAGAAATTTACTTCGTTATACCCTCTTTTTCCGCAGTGGCATTCGACAGCTCCCTGACCGATAGCTCAAATGTATCCAGCACTACGGGGATTATTTCCCTGATTAGGTACCTATTCGATTTGCTATAATTTGCTGTCAACGTGTCGTGCCTGTGGCCGAGAATTAAGTTGCACACCTAACATTATAAAACAGTACACTGCACCTTCTCTTAAAGATAATTGAAAGTTATTGTTAGCTGAAAAAAAAAAGATCTTACACTCCAAATCATTCTGTTGCTTTGAAAAATCACGATGAAAAAATTGCGTAATTTGTAATAACACTTCGTACAGAATTTTTTTATTAGAAACGTATAAAAAAAGTAACGAACTCTAATAGAAAGTAAAACGACTAAATCATTCGCATTAATGAAAAACAAATCACTATTGCGCAATTGAATTTTACCTTGAACATGAGCTTTATTCCTGTGGCATTCTGGCTCAGTTTAATACGCGCTGCTTCAACCTCAACGCCCCGGGCTCCATCCTCAGTACTGGTGCAAAATGATTCTCTCGCGTAAGGGCTGAAATATTCAGCATGTTGGATTTCACGAAATTTCACTCTGAATACGGAAAAACGTCAAACGGACTTTTCTGAAATAAACGGAATTACTGACTGCGGAAAATCTGTGAAAATACGGAAATTAAAAAAAAAAAAGTGGGGGGGGGGGGGTTAAAAACGGAAAATCTCCGAATTGAAAAGTTCTTTCTGCACCGGATACAGCTCCTGACGGGAAATCGTTTGCACATAATTTCTAATTTTTTTGTATAAAAAATGGTTTTGTCACCAGGGGGCGTAAATCTTAATTTCCGCTTCTAATGTATTTGCAGCACAATATGAGCTTCTAAATTCTCGATTGAAAAAAAAACGTCGTTTGCAGACCGATACTACTCATGTCGAAAAACGTTTTAGAAACATTTTCTTTTTAATATAATGCATGGTTTCTACGACAGGGGGCGTAGATGTATATCTTATTTTTGTCAATATCTCTACTTCTAGGAGTCCGATTTGGAAAATTCCTTCTTTGTTGGATAGTGTTTTCAGTGTGACATGTTTTTCATATAATTTCAAAATTTTCAAGTAATTCGTAGACTTTCCGCAAGGGGCGTGAAGGTAAATTTCTTTTCCCTCTATATCTCTGCTTTTAAATCTCCGATTTGAAAAATTCTTTCTGCACCGGATACAGCTTTTGATGGGAAATCCTTTGCACGTAATTTCTAATTTTTGTAAAAAATGGTTTGGCCACCAGGGGTCGTAAGTGTTAATTTCTGCTTCTGATGTATTTGTAGCAAAATCTGGGCTCCTGAAAAATCAAGTAAATTTTTTTTTCCTCGGACCGATACCGCTCATATTGAAAAACCTTTTGAGAATACTTTCTTCCTAAAATAATGCATGGTTTTGCCACCTGGGGGCGTAAAGTCACATCTAATTTTTGTTTATATGTTTCTAAGAGTCCGATTTCAAAAATTCTTTCTGTGTTGGAGAGCGTTTCCCGTGCGAAATGTTTCTCATATAAATTCATGGTTTTCTTAACGCACAAGTCTGCAACCAGAGGGCGTAAGCTCACGATTCCGTTTACAGCAATATCTGAGGGATTAAAAACCCGATTGAAAAATTTCTTTCTTCCGTCAGATACTATTGGTTTCCATACCGGTTCCATTGACTTTGAATAGCTTCGATAAATTTAATTTGCGTCAGAACGGATTCAAACAACGTGCTTATTACACCCGAAAATTCGGTGTCATCTTTCTTGTTTATTAATGCCATAATGTTGTTAGCTCTGACTCCAAAGCTAATGCTGTGTTTTTTTGCAGATGTTCTTTAAAACATTTGTAACACTTGGAATATACTGCAACGAGGTAACATACTTGATGAATCTACGTTCCTGCGTTAAGGTCGAGACAAAAGGTGCCAATATTCGGCGAATTAGCTTGTCCACGTCCAAGGATGAATAAACATACGAGGCAGCCAAATTTTTAATTTTGAACAATTTGAGATTACGGAGTTGGGGGTCGGAAGAGTCTGAAATTGCCCACCGACAGAGAAAATGCAGGGAAGAGAATTTCTCGCTGCTGCTCCAAGATCAAAAATCCTCAATTTTTTCATCAGTGCTCCAAGACTAAAACCTTGTTTGCTGCTTTCCGAATGCCTAGTACTTTATAAATTAAAACCGATGCTGGGTTGTAATGATGATTATCTCATGGTAATCCCATTGCATTGGAAAACCTTGATTGACTCTGAAGCGCAATCCGAACTTTGAGTGCAAGATACTTACATAATCTTATTGTCTTATTGTTTCCGAATTTCTGGACTTTCATTGGTTGTTCACTATCATGTAATACCTGCGTCAGTATGTGTTTTGTATTTATATCACTCGGTTCTTGTCCTGTCGGCGTAAATGTATCGACATGTGAAGGCGAGTTAGTTGCTAACTGTCTAATGTAAATATCGTTTTTTTTTTAGCTAATATGTTTTTAACCATTAAATATTTTAATCGTGCAAAAGACTACTGATAATTTTAGCACGACTTGTATAGTAATCGTATTGTATTTTATTAAATTGTGAAAATTAAATAATGAAATGAGATATCATTGAAAATATTTAGTTGAATGTAAGACTAAAAACATTAACTAAACTTTAACAATTAGCGAAGAAAAGAGAGAGAAAAACGAAGACTAAGCGCGTTCTAAAACTCCCTTTTTCTGGACTAGTAAACGGTAACACTACAAAAGTCAATCCCTCTACAGATTAGGGATAGGAGAGAAAATCAATGTTGGTCGACTCTCTCTCTCGTTCGTCCCTCCCCACACACACACCACGCCATCCCACTACAGACATTCCGACTCCACACAACACCCACGCACTTGCTCGGGGTCGAATCTTTTGTTGTCAACAAGCTCCAAAGTGGTTTTACCAACTTAATACCTACAGATGGTAAAAACACTGTGAGTGTATCGCCTTAATTTTGTGATTACTTCCTGGGCTATGCCATGTAAGTAAGTAAATCCAGCAAAACAGTTAAACAGAGCAGGGGGGCCGTGGATGGCCTAGTGGTCAGCGTTTGTGACTGCCACGGAAAAACCTCAGGTTCAATCCCAGGCAGGTACGAACGCTCGAACCACTAAATATCCACCGTGCGTGTGATCCCGGGTACTGCCCCCGGTAATAATAAGGGCGTCTTCCTCCCCCTTTCTACCTCGCTTCCGTGGCACTTTCCTATCGGGCACTCTTGCCCAAATCTCCTAGCTTCCTATTTCTAAGGGTTGTTTAAGACCTGGGGTCAGACACTCCCTTCCTAAAATCCTCTACATATGATCTGATCTAAACAGACCAGAAAATCGGGGAACACGACTTTTTCTTTACCATTGCGATAAAATGAATAGGTAGACTTGGCCCGTCCCTTCCCGGCCCGGTCGTAAGTGTCTGGGTAAAACCCCGGCCCGTGCAGACCTCTAGCTCTCATCACGCCCTTACGAGCATGTCTGTAGCTGGGTATGTGACGTGGTACTTCCGTAAGACCTAATTCACTATCAATAGAGGGGTGTCTTGATATTAATTGTAGGGCAATGTATGTAAGGCATTTTGATAAACATGTTTGCGATTTCTGCCTGTTGTTTTCTTTATTTTTTTCTCCGTGTCAATATTGGAAAATCTCTTTTGAAATTTTCGTTGTAGAAATAAGTGAAATGCTTGCGGTTGGCAGCTTCTTAGTGTGCCTTTTGTCCGGCGGAAATAATAAATGCCCGCATGGGAGTTCATTTATTTTCGCCGGGTTTACACAAACCTGGTTCTATTCCACTACGAGGCACTCTGGCTCCGGGGTTTTTACTTCTTGAAAATTCTATCTGTCTAAATTAAGGAATGACTGGCGTAATTAGCTCTCTAAAAATTGGGCAGCAGCAAATCAGAGCCGATGAAATCAAGACGTATAAAAACCTTTGCCACTACATATTATGCTATTAATGACGGTGTCACTCAAATTCAGCAGGTGCGCGGTATTCTTTTCTATTTTCTTCGCCAGTATCTCTCCCTTCAATCTCGGCTTACTGCTTGACAGACAATCTACCGCGGAAACGGATTCACAAGACCACACCATCTAACCTATCATTATGGTTCACCGAACGTTTCGTTGGAGTTATCTAGTGCAAAGTTGAAATACTATGCGCCCTCTCCCAACTATCTCGCCAAGGAAAGAAAAAAAAACGAAGAAAGGAAAAAGGTACAGCATAGTAGAGATGTATTCGATGAGGAAATCATCGGAATGCCTGTCAGAAGTTTAATTTTTCGTCTAGATGATTGATCCTTTTTTAACTGCTTCTTTTTTGCGTTGAAAGATTTACCAACACCATCAGCAATTACAGCTGAGGAAAAAAATCTACATTCTGCTGACCTTTACCAGGAACTCCAATTTATAAATTTAGCAGTGATATGGGGACCTTTGCTAGACTCTTATTTACAGTTGAAAATGATACCTTTTTGATCACCCCCCATCTTGCAGTTGCTTTAGTGTTGTTCAACAAATAGGTTAGATAAAAAAATCCCCTATAGTCGCCTAAGCCAATGGATATTTCGGAGCATGCCCACGTTGTTTCCAAAAAAGTTAGGATTTTGTGAATGGACCTTGTCCTGCGTTTAAACTCACTGAAAGCAAGCAAGACGCTGAATAGTGGATAATCTTAATAGCCTATAAAGTTTTTTTTTTTTTTTTTTTTTTTTGAGGTTTAACAAACACGGTGAGCAACTTAATGGGCTATAAGCAGTCGCCCGTCCCTAATTTAGGGTCACTGGTTCCAGGGAAGGAAGAAAGCCAGTGCTACAAGACAAACACAACATCCATGCCACACCGGAATTCGAACCCGGACCCTTCACAGACGAATGATCAGAAGCCATCGCTTACACCACTGCTCTAGAGGGGCGGCCTTTAAAATTACATTTTTTTAAATTGTACTTGATGATAATTTATGTATTGTGTTAGAGCAGCGCTTCTATATTACAATATAGTACTTTCTGCTGGATGCATTTACGATAAACCATTCATATAAGACGCCGACTAGAAAATGGCTAATAAAAAAAGTGTTTTTTTTCATCGGAGGTTTACCGACCACCGCGAGCAACTCAATGGGCTATAAGCAGTCACCCGTCCCTAATTTAAGGTCACTGGTTCCAGGGAAGGGAGAGAGCCAGTGCCGTAAGACAAACACAACATCCTTGTCTCACAGGGATTCGAACCTGGGCCCTTTTCGGACGAAAAAAGAATTAAATTTGTCCACAGAGATTTGAACAGCTTCCGCTGGGATTAAATTTGTCCTTTGAAAGACTAAAGTACCGATATTGAAATTGCATAAGAGCGAACACTCATATGCAAAAATTTGAATTTTACAAGCTTTCACCGATCCATCGATCTCATTAGAGCAAATTCGCGTTAACAAAATATACGTAATTGCATAGACGACCTTATTTATAATTTTTATTCAGAAACACCGATGCAAGAATTATGATTTTGTATAAGAAGCAGTACGAGGAAAATCGTGAATCGTTATAGGTAATTTTTTTTCACTTTTTGACCTGGTTTCATAATCGGCGTTTTTCTAAATCGGCACAAATTGGACCGGCGCCAATCGAGGACTACTTGTACTGATACAAAATTGAGTTAATCTATGAAAACCCACATATTTACAGCCTAAAATTATTACCCTAGAAAATTCTAAAAATCACAAGAATACACAAGCAGGCGTTCCATTAGATGTCAGAGTGATGGCGTCATCACACGACATGCAGCCTCGGAAAAACTCTACTGTTCTTTTTTTTTTTTTTTTTTTTTTTTGATTGGAGGTTTAACGACCACCGTGAGCAACTCAATGGGCTATAAGCAGTCGCCCGTCCCTAATTTAGGGTCACTGGTTCCAGGGAAGGGAGAGAGCCAGTGCCGTAAGACAAACACAACATCCATGCCTGACCGGGATTCGAACCCGGACCCCGTTCGGACGAATGATCAGAGGCCATCGCTTAGACCACTGCGCCACCGGGGCGGCCTCTACTGTTCACTTGTGACAGAATGAAAAAGGAAAATTACGTTTTACTATTATGAAAATAGCTTTGACCTCGCGAACCTCATGAAATGGTCTCGGAGACCCTCAGGGGTCGGCAGAGCACACTTTAAAAACCGCTGTATTAGAGGAATATTAATTATGATTTTTGAAGAAAAAGAAGCACGCTATTTGAAGACCCATTTTTGTTTAACTGACTGTGCGCTTTTTAATGTTTCTCATTTCCGTAGGCTCGTTAAAAGCGCTGTGGCAAATGATTATTAGTTTCGCGTCAAATAATTGATACATGTGCGCTTTGGCATCATCAAATGAACCTAGTTTTTAGCACGTATCTTGAGAAAAAAAAAGAAAATAAAAAAAGAACACGTGCCTGTAATATCCCCGTGCTCTGTTCGTCTCTAGGGTCATATCTTTGCATGTATTAGGTATGATTTGAAAAATCCCCTTTGAATTGGGAAGACTAAAGGTTGGGAATACCTTATTTTTAATTTTTGGATTGAGGGTTTTAAAAAATTATTTATTTGTCATGGTTAACACATACATTTGCTCGTGAATTTATAGATACAGTATTTGTGACACAAGGTACAACAAATATTTAATTTATGTACATCAACAAATTACATAGCGAACATGTGATACAGTATGCCAGTTTACCAAATAACAGAGAGAGCCAGTGCCGAAAGACAAACACAATATCCATGCCTTACCGGGATTTGAACCCGGACTCCTCCCTAGGAAAATGATAAAACGCCATCGCCTAGACCACTGCGCCACCTGGATCAAACTGCATGCAATTTGTTCTTTTCCCTGTTCATAACTTCGACGCAATGGGACGTTAATGCAGATACTATTGGATATCAAATACACTCAGCGTCAAAAAAAATAGTTGCAACCAGACGGGCGTGTCGGATTGCAATGCAATTCGGGAAGAAGGTAAAGGTTACCGGGAACAATAAATGATCAAACATTCAGACTGATATGGGCAATATTTATTGAGCCATACGCCAATAAGTAGTGTCTCTCAGTGTAGCGTCGGGTCGCCATGTTTGTTCACACAACATGCCAGACGTCTCGACATGGAGTTGTACAGGTTCCTAATGGCGTCCTGCGATAAACCATCACATGCAGCTTGAATCTTCTCACGCAGTTCCGACAGATTGTGCGGTAGGGGTGGAGTATGGATAGTCCAATAGCATCCCACACATTTTCAATCGGCGATACATCTGGCGATATCGCTGGCTATGGCATAGTGTCAGTGACTTGTGAAGGCAAGCTCTCGAGACAGCTGCAGTATGCGGACAAGAATTGTCCTGTTGGAAAATTGCACCGGAGTGAGCGTTCAGAAAACGTAGTGCCACTGGTTGCAGAACCTCATTAACGTAACGTTGGATTGTCAAATTGCCTGTAATGAACACCAAAGATGATCTGGCATCGTAGGCAATTTCACCCCACACCATGACACCTGGTCTTCTGAACGTGTGACGCTCGACTGCAAACCGTTCATCTTGGCGCAAACCACGGTGTCTACACACGCGGATTTGGTGGACGTCTCCTCCAAGACAAAAGCGGGACTCGTCACTGAAGATCACCCGCTGCCATTCTGCGTGGCTCCATGACAGTCTGGCACGACACCATTGCAGTCTTTGGCGACGATGCAATGGTGTTAAGGGTAGTCGTCATAACGGTCTGCGTGCGTGTAGTCCTACGTCGTGCAGCCATCTGCCAACGGTGCTGGCACTAATCGGACGATGCATGGAGGGCACCACTGCTCGCTAAATATCCGTAATCGTGGCTGTTGGGTCACTCCGCGCATTTCGGACAACCCGTCGGTCCTCTCTCTCCACGGTTCGTCGTCTACGTCACCGAGGCCCTTCCTGTCGCTGTTGCGTGCCTTGTTCTGTTCACTGCCGCCAACAGCGTGCTATGGTGATATCCGCACGACCGGTACGGCGCGCAATACGGTGACAAGACCATCTCTCTTCCAGGAGCCCGAAGATACGGCCCCTCTCTAACTCCTCCAACTGCTCAAATTGCTTCCGAACTTTTCTCCGTGGGATACTTCACTTGCAAATGATACAACCAATACAACAGCACGAGTCAGAATGGCAATCACACGCCACGGTACAACCTTATATAGCCGGTCAGGCACAGTGCTACGATCCTTCCTTGATGCGTCACATGCGTGACCGAGCGTGATACTTGAACCATTTGCATATCTCACGATCTCAAACCTACCCACCAAGTTTCCGCCCAGGATGTCAATTTCTGCTGTTTGCCATGAGATATCTCCAGTAAGAAATTCATTCAGCAATAACAAGTAAATTAACTAAATATTGTTCAGTGTTAACTATCTTCGCAGAAAGTTGCTCAAACTATTGTTTGTAGGAGAAACCAAAAGCTTTTCGCATTGTTATATTCGCTTTCTGATTACTGATAATTTTAACCGATACGCAATACACAGTTGTATCAGAACAATATGGCCACCTACCTACTTATGGGAATAATCACCCTTGGCCCAGATGACAGCGGCGAGACGGCGTGGCATGGACGCAATAAGGCCCTGGAAGGTTTGCCCGAGGCACACGTGCCCTTTCGTACTGCAGCAGAGTACACAGACGTCCCGGAGATGACGTGGTTGTGGGTCGATACGTCGAACCTATCGATCCAAATAGTCCCACAAGTGCTCTATGGAATTGAGATCGGGCAATTTCGCCGGCAAGGGGAGAACGAGCCATCACTATCCTGTTCCTGGAACCAGTCACGCACCCCCTTAGGGACGTGGCTCG
This sequence comes from Macrothele yani, assembly GCA_039090855.1. Taxonomy (NCBI): domain Eukaryota; kingdom Metazoa; phylum Arthropoda; class Arachnida; order Araneae; family Macrothelidae; genus Macrothele; species Macrothele yani. The sequence goes on from CM076992.1 coordinate 12,208,381, forward strand.
GCACATTGTTCTGTTGGTAGACACCATCACCATCAGGGTAAACGTCCAACATGAAGGGATGCATGTGGTCAGCTAGGATGAGTAGGTAGCCACTGACGTTCAGGGACCCATCCAGTGGTACCAGCGATGTCTGATGCCGTATCCGCCACTGTCCGTCACTTCTGTGGAGTAAAAGCTTCGATTTGTCAGACGAGGCAACCTTTTCCCACTCTTCCACTGTCCAATGACGGTAGTCTCGTGCGAACTGCAGGCGTCGTTGCCGATGGACCTGGATTAACATGAACGCTTGGACGCAGCGTCGACTCAGGACACCCATGCGTAACAGAGTTTGCTCTACTGTAATCGGGGACACGTACCTGGGTGCCACAGCGTTCATTTGCGTGATCAATTTCTGTTGCGCGTCGATTGCCCTTTACCCCGACGTTCTCCTCTGGGGTCGATGGCCTTTGGGGCTCCAAAGTTATGACGTCGGGAGTTACTCGGTGTGCCAGCGGTCCATTCTTGGTACAGCCTTACTACAGCACCTCGCGAACAGCCCACGAAGTCGGCTGTTTCTGAGATGCTTTTACCCTTGTTGCAGTAGTCGATGATCATTCCTTTTAAAATCCCGTCATATCACTACCTCTGCCAATGGCGCTTACGTTACGCACTATGGCTCATCTGTCCTGGCCGGCCACTAATATCTCCGTGTGGTTGACCTTGTCACGTGCACTCTGTGATGCGCCTGGGCGCGTACACTGTGATTCCGTGGGTGGTCATATTATTCTGATACGGCCGTGTATGGAATGACTGGCATTACGGGCCGTAAATTGGTTCCTCCCGTGAATCCAGGTTGTTGCGGTTCTCCATGAGGTATATCAAGTGGGAAATTAATTCAGCAATAGCAAGTAAAATAACTGAATATTGTTTAATGTTAGCTATCTTCGCAGAAAGTTGCACAAATTACTCTTCGGAGGAGAAGCCAAAACCTCTTTGCATTGTTACACTCGCTTTCCCATTTGCTGATAATTTTAACCGATACGCAATGTGTATTTAATTTCTTTTAGACAACGATAACTGTTAATAGTTACTAAATGCTTGTGTTTTGTTATATTCTCCCTGCCCAGTTGTCAATAATTAAATAATTAAATCACCGTGATGCCAAAAAGCCCCCAAATATTCATTCTTTGCCCTTTGGAACTTAAAAGTTCGCTATTCCAGTTTCAAATCATGACATCAAGTTATAACAACACCCGAAGTTAAGCATACGGAGTTTATCCTCTTGCATTTATCCCATATATACGATATTCATTTGTCTGACACAGAAACACCTACCTATGTAAATACAGTAAATTCCAGTTAACTGGGACACATCGGGACTAGAACAGTTTGGCCCAATAAAGCGGCTACCGCAATTATGCGAAGCTGTATTCTAAAGAGCTAACTTGGAATGCTCTTCAAGAATTGTACCCTATATATAATTTTTACCCCGATTAAACGGTGGCCTAATTAACCGGAATCTACTTATTCCGTTCAAAATTATAATGAAAGGTTTTGGTGCATTATGAAAAACTAAGTGAAATTAGAAAAAAAAATTCCTTAGTTTGAACGTCCGTAACATTCTGTGACGTACCTGCCAGCAGGACGCACACGACATAAAGGCAGATAGTAGTCAGAACAAACGTCCGCGTAGCTCAATTGGTAGAGTGACTTATTCCGGAATGAGGGGATCCGGGTTCGAATCCTGCGTGGACAGAAATGACGGAGAAATTTACTTCGTTATAATGGCGCCCGAACTTTCCGGATGACTCGGCTGTTCAAAATCTCGCAATGGTGTGATGTTCTTTCCACACCGCGAGATAGGAAAAATCAGACAATCCCTTCTCCAGCGCTTCGAAAAAAAAAAAAAAAAAAAAAAATGTGGGATGTTGCATTCTACACATCAGATTGACTGGGAGTTCTCGAGTGCACGTTCTACAGCGGATGGCTGCCTGCAACGATTCATGGTCACGGCTGACCCGTGGGATATGCCCCCGGCCCTCTTTGGGGGGCGGGAGATGTGACGTACATGCTAGCAGGGGACGCACACGACATAAAGGCAGATAGTAGTCAGAACAAACGTCCGCGTAGCTCAATTGGTAGAGTGACTTATTCCGGAATGAGGGGATCCGGGTTCGAATCCGGGCGTGGACAGAAATGACGGAGAAATTTACTTCGTTATAATTCATTAAATCTCAAGTACCTGAGGTTCAGAAGTACTGAATCTGCAAAATCATTATTGCAAAATTCTAGAGCTTTTTTCAGACAACCCTTAACTCATACTTGTTTTCGTAGCAGTAATTTACTTCAAATTTAATGATTAATTGTAACTGAATTTTTAATATGCTTTACGTGTGCCGCGGATGGCCTAGTGGTCAACGTTTGGAACTGCCACGGAGAACACCTAGGATTCGATCCCAGGCAGGTACGAACGCTCGAACCCCTAAATATCCGCCCCGTGCGTCGGATGGGCACGTTAAGCCGTAGCCCACATTCCCGGTAATAAATAAGGGCGTCTTCCTCCTGCTTTCTACACACTCGCTTCGCAAAATCCTCTACATATTATCTGATCTGAATAGGCTTTACGTTTTAGAAACAAAAAGGATAAAACTGGATTCTCAGGATTAACGAATATTATTCCTGAATTCTCAGGATTAATGAACATTATTCCTGAATTCTCAGGAATAATGAACTGGCCTTTTGACAAAAATCTCAAACCTGCAACTTAATAAATGACACCGAATTCTGAGATGCGGTCAACACGTATTTTGGCAAAAAGCCGCAAGCGAATAAAGTGTAACACTGGGATTATAGACTTTAACAACGGTGTTATGACTTGACGGGGTGTTAATCCCACTGCTTGTCAATAACTTTTAATACACGTCGTGGTTTTGATTCCACTCACACATGATGCTTCCTCTTCTTACGGAGTGAAAAGATGAGCTCAAGATGCCAAGCAACACCCCTCTACCCGCATAACCTTCAACAAAGCGAACCCCTGTCTCTAACCGCTTCTTGGTTTTCCAATTCACCATTCGTTCGCAGGTGTCCGCAGAACATAAAAAAAAATTCCAAGCTGCTAATATCCTGAATCAGGCGGCACTTAACTGAATTGTAGCCGGGTCTTCCATATTTATCAGGAGTGAGGTTCAGTAGCCATTTTTGAGATGAATTGTAATCATTTCCCTTCAATTTTCCGCCATTTTGATGAGCTGGGCAACGAACAGTTAAAGTGCGCTTTTTCTCACGCGTCCGCTGTAATAGAACTCAGCACCAAGCCCTGTAACAGAATGGCAAAAAAGCTTTTACCACTTCGCTCAGTTTTACTCTGCTAGGTGGTCATTTTGAATGTTGTGAGCTAAAATCATCTCCATTTTTCATTAGTGCTTATTTGGAGATGGCTTCCTTTTTCACCAAATATCTGCCAGCTGCATTAATGAGGTATGACATTCTCGTTTCTCAACGCTGTTACTGTCGGATCCGAGGGAATCGCCGAGTTTGTTTTTTACGATTTCCAACCGTAGGTTGAAAAAGCGTATGTGGTCCAGCTTGTCCGTCTGTCTATCTGTCTGTCCGTCTGTCTATCTGTCTGTCCGTATGTCTGTCTGCCTGTCGGCACGATAAATCTCGTAAAAATGGTTCGATTTCGATGACATTTTAGTATGTATTAGGGGATAACCTGGGAAGGAACCCTATTGAAAATGAACGAAATGAGGCTAAAGGTCAGCACATAGGAGGGCATCCATTCCATCGCCTTTATGCGTCATAACTTACGTAAAAATGCTTCGATTGCGATAAAACTTTATCACGTTGTTCCGGAGATGTACCGAACCGGTTCTGTTTAATATAATCGAAATGGGGTCAAAGGTCAGGGCACAGGAGCGAGATTTATTACACAGCCATTATCCTCATAACTTGAGTAATGATTTCTGGTATGTTGGAAAGCGTATCATAATCAATGCATTGCATGATTTTACTAACTTGTATTAATATGATTTTACTGCTATGTGAGGGAGTAAGTGGACAATAATTTTTGTAGGAGGGTGTCAATAAATTCTCACATCTTCAGCATAATGGAAGCAGGTTTCACGGTGGGTCGAAGAAAAGTTGATAGGTCAGGGGGTCAGCAGCAGAAAACGCACTTTGATAAGGCTTTAAAGTAGGGGCCACGCCAAAAGGTCCGAGAGAGAACTCAATAAACGTAATTCGCGCTTTTTCTGCGAAGAATGATAAAGTAGGGAGTTTTGATTTAGCGTTTGGAGAGAGAGGTTGGAGGTAGGGCATCCCCGTGCCAGGCAGAGCGTTTTCCACCACCACGAACAAAGAACGGAAACGAGAGAAAATAGGGCTTTAGGATGTTGGATGCCAAATGGTAAAACCCAGCAGAAATTAAATTTGGAAACGAAATCTTATCAGCTAGATAACTGACTCACCCCCGTATTATCATCGAGCTAATAATACGGGGGTGAGTCAATAATTATCCTCAATGCAGTTGTATTTGTGTTGACAGCACTGCGGTTTCCGCGCGCGCTGCTAGGCGAGTTTGCCGTCTCATCACTGCTTCCCATGTTTAAAGTTGCTAGGTCAATCCCAATGGCGCTGACATGACGTTAACCATGGCCACTCCGCTTTCCTTTTTCACCAAAGAAGAGCAGCGTTCAGTGATCCGTTTTTCATAGTTTGAAAGTGCATCAGGAGCCGAAATCCATCGAAGACTTTTAGCACAGCACGGAAACAGAGTTTTTCCGCAACAGAGTGTCTACGAATGGATTGGAAAGTTCAAAAATTGTTGCACAAATGTTACGCATGAAGAAGGAGTCGGACAACAGTCCACGGCACAACTGAAGACAACATTGAGCACGTACGTGACATGATTCTGTTAGACAGAAGAGTGACTATTGATGAAATGGCAAAGCGTCTGCAAATCAGTCATGGTTCTAAGGTGCGTCGCATAAATATAAAGACAGTCGACTTTGTGCCGTGAACGCAATGCGAACGCAGGTAGGAATATGAAGTGACACCTAATTAGACATAACCCTACAACAAACGTCTCGATCCGTCGAGATGACCGGTTTGTGTGAAAAGAACATTACAAAGTGAAATAGTGTAATCTTAAGTGTCTCATAAATATAAAGACAACTATGTAAGGTAGCCACATGCAAATGAGATGTACAAATTAACATGTTGTAGGCACGCGCATGGGCCGTAATTCGTTCCAGCCTACAAAAGACAGCGGACCTGCCGTCAAACATTCATTTGCCGAAATGCCACGCAACAGTCAACTTTCTAGTGAGGAGGTGCAGAAGATTTGGAGACTGAGAGCAAATGGATTGCCTGTAGCGAAAATTTGTAAAGTCATGGGGAGGAGTAGGGCAGTCATTTATAAGACTATATCGAAACGCAGTGTGTTAACTGCCAGAAAACGGCCTGGAAGGCCTCGAATAACAACCAAACGAGATGATCGTGTCATCATGCGTTTAGTTTCATCCCAAACGTCAAGTTTCTCGGACTGTTGGTGTCACCGTCTTAAAGGACACAGTTCATTGACAAATTAAGGAAAGTCGCAACATCGTGCTCCGTAAAACACGCCGTCTGCCACACCACACGCGGCGCCACAAGGAAGCTAGATTGTTATGGGCAAGCAGCCACATGCACTGGACGGACGAGTGGATCACAACTATTTTCTTCGATGAGAAAAAGTTCAAAGTGGACGGCCCTGACGGTTGAACTGCTATTGGCATGATTTACGACGCGAGCCACGCACCTTCTTCAGCAGACAGAAAGGAGGGCGATCTGTGATGTTCTGGGGAGCTTTTGCGTTCAATGGGACAACGGATATCGCTTTTCTGTAAGGCAGACAAAACTCCGAAACGTATCAGGACATACTCAGCAGCTACCTTCTACCATTTGCCGAAATTCTAGCTGGTGTTTATTATATCTGTTCCAGCAAGACAGTGCCTCTATCCATCGGTCTGCATCAACGAAAAGCTGGTTTAACACTCATCATGTGACCGTAATGGATCGGCCAGCACACAGTCCAGATCGGATCCCTATCGAGAACCTCTGGGGTATCCTATCTCGTGATGTGTATGTGAATGGACGGCAGTTCTCAAGCGTGGTGGCATTGAAAGAACAGATTGAACGAAGCTGGTACGCACTCCGTCCAGAACACTTACATCACTTGGTGTACAGCATGCCCAATCGGGTTTTCAGTGTTATTCGGAACAACGGCTCCACTATTCGCACCGGAGGTGCTTATAACTAGTAAGTCGTTATATTTTTGAGACAGCGTATTTCTGTTTTTTTCTTTGTACTTGGCGTTGGAATTGTTATGCTTCCGTCAAACTATTGTGCAGCTGTGTGTCCTATGCTATTTTTGCTATAAATATGAGGTGTACATTTCAGCTCGTTGTTGTTTCTTTTTTATTCGAGAATTTGTTCTATCTCAATATTTATGCGACGCACTATATCACCTATTTGGCAGAGTTGGGCAAAATCGTAATTGGATTAATAGGTAATGCATTACAGAGTAATGGTCATGGGAAAAAGAACTTAGAGTTACCATTACATCGTAATGGTGAACTCGTCATTAGAATTACATGGTAATTGTAATGACATGTAGCAGTTACCCATTATAATAGTAAAGGCTAATGGTTAACTATATGTTAGTAATTAACCAATAACGTATGGGTAACAATACAACGTGAATAAACCAGCAAAGACACGTTGTGTAGGTTATTTGACAATTGTTCCACACCCCTCGGACCTCAAATGTGTGTATGTAGGTATTGGAGATTGTACGTGTATGACATGAGTAGTTGCCCCGTCTTCGCCGCAAGAAAGGGATTTGAACGAAATAATACATGTGAAGTAAGTACGAATGGGATATTTATTTCGGTTAAAGAATAGTACAAAAATGAAATAAAGATTAATGCCGTGGCATGTGATCTTAGTTTTCAACAAAGAACTATTCACTGAAACACACAAAAAACAGTCAGAAAAGAACAAAGTGTGCATTAAACGCCAATGGAAGCCACTCGGAGACACTACATCACTTGAATCTTCTGGAATATTCTTGATTACATAAACTCTCCAACTTCCCACTGCGCGATCATTCTGGAACCTTCTACAAACGTCTAACCCACTCTTGCCTCTTCTAGAGCATTCTACACGACACTTTGGTCTCTGTCTGCTATGCTACATGGCCGACTTTTCTAGACATAGCTTTTGGCACATGCACATTTCTATAAACTATTAGTATGTAATTATTATTTGCAAATTGTGTAATTTTATTACCAAATAATTCCATTGCGTTCAAATGGCATTATTAAATAATTGAATTATATCCTCTTCAAATTTTGAAGATTACAATCCGATTTTTGGTGTAAATGTGACAAGGATGGTAAGTCAGATAATATCCGAAAACTTGAAAATTTCATCATCCTGGAGCGGGACTTGAATCCGCGTCTACCAGATAGCGCCCGGGTATGCTAACCAGTACACCACCCAGAACGACTAAGTCTCAAGTTTCCGATTGATTTGAATCAAACCATCACAGGATTTGCTAGTCGAAGCAACCGGCATCCATTTCAAGTTTTCGGATATTATCTGACTTACCATACTTGTCACATTTACACCAAAAATCGGATTGTCATCTTCAAAATTTGTATTACATGGTGTAATCCCGTATTTATTTCATGACTTATCTGCTCCTCCTGGCATTCACGGGATATGATTCTTAACCTCCAGATTCGCTAAACATGAAGGCCGATTGCTTCGACTAGCGAATCCTGTGATGGTTTTATTCAAATTAATCGGAAACTTGAGACTTGGTCGTTCTGGGTGGTGTAGTGGTTAGCATACCCTGACGCTATCTGGGAGACTCGGGTTCGAGTCCCGCTCCAGGGCGATGAAATTTTCAAGTTTTCGGATATTATCTGACTTACCATCCTTGTCACATTTACACCAAAAATCGGATTGTAATCTTCAAAATTTGTATTATATGGTGTAATACCGTATTTATTTCATGACTTATCTGCTCCTCCGGGCAATCACGGGATATGATTCTTAACCTCCAGATTCGCTAAACATGAATGCCGGTTGCTTCGACTAGCGAATCCTGTGATGGTTATATTCAAATTAATCGGAAACTTGAGACTTGGTCGTTCTGGGTGGTGTAGTGATTAGCTTACCCGGACGCTATCTGGGAGACGCGGATTCGAGTCCCGCTCCAGGACGATGAAATTTTCAAGTTTTCGGATATTATCTGGCTTACCATCCTTGTCACATTTACACCAAAAATCGGATTATCATCTCCAAAATTTGTATTATATGGTGTAATACCGTATTTATTTCATGATATATCCTCTTCGTCGTAATGCATTACAGAGTAATTCCATTACCTTGTGCAAACCATACTTGGGATTACCTTGTAATGCATTACCTTATAATACATTACACGTCAATTGTAATCTGTACTTCCATTACTTTGCAATACATTCCTGCCCAACTCTGCTATTTGGTACCCTCAAAGAGGCCTTAAGGGGCCGTCGATTCAACTCGGACTAAGAACTGAAAAAAGAGGCGCATCCGTGGATTACTGCTGAGCTCCTAAATTAATTTTTTTTTTACTAAGGGCATTAAGGATCTTGTGCAACGATGGAAGAAGTGGGCTGCAAGGAGACTATGTTGAAAAATGATGTTACTCTAAGTTCTCTGTTTTTATTGAAATAATTTTAAAGCTGCATTGCCGATAATTACTGACTCATCCTCGTACAAAGAGATCAGGATAAAGCCGAAAGATCTTCCCCATAGCTTCACGGAGTAAACATATTCTTCACTGCAAAAGAAGGGCTCTAAATCTTAGCTGGAATTTTATTTATTTGATTTCATCATCGACGAATAATAGAGGTAAAAACCCGGAGCTTCGAAATTCTTTCCAGGGGAAGGTCTAACGAACCCTTGCGAGAGGGGACCGAAATAAACTCAGCGAACAGGCTTGTAACAACAGAACGAGAAAGATGACATCACATTCTGAGTTGCAATGTACATGTCTTTTGAAAAAAGCTGCAAACTTACATTTAAACAAGAAAGATTGTGTCGTACTACAGAGGTAAAGCACGTGTTAAGACAAAAAATCTGCAGTGGTGCTTAGTTGGGAGAGCAACTTACTCCGGAGTGACGGTGCGTGGTTCAATCTCCGTCACGAACAAATTTGTGTTTTCACATTGGAGCCAGCACGTAAAAATGGACGTACTGGCCGTTGAGTTCTGCGAAAAAATGAGTGATGTTTGTTGCACACATCATCTAGAATTAATGAAAGTTCGTTCTACGCTCACAAAAGGAAAAACATAATTAAGAGGGCGATGATGTGACGTACTACAGCGGTAAAACACGTGTCACGACAACAAATCTGCAGCGATACATATCGTCCGTGTAGCTTAGTTGGGAGAACAACTTACTCCGGAGTGAGGGGGCGCGATTTCGATCCACGCCACGGACAAATTTGTGTTTTCATAAGATGACACCGAATTCTGAGGTACAGTTATACAGGTCTAAGTCTCAAATCATCTACTGAACAAGGAGCATGCCACTGAATTCTAGGGTGCAATGAGCAATTTTATTTTATTTTATTTTTTTTTGAAAAAGGCTTACACCTACCGCTGAGAAAAAAATAATGTTGAAATGAAATGGCATTTTTTTCAAACATTAATAGGGTGAGGCCATAAGTTTGAGCACAGCTATAAAGCATGTTTTTTACTTTAGTTTCAGGCTCTTTACTTGTAGACTGAATATCCAAGACATCGAGTCTCGCTTCAGTTGCTGAGTTTACAGATATCAGTTCTGCTGTTATTTCCTAATATGGAAGAACACTGGTCCTCCCCAATTCCTAACAACAGTTACTAAATTAAAGGAAAACGCACACACGCCCCAAGTTGGACCATTTGGCTTTGCTCTGCGTGCAGGCATTTCCGCAAACGGTCTCTAAAGCAGGTCAGGATCTCTTTGTATCTGTTTCCAAGTTAGACGCAGAACAGCAATAAAATAATTCCTTTCATGTGGATCATTTTTTTTTTACTTTCATCAATAAAGGCGACAGATCGTAGAAGTCATAAAAACAGCAGTGTTTTGAATTCGCAGCATTGCAATTGAAAGTGCGGTGAAAATAAAAATAAAAAAATCAATGGAAGATTCATCCAGCGCAAAACACTTAAACGTTGCTCACGTCCTCGGCATAATTTAAAGCTGGCTCTCACCGACAAGATGATCTAAGCGATCTGACAAAATACCTCCCTTGGAGCCGCTTGTCCGGAGCATTCCGTAATAGCAGGCTTTGTGACACATGTCTTGAGTAATGAACTCTAAGAACAATAAGTTCTCCAAAGTGCTCTTTTTCTCTGCCTCTGATTCTTTCTTTCTCTCTACAGTATTTTATAACTCAGAAACCAAAACACCATTCCTTCTCATTTTTTTCCTTCTTTCAATCCTTCGCCTTGCATGTTCAAGATATTGAAAGTGTTACTCAGTAATAAACTGGACTTTGATTCATTGCAAAAGATTTTTTTTTATGCCATTCCCGAAATATTTGTTGCTGAGGTTAACCTGAATGTAATAGTTCGACCTCTTTCGGTAGAAATTTGACCGAAAGTGTAGCTATTGTTTAGAAGCTTTATTTAAGAGGGTCATACAAAAAACAAATGTTTGTCAAAGCTTTCGCAAATAATATCCCTTTCTGAAGCCTTTGAATTTGAAGTTTTATATTTGGTTGTGAAATATAGATGAAGTTATTTCATCCATAATTATTGAACGAAGATAGTAACACACTTTTGCTGAAACTTTTTTAATTAATATAACATATGCACTTGTTCAGAGGAATTTGACTGGAAACTATTTTACATTCAGGGAAAGCAAAAGAAAATTGTTGTGTTGTACAATCAGATGTAATTGCCTCAAAAATACTTTACATTCAAAAGTATTGGATTTGTGCATAAGTTCAACCCGTTTTTGTTGGCTACAAAGAAAGGAGGAGAACACAACAAATAACGTTCCTAGGATTTCACATAATTCCGTATGACCTCTTGCTATCTGTTTATGAGTACGTGAATCCCACGCCGGTAAAACTCCTGTATTTTAGAGTCAAAAATGTCATATAAGGCCGTTTTCACATCGCTCACATCATCGAAGGTTTAGAGAGCGAAGGCGTTCTGTAACGATCAGAAAAGGTGGTAGTCCGTAGGTGCCAGGTCAGGGGAATACGCCGCGTGAGGTAACACTTCCCAACCAAAGTCCAGTAATTTTTGCCGAGTGATTAAAGCAGCATGAGGTCTGGCGTTATCATGATGAAGGATCACGCCTTTGCGACTGACGAGTGCTGGCCGCTTCGATGTCAGTTGTTCTCGCAATCTGTCCAACTGTTGGCAGTAGAGGTCAGCATTTATCGTTCAGTTAAGTGCCAACACCTTCCAGTGGATTATTCCCTGGACATCCCATCAAACACTCAACAAAACGTTTTGGGAAGCAGTCCTCCTTTTGGGGTCGATGGAGCTTGGCACCTTGGCACGCAGTCCGTCGACACTTTACATTACGGTACAGTACCCATTTCTCATCGCCCGTTACAATTCGTCCCAGAAACGGTTCATTTCTGTGACGAGAAAGCAAAGAAACACAAGTACGGGTTTTCTCTTCTCGTTGCTTTGCAGAAAGCTGGTGCGGTATCCAGTTATCGAACTTGGTGATGAACCCAAGCGCATGCATCCGTCTTTCGACTGTTGTTCTGTGTACCGACAACGTTTTCGCTAATTCCTGAAAAAGGTTGGATGTGGGTCATTTGTTAGTTCTTGGTCCACATCCTCGTCAGCCACGGATGGACGTCCAGGACGTGGTTGATCATTACAGATTCTGTCTCCGTCCCGGGATTTCCGAAACCAAAAGTGACATGGGCTATCATCAACAGCATTCTCCCCATACACTTGACAGATGTTGCGGCAAGCCGCTGCAGCAGTATTGCCTCTATCGAACTCGTACAGTAAACATTGTCTAATGTGCTCCTTATCGTATGCCATGCTACACCGTCCCTGATTTTCGTTATGAATGACTTGCTGAGACAAACGCAGTGCCTCTACATGCTCTACTGCTCCACGCTTCATAGGCCGAAAATTCGGCATCGCAGCGTGACCTGTGACGTAACTGCTCCGATCGCAATTTGCATCTATTTATTAAAAAACGGGTAGAACTTTTACACACATCCAATATCTAACAGACGTTTAAACGAAAACGTTCGAAATCGACGAAAACACGATTGTTTATGATCAGTGGTTCCCGAAAGGAGGTCAGCGGATACATGGGGTTCCAGCGAACCTCTCAGGGGCTCCGCGAGGTCAAAAATGTTTTTCATAATAATACTAAGACGTATTTGCGCTTTGCACACTCATTCCTTCACGGGTGTTGGGACCTATACTCTAATTTAACTTTCATTTTTAGTTTCTTCCTCTATGTAAATTTGAGTTTCGTCTCCTTAGCGTTTTTGAGACTTAACGTTATATATTCTCTCTCGCAAGAGTATGGTTGGCAACACCTTCAGGTCAGAATGCATGACGTGTGTATGTGTCCGACGAAAACTGAACGTTATACACTGAAGAGCAATTGAATTAGAGACAACTGGCGTTATGCAAATGTGGCGCTGTGGGCTGTCATGTAAACGGAAACAACATGACGTATGCAGCGATCCGACAATAAAAGGAGTAATGCGACGGGAATCAGTAAGAGTCGGTCGCAGTATGGGTAAGACGAAGGATCTAAGCGCATTGGATCGTGGGCAAATTGTCGGAGCCCGACGAATGGGTCACTCATTCTCGGAAGTCGTGCAGGCACTGGCATTTTCACGAGCCACTGTGTAGCAGGTGCACCGTGAGTACATCGAATCCGGTAAAACCATTCCTGCAAGGGCCAACTGCCGTGGACAACAGCGTGTGGATGAGCGGAGTCATCCTCGGCTAGTTCGCATTGTAACAGCGGATAGACCGGCCACAGTGCAAAAAATCACTCGGCAATTTAACGCTGGTGCACAAAAACGTGTAAGCAGCCACACCATCCAGAACCATCTCCTCGCTATGGGGTACAGAAGCCATCTTCCCACGAGGGTACCGCTGCTGACCGCACATCACAGGGTGCAAAGATTAGCATGGACACAGGAACATCGCCACTGGACCCTAGACATGTGGGAAAATGTTGCCTGGACTGATGTGTCGAGATTCACGTTGGTACATGCGGATGGCAGGATACGAGTACGGCGCAAACCACATGAAGCGATGGATCCTTCTTGCCAGTAGGGTACTCTTCAAGCTGGTGGGGGTGGATTCCTCGTCTGGGGACTGTTAACGTGGACTGAAATGGGACACCCAGTACGTGTGACATCGTCCCTCACAGGTCAACATGTTACCGGGATATCCTGGACGACCATTTGCTCCCGTTTGTGCATCTTCAACATCCCACTGGGGACCTCATCCTGCGACAAAACAATGCACCGTGCCATCGCTCCCGAATTGTATCCGAATGGCTGGATGAACACTCCACCGACGTGACCTCACTTCCTTGGCCAGCTAGATCAGCTGACCTCAATCTCATCGAGCACATCTGGGATGCCATCGAGGGAGATGTTCGAGGCTCTGACCCCTTCCATCAAATCTTCGTGAACTGTGGGAGCTTGTTCAGGGGGCGTGGATCCGTATGGCTTCCAACGCTTCCGGTGTCTTGTCGAGTCCATGCCAAGACGAATCGCCGCCGTCATCAGGACAAAAGGTGGTGCTACACGTTACTAGACAGGTATCTCTGATTCAATTGCTCTTCAGTGTATAACGTTTGGGTAGCAGCAGTACGTGGAGATGATGTATGTTATAATGTTCATTGTGGAAGAGGCATTGATTAATTAAAGTTGTGCCTATTTAAATGCTGTGTATTGTGCTGATACATATATATTTATCATGAAGAGTTCTACCGATTAACGTTATTTGGTTCTGAAGTTTACTACTAATCTGATACGTTTAAAGTTCGACGTAAAGTGTTCTGTTCCATTGGAATATTACCGTTTCGTGGGTCTGTTGAAAGAATAAAGGAATCAATTTGTAAGTAACTTTTTCTTGACGTTTTCTTGGAAGACTCCTGATTCGCCGTAAGTAAAATTATAAAGAACTAATTAATGTAGTGCTTAGTCAACCATAATTCCACGAACATTACAGTGTACAGCGGCGTTTTCCCGAGGCTACATGATGTGTAATGACGCTATCACTCTGACGGCTAATGGAATTTTTTTTGTTTGTTTATGGGTTTAACGACCACCGTGAGCAACTACATGGGATATAAGCATTCTCACGTCTCAAATTTAGGCTACTGACTCCAGGGAAGTGGGAGAGCCAGTGCCGTAAGACAAACACAACATCCACGCCTCAGCGGGATTCGAACCTGGAGAATGGCATTACTCTATCAGTTGTTGCCAAAAAGTACAAAGAAATTCAGGGTATTCATGCGCCGTTCAGAAGGGAAAATTATCTGAGGCCCTCGGTCTAGGCGGGACAATGTGTGTCACTGTAGGCACCCATCAGATGAAGAACGTGCATTTGAGAAATCTCAGACTATTTTGTGTTTGGAACGTAACATCACACAGACTTATTTTTTCGAAGCACTGAAAAAGGGATTCTTATTTTTCCTCTCTCTCGGTTTGGAAAGAACGTCACATCATTGCAAGAAACTCAACAGCCAGACTACTCTGGTAGAACTGGAGCCAATATGAAGAAGGAAATTTCTCCGTCACTTTTACGCCAGGATTCGAACCTGCAACTCTCGGCTCTAGAGCTCTGAGTGTTATCCACGATACCTATCTGCCCTGATCTCATGTGCGTCCTGCGGGGCAGGCACTTTACACTTTCCCCCCCCTCGAAAGAAGGCCGGTGTAATATAGTGGATAGCACTGGGAACTCCGGAGCCGTGAGTTGCAGGTTCGAATCCTGACCCTGGCACAAAGATGATGGAGAAATTTACTTCGTCATAACTACACAAAATTTACACGAGTTACTCTTTGTAAGAGTCTGTGACGCACAAGAATAGTCTTCACAGTTTTGAGTCAGAATACGGGATACGCATGTGGCCTACTCGTAAGTTGATCAATAGCAGCCTACCTGTCGTTGGCATGTAAACAATGCTTCACTGTCGCTTCGAAATGATAGACGCATCTCAGCGAAACGAAGTTGATTGGCCATATCAGATATTTGGATCTGATGGACCAATATCTAAATGATAAAAGTTTACCTATATATACAACTGAGCACTTTGTACTTAACACACGCAGCACATACGCTAGTTAGAGGCTCCATCTGTACTACAGATGGAACCTCTAACTAGCTGTAGTTCGCAAAGCGTTGCGAGTATATTACTTATTTTATGCCATTTTAAATCTACTTCCTGATTTCAGCTGATGTATACTTTCGCATATCAAAAACAGCAGACATCAATGATGTACATCAGGAGCCGGCAACCTTTTGGCATGTGCGGGGCCGCATTTGACTTTTAAGTTAGAGTAATAGTAAGTGGCCGCACGTGCAGTATGTAATACAGATTTATTATATATATATATCATCATCATCATCATTGTCAACCATTATCAATCCACTGCTGGACGAAGGTCTCCCCAAGTTTCCTCCACAATGGTCTGTCTTGTGCCAGTCTCCTCCATGTCACTCCTGCATACTTTCGAATTTCATCCACCCATCTCCCATGTGGTCTTCTTCTGGGTCTTTTCCTGTCCCTTGGAATCCAATCTAAAATTTCGGCTGTCCATCGATGGTCTGTCCTTCTGGCAGTATGTCCAGCCCATTGCCATTTCAGGGATTTAACTCTGATCATAATGTCTTCCACTCTTGTCATTTTTTGGATCCACGACTTCCTCTTCTTATCTCTCCTGGTTACACCAAGCATGCACCTCTCCATGCTGCTTTGAGTTGTCTGCGGCCTTTGTATGTCTCTTTTAGTTAAGGTCAACGTCTCTGCACCATACGTAAGCACTGGAAGGATGCATTGATCAAACACTTTTCTTTTAAGACATAATGGCATATTGCTCTTGAAAATTATGCTGTTTCTTCCAAAAGCTCTCCAGGCAAGTTTTGTACGCCGATTAATTTCTTCATCAATGTGACCCTCTCTTGATATCTGCTGTCCAAGATAAACGTACGTGTCTGTTATCTCCAGCTTTTCTCCATCAATCGATAAATCTTCATTTCGTGTAAAAGCATTGAACATCACTTTTGTCTTCTGAAAGTTCATTTTTAATCCCACTTCTTTACTCTTGTCAGCAAGTTCCTGGATCATACTCTGCAGCTCTGATGGGGTAGTTGCAAAAATGACTACGTCATCAGCAAAACGAAGGTGAGTAAGATAATTTCCATTAATCTTTATCCCCTTGTTTTCCCAGCTCAGCGACTGAAAGACACCCTCCAATGTGGCATTAAAGAGCTTCGGAGATATGGTGTCACCTTGTCTCACTCCCTTTCCAATTTTTATGTGTGTTGTATTTTCAAACAGCCGAATCTTTGCACTTGCATTTTCATAGATGTTATTAATAATATTAATGTATGCATCTTCAATACCGCAGGATTTCAGAGCCATTGTAACTGCTGATGGTTTCACCGAATCAAAGGCTTTTTCATAATCGATAAAAAGCCATGCACAATGGAAGTTCATATTTCCTCGCTCTTTCAATTAGTTCTCTCAGTACGTGGATATGATCTATTGTGCTGTAGCCACTCCTGAATCCAGCTTGTTTTCTCGGTTGAGCCATGTCCAGTGTTACCTTCAAGCGGTGTGAAAGAACTTTAGTGAAAATTTTATAAACCACTGATAGGAGGCTGATAGGTCTGTAGTTCCTGAGATCCTCAATGTCACCTTTTTTAAGTAGCAGGATCATTGTAGCATTGTTCCAATCCCCAGGAATCTTCGCTTCATTAAGGCATCGAGTGAAAATTTGGGCGAATACTGTTTCGATTTCTCCACTTGCTTCTTGTATGAGTCTACAGTAATTCCATCTTCTCCTGGAGCTTTTCCCCACTTCATGTTCTTGATTGCATGCGCAACTTCTGCCGGGAGGACTGGAAGAACTCTAGTACTGATACCTTTCATGATGTCTGGAATACATGTATCATCCCTTTCATATAATTTAGAGTAAAAATCTTTCACTCTTGTCAAAATTTCCGCCTCTATTTCTTGTTACAGAAGAACCATCTTCTTTTCTCAGTGCCACAATCTGTTTTCTTCCCTTACTGAGATGTCCCTTTGCTATCTTTAGGCTTTGGTTGTATATATATATATATATATCCTTATGTCTTTCAATAACTGAACTGGGAAAACAAAGCGATAAAAATTAATGGAGATTATCTAACCCCCACCTTCGTTTTGCTGATGACGTAGTCATTTTTGCAACTAGCCCATCAGAGCTGCAGAGTATGATCCCGGAACTTGCTGACAAGAGTAAAGAAGTGGGATTAAAAATGAACTTTCAGAAGACAAAAGTGATGTTCAATGCTTTTACAAGAAATGAAGATTTATCGATTGATGGAGAAAAGCTGGAGATAAACAGACACGTACGTGTATCTTGGACAGCAAATATCAAGTGAGGGTCACATTGATGAAGAAATTAATTGGGTACAAAACTTGCCTGGAGAGCTTTTGGAAGGAACAGCATAATTTTCAAGAGCAATATGCCATTATGTCTTAAAAGAAAAGTGTTTGATCAATGCATCCTTCCAGCGCTTACGTATGGTGCAGAGACGTGGACCTTAACTAAAAGAGACATACCAAGGCTGCAGACAACTCAAAGTGGCATGGAGAGGTGCATGCTTGGTGTAACCAGGAGAGATAAGAAGAGGAACTCGTCGATCCGAAAAATGACAAGAGTGGAAGACATCATGATCAGAGTTAAATCCCTGAAATTGCAATGGGCTGGACATACCGCCAGAAGGACAGACCATCGATGGGCAGCCGAAATTTTAGATATAATTCCAAGGGACAGGAAAAGACCCAGAAGAATACCACATGGGAGATGGGTGGATGAAATTTGAAAGTATGCGTTAGTGAAATGGAGGAGACTGGCACAAGACAGACCATTGTGGAGGAAACTTGGGGAGACCTTCGTCCAGCAGTGGATTGATAATGGTTGACAATGATGATGATGATGATGATGATATATCCTTAGGCGTAGATTATTATTAGACGGACCAGAGTATCAGCAAACAGTACTTATAATTTCAATTTCTTTGTTTTATTCTTTTTATTGGCACATCGTTGATGCACAACGTTGATTTTCAATCACTTCACATTAACATATGCTGCTATCAACATGGATTTCAAACTACTAAATCGTTATCTTGGAAACACGCAATATCAAGACCTTGTGTAAGTTCCGTTCAACAAATTGCTATCTCGACTCTGCTCGTAACATGTCGTTAATACACTCACGGACAATGAAATTTTCGCACCAAGAAAGAAGTATCGGATTAAACTGAAATTTTATGGGCGTAATGATACAGATGAATGATTCACATGGTGGCAAAAACAGAGCTGCAGGACAATTACAAAGGAATCTGTGGCACGCAGTCCGGTCATCTTCAATAGCGCGTCACACCGCCTCGTGCGGCCATACATGCTGCAATACAGTCTGGTATGGAGGCGAACAGACCCCTGATGTTGTCCTGCGGCAGACTGGCCCACACGTGGTAAACTGCGTGCTCCAAATCCAGGATAGTTCGGCACGTCGGCAGCCGGCGTTTCAAGTGGTCTCACACATGCTCGATATGGGATATATCCGGGGAGCGGGTAGGCCATAGAAGTGTTTGGACATGACGTAGGCAGTCCTGGGCAACCCGAGCCGTGTGCGGCAGGGCCACATCCTGCTGGTATAGCGCACCTGGAATCCCGGCCAGGAATGGGAGCACATTGGGCCGTAGGATCTCATCCACATACCGCTGGCCCGTCCATGATCTACGTGCCACTACTAGAGCTGATCGGCTTTCGTAATCAATGGCTCCTCAGACTATAATGCCTGCAGTGGGGGAGATGTGGCGCTCGATACCGAGGTTGGGATTGTGCCGTTCATCCGGGGACTTCCACACCCGGACACGATGATCATTTGTCTCCAAAACGAAGCGGCACTCATCGCTATACACCACACGTCGCCAGTCTGTGGCGTTCCATGTCGCTCTGTTGTGGCACCACTGCACACGGAGCCGGCGATGTTCCAATGTTAATGGCAGCACACGTAAGGGGCGCTGGGATAGTAGATTCGCTTCCGCGAGGCGTCGGGAAATGGTTGGTGGGCACACAGGAGCTGCTACATCTGCCTATATAGTGGGCCGGGCCCTGTGGGATCCGTTCGTGCCTGGCGCACGATCCATGTATCCTCTATACCGGTGGCCCTCCTGGTCCATCTGGAGCCGCTCCGCCGTGTGGAAGTGCCGTCACGTGTCCACTGCTCCCAACACAGTCGGACGGTATGGCCAGAACGATCCACGTGGCAGGCTATACGGCGCGCCGACCACCCTGCGGTTTGCAGCCCGACGATCCGGCCTCTCTCAAAGTCCGTACGTTGCGTAAATTGACGTCTCTGGCGTCTACCCGGCATTCTTGTCACTCTGAACTTTTGCTTGCGTCGGCCTGTGCTTTTCGCTTTCATGGGGAATCAACTACACGCCGGTTTATAAGGCTGCCGGATTGTGCTTCGAGCACCACAACAGTGTGTGCAGTCGCGCGCACTCTCACCAAACGTGGATCATTTGCATACCAGCACGCACTCTAGCTATTTGCAAAGTTTCGCGGTTGTAGCCTGTTTTCTTCTAGGTGCGCAAATTTCATTGTCCGTGAGTGTATCTCCAAGCTACTCGCTTACAAATCATTAACATCGCAACTCTGCACCTCTTATTGCTGCTTTGAATAGCTTTGATACATTTTATTTGCGTCAAAACGGATTCAAAAGACGTGCTCATTACACCCGAAAATTCGGTGTCATTTTTCTTGTTCAATTTATTGTTGAACTTTCCCAGGATAAAACACACAATGAAAGTAATGAAATTCATATAGAAATTACAGTCGATTTCAGGCAACAATAAGAACAAACTAACAAACAAGATGCAATTGGAGTTAAATTTGATTAATTGCTGTAGGAGTAATTCGGACAAGAATGCCGTTTAACAGCAAACCGAATTCGTATTTGTTCTACTTTATAGCTATATCAAAAGCCATTAATATTCTTCATGCGACGACCAGAGCCATTACTGATGAGGAAATTAAAGCGAAATAGCAAGAAAAAAGTTTAGAAAACGTTAAAGTATTCGTCCCTTCCGAAAACAAGAACCCCAACGCTGCTGTGTGTGCTAGAAGAGGTCATTATTCTAGAGAATAAAAAATAAAAATTGAGACATATCAAGATCGGAAAAACATTGTCCTGGTTTTAATAGTTTTCTGCTTGTTTTCATTTTACTTTTAGATCAAATATATCGAACTCACTTCGCAATTAAATCTCGTTGACTGTGAAATGTACGACAACAGATCTTCATTCATTGTTTTTCTTTGAGAATTTTAATACCAAACCATGTAATTTTAACTGTACTTTAAATTATTATTCTTACTTCTTAAATAGAAATATTCGAACAATGTAGGCAAACTACTCAACAAAATTAAATTAAACATTTCATGTTATGCATGGGGAAAAAAGCAAAAAGAATTCAAATATTCTAACAGAGTTTTTGAAACAACAATTTCAGAAAGATAAACAACAGCTCTGGTTCGAATCGGGCGACCGTGACAAAAAACACTGACTGAATTATGATCACCTACTTAATACTTCGTTGGTCCTCCTTTCACCCTCAGTACAGCAGATATTCGACGTGGCATCAATTCAATCAGATGCCGGAAGCTGTTGGGAGGTATGACCAACCAAGCTGTGCGTAATGCGGCTTTCAATGCAGGTATGGACGTGATTAGTGTATCCAGTCGCTTAATATTCTGCTCCATAGTGTTCCACAAGTGCTCTGTAGGATTGATATCGGTTCAAGTCGGAGGCCAATCGATGTGCTGGAAGTCTTAACTGTGTTCCTCAAAGCATACCTGCACAACATTGGACCTGTGGCTCGTCGCATTGCCACCTTGGAAGACACCGTCGCCATTCGGGTAAAAGTGCAAGACTGCTGGGTGTAGAGAGTCAGAAAGCAATTCACGATGGTGGGCACCAGTCATACGTAGTTCCACATGCACCAGGGGTCCAAGTTCCTGCCAGGTAAACATGCCTCACACCATACAACCGCCACCAATGGCTTGCTCAGTGGAGATTATGCAAGATGGATCGAGTGCCTCATGTTGTTTGCGTCTAATACATGCACGACCATCCACGGAGTGCAGTAAAAAACGTGACTCGTCAGACCAGCACACCTTTTGCCAGTCGTCCGATGAACAATCAGCAACACTGTCGCACTTCGACTGGCCCGCCAAATCCCCAGATTTAAATCCTATTGAATCGGTGGGATCATTTGGAACAAAAGGTGAAACGCCGGAATAGATACCGATGTACTCTGGAAGAACTTCGGGACCAATTGACGCGCGAGTGACTGCAAATCGATGTTCAATACATCCACTACCTCGTGGAGTCTCTACCATACCGGATTTATGCTGTTATCAATGCAAGATGCGACGTCACCCGTTATTAGCTAAGTTGTGCCAAGGGTGACTAATTTTTTGTCCGATGTGCTTAACAATAACAACAATAATAACAATAGTAATGACACATTTGCGTTTCCTTTCTCACTAAAAGCGAAGTAACTACAGTAGTGGCCAAAATTGTGGAAACCTTTTGGAAATAGTGTAGTTTTGAGGTTTGATGGCTCATAACACCACTTTGTTTTGGAGTAATACCAGAAAATTATAAAACACATGAAAGATAATTTCATCAAGAATGTAATGCAATAACTTTTATGAAGGATTTTGTATTAGAACAGCAGTTATAAAGAAGAAACGTGAAACACATAGAAAAAATGAGATATGCAAAAATTCTCACCATGTCAGTTAATACTTAGTTGGGTAACCTTTAGTGTTAATTACGGCCTTACAACGCCTTCCCATGGAGTGAACCAAGTTTTTTAGTTCTGCAGCTGTTATAATGTGAAACCAACACTGAATTATTGCTTCCATTAATTGGGTTTTATTGCTGGGTTGCTTCTGACGAACAGGTTTCTCCAGTCGGCTCCATAGATTTTCGATGGGGTTAAGGTCAGGGCTATTCCCAGGCCATTCCAACAGTGGAATACGATTATCTTGAAACCACTTTTTGCACACAGCAGCAACATGACATGGAGCTGAATCTTCTTGAAATATAAATGCTTCATTATTTTAGAAAAGATCACGTGATGCGGAAGTCTTCAATTTGGGCTCAAGTATTTCATTAATGTATTTTTGGCCATTTATATTCCAATTAATCACGCAAATTTTGCCCACACCTTTTGATGTCATACAACCCCAGATTATAACACTAACTGGGCGTTTCACGGTACGTGCAATGCCATCAGGATGCAAATCTTCTCTGATTCTTCTCCTTACGTATTTTATGCCATCACTACCAAACAGGGAGATTTTGGTCTCATCCCTCCAAATTACACTGTCCCATTGTTTCGCTGTCCAGTTAATTTGGGTTTTAGCACAGTTTCATTTTTTCAACCTCTGTTTGAGAGATAAAAATGGCTTTGTTCGTGGAATTCTAGCTTTTAGACCAAATTCCTGCAGGCTATGCCGAACAGTCCTTTCACTCAACTTCACATTGCATTGCGTCATTTCATCTTGTATACACCCACATGATTTTCTTCTGTCACCTAGGCACAGTCTCTTAATTCTTCTATCATCATTTGCTGTTGTGCACCTTTTCCTGCCTTTACCAGTCCGGTTTTGTAGTGACTGAGTCTCCTTATACCTCTTCAAAAATTTAGAAATGCCACCTTTGGTTAAGTTTCCACCAATTTTTCTTCTAAATTTTTCATAACTGAAGCCTAGTTCACTTAATAGCACTATAATATTTTACATCGCTTTCTGGGTGACCAGCCAACTCTTTGTGCCATTTCTTTAATTTTATTACGTTTTACAAGCTCACTAAATGAAAGAACACACACACAAAAAAACCTTGATAGAAATCGCATAACCCACTGACAAATGTCCTCCTCTCAGCTCCAATACATGACATCAATAGCTGAATCCTACTGTGACCTGATTTGCTTATTGCCAAAACAAGATGACACCTGATTAGCTCTCTAAACACTCATGCTCATTGGCTACATTCAAATGAAGGAAAGCTACTTCATATCAACCTAAGCAAGTTGTGCTTCCTTTTTCTGGTTATTTGGTTATAACCTTTCATAGAATACAGATAATTGAATACACTTTGTTGCATTACATTCTTGATGAAATTATCTTTCCATTGTTATATAATTTTATGGTATTACTCCAACCAAAGGTGGTGTTATGAGCCATCAATCCTCAAAAATACACTTTTTCCCAAAGGTTTCCACAATTTTGGCCACTACTGTATTACAATTCTAATTTCAGCAGTCGCAACGAAATTTATCAGAATGAAATAAAATCTTCAACGGCCTCTCTCTGAGAACCTACCGTGTCGCTTTAGCAACGGAAGAAAATTTTTTCTTACATTAAATTTAACTAGGAATATCTTACGCTGCCGTGAAAAATAAAATCGGTAAAACGTGAATTATTTTTTCAATAGAAATACTGCAGTATTTGTAGACTTGTGTTGAAATGGTGTTGCTGATATACCTTTTCTTATAGGGTTTCTTGATCATTTTCCCCCGAAAGTGGGCCGGAAAAACGCCGTTTACGAGTCACCAGCCGCCACTGGTCGTAATCTTTTGGCACATCTGTGTACATCTCTAGGAAACGTGCTATTAAAAATACACGTAATCTTTTTTCTGTATTTGAAATCAACTTAAAACAAATTGAGCTCGAAGGAATTTCTGGTTTCGTTTAACCAGCTGTGTCACATCGGCAATTAAATTAGCTTTTATGTTCCTACTGCATTTATCACTGCTGCAAGCGAAATTATAATTTTAAGATTTTTCTTTCTTCTTTTTTTACATGCCCCGTAGCTGCTTGGGCTTTTTAAATATGTTTACTCCGAGGTATCCTTTTTAACCTTTACGGCGGGCAACAAAGAGCTTGGGGGAAGGAAGGACATAATGTCGTAATAGGCTAATTGTTCTTTGTGCTAATTCTGAGTTATTGAACTGGATGCTGATAAACACAGAGTTATAATTAAAATTATCTTTTAAGATGACGCTGCCTGCGAACATCAAATGCATATATTTTTTTCCACGCGATATTTGACATGGCTTCTTCGAAGGTTTTATTTATTATGGTTTTTTTTCCCGAGTAGAACAATGAACAGCGATGACTATTATTTACCGTTCGCTAAGCACGACACTAGACTTAATAAGGATCCTGCTGATAAGAATATAAAATCGTCATATTGTTCTCCAGTTCTAATATCGTTAGCAATCGTTTCATGTAGCGGAAGTACCGCTGAAGACCGGCTATTTGTCGAGAATAAAGTTGAAGTCACGCGCACGACGTTTCTGACACGTTGTTTTTATCACCTCACTGAGGCTGGCTGCAAATTAAGAAATGCATTGCGGATCAGTAAATTGAGCGTACTTCTATGTTAAAAACTTTTTTCCAGAAATCACGCTGTATTAACAAGTCTTTTCAAAAGAAATGCTTGTGCTTTGTTTTATAAGTTCATCTGTCTGCAGACACCACGATTCCGCATCTATACTGCTGTCTAAAAGTTAAACATAGTAAAAAAACATTTTAGAACAAAAGAAAGCGGGGAAAAGGGGTAATAAAGTAAAATAAAGAGGAAGTGGGAATATACAAATGTGGAAATCATAACGCAATATCATGTGACAAACCATTATTGGCACAAAATGTGAAGCAGCACATTTCTGGAGTTGAGAAAGAGCAGCAAAAATACCAAAAGTGACATCTCTTGTCGTTATCGCGCCTTTCCAGTGGTAGATCCTTTTTTTAAAAACAGGATGCCAGAAAGACGGCAAGTGGATATGTTTACACGTGGTCGAATTATCGGAATTCTGGAATCCGACCAGAAGCAGAGTAATGTTGCGAGAACCACAGGCGTGAATCAATCCATTGTATCTAGACTTTGGAGAAGGTACCCGGACACTAGAGATGTTAATCGTCCACCTATGGCAGGTCGTCTACGGATTACGACGGCTCAGGATGATAGGTAGTAGAATTTACTGAGAGACGTAGCAGGCCGATGCCAGTGAGACCGTTTGTTTTAGAGATGTATGTGGCTGGTGGACGAGCTGTTTCAAGGCAAACAGTGTACAGATGGCTCAACCAACAAGGCCTATACGTGAGAATACTTGCAGTTTGCATCCCACTACCTCCGTCAGCAAGAAATGTCAGGGTACTGTGGTGCAAACAACATCGAGACTGGGACGAAAATCAATATGATAATGTACTCTTTATGGCTCAACGGACAAGGACTATACGCCAGAAGACCTGCACTTTGCATCCCACTCACTCCGTCAGCAAGGAACGCCGAAACGCCAGGGTACTGTGGTGCAGATAACATCTAGACTGGGACCAAAATCAATGGGCCAATGTCCTCTTTATGACTCAATGGACAACGACTATACGAGAGAAAACCTTCAGTTAGCATCCCACTCACTCCGTCAGCAAGAAATACCAGGGTACTGTGGTGCACAAAACATCGAGACTGGAACGAAACTAAATGGGACAATGTCTTCTTTATGGATCAAAGAAAAACGACTATACGCCAGAAGACCTGCAAGGACAATATTCCAGAAGAGCTATTGCTCCCACTCACTCCGTCAGCAAGAAATGCCAGGGTACTGTGGTACAGACAACATCGAGACTAGGACCAAACACAATGGGCGAATGTCCTCTTTATGGCTCAATGGACAAGGACTACACGCGAGAAGACCTGCAGTTTGCATCTTACTCACTCCGTCAGGAAGAAAAGCCAGGGTACTATCATGCAAACAACATCGAGACTGGGCAGAAAATCAATGGGTCAATGTCCTCTTAATGGCTGAACGGACAAGGACTATATGCGAGAAGACCTGCAGTTTGCATTCCACTCACTCCGTCAGCAGGAAATGCCAGGACACTGTGTTGCAGACAACATCGCAAGTGGGACGAAATCATCGAGCCAATGTCCTCTTCTCCGATGAACCCAGGTTCAGTCTCGAAAATGACAGCCGTCGTGTTCTCATCTGGAGAGAACCTGGAACGCGTTATCTCCCCAAAAACAACCGGAAAATGCACCATTACAGAGGTGGTGATGTGCTTATCTGGGTTGGCATTATGTCCAGCGGGTGCACACTACTCCAAGTCTATTATGGTGGAACTTAAACAGGTCGGCGATAGAGAGGCGAAATCCTCGATCCTTACGTGAGGCTTTTTCGGGGTGCTGTTGGCCCAGACTTCCTCTTTACGGACGATAACTCAAGACCTCATAGAGCTACTATTGTATTAGGTTGGTGCGAATAAAATGTCCGGCAAAGGACCAGCACACGTAGACAAAGAGAACGAAAAAGAAGGACAATATGCCTAGGCAAAATAATCCCCTTCGGCATCGATACATAGTTGTCTTCTGTCCGGCGAGGTCATGATCCCGGAACGAAAAATGTCTTGTGGCTGGGACGTGAAGAAGTTATCAACTGTACGTTGAACATTGTTGTCTGTCGGGAACTATTTCACGTACAGGAAGTGATCCAGGCGACGAAACAGATGTTAGTCTGACGGAGACAAATTCGGGTAATAGGCAGAATGAGGCAGTGCTTCATAGACCGAGGCACTTAGTGTCAGCATCATGCCTTGTGTGACATGAGGGCGGGAGTTGTCCTGGAACAGAAGAACACCATGTCTGTTGACCAAAGCCGGTTATTTCGGCAGCAATTTCCGGTGCATCCTGTGTAATTCAGTTCTATAACGTTCTGAAGTGATGGTTTGCCCTCTTGCCAAGAAACTCCGATGAATTATCCCGGCTGTGGACCACCAGACAAGGAGCATCATCTTCTTCGTGTGTAGAGGTGTCTTCGACTGCCGTCCTGTGTGTTTTTCGTAACCATTATGCACATTGCTTACGATTATCATAAAGGACCCACTTCTCGTCGCAGGTGACGATTCGATGCAGTAGAAGTTCGTGTTTGTGCCTAACAAGCAGTGACGTGCAGCCTTCCAAACGCCAAGTTTTGTTGGCAGTTGTCAACTCATGCGGAAATCACATGTCCATCGTTTTGACCTTACCCAGCGCAGCCAGACGCCAAACAACTGTGGTGTGGTGGACACTTACCTATGCCGCTATCTCACGACACGGTTTTCGGGGGTCCTCTTCCACCACACGTAACAGAACATCGTCAGAAACAGCAAGAGGTCGGTGACCACGTTCTTCGTTTTGCAGGTCCGTATCTCCGCTTCGAAACTTCACAAACCATCCGCGAAAGGTTCGTTCGTTGGCTGTATTCTCCACAAACGCTTCAACCACAAGTAACAGAACATCGTCAGAAACAGCAACAGGTCGGTGACCACGTGCTTCGTTTTGCAGGTCCGTATCTCCGCTTCAACCACACGTAACAGATCATCGTCAGAAACAGCAACAGGTCGGCGACCACGTGCTTCGTTTTGCAGGTCCGTATCTCCGCTTCGAAACTTCACAAACCATCGCCGAATGGTTCGTTCGTTGGCTGTATTCTCCACAAACGCTTCAACCACACGTAACAGATCATCGTCAGAAACAGCAACAGGTCGGCGACCACGTGCTTCGTTTTGCAGGTCCGTATCTCCGCTTCGAAACTTCACAAACCATCGCCGAATGGTTCGTTCGTTGGCTGTATTCTCCACAAACGCTTCAACCACACGTAACAGAACATCGTCAGAAACAGCAAGAGGTCGGTGACCACGTTCTCCGTTTTGCTGGTCCGTATCTCCGCTTCGGAACTTCACAAACCATCGCCGAATGGTTCGTTCGTTGGCTGTATTCTCCACAAACGCTTCAACCACACGTAACAGAACATCGTCAGAAACAGCAACAGGTCGGTGACCACGTTCTTCGTTTTGCAGGTCCGTATCTCCGCTTCGAAACTTCACAAACCATCGCCGAATGGTTCGTTCGTTGGCTGTATTCTCCACAAACGCTTCAACCACACGTAACAGAACATCGTCAGAAACAGCAAGAGGTCGGTGACCACGTTCTTCGTTTTGCAGGTCCGTATCTCCGCTTCGAAACTTCACAAACCATCGCCGAATGGTTCGTTCGTTGGCTGTATTCTCCACAAACGCTTCAACCACACGTAACAGAACATCGTCAGAAACAGCAAGAGGTCGGTGACCACGTTCTTCGTTTTGCAGGTCCGTATCTCCGCTTCGAAACTTCACAAACCATCGCCGAATGGTTCGTTCGTTGGCTGTATTCTCCACAAACGCTTCAACCACACGTAACAGAACATCGTCAGAAACAGCAACAGGTCGGTGACCACGTTCTTCGTTTTGCAGGTCCGTATCTCCGCTTCGAAACTTCACAAACCATCGCCGAATGGTTCGTTCGTTGGCTGTATTCTCCACAAACGCTTCAACCACACGTAACAGAACATCGTCAGAAACAGCAAGAGGTCGGTGACCACGTTCTTCGTTTTGCAGGTCCGTATCTCC
Organism: Macrothele yani; assembly: GCA_039090855.1. Classification (NCBI taxonomy): domain Eukaryota; kingdom Metazoa; phylum Arthropoda; class Arachnida; order Araneae; family Macrothelidae; genus Macrothele; species Macrothele yani. Next base: position 12,237,184 of record CM076992.1, read on the forward strand.
GCTTCGAAACTTCACAAACCATCGCCGAATGGTTCGTTCGTTGGCTGTATTCTCCACAAACGCTTCAACCACACGTAACAGAACATCGTCAGAAACAGCAACAGGTCGATGACCACGTGCTTCGTTTTGCAGGTCCGTATCTCCGCTTCAACCACACGTAACAGAACATCGTCAAAAACAGCAACAGGTCGGTGACCACGTTCTTCGTTTTGCAGGTCCGTATCTCCGCTTCGAAACTTCACAAACCATCGCCGAATGGTTCGTTCGTTGGCTGTATTCTCCACAAACGCTTCAACCACACGTAACAGAACATCGTCAGAAACAGCAAGAGGTCGGTGACCACGTGCTTCGTTTTGCAGGTCCGTATCTCTGCTTCAACCACACGTAACAGAACATCGTCAGAAACAGCAACAGGTCGGTGACCACGTGCTTCGTTTTGCAGGTCCGTATCTCCGTTTCAACCACACGTAACAGAACATCGTCAGAAACAGCAACAGGTCGGTGACCACGTTCTTCGTTTTGCAGGTCCGTATCTCCGCTTCAACCACACGTAACAGATCATCGTCAGAAACAGCAACAGGTCAGCGACCACGTGCTTCGTTTTGCAGGTCCGTATCTCCGCTTCAACCACACGTAACAGAACATCGTCAGAAACAGCAACAGGTCGGTGACCACGTGCTTCGTTTTGCAGGTCCGTATCTCCGCTTCGAAACTTCACAAACCATCGCCGAATGGTTCGTTCGTTGGCTGTATTCTCCACAAACGCTTCAACCACACGTAACAGAACATCGTCAGAAACAGCAAGAGGTCGGTGACCACGTGCTTCGTTTTGCAGGTCCGTATCTCCGCTTCAACCACACGTAACAGAACATCGTCAGAAACAGCAACAGGTCGGTGACCACGTGCTTCGTTTTGCAGGTCCGTATCTCCGTTTCAACCACACGTAACAGAACATCGTCAGAAACAGCAACAGGTCGGTGACCACGTTCTTCGTTTTGCAGGTCCGTATCTCCGCTTCAACCACACGTAACAGATCATCGTCAGAAACAGCAACAGGTCAGCGACCACGTGCTTCGTTTTGCAGGTCCGTATCTCCGCTTCAACCACACGTAACAGAACATCGTCAGAAACAGCAACAGGTCGGTGACCACGTGCTTCGTTTTGCAGGTCCGTATCTCCGCTTCGAAACTTCACAAACCATCGCCGAATGGTTCGTTCGTTGGCTGTATTCTCCACAAACGCTTCAACCACACGTAACAGAACATCGTCAGAAACAGCAACAGGTCGGTGACCACGTTCTTCGTTTTGCAGGTCCGTATCTCCGCTTCGAAACTTCACAAACCATCGCCGAATGGTTCGTTCGTTGGCTGTATTCTCCACAAACGCTTCAACCACACGTAACAGAACATCGTCAGAAACAGCAAGAGGTCGGTGACCACGTTCTTCGTTTTGCAGGTCCGTATCTCCGCTTCGAAACTTCACAAACCATCGCCGAATGGTTCGTTCGTTGGCTGTATTCTCCCCAAACGCTTTGTTAACGTTTCGAGCGGCAATTCCTACAGAATGGCCCTGTTTAAATTCATACAGGAAGAGGACTCTCAAATCCGGCATCTGCATGTTTCCCTTGCAAGCCGCGTTACGTCGAAACAAACCACGCCTGTACCTTGTTCTTCACACACGTGCTAGCTATTTATATTAACTCCGTGACGCAATACCCGCAACACCTGTGGGTGGTTCCATTCCGCTGTGGTGGGGGGTCTGCCTCCACGGCTCGTTCGCGCCGGACATTTCATTCGCATCAACCCAATAGATGATTATCTGGAAAATGAAAATATTCACTGTAAGTCATGGCCAGCGCATTTTCCAGACCTCAACCCAATAGAGCATGTGTGGAATGCTTTGGGGAGACGCATTGAAGGTTCTCAACCTCCTGCCAGGAATCTCGAGGAAGTCCAATCTGCTCTTGTTCAGGAGTGGGATTTGCTGTCCAGAGTCTTCTGTTTTCCCTTGTCAACAGCATGAGCCATAGGTAGGACACTTGCATCACTGTAAGAGGTCACCATACATGCCTTACTAACTCCGATCTGCTCTTGTTCACGAGTGGGATGTGCTGCCACAGAGTCTTCTTGTTTCCCTTGTCAACAGCATTAGACATCGGTGTGACACTTGCATCGCTGTAAGAGGTCACCATACGCCTTACTAGACCGTTGCACAAAATCAGAAGCGCCTGCGAAAAAGTTTTACTATTTTCACCATTTTGGACGATTGGTACGTTTTCCTGGTTCATCATTTCTATATGTGATTTGTTCTGCAAATGTAGTGTCTCACTACGATGTCTATGTACACACCGATGAGCCGTTGCATTATGACCACCTACCTAATAAGCTGTAGGATCCCCTATAGTCCGCGAATCAGCATCCACACGGCGAGGCATTAATTCTATGAGGAGGCGATAGGTATCCTGAGGTATTTGGTTCTATAATGTCAACAGCAGGTCCCTGTCCGCAACGTGGTTGCGTTTGCTCCGTGTTCGATCGGCTACTGTGTTTATTAAGTGTGTGTTATGCTTCTTATTTCGAGCGTGCCTTCAAGGTGAAGGTTTTTCCTTTCTTTTTTGACGTCTCCCGAGTTGGTGAGTATATTTGTATTTGCATGTTTTTTTGTACAGAAATTGTATCTGTGATTTGATTGTGTGGTGAATGGTGTAGTGTGGCAAAAAAATTAAAATGAAATTAAAATAAAAAAAACTTTTTTGAGTTCATTATTAGCATTTCATTTTCGACAAGATAGTCGGTTTTTTACTCAGTTAAGCCTCGCCATCGGCGATGGCTACCCCTGATAAGAGTGACGATCTCATCATGATTCCTCCGGATTCGACACTTCGGCCCTCTCTCGAGGTAGACCAATCAGCGTCCGTTGATACAGACGTGTAGTATCGTCCTCCTCCTGACGCCAGCGCGTCTTCTTCTTCAACTCTTCAGCTATCTGACTCCACTCTTCCTGGTGGAGGTACGTCACGAGTATCTGAGGTAGATGATGACGCCATGGATGTCTCTGATGGCTCTGCCTCTCTGCCCTCAGGCAAGCCGTCCAAAATAGCTCCAGACCTTTTGAATAGCGCCAAGCCTCTACCTTCTCATAGTGCTTCACCTTCCCCTTCCTACTCTGGCGTTGCTTCCAGGCCTTCTCCAACGCCGCAAGTGCCAAATACTTATCTAGCAGATGCCTGTGTTTTTTTTTTTTTTTTATTGATTGGAGGTTTAACGACCACCGTGAGCAACTCAATGGGCTATAAGCAGTCGCCCGTCCCTAATTTAGGGTCACTGGTTCCAGGGAAGGGAGAGAGCCAGTGCCGTAAGACAAACACAACATCCATGCCTGACCGGGATTCGAACCCGGACCCCTTACGGACGAATGATCAGAGGCCAGCGCCTTAGACCACTGCGCCACCGGGGCGGCTGCCTGTGTTCGGATCATTAACGATTTTTTTTTTTTTTTTTTTTTTTTTTTTTTTTTTGATTGGAGGTTTAACGACCACCGTGAGCAACTCAATGGGCTATAAGCAGTCGCCCGTCCCTAATTTAGGGTCACTAGTTCCAGGGAAGGGAGAGAGCCAGTGCCGTAAGACAAACACAACATCCATGCCTCACCGGGATTCGAACCCGGACCCCTTTCGGACGAACGATCAGAGGCCAACGCCTTAGACCACTGCGCCACCGGGGCGGCAATCATTAACGATTCCCTTGAATTGGTCGTCCCAGAAGCTTCATCTGCTGCACAAAACCTCTATTCTACTCTAGCGTTATGTGTATGCCTAGATGCTTTGCCCAATACCCCGTTAAAGGTTTATTGTGACACTATCCTCGAATTTCTACCACCTGGTTCTGTCACATATCTCACTCGCAAGCCACGCACAGTGATCGTGTATCTTTCGCGCAAAGAGTATGCTGATTCTCTCCTAACCCAAGGACTTGACATTGGGGACTTTCATCTCATAGCCGAACCGATTGCTAGGCGACCTGTGCAAGTTTCTTTGCACCTGGTCCTTCCTGAGATTTCTAATAGCATGATTTCCACAGCCTTAAGTAAGTGTGGACGGGTGGCCGATCCTGTGACCACGCATTCCGCAGCACCAAAGGATCCAGCCAATGAAACTGTTTGGAGCTTCCGTATAAGCGGCAGGCTTATTTTCCCAACTGAGAAACACCTTCGCAAGTTTCCTAAATCTCTTACGGTCCGCTGCGGCCAACTCCACTATAAGATTGATTTACTTACTTTAGAACATTGCGCTCTGTGCAGAGAGTTAGCTCATCAGCGCGCTCGTTGCCCGCTTGCACCCTCTTCGACCCAGGGCGTTTCCAGACCGCCTCCAGCTTCCAAGAGAACACTGTCTGCTACATCCTCTTCAGCGTCGACAACCCCTTAGGCCAGTGTACCGAAAAGTCGCACTACAGACGTTGGTCAACAGATGTCTTCGACGAATGATACGTCCTCACTTGATACTTTTCCCTTACTTCCTACATCTCGACAAGCACTGTCAGTTCCTATTTCTCATGACCTTCGTGTGGATCGCTCGCCATCCTTTACAGTTGGGGTCTCTGGTGATGGTGACCAAGAGGACCCTTCCTCTGACTCTACTACCACATCTCGTGTGTCGACGATTACTGCTAAAATGTCTTCGAAACTTCGCCCAGGAGCTCGGCGAAAGAAGCAAAAATCCCCGTCCGCTTCTGGACGTTTTGTTCCCACTGATGGTACCATTGATGCACCGTCTCGCTTTTCCTCAGGTGCTGAATCTGGTCAGTCCTCCACTTGTGGCCCTATTTCGTTTGAGGCCTTTACTCACCACCTTGCCCGCTGTTTCGAAACGTGGGAGCCTCTCTCCCTTGAAGACCGGTACCAGTTTTATTGCCATACGACTAGTTTCTCTGCTACTACCATCTTCTTATGACAGTATGAAACAGTTCTCCCGGCAGTTCTATCTCAAGCGAGCATCATTGATGCTTTCCTTCGACACCATCAGAGGCAATCCACCTACAAGTCATGGGTCCCGGCCCTCATCAAACGCTTTAGATTGCTTTTCTCGGCCGCTCGTGCAGAGTTCCACACAGGTTTGGATCTGCCACTTTCAGGGTTACCACCTTGATTTGCAGGGGCTTGTCATGAAGGATCTTTCACCCCTGAGGCCGGACGTTTTACTACTCCAAAAAACGAACTCTCACACCTTTACATTTTTAAATCGTTGCCGAATGAGCCATTGTTTTTCATCACGCATTTCGTTTTTCCTCAAGTTGTGGGCTAGCGATCGGCCTACGTCAACAGTTCCGTTTCACTCTTACAGGCTTCTCAGTTCGGAACCTTTGTCGAGACTTACTTCAACGTGCATCATTTTCTGTCAACGATACCCGTTTTCATATCTTTAATATCTATGTTCCGTCACATTCTCTTCATCATAGAATATTGTTTACCCGCCTTCGTCGAGCTTTGTCTGCGGTCTCGCCTTCCGACCGAATAATCCTGGGCGGATATTTTAATTGTACATTAAATCCGTCCCTCGACCGCTCTCCAGCTACACGAGAACGTCGGACTGCTCTAGTTGCCTTACACCAAGAGCTCGTCGCTGACTTCTCCTTGACAGATCCACATCGCGGTCTTAACCCTCATGATACTCATACCTGGAGATCATCCGGGAACCAACCTCTATCTACTGCTCGCCTTGATTGCATTTATGTTTCACCTTCGCTCCTTGCGTCTATTACTGAGTCGCAAATACAACACACTGCCTCCTTCAATCATAGTTCAGTTTCTCTCACAGTATTTGCTTCGGCATCGCTCCCTAGAGCAGTTCGTCCGTGGACACTTGACACTTCTTTGCTCAGTGATCCTGCTTTTTGTGCCTCCATTCGTTCTTTCCTCAGTGCTCATCGTGCTGGGATACAGTGCTCATCGTGCTGTAGAACAATCTTTTGGCGAAACAATACACTAGAATCATTATGATATCAACAGGAATATGAGCATCATGGACCGACTTTCCAAGTGTACGGGAACACAGCTCATTCTTCCCTGAAACGTGCTTCTACCGACACTTGAATTATTCAAAACGATGATACATATCCACTATGAGAGTTGTTAGGTGACCCTCTGAACATTATGATATTGGTAGCAATCCTTGGCTTTCACTCCACGAAATAGACGTAGTCTTGTCCCCACCAATTTCTCATAGAAAAATCTCTTCCAATTCCTCATCTTAGAGCATAGTTTTATAAAAAGGCGCCCGAAACAAGAAAGAACTTACTGGCTCCCGCTACAAAACACACGTTCAAGAAACACACTGGTACTATCAAGCGTGCCAACGTGCTAAGCGTAAGCCAACGTGAGAGCTGACGTGCTGCCATCTATCGGCCAACCTGTAATCACAACAAATTACAATAATTCGCGGAGAGCTGGCCGCTGCTGAAAGTATAGCCGCGGCTTGTTCAACTGGCACACGTTGGGACCTTTGTTGCGTCTAGATGCATCTTTAACGGTAAACGCTAAACCATCTTTGCAAACCATCTCCATCCGTTCGTGGTCATCATGCACCAACTGCACAATGCGCCTGCTCACAGATCCATGGCGACTAAAACGAGGTTAGAAGAGCATTGCGCAAAAGTTTTTGTTTTTTTATTGGAGGTTTAGCGACCACCGTGAGCAACTCCGTGAGCTATAAGCAGTCTCCCGCCCCTAATGTAGGGCCGCTGGTTCCAGGAAAGGGAGAGAGCCAGTGCCGTAAGACAAACACGACATCCATGGCTCACCGGGATTCGAACCCGGTGATCACAAGCCATCGCTTAGAACACTGCGCCACCGGGGCGGCTCCGCAAAAGTTCCCACCCTGGAGTGGTTCCCCGTTCACTGGACATGAACACTGTGGAAACTCTTTGGGATGCTGTGGGAGGACCGTTCGAGCTTCGGATCCTGTAGCTAGGAATGCGACGGAATCATGGACAGGGGTGCAACAAGCCTGGGTGGAGATGCCTGTGGAACGCTATCGGGACCCAGTGGGCTCAATGTCTTGCTGTGTGAATGCCCTTATCTGGGAGAAAGTTTGGCCTCTCGGTTACTATGTACAGAGGTTGAACAGAACAATGTGAACACCACTATCAGATTCGTGACTTTTAATGCAGCTGCGTACGTCGCAATACGCAAATGTATGCAACACTTTTTGGTTGCAATAGCTTTGTTTAGAATCTCAAGGTCCTGTCTAAGTGCATTTAAAGTGTCATGTTGCAAAATTTCTTTCAGGGTGACGACGAATCGCGCGACCTAACGGACTTCAGAAGAGGGCTAAGTGTTGGTGGCCGGCTAGTTGGTGTCTCCGTGACAGCAGTCGCCAGGGTAGTGGGGGTATCAAGAGCTACTGCGTCTAGCGTCATGACAGCATACCGTGTTCGTGGCAAAACCTCGTCTGCGAAACACAAGAGCGTCCAGAAAACGACCCTGACTGATAGAGAAGGAGATCCCTAAAGAATATTATTACCCGAAATTCTTAGACCACGGCGCCGAAAATTAGTGCGGAGCTCAATCTTCATTTCCAGACCCCAGTATCAACGAAAACAGTGCGCAGGGAATTGCATAAACAAGATATTCATGGAAGAGCTGCTATTGCAAAACCTCTGATGACTTGGGTTAATGCACAACGGCGACGGCAGTGGTGCCAGGAGCATACAACATGGATTACCAATGCATGGAAGCGTGTAATGTGGTCGGATGAATCCACATTCACACTATTTCCCATCGCAGGACGTGTGTACGTGTGGAGAACACCGTCAGAAGCGTACAACCAAGACTATCTGCTCCCAACCGTGCAGCATGGTGGTGGTTCTGTCATGCCCTGGGCGGTCAAATCGTGGTTTTCAGCAGGTACCCTGATCACTTCAAAAGGGCGGATGACAGGCAGGGAGTATGAAACAATTTTGGCCGACAAAGTCCATCCAATGGCTCAGGCATTGTTTCCTGCAAGGGATGCCGTCTATCAAGATGATAACTCCCCCAATTCACAGAGCTTGGAATGTCCAATCATAGTTTGAGGAACATGAGGACAAACTTTCTCCTCTTCCTTGTCCTCCACGATCATCAGACTTAATCATCATCGAGCCACTGTGGTCTGTGTTGGAAAACAGAGTAAGACCCCGTTATTCTCCTCCTGCATCTCTCAAGAGCCTGGAGCAGTTTCTGCATGAAGAATGGTATAACATCCCGCTAACCATCATCCAGCTTTTGTATGCGTCCATTCAAAGCAGGATTCCGGTTGTTTTGAATGACAAAGATCATTCCATACCCTACTAGGCACGTAAAACCTTCTTTTCCTTGATGTTCACATTATTCTGTCCAACCCTGTAGGTATCACATGTTTTTTGTCAACTCAATGTATAATAAATTGCGATTTCAGGGAATATCCGTCAGAAATATGTGGGATACGCGCTCGTGAGCTCATGGTAAAATAGATGGTCAAATACAAACACTGATTTTTTTTTTTTTTTTTTTTTTTTGATGTTTAACGACCACCGTGAGCAACTCAATGGGCTATAAGCAGTCGCCCGTCCCTAATTTAGGGGTCACTGGTTCCAGGGAAGGGAGAGAGCCAGGGCCGTAAGACAAAAACAACACCCATGCCTGACCGGGATTCGAACCCGGACCCCTTTCGGACGAATGATCAGAGGCCATCGCTTAGACCATTTCGCACCGGGGCTGCCTGAAATGGTTGACAAAACGTTTTCCGTTGTCCATAAATAGGGATTTTTGTGAGTCGTTAAGCCCTGCGGGAACGGAAAACTCTTTGAAGTCTATTGTTTAACTTTTCTGTATTCAACTTCCGCACACAGTTTAAAGAATGCTTTGTGTTCGGATGTAGAGGTAAATCAAAACGTAGTATCCTTATAACTATTCTTAGTATGAAAGTATTCTACACACTAGCGCAGGAAACAACAGTATTAACAGCAACATTGAAAGTATTAAAGCGGGTTTCGGTATAAAGGTCACCCACTGTGCATGCAGAAAAATAAAAAATCGCTCCTGACTTTTCCCCAAAGTTTTATGTGCCTGCTGCACACGCATCGGAAGTTCTGATAATTTATGGTACAGCACCGAGCTATGAAAGTGCAGTGCTTAGTTAGTAGACAATGATAGAGGATATTAAACCTGCCAAGCAAAAATTACGAGACTCTTCCGCCGAAGGATGGCGAACAACGAGTTCTGTAGGACGTAGCGAATAAACTGTGCTTTTGTTAAATATCACCAAAAACGATGGTCAGAAAACCGTTTTTCTTTACCTTCGCGTTTTCTGTCACTAATATGATTCGCATAATAGCTACTTGAGAGACAAATGGACCTGTCGACAAATTTCCTTTCGCGAATTTTGAAACTATTTTGTCAAGGTAGAAAATCAGAAACAAAACAAAAATGATGGAACAGGGATTCGTGCTACAGAACTCAACAGGAACCGTTAATGGCAACAAAATAAATCTGCTGTTGCAGTTCCTTAATGGATTTTTAAAACAGCAAGAAGGTGAACTGGTGAAAGAGAAATGATGCCAATACTGTTTTTTATGTCTTGCTTCAACGAAATAACGAGTGCGTTATTCCGAGATCGTCAACCGCGTTAGTTTCCATCAGTGGAGTAGCTAGCACAATGTGCCCCCCCCTTGCAAAGATTTATTTCAGCACCCATAAGCGCAGTAATTTCCCCAGGATTTCGAACACAAGGAAGGATAGCTTTTTTTTTTTTTGATAGAAGGTTTAAAAACTTATTTATTGGACTTGGTTTACAGATACATTGACATACACTATATTGACAAAAGTCACCGGACAACCCTTCAAATCCAAATGAACGGATCCGCTGCGTTGTTAAGATGCGTAGTGCGGCTAGAAACAGTATGAAAACAAGTCTGCAGCTGACCGCGATCTTATCGCACTGTGAGTTTGAGTGAAAATGTCGCGGCGGTGAAAAAGGAAAGATTGTTGGGTGTTATATTAGTGGGTTGTCCATAAGAGAAACCGAGATGCGTTTAAATATACACAAGTCAACTGCTTTGGATGTACTGAATAACTGGAAGACACATGGCGTGCCTGAAGCAGTAAAACGTACCGGCAGACCAACGAAAATCAGTGATAGAGGACGTCGAAGCCTCGGGAGAGTCGTTACAGCTAATAGACGGAGTACTGCACAAAACCTCAGTGTACAGGTGAGTAAAAATGCTGGAACCTCGGTATGTACACGTACCATTCGCAGAGAACTTCATTCTATGGGTTACCGTGGTTGTGCGGCTGCTCATAAGCCTTTCATCTCCCCTCAGAATGCTACTCGTGATTTAGCTTGGTGTAAAGAACATTTATCGTGGACCGTAGATCAATGGAAACGGGTCCTATGGACTGATGAATTCAGATATACAATCCATCAGTCTGATGGCCGTGTGTGGGTATGGCAGCAACCGGGGGAACGATATTTATCACTGTGTACTACTGTTCCTACGGTCAAGTTTGGAGCTGGCAGTGTACTCCTGTGGGGGAATGTTTCGTGGTATGGTGCCGGCCCATTGGTTATCATGGAAAAACCTGTTAACTAGCACGTCTACCTCGATATTCTGGACAATTATGCCCTACCAACTCTGTGGCCATACTATGGAACCGAGCCTTGTTGGTAACAGCAGGATAATGCACCGAGCGATAAAGGACTGTTACGCCGTGGTTTGACGATACTTCCGTATCGTGTGTCAGCTAGCCACCACAGAGCCCTGATTTTAATCCTATAGAGCGGCTATGGGATGAATTAGAGCGCCGCATAAGAAGTTTGGAACCAAGGCCTACTACTAAGCAACAGTTAGCGGCAGCATTATGTACTGAATGGAAGCGCATACCTATCGCTGTGTTCCAAAACCTTGTCTAAAGCATGTCTCGAAGGGTAAGTGCATGCATTAAGGCCAAAGGTGGACCGATACCGTATTAGTGTCTGTCAATAAATGCTACGTTGTGTTTCTCTTCTAGGTGTCTATGACATTTGTCAATATAGTGTATACAGTATAGACATTTTGTGTTTCAATGTACATAGTGAACATTGAATACAGTATGCCGGGTGAAGAAAGAACTCAGCGAATAAACCCCCTAAGGACAAACATAAACAACCATACCTTACTCGGTATTCAAACCCACACCCCTCGGTTGGGCGAATGATCAGAAGCCATTGCTCAGATCACTACGCCACCGGGGCGGCAAAAGAATGATTTCCTATCTCTGCGGGTCCAAGATTAGTAATTATTATTATTATTTTTGATTGGAGATTTAACGACCACCGTGAGCAACTCAGTGGGCTATGAGCAGTCACCTGTCCCTAATTTAGGGCCACAGGTTCCAGGAAAGGGAGAGAGTCAGTGCCGTAAGACAGACACAACATCCATGCCTCACCGGGATTTGAACCCGGACCCATCGCCTAGACCACTGCACCACCGAGGCGGCAAGGATGTGTTGTTCGCGATATGAGTGTGTTTGTGGTCGTGGTGGTGGTGAGTGTGTGTTTTTGGGAGGAAGGGGGGGGGAGTCAACAGGTAAAGGAGAGTGTCTGGAAGAGCAACGTGCTACCTAGAGCCACTGTAGATTTAACTTTTAAAGTAATGTTTGGAGCAGAACTACATAATGCTGGGTTATCAATCAGCCAATCAGGATTATCCTGTGCGCGGACCGATACATGAATATACATTTTATCGCAAGAAATAAATTCGGTAAAATACATTTAAATTGCTGAGGTTAATAACTTAAGCACCCATTTTATTTTATTTCGTTTCTGAAGTGCTTGGCTTTTGTAAAATATCTGCTTCTAAACTTCGAACTGTTGACGTACTGAGCGAATCATCTTTCTTTTCATCATAAACTGCACTTGAGCTGAATTGTCTTTGCGGCAAAAAGAACTGGTCAAGTTTTTGAAGTTCCTTCCCTCGCACTTCTTTTTTCTTTTGCCGATACTGTGCTCCACTTGCACGGTTTTGTGACATTGTGCAAATGGATGTCGTGTTTTCTGCTGTACACTGCTGGCCACCCAAAATGCAGCACCAAGAAGGAAGCATCCGATTGGCTTGAAATTCGCAGCATGCGTCGCCCGCGAGGGGACATGCAAACGATTAGCATTGCAAGGCATATGCAAATCATTTGCGCCCGGCACGCCACCGAGAAGCACTATAAGAAGGGTGCACAGAAGGCGTGGTGTAAGTAGTGGAAGTGTGTTGTGCTGTGGGACCTGTGCGTGGGAAGCTTCCTGATGCCTCATTGCAGAATTCGGCAGTCATTTCAGCACGTTTCGGAGTTCGACAGAGGACGAATAGTGGCTTATCGCGACAGCGGTTTATCGTACCGAAACATCGGCGCCCGTGTGGGACGACATCCAGCCACAGTGAGGCGAACATGGATTCGGTAGGTGCAAGAGGGACGGACGGACCGACGTGAGCGATTGCCACAGCCGCGGCACACCACCGAACGAGAGGACCGGCATGTTGTGCGGCGGGCATTGACGGCTCGCACCGCCACATCACGAACGTTAGCGCAGGAATTAGTGTGTGTTGCGCAACAACCTGTGTCAGCACGTACCGTTCGACGTCGTCTGCAGGAGCGGAGAAGTCGCATGGCGCCCATTGTTCCGATTACCATGGACGTTACACCACCAGCGAGTGCGGAGGCAGTGGGCCGTTGAACGTCGTACCTGGACTGCGGAATGGTACGACATTGTCTTCTCCGACGAATCCCGCTTCTGCCTGCAACACCACGATGGTCGGATCCGCGTGTGGCGGCACCGCGGCGAGAGACTGTATGACGCCTGCGTTATGTATCGCCATGCCAGTCCGTCGCCTGGCGTTATGGTTTGGGGCGCAATTGGATATGACACCCGCACCCCTCTGGTACGCATCGTCGGTACACTCAAGAGCCACAGCTACATCTCTGACGTTGTGGAGCCTGTAGTCCTCCCTTACCTGCAGGACCTGCCAGCGGCCACGTTTCAACAGGACAATGCGTGCCCGCACGTGGCACGCATCGTGCAACAATTTTTCACCGCCCACCTGGTGTCACTGCTGCCGTGGCCCGCCTGTTCTCCCGATATGTCGCCCATCGAACAGGTCTGGTCGCTGATCGGCCACCGAGTGGCACGGCAAGCACCACCCGCGGCTACGCTTGATGAACTCTGGCAACGTGTGGAAGCAGCCTGGATCGACATACCCGAAGCCCACATTTAAAGCCTCTTTCGTTCGATGCCGCGGCGCGTAGCGGCCGTTATTGCCAGCCATGTGGGCAACACGAACTATTGATGTCTGCGTGTTCCGCAAGTCGCACGGGCCTGTAAGCTCAATCGTTTCATCTTTGTATCTGTTGTTTTGTGTCCAGGAAATCTGGCTTTGCTATCTCGTGTCTTTCTTGGTGTTGCATTTTGGGTGGCCAGCAGTGTATATTAAAGTTTCCACACAGTGAGTGAGACAGACGTACCTACTATAAAGAAGAACTGAAAACAAATTCAACGTGTAATTGTACACAAAACAAAAATAAATCACTTGAAGAAATCCCCTACTTATGCATGGGAGATCTGCGGCTACTGAGAATAAATATTGGTGCCTGTCGAGTAGGTAATCCTAGGTGACTGACTATTTTCCCACATCCTCCACAGGGAATTCCCATGAGGCAGCGTGATTTTCCTTAGCAGCGCAGGGAGAGGGCAATTGGAGAGCGTATTACGTATTGCAATATCGCAACCCATTACAAAGCGATCGTATTACAATCCGGACACAAAAGGCCGAATAGCTTCAATCTATAGAGCATCCAGTGTTTTAAAAGTGAAAGTTGACATTTCGTTAGGCAAAGCTGAATATGTCTTAAGGCTGTCTTTGAATGAATGCAACAGAAACTCTGTCCTATATCTGCAATGCAAATTCTTTTGTACACATTTTCTCGAAAACTATTACTTTATAGAGTTTGAAATTTTGAGCACAAATAAAAACGACCGATAGCTAATACGTGTCGCAGTTATTTTTCCGAAAAATGTGTTAGAATGTTTTTTTAAATTCAATTTATCTGACGCGAAGGTATTCCAATTTGGCGCTAGATGGCGCCAGAAGTTAGCTTGGCAGTGTTTCTGGGTGAAAGAAACGAAATCTCTCATTTCTGTCTGATATCTTCAATTATCTAGGCCAAATAGAAATCAAAGAATGGGCACTGAAGTGAGATTGGAATCTTGTCTTCTATAGATCATCTTAAATTCTACTGTACGTTCATTTTTTGAAGAGAAAATGTGTACATTACCAGAAAACACTTGAATTTGAGACAAAACTACGCCTACCTACTAAGCTCTACCCACAAACATTGTCATTGGCTAAAACGTAACAGCGCGTATTTTGTCTTTTCATTGTGGAGCCAACGAGAGACTGCTTCCATTCTGAATATGGTAACGTCATCAGCCATTCGCTGACGCGAACTTCTGGGACAATCCCTCAAGACTTAAAAGCCACGCCCAAGGAGTGATATTTTGCGCCACCTATCGCAGAAGATGAAGCCTAACACTCATTCAAAGACAGCCTTAAAGGAAAATATGGAACTTTGGGTTAATTATTTGTTTGTTTGTTTTTGGGCGTGTTCGGATTTTTCATAAAACTACAGGGTAAGCCAAAAGTCCCTATGCACCTGGCAAAACAATACACGTACAACAACTACAAGCGTACCTGCTGCAATAAATGCTGGAAATGGCCCCCTCCTGTGTGTAGATATGCATCCACGCGTCTGAAACGACATTTCGTGTATCTGACGCGGATTATTGGAAAACTACGTGCGACAGTTTTGGCTGTTCACATATCCCGATGACAGATGACAGAATCTCCTGGACCGGATCAGGCAATCAAAGCAGCGATACCAGAGTCCATTATAGAAGTTGAAGGCTTTACGATGGGAAATCCCCGAGTAAAGATGGATGAAATAGCCGCACTTTTGTACATCAGTCATGGTTCAGCATACCACATCATTCACGATATACTCCAGTTCAACAAAGTGTCTGCAAGGTTGGTGCCACGCCAGCTGACTCCAGAATTGAAACAACGACGTGTTGATACCTGTCAAGAACTTTTGGGGCGCTTTGAAGCAGAAGATGAAGGCTACAGATTATTACTGCAGATGAAACCTGGGTTCACTACCATCAACCAGAAATCAAGAGCGAACAAGGAATGGCGCCATATCCCTCACCAAAACCGAAGAAGTTCCGCACGCTGCCAACTGCAGGAAAGGTTACATTGACTCTCTTTTGGGATGAACAGCGCGTAATTTTGGAGCACCACATGCCCAGGGGGAACACTGTAACTAGTGACACGCATCCAGATTTTATCAGGAATCATCCTGGACCTGCCATCAAGTCCAAACGACGTGGACTTTTGAGTACTGGTGTCTTGTAGCAACATGACAACGCTCCGCCACATACTGCTCGTACAACAGTTGCAACCATACAAGACCTGCACTTGGAGTATCTTACACACCCTCCGTATTCACCAGAACTTGCCCTAAGTGATTACCACATCTTTGGGCCACTCAGAGATGCGACAGGTGGAAAGACGTTCAAGTCCGATGAAGAGGCGCAGCAAGTGGTCCATGAGTGGCTGCACGCGCGACCGAAATGTTTTTTTTTTCTACAGGAATTTTTGCATTTTGGAAGCGCTGGATGACTTGTACGTAGTGCGTTCAAAAAAGTTCGAAGATTAGGTACGTAGCGCGCCAACAGAAGGCAGTACGCGGTTGCACGAGCAGCGGTCGAGGGCAGTGACCTTCATGAGTCATTGTGCCGAGTGGCGCCGTTCTGTGAACATCGGGAGCTGTGCTACACGATATTTGGTGACCACGTGCAGAACGCAGCTGCGATTTCGGTATGGACTGCAAACTAGAGCTGTTAGCGAACATCAAATTCTGTGTCGAACTCGGCAAATCTGGGACGGAGACGCATGAAATGTTCCTGTCGCGGGTCTTCATGGGGGACGAGACTTGGGTCTACGGTTACGATCCGGAGATCAAACAACAGTCGTCACGGGCCTTCTTCGGTCGTTCAGGGCATCTGAACGACCAAAGAAGGCCCGACGGCTCCGGAGAGTAACCAAAAGCATGCTCATCGTGTTCTTCGTCCCCCAGGCCCAGACCGTCACCGCCCTTTTTTTTTACTGCGATGTTCTGCGGCGTCTTAGGGAGGACATTCGCCGCAAACGAACTGAAATGTGGCGGAGGGGCGATTTCCTGTTCCATCACGACAATGCAGCAGCTCACAGAGCGTTAGCAGCACGCCAGTTTTGCAGCTGCAATAGCATGACTACCCTTCCTCACCTGCCTTACTCGCCGGATTTGATCCCCTGCGACTTTGTTCTGTTCTAGAAGATGAAGCTGAAGCTCAAGGGTCGCCGTTTTGAAACCGTGGGCGAGATCTAGCTCGAATCGAAGACGGTGCTTGACGCGCGATTCGCGAACAGGACTTCCAAGGAGCATTCCAACAGTTGCTAAAACGCTGGCAGCGGTGTAAGTAAACTACTTTGAGGGAGATCATAGCCAGACGTAAGTAACGTAAGGACTTTGTTGTACATCGGCCTACTCTAGGAACTTTTTGATCGGACCTCCTATTGCCTAAAATGGAGATTACATTGAAAAATGATACAGGTGTGTACCACTTTTTTTTTGAAAAAACTATGAAAAAAATTATTTAAGGTTTCATTTGACTTTCCCTTTAAGCTTTCCATGCCTATATTTGATAAGTTTCTTTTGTAAAATTTTTGGAGATTTTAAATTTGTTTCACAGTAACATTTTTTGGCGAAAGGTTGTTCCAAAGTTAATGGCATTTTGCGTGTGTCATCGTACATACGAAGCACGAAATACTTCTTTATTTTTAACTTCTCAGAGTAATTTTTTATCCTATATCCGAAGGATATTTTCTTACTTCCTCAAAGTGTTTTATAATGATTACTCCGTGAATGACTTCGTGTCAAGTATTGTGACGCATATTTCTCTTTTATGACCTGGAATGACTGATTTATATCGTCAAAAGGACTAAAGCTTTTAAATAAACGGCGCCTAATCTTTAATTGGAGGGTAAATCAGCATTCATGACCTCGCTATCCAAAACTTTGGTTCTCCTTTTATAGCCGGAAAGCAGTCACCATGAAAGCAGAATGGAAATTTCTCCGTTACGCAGAACTTTCTCCGTTACAAAGAACCACAAAACTTTGGTGTTAAACAACATCTGTCACTCTTTAATGCTTAGTCCCTTCTTAAAATTCGTTAAGTTTCCAAGTTTTTGCGTGTTTATTGTTTCACACTTCGACGCTTTTATGGGCGTCTGTATGAGCACCTCGTGAAAGTGTGATATCCTCTCAAACAGCAGTTGTACACGTGTCGAACATAATGCATATCTTTACGTACAGAAATTTAAGAACCACGAGCGTTGTTTTCCTACGAGATCCCATCAGTCACATTCGTTAAACAAACTCATTATGAATTTAAGGGCCAGATACATTGTTGTTGATAATAAGAATCTTCAAATTAGAAAATGGCAAATCCTAACTGTCAGCTTCCTTTTGTAAGTAAAATAGAACAAATTTATTATGGACTGCAAATTGTCAAGACTAATATTAATATTATGATGATCAGCACAGACAAAATAGTAATACACTCATTGTCATAAGAATCCGTGCGATTAACGCGAAACTCGGCGAATAACTACTGGGAGGGCAGACATGCAAATGATTAAAGTTTCGTGCGTTTCCGCATGCCCAGCCGTCCAAGACCGGCGATGCGATCGCAATCCTTGGGGCTTATAAGGCGCCGCGCAGGGGACTCCACATTCGTGCCGAAGTGCACGGTAAGAGTCAGGTGAGATCTCTGAGCGATATACTTGCCGAGGAGCCGCCGTAGATGTGCGTACGGGCAACTGACTGAGTTTGAACGAGGCAGTATCATCGGGATGAGAGAGGCAGGGTGGCCGGTGCTCCGCATCGGCCGCCATTTGGGCCGGTCTGACAGAACGGTGCGATCGTGTTGGGAGCAATGGACACGGGAAGGCACCCAGACACGGCGGACTGGCTCTGGACGATCCAGAGACTCCACTAGCAGAGTGGACCGTGGGATCGTGAGAGCGGCACTCACTGATTCAATGACGTCCTTGTACAATATCCAGATACATGTGACGGCTGCACAAGGAACCCCTATGTCCGCCAAAACCATTTCCAGACGCCTGGCAGAGGCAAATAGACACCTCGACGGCCCATACGTTTTCTGACAATAACACCTGACCATCGTCGGCGTCGATTGCAGTGATGTCAGCAGCGAGCAACGTGGAATGCTACGGAATGGCGTCGTATAGTGTTCAGCGACGAATCCCGCATCTGTAATGGAACGGATGACCACCGTGTCAGAGTGTGGAGGACAGCAGGTTAGCGCTACAATCTTAACCTCACTGTAGAGCGGCACACGTTTCGAACTGAAGGCGTGATGGTCGTTATTCGCAAGATCTTTTTCATTTCTGATCCTACGAATAACGACCATAAATTTGGGGTATATCGTATACCTCTAAGGGCAAAGCGCACCCATTTGACATTGTATGAAGAAACCCCTTGCTATATCCCAGACTCATGGATACCAGCTGTCTGGAGTGACCATTCGAACTCAAGTGACAACTCACACTAGAACGTTTTTGCAGTTTTCATTGATTGTTTATACGCATATTTGTCGCGCATCCTTCAATCTTGTGACGGAGAAATTGATATTTAAACACCAGTTCCATTAGTTTGTAGTTCCCCATCTGAGGATGAGCTCGTAGCGAGCTTGAAAGGTCTTATGGTTTTAAACTACGATATTATCATGTCTTTTAATTGTAAATTAAAGATTTTTATAAGTCAGTGGTTTTAAATAATGTCTTATTGAATATTGGGCAAAAACGGAAGTTGTTTTTGTTCAGACTGTACAAATCGGCACAAAAAAATACAAAGTTTCCATCACCGTTCGTACTGAACGCGCGCTCATTTCTCTGGACTGGGGTTGGTCATAATATAATGGTTCATCGGTGTATATTTTAAAGTTAAAATAATTGAAAAAAGTACAATTGAACTGGTTGGGCGGCAATGTGGGCAAGAAGGGTTTCAGGGTGGGCTCGTACCCTTTGGCGATGTTCCTGCGTTGCAGCTTAACACTTCATCAGGCAGGAGTTCGTAATAATTTTCTACTTCAGTGTATACCATCGGATTTAGAGCAAATGCTATCCACACTCACAAACACGTACGGCCAGCGTGATGAGCTATTTCGCTAACAACTGCACCCCTCTCCCACCCCGAAAAAATGTATTCATAACTTAAAACTTGACCCTCAGTTCCCGACTGCAGGAGTGCATCTTGCAATGGCAGCGACCAATGCGAATGAAGGCGGAGGGTGCTACGAATCACTGCAAATATGGACAAAACAGCATGATCAAAGTAAAGGCACCCAACTGGTAAAGGGCTGAACATGTCCATCATTATACAGCTGAAATATTACACTGGGTCCCTAGAGAGGAAACAAGTTAGTGAAATCATGCAATGCATTGATTATAATACGCTTTCCAACATACCAGAAAGCATTACTCAAGTTATTACTCAAGTTATGAGGATAATGGCTGTGGAATAAATCTCGCTCCTGTGCCCTGACCTTTGATCCCATTTCGATGATATTCAACAGAACCGGTTCAATATGCCTCCGAAATAACATGATACCGTTTTGTCGCAATAGAAGCATTTTTACGTAAGTTATGTTGCATAAGTGCTATGGAATAGATCCCGCTCTTGTGTCCTAACTTTTGACCCCATTTCGCCCATTTTCAACAGAATTTGTCCTCAGGCAGGCCCCTACAACATACTATCATTTCATCCAAATCGAAGTATTTTTACGTAAGTTATGACGCTTAATGGCGATGGAAGTTATTCCGCTCCTATGTCCTGACCTTTGACCCCATTTCGCCCATTTTCAACAGGGTTTATCCCCAGGTGGTCCCCTACCACATACTAAAATTTCATCGAAGTCGAACCTTTTTTACGTTAGTTATGACGCATAAGAGCAGTGGAATGGATTCCGCTCCTATGTCCTGACCTTTGACCCCATTTCGTTCACTTTCAATAGGGTTCCTTCCCAGGTGGTCCCCTACCACATACTAAAATTTCATCGAAATCGAACGATTGTTACGCGAGTTATCGTGCGGACGGGCATACGTACACAACGCGTGACGTAATGAGGCAGATGGGAATCGCGAACATCTGCTCGAAAGAGTGTGACGTCATAAAACTTTTATAGGATCCACACATAGCGCGTGACGTAATGAGACAGATGGCGTGACCGTGCGCCAACATCTCAATCGCGAGCTTGTGACGTCATAAGATTTCTAAGCATGGCTAACATTAATGGAACAGCGCCATGACACTGAAAACGTGGTAGTTCGGGGTGGTTATTTAACCCACTAAACGAATTTTCCCAAAGTCGAGATCAAGCTAAATCGATTTCTAGTACCAGAAAACCGTAGGTTAACGACTTTCATCAAAATCCTTAGAGCCGTTTTCAAAATGAAATTTATATAGATACAAGAGTTGCTGCTTTAAAAGTGGACGTCAAGTAATTTTGCTTCCTATACTTCCAATGGAAAAATATCTGTACACATTTTCTTCAAAATTAATGCGTTCTCAAGGATGAAAATTTTAACATCGATTAAAATAGTTTCATTTTATAACTTATAATACTTAATATTTTCTAAAACATAACCATAATTATGCAATCCAATATTTATTTGTCCACTGACGTCATCAAAGTACAGGTCGCGCCATCTTTTTTCTGGTTTCAACACCACCAAAGGAAACGTTATTGTTTTTTAATATAATTATGGTTATGTTTTAGAAAATGTTAAGTATTCCAAGTTATAATATGAAGTTATTTTAATCGTTGTTCACATTTTTATCCTTGGGAACACACTAATTGTGAAAGAAATGTGTAGAAAAGTTTTTCCATTGGAAATATAGGAAGCAAAATTACTTGACGTCCATCTTAATACCGTAGTATGGGATAGGGGCGATGGAATGGATCCCGATCCTATGTCCTGACCTTTGACCCCATTTGTCCAATTTTCAATAGGGTTCCTCTCCAGATGGTCCCCTACCACATACTAAAATTTCATCGAAATCGAACCATTTTTCCGCACTTTATGACGCATAAGGGCAATGGAATGCATCCTGCTCCTATGCCCTGACCTTTGACCACACTTCACCCATTTTCAATAGAATAGGGTTCATTTCCAGGTGGTCCCCTACCACATACTAAAATTTCATTGAAATCGAACCATATTTACGCAAGTTATGAGGCATAAGGGCAATGGAATGGATCCCGCTCATATGCCGTGACCTTTAACCCCATTTATCCCATTTTCAATAGAGTTTGTCCCCAGGTGGTCCCCTACCACATACTAAAATTTCATCGAAATCGAATAATTTTTCCGCACTTTATGACGCATAAGGGCAATGGAATGCATCCTGCTCCTATGCCCTGACCTTTGACAACACTTCACCCTTTTTCAATAGAATAAGGTTCATTCCCAGGTGGTCCCCTACCACATACTAAAATTTTATTGAAATCGAACCATATTTACGCAAGTTATGAGGCATAAGGGCAATGGAATGGATCCCGCTCCTATGCCGTGACCTTTAACCCCATTTATCCCATTTTCAATAGAGTTCGTCCCCAGGTGGTCCCCTACCACATACTAAAATTTCATCGAAATCGAATCATTTTTACGTGAGTTATCGTGCCGACAGACGGACGGAAAAAGCTGGAGCATATACGCTTCTTCAACCTATATGGCTGGAAAGCGTGAAAAAAGCGCAGAAGGAGACTATGTCGAAGATGGGTAGATGAAATTCGAAAGCATGCATGGAAGAGATTTACTCAAGGCAGGAAGAGACTTGTTGAGACCTTCATCCAGAGCCCAATTCAGAGGAGGCGGGGGGGCATGGGCACCACATTTTTAAAGGGGCCTCAGAATTATGCAGTATGATTGAAGAATTGACTGAATCCTACATTTTTTTTTTTTTTTTGGCAAATAGCACAGAATAAACTATAACACTCTGCTTTGTGATTTTTTTTATTTCTTTCGCCGTTTTTAGGATGAGTCCACAAAAAGTATAGCCGCCCCCAGTGCATCCTGAAATCTTTCGGAAGCATTTCACATGTTTTGTACACATCTGTTGTTGGGGGAAATTTTCATACATTAAGAATTCGTTTGAACCATATTTAGATCATACTATTTTGTCCACTACTTCGATATAATTTCAACAAGCTGAACCCTGGTGGTGGTGGCGGGGGCAGGGGGGGTTCTAACACTGATTCATCCATGAATCTTATGATACACACTTCAATATGGTGGGGATATTTTTATGGCTCCCTCACCATATTTTGGAAATGTTTTTTCCTGGGTATTTTTGTTCATCCACCCATAGTGAAATAAATCCTAGATGTGCCACTAATACTGGGGCACCAAAATACTGTCCAGTCTCCGGGTCCCCTGTCTCTTTGAATTGGCTCTGCCTTCAACCAGTAGTGGATTGAGAGTAGTTATTGATGATTCGTTATGAAACGAGGGTAAAATAAATAACAGTGGTTTTCCTGAAAGAGCTAAGAGCTGTTTAGGTTGGAAGCCTTATCATATAACCAAAACTGCGCCAGGGCAAAATAAATAACAGTGGTCTTCCTGAAAGAGCTAAGAGTTGTTTAGGTTGGAAGCCTTATCATATAACCAAAACTGCGCCAGGGCAAAATAAATAACAGTGGTCTTCCTGAAAGAGCTAAGAGCTGTTTAGGTTGTAAGCCTTATCATATAACCAAAACTGCGCCAGGGCAAAATAAATAACAGTGGTCTTCCTGAAAGAGCTAAGAGCTGTTTAGGTTGGAAGCCTTATCATATAACCAAAACTGCGCCAGGGCAAAATGAATAACAGTGGTCTTCCTGAAAGAGCTAAGAGCTGTTTAGGTTGGAAGCCTTATCATATAACCAAAACTGCGCCAGGGCAAAATAAATAACAGTGGTTTTCCTGAAAGAGCTAAGAGCTGTTTAGGTTGGAAGCCTTATCATATAACCAAAACTGCGCCAGGGCAAAATAAATAACAGTGGTCTTCCTGAAAGAGCTAAGAGTTGTTTAGGTTGGAAGCCTTATCATATAACCAAAACTGCGCCAGGGCAAAATAAATAACAGTGGTCTTCCTGAAAGAGCTAAGAGCTGTTTAGGTTGTAAGCCTTATCATATAACCAAAACTGCGCCAGGGCAAAATAAATAACAGTGGTCTTCCTGAAAGAGCTAAGAGCTGTTTAGGTTGGAAGCCTTATCATATAACCAAAACTGCGCCAGGGCAAAATGAATAACAGTGGTCTTCCTGAAAGAGCTAAGAGCTGTTTAGGTTGGAAGCCTTATCATATAACCAAAACTGCGCCAGTTGCAGTGAATTCGGTCATGCGTTCTAAAGGGGCCATCAATTTATTGAAGTTTTGCATGGAAAACTTTTCCAGCAGTACAGAACTCTTATATAACAACATAATGAATGCTCATAAGTTTTCAGAATTTCTTTCTATGTGTAAATGCAAAATTACATGCATGTTCTTAAGAAATTTCCCTTTTTTTGTTTTTTGTTTTTGTTTTACTTCTTAGAGCACTATCCTCTGAAAACTGCGATCTGTCAAGAACGTAATTATTCGACGTTTAGCTTATCATGCCTCCAGAGTTCTTGCATTTGTTCCATTTTCTACCGTCCTTGGAAACACTGTTATGGTTGGGTATCAGAACATCGAAATTTCCCTTTCTTTGTCACGGATGATGATATCTCGTAGATGTTTCTGTGTTATTATAGACTTCGGGTGTCTGTTGTATTACAATCCTCCTCTTTGAATTTCCAGATCTAGTTCGCATTCTTCCAGCATTTCGTTTGTTTTTTTACTAGCAGACCTTGCGATCCGGAAAAAAGCGGAATACTTTCACCATACATTTTTGTGCAACGGTTTTTGTTTATTAGCTTTCCTTCCGTTTTCTAGCACATGGTTAGATGTTGTCATTTTGCCCATAGATGCGTACATGTTTATAATGTTTTGTGTCTAATCGCCTCTACTGAAAAAACATTATCTATCGTACTATCAGTCAGTTGAACACGTAGCACTGTAACTTCGAAGTCTTAAGCACCAGATAGCTGGCACACAAAAATCTTTAATTGTACCCTGCGCTAAATTACACGACCCATGACCAGAAAAGAGAAGATTTCAATGACTCACATAAATGGTCTTTATTTCAGATGGCGCGGAAGAAATATTCTTTCCATATTACGTGGAAATTCATCTGAATTATTAACAGCAATCAGACAGCTCCGAATTGTGTGTATTTTACTGTTTCTCACGTTACATAGTCACGTCAGAAAGCTTGAAAATTACATCGCCCAGGAAGGGGAATCGAACCAGTATCTCCCGATTTCCGTTCGGGGATTCTATCCTTTGCACTAATCAGGACGATAAAGTCCCAAGTGTCTGAGTGATAAGAACCAAATTAGTGTCTGATTGTTTTCCTGTCAAAGCAAATTCCGCTCCATCGTGGCGTATTTAATTAAATCTCCAGTTGTACAGACAGATAGTGCGGAAGAAATATTCTTCATGCCCGAACGGAAATCGAGAGATACGGGTTCGATTCCCGTTCCAAAGCGATGTAAATTTCAAGTTTTCTGACGTGACTATGTTACGTGAGGAACAGTAAAATACACGCAATTCGGAGATGTATGATTGCTGTCAATAATTCAGATCAATTTCGACGTAATATGTGAAGAATATTTATTCTTCCGCACTA
This sequence comes from Macrothele yani, assembly GCA_039090855.1. Classification (NCBI taxonomy): domain Eukaryota; kingdom Metazoa; phylum Arthropoda; class Arachnida; order Araneae; family Macrothelidae; genus Macrothele; species Macrothele yani. The sequence continues at coordinate 12,262,090 of CM076992.1, forward strand.
ACTGCCTGAACAATTGTTGAGTTAGTTAACTACGCCGCGATGGTACTTGGATTTGTTTTGACTAGCGAAAAATGGTTCTGGTTCATTTGCCCGACGTTTATATTTCACCGAAAGGTCTCTTTTCCTAAAAGTTCATTTCATCGAAAACTTTGGATTTCATTACAGGATCTGTTGAAGCATGGTGCAAGTTCGTCAGACAGACCACCGAAGCGTTAGGGGATCATACTCAAATTGCAGTTTCGATTTCTTCGTATCACAAAGGGAGCAAAGAGTTTATAACGAAGTAAATTTCTCCGTCATTTTTATCCGCACCAGGATTCGAACCCGGGTCCCCTCATTCCGGAATAAGTTGCTCTACCAATTGAGCTACGCGGACGTTTTATTCTAATTCCTACCTGCCTTTATGTCGTGTGCGTCCTTCTGGCAGGTACGTCACATCTCCTGGTACGTTACATCATCTCCCCTTTTTTTTTTTTTTATTCGAAGCGCTGGATATGGGATTCTCTTATTTTTCCTATCTCGCGGTGTGGAAATAACATCACAATAATGCGAGAATTTGAACGGTCGGGTCATCCGGATAGTTCGGGCGCCATTACAACGAAGTAAATTTCTCCGTCATTTCTGTCCACGCCAGGATTCGAACTCGGGTCCCCTCATTCCAGAATAAGTTGCTCTACCAATTGAGCTACGCGGACGTTTTTTATTCTGATTCCTATCTGTCTTTATGTCGCGTGCGTCCTTCTGGCAGGTACGTCACATCTCCTGGTACGTTACAAGTTAGTTTTAAGACAAAAATAAATAATTTTAAGTTTCTAGGCCTCGGCTTAGGCCTTTTTAGCAAATTTTAATCGTGCGTGCTCATGAGGTTTACATAAAAAAGTCAAGTTAATAACTTGCACATTTATTCAGGCAAATAGAATCAATTTTAGGTGCCTAGGCCTCGGCTTAGGCCTTTTTAGCATGTTTTAATCGTGCGTGCTCATGTTCATAAGGTTTACATAAAAACCTAATGGACATTAAAAATTCTCAGATCTAGGCCTTACAATTAATGTTTTAGGTTTAAGCAAGAGTTCTACATATTTTACTTTAAATACTATGTAACGCTTATGAATATGAGTAGGGTTAAAATCTGTTAAAATGGCCTCTATCTAGACCTACGGTCAAGAAATTAAGGTTTTGTGTTTGACTAAAAGATGGAACATTATTTACTTGACTTGCTATGCAACCCTTATGAACATAAGCTCGGAGGATTGAAATTTAATAAAAAGGCCCAGATCTAGGCCTTATAATTAATATCATATTTCGAAAAACCTACTTATGGAGAGGTGTTTCATAGAAATTAAAAGTGCATTTTTTATACACTCCCATAATGTTTAGGTGACCAGTTTTTCAAAAACCCGCACCACACTCCAACAGATCTCTAACAACACAATTCTAAGTTTTCGATAAACCGACCATTCGGTGAAGTGATCTTTCGATATAATGAATTTTTAGGTGAAGTAATTCTTTAGTGAAATGAACTTTTCGATCAAATGAACTTTTAGGTGAAGTGACCTTTCGGTGAAATGAAGTTTTCGGTCAAGTGGCCCTTTCGATCTAGTGATTTTCGGTAAGCTGATTTTCGGTCAAATGATCTTTCGATCAAGTGAACGAACGATACCCGCAAAAACATAGGCTATTCTGGTTCTTATCGCTCAGATACCTGGGATTTCATCGTAACGGATAGCGTGCTCGACCGGAAATCGGCAGATGCAGGTTCGAATCCCGTTCCAGGGCGATGCAATTGTCAGGCTTTCTGACGTATAGCTATGTTACATGAGAAATCGTAAAATACACGCGATTCTGAGCTGTCTGGTTGCTGTTAACAATTTGGTCTTTATTGGTTGTTCCAGGAAAAGCAGAGGCATGCTATGCGGTACACTGTAATAAGTAAGTGGTGTGAATTCACGGAAATTTTTTGAAAATAACGTGCAGCAAATTTGCTTGTAATAGTCCGTCTTTTAACCAAATTTCAAGTTTTAAAAGATCCGTTTTTTTTAACTCCCGTATTTTCACAGATTTTCCGTAGTCAGCAATTCTGTTTCTTTCAGAAAATTCCGTTTCAAGTTCATCCTTATTTAGACTGAAATTTCTCAAAGCCCAACACACGGACTATTTCAGCCCTTACACGGGAGAATCCTTTGGCGCCGTTAGTGAGGATCGAGCCCAGGCCGTTTAGGTTGCAGCCGCGTGTTTTAACTACTCAGCCAGAATGCGGCAGGAACCGCGCTCACATTCAAGGTAAAACTTAATTGCGCGATACAAATTTTTTTTATGCTTTTTAACCGTAGGTTGAAGAAGCGTATATGCTCCAGCTTTGTCTGTCTGTCTGTCTGTCCGCACGATAACTCGCGTAAAAATGGTTCGACTATGATGAAATTTTAGTATGTGGTAGGAAACAACCTGGTAAAGAACCCTTTTGAAAATGGACGAAATGGGGTTAAAGGTCAGGACATAAGAGCGAGATCCATTACATTGCCCTTATGCGTCCTAACTTATGTAAAAATGCTTCGATTGCGATAAAACTACATCATGTTGTTCCGGAGATGTACTGGTTCTGTTTAATATCATCTAAATGGGGTCAAAGGTCAGGGCACAGGAACGAGATTTACTCCACAACCATTATCCTCATAACTTGACTAAAAAGGCTTCTATTGCGACAAAACTTTAGTATGTTGTTCCGGAGGTATACTAAACCAATGCTGTTAAATATCATCGAAATGGAGTCGAAGGTCAGGGCACAGGAGCGAGATTTATTCCACAGCCATTATTCTCATAACTTTAGTAATGATTTCTGGTGTGTTGTGAAAACGTATCTTAATCAATGCATTCCATGATTTTACTAACCTGTTTTATTTTCTATTAGAGCTTGTTATTTTAAATTATGTATTTTTTCATAGTGATTTTTCGAAGCAACAGACTGATTTGCAGTTTGAGATCGTTTCTTCAACTGACAATAGCTTTCAAGTATCTTTAAGAGAAGGTGCAATGTACTGCTTTTTAGTATTATTTGTATTATTTCACAAAACTTTTAAATATAAAATTTACTCTTGATAGCTGCATAGTTTTATCTTAAGGATTCCACATAATCTTCGCTTTCCATAACTGTACTGATCGATGACTTTCATAACTGGCCTTATTCTTCTTTTTCTAAACTGATACGGACTCGTATGCGTTTCACAAGATAAAACTGAGATATTTGAATTTAAAGTGGACCCCATAGCCGAAAGTTCCTGATCAGGCTGCGACGGACATCATGATGTCACAAAATAATCTGAGGAGTGATCCCTGGGCAACGACTGGATGCGAAAGCAAAAATTCCCGCAGGTAGAAATAAAAAAAAAAATAAAAAAAGGGGAATTCAAGAATTTCGGTTCCAACCTCCGTCGTCGGGAACTTTTGCCTCTATTTTCCAGCTGAAAGACAAAGATTTATGGAATAAAATGATATTTAACAACAATACTGGTCAGAGGGATCATCGTGAGAAAACAAAAAGAAAAATACGACGAGAAATCTTGCTCCTTCAACTTTCGTTTACGAAAAGATTCACCCTCCATTTTTGATCTTAAGTGCAAACATACATCGATGAGCCATCGCATTATGACCACCCACCAAATAAGCTGTAGGACCCCCTTTGACCCCCAAAACAGTGCCCACTCGGCGAGGCACCGATTCAATGAGGTAGCGATAGGTATCCTGGGGTATCTGGTACCGTAATATCAACAGCAGCTCTTCCAATTTCCGTACATTTCGGGGTGGTGGTGATTTAGCGCAAACCCGCTTTTCCAAGTCGAACCACAAATGATCGATTGGGTTCATGTCAGGTGAATTTGGAGGCCAGGGCATTAACAGAAAGTCACCAGCATGTTCCTCGAACCACTCCTTGACGATTCTGGCAGTGTGGCATGGCGCATTAGCTTTCTGGAAATGCCCATCACCAGCAGGGAACACAGTTGCCATGAATGGCTGAACTTGGTCCCCAACGATGTTCAGGTACCTGATAGCTGTCAGGGATTGTGCTATTAGGATAATGGGGCCTGAAGTGTCCCAAGAAAACATCCCCCAGCATAACATCGCCACCGATGGCCTGTTTCTGCTCAATAGTGCATCCAGCTGCCATAAACTCCGTTGGCAATCGGAGTATCTGCGCTCGGCCGTCTACGTAATGCACCAGGAATCTTAATTCGTCAGACCAGGTCACTTTCTTCCAATCATCCACTGTAAAGTCTCGATGATCTTGGGCCCATTTTATGCGTTGTTGGCGGTGACGTGCAGTGAGCAAAGAGACATGGCTGGGTCGTCGACTACGCAGGCCCATGCGCAGTTGGCTGCGATGAACTGTGTGCTGTGACACATTGCCCAGATCACCACTGTTGTAGCTCCTGGTGATTTGTCGCGCTGTTGCCCTGCGGTCGCTGTGAGCAATGCGCGACAGTCTCTGCTCCCCTCTGCCATCAATGAGCTGCGGATGACATACTGCTGGACCACGGTTCGTCGTCTGGCCATCTGTGCACCACTTATGATTCGTGCTCACTAAAGTGGCACGTGAACAACCCACAAGCCGCGCCGTTTCCGAGATCGTAGTTCCGAGGCCCCGGGCCATCACATATAGTTCTTTATCAAACTCCGATAAATCGGCAGCTTTTCCCATTCTGACTCCGAACACTCAACTAACCGAAAGCCGGTCCTCGGGTTGTATATATGATGCTCTCCGAACTTCATCTGCCCCACCGTTCGGACTCCAGACGCGCTCATTTCTCTAGGCTGGGGGTGGTCATAATGGAATGTCTCATCAAGGTACATGTAACTAAATGGCATGTAACAACAACGTTGCACAGGGAGAACACTGTGGAAAAAAATTACCATCACGGAGAAACAAATCTCTCCCTTTAACTGCCGTTGTCGGAAATCTTTGCCGTTATTTTTAAGCGCATGCCTGCAACAAAATGTTATTTAGTAGCAATATTTGTACAGAGAGGGCATCGCGGAAAAACAAATTACGATTACGTAATTAATCTTTGCCCCGTCCAGCTTCCGTTTTCTGAAACTTTTCCTCCATTTTGAAGCTTAAATACAAATGTTTATGGAATAAAACACTTAGCAACAATACAGAGCAAGGAAGGCATCACGTAAAAATGAAACAACAAAAAAAAAAAAGAAAAAAAGAGTTTAGGATTACAGGGCCCTGGTTTTCGGAAATTGTTGCCTCCGTTTTCAAGCTGAAACATTAGCATTTATGTAATAAAATGATGTTTAATAATAACATGGACAGAACGAACAGCACGAGAAGGAATAAAAGAAAGCTCCGATTGTGGGAGAAATCTTCACTTTTTCTAATATCCGTTTCCCGAAAGTTTTGAAAGACGGAATTCCGTCCCCGGATGGAAAACTTATTCTCATGATCGCAAGTCTGCAAGAGAGGATTAAAAAGGGTTCCCGGATGGGTTTTTTTTCTGCGGGATCAGAGTTAAGGTTCTGGGGATATCGATTTTGTCTGCAGGACCAAAATAAAATCTGTGGAGTTCGTCGCCCGTCGCCACGATTCTGCTACGGGAAAATGGACCACAGGCATACAGAGCTTTATATTTTGAGCTTAATGCCTTGTATGCTTTGGAACGTATATTTCGATTGCTTGAAGACGGAGCATAAGAACATAAGAGAAACCTCTTATGTTCTTATGCTCCGTCTACACTGGCCTTATTTAGTGAGCCCTGCACGGCTCAAGCCCGTGCGTTTAAGGCCCAGACTGGCCCAGCTCGTCCATTGCAGCTATTATTTAGGCCCGTCCCGTGATGCGCCATTTTATAATATTTTGTCTTTCTATTGTATTTTATTAAATTGTGAAAATTAAATAATGAAATGAGATATTATTAAAAATATTTAGTTGAATGTAAGCCTAAAAATACTAACTAAACTTTGGCAGTAATCGAAGAATATAACGTTTAAAGAGAGAGAGAGAGAGAGAGAGAGAGAAAAGACTAAGCGCGTTCATAATCTCCCCTTCTCTGAACTAGCTAGCGGTAGCACTACAAAGGTAATTAGCACTACAAAAGTAAGTAAAAGTCAATCCCTGTATGGATTAAGATAGGAGGAACAATCGATGTCGTATCGCTCTCTCATACAAACACACACGCACACACCCTGATCAACTGCAGACAATCTCGTCCCCCACTCCACACAACACACCACACACACACTCGCTCGGGGTCGAATCTTTTTTGTTGTCAACAAGCCCCAAAGTGTTTCTACCATCTTATTGCCTAGAGATGGTAAAAACACTGTGAGTGCCTCTCCTCGAGTCTGATTACAGCCTGGGCTATGTCATGGAAGTAAGTAAAGCCAGCAAAACAGTTAAACAGACAAGGAAATCAGGAAACACGACTTTTCTTTCTTTACCATTGCAATAAAAAGAATGGGTTGACTCAGGCCGGTCCGGCCCGGACATACGTGTCTGGGAAAAAGCCCGGCCCGGCCCGGCCCGGCCCGGCCCGGCCCAGCTCTAAACTAAAAAAAAAAGCCCGACCCGGCCCGTACAGTCCTCTGACAAACATTTCAGTTAAAATTTCTGTGTGTATTAAACAATTAAAATGGATTACATTAACACAAAGTACTTTTTTGAGTGCTTTTGGGAAAGTATGATTGGTTTATTTCAGAGATTTTATTTTTATATATATCGTGAAACGCTGATATTGAGTCTAAGAAAACCGACTTTCCCATAACCAGCGGGGATTGGTTCATCTGCTGTCTTGTAAAGTGAATTCTGAAGACTGTTACGCCTCTTCCTGGGTTACAAGCCCCTCTGTTCTTGAATGAAATGAGGTCAAGAAAAACTTTGGCTCAAAAACAGGAATTATAGAAAGTGCTACAATGTTAACTTAGTTCTACAAGGTCGTGGTGCTCTTTCTGGATCGTAATGATTCTCCAGAAACGTATTTTCGTGGTCTAAAACAGTCAAGATCGTTAGAACTTCCGAAGCTAAATGACAACAATAACAACAAAAAGCAGAAACCAATAAAAACCAAACAGATACGTGCCTGAGGGGTTCTTTTTATCATGCGGTAATGATCCACTTTGGAGACACTAAGCTAGTTTAAATTACGGACAATGGAATAGCTAGAATCCGCACCAAGGGTAGTTAGTTGAATCGGGTCGGCTGCCATTATGACGTTCCTCCTGGCGTGCTTTTTGTATTGTCTTGATGCCAAGGAGAAAGATGGTCATTACGATGCGAAGTAGCGCACGCCATCCATAACTCAGCCACCATGCCTTCGCGCAAGATATCATTTTCATTTAATGGACAGGGTATGATTTCCAGATTACCTCTGACCATCCGAACTCCAAAATCACGTGGTCCAAAACACACATAATTGTGTTAAGAACGCCGCTAGCAGAGGTCATCAGAAAGGATCGACAGTAATGGCATTACAACTATTCTGTAAAATATACGCCACTACATGACTTTTTGTGTTTTTTATAAGGCTGCGATGTGGAATTAGTTGGTGTTATTTATTTCGCCAATTACTTCCCATTCCTAACGCAATAAATCAAACTAAGAAATATTACACAACTGTAGAACTCAGAATTAATCACGACTGGGGTAATCTTTATTATTCTCGTGCTTCACCGTTTACTTGTTCACATGGTAACACTGAAATATTCAAGATCCGTAGAATTATCTCACTCACTTGGCAGAGCGGTTCTATTTTGTAACTGCGAGATCGAGCCCACAACTTGATGTGCTGACTAATGTACACAATATTTCATTGACTTAGAAATTCGTTTTTGTAAACGTAAAAGCCGGTTTATAACTTGTGCTGAGTAATGACTGTAGACGCTGGCTTTTCTGAAATTCAATCCAACGAGAGCTCAAGCTCTGTGAAAACACAAATTTGTTCGTGACGAAAATCGGATTCGCGCCCGCTCACTCCGGGGTAAGTTGCCTATAAAACCCCTGCATCAAATGTCTTCATTAACAGCGATCTCGGCACATCGTGGATGACGTCGTCCCTGCGATTTGCAGACAGCGTGTAACGTACCAGAAGATGTGACGTACCTGCCAGAAGGACGCACGCGACACAAAGGCAGATAGGAATCAGAATAAAACGTCCGCGTAGCTCAATTGGTAGAGTGACTTATTCCGGAATGAGGGGATCCGGGTTCGAATCCTGGCGCGGATAAAAATGACGGAGAAATTTACTTCGTTATAATGGCGCCCGAACTATCCGGATGACCCGACCGTTCAAAATCTCGCATTCATGTGATGTTCTTTCCACACCGCGAGATAGGAAAAATAAGAGAATCCCTTCTCCAGCACTTAAAAAAAATAATAATAATAAGGGGGAGATGATGTAACGTACCAGGAGATGTGACGTACCTGCCAGAAGGACGCACGCGACATAAAGGCAGATAGGAATCAAAATAAAACGTCCGCGTAGCTCAATTGGTAGAGTGACTTATTCCGGAACGAGGGGACCCGGGTTCGAATCCTGGCGCGGATAAAAATGACGGAGAAATTTACTTCGTTATAAGCGTATCGCGTGTTCTCCAGTCACAGGCCACGTTTCCATTTTTTTTTCGAAAAACCCTTGAACATCAACAACAACAACAACAACAAAATTTAGCACCATCAGTTTTAAACTCGAACCTGGCAGATGATCTTTCTTTGAGGAGCTAACCTTTGGATAGCTCCTGAAAGAAAGATCATAGAACAGTTTTGTGGTTTGTGCATGTACAGTATGGCGCAGAAGTCCCGAAAAACTTCATTTAAATTTTTATTGGTTGCTTTTCCAGAAAAAACAAGATAGCCATTTCTCTTTATGGCAAAAGGGACACTTTTGGGGCATAGAACCGAGGGTCTGGTGACCTAGTAGAGGGCAAGGCTGGGGGTTGCTCGAAATTTTTAAATGGAAAGAGGGGTTGTGTGGCATATCGTTAGAAAGATCTCAAAAAATTTAGTAAGTTGGTTTTTAATTTTTTGTTTTATCTTTATTAGGTACAAAGTCACAGCCCACAGTAGCGATATCAAAGTGCAGAATGAGTGGTAGGAAACATTTTGATGCTTCTGACACATTTGTGTTATTCTTTTGGTTTGTGTGAATGTACCGTACTTATTGTGTTTTATGACAAGGAACCACGTTTCCGGCTACAAAGCGAGGGGTCCGGTGACCCCATTGGGAAAGGGGAACAGGGTAATTCAATAATTGCCATTTCTTTTTATGGCAAGTGTCCACCTTGACATAAAGAGAAATGGCTATCTTGGTTTTTCCGGAACAGCAACCAATAAAAATTTAAATGGAGTTTCTTGGGACTTCTTTGCCATACTGTATACGTTCTTACCTGATGCTTTGACTCTTTAGCATTTTTTTTGTAAAAAATGTACGTGCTTACAGCATCACTCTGTCTGTCCGTGCCTGCGCCTGTGGGCACCATATCTATGCAGTTATCAGTCCTATCTGAAAAATTCCTTTTGCATTAGAAAGCCCGAAATGTGAGAACGATGATCCTTGCTTTCCGCTTTTCTTCCGATGCATAAATTCGCCGTTAAAGGGCGTAAATGTTAATGCTATCGAACTCAAAATATATTTTGTTCCATATATTCAATAATAATAATAATAATAAACCAAAGGCTGATGAGACTAATGAAGACAAGGCTCAACGTTTGCAACATCACTCGGGTTATCAACACATACACAGTTCCAGTCCTCATGTATTCCTTCGGAATCATCAAGTGGACCACAACAGAGCTTGAGGAAATAATGCGCAATACCAGGACAACCCTCACTAAACATCGCCAGCACCACCCGAAGTCAGCAATAGAAAGGCTGACCGTTGGACGGGCAGAAGGAGGACGGGGAATGATTGATCTCCTGGAACACCGAGACAGAGAAATCAGCAGCCGCAGAAAATACTTCCATCAGAGCAAGGGACCCCTTCACCAAGCGATAAACCAGAGTGACAAGAAGTACACAGCCCTAGACATCTCTACTCAGAACATCGAGATTAGAACGAGGGAGCCAAAAGAAGAAGCTTGGGGCAAGAAAGTCCTACACGGAAGGCACTACAACGATCTGTAATCGGATCTCCAATGCATGGCTAACAAACGGATCACTCTTCCCCGAGACCTAAGGGTTCCTGATGGCTATACAGGATGAAGTTGTAAACACCAGAAACTACCGGAAGCATATCCTGAAGGACACGTCAGTGGAAAGCGACACATGTCGGCAAATGCCATCAAGCGCCAGAGACCATCCAACCTATCACAGCAGGGTGCAGAATTCTTACACGAACAGACACAATCAAGTAGCCAAGATTGTCCATCAGAATTTGGCAAAAAAACACCACCACATTACAACTGAGCCTGTCCCGTACTACAAGTACGAGCCAGCAACGCTTCTGCAGAACAACACCCACAAGATGTACTGGGACAGATCGATCAGAACAGATAAGACTATCCCCCATAAACGGCACGACATCGTCCTGGTCGACAAGGAGAAGAAGTCAACACATCTCATTGACATCGTCCTGGTCGACAAGGAGAAGAAGTCAACATATCTCATTGACATAGTCCTGCACAACACGTGCAACATCCAGAAGGCGCACGGAGAGAAGCTGTCAAAGTACAACGACCTACGGCACGAAGTCAAAGAAATGTGGCATATGGAGAACGTCACCACCGTCCCCATAGAAATATTAATCACAGGAGTTGTACCTAAGACCATTCACAGCTCTACACAGACACTAGACTTTCAACCTAACACCCACATGGAACTATAGAAGGCAGCTATCCTGAACACTTGTAGGATAGTAAGGAAGTTCCTGGACAATTGAGAGAAAAAAAACACCACCTCCCAGACTTGGTATGTCGTACCCGTCTTGAAAGGAAGAGAAGAAAAACCTCAGGAAGATGTGGAATCTTAAAATAATAATGATTTTTTTGTTTTAACTGTTACATCATACCTTACACCTAGTTTATATTTACATTTGAGTGTAGCAAAAGTAATTATTATAACAGACAGGGAAATCAGGGAAAAGTCTTTGATGGCCGGACTAAACCCCTGATCTCCCTACTTGATAGATACAAGTTATGTAAAAATTGTCAAAGAGTGAAAGTAAATAGTAGGTAGGTCATGCAATAGATCAGCAGTTGTTAGTATATATTACTAGCAATTAGAAAGGGATTGAAATGTTATACAGTAATTTGAGTTTTTTGTTTTTAAATTAAGCAAGTTTGTTTCCATATAGTCTTTTTTTAAGCAAGTTATAATTATTAATATGCTTTAGTTCTTCAGGTAAAAGATTCCAAAAAGCTGGTCCCTGATAGTAGATACTTTGTTACATTTGTGGTGTTTTAAGCAGGCATGGATTTATCTGAAATCTGTTTCTAGTTTCATAATTATGGATATTAAAATTTATATCTATGGTATCTATATTGGTATTCTGTTGAATCATTTTAAACATATTTAATCCCAAAGTATATTGATACAATTGTTTTATATTTCAAAATGTTATGTTTATTAATATCTACTCTGTGACGTGCCTGCGCTGCAGGACGCACATGAGATAAAGGCAGATAGCAATGAGAGCACGTGTCCGCGTAGCTCGGTTTGGAGAGCGGCTTACTCTGGAGTGAGGGGACCCGATTTCGATACCCGTCGGGGACATACCTGTGTTTTCACATTGGCGTCCAAACTTCAAGGATGACCTGGCTGATGGGTTTCTCGCAATGGTGTGATATTCTTTCCATACCGCGAGACAGGAAGTATGAGAATCCCTTCTTCAGTGCTTCGAAAAAATAAATGTGTGTGATGTTAAGTTTCCACACACCAAATGCACGTTCTTCAGCGGATGATTGCCTATAGCGTCACATGGTCCCGGCTGATCCGTGGGCCATGCCCAGGCTTTTTTCGGGTGGCAGGGGGGGATGTGACGTGCCTGCGCCGCAGGACGCACATGAGATAAAGACAGATAGCAATGAGAGCACATGTCCGCGTAGCTCAGTTGGGAGAGCGACTTACTCCGGAGCGAGAGGACCTGGAGTTGATATCCGGCGGGGACAAACCTGTGTTTTCACAACTGGCATGAATTTATAAATACTTAGATAAGGTTTAGTATTAGTACTTAGTATAAGGTCAAATAATCTAAGAAATTTATTCTGGAGTACTTGGAGTTTCTTAATGTTATTTTGTGTTGTTTGTCCCCAACAGGATAGACAATAGTTAACGTTTGTATGCACAAGAGTGTAGTATAACAATTTATGGGATTTATAAGTAACATTATTAAGTACTCGGCTAACTACTCCTATGTCTCTAGAGATTTTATTAATAGTTTGTTCTATATGACTATCCCATTTTAAGTTATGCTGCAGTGTTACTTCTAAGTAGGTGAAGTAACTCACTATGACAATTTTATTATTATTATACTAAATAGTCATGTCTTGATATTGGTTTGGTTTCTGTCTTGTAAAACACATAGCCTTCTAAAATTTACTTCTAAACATCCGATTGAAAAAATATTTTTCCTTTCGATTCCATTTATAACGAAGACTGTTTTCGCTACAGTTTCTTCTTCAAGTAATGTGCATATTTTCCGCTAGTCGGCGTAAAGATAAATTGTGATTTTCCCTATATCTCTGCTTTTGAAAGTCCGATTAAAAAAAAAAATCTTTCAGCATCGGATACAGCTTCTGCTGAGAAATGTTCTACATATAATTTCTGATTCCTTGTAAACAACAGTTTGGCTACCAGTGGGCGCTAGAATTTATTTTTGTTTCTGATGTATTTGCAGCAAAATTTGCACTTCTGAAAACTCGATTGACAAAATTCTTTCGTGTGACCGATAACGGTCATCTCGGAAAACCTTTTGAGAATGCTTTCTGCTTAAAATAGTGCATAATTTTTCCGCCAGGGAGCGGAAATATACAGGGTGTCCTTAAAGTATTTCTCACATTACAAAAGTTAATATAAAAAAATTATATAAGTTAAAATAAAATGGTTTCCAACATAATATAGCAACACTCATAAAGTGTTTTTTTTCTGTTCTTTAAGTGAGCGCTACTGCTGAATAAAAAGAGCATTTCATCGATAATGGCTTCCATGCAAGAAAAAGTAGCGTGCGTGTTGTGGTTCCATGAGACCAAATCGGCGGTTACCGTCCAGCGTCATTTCAGAAAAGAGTACAGACGATCACCACCGGACCAAAAAAGCATAAAAGCTTGGTATGAAAAGTTTAAAGCGACTGGGAGTGTTGGCGATCTCCCCAGAGTGGACCGACCACTGGTTACACAAGAGACAGCTGCAGTTGTTCAGCAGCCATTTCTGCGAAACCCCAGGATATCCATTCGTCGTGCTTCACTGGAAACTGGGATTCCCCGTGTCACGGTTCACAAAATTTTACAGAAACGTCTTCATCTGTATGTTTATAAGGTACAGATCGTTCAAGCTCTTCAGCCTGATGACCGACCTCGCCGTGTTGCATTTGAGACGGAGATGTTGCAGCGCATAGCTCATGATAGTGATTATCTGCACCGTGTCTGTTTCTCAGATGAAGCCACATTCTACGTCTCTTGTACAGTAAATAGTCACAATGTGCTAATCTTGGGATCAGAAAATCCGCATTATATCGTTGAACAACAGTGGAATTTCCCGAAAGTGAAAGTATGCTGCGGCCTGATGCATCAGAGAATAATCGGACCCTTCCTTTTTACATAGCCCACGGTAACATGTAGCGTTTACCTGGACATGCTGGAACTTTCTGCAGCACCTCAGTTGCATGCACTCCAACCTTCGGCTATTTTCCAACAAGACGGTGCCCCACCACATTGGTTCGTGAGTTCCTGACTATCACATTTCCGGACAGATGGATTGGCCGCGATGGTACCATGACATGGCCACCTTGACAGCCCGACATAACCCCTCTAGACTTTTTCCTGTGGAGTTATGTGAAAGACCAAGTTTACACTATCAGTGTTCCGGATGTAGAGTCGCTGAAGAGCAGAATAACGGACGTCATTGGTTCTGTCTCTGCTCAGATGTTAAACAAAACATGGCGTGAAATCGAATATCGTTTAGATATCCTCCGGGCCAAAAATGGCGCCCATGTGGAGGTGTACTGACAATGGAAAAAATATTTACTTGTGCACCATCATTGTCATGCAATCCCTTTCTTGTACCTGTAATACATTTTTTTATATAAATTTTTGTAAGGAAAGACTTTATGTGCACCCGGTATATCTTATCTTTGTCTATGTCTCCGCTTCTACGAGTCCGTTTTTGAGACATTTCTTTGTTTAACAGAAAGCGCTTCCGCAGCGAAAAATTCTGTATATAATTTCAAATTATTCTTAAGGTACAAGCGTGCCACTGGAGTTCGTAAGCCCACGTTTCCGTTTACAGTATGGTTGCAGAAATTTCTGCGAAACTAAAATCCCAATTGAAAACATTCTTTTTACATCAAATAGTACTGACTATGAAAACATGTTGTGTGGTTATGTGTATTTCCTTCCCAAAATAAGGCAAAATTTCCTGGCTAGGGGGCCGCAAACGTTTAACCTGTTTTTTCCTATATCCTTGCTTATAAATGTCCGACTTAAAAAATTCTTTAACACCGGATACCATTTACTTTGGGGAAAACTTTATCCTTGTACCTGCGTAGTTTCTATAGTTTACAGTTCTGCCACTAGGTGGACTTTTTTGTACTTTTGTTTGCAGCTATATCTCCTCTTCCAAAAACCCGATTGAGAAATTTTCTTTTTTAATGTATGCCATTCGCTATAATAAAGATGGGGAACATTATCCTCTTTAAATAACGCACAGATTTTCCGATAGGGAACGTAAAAGTCAAAACCTTTTCCCCGCTATCTCTCCTTTAGGGAGACGTCTTTGATAAGCTTCATAGCTTCTGCTATGAAGAACACTTTTCGCATATTTTCACAATTTCCATTATGCAAATTTCTTCTGCTAGAAGGTGCAGAAGGTGTGAGAAAGTAGTTTAAATGGTTGAAAGTGTCGAATAAAAGAGAATGTAAGACAGTGTGAAAGTGGATGAATAAATGTGGTGTTCCCAGAGCTTTGACTCTGGAGGCCGTTCCATGTGTTGAATGGCTGAAAGAGTTCTACTGTGTTTTCTGAGTATTAATCTCTGTGACCCCCTCGCCTTCGGGGGAGGGAATACAGGGACTTCAAAAATCCTCAGCTGAGCACACTGTGTAGTGTAATCCATAAGGTGCCTTAATCTTCGAAGACAATGTGTAGAGTTACATCATGTTTCCTGCTGATTTCATCTTTTAACTGTTCGATTTGAAAAAGAAAAAATATTTGTCTCTAACATCTTCCTTCTGCCGTGAGAAACTTTTCGTGCGCCATTTGTTAATTTTGATAACATAATTTTTAGCCACTTTTGGAAGTAAGTAAGTATTTGTTTTTGTTTTACCGATTGTAGAAATCCGGTTTATCTTTTTTAACAGGTTCCATTGAGTATGAATAACTTTGAAAAATTTTAATCGCATCGGAGACAATCCAAAAGACGCGCTTATTACAACCGAAAATATGGTGTCATCTTTCATATTTACGCGTTCCAACCGTAGGTTGAAGAAGCGTAAATGCTCAAGCTTTGTCCGTCTGTCTCTCTGTCTGTCTACATGATAACGCGCATAAAAATGGTTCGATTTCGATGAAATTTTAGTATGTAATAGGGGACAACTGAGAACGAACCCTATTGAAAATGGACGAAATGGGTGCAAAGGTCAGGACATAGGAGCGGGATCTATTCTATCGCCGTTATGTGTCATAACTTACGTAAAAATGCTTCGATTGCAACAAAACTTTATCATGTTGTTCCGGAAACACACTGAACTGGTTCTGTTGAATATCAAGAAATGGGGTCAAAGGTCAGGTCACTGGAGCGAGATTTATTCCACAGCAATTTATCCTTATAAGTTGACTAAAAAAGCTTCTATTCCGACAAAACGTATGTTGTTCCAGAGATACACTGAACCGGTTCTGTTGAATATCAAGAAATAGGGTCAAAGGTCAGGGCACAGGAGCGAGATTTATTCCACAGCAATTTATCCTTATAACTTGACTAAAAAAGCTTCTATTGCGACAAAACGTACGTTGTTCCAGAGATACACTGAACCGGTTCTGTTGAATATTGTCGAAATTGGGTAAAAGGTCAGGAGCGAGATTTACTCAACAGTAATTATCCTCATAATTTGAGTAATGATGTTGGAAAGCATATCATAATCAGTGCATTGCATGATTTTTTTTGATTGGAGGTTTAACGACCACCGTGAGCAACTCAATGGGCTATAAGCAGTCGCCCGTCCCTAATTTAGGGTCACTGGTTCCAGGAAAGGGAGAGAGCTAGTGTCGTAAGACAAACACAACATTCATGCCTGACGGGATTCGAACCCGGACCCCTTTCGGACGAATGATCAGAGGCCATCGCTTAGACCACTGCGCCACCGGGTCGGCCATGATTTTATTAACTTGTTTTATTTACAACTACACCGCCAAAAACGGGTGAATTATATATCAAGTTTGGATACCGCTGTCTCTTACGCTAGATATGACAGAGGAAGTCGATGAAAGAAACCAAGTATTGAGCCTACTCTGCAACGAAAACGATGGGGCAGTTAAAATGTTTTCTCTCTATGCGCGATAG
This sequence comes from Macrothele yani, assembly GCA_039090855.1. Lineage (NCBI taxonomy): Eukaryota > Metazoa > Arthropoda > Arachnida > Araneae > Macrothelidae > Macrothele > Macrothele yani. The sequence goes on from CM076992.1 coordinate 12,278,788, forward strand.
TTTTGAAAATTAAAAGCAATTTCGGCTGAATTCTTTCAACGAATGCGCTCCGTACAGGTGTTGACGCTGCCATGGCATCGGCTACCTGAATTTCTGGTTGAAAAATTCCCACTGCAATGCGAGCGCGTATACCTTAAGGCTTAAATCCCTTTGTTCATTTGCGTAAGTGCACCTGTGCTCATTAAGTTTCACAGTTGCCCCGCATGTGGGCTGCGCGAGAGAGGATGGGGAAGGGGACTGTGGCAAACGAGGCCAACTTCAACATGCAGAACACGGTAATTCGATGGGGTATGAGAGTGTACGCTGATGCCGAAGTGGCGGAGGGTATTAATCCGGAGGGAGGCGGGAGGGGGTCCGCGAGGTTGTCATATGGACCGGGGGCCATCCGCGTAATTGGGCGCTCGCAACTGCTATAATTGCAGCCTCGTAATTTGATGCCGAGGCGTTTGTTATGGTAAGACTAATTTGTTAACCATTTTTTTGGATGAGTTCTTTCGCTTTCCTTACCGAACAGCTTGGGCCTTTGAAACACCGCTCTGTTGTTTTTCTTTGCCTATTTCTACTCTTTCTTCATTTTTTTAGCGGTCGTTTTTTTTTTTTTTTTTTTTTTTTTGTTTTTACTGCGACGACAGAAATGTTAGAAGAAACAATTTGCAAATCGATTAATCACATCGTTACTCGTGAATAGGGTAGAGTTGGGGGCCTGCTTAATTTCAGGCCTATCCTTTCAATGTGTGAAAGAATTCTTGATTATTTTTTATACCTGGAACCAAGAGTGTTGTAAACGTTTGACAGGTGCATTATTGTTATTTCAGGGCATAAAATAAATGTACTTTTTTTTTTTTTGTCTTCAAATAGGAACACTCTGACAAAGCAAAGTCTGAGTCATCTCGTTGAAGGATATTTGGAACTCAACACTGAAAGTAGATTTTTTTTTTTTTCACCATCATAACACACGATATGTTTCACGGAAAATATCGGAAATCTGCGAAATAGCTTATCTCCCGAAGGGTACATATCTCCAGGTATCTCTACCATTTTAAGAACTCTTCAGTTCTGCACAGAAAACCCCCATTTCCTGTCAAAAATGCTAAATACAGGGTGTTCCTTGTAACATGACACCATGAAAACAATTTATAATAACGGTTAGATACCCTGCAAATAAAAACTGCATTAACTGCATGCCTATTGTTTCTTGGAAAAATATTTGCATTCACTTATAGAACATTTCATTTGATTTATTTTTCGTTATGGCGTTACACTTGATCATTTTACATTTAAATATTAATTTTATAACATATTTAAATATGAATACATTTAATATTAATTTATTTTACATATTTTATATGAATACATTTAATATTAATTTATTTTAAATATTTTATATTAATACATTTATTATTAATTTATTTTAGATATTTTATATTAATACATTTATTATTAATTTATTTTATATATTTTATATTAATACATTTAAATATTAATTTTATAACACATTAAGAACAAAACATATATAATATGTATATTTATGTACAGTGTAACCATAGAACAGGATATTGAGTAAAAAGGTTATATATATATAGCCTCAGTGAATCCCAATTCCCTTAAAGTGCGTAGTCAAGCCAAACGTCCTGCACATATAAAATTTACGCATAGGGCCTATATGGTCTGATTAATAATTTTCTACTATTGAATTTTATATTTTAGTTTGTTAGCAAGTATCTTTTTAGTTGCTTTCGAAAATAATTATCATTATTAATATATGTTATTTGACAAGGTAGATTATTCCATAACACCAATCCCTGATGATCAATAAATCTTTGTTGGGTTAAAGTGTTAGGCATTGGTAACAAAAATGCATTTCTGTCTCTTGTTTGACAGTCGTGACCCACAGTGTTCAGCTGAATTAAATGTTTATACCTGTCCTCCTTTATTCTTTTATGCATAAATCCTAATAATCTATATTCCCATAATTTCTCAATATCTAAAAATCCATAATTATTAATTAATCCGTACCCCCATATTCAAATTAATTCCCTAAGATTATTTAAAATTTTGACCATCCTATTTTGTAATGATTTTGATTTATATGAATTAGCCTTAGTAGTTTGACCCCATAATAAGCAATAAGTCAAACCTGGATAAATCAGACTGTGATACAGCATTTCTAATGTTTTAATTGTTGTTCATTTATTTGAAATTCTCGTATTTAAACCCAGTACTCCTGAAATTTTATTTACAACATTTTGTATATTAATATATATTCCATTTTAAATTATCCTCAATTGTTAATTCCAAATATTTAAAATTATTGACTATTTCAAGGGTTCAATTTCTCACAAAAATAGATGGTGGCTCAACAATCTGTTTATCTCCTTTTTAAAAATCCTAATTTTAGTTTTTTCGGTATTTAAACACAGAAAATTTGAATCTAGCCATTCCATCAGTTTTTCAATAAATTTATTACATTTTATTTTTGCCTCATAACTGTGGTATCATCCGCAAATAAAATTAAATTCTTATTAGGTTCAATGTTAAAAATGCCATCAATATAAATTTAAAAAAGTAATGGTCCCAGACCTGAACCCTGCGGTACTCCTATTTTCTTAATTAATATGTGCGATATTTTTTGTAATTAAATTATATGAAAGAAAAAAAAACGGTATTCTTAAAGTCATGTCCACTCTTCACATCGCCCTCGCGACATCTAATCAGTACATTCTTCAGGTCAGTCGTGAGTGTGTGGGTTGCCAACTCATTGTTGTATCGACCAATGCTGAGTTTTAATTGCTCTAAGTTCGCAGGGTTGTTTCAGTGAGTCTTATTTTTCAGGCACTCGTAAAGAAAACTAAGACGAGAGAACGTTATGGTCACATCACGTGCCCCCTATGCGATACGACTCTGGGAAGTACTGTTTACGACAGTTCTTGCATATTTAGCAGTGTGTCTTGTGGCACCATCCTGTTGAAAACACACTGCAACATAAATATAAAATATCTGCAATTTCTACTGCAATACACATTCAGAGTCTGCAATTCTGAGATGAAGAACATTTTCACAATATAAAGATAACGGACGATAACACGCTGTGTGGGAAAACACAGGTTTGTCCCCTCACTCCGGAGTAAGTCGCTCACCCAACTGAGCTACGCGGACAGAATGTCTCGTTGCAGATTTGTCGTCTTGACATATGTTTTAACCTCTGTAGTACGTCACATCATCTCCCTCTTATTATTATTATTATTTTTTAAAGCGAAGATGGAATTTTTATTAAATCCAGACGATGCGTAGAAGGAACATCACACATTTTTCGAAGAACCCAACGGACAGTACATCCATTTTGACGTTCGTGCGCAATGTGAAAATACAAGTTTGTCCACAACGGACATGCAAGCGGTGTTCCCTCACTCCGGAGTAAGTCGCTCTCCCAACTGAGCTACGCCGACAGAATGTCTCGCTGCAGATTTGACGTCTTGACACATGTTTTCACTTCTGTAGTACATCACACCTCATGATATCGCAGCACAAACAGCAATTGCCAAAGGAGAGTTTTCTGCAATCTGCAACGAAATAACAGCTAATAAGAAATATCTATGAAGAAATAACAGTGAATAAGACATATCTTCAAAGAAATAACAGTGAGGAAATATATTTTCTTTTAGAACCATACGTGAATTATGTGTCGGATACATGAGCCAGGGGCGCACACACGGGGTGGGTCCGTCGGTCCGGACCCCCCCTCGCCAGAATTTTAAAATACCTTACTCCGACTACGGCGAAATTAAAAAAAAAAATCTTTCTGCACATGTTTATAGAAACGAGCTGGCTGTAGTGTGATTGTATCAATCACAGAAATCAGAGTGTTCTTTTGCCTTAGGAATGCTGCATCTGTTTTGGATGGCTGACGATGTCAAGCATTGAAATAGGAAATTAGTGAAACCCCAGAGTGTTTGAGGAATCAGGAATCCATCACTCTCCTAGTCTCTCGTGTTTCCATAACCTTTTCCAGGATATTTCTCCATGGCTCGGGCCTCAGTCACATATGGGGTGCTAATGGGCGTTCCTCCTCTGAGGGGAGGGGGATACACAAGATAAAGGCCTGGGTGTAAACACACTATTTTTTGTTAAGAAGGTTTGCGTCTGTGCTTGATATTTGTACCTGTTGATTTCCATCCGTTTAGGACATGAGAGACTAACTTCCTGAATTTGTCACTTTTGAGGGAAGCAACAGCTTGCTTATGAATGACTTTTTCTAACCGAACTGTGAATGACTGTTTTTACTCAGAAGTATGCTTCATTGTAAACTCATGGATTATTCAGTTTTAGATTTATTCAATTCCCTCTCCGAAAAGGTAGTTCGACAACTGTAATAGTTTTCAAAGTTCGATGAGGAATACTTAGGTGAGTTAAATATTATTGTTTACTTAACTTTTTCGTTTTCCATTGATAATGTGTCTGCTCTTTAACACTGTAATGAACAGTGCTGTCAGGGCAAGCATATAGTTTATATATGTTATTTAAAGTGAGCTTAGATGAAAATGTTTCTGCATTACAGTAAGAGAAGCGATTTAAACTTTATTTTTCTGTACGTCTTAAGGTCTTACATAACCCATCATCATCATCATCATCATTGTCAACCATTATCAATCCACTGCTGGACGAAGGTCTCCCCAAGTTTCCTCCACAACGGTCTGTCTTGTGCCAGTCTCCTCCATGTCACTCCCGCATACTTTCGAATTTCATCCACCCATCTTCCATGTGGTCTTCTTCTGGGTCTTTTCCTGTCCCTTGGAATCCAATCTAAAATTTCGGCTGTCCATCGATGGTCTGTTCTTCTGGCAGTATGTCCAGCCCATTGCCATTTCAGGGATTTAACTCTGATCATGATGTCTTCCACTCTTGTCATTTTTCGGATCCACGTGTTCCTCTTCTTATCTCTCCTGGTTACACCAAGCATGCACCTCTCCATGCTTTTTTGAGTTGTCTGCCGCCTTTGTATGTCTCTTTTAGCTAAGGTCCACGTCTCTGCACCATACGTAAGCACTGGAAGGATGCATTGATCAAACACTTTTCTTTTAAGACATAATGGCATATTGCTCTTGAAAATTATGCTGTTTCTTCCAAAAGCTCTCCAGGCAAGTTTTGTACGCCGATTAATTTCTTCACCAATGTGACCCTCACAAGATAAACGTACGTGTCTGTTATCTCCAGCTTTTCTCCATCAATCGATAAATCTTCATTTCTTGTAAAAGCGTTGTACATCACTATTGTCTTCTGAAAGTTCATTTTTAATCCCACTTCTTTACTCTTGTCAGCAAGTTCCTGGATCATACTCTGCAGCTCTGATGGGGTAGTTGCAAAAATGACTATGTCATCAGCAAAACGAAGGTGGGTTAGATAATCTCCATTAATCTTTATCCCCTTGTTTTCCCAGCTCAGCGACTGAAAGACATTTTCCAATGTGGCATTAAAGAGCTTCGGAGATATGGTGTCACCTTGTCTCACTCCTTTTCCAATTTTTATGTGTGTTGTATTTTCAAACAGCCGAATCTTTGCACTTGCATTTTCATAGATGTTATTAATAATATTAATGTATGCATCTTTAATACCGCAGGATTTCAGAGCCATTGCAACTGCTGATGGTTTCACCGAATCAAAGGCTTTTTCATAATCGATAAAAGCCATGCACAATGGAAGCTCATATTCCCTCGCTCTTTCAATTAGTTCTCTCAGTACGTGGATATGATCTATTGTGCTGTAGCCACTCCTGAATCCAGCTTGTTCTCTCGGTTGAGCCATGTCCAGTGTCACCTTCAAGCGGCGTGAAAGAACTTTAGTGAAGATTTTATAAACCACTGATAGGAGGCTGATAGGTCTGTAGTTTCCGAGATCCTCAATGTCACCTTTTTTATGTAGCAAGATCCTTGTAGCGTTGTTCCAATCCTCAGGAATTTTCCCTTCATTAAGGCATCGAGTGAAAATTTGGGCGAGTACTGTTTCGTCATACAAGAAGCAAGTGGAGAAATCGAAACAGTACTTACATAACTATTAATGGATATATTAATGCACATTTAATTTCGCAGACTTATTCAAAAGAGTAAGGTTTTTTTAACCTGTGAGCATATTAGTGCTGATTTATGCTAACAAAAAGAATCCACACACATATGTATATATAATCGGTATGTGTGTGTGCGTGTGTGTGTGTGTGTGCCTAATTTCTGGTTTCATTTGTCCCGTGAATTTTTTTGTCGGACCCCCCCCCCTCCCTTGAGGAAATTCTGTGTGCGCCCCTGACATGAGCTAGCATCCGACTCATTTCCCCGGAACATCAGCAATCGTGGGCCATTTTACAAGGGTTGTCCCAAAACAACTTAGAATATTTTTATAAAAAAATATGCATTTTCATTATCAAGGAAGTGGCCATTAGAAGTCGCCATCTTTTTCGAAATACTGTTCATTGCATCGAAAATACAAGTGTCCCAACGTTCCTTCCACTTTCTGAATGTTTCTGGAATTCTTCTGAAATGCTGTTGAAGCACCCGTGCTCAGCTGTAATAAGTTGTTGATCAGTCTCAAATTGTCATCCCGTGATGTCTTTTTTTTAAATGGGGAACAACCAGAAGTCACATGGTGATAAGTCTGAACTATATGCAGGCTGAAGCATCAACTTAATATTCATTTTCTCCGAATACGAAACGACTGAACTGGTCATATGCAGCCTTGCATTGGGCCGCACATGAAAATAAATGGGAGACCCAAGTTGAACAAGCTCGTTTCATGCCCAAATGCTCTATTAAAATTTTGTGAATTGATGGTTTTGAAATGTGAACCATATCTTCGATATCTCTAATTGACAGGTGTCTGTCTTTTCGTATAACAATACCTATTGTATTGATGTTTACCCCTTTAACACTCGTTGAAGGTCTTCCTCATTGCGCGATTAAAGCCAGCGAATCACCACCATCCATAAATTCTTTATGCCATCTGTAAATTGTTCATTTTCCTAGACATTCATATTTACAAGCCTCTTACGTAAGACGGAAAGTTTCTCCGACAGACGTTTTAAGTCGATAGCAAAATTTAATGGCGCATCTCTGTACCTCTTGAACATCCATTTTTTCGAAAAATCACAGCGCGAAAATACTTGTTAGGGGTTCACGAAATAATGATTATTAAACTGTGCACTGCCGAGGATGCATGCGTGATAAATAGGTGTCGCCGGTTGCTATGGTTACTACAACTACCGTTTTTTTTTAGATTCGTGCCAAAGTAGAACGCAGTATTGCACATTTTCTATCAAAACATTCTCAGTTGTTTTGGGACAAGCTATGGATTATGACCACATACAATTAGCATTTTTATGTAACTCGATACGTTCCAGGTTCTCGTATGTACAAATATGATTATAAGTACACGGGACAAATGTTAGTCACCTCTGTCAGAACTTACCTAATAACGGATGACTGCGCCTCTTGCCTTGATAACAACATGAATCCAGTGTGGTAGAGATTCAGCGAGGTTGTGGATGTATTGAACATCGATTTGCAGCCATTCGTGCGTCAATTGGTCCCGAAGTTCCGCCAGAGTACGTGGGTGTCTATCCCGGCGTTTACCCTGTTCCAAATGATCCCACAGATTTTCAATAGGATTTATATCTGGGTATTTTGTGGGCCAGTCGAGGTGAGACAGTGTTGATGATTGCTCGCCGTGCCACTCAGACCCAGTTTCAGCCCAGTGCACACTGCAATTGTCGTCTTGGAAGACAGGAGTGGCAATGTGATGCTGCCCCTGGAGATGTAGGGCAAAGGGCAACACTTCGTCATTCAGAATACGGAGCTACGTAAACCGCCTCCAGTTTGAACAACACCTTCGACACAATCAAGATTAAAGGTTCATTGGTCCTGCGATACACTCGTCGTTTCCCATCATTGGAGTACAAACAAAAACGAGATTCATCAGACCAAATTGCCCGTTTCTAATCCTCCACAGTAAAGATTTGGTACCTCTGTGCCCATTGATAACGTGCGACTTTGTGATTTTCTGTTAAAAGAGACCTCTTTCTTGGTACTCTGCTGCAGATATCCATCGCATGCAGTTCTCTTCTTAATGCCCTTTCGGAAATTGTTTGGATTGGGCTTTCATTGACTGTTTGGAGCAATTGTTGCCTGGTTTGAAACCAATTTGCAGTTGCTAGGCGTGAAACATGGAGGCGGTACCTGTTCGTGAGAATCGTTTTCCGGCCACAGTTACGTCGCCGATTTTCAGTTGAATGTGAATTACACCACTGTTTCTTGACTCGTTGGACAGTACGTTTCGACACACTAACAAATTGGGCGACTTCATTCACTTTGTGTCCGTGGGCACGGCCAAACATGATGGCTCCTTTTCGCCACTCAGTAATGTCTGTCTTACGACTCATATTGCAGATTAAGTTCAATACACACGTTGCTCTTCACAACTGCACGAGACAGGAATGATCTTGTAGACCACGTTAGCGCTATTTATCTCCCATCAATGCTATCACGGCGCCTTCCGGGCAACCGCTAACTTCTTACTGTCATTTCTGTTAGGGGTGACTAATTGTTTGTCCGGTGTGCTTAGATGCGTCACATATATTCCCCCTTGAGAAAGACGGGGGCACAAAATTTCATATAATTTCGGGTCAGCCAACTAACGATGATAGTAGGAATGCTCTGTAGAAGAAGGAATTCCGATTAAATGTGTATAAAAAGCATCACACATTTTTCGAAGCGTTAAAGAAGGAATTCTCATTAATTCCAGACGATGTGTGGAAGAAGCATCACGCATTTTTCGAAGCATAGAAGTAGTGTCAGTATGGAGGTTCTGGTGCATTACCCCCATATTTACACTACTCATAGAAGAAGGAATTCTCATTAATTCCAGATGATGTGTGGAAGGAACATCACGCATTTTTCGAAGCATAGAAGTAGTGTCAATAGCATCAAATAGAGGTCATCGCTCTTTCCACGTTTATAAGTCAGTCACGGAAAAATTCTCATCGACCGCCACCGGAAATCGAACCCAGGGTCTTCCAGTTACGCGCCGGACATTGATGTTTCTAATCCATGTCAACTGTGTATGTATTTATTAGTGTCAATATGGGGGTTCTGGCACATTATCCCCATATTGACACTACTCATAGAAGAAGGAATTCTCATTAATTCCAGACGATGTGTGGAAAGAACATCATGAAGTTTTCCCGAACCTCACGTCCAGGAGATTCATTTTACGTTCGTACGCCAAAAAATCCCAGTTTTACATGGGATCGGATTCTGACCCACACCGTCCTTCTCCGACGTCGGATATTCTACTACTTGAACTGCACCGACGTATGCTTATCGCTGAAACTTGCAGATTTGACTCTGGCGTCACCTCAGTAGTACGGCACAGTTACTGGTATTATTTAAAACTACGAATCTCATATATCTTTCATTGAATTAAAACCCGTTAGGAACCGTTCTGTTTTGTTGTTCACGATATAGCATATTTCCCTTTACCTATAAGGTTTCGGTGTACAAAGGTTATGTAGCGATACAGGAAAGAAACTTTTCCGGGTACGACTTGGAAAAAAATTAAAAGAGAGGCGTTAACTTCCGCCATCCCGCTTCCTCACATGTTACGGTTATGTATTTCTTAAAATAAATAATTACATGTTACATAAAGTACACTATATTGAGAAAAGTCACCGGACCCCCTTCAAAAGCGAATGAACGGATCTTCTGCATTGTTAAGATGCGAGGTACATCTGCAGACGGTATAAAAACGAGCCTGCAGCTGACCGCGATCATATCGCACTGTGAATTTGAGTGAACATGTCGCGGCGGGAGAGAACTGACTTTGAGAAAGGAAAGATTGTTGGGTGCTACATTAGTGGGTTGTCCATTACAGCGTTTAAACATGCCCACGTCAACTGTTTTGAATATACTGAACAAGTGGAAGACAAATGGCGTGCCTTAAGCAGCAAAACGTACCGGCAGACCAAAGAAAATCAGTGATAGAGGACGTCGAAGTCTCAGGAGAGTCGTTACAGCAAATCGACAAGGTACCGCACAAGACCTTAGCGTACAGGTGAGTAAAAATGCTGGAACCTCGGTATGTGCACGTACCATTCGCAGAGAACTTCATTTCATGGGTTACCGCGGTCGTGCGGCTGCTCATAAGTCTTTCATCTCCACTCGGAATGCTACTCGTCGTTTAGCATGGTGTAAAGAATATTTATCGTGGACCGTAGATCAATGGAAACGGGTCCTATGGACTGATGAATCCAGATACATGATCTATCAGTCTGATGGCTGTGGGTGGGTACGGCGGCAGCCGAAGGAACTGTATTTACCACAGTGTACTACTGCTCCTACGGTCAAGTTTTGAGCTGGCAGTGTATTCGTGTGGGGATGTTTTTCGTGGTATGGTCCCGGCCCATTGGTTATCGTGAACAAACCTGTTAACTAGCATGTCTACCTTGTTATTCTGGACAATTATGCCGTACCACGTCTGTGGCAATACTATGGAACCGAGCCTTGTTGGTACCAGCAGAATAATGCACCGAGCCATAAAGCAAAGAGACTGTTATAGCGTGGTTTGACGATAATTCAGTATCGTGTGTGGACTGGTCAGCACAGAGCCCTGATCTTAATCCCATAGAGGAGCTATGGGATGAATTAGAGCGTCGGATAAGAAGTTTGTAACCAAGATCTACTACTAAGCAACAGTTAGCGGCAGCATTATGTACTGAATGGAAGCGCATACCTACCGCTGTGTTCCAGAACGTTGTCGAAAGCATGTCTCGAAGGGTCAGTTTTCACACAGAATTTATTAGAAGAACGATACAGGAGATGTGCTTGAATAAATCATCTCAAATGATGTATGACAAAAAAAATATTTACAGATGCTTGTAGCTTACGCTACTTCTTATTTACACGGTTCTGTACATTGATGATAGTAAAAAAACAGTTAATTACACTCGAGCGTCTGGTGAGGCAACAAAAGTCTCTGACAAAGCAAAGAATAGGAACAATTCAGCTTGAAGAGCGTTATACAATATTAATTTTGCGCAATATTGATGCAAGGAATAATACAGAATTCGAGCTTGCAGACAGATTCAAAAGACAGGTGATGAGAAATTAACAGATGTATACAGCTTGCGCTACGTTAATTACAGGATTCTGTGCAACGTTGGCATGACAACAGTTAAGTGCAGTAGAAATCTGGCGAGGCAATATGAATCTCTGGTAATCAGAGAGTAGAATCAATCCAGAATGATGAGCACTATAGAGTATAAATTTTACACAATATTGATGAAAAAAAAAAGTTCTTACCGAAAGGTGATACGTTGTGGGTGATCTGGAAAACCAGGAGGTTGCAGATGATCAAGGAGACAAACATGAAATCAAAAGTTCGAAAGACAGATGATGAAAAATTTACAGATGAATGTGGCTCGCGGTACTACATGTTACATACAACGGTGATATGAAAAATAGTTATATACAATAATTTTCCTGAGAATACAAAAGAAAAAATAATCTCTGAAAAAACAGAGAGAAGACACAACTCATCACAGTGAGTATTGAGAACACAAATTTACACAGTTGATAAGTAAAATTACACAGTTGAATCAGGAATTGAAGATAAGAATATACTGTAAAAACGACAAAGTTTACAGATGTCTGTGGTTCGTGATACGATCTATTTACATGATTCTGTACAATGAGAAGTTACAATTTATATATATTGGCTTGTCAGAGGTGGTAAAAAAAAGTCTCTGATATCGCAGAGAGAATACACAATTTAGCAAGATGAGCAATGAAAAACGAAAAAATGTACACATGAGTTATACACGAAATGAAACATGTGAAGAGGATGAGAACTGAGTCTTAAAAAAAGCGTGAAAAGAAATTGACAATTATAAGTAGCTCATGCTTCGAACAATTCATAGGATTCTATACAATAATTGTTCTACTAAAAGTGATGTACAATAGTGAGACAAACAAAAAAATTCTGATAAAATAGAGAGTACAAATAATATAGTACAGTGAATGTTGAGGAACAAGATTACACTCAGTTGCGAAACAAGAAAAAAAACAGGAAATGTGTATAGGAAAATCGTCTCAAAATTACATATGAAAAGAAGATTTACAGGTGCTTGTAGCTGACGCAACGACCTATTCACAAAGCTCAATACAGTGATGAGAGAATACAATTTATGTATGATAATTTGTCGGGAAAGACAAAAAATAGTCTCTGATGAAGCAGAGATTGAAGACAAATCAGCATGGCAAAAATCGTATCTATCAGGAGGTAGGTGAAACAAAAGTTCCGACTGTAAGGTGAAGCGTTGTGGGCGACCCTGCAAACCAAGTGGTTGCTGGTGACCAAGTTGATAGGAACTGTGGTTCACTGCAGCGTGCAACTGCAGTGGTAAGTTCTAGTCGAAGGCGGGAGAGTAGGCGATTACGAAAATGACAAAGTAACGCAGTACTGACTTTATTTATGTCAGTAGAAGCTTCGGAGGGACGCTGTAGATGATACACGTGAATTATATGTTTTACAAGCACGAAGATGTAGGAGCAGACTGCCGGAAGGTGAATAGGGCGAGAAGAGTTCAGAAGTAGTGTTCGGTAGGCACTGAAGGTGAGGACGGTCTCACAGGATCGTTGCGCCAGCGTGAAAGCGAGATGGAGTATTGGCAATAATACTGTGCAATACATGAAGACATGCTGGACGTCAGCCTCCTCGCCACAATACGGACAGGAGGGTGAAGATAAAATGGTCATGCGATGTAAAATCGACGGCACAGGGAGGCGGTTGTGTAAGAAAAGCCAATGTGAATTGACTTCAAGGGGTGCTGAAAGTGGGGAAAGAGCAGCGGACCACACTGCGGAGGTAGAAGAGAGTGGAATGCCAGAAATGGGAAGAGGTGCGGAAGAGCGAGAGAGAAAACGGTAGAGATCAGCTGTTGAGAAAGAGACAAGAGGAAGAGGTGGACCATTGGACGACAGAAAAAATGGGAGAGGGAGAGAGGCAGAGTGGACAGAAATGAGACCTGAGGGAACAGGGAGATTATAGTAGAAATAAGAGAGTTGTGAACAAAGTGAGCATTGGCATTGAAACGGAGAGCAGAGGGTAGAGAAGAGAAGGGGAGCCAGGAAAGATCGGTGTTAACAAGATCGCTGACTGTAACGACTCCAGCTCGGAGCCATGAAGGAAAAGCAAAACATGGGAGATGGGGAGTGTGTAGCAGAGAAGAAAAAAAGAGGTTCGGAAAGTAGGTCATTTGTGGAGGCAGGGAGAGAGCGAGAAAGAGGGAGGGAACGAAGAAAGGAGATAGCCTCTTTGTAAACAGGAGGGAAAAGTGTGAGAAGGGGACAGTGGTCCATGAGTAAGAACGAAAGGAGAGTAAAGCGTGGGTTATGCGGAGAAACTATGACATCACGAGCAGCAACTGCAGAGGGAGCAGGTGCCGCAAGTGATCGTAAAAACGTAGACACACGATAAGCCTTGTAATAGGATCTGACGTCGGGTAGACTAATGCCTCCGTTGGAAGGAGACAGGCTGAGTTGAGGTGCTCCGACCCAGTGATGGCCGGGCCAGATAACCTGAGTTTGACAGCGGGTGAGTTCAAGAAGACGTAGTGCTGGTTGCTTCGAAGCCAACCAGGAATACGTGCACATTGAAAGCAGGTCAGTGTGCGTTAGACGTGCTCTTTGAAAGACGGAGGTGCAGAATTGTGCGCGCCTCCAGATTGCGACCGAGCGATGTAAGCGTGGCCGGAGAGTCGTCCAGGCGACGAGTGAAGCTGTTGCTGGTTTTCCAAGGTGGACTCCTAGGAATCGTTGAGAGGTGTTGGACCACTCTGCTCCCCAAGGAGAGTCAGTGCGGTTAGTCCACGAACCGGTCCATAAGCCTGTGCTTTTCGTTGTGTTTAGCGCTGCTCCGGAACATGAGGCGTAGGTATTGTAGAGATTGTGGAGATCGTGAAATTGTGAGTCTTGCCGAATGCAGAATGTAATATCGTCGGCGTAGGCAACATAGGTAGCAACATGAAGACGTGTGCTGGCTACCACCGGTGGTAGTGAAGCAAAGAAGGATCGATGGACTGCGCGTAAAAAGGTTCTATTGCGAGGGCGAAGAGCTGCCCGGATAAGGGGCAACCCTGACGCACGCCGCGACGAAAGGGTATGGGAGCTGTGAGAAGGTTGAGCAGCTTGACGTGGAAAACTGCGTCCCGGTAGAGGGAGATGAGAAGAGAAGCAAAGGAAGGAGGAAAGCCGAAATTTAGTAATGTAGCAAGAAGGTAATCATGAGAAATATTATCGAATGCTGAGCGTTGATCGAGGGAAAGAAGAGCAAGGGGTTCTGAGCGAGAGCGGGCGAGGTGAATTAGATCATTAAGAAGCTGAATATTATGGGAGATGGAGCGGCCGGGTACAGTATAGGTTTGATTAGTGGAGAGAATATGAGGGAGTATGGGGTTAAGCCGGCGGGACAGAAATTTAGTATAGAGTTTGTAATAATTATTTAAGAGTGAGATGGGACGCCAATTCCCCAAGTCAAGCGGATCACCCTTCTTGGGGAAAAGGACAACATGTGCGAGCGTGAAACTCCTTGGAAGAGATGTAAGATGCATGGCAGTAGAAAAAGCACAGAGGAGAAATAGAAGGGGGGCAGGAAGAAAAGCCTTATAGAAAGAAACAGGGAGACCGTCCGGGCCAGGTGAAGCCTGGGGGTTGAGGGACGAGAAAGTGTCAGAGAGCTCAGTTAAAGTGTGAGGATGGAGGAGGCTGGCTGAAAGATGAGAAGGGACCTGAGGCAAAGAAGAGAACAGAAGAGCAGAAGCCGTAGGGGAGGGAGGAGGAGTTTCACAAAATTTTGAAATGTAGTAATTCCGTACCATAGAACAAATTGGAACTGGTTCGGATGATACTACTCCAGTTGGAAGACGAAGGTGCTGTAGAACAGAAGAGGATCGGCGAGTTGACTCAAGTGACGTAAGGAATTCGTACGAACAAGCATCAGGTTTCAGGTGTTGTAGTTTAAGGCGTTGAAGGGCTTGTTTTGCAAGTGGCACCAAAAGTGAATGTAATTCTGCCTGGTAGACTTGAAATAGGGGATCAGCAAGATTGAGCAAAGAAAGCATTTGCCTAGTATGATCAAGTCGCATCCTCCGTTGTGTCATGATCGAGTATGGCAGGTTTCGTACCAGTAGTATGAGGTGGCGTTTTACTTCCAACCAAACGTTGAGGGGGCACGGTGCAGAATGAAGCCTTGTACGCCAATCCGCAAGAAAATCTCGCACCGATGAGCAGAAGGCTGAGTCATCTAAAAGAGTGTCGTCAAAAGTCCAAGGCCGGATTGTGCGTGGCTGTGTTGAAGTAGCAAAAACTGTTATGGCAATGGCGCAATGATCCGAGGAAGCTGTGGGTGTACAGCATGAATCTGATATTGCTGGTAGAATAAGAGAAGTTGCATAAAAGCGATCCAATCTTGCTGTAGGATGATCAATGGCTCTTGGTGCACGCCATGTATGTGTAGTCTGGGTTGGTGACAAATGGCGTTGAACATCTACGAGTGAGAAGTCTGAAGTGATAGACTGTAAAAGATGTACTACTTCCGTACGGTGTTCTCTGGAAGCAGAAGAGCGATCAGTTAGGGGATGCAGAGTGCAATTGTAGTCACCTCCGATAAGTACCCGGTCGGTGATGGGAATACGTGACAGAGCCCGTCGAAGTTTTGCAAACAGCTCTGGCACGTGAGTAGGAGTGCAAGGAACATAAATGTTGAATACATGAAATTTTTCAGCTGCGACGGTGAAAGAGACCCGTTGTAATAAGTCTCGACATAAGTTTTTCACTGAGAAGGAGGAAAGAGTTGAACGAAAACGGGAGTGAACACCCACTGCCAAGCCACCACGCGACAGTTGGCTGTAGGCGTGATGGAAAGTATGATCCCACTAACGCCATTGATGAAATTGAGTGGTGGAAGTACAGTTTGTTTCCTGCAGAAGTAATATATCAGTATTCAGCGGAGCAAGATCCTCTCGTACCAGCGCATTCGCAAGAGGTGTCGCAAAACCGCGACAATTAAGTGACACCACCTTGAATGTCTAGGTTAGTTGTGGGATGCAGTAGGAATTGACTGGCTGTAGTGATGGAGTGGAGTCGACGGAGAAAACAAGCACTCCACGGGACCTCGTCCGCATTGCGCCGAAGAGTGTTTTCAAGTGAGTGTAATTGAACCAGCACTTGTGGAAGAGCTGCTTCATACTGCTGAATGGAAGTGCGTGCTGAGGAAGGGCTAGAGGACCCTAAAAGGCAATCCAGCACGTCCTCGTATGGCAGAGGCTCAGCAGGGAAAGCATTTTCAGCAAGAAAAGTTGTGAATTCTTCTAGTGAGGGAAAGGCACCCTCACATGCTGTCTCAGAGGAAGTGTGTAGAGGCGACCTGGAGAACGGTCGTCGAGAGCTGACTGAGCGAGTGGATGAGCGGGTAGAAGAGCGAGATGATCTTCGGGACGCCAGAGTCTTTGACTTCTTCGTCTTGGGGTGAGAAGCACCACTGCGTTTTCCAGCAACCACTAAAACTTCATGATCGTCTGGAGAGTCTGAACCCGAAGCGTTACCTGTGACTCGTGTCATGGAGCCAACGGTAAAAGCTGAAGAGTGGTCAACATGTACATCAGCAGTGGTTGTAAAAGTGCTAGGGGAGTCAATTTTGGAAGCCTGGGAAAATTCTTAGGATCAGCAGGAGGTGGAGGCATCAAAGTCGTTTGTTGACCAATGGCAGTAAGCTGACTTTTGAAAGATCTTGATTCCGCGACTTTCCTCGAATAGGAAGAAGTCTGTGAAGCGTTGGTGAACAAAGTACAAGAAGATGTAGTGTGTGGAGCTGTTTGCAGGGAGGCACGTGGGTACTGAGCCCTTATGTGACTTTCGCTCTGACAGATAGTGCAATACTGTGAAGTGATTATCTCAACTCTTCGGCGTTGCTGTCCACAGCGGATGTGCAAAACATTCGGAACCGCTTTCAGCTGAGCATCAGATGAAAAGAGGACTAGAGCAGTGCGGCGAAAACCCCGAATTGATTTGTCTTCAGGGTCTCTGGGAGCCGCAGAGAGAGTTGTTATGGAGTCAACAACTCTGCCGTACCTGCTGAGCAAGGTGCAGAGTGCAGCGTCGGATACTTCTGCTGGTACGGGGTAGAAGGTCACCTGCACCGGGGTTGCGCAACCGGTTCTGCTAACAGATGCACGTCATTAATAGTTAGACCTTCCGTAAGGACCTGGTCAGCATGCACTTTATCCTTAAAATAGACCAAGACAGATCTGGGTTTTCGAGCTACAAAGTCTATAGCATCCTTTGGTAAGATAGTTTGGAGGGCTCGGCTATATTGCCACAGCTTAGTGTCGGGAAGCGCATCAAAATAGACGCCCCGTTCCATAGTGGAGGAAAAAAGGTGACCAGCTCGGGAATCCTCTGGTATGTCAATTGTAGCAGTAGAACCGACGACAGTGACATAGGATTCAGGAAAAGGCATAGCAGATGAAAGTGGGGGTGTGAGGACCCCAGAAGTTGCAGAAGCATAGGACGCTTGGGCAGACATGGGTCAAGAAGTCGATGGAGCGGCCCCTAGCAGTGAGGGCTGATCAGGAAGTTGATGAGAAGTATAAGCTATGAGCTCAGTATTGCTGATAACGGAGACGTCATCATCTGCTGAGATGTAGATAGGAGACTTGGCACCACCGCACTTGGTGGGAGTTATAGCTGGAGAAGAAGAGGTGTCCATGACGTCGCAATGACGCTCGGGAGCCACCTCATTAAGTTGAGCAGGAGCTACCGCGGTAGAAGAAGAAGAGGGAGCTGGCTGATCTGCCAAGATAAGGATGTGGGCATCACCCTTGTCTGCCTCCGCCATCGAAGCAATGGCGAGACTTTAACGAAAAAAGACCAGCTCGGTTGAAAAATAAAACAGTGAATAATGAAAAAATATGGCACTCACCAACCTGGGAGATACACGAACGTAAAATGTAGAACTTCAACTTGAAGATACACGCAACCACAGAAACTAAAGCACTCAATAAACACCTTATAGCAACGAAAATCACGGAGCTCAAAACCCAACCACTGAGCTTCGAAGGGTCAGTGCATGCATTAAGGCCAAAGGTGGACCGACACCGTTCTAATGTATGTCAATAAATGCTATGTTGTGTTTCTCTTCTAGGTGTCCGGTGACTTTTATCAATATAGTGTATATACTGTATTTTAGGCAGCTTCCTTAGTTGAACGATACTTTAAAACCTTAAAAACTTAAAAAGAGTTAAAACCCTCAGAAGTCCAAAAGGATTTTATTTGTTTGTTAACAATTAATACATTGAAACATTTCGGGCTTCCACTTAGCCCATCTTCAGAGGAATGAAACTCTTTTAAGGTTACATTCATCTGAAGATAAGCTTAGTGGAAGCCCGAAAGGTCTCATGTTTTAATGTTTCAGTTTTTAACAATCAAATAAAATCCTTTTGGAATCGTGAGGATTTTAACTCTTTTACGTTTTTAAGGTTTTAAAGTACGTGCAACGAAGGAAGCTGCTTGAAATATATACTTTATGTCACTCACGAAAAAATAAGGTCTACATGTTACGGTTATTTCGGTGTTGTAATTAAATATTTGTTCCAAAACTCAAAACTAAAAGTTTTCCTGTTAAAAAAGTTATTGGAACGCTGTTCCGGCACTTTTCTCTAGGAAAAAAAAAAAAGAAAAAAAAAAAAGACATGTCCTTTGGTGTCATTTGTGAAAATAATGACACACATTTTTATTAATTGTGTGACCTGTTTTTCTGGTTTCTTTTTCAATGATGCATGTCATTTTTTCTTCAGATCTTCCCGATTCAAAATTTCTCTTTTTTTGTTCTCCTTAAAAAAATTTTAAAATTTTTAGATCTTCCCGATTTATAATTTCTGTTTTTTTTTCCTTAAAAATTTATTTTTGCCTTTCTGTCTGATCTTATTTTTAGGTGGTTCCACCTAAAATCTTTACATTATGTTTCCAATGGTAAAACTTCTTTACATATTTTCTTCGATTTAATGTATTACCAAGGATGAACATTTGCACATCGATAAAACTTACTTTTAATTATAGCATGGGATGCTTAATACTTGCTAAAACATAACCATAATTAAGCAATGCAACATTTGTTTGTCTACTGACGTCATCAATGTACAGGTCGCGCCATCTATGAACAGGTCTGAACATTACTCAAAGGAAAATGAATGATTTTTAAAATAATTATGGTTATGTTTTAGCAAGTATTAAGTATCCCATGCTATAACTTTAAGTTAGTTTTATCAATGTGCAAATTGTCATCCTTGGGAATACATTAAATGCGAAGAAAATATGTAAAGAAGTTTTACTATTGGAAACATAAGGCAGAGATTTTAGATGGAACCACCTTAACAATTTATTATTTTTTTTGTTTCATATCTTCCGTTAACAAGTCAAATTTCATCCGTTGGGCTAGATGTAAATGCTTGTTATATGCGCGATGACGGAAAATAATCCATTTGGTATTTCATGTCTTGGGTGCATGCGCTAATATCAATCGATACATTTGCTGATAACACTTTTCGAGTTTCGCACTCAACAGAAAATTATATTTTACAGATTGTTTATTGATGATTTACACCCAGACGTAAAATTTTCTAAGCCTTCGGCGCAAAACCAGTGAAACAAAGTCCCCAACATTTGCTCAGAAAATGGAACTAATATTTAATTGTTTCCATTACCATATCCAATTCATTACGTATTCCCCACTTTAACTCGAACACTTCGTAGTTTTGTCATACGTCACCATAATTAAAAAAGATTACATAATTCATGAATTGAAAATTATTTCCTACAGTTTACGCAGCTGCAAATTGTAAAATGTTTTGTAGCTGCATACGAAACGAAGAGTCTCGGAGACTTTAAATTCAGTTCGTTTGTCTTCAAGGCGTAGCTATTCCAGGACAAAATAATTAGCGCTACTCCTTTTTGTGGAATCCTATATTTAAAAACTGCATATCGTCCACCTTCGCCGGAGGTATAAGAGAATTACTTTTGCAGTGTATTACATCGTGATCAAACTGGGATAACTTTTAAGGCAATTTTTCTCTGGTTTAGCATTCCGTTTTTTAGCACGTCTTTTGTAAAAAAGATCGTGATTGTGTTATCGGTTTGTTCCACCGTCCGTCCGTTTGTAGACACGATATCTCTACAACAATTAGCCTGATTTGAAAAATGCCTTTTGCATTGGGAAGCTTGAAATGTGCGAATGATGATCCTTTGTTTCGTTTTATTTTCACGAATCACAATTTTGCCGCTAGAGGACATAAATGCAGACGATATTGAATTCAAAATACATTTTACTCCATACATTTGCTTCTAAGTGTCCAATTAAAAAATCATTTTACCTTTAGATTCCATTTATATCGAAGGTTATTTTAGGTATAGTTACTTTTCCAAGTTATGCATAGAATTTTCCTTACGGGGCGTAAAAGTAAACTGGGGGGGGGGGGGGAGGCGTAAAGTTTCGTTAAGGTGCGTAAAAGTTGCCAGATATCTCTGCTTCTAAAACTCGGATTTAAAAAAATTATTTCTGCATTAGGTACAGCTTCTGATGGAAAATGCTTTGCATATAATTTCTAATTATTATTAAAAACCATAGAATTACATAATGTTTCCTTTTCTCATATATTTCTTCTTTTGGTTGTTCGACTTGAAAATCTTTTTGTGTCTGATACTTTTCTTGTGCCATGAGAAATTTTTTGTGCACCATTTGTTAATTTTCGAAACGTAAACTAAGCAGATGTTTCTGTTTCTCGATGTTTCATCGATTCACAGGCCTGCAACCAAAAAAGTGTTTAGAAACCAATAGCTGATTCTGATAGATTTTTGGATGCTAATTTCAGGAAAAATATTCAAAAAATTCCATCACGTACCATTTTTTTCACAAATTGAAAATTTTGATTTTCGTAGCCACCAATCCATTGTGTTATAATCTACTAAGGAAGGGGATGAGCATTTAGTGTCATAAGTCGTCATTACTGGCGAAAACTGGAGATTTTTAGGGCAGTCTCTGGTGTGAAAGAAAAAAACAATTTTCAAGTAATAATATGTCCAAAAAAAGTTTTGTTTGGACAGATTTTACTTCTAAATGGCTCTTATTCGTCGAGAGCCTACGTTAAAAATCACCATGATTCACCAGTCGTTATCATGAGGAGAATTCCAGGAACATCAAGTGTGACCGGAAATGAGTTAGTTGATGACTCACTCCCTTTCGTTCCTCTCCCCTATTCCACGCTTCCCGCTCTCTGCTCAGTTGTACTTTGATCTTTGAGTGAAACGATTGTGTGCTTAGCAGTGCAATTTTTCTCAAGTTGTTATATCTATAGAGGTTAACAAAATTTTCCCGCAGCGGATGAGTATACTCATTTTTATAGTTTTCATATTTAAAGTTTTAACCTATAAAATGTACTAAATGGCAGCAAGGGCTTGTCTTAATTCACCTGATTCCTTTTGTTATATTTGTGGGAAATTTGTAGTGAAGAAACATCAAAGAAATATAACAGATTTTGTGAAGAAAGTATATTATGCATATTTCGGTGTAAAACTTGGTGATCAGAATAAGTCATGGGCCCCACATATAAAGTGTGTTACCCTTGTGTAGAAGAATTGCGAAAGTGGTCAAAAGGCACGAAAAAGTCTTTCCGTTTTGGAATCCCTATGATCTGGAGGGAACCTAAAAACATAGTGATGACTGCTACTTTTGTTCATGTAACGTGCAGGGGTACAATTTAACTAATAAGAGAGAAATATTTTATCCAAACCTCCCGTCGGCAATACGCCCTGTTCCTCATAGCTCAGAAATACCTGTACTTAAAAGTACTGAGAAACTAGAAGACATTCCTGAAAACGAAGGTCAGGCTTATGACGAGGACTTTCACGGTGTTTCAGATAGCAGCAAGCCTCATCCTTTTTCCCAGCTGGAATTGAATGATTTAGTCAGAGATTTGGGCCTTTCTAAAGAATCTGCAGAACTCTTAGGCTCTAGGCTAAAGGAAAATAATTTTTTGGCTCCTGGTACCTCTTTCTCATGGTTCAGAAAGAGAGAAACAGCTTTCGTTCCATACTTTTCTCAAGATAGTGGCTTGGTTTACTGTAGCAATACCCCTGGATTGATGGAGATGTTTAATATACAGTATGACGTGAACGAATGGAGACTCTTTATTGACTCGTCAAAAAGAAGCCTCAAAACAGTGCTTCTGCATAACGACAGCAAGTATGCTTCAGTGCCATTAGGGCATTCTGTGTTCCTGAAAGAATGTTACGAGAATTTAGCCTTGATTCTCACCAAATTGAAATATAAAGGTATTGGATGGACGATAAGCGGTGATCTAAAAGTGCTTTCCATGCTTCTTGGACAACAAGCAAGATACACCAAGTACCCTTGCTTCTTGTGTGAATAGGAAAAGAGCAATCACTGGATCAAAAAGGAGTGGCCGCATAGGAAAGCATTAAAACCTGGAAACAAAAATGTAGTAAAGGAAAGTTTGGTTGATCCCAGTAAAGTCCACTTGCCTCCACTAACAATCTGTTAAGGGTCTATCAAAAGAAGGAGAGTGCTTTAAATACCTTGGCAACAAGTTTCCAGGACTATCGGAAGCAGAACTAAAGGAAGGTGTTTTCGTAGGTCCAGATATTCGGAAACATTTTACAGATGAAGTGTTTGAAAGTAAAATGGTTTTGAGTGAAAAAGAGGCCTGGGGAGCTTTTAAGGAAGTCGTCAAAAAATTCCTCGGAAACTTTAAGGACCCCAACTTTAAATGTATTGTGGAAAACATGTAAACGATATTCAAAGACTTGGGTTGTTCGATGAGTTTGAAAGTGCATTTTTAAAATCGCATTTGGACTACTTTCCCGAAAATCTTGGTGCTGTTAGTGAAGAACAGGGAGAAAGATTTCACCAAGATATCAAGGAGATGGAGCGTAGATACCAAGGTAGGTGGAACGCCAATATAATGGCGGACTAATGTTGGATGCTGCACAGAGAAGACCCGCATACTGCCTACAAGAGACAAAGTGCCAAAAGGAGCTTTCAGGGGAAAAGGAAAAGACAGCATGAGGACCTATGAATACCAGGATGTATTAACAATGGTAACTGCTCTTATTAATATAATTTAGCAAATCATTTCCAATAGTTTGATAAATAATAAATTTGTAAATAAAACACTTAAAAATATTTTGAAAAGACCTACTTTTCGCCAGAATATGTAAAATAGGCTTTCTTCCCCATATATTCAAGCCCATTTTGTGAAAACTACTTACGTGATTGAGAAAAATGGATGCCGTATTTGAAATCAGCGCACCAAACAATATAAAAATCAGTCATTACATCGCAAACACTTTTTCATGACTCAAATTTTGCAGGCCTGTGAATTATTGAAACCGATTGATTGTTTTCCTAACCGGTTCTATTGACTTTGAATAACTTCGATAAATTTAATTCGCTTCAGAGCGGATTCAAAAGACGTGCTTATTACAACCCAAGATTCGGTGTCAGCTTTCTTGTTATATTTGTTTTTAGTAGATAAGGGGTCATACGAATACCCTTCAAAGTTCATTGGTCATCTTAAAACACACCCTGAATTCCAGTTTAAGTCTACTCCTCTCTTTCTATTGATGGAATAGCCCATTTGTCTAAGGGTGTAAGCATTTGACATTTTTTGTAGCAAATTTGGGTTCTAATCTTGTTCCCAGATGGACATTTACTTGCGCAGATTTTCACCCTTCTCTTGAACCACTGGCAATAAATTAGCTATGGGCGCCATTTTAAGCTGAGTTAGCGCTGCATTCTGAACACCTACCTAATAACGCGTTGGCAATCACGGCTCACAGACGCTTAGGAACAGGTTCTACAAGGTGTCGAACATTCTCCATGCGTAACTTGACTCATGCTCGCAGCAGCAGCTCCGTCAGTCCAGGGGCATTCCGCGGATGAGGATCAACAGTTCTCACATCCCGTTCTATCATATCTCACAAATGTTCAATTGGGTTACAGTCAGGGAAGTTTGGGGCCAAGGCTATGTGGCGAATTTGTTGTAGTGTTCCTCCAACCACTCAGTAGTTATACGAGCCCGATGAGACGATGCATTGCCCTGTTGAAAGGTCGCACTGTGGTCGGAGATGTGGATGGAGATAGTCACCATACACATCTGCCCTGTAGCGCCCATCGTTCAGTGTTTGTGTAACCAACGGAACTAGGGCTTGCCAGGAAAATTCTTCTCAGACCAGAACACCACTTTCACCAGTCTATTGAACCCCAACTATGCAACCAAGGAATAGGGCGTCATGCTATTTACCCCATGTGTGAACCCGGCCATGGGTGTGACGCATCAGGAAATGGGACTCATCACTTCATACTAGCTTCTTCCATCTAGCCAGAGTCCATTGCCGACGTTCCTTGGCCCATGCGAGGCGTTGGTTCGTATGACTAGACGTCATCATAAGTACCCTTGTTGGTCTCTGGCTGTGGAACCCCAGGCGAAGCAAGGTACGGCGCATGATGCATGTAGAAATAGGTCGAACTGCACCGCTGTTGTATTGGTGGGCGAGTTGAATTACTTTTGCACGTATTAGGTGTAAAAATAAGTTTTAAACCGTTTTAGGACAACGCAACATGTAATTTGAGAGAAAACAACAATACCTTTACGAATCAAACTATGCGCCGTCATTATCTATCCCGTTCTGCCATCGGTCGGACAGTTGACGGATTCCAGCCATGAAGAAAACTTCGTCGTGTGACGCGATGAAGTCGTCAACTCAATTTTGCACTTCGCCAAATATCCCGAACCGTACAACAGACAAACCATGTTGCATCGAAACCAGTCTGAAGGGGCTATGTCGGGACTATACGCCGGGTGCTCCAAAACTTCCCAGCCAGGCGTCAATAATGCTTCCTTGACCGATTTCGCGAAATGCGGCCTAGCGTTGTCATACAGTAGTTTCACGGGACGCACTCCTTTGCCTGTGAATGGACGTTTCCGACAGATTTCCTGGTTCAATCGCAGCAATTGTTGCGTGTAGCGATCAGCAGTAACCGTTTGACCTTGTTCCAATAGTTCATAATAGAGCACACCCTTCATATCCCACCAGATGCACAGCATAGCTTTCTTGGAGTGAATATTGCGTTTCGGTGTCGAAGTCCTTGCTTCACCGGGGTCTACCCAGTGTTTTTTGCATTTGGGATTGTTGTACCATATCCACTTTTCACCACCCGTAACGATTTTCTACAGGAAAGACTTTCTGTGTTGTTTATTCAACAGATTCAAACACTTCATGACAGGCTCATCCTTGTTCCTCTGAGTCAGGTGGTGTGGCACCCATTTTCCTTCCTTCTGAATCTTTCCCACTAAGCGTAAACGATTGGAAATGGTTTGCTGAGTTACCCCCAGTTGTTCAGATAGTTCCTTTTGCGTTTGAGGCGAATCTTCATCCAGAAATGCTAGCAGTTCCTCGTGTGCAACCTTTTGCGATCGCTAACATCAAAGTCACCTGCTTTAAACCGTCTAAACCAAAACTCACACGTGCTTTTCGATACAAGACTCTCCCCCAGAACAGAACAGATCGACGCACATGCTTTTGCAACACTTTTTCCTTGATGAAATTCGTAACGAATGCAGTGTCGAATAAATGCAGTATCGCTTGCCATCTTTCACCTAGCGATGTGCAAGTGCGTTTGACTGTTGGGCAAACTTCTGTGTCACATTTTATACTCGGTACAAGTTACGGCAACATGACAACAACGCTTGGGAATGTCGGATATGTAAATTAGCGGTACACGTCACACAAGAAACGCTTTAAAACTTATTTGTACACGTAGTAGTTCCAGTGATACCAGTCTTGACAACCGACGCTCACCACTGGGATCAACCGCGCGTGTCTGACTAAAGCTTACCTAGTCGAACGGAAGCTTGCTACAATTCTGAAGGTAGGTGAACAAAATATTAAAAATCTCCAGCTTCTGAAAGGGACACATATGAATTAAAAGCCCAGAGGGCCATAATTATTTCCCACTTTCTTTATCACTTGAACGTATACAGAGCCTGCACAACTAAATGTTCTTGAGCATAAGAAGTGTTTATCTTTCTCGTACGTTTAAAGTACAATTTGTTCGATGTCGTCTGTTTTTTACGCTTTCCAACCGTAGGTTGAAGAAGCGTATATGCTCCAGCTTTATCCGTCCGTCTCTTTTTCTGTCCGTACGCTCGATGACGCGTAAAAATGGTTCAATTTCGATGAAATTTTAGTATGTGGTAGGGAACAACCTGGGAAGGAACCCCATTGAAAATGGGCGAAATGGGATCAAAGGTCAGGATATAGGAGGGGATCCATTCCATCGCCTTATGCGTCAGAACTTAGGTAAAAATGCTTCATTCGCGACAAAAGTTCATCATGTTGTTCCAGAGATGTACTGAACTAGTTCTATTTAATATCATCAAAATGGGGTCAAAGGTCAAGGCACAGGAGCGAGATTTATTCCACAGCCATTATCCTCATAACTTGACTAAAAAGGCTTCTATTACAACAAAACTTTAGTATGTTGTTCCAGAGGTATACTGAACCAACTCTGTTTAATATAATCGAAATGGGGTCAAAGGTCAGGGCACAGGAGCGAGATTTATTCCACAGCCGTTATCCTCATAACTTGAGTAACAATTTCTGGTATGTTGGAAAGAGTATCATAATCAATGCATTGCATGATTTTACTAACTTGTCTTTATATTGTAATGATGTTTTGTTTGTTTTTGCTGAATAAAAGACACTTGGGCCATAATTACTTCGCTCCCTGTATGTGAACTAATAATGCTGGAAGTGCAGGACCACATCCTGTTCAAATACGGTGAAAATCAAAAGACATCAATTACGAATTAATTAAATGGGAACTGAGTCTTTTGGGTTAAACAATTAATTTCCGCAATACGCTAATCTGGAGAGTCTTGATTAAAAATCGCATCATATTTAGGCATATAATTAACTGGCCTTTAGTTCTGAATAATGGAAACTCAAAATGCCAATAGCAGATTAATGTTCGTGGTTTAATAAGTTTACGAAGATTTAGGAGAGAGAGAGAGAGAGAGAGAGAGAGAGAGAGAGAGAGAGAGAGAGAGAAAGAAGAAAAACGTTTTAAAATGTGCAGATATAAGAAGAAAAAAGGATTAATTGCTGAAGCGTTACACAATCGTTTCTTAACCTAGACATGTCTGTGGCTCATTGAAAGGACCCCCGAGTGTTACAGGAATGCAAACTTCCCACCTGCAGGGAGACAATCATGGTTTATTAACTCAGTGGACGTATCACTCTACGAAACAGAGCGGTGAGCTTTAGGGCTCCAAGAATAAGAAAGAGGTTCCCTGGAAATGACAACAACGCTGGAATAATGCCTTGTGGCCAAATAATTCGTTGCTCAGGTGAGCTGCAGTCGTTCTGTATGACAAGGAACCATTAGTCACAGCTATGGTGTAAATTCTCCACGCTTTCTTCAATTGTGAACCACCAACGAAGAAGAAGGATTCTGTATAATTAAATGACTCGAGGAGATTCACAATAACAAGGAATTTTCGTATGTCAGTAGGAATGAGAGATGAATCACGAGAAAATTGCCATTTTTTTTTAGTTTACTGCGCCTAACAGCAGCTTAACTTCGTAATGGAATACAACGCTGTCGGCGCTAATGAAAGATGGACTGAGGATTCCGTACGGGAAGAATGACACCCGAAATTTCTGGGAAACGAATTTAAACGAGATGGAGGTCAAGCACTTAAGGACCTCTTGCTTCTCCACTTTAGTGATTGCTTTCGAGGTAAATTGAATCCTATACCGTGCATGACAGATTTCGCTGCAAAACAACGGCGTGACTGTTTTTGATTCCGTGAAGCGCAGCATAAACAGGATTTTTAATCTTGCTAACAATGCACGTGGCAGGCTTTGAGTAATGACTTTGAAATTAGAATTTAAGGAATTACAATGCAAAGTGAGTGGTTAACAAAGTTCATCTCTCAACTTCTGGAATGATGCGTTGTGATCAGAGCACTTTTAAGAAGACAGGGGGCCCGGGGGCTGGACAGTATTCTGGGGCCCTAGTATTAGTGGTACACCTAAAATTTCAGTACGTGTAGATTAATTAAAATATCCAGGAGAAAGCATTCCCAAAACATGATGAGGAAGCCATAAAGATATCTCCGCCGTATTAAATCGTGTATCCCATGAGGAATCAGGGTTAGTAAGAAAATGTAAAAATGCATGGTTGAAAAATGGATACTAGTTCAGTTTTGCTTTAATTATCCCCCCCACCCTACTTCTCTCAGGGTTCAGCTTGTAGAAATTATATCAAAGTAGTAGGCAAAATAATATGATCCAAATATCATGATTCAAACGAATTCTTAATGTATGAACATTTCTCTTAATTAAAGATGCGTACTAAAATACATCTGTATTGCTTTCGAAAAATTTGAGGATGGACTGGGGCCGACTATACTTTTTGCGGGCTCCAACTAAAACACCGGAAAGAAATAGATTTTCTTTTTCACGAGGCAGTTTCTTATAGTTTTTGCTGTACTATGTTAAAAAAACAACAACTGTAGAACTCTGTCAATTCTTCAAACACCCTGCCTAATTCTGGGGCCCCTTGAAAGCGCGGGGCCCGGGGCTGCAGACCCCTAGCCTCTTTTTAAATGGGCTCCGGTTGTGATGTACGCTCTAAAGTTATTTGTTAGCGTTTAAAGTGACAGATGGAAACCATAAAAGCGTCAAAACAAAATGTCGCTACCGATTCTGACCAAAGTTTCAAAACTAAAATTCTACATGAACTTGAAGTTTTACTTTCAAACTGCGCAATCAAAAAGATTGCAACAACCGACTTTTGGGTCAGCGGGAGAGAAAATTTTGGATCAGGATAGCTGAAAAATATGCTAGTGTAGAAAGAAGACATAAGACATCTTACAGAAAGAAGAACTGAAGTAGCAAATTAATAAAAAACTACACCTAATAACGTCTTCGGTCACCATTGGATTTTGAAATAGCCCCGATCAGCTCCAGCATGGATTCAACGAGATGCAGGTTATGGTTCTACCGGTACCCAGTAAAAACAAAAGTGATGGGTCACTGCTGTCTGAAATCTGTCGCTCACGGTTCGTTAGCGAACCGTTGGCGGCAGCGTCATCGGTTGGCAGACTCTAGAGTACCGTTAATGGCCATGCGCATCGCTGTCAGCACGGGCCTCCAAGCTAAACACCACGAGTAGCTCGAAGCTGGCACCGAAGCAACCACTACACGAGGTGCCAGCAGCGAGATTTGACATCGACGTCATCGCCATTATGTAATTTTACTGGATGTTAAGAAAAAAAAAGCCATAGACAGACGAATTAATTTCCTTATGAAATGTCGCGTTGACGGAGATTAACGTCGGATGGAAAATAATTAATGAACTGCAAGAAATAATCAGTTACTCTCTTGTATTTACAGAACTCATTTCACAGTAAAATTCCTTCCCTAAAACACGAAGAATCGAGAATATAAGCAGCCACGAAAAAAATCACCCACTCCATTCCCATGAACAACCAGAGAAATAAATTCTGAAATCTTAGTACACGTGTCGAGCAATCCTTCGTTAACGTACACGAAACCATGTTGCTTTTCATTAAGATATTGTTAGTATCCATAAAATATAACAACCGTTTGAGTATTAGCCTTTCTAATAGTTTTTGCAAATACAGAAATAACAGATATGGGACGGTAATTCGCAACATCTGTCCTTGACCCCTTCTTGTGGATCACACTGACCCGACTAAGTGTAAGCGGTGCAGGTATACACCCCGTAAGTAAAATACCATTAAAAATATGAGTGAGTGGAATAACGAATTCTTGAGATACAAATTTTACAACCCTAGGTTGAACATCATCTGGTCCGTCACACTTAGAGGGATCAAGTTCATTCATTACCAACAAAAGATCATTGTCAACAGGTTTGAGAAAAAATGAAGAACAAGGAGTCGATGACAAATAGTCGCTGTAATTTTTGGAACACGAAGGAATTTCTGATATCAAGGTATCTGGTAGCTCGAGGAAGTAATCCTTAAAAAAATCAGCAAACTCCGTAAGATCCGACATAGAAATATCTTTATATTCAATTAAATTTGGTGAATCAGTACTTCTTGATTTTGTTAACAACCCACTAATTGAGCGCCATATCCTCTTGCAATCCGTTGACGCAAATTCATTATAGTAAAAATTTCTTTTAGTCTGCCTCAATTTAGAGTTAAGCCAATTGCGATACTTACGGAAATTAGCTAAATTAACTGGGTCTCTGATACGAAGAAATAATTTAAATAATCTATTTTTCCTATTTATATACCTCAAATGACTTGTAGTAAACCATGGTTTTCTACAAAGCGAATTACGAGTAATAGTACGAAGAGGAAAATTAGTATCATAATGATATCAAATTTTTTTCCAAAATGCATCAAAAGATTCAACCATGTTATCCCTTGTAAGTACAGGTGTCCAATCAACACATGACAAAGCATCCCTAAATGACCGAAGACCATTTCGGCTAAAATTTCTTATTAACACAGAACTGGATGCAGAACCAACACCCCTTACCTACCAATGATCATTAACTTCAAAAGAAAGTATTCCTTTCTTTTGAAGTTAGTGATCATTGGTAGGTGATCACTAACTTCAAAAGAAAGGAATACTTTCTTTTGAAGTTAGTGATCACCTACCAATTTCTTATTTGATTAATATTTATTTTATTATTAATCAAATAAGAAATTGGTAGGTGATCACTAACTTCAAAAGAAAGTATTCCCGAGCATGAATTATAATTATTAGTATTACACAAATCCAATACAGAGGAGG
Organism: Macrothele yani; assembly: GCA_039090855.1. Lineage (NCBI taxonomy): Eukaryota > Metazoa > Arthropoda > Arachnida > Araneae > Macrothelidae > Macrothele > Macrothele yani. Next base: position 12,309,750 of record CM076992.1, read on the forward strand.
AATTTTCCGTAATTCTAGTAGTAATTGTAATACCATTTGCCATCCCAGAAGCAGAAATTGCGTCCTTGAATAAACAAGTAACATTATTATCAGTATGTATATCAGTACTGAAATCCCCGAAAAAATAAAGAGTCTTCCCCCAGGAATTAATATTATTAAAAAAATTAGAAAAAAAAAGTAAGAAAAGAATCAAATTTACCCTGAGGTGGTTGATACCTAACACTTATTATAGACTGTTGTAAATCAATTGCAATTATCTCAAAATGTTCATTTATAACTGTATATTTTTCACATAGTGAAAAATTCAAATTTTGTTTAGCATAGATCGCAACACCACCGCCTCGAATCCCCGATTGGGAAGTCGTTACAACCCGGTAACCCTGGTATATTACATGCATAATATCTATCCGCATCAAACCATGACTCTGAGACACAAATGAAATCAAGTTGATTATCCAAAGTATGTAATACTATAACCAAAGCATCTAATTTACCGAACAAACTACGAGCATTCAAGTGCAGAAATGTATACTGAAAATTATTAGTAACGATCAAATTATGTTGACCACTAACCGAAAAATAATCGGAAATGCAATTCATAAAATATACAAAATGCAAACAACATACAATTTAGAACTTCAATAAACAATTCAAAATCGTTTTAAATACAAATCTAATGTACCCCCCAATTTGCACCACATTCAAACCTTCTTTTTTTCCGGCAAAAAATTCGACCGCTTCTATACCAACAAAATTTAATACATTAGTTTTCGAAAAATGTCGTGCCATCCAAAAAAGTTCGTTGTTTTGTGTTGTAAAATTTTCATTGATGTAAATTCCATTTTCACTGCTACAGTTCAAAACAACATCCGACACCTTTTATGCATAAAAATGTCCAGTTTTGGACGTTAGTGCTGTTTCCTGCACTTGGTGTCAAGATGGTGTACCACTATACAGGCCTCACAACGATCCTTTATACTTTCAACAAGATTGCTTTCCGTTTTTTTTTTTTTTTTTTGCTGCACAACTCTGTCGCTAGAGGGCATAAATGCAGGTGTTATCGAATTCAAAATACATTTTATTCTACATATCCGGTTGAAAAAATTGTTTCCTGCTTTCGATGTCATTTTTAACGTAGACTAATTTGAGTACAGTTTCTTTTTCAAGTAATACATGTATTTTCCGCTAGGAGAGTAAGGGAAAACTGCGATTTACCCGATATCTCTGCTTCTAAAAGTCCCATTTCAAACAATTTGTAGTGAAGAAACATTTTTTGCATCGGATACAGCTTCTAGTTGGAAATGTTCTACATATATATTTCCTAACTTTGTGTAGAGAATTGTTCGGCCACCAGGAGGCGCAAGCGTTTATTTCTGTTTCTGATGTACTGCATTTGCTACAAAATCTGTACTTCTAAAAACATCAATGGAAAATAAATATTTCGTGGACCGATACCGCTGAGCTTGGGAAACCTTTTCAGGATACCTTCTGCTAAAAATAGTGCATAGTTTTTCCGCTAGGAGCCGGGATGTATATCTTACTGTTGCGATATATCTGCTCCTAAGAGTCAGATTTGAACAATTGTTTCTTTATCGAAGAGCGTTTCCGGAGAGAAATGCTCTGCATAGTTTCAATTTTTTCTCAACGCACAAGTGTGCCACTGGAGAGCGTAACTTGACGTTTCCGTTTACAGCAATATCTGCGGGACTAAAGACCCGATTTAAAAAAAAAATCTATTTTGGTCTAATACTACTAATGGTGAAAACGTTTTGGGTGCATTTCCTTCACAAAATATTGCACAATTTCGTCGCTAGGGTAGTAAATATTAAATCTGTTTTCTGCATAATTGTGCTTCTAAATGTCCTATTTTAAAAAATACACTCACGGACAATGAAATTTGCTCACCTAGAAGAAAACATGCTACAACCGCGAAACTTTGCAAATAGCTAGAGTGCCTGCTGGTATGCAAATGATCGACGTTTGGTGCGACTGCGCATGACCGCACATCCTCTTGTGGCACTAAAAGCACGAATCGGCAGCCTTATAAACCGGCATGTAGTCGATGCCCCATGAAAGCGAAAAACACCGGCCAACACAAGCAAGAGTACGGAGTGACAAGAACGCCGGGTAGACGCCAGAGACGTCGATTTACGCAACGTACGGACTTTGAGAGAGGCCTGATCATCGGCTGAAAACCGCCGGGTGGTCGGCTCGCCGTACAGCCCGCCACGTGGATCGTTTTGACCATACCGTCCGACTGTGTTGGGAGCAGTGGACACGTGACAGCACTGCTACACGGCGGAGAGGCTCCGGACGGAACAGGAGGACCACCGGTAGAGAGAATCGACGGATCGTGCGCCAGGCACGAACGGATCCCACGGGGATCCGGTCCACTATACAGGCAGATGAAGCGGTTCCTGTGTGCCCACGAACCATTTCCCGACGCCTCGTGGAAGCGAATCTGCCATCCCATCTCCACTTACGTGTGCTGCTATTAACACCGGAACATCGCCGGCTCCGTTTGCAGTGGTGCTAGGCCACAGCGACGTGGAACGCCCCAGACTGGCAACGTGTGGGGTTTAGCGATGAGTGCCGCTTCGTTTTGGGGACAGATGAACATCGTGTCAGGGTGCGGAGGTCCCCGGGTCAACGGCACAATCCCGACAAATCTATCGAGCGCTAAATCTCCCACACTGCAGGCATTATGGTCTGAGGAGTCATTGCCGACGATAGCCGATCAGCTCTAGTAGTGCCACGTAGATCATTGACGGGTCAGCGGTATATGGATGAGATCCAACGGCCCCATGTGCTCCCATTCCTGGCCGGGATTCCAGGTGCGCTATACCAGTAGGATAATGACCGCTCGCACACGGCACAGGTTGCCCAGGATTGCCTACGTCATGTCCAGACACTTCCATGGTCTGCCCGCTCCCCGGACATGTCCTCTATCGAGCATGTGTTGGACCAGTTGAAACGCCAGCTGCCGCCGTGCCGCACTATCCGGTATTTGGAGCACACCGTCCGACACGTGTCGGCCAGTCTGCCGTAGGACAACATCAGGTGTCTGTTTGCCTCCATGCAAGACCGTATTTCAGTATGTATCGCCGCACGTGGCGGTGCGACGCGCTATTGAAGATGACCTGACTGCGTGCCACAGATCCCTCTGTAATTGTCCTGCAGCTCTTTTTTCACCATCATGTGCATCATTCATCTGTATCTGAACGTCCATAAAATTTCAGTTCAGTACGATGCTTCCTTCTTGGTGCGCAAATTTCATTGTCCGTGAGTGTGGTTTAACATGGGATATCTTTTACTTTGAGCAGCACTTTAGGTTTGTGCTTGATGAGTTTCTTGTAGTTCACAGTTCTGTCCTTAGGTTGTATTTGTGTGCTTTTGTTTGAAGCTGTATCACCGCTTCGGAAAGCCCTATTGAGAAAATTATTGTGCACTGTATGTCATTCGGTAAAATAAAGATGGGAAGCATTATCATCTTTAAATAAAGCACAGCTTTTCCGCTAGGGGGCGTAAAGGTCAACACTTTAATCCAGTTTTAATACGTCCAGTTAGAAAATCCAGTGAAAATCAGTATCCAGTAAAATCCACTTTCAATCAGATTTCCAAAAAATTCATCTTCTATAAGATCCACCTGCAATCTATCTTCTACAAGTTCCAGTTTCAATCCGTCGTCTAGAAAATCCACCTTCAAACCGTCTTGTAGAAAATCCACTTTTCAATCGGTTTTCTAAAAAATTCACCTTCAATCCGCCTTCTGGAAAATCGACCTTCAATTAATCTTTTAGAAAGACCAGCTTCAATCAATCTTCTAGAAAATCTATCTTGAATTCATCGCCTAAAGGGAAATCTATCTTCTAGATAGTCCATCTCCAATTTCTTATGTTATAGAAAGAAATCCATTTTCTAAAGAATTCACCTTCAATAGAGAAATACATAACGCTAAATGCATATATGCATTTACATGTACGAATTCTTCATCAAAAAAGTGAAAAACTACATAAAAAAATCTTTGTCATGTTAAAATCTGTGCGATGAGGAAGATGCTATCCCATGATTTATATTGTATCAGCAAACTGACTGACAGACAAACAGATAACATAAGCACGTCGTTCTTTACGCTTTCCAACCGTAGGTTGAAGAAGCGTATATGCTCCAGCTTTGTCCGTCTGTCCGCACGATAACTCCCGTAAACATGGTTCGGTTTCGATGATATTTTAGCATGTGGTAGGGGACCACATGAGGACAAATCCAATTCAAAATGGAGTTAATGGGGTCAAAGGTCACGACATAGGAGCGGGATCCATTCCACTGCCCTTATCCGTCATAACGTGCGCAAATATGGTTCGATTTCAATGACATTTTAGTATGTGGTAGGGGAACACCTGGGGACGAATCCTGTTGAAAATGGATGAAATGGGGACAAAAGTCAGGACATAGGAGCTGGATGCATTCCATTGCCCTTATGCGTCATAACTTGCGTAAATATGGTGCGATTTCGATGAAATCTTAGTATGTCGTAGAGGACCACCTAGGGACGAACCCTATTGAAAATGGGTGAAATGAGTGGGGTCAAAGGTCAGGACATAGGAGCTGGATGCATTCCATCACATCTTATAAAAGGAGCAATCCTTGTATATATGTAAATTTTAGTTTGAAAACGGCTCTAAGTATTTTGATGAAAGTGGTTAACCTACCGTTTTCTGGTACTAGAAATCGATTTAGTTTTATCTCGATTTTGGAAAAATTCATTTAGTGGTTTAAATAACCACCCCGAGTTACCACGTTTTTAGTGCCATGGCGTCGTCCTATTAATGTTTCCCATTCTTAGAAATCTTATGACGTCACACTGTCGCGATCGACTCGCGATTGAGATGATGGCGCGCGGTCACGCCATCTGCCTGATTACGTCACGCGTTGTTTGTGGATCCTACTAAAGTTTTATGACGTCACACTCTAAGCGACCATCTGCCTCATTACGTCACGCGCTGTGTGCGTATTACGCATTACTTCTATTTTGTTCTAGAACAAAAAGTGAGTTGTGCCAGTTGCTTGGAGTTGATGTTGTAGTACAGTATGAGAAACGGAACGCTGATTTCTCATGTTTTTCCCTTCAAAATTTAAACTTAATAAAGCATTTTTTTTGTTACATTTTTGAATAGTCACTTGATGACGAGCGTATCCGCTGTGCTAAAATATGATTAGTTCATTTTTATTAATTACTATTAACAGAGTGTCCCGTGGATGGTAAAACAATGTAAAAAATGTGGCTGGTCGACCCCTACGAACCGTGGACGTTTCAACTTTAATAAGAAGAATAAGAAGAATACCGCACTGTTGGAACAAGAACACGCGGAAGAAGTAAATATGGAACAGCTTGGACATTCAAGAGCCGATGGTTTCCGATCACCTTCCAGTCTCGAAACACATGACCTTCCATTGGAAGAAGATCAGCCTACAAAAAAGACCATTCCGAGCAGCTAAGGCGAGGAGCATGGAAATAATGTCCGACGTTATTATAACCCTCAACGAATCTATATCGGAAGAAAACCTCGATCAAATGCGGCGAATAAATAGACAGCGATGAAGAACCAATGTTACCATGGGGTCTCTATGAAGAACCCCATGCTAACATTTATTGTTTGATGTTTCATGTTCGGAAATAATAAAAACAATTTTAAAAAATTTCTTACAAACAAAAAATTATCATTCATCTTTGTTTTGATGTTTATTCTAAATTAATTTGTCTCTAATTCGTCTATCATTATTAATCTTGATGGTTTAGACTTAGCATTACAATACTTGGAAATAACATATCAAAATATAAATTTTTTTGTGCCCTCATCCCCCTTTACCCGAGCGATGCTCTGTGTTCCTGATATTTGCCCTTATGCGTCATAACTTGCGTAAAAATGTTTCGATTTCGATGAAATGTTAGTATGTGGGAGGGGACAACTGGGGACGAACCCTATTGAAAATGGACGAAATGGGGTCAAAGGTCAGGACATAGGAGCGGTATCCATTCCATAGCCTTTATGCGTCATAACTTACTAAAAATGCTTCGATTGCGACAAAACTTTATCATGTTGTTTCGAAGGTATACTGAACCGGTTCTGTTGAATATTATCAAAATGGGATCAAAGGTCAGGTCATAGGAGCAAGATTTATTCAACAGCCATTATCCTCATAACTTGAGTAATGATTTCTGGTATGTTGGAAAGCGTATCATAATCAATGCATTGCATGATTTTACTAACTTGTTTAATGTGCTATTGCATGTTAAAAGTCTGGCTAAAAATGCAACTTGATACATGTGTTGCTTGCAAATAATTTCATTTGTATCCTGTCAGATTTCTAGAACTTACTAACTCTCCGTTCAGCTTTGCAGATTTCCGTTTAAGGTAATTATTTAGTTTCTGCTATTGGTGCAACCATCGGATTGATTAAGTTCAAACATATTTTCCAAAGTGTCCTGGTTTCAAAGTAAAATGAAAGCTTTAAGTCGCCTGTGTAGTGCCTTGTTCGGTGACCTGCTTTAGCTCATTTTAATTCTGAGAAGCTTTGTTCTTTGAAGAGGAAGCAGAGGAAAAAGAATTGGAAATATTAATTGAACAATTGCCAGAACCCATAATTCTCCGCATTCTCTGAAAAATCAGAGTAGCAAATTTGTTGACGTTTTTTGATTTCCATACGGGTCAGAAAAATAAAAGCGGTGAAATATGCAGTGTCATACGTAGGGAGCAGGTGTGTAGCGGCCACTTGGATTTTTTTAAAGACAGAAATGAACCAAGTAGAGACAAAATGTTAGAAAGGCTGAAAAAGCGGAATTAAAAATTTATGCTTTTAACATATCTGATACTCTTATAGGCAGTGATGTAAGCTTTATGATTCTGCTACTTAAGGGTCGTCGTTTGTACGTGCTAAAAGAGGCTGAGTTTACATTCAGTTGTCGTTTCCGATTATGATGTATCCAACATCAATATTACACAGGAATAAAGTTTAAATTTCCTTAGGCATTACTTTTTCGTGTGCAATAAATGAGTTTGAAATTTATCAAGAAAATATTCGTAATAATTTTAAATGGCAGTTTTTGTGAGAAGCACACTGATTGCTTAGACTTTAAGCTTCAAATCAAGTTTAAGGTATGTGCTAAGAAGGACTAGGCCGACATTTCCTATGTTAATTCAAACATTTGTAGTGAAACTTCTGCGGAAGCGTTTTAGTTCTTACCAGAAATTTCCTGGTATTTTATGAGAAATTTGTAAAATGTATTTATGAGGAAACTTCATTTTCACATTGAGGATAGAAATTTGGGAATCATTATTCTCTAATTTAGGAGCTAAATTTCAAGAAAAATACAATAGGAGAGCGAAAAATAAAGTGCAGCATGGTAACATGAACATAAACTGAATTTTGGGGGCGTTTAAGAATATCACACTTTGCAGAGCTGACTTCAGTACGTTTTCCCAATCTCCAATCAGTTCATTTTGTTATCGTTTTCAAAGGTTGTTAAATAGCGTTGTTTAATTCCACGGAAGAGATAAAGATTAGTGGAGATTATTTAACTCACCTTCGTTTTGCTGACGACTTAGTCATTTTCAGCTGCGGATTTACCACTAGGCCAACTAGGCCGCGGCCTAGGGGCCCCAGACTCTAGAGGGCCCCAAGTGTAGAATCCAGAAAAACGAAGAGTATAGAACAGAGAAACTTAGGAAAGGGAGGTACCGTTATTTTAATTTACTTGAATAAAATAAAGTAGTGGTAATTTTTTATTTCATATTGAATGATAACTAAAGAAATAAGAACGTAATAATAGCTCTATTGCGAGTACGCCCGTGTTCGTACAAGTGCGATAGAGAGTGCATACGACGTAAAGTGTTGTTCCTTTACGTTGAATGCGACCGAGAGCTCATTCGACGTAAAGTGTAGTTCTTTACATTTTGAATGTGCGATAGAGAGCGCATTCAAAATGTAAAGTGTTGTTCCTGGATGAGCATGAACCAGTTTTTTTGTTTTTTTTTATTGGAGGTTTAACGACCACCGTGAGCAACTCAATGGGCTATAAGCAGTTGCCCGTCCCTAATTTAGGGTCACTGGTTCTAGTGAAGGGAGAGAGCTAGTGCCGTAAGACAAACACAACATCCATGCCTCACGGGATTCGAACCCGGACCCCTTTCGGACAAATGATAAGTGGCCATCGCTTAGACCACTGCGCCACCGGGGCGACGCATGAACCTCTTTGACTATGTTTGCAAATATTTTTTTCATAACCTTTAATTTAATAGCAAGTTAAATCAAAATAATTTTTATTTAAATAATGCTTATATAGCAATAAAATTATACTACCAATTATTATATTCTTAACTTAAAGATAAGTTTATTAGAAAATCTTATAGGAGCAAATTCAAATATGGTTGACCGGGGGGGGGGGGGCGTATACAAAATTTGGCCTAGGGCGCCAAAAGCCTTAAATCCGGCACTGGTCATTTTTGCAGCTGCTCCTTCAGAGCTGCAGAATGTGATCCAGGAACTTGCTGACAAGAGTAAAGAAGTGTAATTAAAAATGAACTTTCAGAAGACAAAAGTGATGTACATTGCTTTTACAAGCAATGACGATTTATCGATTGACGGAGAAAAGCTGGAGATAACCGATACCTACTTTTACCTTGGACAGCAGATATCAAGCAAAAGTCACATTGATGAAGAAATTAATCGACGCATGAAACTTGCTTGGAGAGATTTTGGAAGAAACAATACAATTTTTAAGAGCAATATGCCATTATGACTTAAAAGAAAAGTGCTTAATCAATGCATCCTTCCAGTGCTTACGTACGGAGCAGAGACGTGAACCTTAACTAAAAAAGACAAACAACGATTGCAGACAACTGAAGAAGCATGGAGAGATGCATGCTTGGTGTAACCCAGAGAGATAAGGAGAGGAACTCGTGGATAAGGAAAATGACAAGAATGGAAGACATTATGATTAGAGTAAAATTCCTGAAATGGCAATGGGTGTGGACATGTTAATAGAAGAACGGACCACCGATGGACAACCGAAATTCTAGACTGGATTCCAAGGGACAAGAAAAGACCCAGAAGAAGAGCACATGGGAGATGGGTGGATGAAATTTGAAAGCACGCGGGAGTAATGACTGGCGCAAGATAGACTATTGTAGAAGAAACTTGGGGAGCCCTACATCCAGCAGTGGATTGATAATGACTGTTGATGATGATGATGATGAATTCCACGGAAGTATGAATTTTTATTTAAATCTGCAAGTGAGATTGGAAGTGAATAATTTCAGTTTATGAATTCTTTGTGAGGCCACAAAAATTACCACTAAAACTCCATTGTTGTTTTTAGTACATTTCTCATGAAGAGCTGGTAACAGTGAATCTTTCACAGCCTGATCAAAAAGTACCCAACCGCATTTTGTTTCTGATAAACTAGACTGAGCTCTGTCCCAAGATTTAGAGGCGCAAGACCTTGTGCGCATGCGTGTATTTTTTCCACGCTGCAGTCTGGACACTTTCGAAGTATCATTACTTTTAGCGATTGCCAATAGGTGCTGCGTTGCGTTCTTCTTGATCTCATCTGTGTCTTTAAATCTTCTCCCCTTCAAATGCATTTTCCACTTCGAGAACAGCCAGAAGTCCCAAAAAGCAATGTCTGGAGAGTATGGGGTTGGCCTCACTTATGGGATCGAGTTTTTGGCCAAAAAGGCTTCAATGAGGTGAGACGAATGGACGGAGGCATGATCACGGTGCAGCTGCCCGCCACCTTGCTGTCACAGCGCAGGTTTCTTCCAGCCGCACTGCATCTTGTCCTTGATTTATGTTGCACCTGTAGTTTTACTGCACCAAACACTTTCTAATCATTTGAATTGTTTCAGCTGATGTATGGCCGAGTTTGTGGTAAAATTTGATGTATATTCTCTGTTCAACGCGCTCACGCATTTCTGCACAAGACAAGAATGCAACAGGTATACGGAGTTCAAAACCCCAAACTTTCACTGCCAGGCACCAACAGTGATGGTAGGTAGTAAAACTAGTTTTACCCATATTCATCAATGAAAATACCCATCTTATGCCAAAAATCCCATATTCGCAAACATTATTTACAAGTGTTTATACACTGACGAAAAAAAAAATCCCAACACCACGAAAAAATAGTTGTAGAGGAATGAAATGGAGGCAATACATTTGTATAGGTAACATATTTAATCGATTAAGGTTTCAAGATCACAGCTTAATGTAAGCGCGAGAAGAGCCATTTTAAATGTGAAATGCTGGTACATTAATAACCGGTGTAACCGCCAGAATGTTGAATGCAAGCACGCAAACGTTCATGCATTGTGTCGTACAGGTGCTGGATGTCAGTTTGTGGGATGGAGTTCCATGCCTGTTGCACTTGGTCGGTCAATACAGGGACGGTTAATGCTGGTTGGCGGTGACGCTGGAGTTGTCGTCCAATGATGTCCCATACGTGCTCGATTAGTGAAAGATCTAGTGATCTAGCAGGCCACGGCAACATGTCGACACTCTGTAGAGCATGTTGGGTTACAACAGCGGTATGCGGGCGAGCGTTATCCTGTTGGAAAACACCCCCTGGAATGCTGTTCATGAATGGCAGCACAACAGATTGAATCACCAGACCGACGTACAACTGTGCCGTCAGGGTGCGTGGGATAACCACGAGAGTGCTCCTGCTGTCATAGGAAATTGCTCCCCAGACCATAACTCCAGGTGTAGGTCCAATGTGTCTCGGCCGCAGACAGCTTGGTTGCAGGCGCTCACCTGGCCTCCTTCTAACCAACACACGGCCATCACTGGCACCCAGGCAGAACCGGCTTTCATCAGAAAACACAACAGATCTCCACTCCGTTCTCCAATGAGCTCTAGCTTGACATAACTGACGTCGCAAACGGCAGTGGTTTGGAGTAAGTTGAATGCACGCTACAGGGCGTCTGGGTCGGAGCTGTCCTTCAAGTAACCGATTTGTAACAGTTCGTTGTGTCACTGTGGTGGCAACTGAAGCTCGAATTGCTGCCGCAGACGCGGTACGATGCGCCACGGGCACACGCCGTACACGGCGGTCTTCCCTCTCAGTAGTGCCACGTGGTCGGCCGGAACCCGGTCTTCTTGAGGCAGTACCTTCCCTTGACCACCGCTGCCAACAATCATGCACAGTGGCTACATTCCTGCCAAGTCGTTCTGCAATATTGATGCGGAAAGAAAATCCATATTCTCGTATCCCTTTTACACGACCTCGTTCAAACTCCGTGAGCTGTTGATAATGGCTCCTTCGTCTTCTTAAAGGCATTCTTGACTAACATCAACACGCTACGTCGAATCGCAACGATAACCAACGCTCACGAACGTTACAGCGCGTATTTAGCGCAAACCTGTTTTGCATGTTCTGAGGGGCGCTACTAGCGCCACACGTATGCGCCGACGCGAAATTTGCATAGACGTCATCTTACAGATGTACTCTCACCACCTACCAACTGCCGTTTATCTAACACAACCCCTTCTTGGTGTTGGGATTTTTTTCCGTCAGTGTATAAGCTTATAATACATTTTTAAGCTTACAGTAAAATATGTTTTCCAGAAATTTGCTTATAGTTTTATCTCTTTACACATTAACTTATTTATTTTTGCATTAAAATACTACAAAAACACAAATTATGATTTTAATAAGTATACACTAATTTAGACTTCAGTTTTTAAATACAGCAGTTTTATTTAGAAACAGTCAAAAATAATATATGATAATAAGCATTATGTTTATTATCACATAAGTATGATATAACATAAAATCATGTTTACTGTCATAATTTAGTTTCCAATATTGTGTCATTTTAAGTGTTTTTTTTTCAACAACGAACTTCACGCAATCTTTCGATGCCATTTAAAGCCATTCCACCCTCATATCCCAATGCTCAACTTTTGCTAGACGTTGCGCAATTGAGATAGGCGTTCTTTGAAAACGAGACTTCATGCAACAAATTAGAAGTATCCATATGACTTTTAAAAAGAGATGGAATAAATTTACCCACAGGATATGAAAAATACCCATTTACCCATTCGTAATTTTTTTTTCTAAAATACCCACGAAAAGGGTAATTTCCCACGATCTACCATCACTGGGGACCAAATGCGGCAGCTGATAGCGTGGCAAAAATTATCGCATGCGCATTAAAGTCCAAGGTCGTGAGCCACCGAGTCTGAACGACTTGCTCTGTCTGTTATAGGAGAAAAAGTTTGGTCGGATACTTTTTTATGAGACCTCGTAAATATTTTTATCTCTTCAAAAAAAAAATGTATAGAATGTAAAATATATGACATCTCTCGTTGCCAGTTGGCGAGAGCATTTATTAGATAAATTTCATGCTCGTCCCACTGTTTTCTCTGGTACTCTGAAATGTTTCTAATTGTGCTTGCAATAGCGTTTAGTTGAAGTAGTTGCCTTAACTAAACTTGTTGAACATAACTACACTTTTTGAAAAATTGCTAAGTCAACAAACATCCAGAGCTCAAGAAATCGGCTCTTACGTTAACGCCATCTGGCAACCACAGTACCATATAAATCTTACATTCTATTCATTTTTTGAAGAGATAAAAATATTTACGAGGTCTGATGAAAAAAGGATCACTTTTTTCTGGTTTTGTTGTGTGTTTGGTTAATGGCATACTAGTTCTTTTTTAGCACGTCTTTTGTAAAAAAAGATTGTGCTTATGTTACCGGTTTGTCCGTCCGTTCTTCCGTCTGTACCCACAATATCTCTGCAACTATTAGTCCGATTTAAAAAATTATTTTTACATTGGAAAGCTTGAAATATGCGCTTGAATATGCGAATGATGGGACTACACCGTGTAACGTACCAGGAGATGTGACGTACCTGCCAGAAGGACGCACACGACATAAAGGCAGATAGGAATCAGAATAAAACGTCCGCGTAGCTCAATTGGTAGAGTGACTTATTCCGGAATGAGGGGATCCGGGTTCGAATCCTGGCGTGGATAAAAATGACGGAGAAATTTACTTCGTTATAACCGCGTTGTTCTTATTCGTACACGACGCTAACGAAGGCGACATCTTTGCGCCGTCGTTCAGACTGTCTTTCACCACATCTACACCTGATCTAGCCAAACCGGTCTGTAGCTTTATATTCAAACTCGTTCTAAACTGCAACCTGCAAAGAGAAAAAATTGCTGTGTGTTACTATTCGATCCTCACTAAAATTTGCGCAAATTAGCGCCTGGGACGTCACAATGCATAAATCACAGATTGGGATAAAAACGAAGGATTTCCGGGGCTCCCTTATTCTGTGGTGTTTATCATGGCATTTCGTTTCTTGAAGTCTTCTGTTCCAACGATGTTTCAACAGCATGACTTACCGGAATCAACTGCGTATAGACCTATTAGCAGGCTGGAAACAGGTCAGGTACAGCGAGTGGTAGCAGAGGATATTGGAAGGTTACGAAGTGACATTTCCCGATTGTGGACACGATTCCAGGACATGGCAAGTTTTAGAAGAGGGCAAGGTCAATGCCATCCACGAACAACTATGGTATGGCACGCCTGTCATTTATTGCTAATAGCCTGTCGAAACATGCGGGAAAATGCTACTTAGCTCTAGCGAGATCATCTAGGGTCAACAGGACGCAAGTTGTGAACTCAAACTATCCGTTGTGAACTCAAACTATCCGCAGTCGCCTTCACCAAGGTGGACTTTATGCGCGTAGATCAATGGTGTAAGTTCCTTTAACCGCACGACAAAGTACGACCCATAGAATCTGGGCTTAGGAGCATCGTGGTTGGGGACACGACGAGTGGAGTCAAGATTTCTTCTCTGTCGAGTCGAAATTCAGTCTGGAGTCTTACAATCGACGGGTTCTTACCTGGAGGAAACCCTACACACGAAATAACCCAGTCTTTGTGCAAGAAACATCACACTACCACGGACATGAATTGATATTCTGGGCAGGCACAAGTATCGGTGGACACACGGACCTATAGGTCATCCGAAAGGGCAGCCTGATAGGCCAGAATTATAGAGACGAGATTCTCAGACCTATTGACATCACGTATAGTGCAGCCGTCGGTGATTTGTTCCTTTTCACTAGTTGACACCATGGTTAAAGAGAAGGGAATCGAGCGTAGGGAGTGGCCAGCCTGTTCCCTTGACTTAAATCCAATTGAACATTCCTGGGACGCACTATGAGACGCATTGCAGCTTGGTCGGTCCCTCCGTTGACTCTTCGTGAACTGAAAACTGCCCTTATTGGGTAGTGGAGAAGATACCCCTAAAACCTTCTGGATAACCTCATCAATTCCATGCCACACAGGTGTGCAGAGCGGTCTTAGTCGTCATAGGGGAGCACATGTCCTACTATAGATCATTTACCTCTCTCAAAAAGTCATTTTTTGTTGTACAAATACGCTTATTGTTGTATAGCATATCGCATCATGCGCATTAACCCTTTAAGCGGCTGAACAATGTAGTGCCCAAACTTTTCTGCACTTTCTAAACAGAAATGTTCAAAAAGCAGCCGGGTTTTACGAAACTACGGCAAAACAATTCCTTTTGCTCCACACATCTCAGCAGTACGGACCATAACCCTGCCATTTTGTGAGAAGAGTCCTATGTTCTTTGTTCTATGACCCAAAGCCTGGTGGGGAAGGGATAGTCCCTCTGACACGGACATCATCCCACTGGGCAGAAAGATGTGACTGAAACATCTCTCTCCTTTCGTCAGATAGAATTAGTACCAATCAGTCAGATAGAATTAGTACCAATCATCCCCGTAAACGAAAATTTTCTTTTAACAACAAAGCTAAGGGGAAAGCAGCGTTTTTTGGTGCGCATGTTCACTTCTATTAACACAACGAATATATTCGTTTGAGCTGATTTCAGCCCATTTTGGTAACCCCGAGTTAATTCGTTCCATCCGGTTAAATGGTTAAATAATAATATTACATAAAAATTCGCGAATGAGCTTTTTCGTAGGCATATTAATGAATATTCTACTGTATGTTACATAAAAATAAAATTTTATGTTCAACGACATCAATCGCACATGATTTTCCTTTCAATATCTCTTGCTTCACCTAATTCTTTCGAGTAGTTTATTTACAAAAAATTAGCCATCTTTGCTGCTACTTTCACTATACGGTAAAAACTAAGATTCAATCCCATCGTAGGGTCTCTTGATGCCTAATACAATATATTGCTGCTGTGCATTCCTATTCCAGTGCCTTTCACGAAAGAAATTAGGGGTCCACAATGTAAGTATTCCATTTTATTAGCACTTATTATATCTTCTCGGAAATTTTCCTGATCGTTGTGCTAAGATCTCACGTCTTACAATAAAAATGATTTGCCTAAAATTCTCTTAAATCACGGTATAAGAATTACCGTCGCAGCATACAAATAACTTCTATCGAGAAGGTTACGCATTTTCGTTTTTTTATAAACGATTTCACCTCATGCACTTTAAGAAGGGCACAGTAACGTGCGTAATACAACATAATTGCACAAAAAATGAAGATATTTCGAAATAGCTGTTACTTTTTGTAACACTCTTAAGAAAGATGATATCTGCGCTCCCATGTGCGTTGAATCTGAGAATTCACATTGACAGCTTTTAATGATAAAAAAGAAAATGGGAAATTTTGCTATTCATACCAAGTCCACTATAATTTGATAGAGACTAAGATAAAACCGATCTGCCAGAATAATAACGAGTTACACCCTCCTTATGAATATTGTAATAATTCAATTATGGGGAAGATCAAAAACTAAATTGAATTTATCTTGAGAACGCCGCTTAAAGAGATGAGTATGTCGATTTGCATTTAGGAACATGAATAGGCCATGGAATGTGCAAAAATACGACGCCCTTCGGGAGAAATTTCGCGGTTTTGTTGGGTAGGTAAAGTCCTTACGGTCTTTATAAATAGAAGAGAGAGAGACACAAATTCTTTGAAAGCTGCTATTTATTTAAACGGCTATACACGGCCGTATCAGAATAAAACGACCACCTACCTAATAATGGGAATAACCAACCACCCTTGGCCCGGATGACTGCGGGGAGACGGGATGGCATGTACGCAATGAGGCCCTGGAAGGTTTCCCGAGGTACACGTGCCCATTCGGACTGCAAAAGAGCAGGGAGGTCACGGAGATGACGTGGTTGTGGGTCGGCACGTCGAACCTGTCGAACCAAATAATCCCACAAGTACTCTATGGGATTGAGGTCGTGCGATTTCGCCGGCCAAGGGAGAACGGAGGCATCGCTGTCGTGTTCCTGGAGCCAGTCACGCAATCCCTTAACGACATAGCAAGGCGCATTGTCCTGTTGGTAGTCACCATCACAACTAGGGTAAACGTCAAACATGTCGTCGGCGAGGATGGACAGGTAGCCTTTCGCGTTCAGAGACCCATCCAGTGGTACCAGCGCAGGGGCGTAAAGATAACCCCCGCAACCCCTGCGCTTCGGGGAGGGGGCGTGAATTTTAGGGGGCGCAGATCTATGTATGTATTTTTTTATTTTTTTTATTTAGCAATTTAATTTTAGATTTAGCAATTTATTTTTATCTGCGCGCCGATTGCAAATCAGATCAGGTCATATATAGAAGATTTTAGGAAGGGAGGGTCTGACCCCAGGTCTTAAACAACCCTTACAAACAGGAAACTAGGAGATTTTTTTTTTTTGATTGGAGGTTTAACGATCACCGTGAGCAACTCAATGGGCTATAAGCAGTCGCCCGTCCCTAATTTAGGGTCACTGGTTCCAGGGAAGGGAGAGATCCAGTGCCGTAAGACAAACACAACATCCATGCCTGACGGAATTCGAACCCGGACCCCTTTCGGACGAATGATCAGAGGCCATCGCTTAGACCACGGCGCCACCGGGGCGGCTAGGGGATTTGGGCTAGAGTACCCGATAGGTAAGTGACACGGAAGCGAGGTAAAAAGGGGGAGGAAAACGCCCTTATTTATTACCGGAGGCCAGCACCCGGGATCCGCCGACGGCTTAACGTGCCCAGCCGACGCACAGCGGAGTGGTTCGAACGTTCGTACTTGCCGGGGGGGGAGGCCTAGTGTTGAACGTTCGTGACTGCCATGGAGATAACCTCAGGTTCGATCCTGAGCAGGTACGAACCTTCGAACCACTAAATGACCGCCGTGCGTCAGATGGGCACGTTAAGCCGTCGGACCCCGGGTACTGCCCCCTCCCCCGGTAATAAATAAGAGCGTCTTTCTCCCCCTTTCTACTTCGCTTCCGTGTCACTTTCCTATCGGGTACTCAAGCCCAAATCTCCTAGCTTCCTATTTCTAAGGGTTGTTTAAAACCTGGGGTCAGACACTCCCTTCCTAAAATCCTCTACATTTACAGTGACAGAACTTGCCTGGGATCGAACCTGAGGTTTCTACCTTCGGTCGTCGCACACTCAAAGTAGGCTTGATGGACTTGCGATGATAAGCATTGAAAATGACCGAGCCAGAAAACAAGACGTGACAAAACTGATTGAAATATTCGCTAAGAAGAACGTTAGAAGGGAATCAAGATTTTAGTAATGTAAGTTTTCTTTATTTTGTAAAGTATGCCGGCTTCTTGAATTTAAAAGACAAGACACTAAAATGAAACAATATCTCTGAAGTATTTAAAACTAGAAAAATGTAAACACACTTGTTTTTCCTCTTTCTCAAAAATTATTGTATTAAGGAATTAAAGCGCTTTAAAGGAAGTTCGAAACCAGACACTCGACGACCAGTATTTGTTCTTACTTGATTTGATATCGTCAACATTTGTCATTTGAAGATTTTGCACTTTTTCCCCTGAGTACTAAATTTATCGAGGATACTTACCGGAATAAGTGCCCACATAATTAAAAGCAATGCATAAGTGATCATAGCATCAATATCTGGAAAATATATTTTTACTACGGCGAAGTTAAATATTTATCCTCAATTTTTGCATTAATTTTTACTATGTTGGGGGCTTGTTAGGAAAATTTCGCGGGGGTCCCCAGAGATTTTGCGTTACGCCACTGTACCAGCGGTCCCAGGTTGTACCAGGAAAACCTATCCCAAACATGCACACTGCCATCGCTGGCCTCTACTTGACCGACAAGCGTGTCCGGGTGTTGGTTCTCGTGTGTCTGAAGCGCCGTATCCGCCACCGCCCGTCACTTCTATGGAAACCTCGATTCGTCGGAAAACACAACCTTTTCCCAATCTTTCACTGTCCAATGACGGTAGTCCCATGCGAACTGCAGGTGCTTTAACAGGGGTCGTTCTACTGTTATCAGGGATACGTACTGTACCTCGGTGCTCCAGTGTTCATTTGTGTGGCCAATTGCTGCACTGTCGCGAGGCGATTGCTCTTTACCAGTCGACGGAGGCTAAGTTCTCATCTGGGGACGATGGTCTCTGGGTCTGCACAGTTATGACGTAGGTAGGTACGCGGTGTGCCAGCGGTCCATTCTTGGTACTCCCGAACAGCCCACGAAGTCTGCTGTTTTTAGACAAAAAGTAATTTTTCCTATTTGTGGATGTTTCACTGATTATGGAGAAATCCGGCTCATTTTAACCGGTTCCATAAACTTTGAGAAGCATGCGTACACTATGCATTTTATATTACGCGCGGATTTTCTCAAAGAACCGAAAATGCAGTCTCGTTCTCGCTGAATGTGTTCCTCTAAAATTCTGCTTTGAAAGTCACTGATCAGCTAAGTCATTAAAACCATCTCTGCGTTATGCAAATAAGCGCACGTGCAGCCAATCAGGGTCACGTGCGAAGGCCGCGAAAAATATATAATACTTGCGTCGGGGCTCTCTCAGTCAGTACTTTGTGTCGTCTCAACATGGGAAAAGCAAAGGATTTATCTGATTTCGACAGAGGCCAGATCGTTATGGCAAGATACCTTGGTTATAGCATCTCCGAAATAGCGACGCTGGTATAGTGCGTCGCATAAATATAGAGACTGAACAAATTATCGAATGAAAAAGAAACAACAACGAACTGAAATGTACACCTCATATTTATAGCAAAAATAGCATAGGGCACGCAGCTGCACAATAGTTTGACGGAAACATAACAATTCCAACGCCAAGTACAAGAAAAATACAGAAATACGCTGTCTCAAAAATATAAAGACTTACTAGTTATCAGCACCTCCGGTGCGAATAGTGGAGCCATTGTTCCGAATAACACTGAAAATCCGATTGGGCATGCTGTACACCAAGTGATGTAAGTGTTCTGGACGGAGTGCGTACCAGCTTCGTTCAATCTGCTCTTTCAATGCCACCACACTTGAGAACTGCCGTCCATTCGCATACACATCACGGGCGAGGATACCCCAGAGGTTCTCGATAGGGTTCAGATCTGCACTAAGTGCTGGCCAACCCCTTACGGTCGCATGATGAGTGTTAAACCAACTTTTCGTTGATGCAGACCGATGGATAGAGACATTGTCTTGCTGGAACAGATAATCCACACCCGCTAGAGTTTCGGTAAACGGTAAAAAGTGGCTGCTGAGTATGTCCTGATACATTTCGGAGTTTTGCCTGCCTTGCAGGAAAGCGACATCCGTTGTCCCGTTGAACGCAAAAGCTCCCCCAGACCATCACTGATCCCCTCCTTTCTGTCTGCTGACGAAGGTGCGTGGCTCGCGTCGTAAATCATGTCAGTAGCTGTTCCAACCGTCAGGGCCGTCCGGGTTGAACTTTTTCTCATCAGAGAAAATAGTTGTGATCCACTCGTCCGTCCAGTGCATGTGGCTGCTTGCCCATAACAATCTAGCTTCCTTGTGGCGCCGCGTGAGGTGTGGCAGACGGCGTGTTTTACGGAGCACAATGTTGCGACTTTCCTTGATTCGTCGATGAACTGTGTTCTTTGAGACGATGATACCAACAGTTCGAGAAACTTGACGTAGTAATAACCTTTGGGATGAAACTAAACGCACGATCATCTCGTTTGGTTGTTATTCGAGGCCTTCCAGGCCGTTTTTTGGCAGTTAATGCATCGCGTTTCGATAAAGTCTTATACATGACTGCCCTACTCCTCCCCATGGCTTTACAAATTTTCGCTACAGGCAATCCATTTGCCCTCAGTCTCCAAATCTTCTGCACTTCCTCACCAGAAAGTCGACTGTAGCGTGGCATTTCGGCAAATGAATGTCTGACAGCAGGTTCGCTGTCTTTTGTAGGCTAGACCGAATTACTGCCCATGCGCGTGCGTACAACATGCTAATTTGTACATCTCATTTGCATGTGGCTACTTTACATAGTTGTCTATATATTTATGAGACACCTAAAATTACACTATTTCACGTTGTGGTGTTCTTTTCATACAATCCGGTCATCTCGACGGATCGAAACGTTTGTTGTAGGGTTATGTCTAATTAGGTACCACTTCAGCTTCCTACCTATATTCGCATTGTGTTCACGGCGCAAAGTCGACTGTCTCTATATTTATGCGACGCACCTTAGGTTGCACACGCTATGCAGTAATTAGTACGTATCAAAGATGGTACGAAACATGTGACACTTCGAGCCGTCGACAAGGCTCCGGCAGGCAACGCCTCATTAGGGCAGGCTGTATTGTTCGTGTATGTATAGCTGACTGAACACTATACACTGAGTGGCCACTTTATTATGACCACCTGACAGTTTTAAACAAATGAGCTATGGCTGCATGCTGTTGCTGCCAGAGGGCGAGGCTAGTATAAAAAGGGAAAGCTTAGTGCTTGCGACAGTAGTAGAAGTGATTTTTGGGTGACGAGATGGGTAAAAAATGCGATTTGACGGACTTTCAACGTGGGATGATTGTAGGAGCGAGTATCACCAAAACCGCCGTATTCGTAAAATGTTCCAGAGCAGCTGTTGTTAAAGTGTTTAAATACTGGACTGTCAGCCAAAAAACTGGGTCTCTACGTGCAACGTGTGGTCGTCATCGACTAGTGACTGCTCGGGCGGAACGGAGAGTGTCCAGACTGGTAACAGACAACACAAGGGCAACAGTGCAGCAAATTACAGACCATCTTAATCAAGGAGCCCCTCAAATGATCTCTGCACGCACTGTTCGCCGTACACTGCATCGGATGGGATATGGCAGCCGAAGGCCTGTTCGAACAGCTTTGCTGTCTGCAGTTAACAAGAGAAAACGTCTCCAGTTCGCACAGGAGCACAAGGATTGGACAGCCGATAATTGGAAACAAATTATGTGGTCCGATGAATCACGTTTTCAGTTGCACCATGCCGAATGCCGAGTGAGAAATTGGCGGAAACAGCACGAAAGTATGGACCCCAAATGCATTGCTACAACCCTTCAAGCTGGTGTTATGGTTTGGGTAATGTTTTCCTGGCATGCTTTGGGCCCTTTAATTCGTGTTGATCAGCGTCTGACTGGCACATCATATCAATACATCATTACGGACCAAGTGCATCCTGTTATGTGGATGGCTTATCCCAATGGCGATGGCTACTTTCAACAAGATAATGCGTCCTGTCATAGTGCTTGTATTGTACAGGATTGGTTTCAGGAACATGCCGGTGAGTTTACTTTGCTTAGGTGACCCCTACAATCTCCAGATCTGAACCCCATTGAGAATTTCTCGGATGAAGTTGAATGAGCCATCAGACAGCTGGTTCCACAACCCTGCAATCTCACACTCCTGGAAAGTGCTATTCATCAAGCATGGTCTCAGATTCCACAAACCACCTATCAACATCTCGTGGAGTCCATGCCACGAAGAATCGACGCATTATTAAAGGCAAAAGGTGGCCCAACGAAGTACTGAGGGGGTGATTATAATAAAGTGGCCACTCAGTGTATAAATCAGTTCTCAAAAACTTCACCTTCAGTAAAACAGTAGTCATTTAAGAAAACGTCGAGAAAAATTTACTTAAAGTTAGACTTGATTCAGCCAAGACGCCTTTAGCACAACTCACTCTTCAACAACATTGCTGACGTAATCCAATTAATGAGAAATAACTTGGTTACAAAACACCAACACTAAAGATAATACGCAGACTTGAAGAAATGACAACTTCAAGTAACTCAACTTCCGCAGCTACAATTATATCATCATACTACCATCTCCACTCTTTGCTGCTGCTCAAACATTGGCAGATGCTAAGTTCACAAGGCCAGGATATCATGCTGACGTCACAGGTGATATGCCTCTACTAGCGATTAATTGTTATAATACCACTACGGGCATGTAAACATTGTGTTTTTTGAAGGTCAGAACATTCGGAAATAAAGCAAATGGAAACATAAAAGACTGATTAGTATCTTGTTTCTCCGTGATCTCCATTTGACCAATGCGGAAATAAAGCAGATGCAACAAATAACTATTTCGCTAGTTTGCATCTTGCTCCATTTCTTTATCCAATATTCCGAACTGCAAACATTTGGAGCAGAGGGGGAATGGCAAAAATTGGAATCATCAGTAGAATATCCCTTGTACTTTACTTTCTATAAATACAACGGCTGGGAGGGAGGGGGAGGGGGCATGAGCAGAAAAAATATATTTGCCGAACTTTTTTTTTTTTTTTACATGTTTGGAAGGCAACAGTTTAGCAGAGCACTACATTTCTGTTTAAAATTCTTTTGCCTAAAATAAAATAACAATATTCACCAGTTTTAATGTGACTAGTATGTGGACTTTAATTTCAAAACCTATATCAGAAAACTGCTTTTAGGTTTACAAAATATACGAAAAAATCGGCAGGCCACCGGTCTAGAATGTTATAAAACAAACATTTTTATTTTCCAGTGGGACCATCATCGCCATTACACTTCCGTTGTGATTGCTTTTTTTATTGATTCATTTTTTTTCTGAATACCATACTTCGAGTTATGTATCTCTTTGGTTATTGGGTGGCAAAGCATCTTCATACTGCAACACATCTTCATTCCACGGAAGATATACACTGAAGAGCAATTGAATTAGAGATACCTGTCTGGTAACGTGTAGCACCACCTTTCACCTGATGACGGCGGCGATTCGTCTCGACATGGACTCGACAAGACACCGGAAGCGTTGGGAAGCCATACGGATCCACGACCCCTTAAGAAGCTCCCACAGTTCACGAAGATTTGATGGTGGGGGTCATCTCTCTCGATGGCATCACAGATGTGCTCGATGGAATTGAGGTCAGGCGACCTAGCTGGCCAAGCAAGCGAGGTCACGTCGATGGTGTTTTCATCCAACCATTCGGATACAATTCGGGAGCGATGGCACGGTGCATTGTCTTGTGCAGGATGAGGTCCCCAGTGGGATGTTGAAGACGCACAAACGGGAGCAAATGGTCGTCCAGAATATCCCGGTAACGTTGACCTGTGAGGGATGATGTCACACGTACCAGGGGTTCCATTTTAGTCCACGTAAACAGTCCCCAAACGAGAATGCCACCCCACCAGCTTGAAGAGTACCCTGCTGGCAAGAAGGATCCATCGCTTCATGTGGTTTGCGCCGTACTCGTATCCTGCCATCCGCATGTACCAACGTGAATCTCGACTCATCAATCCAGGCAACATTTTTCCCACATGTCTAGGGTCCAGTGGCGATGTTCCCGCGCCCATGCTAATCTTTGCACCCTGTGATGTGCGATCAGCAGCGGTACCCTCGTGGGTCGATGGCTTCTGTACCCCATAGCGAGGAGATGGTTCTGGATGGTGCGGCTGCTTACACGTTTTTGTGCACCATTGTTAAATTGCCGAGTGATTTCCTGCTGTGGCCTGTGTATCCGCTGTAACAATGCGAGCTAGCCGACCATGACCCCTCTCATCCACACGCTGTTGTCCACGGCAGTTGGCCCTTGCAGGGATGGTTTTACCGGATTCGATGTACTCACGGTGCACCTGTGACACAGTGGCTTGTGAAAATCCCAGTGCCTGAACGACTTCCGAGATGGAGTAACCCATTCGTCGGGCCCCGACAATTTGCTCACAATCAAATGCAGTTAGATCCTTCGTCTTACCCATACTGCGTCCGACTCTTACTGATTCCCGTCGCATCACTCCTTATATTGTCGAATCGCTGCATACGTCATGTCGTTTCCGTTTAGAGGGCCGCCCACAGCGCCACATTTGCATAACGCCAGCTGACTCTAATTCAATTGCTCTTGAGTGTACACGGTAAAGGGAATTTTTCTGAAATCTGGTTCTTAAAAACGGAGATACGGTTCGCAAGGCCCTCGACATGGTTTATGATTTGGAAAGTTCGTGATTGCGATTTGGATTTAGATCAATAGGTAAGTTGTTTTTTCGTTAAATGTCGAATATAAATTAAATTTGTAATATAGCCAATGCTGTATTTTGGGAAAAAACATTGCCTTTGGAAATTTTTGCTTACGGTCTGGTAAGTTAAAATTTCGAAACAAATTATTTTCCCACATTAAGGGACAAATGTGCTCCATTTGTTTCACAATTTCAAAATAAATGCTTTCACATAATATTTCCCGAAATTTTTTTTCGAAAGAACGGCTTTTCTACAACATTCTAGACCCTTACCTCTCTTTTTCTATGGTTGCTTGCAATGATTAAATTTACCCAAGCATATGGAAGTTTGAAATCATAAAACAGTGAAATAAACAGAAATATTTTTAAAAATAGAATTACTTTACGAAGGGTGTCTGCAAAAAAATGTACGAATACCCCAGTAGATTCAAGTATTTCACCGGTTTTCCATACTCTTCTGCCGATTCTAAATAACCAGAAATGAAGGGATCTTTATCAATTGTTTATATAACCCTCAAACATTTCTGGAAAACATCATTCAATGAAACCTCCATAATCTTCAAAGAAACTTCGAAATTGCTAATGTGAGTCCCGTTCCACGTTGCACCATCTTATGAAGAACTAATCGATTGCTTGTATATCGTTTTTCGAGATCTTTTTTCACACAAGCGCAACTGACAAAATGTGTGACGTCAGCATGTTATCCTAGCCTTGTGAACTTAGCATCTCCCCTCAAACATTATATACTGATCTTCCAGTTCTCATCGGACCATACACCAGAGCTGAGACGGGCTGAGCCCGAGCCAGAAAGCCCGAAGCAGAGCCCGGGCCCGAATCGGGCTCGGGCTGTAGAATATTTACTGCGGTTCGGGCTCGGGCGAGCTCGGGCTCGGGCGAGCTCGGGCTCTTAGACAGAGGGAGAGCGAGAGAAAATGTTTTTTACATAAATGTGATTTTATGTGATTTAGCAAATGAAACACTTTATAGTTGGTAAAGATAATTAATTCTTGGGCAACTGGTTCTGGTTGGGGAGCGGGCATTCGAGATGGCTATTTATTCTGGACTTGGGTAGAAAATGCCATAGGCCGCGCATTAGTGTGTTTCTGCAGAGAAGAAAAAGCTTTTTCAAGGACTATAGATATTGTATAGTTGATAGCATGCCGATGATAATTTACCCCCAATCTTCACGCAGTAGTTCTATGCTATAGTAAATCTATTTAGCAACGTACATATTGCAGCGCATTATAGCGCGATAATATGAGCGTTATTTGAGCAACATACAATTGCAGCACCGCCCGATCATTTTGGATGTCCGGCCGCCCGAAGCACTTCAGGTGAAAACGAACGATAAAAGAAAATCTTACAGTTACACTATAAAAATTGATAGAGTCCCTTCCCCACTCCCCATTTGAGAAACACATTGGTTAATTGCAGGAGGAAGATAGAGAGGAAGTGTGGAAAAGGAGATGTTTTTATTAATAGTTGAACAGGTTAGTCAGTTTTCTGGCTCGTTCGGGCCCGGGCTCTATCTTGCAATATAAAATTCGGGCTCGGGTGGGCTCGGACTGATATACTACGGCCTCGGAAGGGCTCGGGCTCCGAAAAATGAGCCCGAACTCAGCTCTACCATACACACGTCATACGTTCCGACCCCAAGGTGTTGCCAACCATACTCTTGCGAAAGAGGAGATATAACGTTAAGTTTGAAAAACGCTAAGGAGTAGGAACTCAAATTAACATAGAGAAAGTAACTAAAAAGAAATGTTTAATTAGAGTATACGACACAAAGCTATCTCATCTTGTCCTCAAAAACAGGACGGCTACTGTGGCTGATGTTACCCATAATTTCAGTTGCGGTGAAGGGTCCAATGTGTCCGAACATACAGTTCGTCGTACGCTTTTGGATATGGGCTTCCGCAGTAGCAGACCCATCCGCGTGGCTGTGCTCACAGCCATTTGCCATCGTCAACTCTTGCAGTGGGCACGTATCATGGACATTGGACCATATCAGGCTGGAAGAGAGTCTTGTGGTCACACGAAGCCCGTTTTCTGTTACACCATGTCGACGGATTAGCTCGTGTGCTACGTTTACCTAAGCAAGCCTTCTCATCTGGATGGCTTGTTTTACGGATCCAGGACGCTTGAGGGAGTGTGATGGTCTGGACAATATTTTCTTGGGAAAGACTTGGACCCATTATCCCTGTAGAGCAAACTCTGACAGCTGTCACGCACCTGAACATCGTGGTTAACCAAGTACTTGCAATATAAAATTACGACGACTGTATTCCCTGGCGAAGATGGCGTCTTTCAACAAGGCAATGCTTCATACCACACAGCGAAGAAGGTTCAGGAATAATTCCAAGAAGATGAAGAGGAATTTCATTTATTGCCATGGCCTCCAAAACCGTCGGACATGTATCCTATGGAGCTTTTGTGGTTTGAGTTGAAGAAACAGGTACGAGCAACATCACCCCAACCTCATAATTAACGAGAACTGCGGGATCTTCTGTTGCAGCCATGATGCCAAATATCAATTTAGTCCTAGTCCTTCGGACCTATGCCCAGGAAATGTACACATCAGGCCCGCGAGAGGAGGGCCTACATCATATTAAGGAGATGATTTTAATGTTTTTGCTGATTGGTGTATATTTTTTCGTATCGGAAAGGATTTAAACAAGTTAGTAAAATCATGCAATGCATTGATTATGATACGCTTTCCAACGTACCATAAATCATTACTCAAGTTATAAGGATAATGGCTGTAGAATAAATATCGCTTCTATGCCCTGACCTTTGACCCCATTTCGATGATATTCAACAGAACCGGTAAAGTATACTTCCAGAACAACATGATAAAGATTTGTCTTAATCGAAGCATTTTTACCCAAGTTATGACGCATAAGGGCAATGGAATGGATCCCGCTCCTATGTCCTGACCTTCAACCCCACTTCACTCATTTTCAATAGGATTTGTCCCCAGGTGGTCCCCTACTACATACTAAAATTTCATCGAAATCGAACCATTTTTACGCGAATTATCGTGCGGACAGACGGACAAAGCTGGAGCATATACACTTCTTCAACGTACGGTTGGAAAGCGTAAAAAAGGTGTTCATTACACCAGAGTGTCATCTACAATGAAAATTCCACTAGAATCGCCTTTAATGCATTCTAAACGCGAAGAAATTGTAAAGGAGGAAAACCTAACATTAGGGGGTGTTTTAATTGAACAAAATATTTAGTCCTAGTCCTTCGGAAATGCGTGCTGCACTACAGAGGTGACGTACATGTCAAGATGGCAAGTAGCAGTGATAAAGTTCGTCGGTGTAGCTTAATTGGGAAAGCATTCGGTTCCGGAGCAGAAAGATGCAGGTTCGAGTTCGGCCGCCGGCAAACTTGTGTTTTAACTTTGGCGCCCGAATGTAAAAATAAATCTGCTGGCCGTTCGGTTCTTCGAAAAATGTGTGATGTTCCTTCCACAAATCGTCTGGAACTTATGAGAATTCCTTCTTCGCTTCAAAAAATGCGTGATGCTTCTTCCATACGTCCTCTGGAATTAAATAAGAATTCTTTCTTCTACAGTGAGCTCCTTCAAGTGTGGTTTGCCAGCTGATCCGGAGACCTACGATTCTGTTCCATCGACTTCTCAAGAGGGGGTGGGGGGATGGGGATATATGAGAGATACCACAGAGGTGACGCACATGTCAAGACGGCAAGCAACAGTGATAAGCACTCGTCGGTTAGCTTAACTGGGAAAGTATTCTGCTCCGGAGAAGAAGGATGCCGTTTGAATGCCATCACCGGCAAATTTGTGTTTTCACAGATTCAGGGAAGCTCTTTTCTCAATCTCAACAAAGCCGAGTTGGAAACATGTCAAACATTTTGGACCCGGGCACGAACGTCCCATAACTGGACCCGTCCCGGACCCGCAACTGACCCGGACAAATCTCCTTTGAACTGTAAATTCGAAACTCAATTTATGTATATATACATATTCATCCTAATAACTGCTTGATATTTATTAACTGAAATCCTTCTTTAATAATAAAATTTGCTTACTTGCTAAATTTTAGTGCCATTTCTAATGCCACTATTTTGCATAATCCAGAAGTAATGGCTGAATATGACCGTGACCATGGAGTATATTACAAATGGGAATCATTATTTACGATTACACAATTTTTTTTTAAAATGTATTTAGATTGTTCACTCTTTCCACGCTTTGATAGAGGTGCGCATACTTTCATATGGTCCGTTAGATTTTTGGTTCCATAATCTTTCATTGCACCTTCGACATCTTCCTTTGTAATTATACACTTTCCACATTTTGAACAACAAGCAAAACCAAACAACACAGAATTATCAACCGGTTCCTTAATGGGACGAAACAATTTCCAGCATTCACTCTTCCCCCTTGTGGTTTTCAACAAGCATGTATTTGTTGGCCTCGACGCCTTTCTCAACCTCCTTAATATTAACTCCATCCATATTAACAAATAAGGAGTTAATTTCGACATGATATGTCATGGGAACGGGATGTTAGCACATCAATCGAAAACCTCTGAATGCTCAATGCAAGAGATGCGATGGGAAAAGTAACTCTTAGTCATACAGTGAATTTCGCACAAAGAGAGTGAATCGGCTGAGAAGCAGGCAAATGGCGTTTGCCTGTACCTTGTCCTGGACAATCGCACTGTAAAAGAACCAAAGGAAGTATCATTTTACGATGTAGTGTCAGTGTGTCTGATGTCGGTCGGTGGAAATCTTCGTTGCTTTTAAGAAAGAGACAATACTTTTGCATGGCCAATCATTATTCACTCCGTGGGCACCAGTATCGACTAAAGAATTCCACAACGAGCATTTTTCTTTGGAATATATTTTTCTCTTTTCAAAAATTAAACGGGAATAAACCCGGGTCAAAATCGGGTCTATAACACCTTAACCCGACCCGTTGGACCCGCAAGAAATTGTCGACCCGTTGACCCGTGACCCATTTCCATCTCTGCAACAAAGTAGGTATGCGAGTTTTTCTTTAATGCATTATTTGGAAGTAATCAGAATTTAGTCATTTTTAGAAGTGAAAAATTGGCGGAGGGACAATTTCTCCTCCCCAAATCTATGTTTTATACTTGTTATGGAACATTTCGCTTCAATTTTAAATATGCAAGTAATTATGGCCTACAGGATATAGTATAGTTAGCAATAACTCTATAAACTGATACATCATATTAATTGTTTATCTTATAAAACATGTTGTATACCATTACGAATTAGAATAAAAACCCATTATCGGCCGCGCATGACTGCAGTTGGCCTTCTATATCTTGCCCTACATAAATCAGAACCAGGTAAGAACGAAAGGGAAAATACTTTCTATCAATTGAAATGAATCGTGGACCTCCTTGGTTCAAGTGTGGCACGTTTCTGGCTTAAATGCTTGTACTTCATCATTCACCCCGCCATTTAGAGTCAGTCTTCTCCGGTCTGTCATGCCTCAGCAATCATAAGAACCCTGCTTATTGATAACTTCACGTGCGACCCCCGTGACATGCGCAGGTGGTAGTGATGCAATAATGGCGGTCGAACACCATGCAGAAGCAGTTGAATAAATTCCATTATCTTTTGTTGGGACCTTGTTATTCGACAGAAGGCCCAGAGTGACGGCAACCCCTTCTTCGTTTTTAGAGCTTCAATAATTCACCGCATGCCCTCGTTCTTCCATACTCGTTGCCCATCTCCCACAAGTAGTTTCCTAGAAGGACGCCCCGCTTGGCGGAATTTAATGTTTCCCGTCTGGGTCAAAAGTAATAGGAATACCTTTCGCAAGAAACGCTCGCTTAAACATTACCACACCCACGAAGTTGAAGGAAATTTCATGCCCATATAAACAGACATATAGCCAGTTTGGACAGTATTGGCTTTACATTTGCATTTTAATAGTTTATCTAGAATCTACGTCACGCTCGTGAAGTCCACATGAATCTCAACATTTTACCTTATGGTTGAGCTCTTTTGTAGATTGTTTGTATAGACGGGCACCGTGGTTTCCCTATTAATCTCAGATGCATTTTTACTGAAACGGCTTCAAATAAAGATATGGTGTTTAAGTTAGTTGTTTATTGTATTTTAAGCTTTCGATAGTTCATAGATGATGTACTACAGAGGCGACGCAAACGTACATCTACAATGAAGCAGATGTAAGCCTACCGTCGTAGTTCAGTTGGGAGAATTGCGTGATGATCTTTCCACACAACGCACGTATTTAATCAATTCTCCTACAATAGGATGATCCTTTGAATGTCGGCGGAACCGAAACCTGCGATGCCGCCCGGTGGCGCCGTGGTCTAAGAGCTGGCCTTTGATCATTCGTCCGATAGGGGTCTGGGTTCGAGTCCCGGTGAGGCATGGATGTTGTGTTTGTCTTACGGCACTGGCTCTGACCCTTCCCTGGAACCAGTGACCCTAAATTAGTGACGGGCGACTGCTTATAGCACATTGAGTTGCTCACGGTGGTCGTTAAACCTCCAATAAAAAAAAAACCCTGCGATTTCGTAACGCCGCCTTCCTCAGATGGGACGGATGTAATATACCACGTGACATACTACTGGCCGCCCCTGTGGCGCAGTGGTCTAAGCGATGGCCTCTGATCATTCGTCCGAACGGGGTCCGGGTTCGAATCCCGGTGAGGCATGGATGTTGTGTTTGTCTTACGGCACTGGTTCTCTCCCTTCCCTGGAACCAGTGACCCTAAATTAGGGACGGGCGACTGCTTATAGCCCATTGAGTTGCTAACGGTGGTCGTTAAACCTTCAATCAAAAAAAAGACATACTACTGATGTAACGAAGATGACTTACTACTGAGGTGACGCATGATTCAAATCGACAAAAGAAGCAGCGATAAGTTTCCCGGCGTAGTTCAGTAGGCAGAGCAGCCGCTCTGCAGTAGGAAGATGTGGATTCGAAATTACCACCGGCAAATAAAGGTTATATGTTACACTGGCGCCCTTTCAAAAAGAATGTATCTCCTGACCGTTAGGTTTGATATAATTGCGTGATGGTCTTTCCACACAACACATATACTTAGTTAAAAAATTTTCTTCTACAAATGAGATGCTCCTTCGAGCATGGTTACCGGCTGACCCAAAAACTGCGGTTTCGTGCTCCCATTTTTCTGTAAACACAAATTTTCCGGTTAGGTAGATCGAATACGCGTCTCCTCGCTCCGGAGCAACTTGTTCTTACCGATTAAACTAGCCCGACAGAATGCACCGCTTCAGATTTGTCGTCTTCACAGGTACTTCACCTCTGTAGTACGTTACACCTTTCGCAAGGGGATGATGATGTAACGTACTACATTAGTCATGAGTTAAATCGGAAGTGAAGAAATGATAAGCCTGCCGGAGTAGTTCGGCTAGGAGAATGGCCGCTCCGGAGGAGGAAGATGTGAGTTCGAACTCCACAGGTAAAAAATATCTTGCCTAATAGGTTTGGGTGAGCACCCTGCCGCTCGCTTGTCTTAGCTTCTGCGGGCTGTGATTCTCGTACTTTTGTTTCCCTAGCGGTTAAGCTTGAGAGGCTTCCTTGCTTTTAGAGTAGCTGACTGATTTGACAGGTCCTGTACTTGCTTTATCCTTCTACTTCCTGGGGCATGATGACCAGAAAATACTGGTTCATCTATTTGGCTTCTTTCTTGGAAAATTGCACAGGATGAATTCAGGTTAGTTATTTACTCTCTTAGAAATTTTAAAGTGGACAAACTAAACGTATTTGGGTTGCCATGCTATTTTCTTAAATTTTAATCTTGAATTTTTGCCTCACGTTCCGTGCACCTGAATTTTTGGATGTGCAATATAGCTATTTTCTGTAAAGCAACAAACTGGCGACCTTTTCCTTGTGGTGTACACTCACAGACAATGAAATTTGCTCACCAAGAAGGAAGCATCGGATTGAACTAAAATTTTATGGACGTAATGATACAGATGAATGATACGCATGATGACAAAAACAGAGCAGCAGGACAATTACAGAGGGATTTGTGGCACGCAGTCCGGTCATCTTCAATAGCGCGTCGCAACGCCTCGTGTGCCGATACATGCTGCAATACGGTCCGGCATGGAGGCGAACAGACGCCTGATGTTGTCCTGTGGCAGACTGGCCAACACATGTTGGACGGTGTGTTTCGATTCCAGGATAGTGCGGCACGCTGGCAGCTAGCGTTTCAACTAGTCCCACACATGCTCGATAAGGGACATGCCCTGGGAGCGGGCAGTCTATAGAAGTTTCTGGACATGACGTATAGGCAGTCCTGGGCAACCCGAGCCGTGTGCGGGCTGGCATTATTCTCCTGGTATAGCACACTTGGAATCTCGGCCAGGAATGAAAGTACATGGGGCCGTAGGATCTCATTCACATACCGCTAGCCCGTCAATGATCCACGTACCACTACTAGAGTTGATCGGCTATCGTAGGCTATAGCTCCCCAGATCATAATGCCTGCAGTAGAGGAGATGTGGCGCTCGATAGCGAATTGGTGATTGTGCCGTTGACCCGGTCACCTCCACCCCCGAACACGATGATCATCCATCCCCAAAACGAAGCGGCACTCATCGGTAAACACCACACGTCGTCAGGCTGAGGCGTTCCACGTCACTCTGACCTGGCCCCACTGCACACGGAGCCGGCGATGTTCCGGTGTTAATGGCAGCACACGTAAGGGGCGCTGGGATCGCAGATTCGCTTCCGCGAGGCGTCGGGAAACACTTCGTGGGCACACGGGAGCCGTTACATTTGCCTGTATAGTGAACCATGTCACTGTGGGATCCGTTCGTGCCTAGCGTACGATCCGTCGATCCTCTCTACCGGTGGGTTTTCTGGTCCTTTCGGAACTGCTCCGTCTTGTGGCAGTGCCTTCACGTGTCCACTGCTCTCAACACAGTCGGACGGTATGGTCAGAACGATCCACATGGCGGGCTATTTGGCGCGCCGACCACCCCACGGTTTTCACCCCAATGATCAGGCGGCCTCTTTCAAAGTCCGTAATTTGCATAAATCGACGTTTCTGGTGTCTACCCGGCATTCTTGTCACTCTGTATTCTTGCTTGAGTCGGCCGGTGTTTTTCGCTTTCATGAGGCGTCGACTACACGCCGGTTTATAAGGCTGCCGGTTCGTGCCTTCAGCGCCACCACAGGGTGTGCGGTCATGCGTAATCGCACCAAACGTGGATCATTTGCATTTAAGCACGTATTCTAGCTATTTGCAAAGTTTCGCGGTTGTAGCATGATTTCTTCTAGGTGCGCAAATTTCATTGTCCGTGAATGTATTTTCAAGGAATGATCAAAACGTATCTGGACTGGACTTACTAAAAAAGTACAAGAGTTACATATTTTAAACTTAAAGCCCTTCGAAGTAGTCCCCTTCAGAAGCCACACACTTAGCCCAGCGCTATTTCCACTGCTCGAAGCATTTTATGAAGTCATCTGAAGTAGCGAACAGCTGCTTTGTTTCATTCTCTCTGTTGTATCTCCTAAATATCTTAAAATATGTTTCCTTTCAAGTGGTATTTGATCTTTGGGTAAAGGAAAAAGTCACAGGGAGCGAGATCTGGCGAATAGGGTGGCTGTCGGACCTGTGCGATGCAGTGCTTAGCAAGAAACTTCTGAACAAGTTGCGGTGCATGAGCAGGGGCGTTGTCAATGTGGAGTTGCCACTCGACACTCTCATGCAATGCCGCCTTCTTGCGATTAACTACGTTCCTCAAACGCCGCAAAAGTTGAGTGTAGTACTCTTTGTTGATTTGTCTGGCCTGATGGAGCGTACTCACAATTTCCTCGTCATTGAAGAAAACAGTCAGCATCGTCTTGACATTGCTGCGGCTGTGTCGTGCTGTTTTGGGTCTGGGAGAGTTTGGGATCTTCCACTGTGAAGTCTGGACCTTAGTTTCGGGATCACACCCGTAAACCCACGATTCATCACCAGTTATGATAGTAGATCGAATAGAACTCACACCGTCTTTATACGATTCAAAAACTTGATGAACTCCTGAAGTTTACACAAGTTTAAAAAGTAATTTAATACTAAACATTTAAAATACATAAGACCTTTCGAACCCACAGTAGGTTCATCCTCAGTTGTTTACCATATTACAGATGGAGAGTAACGAGATTATATTTACTTGATGAAAGTCGTTGTGATGACGTAGGAGACAACATACGTCATCATATGACGTCAGTCTATAACTTCTGTGGAGAGTCATTATTGGATGGAGAGTTCTTCATGTGATCTTGAGGAAACTTGTATAGTAGGGTTTTCCAGGAGGTTGGAATGTATAAAGGAATATTATAATTGCAAGATAATGAACCATAATGATAGATATAAAGGCTTTCGGTGAATTGTAAGAGAGTTTTATTTTGAGGTGTTGCAAGCATAGTTGAATTTTTCCATACGGGTAGGTATGATCCATCAATGCTAAGTCTTGAAAGAGCAGTGGACATGGAGGCTGTCTTTGCATTATACTTATGTTCACTAATTCTCGTCTTTAAGTTTCGTTTTCTAGATCCTATATGTATACTTTAGGAGTTATGATAGTTTTTAAAAAGTTTTCTTCGTTTTCGACGCACTCAGACAGGTCACTGGCAGCTAAAACGCGGGCCTGCTTTTGCTCAGGTGAGAGCAATTTTGGCACAAATTGGGCTGAAACGCATGTCATACCCAAATCGTCTGTAAGAATTAACTGAACTGAACGGAAACTAACGTCGAAGTCGTCAGACAACTTACGAATGGTGATTCGGCGATTTTCCAGCATAGCTGTGGGCACAAATTCGACATTGTCTTCACTTTTGCTGGATGCGGACCTTCCCCCACAGCACAGAATATTTCGTGTATGTTACAAGTACGTAGCACTGAAACATTGAGACTTTTCAGATACGTTGCGCAATGTAACAGTAACGTTTCAGAAACCTTACGGTTACGTCAAAAGTCCTCAAACGTTACATAACTTTGAAACAAAACCGATAAGTTACAGTGAAAGGTCTTAGCAACTTGAACATACCAACTTCATGTTACTCTTACGTATTTGAAAGATACTTGTAACTTCGTTACATTACTGTTAAGTATTGAAAGATATTTGTGACATCATCATATTACTGTTACGTATTTACTACGTTGGACTTTATAGTTTGAATAAACTTTGTAAAATCACAATAAAAAATATTACACTCGACAGCTGTTTCAAAAGCAACAACAGTCGTATTACGAGCTGTTTACGTTTTCACAGGTTCAACGCAGTCCGCTGTCCATTGACAACAGTGGCGGCGTTTATACACTATCTACCAACAAGTAATTGGACACCCCTGCAATCGACGATATCTGAGGTCCTGATACACGTCACGGCCGCCGCCGTTGAATATCGTGTGGAAAACAACAACGCAACCAGTCGCATGCAAGATGCCACGCAGTTTGGAGCTCTCTGATTTCGAGAAAGGTGTAATCGTCGGGTATCACAGAAATGGCCGATCCATACGTGACATATCCAGCGAGTTGAAGTACCCAAAATCGACAGTGGCCTACGTGATTGGTAAGTGGAAGATGAGAGATGACTGTCGGAATGTGCCTCGACCCGGCAGACCCACAAAACTGGGAGTTAAAGACCGACGGATGCTGGCCATAGAAATTCGGAAGAACCGCACCAAATCGATGGACCACATCCGCAAGGAGTTTCAACAGGCATCTGGGAGTATTCTTTCGATGAATACCATTCGTAAGGAAGCCCATCTGCTCGGTTATGGACGTGCTGCTGCCCACAAGCCTTTGACCACCAAGTCCAATAGCGCTGCTCGGCTAACGTGGTGCAAAGAACGTCGACAGTGAACCGTTTAACAGTGGAAACAGTTTCTCTGGAGCGACGAATCAAGGTTCACCCTCTACCGTTCGGATGGCAGGGTCTGGGTTTGGCGTCTGCCTGGAGAACGCTCTCCTGGCGGAATGTATTGTGCCAACTGTGAAGGTCGGCGGCGGTGGAATTATGCTATGGGGGTGTTTCTCCTGGTATGGCACAGGACCCTTGGTCGCAATTCCTGGTAGACTCAACGCCAAGACCTACTGCACCATTCTGGATGACCATGCGCTTCCTACGTTGTGGCAGTTTTACGGGGTGGACCCATGTTACTTTCAGGATGACAATGCCACCTGCCATGTTGCGAGATCCACCATGGCTCGGTATGGTGAAAATGGGGTTAATCGAATGGACTGGCCTGCGCAGAGCCCAGACCTTAACCCTATCGAGCACCTCTGGGACGAGTTGGAGCGTCGACCTAAGGGGTGCCCCCACCGTCCGAAATCGGTGAAGGAACTGACCTGTCTTCTCCAAGCCAAGTGGAAGAAAATACCGTTAACCGTCGTACAATGCCTGGTTGAGAGTATGCCCCGGAGGGTCGCAGCTGTAATCGCCGCTCGTGGAGGCTCCACCAACTATTGAAGGTGAATAAACTTCGTTTTCCTTTGCTATCACAGGTGTCCAATTACTTGTTGGTAGATAGTGTATATTGATAACAAAAGAAATAAAAATCGGCCCCAAATGAGGGTGTTGAATTTCTATTATACATGTGGAATAGACTATATTTCAGCGAAAAAAAGAAAGAAAATCAAATTTGTCGTTTCTCTAAACACCTACCAATATAAAAACTTCTCTGCTTCATGTAAAAAAAAAAAAAAAAACATGCTGGTATAGTATACGAATATAACAACACAGCAATTTACTTAGATTTCATAAAATGCTTTATAGAATTTAAAAATTATAATAATGAAAACAATTACTTATTTTCAGATGATCTTGAATCACAAAAAAAAAAAAAAAAAAAAAAAAGATGAAATATTAAATCAACTAACTAGCTAACTTGAGTACGACAGTATCACCAAAGAATATCCCAGTAGCACGTGGAAATACGACTACAAGAGTACTTCGGTGAAATGGTATAAATGCGCATGCGCATCCACGCAGTTGCCAAACCAAAAATTTTAAATATCGCCGGAATGTAATATCAAGGTAGCAGTCATGTACAATGGAAACTATAAAACAGTATAATAGTATCGGCGAATGCTAATTTTAACGTAACCGTAATGTACAAAGAGTTATGTTCCAAAATAGATGTTGCCGAAACGTAACTGTAAGATTTATCTGAAACTGTAACGAAAATGAGAAATTGTAACATTATTGATACGTATCTGAAACGTTTTGTGCTGTATGGGTCCAGATCGCTCATCACTCTGAACACGTTCACGACCATCTTTAAAACGTTTATACCACCCATAAACTTGTGCATGACTCATACAACCCTCCCCATTGACGTTCTGTAACTTTAAATATGTGTCTTTCGAAGTTTCGCCAAGTTTTTGACAAAATGTGATGCAAAGTCGTTGATCAATTTTTCCCGGCATGACAAATGCGATGAACACCTTTTTTTATATTTTTTTTATTGGAGGTTTAGTGACCACCGCATGAGCAACTCAATGGGCTATAAAGCAGTCACCCGTCCCTAATTTAGGGCCACTGGTTCCAGATAAGGGAGGGAGCCAGCATCGTAAGACGAACAGAACGTCCGTGTCTCACCGGGATTCGAACCCGGATCCCTTTCGGACGAATGATCAGAGGCCATCGCTTAGACCACAGCACCACCGATGCAGCGACGAACACATTCACAAACGTAAGAAAAAAACATGTAAGGAAAAAAAATCATCACGGGAGACGTGACCCGCGACGCATGCGTAATTGGGTCCAGAGCCAACCTGTGCCAAACCACGTCCTGTTGCGTCGCACACACCTCTTATACACAGAGAAGTCTGTCAAAACACAGAACATACAAATGTTGATTATTTCTTTACAGTAAAACGTCATTTATCCGTGGTAACTGGGGGACGCTTGCGCCCAGATAATGGAAAAACACGGTTAACCCAAATTATGTTTCATTGAGTTAAACACATAGATAAAGGTTCTTGTAGTATGTAAATATTAAACTGAACATTTATAAACTTATTCAGATAGAAAGTCCTTGATCTTTGTTTGTTTTCTTTGTAGCATTACTTTTTTTTTTTTGTTTAATTTTTCGCATACGTCCACGATTTTTTAAAACTTCAATTTAAACATCATCATCATCTTGACTTTCACGAATTTATGTAATGTGTATGCAGCTGTTCTTTTTTTTTTTTTTTTTTTTTTCTTTGATCAATGCATCCTTCCAGTGCTTACGTATGGTGCAGAGACGTGGACCTTAACTAAAAGAGACATACAAAGGCTGCAGACAACTCAAAGAAGCATGGAGAGGTGCATGCTTGGTATAACCAGGAGAGATAAGAAGAGGAACTCGTGGATCCGAAAAATGACGAGAGTGGAAGACATCATGATCAGAGTTAAGTCCCTGAAATGGCAATGGGCTGGACATACTGCCAGAAGGACAGACCATAGATGGACAGCCGAAATTTTAGATTGGATTCCAAGGGACAGGAAAAGACCCAGAAAAAGACCACATGGGAGATGGGTGGATGAAATTCGTAAATATGCGGGAGTGACATGGAGGAGACTGGCACAAGACAGACCGTTGTGGAGGAAACTTGGGGAGACCTTCGTCCAGCAGTGGATTGATAATGGTTGACAATGATGATGATGATGATGCAGCTGTTAAGGCTCCATTATAACTTATTTTGTTGGCTGGTTGTACTCAGAGATGAAAACGGGTTACGGGTCAAAGGGTCCAACGGGTCGGGTTAAGGTGTTCCTGACCCGATTTTGACTCGGTTTTATTCCCGTTTAATTTTTTGAAAAGATAAAAATATATTCCAAAGAAAAATGAGCGTTGTGGAATTCTGTAGTCGATACTGGTGCCCACAGAGTGAATAATAATTTGCCATGCAAAATATTGTCGGCTCTTTCTTAAAGCAACGAAGATTTCCACGGACCTACGTAAGACACACCGACACC
The DNA here is from genome assembly GCA_039090855.1 of Macrothele yani. Classification (NCBI taxonomy): domain Eukaryota; kingdom Metazoa; phylum Arthropoda; class Arachnida; order Araneae; family Macrothelidae; genus Macrothele; species Macrothele yani. The sequence continues at coordinate 12,348,992 of CM076992.1, forward strand.
ATGTCGTAAAAAGATATTATTTTGCGTTCTTTTACAGTGCGATTGTCCAGGGCAAGGTAAAGGCAAACGCCATTTGTCAGCTTCTCAGCTGATTCACTTTCTCCGTGCGAAGTTCACTGTATGACTAAGAGTTTCTTTTCACATCGCATCTCTTACATTGAGCATTCAGAGGTTTTCGATTGATGTGCTAACATCCCGTTCCCATGGCATGTCATGTCGAAATTAACTCCTTATTTGTAATATGGATGGATGTAATATTAAGGAGGTTGAGAAAGGCTTCGAGGCCAACAGATACGTGCTTGTCGAAAACCACAAGGAGAAGAGTGAATGCTGGAAATTGTTTCGTCTCATTAAGGAACCGCTGAACATATCGATGTTGTTTGTGCATGCTTGTTGTTCAAAATGTGGAAAGTTTGAATTACGAAGAAAGATGTCGACGGAGTATTATAAAGGATTATGGAGCCAAAAATCTAATGGACCATTATGAAAGTATTCGCACCTCCATCAAAGCGTGGAAAGAGTGAGCAATCTAAATACATTTTAAAAGATATATTTGTGCAATCGTAAATAATGATTCCCATTTGTCACGGTCATAGTCAGCCATTACTTCTGGATTAGGCAAACTAGTGGCACTAAAAATGGCACTAAAATTTGGCAAGTAACCAACTTTTATTATTAAAAAAGGATTTCAGTTATTAAATATCAAGCAGTTATTGGGATGAATATATATATTACGTTTATATGTATATATGTAGAAATTGAGTTTCGAATTTATAATTTAAAGCAGATTTTTTTGGGTCAGTTACGGGTCCGGGTTGGGTCTAGATATGGCACGTCCGGGTCCGAAATTTTTGACCTTTTTCCAACTCTGGTTGTACTTCCTCATTATCGTTCAAGTCGAGAGAATCACTCGTACACTGTTAAACATTTTGTGGTGGATTGCACCAAAAAGTGGTGCTACACCAGCTGCACCACTTTCTGAGAAAAGATACAACATTGTGTATTTCATTTAATTCAGAAAAACAACGTTTATTAATGCAATTTTTACAATTTAGAGTCTACTATAGATTCGCTAAAAGCTATGGTTCAGCTTCGTCAGGACTAAGCATTTTCATTTCTGGCTTCTGACGATGCTACCAGTTTCGCGTGTCAAACGCCTTGTGCGGCCGTCAGATTGCAGATTGATGAGTGCTTTCAATGCGCTTGATAAAATAAAGCACTCATCAATCTGCAATCTGACGGCCGCACAAGGCGTTTGACACGCGAAACTGGTAGCATCGTCAGAAGCCAGAAATGAAAATGCTTAGTCCTGACGAAGCTGAACCATAGCTTTTAGCGAATCTATGGTACACTTTAAATTGTAAAAATTTCATAAATAAACGTTGATTTTCTGAAGTAAATGAAATATAATCATGTAATGCTTGTAGTGCAACTATTTCAACACCATTGTGCAGCTCAAACAAGTAAATCATGCAATGCATTGATTATGATACGCTTTCTAACATACCAGAAATCATTACTCAAGTTATAAGGATAATGGCTGTGGAAGAAATCTCCCTCCGGTGTCCTGACCTTTGACCCCATTTCGATGATATTTAACAGAATTGGTTCAGTATACCTCCGGAACAGCATACTAAAGTTTTTGTCGCAATGAAGAACTTTTAGTTAATTGCTGTGGAATAAATCTCGCACCTGTGTCCTGACCTTTGACCCCATTTCGATGATATTAAACAGAAGCGGTTTAGTACATCTCCGGGACAGCATGCTAAAGTTTTGTCGCAATCGAAGAATTTTTACGTATGTTATGACGCACAAAAGCAATGGAATGGATCCCGCTCCTATGTCCTAACCATTCACACCATTTCTCCCCTTTTAAACGGGTTTTGTCTCCAGGTAGGTCTTTACCACATACTAAAATTTTAATAGAAATCGAACCATTTTTACGCAAGTTATGGCGCATAAGGGCAATGGAATGGAATCCGCTCCTATATCCTGACCTGTGACCCCATTTCGTCCGTTTTCAATAGGGCGCGTCTCCAGATACAGGGTCGGATTAAGGCCTTAGTGGGCCCCTAAGCTAAGAAATTTCAGTGGGCTACCAAGGCTAAAACATTTGAGTGGGCTCCCAAAAAAACTTATGACGGACAATCGTTATTGGAAAGTCCGTTACAACACGAAACTCTACCAATATGCTTCTACTGATTACTACGTGGAATGCATTCTTCAAACTAATAAATAACCGGCAGAGTTTTCATAAAATGTCCCTGTATTTCCCCACTGTTCCCACAAGAACATGAGTTAAAAGCTTAAGATTCCTAGATTTGTCTCGGAATTTTTAATAATTTAGAATTATATATATTTTTTCTCTTTTGTTATGCAACTTGAAGTCACAGTGGATTTTGCCCATTGACGGTTCCAAGTACAAACACGCAGGTGTGGGTGGTGTGTAGTGAAAAAGCTGAAATTGTCTCGCCGGCCCCGCTGTACACAACGACATGAAACGTTTACTCTTAGTGAGTCACTGCCTTGAAATCTGTTCGTCTTCTAGCCACTGTTGGTGATCGAGTGGAAATCATACGAGACAAAACTACAATTATTTTTCTTCCTTGGCATAGAAATATATAAGATGTGTATTATTTCATTTCATTTATTATTTCTGCTGTTATACTGTATATGATTTATTGTTACATTGTAATTTATCTATTTTGAATACAACAGCAAAGAAGCTCCGGGAAAGGGCTTCACAGAGACCTGACTTAGCCTCGAGCTCCCTAAGTAAAGTCAACAATCCAAGACAGCAAAGAAATTAGATTACTATTAATATATTATGAGATCTCCGGGGTGCTACAATTAGATATCACTCTTGCCCTCCAACTTTCCGGTTAATCACCCCTTCCCATATCCTTTTATTTTTTATTTTTATTTTTTTTTTGCAGTTAGTTTAATATACAGGGTGTTTCAGCTAAGCGTGTACAAAGTTCTGGGAGGGGTAGGTTGCACAAAGACAAATCGGAAACACATAGCAATGCAGGGTCGGAAACGCCATCTTCATGTGCTAGTGTACAGAGAGGACGAGAAATGAAAGAGCAGCACGTAAGAGAACAAAATACTTTTTATTCCTCACAAGACATTTGCGAAATGCCTTGAAGTTACAGAAGGTGTTCAAAGTTGCAACCATGAGGTGTAACAAACGCTTGACATCGTCGGCGCATGGAATCACGTACATTTTGGAAAATTCCTGGCGTGTCTCGGACTTCCGAAGCAGCTACAGAGATGCGTGCTACATCACTTTCAACGGAGGTGTAGTACACCAGCCCTTTGATGTAACCCCAAAAGAAGTAATCAAGGCATGTTAAGTCCGGCGATCTTGCACGCCAATGAACGGGACCACCCACGCCCGATCCACTGATGTCTAAATGTCATGTGTAAGTGATGACGAACGTCATTGCTGAAATGGGCGGTGGTCCCATCGTTCTGGAACCACATTGCACGGCGCAGCGACTGAGGGACCTGTTGTTCGCTCAATAGCTCTGGCGAGACGTCCTCCAGAAATATATGCATGAGGTATGAGCCAATTAAGTGGTCCCCGACAATGCCGGTCCAAACATTAACATCAAAATGATTTTGTGCTGCACGTGGTCGTACAGCATGGGGGTTCTCCACCGCCCATACATGCGCGTTGTGTGCATTGAAGCAAGCTTCCCTTGTAAATGATGGTATCCTGAAAGGACGTATGAGCAGTTTCGCGGCCGAACAACGCCATCTACCGCATGAAGATGGCTTTTCCGACTCTGTATTGCTATGCGATTCCGATTTGTCTTTGTGCAACCTACCCCTCTCAGAAGTTTGGACACGTTTACCTGAAAAACCCTGTATATGTTTTAAGTTTTTCTTTATATAAATTACATTTATATACAAAAACCTTAAAGCACAGTTAAATATAAAAAATAACAACTCCGTGTATAGTTAATTATAAAAACACTTGTGGTGTAGCGGCATGCCGCAGGCTCTAGGTAATGGTGGGGCCCCTTGGCTATAGCCCCGCTAGACCCACCCCGCTTAATCTGGCCCTGCCCAGGTGGTCCTCTACCACATACTAAAATTTCGCTGAAATCGAACCATTTTTACGCACATTATGTCGCATAAGGGCAATGGAATGGATCCCTCTACTATGTCCTCACCTTTGACCCCATTTCGTCCATTTTCAATAGGGTTCGTCTCCAGTGGTCCCCTGCCTCATACTAAAATTTCATCGAAATCGAACCATTTTTATGCGAGTTATCGTGCGGACGGACAGACAGACAGACAAAGCTGGATCATATACGCTTCTTCAACCTACGGTTGGAAAGCGTAGCAAACGATGCTAGATTAAATTCGTAGTACACTCTGGCGGAAGAACGGGAAATCGTAAACAGTGTTCACAAATAAGTTCTGCTAGAAAGATGATGAAATATTGTTAATATACCTAAATACCCACATATAACGAACTCGCATGGTACGAAGTTCGGCATAAACAAAAGTTTTATAGATCTCTTGAATTCTGTAATATTCTCCCTTGTTATTTTAACTGCATATTACGAGCAATAATATTTGGAGAAACCGCATACATTGAAATTCAGCAAAGTTTTCAGCAAACAAAATGAGTGACCCAGTTGTTTTCCCTACTGTTGACAACATCCCGTGTTTCCCCCTTACAGGTAGGTCAGTTCGCGTGAAGACAAGAATGTTTCAGTTGTTTTCTAACTACCTCCGACTCCCTTACCCCTCCCCAAGATTGCTAAATATTCACACACATGAGATATGCAAATAGGCACCGCCGCCCCGGTGGCGCAGTGGTCTAAGCGATGGCCTCTGATCATTCGTCCGCAAGGGGTCCGGGTTCGAATCCCGGTGAGGCATGGATGTTGTGTTTGTCTTACGGCACTGGCTCTCTCCCTTCCCTGGAACCAGTGACCCTAAATTAGGGACGGGCGACTGCTTATAGCCCATTGAGTTGCTCATGGTGGTCGTTAAACCTCCAATAAAAAAAATAGACACCTGATTTGTTAATAATATTTATTTTCTGTCTGCATGGAATGGAAAGAGCAGTAGCTGGAATTAATATCTGGTAGCCGTTCACTTTGCAGGATGTAGGGCTTTCACCCTGTGGGGCATTGTGAAAATGAGATTAGCAATGGTACTTTGGAATTTTAGCCCACGATTCACGTAACAAGGCCAGCAGGTGTACCTTGTTGGTCGGATTTTGTGGCATCCGTCGCAATATTTTATCCCATATGGCCTACAGGTGTTCAATTGGGTTCATATCAAGGATGTGGCTTGGTTACAACTGTTTCTGAATAGCGTCTAGTTCGTGCCAAATTTGGCTACGTTTTGTCCTATGACATGGAGCCCCATCCTCCATGAACAAGGACGTAGCCTTTGACATCTGACTACTGGAGAATATTGGTAGCAGGTCACTCTCAAGGATAGTTATGTATTTTTGTGCATTGATGTTGCCTTTACATTATATGAGGACTGAACGACCAGTTAATCATATGGCTCTCCGTATCATGACTGAAAACCGCTCTGTTTCACAGTTGGCTGTTGGTGCTTCAAGCTGAATTTCTGGTTGAGCAATCGCCACACCCAAGTCCTGCCACTGTCCAAAAATTCTGCAAAATCGAGAATCCTCAGTGAATATGACAGTGTGCCAAAGTGCTAAGCGTCTCCCAATCATGTCTGCCGCCCATGTCAATCTGCTACGAATATTTGCTCCTCGCAAAATAGGTTTTTGCTGAACCGCTCTTCCGTGATAGGCAAGTCGGTGAAGTTACTGCTCAGCAGTTCTAGAACTCACTTGGAGCTGTTCTGGAACTCACTTGGAGCTGTTCTGGAACTCACTTGGAGCTGTTCTGCAATCTCACCGGCCTTGTTACAAGGACTGGTTTCCACATAACGCTTAACAGCTTGAAGACACCTCTGTGATGGACCAGAGCGACCCGTACGGGATGCTGGAGCTTAATTGCCTGCCTTCTTGAATTCCACTAGCACTCGATTAAATGTGGCAAGTGGAATTCGGAGGTTTGCAGCAATCTGACGCTGGCCAGCTCCGAGATCCAATTGACCCACAGTTCACCCTCTCTGAAAGTCGCTTAATTCCTTGGCTCCCTTGGGTCTGGGCATCTTCGTTTGGTGTCACCTACTCACTGATTAAATTTGATACTAAAATTGCTAGTATCGTTTAATTGAAACGTGTTATGGAGATATACAGTGATATCATGCACCTTAATAAAAAATGTGCATGCTTATAGAAAAAACTCTTTACACGTTGCTCTTGAGTAGCTAAGGACACAGACGTCACTGAAGTATAGTAATGGATGACAACTAATATATATTTACAGACATTTATTTTATAAAAATTATATACACTGGCGGAAAAGGAAAAAAAGAACACCAAGAATGAATTGGCGGACGATGATGAAATTTACATATGTTACTGGGTTGAGTTTACGTAGGTGTGATGTTAATTTCGGGACCAACCGGTGAGCGCTTACGCCACAGCACGGCATAATATGCAAATTATCGTCGGTGGTATTTAAGGAGTACGGCGAAGTGAATGTAATCAGTCGTCGGCGTACGGACACGTGCGAAAACCCTGAAGAAGCTGCAATGCCTGGACATGGAAGACGTGTACGATTTCAGCAATTATCGAACTTTGAGCGAGGTCGTCTAGTCGGACTCCGCGAGGCCGGGTGGTCGTATCGTCGTATTGCAGAGCGAATTGGACGGGAAGTATCGGTGGTGGTACGATGGTGGCGCAGATGGCCCGAGGAACATTCCCACACGAGAAGACGTGGAACCAGGAGTCACAGACGGACGGATGAGCGGACCGATCGACGCATAAGAACAGCGGCGTTGTCAAGCAGAACATCCACTGCGACGGAAATCCGAGCTGCCGTTGCACCTGAGGTGACTGTGCGAACAATCCGCAACATTCTACTGGATGCAGGACTACGTGCTCGTGTGCCTCTGGCATGTGTACCTCTGACTCCAGCCCACCGTCAGGAACGGCTACAGTAGTGTCACCAACGTCTGCACTGGAGAACGCAATGGCGACCTGTCGTGTTCAGTGATGAAAACAGATTCTGCTTGGGAGCCTCCGATGGCAGTATGCGTGTTCGCAGACGCACAGGGGAGCGTCTCCACCCTTCTTGCATCCGCCAGCGACACAAAGCGCCTACACCTGGTCTCCTGGTGTGGGGAGCGATCAGCTATTACTCCCGTACACAACTAGTGTTTGAACCGGATACGTTAAACAGCACCTCCTACATCAACAACATCATTCAGCCTGTTGTTGTGCCATTTGTAAGGTCTGTCCATCGTGGTGTTTTCCAGCAAGATAACGCACGCCCACACACGGCACGAGCAACGCAACATGCACTTCAGGGTGTGAGACAACTTCCATGGCCTGCACGTTCACCGGATTTGTCTCCCATTGAGCACGTGTGGGATTTTATGGAACAACGACTTATCCGGTCTCCACGGCCAGCCACGACCATTCCCGATTTACGCGTCCAGCTTGAGGATGCATGGAACTCAATACCCCAAACTTACATCCAACATCTGTACGATAGACTCCATGCCAGAATTGCACAGTGTGACGCAGCTCATGGTGGTTCAACCTCGTACTAACCATGTTAGATGGAAATGTTATTTTTCAGTTTACCAGTTAATACAGCTGTATTTTGCCATAATGTTTTGATCACGTTATCCTCTGTATTCCGTTATTATGCTGTATAAATTTCGTTGGTATCAGACGTCTCCTTCTTGGTGTTCTTTTTTCACTTTCCGCTAGTGTATCTTCTTTAAGTGCACGTTATTCGAAATAATCTCTTCTAATTTCACCTTAAAACTCGTAACTAATTTCTGAAATTTCTTCTATTTTTTTCGTTTGCCCACTATGTGAAGTTCATTTTACAATTTTCACATTACCTTCAAAAAATCTTAAAATAAATATAACGTTTACATGATTATCAGTATGTTATGTAATTTACATTTACCAAATTAACCCTTTAACGACCATAACTCTCAAAACTCCCGTGCATACGAACGGCCATAGCCGCCCGAAACGCCTGTTTAGAGTGAGTCAGATTTCCTACCATTGCCTGTTCTTCAACTTTTCTCGACCTATGAGGGATCAGCAGGAGTCACTCTCAGTCGCTATTGTTGTTATTAAACAAAGAAGTGAACCAACAGACAGTTTCGGGCGTTATGGTATTTGGAGTGATGAAATATTTTTGGGTCACGGTCGTTAAAGGGTTAAGCGTTCACACCAGAGATGGAAACGGGTCACGAGCCAGAGGGTCAACGGGTCAGCGGTCGACAATTTCTTGCGAGTCAAACGGATCGGGTCAAGGTATTCTTGAACCCGATTTCGACCTGGTTTTATTTCTATTTTAGTTTAGAATAGGAAAAAAATTTCAAAGAACCCTTCAGAGGTCTTTGAAATTGTACTCCAGAGCTGCAGAATATGATCCAGGAACTTGCTGAGAAGGGTAAAGAAATGGGGATTAAAAATGAACTTTCAGAACGCAAAACTGATAACAATGCTTTTGCAAGGAATGAAGATTTATCGATTGATGGGGAAAAGCTGGAGATAACTAATTCCTACATTTAGCGTGGGCCGCAGGTATCAAGCGAGGTTCATATTGATGAAGAATTCAATTGGCGCATAAAACTTGCTTGGAAAGCTTTTTGGGAAAAACAGTACAACTTTTAAGAGCAATATGCCATTATGTCTTAAAAGAAAAGTGTTTAATCAATGCATCCTTCCAGTGCTTACGTACAGAGCAGAGACGTGGACCTTAACTAAAGAAGACATATAAAGACTGCAGACAACTGAAAGAAACATGGAGAGATGTAGGCTCGGTGTAAACAAGAAAGGTAAAACGAGGAACCAGTGGAAAAGGGAAATAACAAGAGTGGAAGACATCACGATCAGAGTAAAATCCCCGAAATGGCAAGAGGGTGGACATATTGCCAGAAGGACGGACCACCGATGAACAACCGGAATTTTAGACTGGATTCCAAGGAACAAGAAAAGTCCCAGAAGAAGACCACTTTGTAGATGGGTGGATCTGGAGAGTGGCCCAAGACAGTCCGTTGTGGAAGAAACTTTGGGAGATCTTAATGCAAGGAATTGATAATGATTCACAATGATAGTGATGATGATGATATATATTCGAATTTATAGCTCAAAGCAAATTTGTTCGGGTCAGGCCAAGGTCGGGTTCAATTAAATGACGGCCGGGTCCGGGTTGGGTCAGTGTCCAAAATTTTTTGGCACGTTTCAAACTTTGGTTCACACATTCTGGCCCAGTTCCATGAAAAAAAATGTGACCCCTGGTTAAAAAGTAAGAACCACTGCCTTGCAAGAAGACAGAAGAACACTGCAAGCTTCTGTCTTCTCGTAAGGCATTTGCTCACTCGAACACATTCCCATCCCTTCTTTACGGGTGCATTGTATTGATTTTTTATTTCCTTTTTCTTTCGATATTCTGTAACGCCACTGTGCATTTTACATTCCTTCTCCATTCACATCAAACTCAATCGCCAGTTGTACGCATTTCTTCTTTGTTCCTTGTCTTGTTTACAAGACAAATTAAAAGAGGTTTATCAAGATTTTTCCAAACATTTCACGATTAAGGTGGTTTGGTTCTTGTACATGATAGAATGCTGCTTTTAGCGTGGCTGGCCTTAGCAAAACTGCTAATTTTTCCTCATTAGCTGAGTAACTCGATGATTTTTAATTAATACGCTCCCACACGGGCACATTTATCGCAGACAGTCTCTCAAGGTTTCCGGCACTCAAGGTTAAACAACCTCTTTAATAAGAATCCTGGGGAAGAGAAAGGACCCACGTCGGACGGAAATGGCGCCCAGGGTCAAGGCGACGAGTATTTTGATTACGAAACGGAGGGGCAGAAATAACATTCGGAGCAAAAAAGCGACACGTGACGTCAAGGACATTGTAAGATGACCATAGGTATTTTGTCTTCCGAAGGCCAGAGAAACAAAGTGAGTGTTCCGTAGCGAGCAGATAGATATTTTTCCAGCTGCATCTAATTTAGCACGGGAAGTCTGCGAACTTTGTGTTTGCTTTTCTGATCCAACTTAAACAAGCTTTAACTGCAAACAAAAATGTCCAGTAACGTAATTTCGCTGTCGAGAAATGCATACAAATGGAAATAAATGCGAAAATTCTTCAGAACCAACCAGAAAACTTTCTGAATTTCCTCTTTGTGCTTACACTGAGCTGGGATCCACTTTTTTGTCAACACCTGTGATCAAATTTTAGAAATGTACATTCGTCTAATTGACTCCCATTCGCTACGCTGGTTAAGTCTTCGGACAACGTCTCGCAATTAGTAAGTCTGACGAATGACAAACGGAATCAACTCATGAAATTAGCTACACTAAAATTTACCTACAGTGTCGTCGCTTTGGACATCGGAAAACTATGTATTCTAAATCCTATATCATGCTAACTTTGCTTATATCCTTGTCGTATAAAGGATCGCCCTAGGAAAGTTTTTCATTATTACCATGACCCCGGCAGTACGGTGGTCGCGGAATACTTATTACTCGTCTAATTGGATAAACAGTGAGGTTGCGTTCCCATGAATGTAAAGAACCCAATCTCAAAGTTTACGGACGTCGCGTTGTGTTTCATATGGGCTCGTTACGAGGTATTCGTAAAAAACCCATATGCCGCCAATTGTGAATTTAGAGGAATATACACAGCCTATAAAGTTAACTACACCAGGTTAAGTAATTAACAATGTTTATTAATAGAAAAAAGTATATATAAGCAATTACATCCTTTAGGTGGAGGCCAAAATAAAAGTTACGTTAAATTAAAAGATATTGGAATTAGCCATGTTTACTGATCAACTGCTGCGTACGCCTGTCACACCCTTGAGCTTAACTTTAAATTAACTCTCCTCAATGTATTCCGAGGAGGCATAGCGACCATGCATATGTATATAACTAGTTAACATGGGAACTGCAGTTGGGGAAAATAACGTCATCTTACCTTCCTGTCGTTGGTGTGGTCGCTCGTTGAAGCCCCACGCTGGTAAATGAAAACTTGCGTGGATGTTGACCGCGTGGTTGGTTCGCTGTACATCTTGTCTGCCTCGCTGGGACCGCGTACTATGTCCGTTTCCTAACTAAGCCTCATCCGTCTCATCCTCGACTATCTCTGAAAATTGTACTTCGACTACCATCTCTAGATAACCATCTCGAATTTCGACGAATCTGCTACGCCTTTTTCTCTCTCTGATAACGATACGAATTTTTCCATATGATCACTTCATCTTCTCTCGTGTCTGTGTATATATTTCCGTCCCTTTAATTTTCCACGTGATAGGGGCGTGCCTACAACCTTCTACGTACTCTTCGCCTGGGGTCCGGATTGGTCAGCTGATCTGACCAGTGCTCGGGCTTAGTGGCTATTGGTTGGGCCTCTGGTCCAGTTGGCTACCGTTTTGCGGCAGCTGGCCTGTTTTGCAGGTGATGCCTTTTGTGAATTCAATAAGGCCTATTTTACGTTCAGATGAATGGCGAAGAATTTAAAGAGGCTTTCCACTGCCAGAGTTACGACTTTTCTGTGACACCGCGATGTACTTTACGACTTTCGCTGGTGCCTCCTTCATCAAGGAGAAGTCGTAAACCGCAACTCGCCTATTCATCTGACCGCGTTTCGGACTCTTGCCTGTGGTTTCTGAAATACCGGGATGTATTGTCCCCTCAGCAACGCTAGCTAGCACTGGGGACATTTCTTAAATTTTGCGAATGCCATGCTTCTTCTCACAAGAGTGAAAAGAAGGTGAATTCCTTTGGTCATTCTTCACGGGTGTCCGACAACCCGTTTTGACCACCTGGGTTTTCTGCTTCCAGTGGAGAAAAAGGGGGTTTATGAGGCAGGAAGGGAGCAAAAGAAAAATAATTTAAATTAAGTAAAAAAAATAATTTAGGTAAATTACTCCTGGTCTTTAAATTTTAATTAGGCCGTAAACAATGTGACCCGAACTACGAAGTAGTTCCGCGGCAACATCATCACTTTCGTCTTGATTTTAGTTCTTATCATTTGTCAAGTAAATACTGGGAAATTAATTTATAATTCGGCTCTGTCTGAAATATCCGTTTATTTTAACTGAAATATCTATTATAACTTCGATTTGAGAACATAAAAATTATTTTCTAAAATAATTTCTAAAGTGTCTTTACCGCCTGGCGGGCAGGGGAGGAGGTCCGGCAGTCGGTCGGCGATCAGCTCCTGTCGTGAACTTCGTTCTCACCAAACACCTTATTAGGACTTTATTAGAGTAGAAAGAATTTTTTTATTTTTGAAACGACGAACATTTCATACATGCTGGCGTCATTAATTGAAATGTATAATGCATTGGGAAATATTTTATTAAAATTAAATGCTCCCTTTCTTTTGGTGTCGCATCGCTCCCGGAACGTGGGGTTTCCTCTGCGTTCTGGTCCATTTCCACCTCTGCATGTCTATATCTGGGAACCTCCTGTTCGTTATAAAATTATAATAAGGTCGTTTTTACCTTACAAGCATCATTTTCTGTACTCAGTGCCAGGGGCGTCGGAACTGTTTTTCGCACACGGGAGCAAGAAATCAGCATATGCAATTTTTGGTCAAATCGTAAAACTTATTTCGCTGTTGTACAACAGGACGTGAAGACGTCATTTGAACATACTACAGATAAAACGATTATATCGATAAAATATTGAAATAAACTTTGAATTTTACCAAGGAGGTTATATTACTGGAGACACCACTCTTATCCACGCAACATTGGCCGCCATAAGTCACCGTCCGTGCTGCAAATGACGTCATGAGCAGGCACGACGCAGCCGCAGAAAAGAGGCTGCTTTGAAACCAATGGAACAAAAGCTTCTAAACGTATAAACAGATAAAATGAGTAATTCAATAATCTTTATCAATGATACACAAGCTTACTGTTTTATCAACGGTATAATTTAGTTCGTTTCTGCCTGCTTGTGACGTGACACCACAGATTAGCTGTGACCTATGGCGGCAGAGCCAGTGGTGTCTCCAGTAATATAACCTCCTTGAATTTTGCATTTATATTGCATTGTATTTTGATGTAAAGCGTTTTGTCGATATGTATTATAAGCGATGTAAAACTGATCGATTTGAACACCTCAGCGCAAGTACAAATTCCACAAGAACCGTAGCCCTTGTGTTATTCATCAAACAACGTAAGAATATATCTCATTCCTTTCTCCATCTCCCATTTGCTTGCTTAAATAAATACTGATTTTATTATACTGAAAATATAGAAGACGCTCCTGTTTTTGTTTTTTTTAACACAATAATTTTCAGGAATTTTAGGATAGCTGTTCTTAGTGACTTTTTTTCGCATACTAGACAAGGGAGGAGAGTAATATGCGTCTTAGGAATCATATTGCACAAGGGGAGAGAGACTTGCGTCTTGCGTCTCAGGAATTCAGAGTTCTCGACGGAATTCAGAGAATTTAGAGTTCTCGACGTCTCAGGAATTCAGAGTTCTAATTAACATTTAAAGTAGAAAATAATACTTTGTTTTATCGCAAGGAATTTTAAATAGCGGGAAATAAAAAAAAACATGCATTAATCCGATTTCTGACTAAAACAAAGTGAAGGGGCAAACAAATGTGATGTTTCGCCCCTGCATGCAAATGAGCGCGGGGGAAGTTGCCCCCTCTGCCCTCGCGGTTCCGACGCCGCTGCGCAGTGCGTATTATATTGAGGAACACAAAAGGATTCATAATCAATTTTTGTCACATATTTAATTGTTTTTGTCCACCAATAGCCTACAGAAGGAGCAAGGAAAGCTCCTTTTTTGCTTTGAACAGAACTAGACTTATACATCGACCTTCAGCTCAGCTTCTCCTTCCATTTGTTATCTCCTTAAATGATCGTCAAATGCTGCCGCATGCCACAACCTCGAAATTACTCTAGCGTCACATCGTCAGGAATTATAATTCTCCGATGTCAATTTCTCAGATCCCAACCTCAGATCTTGCTTGCACCTAGATGAAAGCTCACAATTCTATCGCCTCCCCTAAATCGATAGATGTTCACTGGCTATACTTGCGTGGCCACCTTCCGACGCCCATCACATTACATTGTTTTGGGAACCTTGCAAGCCCAGACTGCTTCAACTGCTCAACGCCAGCCGACATCCGACACATTTACTCAACTTGCCTGATATTACAGCCTCTCTTTTCTCTCATGTTCAGTCTCTTCAGCAAAGTCTGCCATTCGTCTCACACTATGTACGACTACTTCTTTTTCCATAGCCAGCCTCCAACTACAGCCAGCCTCAAACCACAGCCAGCCTCAAGCTACAGCCAGCCACAATAGTGTGTGCTTTTTAGCACGTCATTTGTAAAAAATGATCGTGCTTATGTTACCAGTTTGTCCGTCCGTCAGTCCGTCCGTCTGTACCCACAATATCTCTGCAACTATTAAACCGATTTGAAAAATTCTTTTTGCATTAGAAAGCTTGAATTATGCGAATGGCGATCCTTTATTTCGTTTTATTTTACGATGTACAACTTCGCCGCTAGAGGGCGTAAATGCAGATGATGTCGAATTCAGAAATACGTTTTATTCCACATATTTGCTTCTAAACATCCGATTGAAAAAAAAATTATCTTTCGATTCCATTTATGTCGAAGAGTATTTTAGATATAGTTACTTTTTCAAATTACGCATAGATTTTCCGCTAGGGGGCGTAAAGTTAAATTACATTTTTACCGAAAACTCTTCTTCTAAACCTCCGATTTGAAAAACATTTTCTTCAGCAGATACATCTCCTGATGGAAATTCTTTTGCATATAATTTCAAATTTTTGGTAAAGAATACTTTGGCCACCATGGGGCGTAAGTGTTAATTTTTGCTTTTGATGTATTTGCCATAAAATCTGAGCTCCTAAAATATCGATTGAAAAAATTATTTCGTGGACTAATGCCACTCACATCGATAAACCTTTTCGGAATATTTTCTTCTTAAAGTATTCCACAGTTTCTCCGCCAGGGGGTGTAGATGTATATCATATTTTTGTCAATATCTCTACTTCTAGGAGCCCGATTTGAAAAATTCCTTCTTTGCTGGACAGTGTTTTCGGTGTGACATGTTTTTCATATAATTTAAAAATTTTCAAGTAATTCCTAAACTTTCCGCTAAGGGGCGTAGCAGTAAATTGCGTTTCCCCCTATATCTCTGCTTCTAAATCTCCGATTTGAAAAATTCTTTCTGCACCGGATACAGCTCCTGATGGGAAATCCTTTGCACATAATTTCTAATTTTTCTAAAAAATTGTTTGGCCACCAGGGGGCGTAAATTTTAATTTCCGCTTCTGATGTATTTGCAGCAAAATATGAGCTTCTAAATTCGCGATTGAAAAAAAAGTCGTTTGTTGACCGATACTACTCATGTCGACAAACCTTTTAGGGACATTTTCTTCTTGAAATAATGCATGGTTTCTACGCCAGGAGGCGTAGATGTATATCTTATTTTTGTCAAAATCTCTACTTCTAAGAGTCCGATTTGAAAAATTTCTTCATTGTTGGATAGTGTTTCCGATGCAAAATGCTTTTCTTATAAATTCAAAATTTTCAAATAAATCATAGACTTACCGTTAGGGGTCACAAAGGCAAAATTGCATTTTCTGTGTTATTTCTGCTCCTAAAACTCCGATTTGAAAAATTCTTCCTGTATCGCATACAAGACCTCATGGAAAATATTTTTCACATAATTTCTAATGTCTGGTAAAGAATGGTTTGGCCACCAGGACTCATAAGGGTTAATTTCTGCTTCTGATGTATTTGTAGCAAAATCTGGGTTACTGAAAACTCGACTAAATTTTTTTTCTTGGACCGATACCGCTCATTATGGATAAACCTTTTGAGAATACTTTCTTCCTACCCACCAGGGGACGTAAAGTGACTTCTTATTTTTGTCGATATTTCTCTTTCTAAGAGTTCGTAAGCTCACGATTACGTTTACAGCAATATCAGAGGGATAAAAAAGTCGATTGAAAAACTTCTTTCTTCCGTCAGATACTATGGGTTTCCATACCGGTTCCATTGACTTTGAATAGCTTTGATAAATTTAATTTGCGTCAGAACAGATTCAAAAGACGTGCTTATTACACCCGAAAATTCGGTGTCATCTTTCTTGTTTTCTTCATTCAAGCAAAGTATTCAATTTATTTATTTCACTTAATGAATATCACCGCTCCAGCAATCTACATTATTGCAAGACGCAAACTCTGTAAAATGTATAAACTATCTATTTAATAATCAAATCAAACAGCTGTCCAATCACGATAAAAATATACGATGCAGATCTCAAAGTATTTAATAAATCCTAAAATGTGTACATGATAAAAACGCACGATCTTTCACATGTGTCGCACATGCATCATCAGGCTGTGAACTGATTTGGGTCAGGTGCCTGCGGGTGTACATATAGTCATCGTCAGGAGACATGTGAGCATAATTCTGCGCATGATACACTAAATAGGTATTAAAAAAGACATGCAACCGTGGCCAAAAGTCCTGCACCAGTAGACCGAAATAAGTTTTTGATGTTTGAAGTCAACTTATACACGGAGTGGCCACTTTATTATGACCACCTGACAGTTTTAAGCAATTGAGATATGGATGCACGCCGTTGCCGCCAGAGGGTGAGGCTAGTATAAAAAGGGAAAGCTTAGTGCTTGCGACAGTAGTAGAAATGATTTTTGGGTGACGAGATGGGTAAAAAAATGCGATTTGACGGACTTTCAACGTGGGATGATTGTAGGAGCTCGGAGCCATGGAGCGAGTATCACCGAAACCGCCGCATTCGTGAAATGTTCCAGAGCAGCTGTTGTTAAAGTGTTTAAAAACTAGACTGTCAGCCAAAAAACTGGGTCTCTACGTGCACCGTGTGGTCGTTATCGACTAGTGACTGCTCGGGCGGAACGGAGAGGGTCCAGACTGGTAACAGACAACAGAAGGGCAACAGTGCAGCAAATGACAGACCATCTTAATCTAGGATCCCCTCAAATGATCTCTGCACGCACTGTTCTCCGTACACTGCATCGGATGGGATATGGCAGCCGAAGGCCAGTTCGAACACCTTTAAAACAGTTGTTTTATCTTGTTAACTGTCTGCAGTTAACAAGATAAAACAACTCCAGTTCGCACAGCAGCACAATGATTGGACAGTCGATAATTGGAAACAAATTATGTGGTCCGATGAATCACGTTTTCAGTTGCACCATGCCGATGGCCGAGTGAGAAATTGACGGAAACAGCGCGAAAGCATGGACCCCAAATGCATTGCTACAACCCTTCAAGCTGATGGAGGCAACGTTATGGTTTGGGGAATGTTTTCCTGGCATGCTTAGGGCCCTTTAATTTGTGTTGATCAGCGTCTGACTGGCACATCATATCTAAACATCGTTGCGGACCAAGTGCATCCTGTCATGTGGATGGTTTATTCCAATGGCGATGGCTATCTTCAACACGATAATGCGTCCTACCATAGTGCTCGTATTGTACAGAATTAGTTTCAGGAACATGCCGGTTAGTTTACTTTGCTTAGGTGGCCCCCACAATCTCCAGATCTCAACCCCATTGAGAATTTGTGGGATGAAGTTGAACGAGCCATCAGACAGCTAAATCCACAACCCTGAAATCTCACACTACTGGAAAGTGCTATTCATCAAGCATGGTCTCAGATTCCGCAAACCACCTATCAACATCTCATGGAGTCCATGCCACGAAGAATCGACGCAGTAATAAAAGCAAAAGGTGGTCCAACGGAGTACTGATGGGGTGGTCATAATAAAGTGGCCACTCAGTCTACAGAGTAATGGTAAAGTCAGGAACGCATATTATACGTCATTTTAAAGAAAAATTTTATGCTGAATTCATATATTTTTACAGAATGTTATTACTAGTAACAGAAGTGAAGTTGCAAGCAAAAGTACAGCTTCTAATCATAAAAAGCAAAAAAGAAACAAAAATAGTGGAATTTGTGAAATTAGTGTACAAAATATTTAACGTAAAATTACTGTACAGTACATTATTTAAACTTGCAGGACACTTGAAATAACTTAGCAACAGACAAAATACGGTATAATATTTAATTGGATAACCACGGTTTCTTAGTAACAAAGTGCACCTTCTAGGCATGGGACTAATGAACTTCTCTAGTTGTCCATTGGTGATAACACGGTGCCAAAATAGCTGTTAAATGTGGCTGTGATCATTTCACTGCCTTGCGCACCATTAAAAGAGTCGCAGAAACGGGATGTGTATAAAACAGAAAAAGAACAGGTCGACCAAGGCTATGTACTGGACGTGATGGTCGCATGTTGATTCGTCGTTCTTTAAAATCAAGGTTTAAAACAGCCACTGATTTAAGAAATGAGTGGGAGAATGAAGTAGGCATTATTGAACCTGCACGTTCAGTTCGTCGTATACTACAAGAAATGAACTGATTGCACGAAAAACAGCATGAAAGCCTTTCCTTGGTGAACAACAATGGCTCAAAAGAATTGCTTGGTCCAAGGCACAAAAGAATTGGACTATTGATGAATGGAAAAATGTAATTTTCAGTGATGAAACAACTGTTACTATTTCCGCTAATAATGGAAATAATTATGTACGTCGCCGGGCTGGTGAAAGATATAAGGCATGCTGCAACCAGCCAACAATCAAGCACCCACATTCGGTGATGTTATTGTCTTGTATTTCAGCCAGTGGTGTTGGCCGTCTGCACATTGTTGATGGAACATTGAATGGATGGAAATATGTGTATATTTTGGAGTCCAAACTGCTACCATCTGCACAAGACACGGGTTTGCGGAATTTTATCTTTCAGGACGATAACGCGCCATGTCATCGGTCAAAGTTGGTTGACGAGTGGTTTAATCGAAAAATTATAAGAAAACTTCAGTGGCCGACACAGTCACCGGATCTTAATCCCATAGAGAATCTGCAGGTGAGATTGAAGCAAAAGATCCATCAACAAGGACCCACATCTAAAACAGCATTAATTGACCCAGTAAGGGCCGTATGGCACCGTGTTATCACCAATGGACAACTAGAGAAGCTCATTAGTTCCATGCCAAGAAGGTGCACTTCGTTACTAAGAAATCATGGCTATCCAATTAAATATTAAAGCGTATTTTGCTAGTTGGTAAGTCATTTCAAGTGTTCTGCAAGTTTCAATGATGTACGGTACAGTAATTTTACGTTAAATGCATTGCACACTAATTTCACAAATTCCTCTATTTTTTTGCTTTTTTATGACTAGACGCTGTACTTTTGCTTGTAACTTCACGTCTATTACTGGTAATAACATTATGCAAAAATATTTGAATTCAGCATAAAATGTCTTTTAAAATGATGTATAATATGTATTCCTGACTCTACCATTACGCTGTATAAGTTGACTTCAAACATCAAAAATTGACTTTCGGTGTACTGGTGCAGGAATTTTTGGCAACGACTGTATACAATTATTTAAAATTTTTCCAGCTGAATAGTAATCAAATCAAACAGATGTCCAAACACGATAAAAATATACGATGCAGATCTCAAAGTATTTAAATCCTAAAATATATGCATGAACAAATGCAAGATCTTTCACATGCGTCGCACGTGCATCATCAGGCTGTGAACTGATTTGTGCCAGGTGCTTGCGGTTGTACAACTACACTATCTACCAACAAGTAATTGGACACCTGTGATAGGAAAGGAAAACGAAGTTTATTCACCTTCAATAGTTGGTGGAGCGTCCACGAGCGGCGATTACAGCTGTGACCCTCCGGGGCATACTCTCAACCAGGCGTTGTACGACGGCTAGCGGTATTTTCTTCCACTCGGCTTGGAGAAAACAGGTCAGTTCCTTCACCGATTTCGGACGCTGGGGGCACCCCTTAAGTCGACGCTCCAACTCGTCCCAGAGGTGCTCGATAGGGTTAAGGTCTGGGCTCTGCGCAGGCCAGTCCATTCGATTAACCCCATTGTCACCATACCAAGCCATGGTGGACCTCGCAACATGACAGGTGGCATTGTCATCCTGAAAGTAATATGGGTCCACCCCGTGAAACTGCCACAACGTAGGAAGCGCACGGTCATCCAAAATGGTGCAGTAGGTCTCGGCTTTGAGTCTACCAAGAATTGCGACCAAGGGTCCCGTGCCATACCAGGAGAAACACCCCCATAGCATAATTCCACCGCCGCCGAACTTCACAGTTGGCACAAAACATTCCGGCAGGAGGCGTTCTCCAAGCAGACGCCAAACCCAGACCCTGCCATCCGAACGGTAGAGGGTGAACCTTGATTCGTCGCTCCAGAGAACCTGTTTCTACTGCTCAACGGTCCACTGTCGACGTTCTTTGCACCACGTTAGCCGAGCAGCGCTATTGTACTTGGTGATCAAAGGCTTGTGGGCGGCAGCAGGTCCATGATAACCGAGCAGATGGGCTTCCTTACGGATGGTATTCATCAAAAGAACACTCCTGGATGCCTGTTGAAACTCCTCGCAGATGTGGCCCATCGAATTGGTGCGGTTCTTCCGAATTTCTCTGGCCAGCACCCGCCGGACTCTAACTCCCAATTTTGTGGGTCTGCCGGGTCGGGGCACGTTCCGACAGTCACCTCTCATCTTTCACTTACCAATCATGTAGGCCACCGTCGTTTGGGTACTTCAACTCGCTGGATATGTCACGTATGGATCGGCAATTTCTGTGATACCCGACAATTACACCTTTCTCGAAATCGGAAAGCTCCGAACTGCGTGGCATCTTGCATGCGACTGGTTGCGTTGTTGTTTCCCACACGATATTCAACGGCGGCGGCCGTGACGTGTATCAGGACCGCAGATATCGTCGATTGCAGGGGTGTCCAATTACTTGTTGGTAGATAGTGTATATATTAATTCAGTGCTTCAAACAGAACTCATCAAGCATTTACGTCAGGAAAAAGAACATTCGTTTCAGATTATTCTGAACAGGATTGTTTTCTAACTTTTTTCTCACCAGAACATTGTAAAAATCTTCTTTTGCTTTACTGCTGTATTTTTTTATTCGATGAACTCCCGAATTTTTAGGACTTCATGAACTCATGCTTCATTTAAAAACAGTTTGAACTCTCGTATGATATTAAATTTGAAACTTTTCGATTTCTGCAGGCCAATAGGCGTTAGTTGTTGTTATTTATTTATTGTTGTTATATTGTGTTATGTTATTTCTTCATTTGTTTTATGCATGTATTGTCTCTTGGTTAATAAAGTAATGGTTGAACTCATTTTTAGCTTTCGTGATTTACAAACTTTATTTGAAAAACAGAAAGGAATTCCTTTTACGGCGAATTGAATATTGAGAGACTGTGATCCGTGAGTTCAACAAATAATACCTTTTATCCCCGGTTACAGAGAAAGGCAATGCAAATGCCATAACCGTTCATCGCGGCTTGAAATACAGCTTCCTTTTTGTAAGTAGCATCAAGTTAATGTACCTGAAGTGATTTCATAACATGAACTTTTCAACTCCCTTTGTACCCCTTGACAATTTGATACAATACTGCCCACTGGCAAAATAAACTGTCAGCTAATTGACGTTTGCAAAGAAATTTACACAGATTCGGAAAAGCCACCCGCATCGCTCATCCGGTTTTTCCTTTACAAGCGGCTAACACAAACAAATATTTCTTTTTTCTACGGGACGCTCATAATATATTGTGTGTACCCTTCAACGCAGAAAGTCTGCTTTGCAAAGAGAGAGAGAGAGCGAGAGAGAACAAAACGCAACATTATTCAATAAAGTAAGTCACTCTTCTAAGTTTACGTTTGTTTAACATTTGTTGAGCAGGGTTCCTGTTAAACTGGAAGAAATCAGGATTTTTTTTTTCATTTCTAGACATTTATCGCATTCGTTTCTTTAACACCATTCTTCGAAAATGCACTTCTTGTTTAATTCTTTCCTTTCGATATTGTTCAATAAATAATCTAAGTGTTGCCAAATTTCTGGGAATTTGTGTTTAACGTTTTCACATGCTTGTACTTAGCCACTATTGTATGCTAGTTTTTCAGTATAATTTTTACTTAGGTTACATGTCCTTTTTCTTTTGTTTTATCCCCGTTGCGATGTACTACAGAGGCGACGCACATATCAAAACGGCAAGTAGCAGTGATAAGCACCTGTCGGTGTAGCTTAATTGGGAAAGCATTCTGATCTGGAGCTGAGGGATGCAGATTCGTGGGGGTGACACCGGTAAAATTTGGATTTCCACATTTGAACCGGAACTTAAAAATAAAGCTACTGGCAGCTATATCCTTCGAAAAATGTGTGACGTTCCTTCCACACCCCATCTGGAATTAATGAGAATTCCTTCTTCAACGCTTCGAAAAATGTGTGGTGCTTTCTTCTACTAGACATCATCTGGAATTAACCAGAAGTATCAGATTATTCGAAACAGATATGCAGTATCTTCCTGCAGCCCTTGACCTCAAAAACAGCATTGGTTCGATGTGTCATGGATTCAACAGTCTGCTGATGTCATACTACAGCAGTAATCAGGAAAGCAAAAATGATGATGTCCTTCAAATGCCGAGTGTTCGCGGTAGGAGGATCTTTGTTACGAATCCTTCTTTCAATCTCATCTCACCGGTGTTCAATTGATTTCAGATCTGAAGACTTTGAGGGTTATTTTAGCACTTTGAAATTTCTGTCGTGCTCCTGGAACCAATATGTGTTCGGAACCTTGAGGTATAGCGCATTATCCTGCATCTGTCCATCCGAAACGCCATTCTTGTGTATGTGTGCGCCTGGTCCGCAAAGATGATAAGATACATCGTGGCATTCAAATGCTGCTCTAGTGATTGCCGATTGAAAATAAATCCCAGGCGTTAAACTTCCTCCATCAGCTTGTATAAATAATGCCAGGCAGTAGGGATCCATCGATTCGTGTTGTTGACGTCACAGTGTGGCCCGTCCATCTGCGAGTATTACCTGAAACAGTACTTCATCGCACCAGGCGATAGTTTTCCAGTCCTCAAGGCTGCAGTTTTTCAGTCCTCAAGGCTTCAGCTTTCAAGTCCTCAAGACTCCGATTCTCCAGTCCTCAAGGCTTCAGTTTTCCAGTCCTCAAGGCTCTAATTTTCCAGTGCTCAAGGCTCCAGTTTTGTAGTCCTCAACGCTCCAGATTTCCAGTCCTCAATGTTCCAGTTTTCCAGTCCTCAAAGTACAAGTTTTCCAGTCCTTAAGGCTCCAGTTTTCCAGTCCTGAAGGCTCCAGTTTTCCAGTCCTCAAAGTACAAGTTTTCCAGTCCTTAAGGCTCCAGTTTTCCAGTCCTGAAGGCTCCAGTTTTCCAGTCCTGAAGGCTCCAGTTTTCCAGTCCTCAAGACAGGTTTTCTAGTCCTCAAGACTCCAATTCTCCAGTCCTCAAGGCTCAAATTTTCCAATCCTCAAGGCTCCAGTTTTTCAGTCCTCAAGGCACCAGTTTTCCAGTCCTGAAGGCTCCAGTTTTGGTGCTCCCGTACCCACGATAGACGAATTTGTCGGGTTTTAGTAGAATCAAGGGGTACGCAAAGGGGACATCTGCTGTTATAGCCCATCCGCACAAAGTGTGGGGAGCTGTGATACTGAAATGCTCCTCTCAATACAGTTGGTGCACTTCGCGGTCACTTGACAGAATGGAACTCGATCGTTGCCTCGTATAATCCTCTCCAGCTGCTGCTTGCTCTTGAACATGAACCCGATGATTCCGCCCATAGGAAGGATGCTGACTTCTTGTTTTATTGTTTGTGCCCCACTCATTGTTCACTCTTAACACAGTTTTTCTTGCATGGCCGAGCCGTTGCGGAAATGATTGCACTTGCTCGCCTTGTGCCCTCTGTCATGTCCCTTCTAAACTCGCTTGCAACACGAGTCTTTAACAAATTGTCCCTATTTAGGATACGACTCAATCATTTCCAAGAGCTGTTCATATAGTCGTAGTTGCGCAGGTGAGGATAGCACGCGTTTTATTACTAATGGGTGTTTCAAATAATTTACTTCTTCAGTGTAAATCAAGTTTACTAGACACTAAGACAGGAGCAAAAGCCTACGATTCCCGATGCGAAGCGACAAATACTTCCTCTCTACGATGAGCGACATGAGGTCTTGCATTATACACAGGACTCAAACAGTTTTAGAACGATTTTCCAGCATTGCTATTAATGTTTAAACTAAAATTATTTTTTCTTAAGTGTTCTTTCTGATAGTCCTTTCTCTGGCATCTAGATTTCCAAAATAACAAGGCATTTCTTAAAATTGGTTTTTTATTCCACTCCTCTTCCACTGCTTTCCATAGTCCAATTATTTTTTAGGTCTGCGTTTAGAAAGCGCTCTCTTTTGTCAGTCAGAAGGCACAATTGTCCATTGGTGACAAATCTGGGGAAGGTATATGAGCAAAAGATATAGACTTCATAGCCGTCTCTTTTTTCATATTATTTTTTTCAAGAAACATAGTGGTAGATTTGTATGTATGACTGGTAGTCTTATTTTGATGGAGTTCTACCTTTTGACGGGTCTGTGGATAAAGGAATGGTATTTCCTCTTTAAATATAGGAGTTAAAACATTATTTTTGTAATATGTAGAATTGATTTTAACATTCTTTTCCACTTTTTTTATCTTTAATTTCCAATTGTACCAGAAACCAGCAATAATCATGAATCCTTTACTGAAATTTTCTTTGGATTCCTGGAAACAAGTCTGTACGTCTTTTTCTGCTCTTTTGCGATAGTAAATCGACCTGTTTTTGTTGCAGTTGTTTAGGTAGATCCATGATTCATCAATAGTCACAATAAATTTCCATCGGTCTCAGGCTAAGTGATTTTCATAAAGAAGTCTACATCATGTTCCGCGCTCAGGCATGTGCCTAGACAAAAAGCGGTGAACATCATGGTTTTTTTTTTTTTTTTTTTCAGATTCAAATCTTCGTTTGTTACCTTCGTTTACGCTTTCTAACCGCAAGGTTGAAGAAGCGTATATGCTCCAGCTTTGTCCGTCTGTCTGACCGCCCGTCCGCGCGATAACTCGCGTAAAAATGGTTCGATTTCGATGAAATTTTAGTATGTGGTAGGGCACTACACTGCCGGACAATTGCTAAGGACGGATGACAATAGCAACGATAGCAACCGTAAAATGGAAGGCAGGAAAAGGTGGAAATTAGCATAAGTGCGGGATACAGTAAGACGTGTTGTGCGTATGCAAATTTTGGGTTGCCGAACTTGTTCGTGACGTCATAGCGCTGATAAGAGATATAAAGGATTTGACGCGTATTGACCGTTGTTGTTCAAACGCAAAGTTGAAAAGGGAAAGAATCAATTGACGAACTTGCAATTTTCAGTATGTCTTCCCGACATCACCTAGATGATTTTACGCGTGGCCGTATTATTGGCAAGATTGAAGAAGGGCGAAAAATAACAGATGTTGCCAGGGAGTTCGACGTCAGCCACAGTGTTATTTCAAGGCTTTTGAAATCATTTCAAACAAATGGAGAGTGTAGCAAACGTCACGGGTTAGGTCGTGTTCGCAGTACGACACCTGCAGAAGATCGGTACATATTGCTATCAACAAAAAGACACCGGCGCAGCACAGCTAGTGAGGTAGCAAATCAGTTTATGGCTGCTACTGGCAAGCGGATCTCCCGAAAAAATGTCGCCAGACGTTTGCATGAAGGAGGACTATACGCCCGCCGTCCTGTTGTGTGCATCCCATTGTCCAGACGTCACCGTACCGCCCGTTTGCAATGGTGCCATCAACATCGCAATTGGACTGATAACGACTGGTCTGCTGTCCTCTTCTCAGATGAGAGTAGATACAGTCTATCGTCTGATTGTCGACGACAACTGATCTGGCTTGATAGTGGTACTGCATATTGTCCAGCAAACATACAGGAAAAGGACCGATATCCGACATGTAGTGTCATGGTATGGGCTGGCATCATGATCAATGGCCGTACGTCCCTCTATGTGCTTCCAACTGGGACTATGGCTGGCCAACGATACATTAATGATGTTCTGCTACCTCATGTTCGCATGTTCCGTGGTGCTGTCGGTGATAGATTCATTTTCATGGACGACAACGCAACATGTCATCGAACAGTCGCTATCCAGGAGTGTCTTGAGAGCGAGGATATTCAACGCCTCGTATGGCCAGAACGTTCTCCAGATCTGAATCCCATCGAAAATGTGTGGGATGCTTTGGGGAGGAGTCTTGCTGGTTGCCAATGCCCTCCAATAAACAAGGACACCCTCATCCGTGCACTGACAGAGGAATGGGATAAATTACCCCAACAGCTGCTTAATAATGTTGTGCAAAGCATGACACGACGTGTGGAATCTTGCATCGCCCTCCATGGTGGCCATATCCCGTATTGACATCTTACGCCGGAACGCCTGCGGACGGTAATTGCATTTTTTTCACGTTTACGTATTCTGCACAAAATGGCCTGTTTGTCCCTTGAACACGTTCCAAAGCCTTCTGGATTTCAGAGCACAATAAATTGTCTTTCTTGCAATGTCCTGGCATTCTGACATTATTTTATTTCACTTGGCATCCAACCACACTTACTTTTTTATGCGCTATATAGCCGTTTATGATCCGTCCTTAGCAATTGTCCAGCAGTGTACTTGGGACGAACCCTATTGAAAATAGCCGAAATGGTGTCAAAGGTCAGGACATAGGAGCGGGATCCATTCCATTGCTTTTAAGTGTCATAACTTGCGTAAAAATAGTTCGGTTTCGATGAAATTTTAGTATGTGGTATGGGAGTACCTGGAGACAAGCCCTATTGAAAATGGGCGAAATGGGGTCAAAAGTCAGGACATAGAAGCGGGATCCAATCCATTGTCTTTATGCGTCATAACGTAAGTAAAAATGCTTCGATTGAGACAAAACTTTATCATGTTGTTCCGGAGGTATACTGAACCGATTCTGTTGAATATCATCGAAATGGGGTCAAAGGTCAGAGCACAGGAGCGAGATTTATTCCACAGCCAGTATCCTCATAACTCGAGTAATGATTTCTGGTATGTTGGAAAGCGTATCATAATCAATGCATTGCATAATTTTACTAACTAGTTAACAGTTGATACATAGAATTTTAACGACTTACCAATTGCTCTTTGGGTCGGTGTAGTTTGTTTTAAGAACATAGGTCTTACTTTTGAAATAGTCATGAAAATCGGATATTCGTTTGGTGTTCTTTTTCCTGTTAAAAGCAATTCTTGACGATTGCGCGTAGTACATTGAGAAATACGAAATTCATGATTTTCATTGCGTTTTTTAATTACAGAATACGAATATTTCTCTTCGTAAAGAGCAAAAACGAAACCTTCTGTACGCAGCACGTTTAAGTGCGCCATTTTCTTAGCAGACGATATTTAACAGCAGCAGATGTTTCTTTCGTGTTCATATAATACGTTGTTGCCAGTCTAATTTCTTTAAACTTTGTAACTTCCTGTAATTTCTTATCAAAAAAGGTCTAAAAATGTTCCGCCGATCCGGTGGCGTACTGGTTTCAGCGATGGCTTCTGATCATTCATCCGAGATGGGTCCGGGTTCGAATCACGGTGAGGTACGGATGTTGTGTTTGTCTTACGGCTCTGGCTCTCTCCCTTTACTGGAGTCAGTGGCCCTAAATTAGGGACGGGCGACTGCTTATAACCCATTGAGTTGCTCACGGTGGTCGTTAAACCTCCAATAAAAAAAATGTGTCAACATCCTCTATGTTTCTAAAAATGAGGGCGAGCATGTAGCATTCCGTGTCGCTGTTTGATAAGTGTGTGTCAAAATGGTTCCAGCAAATGAGTCGAATAACATTGTGCGCTATTAAAATAACCCTTTGGAAGGTAATCCTCTACGCAGTCCAGAAAGCCAGTCCTCCACAACCTTGTAAATAAGTAACGGGAGGACCTACATCTACCAGCTTCAGTTTTTTGGATTGACTTTTGTTTCGGAATCCAAGTAGGGTATCCAAGTTTCATCAGCTGGAATTAATCGCGCACAAAATGCGTCTCCGTATGCCTGCCGTAGTTCATGCAACTGTCGATAAAACCCGATCGGATGATATTCTATTCAGGTCCAAACAGACGTGATTCTGCAGAAACCTTGCTGTTTTCTAAATGAGAATGCAGAATCTCTAAATCTTGTCGACTAACGACATCTATACCCCTGCCA
Source organism: Macrothele yani (assembly GCA_039090855.1). Classification (NCBI taxonomy): domain Eukaryota; kingdom Metazoa; phylum Arthropoda; class Arachnida; order Araneae; family Macrothelidae; genus Macrothele; species Macrothele yani. The sequence continues at coordinate 12,377,291 of CM076992.1, forward strand.
ATGTCGTGAAGGATCATATAAATGTCCTTCCATCACAGCTTTTTCAAGTGCAGCAGTACTTTTGCTAATTTTTAGTGAACGTATGATATTTTGCTGTGTTCACTTGAGTAAACTGATGGAAAAAACAAAACTCAGACGTTGTGCGCAGCAAATGTCGATAGAGCACATTTGACTAGCTACAGGTCCTAGATCGCAATGTATTGGTTGTGTGCAAAAGTTCTACCCGTTTTTGTAATAGATGCAAATTGCAATCGGAGTAGTTACGTCATAGATGACGCTGCGATGCAGAATTTTCTGCCAATAAAGAATGGAGCAGTAGAGCATATAGAGGCACTAGGTTTGTCTGAGTAAGTCATTCGTAACGGAAATCACGGACGGTGTAACATGGCATGCGATAAAGAGCGCATTAGACATTGTGTACTGTACGAGTTCGTTAAAGGTATAACTGCAGACGCGGCATGCCGCAACATCTGTCAAGTATATAAAGAGGATGCAGTTGATGATAGCACATGTCGCCGTTGGTTTCGGAAATTCCGGGACGGAGACAGAAGCTGTAAAGATTAACCACTTCCTGTACGTCCATCCGTGGTTTCTGACGAGAATGTGGATCATGCCTTAACAAATGACCCACATCCAACCGTTCAGGAATTAGCGGGAACGTTTTCGGTACACAGAAAAACAGTCGAAAGACGGATGCATGCTTTTGGGTTCATCACCAAGTTCGATAGATGGGTTCCGCACCAGATTTCTGCAAAGCAACGAGAGGAGAGAATCCCTACCTGTGTTTCTTTGCTTTCTCGTCACAGAAATGAACCGTTTTGGGGACGTATTGTAATGGGTGATGATAAATGGGTACTGTACCGTAATGTAAAGCGTCGATGGACTGTGTGCCAAGGTGCAGAGCCTGCTTTATCGACCTCAAAATGAGGACTGCATCCCCAAAAAGTTTTGTTGAGTGGTTGGTGGGATGTCCAGGGAATAATCCACTGGGAGGTGTTGGCACCTAACCGAACAATAAATGCTGACCTCTACTGCCAACGGTTGGACAGATTGCGAGAACAACTGACATCGAAGCGGCCAGCACTCGTCAATCGCAAAATCGTGATTCTTCACCATGAAAACGCCAGACCTCATGCTGCTTTAATCACTCGGCAAAAATTACTGGACTTTCGTTGGGAAGGGTTACTTCACCCGGCGTATTCACCTAACCTGGCACCTACGGACTACCACCTTTTTCTATTGTTACAGAACGTCTTCGCTGTCTAAACCTTCGATGATGTGGACGATGTGAAAACGGCATTACATGACTTTTTTGACTCTGAAACACAGGATTTTTCCGGCGTGGGATTCATCTACTCATAGACAGATAGCAAGAGGTCATAAAGAATGATGGCAATTATGTGAAATCCTAGGTACATTATTTGTTGGTTCTCCTCCTTTCTTTGTAGCCTACAAAAACGGGTAGAACTTATGCACACACTCAATAGTAATTTTTCGAGGTGCTTTTGGTCCAGAACTTGTTTTCATAGATGACGATGCTCATTCTCATAGGACAAGGCTTGTAGATGAATACTTGAAAAGTGTATATATGAAATACCTATAAATTGACATCGTCCAGTTTGAAATTTTCGTCAAAAGACGTGGTCTCGTTGTACCACAGAATACGGTCACATCCCCCGATTTTTTAAGCACGTCTTTTTGGAAAAAAATATACTCGCTTGTATTACCACTACGTCCGAACACCTTAGTACATCCTACCTCTGCAATTCTTAGTTGGTTTGAAAAATTATTTTTGCATTGGGAAGCCTTAAGAGCGAGAAAGATGATCCTTGGATTTTGCTCTTTCCCTGATGCGTAACGGCGCTGCATGCAGGCGCACATATGAGATCAAATTCAAAACATAGTCTATCCCATATCGTTGCTTCGAAAAATTCGATTAATAAAATTGTTCCTTTCCCCCGTTATGTTTAACAAAGAAGGCCATTTTTTTTACAGGTGCTCCTACATCGATGAAGCATTCCATTATGAACACCACCAGTCTAGAGAAATGAGTGAGAGCGCCTGAAGACCGAACGGTGGTGCAGGTGAATCTCACAGAGCAGTATATATACAACCCGAGAACCGGCTTTCGGATAGAAAAGTGTTCGGAGTCAGAATGGGAAAAACTGCTGATTCATCGGAGTCTGATAAAGGACAGAATTCTGATTACACGGCGCCTCGGAACTACGATCTCGGAAACGACGCGGCTTGTGGCTTGTTCATGGGCCGTTTTAGTGAGTACGTATGAAAAGTGGTGCACAGACGATCAAACGACGAAGCGTTGTCCAGCCGTGTGTCGTCCGCTGCTCATTGATGCCAGAGAGGAGCGGAGACTGCCGCGCATTGTTCACATCGACTGCACGGCCACAGTGCGACAAATCACCCGCAGCTACAGCAGTGGTGATTTGGGCAATGTGTCACAGCACACAGTTCATCGCAGCCAACTGCGCATGGGCCTGTGTAGTCGACGACCTAGCCGTGTCTCTTTGCTCACTGCACGTCACCGTCAACAACGCATAAAATGGGCCCAAGATCATCGAGACTGGACAGTGGTCTGACGAATTAAGATTCCTGGTGCATCACGTAGATGGCCGAGCGCAGATACTACGATTACCAACGGAGTTTATGGCAGCTGGATGCACTGTTGAGCAGAAACAGGCCATCGGCGGCGATGTTAAGCTGTAGGAGATGTTTTCTTGGGACACTTCATGCCCCATTATCCCAATAGCACAATCACTGACAGCTGTCAGGTATCTGAACATCGTTGCGGACCAAGTTCACCCATTCATGGCAACCGTGTTCCATGCTGGTGATGGGCATTTCCAGAAAGATAATGTGCCATGCCACACTGCCAGAATTGCCAAGGAGTGGTTCGAGGAACATGCTGGTGACTTTCTGTTAATGCCCTGGTCCCCAAATTCACCTGACATGAACCCAATGGAACATTTGTGGTTCGACTTGGAAAAACGGGTTCGCGCTAAATCACCACCACGTCGAAACGTACAGGAAATGGAGTACCTGCTGTTGACATTATGGTACCAGATACCCCAAGATACCTATCGCCACCTCATCGAATCGATGCACCACCGAGCGGCCGCTGTTTTGAGGGCTAAAGGGGGTCCTACAACGTATTAGGTAGGTGGTCATAATTTAATGGTCAATCGGTGTATAATATAGCCTAAAATTTGACGAATCGTCTCCTTATTAACATCGAGCTCACATTGCAGCATCCTCAAGGTCACACAACGATCACTTTTTATCCTTTCGAGAACTTTCCCAATGAGTTCAGACGTGCGCACTGAAATCGGCCGTCCGGACCTTTCGTCATTTTCCAAATCTTCTCGCCCATCCTTGAAACGTTCATACCATCGGAATATTTATGTAAGAGATGGGCAATCAGCCCCATACACATCACATAGCATTTTTGCTGTCTCAGACGTAATTTTGCAGATTTTCTAACCGTACTGGATATTTGCTCTCTAATCCATGGCAGAACAGTGACTATTTTTTCCACCGAATAATGACAGCGTAAATAAACATCTGCGCAATTTTCACGCAAACGCTGTTGCTGCCGCATAGCTGATAAATGTTTTATAAAAAAACCATGCCTACTCGACCCTTGTGATTTAGTAGTATTGTTTAAAAAAAAACCCAGCGCGATTACTTAAGTGTCGGACTGTATTCCGTTCAAAAGCAAATGAACGTATCCGCTGTGTTGTTACGATGCGCGGTACAACTGCAAACGGTATAAAAACAAGCCTGCAGCTGACCGCGATCATATCGCACTGTGAGGTTGAGTGAAAATGTCGCGGAGGGAGAAAACTGACTTTGAGAAAGGAAAGATCGTTGGGTGTTATATTAGTGGGTTGTTCATAAGAAAAACCGGGTGGCGTATGAACATACCCAAATCAAATGTTTTGGATGTACTGAATAACTGGAAGACACATGGCGCTCCTGAAGCAGCAAAACGTACCGGCAGACCAAAGAAAATCAGTGATAGAGGACGTCGAAGCCTCAGGAGAGTCGTTACAGCTAATCGACGGAGTGCCGCACAAGACCGCAGTGTACAGGTGAGTAAAAATGCTGGAACCTCGGTATGTACACGTACCATTCGCAGGAAACTTCATTCCATGGGGTATTGTGGTCGTACGGCTGCTCATAAACCTTTCATCTTCACTCGGAATGCTACTTGTCGTTTAGCATGGTGTAAAGAACCTTTATCGTGGACCGTAGATCAATGGAAACGGGTCCTATGGACTGATGAATCCAGGTACACGATCCATCACTCTTATGGCCGTGTTTGGGTATGGCTGCAGCCGGGAAAAATCTATTTACCACACTGTACTGTTCCTACGGTCAAGTTTGGAGCTGGAAGTGTACTCGTGTGGGTGTGTTTTTCGTGGTATGGTCCCGGCCCATTGGTTATCGTGGACAAACCTGGTAACCAGCACGTCTACCTCGATATTCTGGATAACTATGCCCTACCAACTCTGTGGCAATACTGTGGAACCGAGCCTTGTTGGTACCAGCAGGATAATGCACCGAACCATAAAGCAAGGACTGTTACGGCGTGGTTTGACGATAAATCCGTATCGTGTATGGACTGGCCAGCACATAGCCCTGATTTTAATACCATGGAGCACCTATAGGATGAATTACAGCGCCGCATAAGAAGCTTGGAAGCAGGGCCTACTACTAAGCGACAGTTAGAGGCAGCATTATGTACTGAATGGGAGCGCATACCTATCGCTGTGTTCCAAAACCTTGTCGAAAGCATGTCTCGAAGTGTCAGTGTATGCATTAAGGCCAAAAGGTGGACCGACACCGTACTAATGTATGTCAATAAATGCTATGTTGGGTTTCTCTTCTAGGTGTCCGGTGACTTTTGTCAATATAGTGTATATTATGGATCCTGACGGGAAGGGGTATTTAAAACATGCTTGGAGTGTGAGTGTTCACTTATTTATTGAATTTGTCCTTTATTTTTCTAAAACTGAAGTTAAAATGTCTAATGTTTTTTCTGAATTTCTTTAAACGAATTCGGTTACACCCACGGAATCCTCACCTATCCAGCAAAATGCAGTACGTAGATTTTCTCTCCTCGTTACGCTGCGATGTTTAGTGAATTTTTTGGTGAGTTGTTCAGCCAGCGCACAATGGAATGCCACACGCCGCAACCGAAACACCACTTGTTTCGCAACGTTGGGAAGATAGTTGCAAATGATGAGGAGGCCGTATGATTTGAATGTCGTGCGCGCGTGAGGTAACACCACCTTTCGCGTCATGAGGAGGTGGTAGGAAAGAAGGAGAGAGAGTGTGTGTGTAATAGAGAGTGATAGAGAAACAGGGAAAGAGTTCTTCATAGGTCAGGCGGCCAAGTCGTGACTTATACCGACTACTGTTCAAGATTTCCGCACCACCCATTAGTCTTCAAAAAACGCAAACATAAAACAAATTAGTACAACAAGTGGATTTGCGCAATTTTAATCGGAATTGGTTTTGTGGATAAATACAGGAGCTTGTATTCTAAATCTTAATTGCTGTAAAATGAAAATATTTACATGTGACATTTCATCTCACTGCATTTTTCAAAGAGCACACAGATCAAAAAATTAATGACCTCAGAAATTTCTCAACTGATACTGTTTAACATCCCCTTTCGTTGAATTACAACAGAAGTCCTGCTAGGTATGGATGCCAGAAGTCATCAGCTATAGTCTACAGGTCAAAATGTAAAATATACGTTGTGTGAATTCACGGAAAATTTCTGAAAATCACGTTCAGCAAAGTTGCTGGTAGTTATCCGTGTCTTTCAGAAATTCCCGTTTTTAAAAGTGCCTGTTTATTTTAACATCCGTATTGTCACACATATTTCGTAGTCAGAAATTCCCGTTTTTAAAAGTGCCTGTTTATTTTAACATCCGTATTGTCACACATATTTCGTAGTCAGAAATTCCGTTCATTTCAGTAAAATCCACTTCAGGATTTTCCGTATTTAAACCGAAATTCCACAAAACCAACAACGTTGCATTTTCCATCCCTTTTCCCAGATAATACTTCCGCTCCAGTCAGAAGTGAACCTGGGCCGCTTGAACAGGCAACTCACGCCGCTAACTACGGAGCCAGAGGCACTCGAGAACTCAGCCCACGTACATCGTAAAACAAATTGCGCGATAATGAACCTTATTTTATTTTATTTTTTTGTCATTAATACGAGTTATTTAGTCATTTTATTTTCTGTTGGAGCTTATTTTTTTTAATAGGTTTGCAAACATTTTTCTTTCTGTAGGAGCACTTTTCACAAATTGAGCATTTTTTATCGTGATTTTTCGAAGCAACAAAATGCTTCGCAACTTTATTTTTTTTAACTGACAATGACTTTCAGTTATCTTTAAAAAAGGTAAAATGTACTTTTTTATAGTATTATTTCATCAAACAAAAAGCTCCTAAATATAAAATCTACTCTTGATAGCTAGAATAGCTTTCGTCTTAAGTTGTCCGAAGAATGACACATAGACACCGTGTCTGTACAATAAGTTAAGTACCCGGTTCCTTACAGTTACGCAATATATAATAAATAGCTGGTACACAAAATAGAGGAGAAGAGAAGAAACATCCTGTGCCACAATAAACAAAATTTATGAGATATGCTATCCACAATATGTGATCTCGCTACGGAACTTCAAAATTCGACAGACGATTGAAACTTAAAAGTTAATCAAACCTCAAGTATTCTCACGAATCGTTTCAATTACAGGTAATATCTCGTGAGAACGGAGTTTTTTCGTTAGTATACGAAAGGAACTGAGGAAAGGTTTCTGAAAATTTAGGCTTTTCCGTTAACACATCTCTAAAACGGTTATTTACCGTCAATATAAGAAAGAATCTGCAGAAAGGTTTCTGAAAATTCAGAATTTTCCCGTGGCACGAAAAATCCGTGAAATTCAGGTTTCTTTCCGTCACTTTACGGAAAGAGTGGTATCAGAAATTTGTTTCGTTAATTCACGAAAGAAATGACGGAAAGTGGCTCGTGAATTTTAGAAAACTTTTTACAGTATATAGTCTATCGGGCATAGCCCAGTTCTCCAGAAATAGCTCTCATTATTCAGGTATGTTAAGTGTATGCTTCTACGGGTGTTTCACCTTCTGTTTCAGAGAATCCCAGATGATTCATTCATGCCATCAATGAGATTTAAATCGGGTGACTTTGCGGACCATTCCAGGTATCCCAATGTTGACACTCATGGTCCCCTTGACAGTTGCAAACAATTTAACGCACTACAATTTTCGTTCTGAAACACAGAAATGACCATTTAATATTCGGTCTTCAAATGATGAACAAAAGGCAATCCCAAGTAATCTAGCCTACCTGATCTAACCTGGTCTATACCTCAACTAGTAGCACTATTTAAAAGGATGGTAAAAATGCAACATCTAGTAATCTAACCCACCCGATCTAACCGGGTCTAAACCTCAACTAGTAGTCTTATTTAAAAGTGTGGACAAAAGGCAACCCCTTGTAATCTAGCCTACCTGATCTAACTAGGTCTATACCTCAACTAGTAATCTTATTTAAAAGGAAAGACAAAAGACAACACCGAATCATCTAGCCTGCCAGATATAAACGGGTCTACACCTCAACTACATTTAAAAGTGTGGCCAATAGGCAACACCTAATCATCTAGACTAACTAATCTAGCCGGGTCTATACCTCAACTAATAGTTTGTTTAAAAGTATGGACAAAAAAGCAATACCTATACTCTGAATCACCCAAATAGTGTAGTGTCGTTAAAGACGGGAAGCCTTATCACGACCTGTGCGTGGAACGGAAGAACGGTATCGATCTGGTTACGGTGCACTCCTGATGTTTCCTTTCTGTCAAGCAATTATTCTCTCACTGACCCCACACCCACGCATCACACAAGTAGTGGGGACAGTGAGTAAGGGTGTGATGAGGTCCGAACTTCTTCCCCAACTGCCTGCTTAAGTAGCCTTCCCCTCGAGTTTCCCCGATTGTCAAATTTATTATCTCTGTGTTGTGACTGTTGGGAGAGATCTACCGCTCCTTCTCCCCCTGTCCAAGTTATTCCCAGCTGGTCAGAAGCAGTCGAAAGTACGAGGCACTTGATTGAGTAACTTCTCATAGCAAACTTATTTGCAACAAAGCTCTGATTTTTGGAAAATTTGTTTTAGGTAGGAATCTTGTCTGATAAATTGCTGAGAAAACAAAAATGGATTCTGACCAATAATTCTGCTGCTTTTCGCTCTAAATGCTAGGGACTTTATCAAAGGGGAAGTAGCTGTTCCGTAACATAAATAGTGGTACACTCTAAGGTTGACTCAGAGTGTAGTCAACTTGCCTACCGGATGTAACCAGGTCTATATCTCAACTAATAGTCCTAATTTAAACGACAAACACAAGGCAACACAATTCGCAGAACATCAGAGATCTATCGCCTGCTTGGATAGTTTTTAGACAAAATGGAAATGGAAGGTTTTGTTACCCCTGAGATGCACTCTATGTTTTTCATCGTTTGAATACAGAAAAGCAATTTGCCTGATCAGACAAGTGTTTTTCGGTTGTTTGCAGTTCAAAGGTTACAGCCCCTAGTCCGTGCAACCGGACTGCTTTATGTGCAGCTTTTAGCAGGGATGTTTTCCAAGGTACTCTGCTCCAAATATCCATGGATTGCAGTTCCATGATCTTCAGAAAATAAGCTGATGTGATTTCATTGACTCATTGTAACAATTCCAATCACTCGTTTGCGTGAATGATGAATGATATCCCAAGAACGAATCATTTATGCAATCACTCCTTGGAAGAATTGTGAACAAAACCCCATCCGTTCTGGAGGTGGTGTCATGTTCTGTTGGTGCGGAATGGATCTCCTGATATTACTGGAAGGTCGTGTGTCTTCCAAGGATTATCTGAACATTGTTGCCGATTAAATCTATCCAGCAATATTTTCTTTTATCCAGTAGGTGACGACTGTTTCATGGACGACAATGCTGCTGTCCATAGCGCAAGATGTGTTCAGCGAGCATGACAACGACATCCACCATCTTCTGGCCATCAAAAAGCCCGGATACAAATCCCATTGAGAATGTACGGGCATGTCAGAAAAAATGATCCGACAGTGAAGTCCTCTTCCGCCAAGCCTAAGCTAGTTAAAGGACTATCCCTTGAACACCTGACATGCTGTAGATGTACACTGAAGAGCAATTGAATTAGAGACAGCTGGCGTTATGCAAATGTGGCGCTGTGGGAGGCCCTGTAAACGGAAACGACATGACGTATGCAGCGATCCGACAATATAAGGAGTGATGCGACGGGAATCAGTAAGAGTCGGACACAGTATGGGTAAGACGAAGGATCTAAGCCCATTTGATCGTGGGCAAATTGTCGGGGTCCGACGAATGGGTCACTCCATCTCGGAAGTCGTGCAGGCACTGGAATTGTCACGAGCCACTGTGTCAAGGGTGAACCGTGAGTACCTCGAATCCGGTAAAAACCATCCCTGCAAGGACCAACTGCCGTGGACAACAGCGTGTGGATGAGTGGGGTCATCGTCGGCTAACTCGTATTGTATCAGCGGATAGACGGGTCACAGTGCAAGAAATCACTCGGCAATATTACACTCGTGGACAAAAACATGTAAGCAGCCACACCATCCAGAACCATCTCCTCGCTAAGGGGTACAGAAGCCATCGTCCCACGAGGGTACCGCTTCTGACCGCACATCACAGGGTGCAAAGATTAGCATGGGCGCGGGAACATCGCCACTGGACCCTAGACATGTGGGAAAATGTTGCCTGGACTGATGAGTCGAGATTCACGTTGGTACATGCGGATGACAGGATACGAGAACGGCGCAAACCACATGAAGCGATGGATCCTTCTTGCCAGCAGGGTACTCTTCAAGCTGGTGGGGGTGGCATTCTCGTCTGGGGACTGTTTACGTGGACTGAAATGGGACCCCTGGTACGTGTGACATCGTCCCTCACAGGTGAACGTTACCGGGATATCCTGGACGACCATTTGCTCCCGTTTGTGTGTCTTCAACATCCCACTGGGGACCTCATCCTGCAACAAGACCGTGCCATCGCTCCCGAATTTTATCCGAATGGTTGGATGAACACTCCACCGACGTGACCTCGCTTCCTTGGCCAGCTAGGTCACCTGACCCTAATCCCATCGAGCACATCTGGGATGGCATTGAGAGAGATGTGGTTGGCTCTGACCACCCTCCATCAAATCTTCGTGAACTGCGGGAGCTTGTTCAGGGGTCGTGGATCCGTATGGCTTCCCAACGCTTCCAGTGTCTTGTCTAGTCCATGCCGCGACGAATCGCCGCCATCATCGGGGCGAAAGATGGTGCTACACGTTACTAGACAGGTATCTCTAATTCAATTGCTCTTCGGTGTAGATGTACTCCAACAATTTGTGGAGTCTATGCCAATTCACATACGTGCTGTAATTCAGGCTAAAGGAGATCCAGAGCCGGATTAAGGGGGTCTAGCGGGGTCAATAATCTTGGGGCCAATCATTACTATGAGCCCAGGAGGCATGCCAATGCACCGCAAATAACACACAGCTTACATATTTATATAGACCGATGAGCCATTACATTATGACCACCCCCAGCCTAGAGAAGTGTGCACGTCTCGAGACCAAACGGTGGCGCAGGTGAAGTTCACAGAGCAGTATACATATACAACCCAAGGAGGGGCTTTCAGTCAGTAGAGTGTTCGGAGTCAGAATGGGAAAAGCTGCCGATTTATCGGAATTTGATTAATGACAAATTGTGATGGCACGGCTCCTCGGAACTACGATCTCGGAAACGGCGCGGCTTGTGTGTTGTTCACGTGCTGCTGTAGTGAGTACGTATCAAAAGTGGTGCACAGATGGCTAAACGACGAACCGTCATCCAGTCGTGTGTCGCCCGCAGCTCACTGATGCCAGAGGGGAGCGGGGCATTCCCGTCTCTCCTTTTTCCTAAATTAGGGCCCTGGAACCAGTCGCCCTAATTTAGGGACGAGCGACTGCTTATAACCCATTGAGTTGCTCACTGTGGTCGTTAACCCTTTAAGCCGCCGATGTACTTAAACCAAAAGTTTCTCGAATTTCGGTGCGCTCCTCAAACAGAATTGTTCTCATAGCGACCAGATTATACAAAAGCTACGGCAAAACAATTCCTTACCCTATTTCATCTTAGGACTATCGACTATAAATCTTTCGCTGGTTGTAAATGCTCCCTTACAGTCCTTAGTTTTACAGAATGTAGTCTGCTTCTTTTATAGTCCTTTATTCTCAGTACCACTACTAAATGAATGATTCAAAAGGAGCATTTACCCGGACACGGACATCATGCCACTGGTTGGAGACAAGTAACTCAAACATCTTTTCTCTTCTTTCTTAGGTTCAACGCCCTTTTTATATAGCATTATTAGCTGAAAAGGTAATCAGGAAGGAAGGATTAATGACAATCATATCCCCAAATGACCACTTAGAAAAACAAACCTAAGTTAAAAGCGACGCTCTCTGATGCGCAGGTTCACTTGTTCCTGTCGCGTTCTGCCCACTTCTTAGACAGCGGAGATATTCGTTCTAGCTGATTTCAGCGTACTATGTTAACACAAATTTTGAAGATGACAATCCGATTTTTGGTCTAAATGTGACATGGATGGTAAGTCAGATAATATCCGAAAACTTGAAAATTTCATCGTCCTGGAGCGGGACTCGAATCCGCGTCTCCTAGATAGCGCCCAGGTATGCTAACCACCAAGGGCGCCGATAATGGGCGAGCCCTTCCCCCTCCAGCCGTTGGTATAGCCAAATTTTGTTAAATTTAAAACACTTTTTTTAAAGCATTTTTAAAAATAATGAGATATTAATGATTGATTGTATCAATTTCTTTTGCTGTATTTTAGTATCTTGTACATTTACTAAAATGTTTGACTGCCTTGAAGGAGGTAAGGATTATAACTCTGCCCCCCCCTAAAAGTACTCATATGGGCTCCACTGCTAACCACTACACCACACAGAACGACCAAGTCTCAAGTTTCCGATTAATCTGGGAGACGCGGGTTCGAGTTCCGCTCCAGGACGATGACATTTTCAGGTTTTCGGATATTATCTGACTTACCATCCTTGTCACACTTACACCAAAAATCGAATTGTCGTCTTCAAAATTTGTATTGTATGGTGTAATCCCGTATTGCTTTCATGATGTCTGACCTTGAGTTAATTCGTTCCAGCCGGGTTAAACCCACAATAAAAAGAAAAATGAATTTGTTTGAAATCTCTGCAGGTAATTTATTAGTTTGAAGAATGCACTACTTATTAATTATCACTAGCATGTTGCTAGAATTTCGTGTTTTAACGAACTTCAATAACGGTTGTTCGTCATAAACTCTTGGGGAGCCCACAGAGAAAAAAACTCTTGGGGGCCGTTGGAGCATATTAAGGCCTTGATCCAGCCCTGAGGGGATCCAAACGGTATTGAATAGAAGTTTCGAATTCAATGGTCAGTGCCATTAAGTCAGATAATATCCGAAAACCTGAAAATGTCATCGTCCTGGAGCGGAACTCGAATTAATCGGAAACTTGAGACTTGGTCGTTCTGGGTGGTGTAGTGGTTAGCAGTGGCGCCCACATGAGTACTTTTAGGGGGGCAGAGATATAATCCTTACCTCCTTCAAGGCAGTCAAACATTTTAGTAAATGTACAAGATACTAAAATACAACAAAAGAAATTGATACAATCAATCATTAATATCTCATTATTTTTAAAAATGCTTTAAAAAAGATTTCTTGTGTTTTAGTGTTTTAAATTTACCAAAAATTTGGCTATACCAACGGCTGGAGGGGGAGGAGCTCGCCCATTATCGGCGCCCCTGGTGGTTAGCATACCTGGGCGCTATCTGGGAGACGCGGATTCGAGTCCCGCTCCAGGACGATGAAATTTTCAAGTTTCAGTAGAATGCAGATGGACCAACCATAATCAGCAATAGATTTAGATGATATTTCAGTATTAGATGTATTATTTCGCTGATTTATTGTGATACTCTGATATCTCCTGAAGTAAGCAATTCCTGTTTACGTTTTCGAAAAGCGAAAGCTTTTCTCTCCTTGCAATCCCGTCTCGCCGCCCCGGTGGCGCAGTGGTCTAAGGCGTTGGCCTCTGATCATTCGTCCGTAAGGGGTCCGGGTTCGAATCCCGGTCAGGCATGGATGTTGTGTTTGTCTTACGGCACTGGCTCTCTCCCTTCCCTGGAACCAGTGACCCTAAATTAGGGACGGGCGACTGCTTATAGCCCATTGAGTTGCTCACGGTGGTCGTTAAACCTCCAATCTCAAAAAAAAAAAAAAAAAAAATCCCGTCTCTCTTTTTTCCCCGAGAAAGACCGAGCGCTGCGGAGAGACCTCGTTGACACATCGTCAGTGGGAGTTTTCGTGTCGCGTGCTTTATACGCGTGACTGGTGCAATAGCATGCTTGTATCGTGCAGGTGGTAGACCGTAATTCCTCTCTCGTTCCCCGGTCGCCGAGTGAGGAAGAGAGTCGGGAAGGGCACTTGCCGCAAAAATTAGGCTGAATATCAATCGTTCGCCGCATTCCGCGAGGTCTGCCGGAGGATTGATTCCGGTATCACGTGACCGCGGGAGCGAGCAACAGGAAATCGTGTTCTTGCGGAGTAAATGAACACGAGATGGTCGGTATTAATAAGGCTCGGAATAAGGAGAATAAGAAAGTATTTGGATGGGCGTGTAATTGGGAGACGTAGATCCCGTTGTTCCTTTCGAGACTAGCTATGTTCGGACCCAAAGAACAACTGAGTGTATGCAAATCAGTAGATCGTTCACCAATGGAAGAATGTTTGCAAAAGAGTAAAGCGTATGTGCGAGTAAAATTTCATGAGGACGAAGCTAATTTCGGTCCCATTACATGTTCTACTGCATGACATCTATTTATTTCGGAGCTTAAACTACTGGAAAGATCCGCCATATTCATTTATCCAACATGCGCTCTAAAAGTACTGATTACAAGTGGAGGTACAATCGATGGCACTATGGATAATATCGATAGTTCTGTCCAACTCAATACATCGATAGTTTTTCTCGGCTATCGATAGTTTCACGTTTTCAATGCTGTAAGTGTAAACACTTCAGCATCCATCGATGCCACTGATGACTGGAACGCTCACTTTCACCTCATTAGCACGTCTTTTGTAAAAAAAAAAAGATCGTGCTTATGTTATCGGTTTGTCCGTTCGTCCGTCCGCCTGTAGACACGATATCTTTGCAACTATTAGTTCGATTTGAAAAATTCTTTTTGAATTGGGAAACTTGAAATATGCGAATGATGATCCTTCATTTCGTTTTTTATTTTACGATGTACAATTTGGCCGCTAGAGGGCGTAAATGAAGATAATGTCGAATTCATAAATACGTTTTATTCCACATATTTGCTTCTGAACATCCGATTGAAAAAATTCTTTTATCTTTCGATTCCATTTATGTCGAAGAGTATTTTAGGTATAGTTACTTTTTCAAATTACGCATAAATTTTCCGCTAGGGGGAGTAAAGGTAAATTACATTACCCCCGATAACTCTTCTTCTAAAACACCGATTTGAAAAATGTGTTCTTCAGCGGATGCAGCTCCTGATGGAAACTCTTTTGCATATAATTTCTAATTTTTGGTAAAGAATACTTTGGCCACAAGGGTGCGTAAGTGTTAATTTTTGGTTCTGATGTATTTGCAGCAAAATATGAGCTCCTAAATTCTCGATTGAGAAAAAAGTCGTTTGTAGACCAATACTACTCATGTCGACAAACCTTTTGGGAACATTTTCTTTTTAAAATAATGCATGGTTTCTACGCCGTAGACTCTATTTTTAGGAGTCCTATTTGAAAAATTCCTTCTTTGTTAGCACGTCTTTTGTAAAAAAAGATCGTGCTTCTGTTATCGGTTTGTCCGTCCGTCTGTCTGTACCCACGGTATCTCTGCAACTATTAGTCCGATTTGAAAAATTCTTTTTGCATTCGGAAGCTTAAAATATGCGAATGATGATCCTTTATTTCGTTCTTTTTTTACGATGCACAATTTTGCCGCTAGGGGGCGTAAATGCAGATGATGTCCAATTCAAAATTACGTTTTAATCCACACATTTGCTTCTAAACATCCGATTGAAAATTTTTTTTTAACTTTCGATTCCACTTATGTCGAAGAGTGTTTTAGGTATAGTTTCAATTTCAAATTACGCACAGATTTCCCGCTAGGGGGCGTAAAAGTAAATTTTATTTTTCCCGATAACTCTTCTCCTAAAACTCCGATTTGAAAAATCTTTTTTTCAGCATATACATCTCCTAATGAAAAATCTTTTGCATATAATTTCGAATTTTTAGTAAAGAATAATTTGGCCACCAGGGGGCGTTAGTGTTAATTTTTGCTTCTGATGGATTTGCCATAAAATCTGAGCTTCTAAAATATCGACTGAAAAAATTATTTCGTGGACTGATGCCTCTCACATCGATAAACCTTTTCGAAATATTTTCTTCTTAAAATAGTCCACAGTTTTTCCGCCAGGGGGCGTAGATGTATATCTTATTTTTGTCAATATCTCTACTTGTAGGAGCCGATTTAAAGAATTCCTTCTTTGTTGGATAGTGTTTTCAGTGTGACATGTTTTTCATATAATTTCAAAATTTTCAAGTAATTCATAGACTTTCCGCTAGAGGGCGTAAAGGTAAATTGCGTTTCGCCCTATATCTCTGCTTCTAAATCTCCGATTTGAAAAATTCTTTCTGCACCGGATACAGCTCCTGATGGGAAATCGTTTGCACATAATTTCTAACATTTGTAAAAAAAAATGGTTTGGCCACCAGGGGGCGTAAACCTTAATTTCCGCTTCTAATGTATTAGCAGCAAAATATGAGCTTCTAAATTCTCGATTGAAAAAACGCCGTTTGTGGACCGAACTACTTGTGTCGACAAACCTTTTAGAAACATTTTCTTCTCAAAATAGTGCATGGTTTCTGCGCCAGGGGGCGTAGACGTATATCTTATATTTGTCAATATCTGGACTTCTAGGAGTCCGATTTAAAAAATTCCTACTTTGTTGATAGTGTTTCTAGTGTGACATGTTTTTCCTAAAAATTCAAAATTTTCAAGTAATTCATAGACTTTCCGCTAAGGGGCGTAAAGGTAAATTGCTTTTCCCCCTATATCTCTGCTGCTAAATATCCGATTTGAAAAATTCTTTCTGGACCGGATACAGCTCCTGATGGGAAATCCTTTGCATGTAATTTCTAATTTTTGTAAAGAATGGTTTGGCCACCAGGTGGCGTAAGTCTTAATTTTCGCTTCTGATGTATTTGCAGCAAAATATGAGCTTCTAAAATCTCGATTGCAAAAAACGTCATTTGTTGACCGATACTACTCATGTCGACAAACCTTTTAGGAACATTTTCTTCTTGAAATATTGTAAGGTTTCTACGCCACAGGGCGTAGATGTATATCTTATTTTTGTCAATATCTCTACTTCTAAAAGTCCAATTTGAAAAATTCTTTCGTTGTTGCATAGTGTTTCCAATGCGAAATGTTTTTCCTATAAATTCAAAAATTGCACGTAAATCATTTAAGACTTTCCGCTAGGACGCATAAAGGTAAATTACGTTTTCTGCTCCTAAAACTCCGATTTGAAAAATTCTTCCTGTATCGCATACACGACCTGATGGAAAATATTTTTCACATAATTTCCAATGTTTTGTAAAGAATGGTTTGGCCACCAGGAATCATAAGTGTTAATTTCTGCTTTCGATGTATTTGTAGCAAAATCTGGGCTCCTGAAAACTTGACTAAATTTTTTGTTGTTGGACCGATACCGCTACTTTCTTCCTAATTAATGCATGGTTATACTTTCTTCCTAAAATAATGTACTTTCTTCCTAAAATAATGCATGGTTTTCCCACTAGAGAACGCAAAGTCACATCTTATTTTTGTCGATAACTCTGTTTCTAAGAGTTCGTAAGCTCAAGATTCCGTTTACACCAATATCTGAGGGATTACAGACCCGATTGAAAAACTTCTTTCCTCCGTCAGATGCTATTGTTTTCCATACCGGTTCCATTGCCTTTGAATAGCTTTGATAAATTTAATTTGCGTCAGAACGGATTCAAAAGACGTGCTTATTACACCCTAAAATTCGGTGTCATCTTTCTTGTTGGATAGTGTTTCCAGTGTGACAAGTGGTTCATATAATTTCCAAATTTTCAAGTAATTCATGGACTTTCCGCTAGGGGCGTAAAGGTAAATTCCTTTTCTTCCCTATATATCTGCTTCTAAAACACCGATTTGAAAAATTCTTTTTGAACCGGATACAGCTCCTGATGGGAAATCTTTTGCACATAATTTCTAATTTTTGTAAAAATGGTTTGGCCACGAGGTGGCGTAAGTCTTAATTTCCGCTTCTGATGTATTTGCAACAAAATATGAGCTTCTAAAATCTCAATTGAGAAAAAAGTCGTTTGTAGTCCGATACTACTCATGTCGACAAACCTTTTAGGAATATTTTCTTCTTAAAATAATGCATGGTATCTACGCCAGGGGGCGTAGATGTATATCTTATTTTTGTCAATATCCTACTTCTAGGAGTCAGCTTTGAAAAATTCCTTCTTCGTTGGATAGTGTTTCCAATGCGAAATGTTTTTCCTATAAATTCAATATTTTCAGGTAAATCATAGACTTTCGACTAGGGGCACAAAGATAAATTGCGTTTTCTGCGTTATTTCTTCTTCTAAAACTCCGCTTTGAGAAACTCTTCTTGTATCGCACACAACACCTGATGGAAAATATTTTTCACATAATTTCTAATGTTTGGTAAATAATAGTTTGGCCACCAGGGGCATAAGTGTTAATTTTTGCTTCTGATGTATTTGTAGCAAAATCTGGGCTCCTGAAAACTCGAGTAATTTTTTTTTTCTTGGACCGATACCGCTCATATTGAAAAACCTTTTGAGAATACTTTCTTCCTAAAATAATGCATGGTTTTCCGACATGCATTATTATGTTTTGGTAACATCATATTTTTGTCGACATCTCTGTTTTTAAGAGTCCGATTTGAAAAATTCTTTTTGTGTTGGAGAGCGTTTTCGGTGCGAAATGTTTTTCATATAACTTCATGTTAACGCACTTATCTGCAACCAGAGGGCGTAAGTTCACGATTTTGTTTACACCAATATCCGAGGGATTAAAAACCCGATTGAAAAGCTTCTTTCTTCCGTCAGATACTATTGTTTTTCATACCGGTTCCATTGAGTTTGAATAGCTTTGATAAATGTAATTTGCGTCAGAACGGATTCAACAGACGTGCTTATTACACCAGAAAATTCCGAGTCATCTTTCTTGTTTATACTGGTGTCGAAAAGATCGAGCCGAGCCGTACTGATACATGATCACAATGAGAAACCAAAGTAAACTCTAACCAAGAGAATAAACAGTGAGGGTATGAGGTTTTTGCACTCTGTTGTTCTTTACGTTAAGTCAAGCTCAAAGCGAAAGTGTACGTTTCAGCCTGATAAAGACAAAGTCAAAAGCGTTGCTCTCGTTTTTTGTACTGGAAGTTTAAACGTGCGTTCAGGTGCTGAAACAGTTATTTGCTGAAAGTAAGTAATCAGCAATAATGGGTAAACGTAAAATATATTTTGTGCAGCATTATTTTTCTTTTGATAAGGATAAGGTCTACTCAAAATGTAACCTTTGCGGGAAGAACTACGAAACGTCGGGCAATACGCCAAATCTTAGGCATCATTTTAAACGACAGCATCCAGCTGCTTTTTACGAAGTATCCGTTGAAAGTAAGTCCGATTACCCCAAACCCTGTTCTTCATTTCACCCAAGAAAGTTTGCCAACACACTATCCATAATACTATCGATGGTTATCGATTGTTACTTTTTGACTATCAAAATGTAACCTTTGCGGGAAGATCTGCTAAACGTCGGGCAATACGCCAAATCTTAGGCATCATTTTAAACGACAGCATCCAGCTGCTTTTTACGAAGTATCCGTTGAAAGTAAGTCCGATTACCCCAAACCCTGTTCTTCATTTCACCCGAGAAAGTTTGCCAACACACTATCCATAGTACTATCGATGGTTATCGATTGTTACTTTTTGACTATCAAAATGTAACCTTTGCGGGAAGATCTGCTAAACGTCGGGCAATACGTCAAATCTTAGGGATCATTTTAAACGACAGAATTCAGCAGAGTTTCCCGAAGAATTCGTTGAAAGTTAGTCTAATTACCCCAAACCCAGTTCCTCATTTGCCCCGAGTAACTTTGCCAACACACTACAGATAGTACTATCGATGATTACCGATTGTTACCTTTTGACTATCGCAACTATCGATAGTTCTCCACCTCTAGTAGTGATGTCATAAAACTATCACAGCAAGGGCTCTTCCTAGGAGGCCGGGGAAATATTCTGGCAAATAATAGGCGCGATTTCAAACGAAGTAGAGAACCTAATCATAACAGCAACATAATAACACTGCTGACCATTAAACGTGCAACACCACGGAAGACAAGAGATATCAAAGCCATATTTATTGTACAAAAAGCAGATGACGCATGGTCGAATCGATTAGAAATACAGTTCGGTGAGACAAGGGGAACACAAAACAATCAGTATCAGGGTTAGTCACCATGTGCGGTAATTACAGCTGCTACATTTCCCGTCATCGAGAGGAAGAGACGCTGGATGTGTGTTTGGGGACTGTCCGTCCAACCAGCTTCGGTAAGATGCCACAGTTCCTCTGTTGTAGCCGGGGGTGGTCGCTGGCGGGCCAGTCGTCCGGCCATCATAGACCACACGTGTACAATAGGCGACATATCCGGCGACCGCGCGGGGCCAAGGAAGATGTGGCACATGGTGGCGATCCGGGAAGTCTTGGACATTGCGTGCCACATGCGGTCTCGCATTATCCTTTTGGTAAATGGCAGCAGAGAGTCCTTGAAGATATGGTACAACAACAGACTCCAACACCTCAGTGCTGCAACGATGGCTGTTTAACGTACCGGTAATACGGACGAGGCGCTTGTGGGAGTAGAATCTGCTGACTTGTTTTAATTTTAAGTAATGTGGTGGACGCCAACTTATCTTGAGGCTTGTTGAATTTTAAGTATTGTGGTGGACGCCAACTCATCTTAAGTATTGTGGAGGACGCCAACTTATCAAAAGAATCGTTGCAGGTTTCTGTCATTGCAGCAGAGAAGCAAATAAATAAGTAGTTAAACAAATGGAATGTATTGACAAATGATTTCGTTCGCACGTATGTTTATTCATCCGATTGAAGGAAAGGGGGAAATACAGGTTAGTCTGAATAAATGGTATACACTTCCAGCGGATTGATAGATATTTTGGGTGGCTTTCTCTAGGTAATTCTCGCCAAATCTGTTTTTATCCCTACGTTGCTACATGCCCGCGTGAAATCTTTCGTCGTTCCCCACTGAAATCTCTAAGACCTTCCGTTTATGACTGCCGCGTCCAAAACTCTTTCACTCTCGGTGCCCTTGACGTAAGAAGTTGAATGCCCTTAATTGCTTACCGACGAATTGTCCCTGGCGGTCTCTCACTGAGGGAGACTGGTGGCCAACGACGGGGGAAAAGGGGATGTCCTTTTGTTCTTGGGAAGCCCCAGTCTGTGAAAGAATGACTTTTCAAGATCTGTTGAGCGCTTTTTTAGCTAATAGGAAATTTCTCAAGCTGCCGTTCGCCCGCCAAAATAACCGAAGTTACAATTTAATTAAAGTTTAAATATGTCCATATAACAAATCCAATGGCACCCCATGCCATAACGCTGGCTACCGAGCCGATATGGCGTAGCATTATGCAGGACTCACTCAGCCCGTCGACTGGGTACCGTCAGACACGGATTTGTCCATCACCGTGCTGCAAACTGGAAGTTGGATTCGGCGGAAAACATGATGCCTTGACATTCTCTCCTCCATGCGCGGCGTTCTTGGCACTATTTCAATCGCAGGCGCCGGTGTTGTACAGTCAAAGGTAGCCGAAGCAATGGCGCGGTGCAAAAACGCTCCGCTGCTGCAGACGACGTCGAACCGTCCCTGCGGAGATTGTTTGTTGTGTCACACACCCGAATCGTTGAGCTACGGTGGTCGACGTGGCTGTGCGATCCGTCAGAACCATACGCACCAGATCTCGGTCTTCTCGTTCGCTGTTGTGACGGGGCCGTTAGGATCCCGCACGTTGCTGTGTCCGTTCCTCCGCTACTCACTGACGCCACATTCTCATCATCGTGGCTGCATGCTGTCCCACACAAGCACCGATGTCTCGGAGTGAAAATCCGCAATCCCGATCTGCCACAATTCTCCCGTGATCGAAGTCGGAAACCTGCTGGTCGGGCTGCTGTTGTCTTCGACGGGGCTTGCTGCAGCTGTCCGTGACCAGGCACCGCGAGCAACCACACTTCGAGTGCTTAATATCGGCTCCCTGTTCACTCCTCTTATACGACTTCCAGGAGGCTTTACTGTCCCACATAATTTTCATACGCGCTGTCCGGTTAATCTTTTACGTTTGCGCCCGTGTTCTGCCCTTCTGTCAACTTTCGAACCCCTGGGATGCGATCTTTCTGGTGCTGCACTTTTAATGGCCAGCAGTATTATTCAAAGCAATCAGAATTGTGTACCTAATTGCCTGTAGTTTAATGGTCTTCATGTAACATCTCCTCAGAAAACTTGAAAATTACATCGCCCTGGAGCGGAAATCAAACCCGTATCCCTCGATTTCAGTTCGATCATGCCATCCATTACACCACCCAAGACAATGAAGTTCCAAGCACCTAAGGCTAAGCATTTACAGCTTAGCAATCTGAACCTCAGCTAGTCGAAGCGATCCTGCATCATCGTAGCGCTAACGACAAGGAGATGTTACATTTCTGATGTTAAATGGAGACCAGTGAAATACAGGCCATTCACTACACAGTTCTGATTAATTTGAATAATCTAGCAAATTCACAATGTATTTCTGGGAAATATTTCTTCCTTAATTTCTACATTATTATTATATACACATGCATACATATCACTAAGCTGTTCTCTGAGATTCAGAGGTCAGCTCCACAAAAAATACAAACTACCAGATATTTTTACTTACTGTTGTCGTATCAAACTTCTCCATTTACAGCGATCTTGACATACAACTCGGGCTTCACTGATATCCATTACACGCCGTACACAAGATCTTTTATACTTCATACTAATAATCTTTTTCTCATGCAGACACTCCTAAATCTGATCCACCCATGTCTTCCTTGGCCTTCCTCTGTCTTTCCTTCCTGCCACTTGGGCTAAAAAGATTTTCTTAGTAAGCATCTCATCACTCATTCTTTCAACATGGCCAAACCACCGAAGCATATTGGTCTCCACCTTGCTAACAACATTTTGCTTCACATCACACAACTGCAACACATCTTCATTCCTCACACAATCAGACCGTTCTTGCCACAAACCCCTCATAAGTAACGCATTTCTCCAGCACACAAACGCCTCCTATGTTTCTTCTGCAGTACCCAGATTTCACTGCCATACATCAGAGTAGAAACAACTACACTTTCATACACAGCCATGCGGGACTCTCTAGAGAACTCATCATTCCTGTGAAAACTTCCCTGAGCAGCTATGACTTTCAATGAAGAATTCACTCGCCTACCAATTTCACCATCCAATTTGTTCTCTCTGTTAAACATGCTTCCTAAATACACAAACTCACTCACCTGGTCAATCACAGTGCCGTTTATACTTACATTACATTCAGTGCTACAAGTTCCTCTCTCAAACACCATAAGTTTGGTTTTTCCTTTTTATACTCAGTTTGAATTTCATGCAAACTTCGTACATCCGGGACAACATACTTTGCAAATCACTTTTGCTCTCTGCCAACAGAACAGTGTCATCAGCATACAGCAATCTGCACACACGGCTATCACCAAGACATAAACCACTATCATCTATTTTGGCATCACGCATGCACGCGTCCATAAATATATTAAACAGCCATGGTGACATTACACAACCTTGCCTAACTCCTGCACCAATAGAAAACCATGCAACAATATTTAAGGGAAAATTATGACTACAGCTAGGAACGAAAATTTAACCTTGAAACATTTTTTATTTCTTATTTTTCGAACGGGAGAGAGGGAGGGGAGATGAGCACCGTGAGCAAATCAATTGGTTAAAAGCAGTTATCCGTCCCTAACTCAGGGCCACTGGTTCTAGGGAAGCGAGAGAGCCAAAGCCGTATACGGGGGTCTTAGCAAAAGTTCTGCACACTGTCCATTTTTGTGAAAAGTGTGAAGTAACGGAGAAAACTTACCTTATTGCCGTTCAATGTACTCCCCTGCGCTGCTAATGACAGCATGCTTGCGGCGAGGTAGGTCCTGGATGTCCCGTAGTACGCCATCTTTGTTCAGATGTCGTATTACTCGGGTCACGTCCAATGACAGTTCGTCCAGCTATCATAGCGGATGACACGGAGCCGATTTTTTAACTTTGGGAAAAGATCAAAGTCGGGTGGAATGAGACCAGGGCTGTTTGGTGGGAGGGATAAAGTTTCCCAGTCATATTTCGACAAAAGTCTCCGACATGATGCGTTGCAGCAAAATCGGTACCGCTTCCAACAAGTTGGGGCGATTTTGACAATTTTTCGGTCTCAACTTTGTCCTCAGAAAGACACGATAAAATTGTGCGTTGACATTTTTACCTACCGGCACTCGATCAAAGATCACAACACCTTGGGCATCGTACACAAAAATCATCATTTGGTTAACTTTGGATTATTGGCGACGACACTTTGAGGGGCGTGGGGAAGTTGGACGCCTCCATTCCGCTGATTGTGGCTTCAGTTCCAGCTCAAAATCACGGGGATCCAAGTCTCATCAATTGCAACAATTCTGTTTAGGAAGGTGTCTCCCTCCCTTTTGAAACTATTAAGATGATCCTGTGCGACGTCCACTCTGGCTGCCTTCTGCTCGGGGGTGAGTTGATGGGGCACCCAGCACGCGGCGACTTTTCTTCTTCCCAGTGAGTCGGTGAAAATCCGGTGAACAGACATGGTGGACAAATTTGCCTGATGAGCAATTTCCTCGACGGTGAAACGGCGATTCTCTTCGAGAAGTCTTGCAACAATGGTGACAGATACTTTGTCTATCGCCGTTTGAGGTCGGCCTGAGCGGCGATCATCTTCAATGCTGTTTCGGCCCTCCAGAAAGCGTGATGCCCAGCGAGAAATTGTGCTTCGATTAAAAATTCCTTCCCCACAAACTCCTTGCAAGGCAGTGTGGACCTGTGTCGGAGTTTTTTCCCGCAGAGTTTCTATTTTCACGTGCGAGCGCTGGTCTAACGCTGTGACTCGACCTGAGGAGCTGCACGCTTCCATTTCCAAACCCTCTTACGTCCATACAGTAAATGATAGCACGTCGTTCTGACACCACTGCGTTGCTGAGAGTTTGACCTTGACAGGACGCAATCATTTCCCCGATTGCATCATCCGCTTCCGTATTAGATCAACGTGCGCAGAACTTTTATTTTGACACTTGTAACATCAATAAATATTTCATTGAAGGTCTGTAGTTTCGCTGAGCGTATGGCACGGCTTCACCAGAACAAATGGAGTGTAAACATTAAAATCATCGTGAAGCCAAAGCAAACTCTCAGCGAAACTATACCTGTAATATACCTTAATAAAATATTTATTGTGGATAAACGTTGCTGCTTTAATTTATCTCAACATCACAAGTATTGTAGTCATGAAATATTTTAAAATATTACATCCAGGCTTAAAACACGGACCCGTCTCGGATGAATGGTCAGAAGTATAGGCTTAGACGACTGCGCCTCCGGAGTGGCTACGATGTTTTAGATACACCAAACCGTATAACATTGTATTAACTTTTACAACCTTAGTTTTCACTCTTTATTATGTACATTTATCTCAGACGCCCCTGTGATGCAGTGGTCTAAGCGTTGGCTTCTGACCATGCGTCCGGGTTCGAATCCCGTAAGGCATGGATGTGGTGGTTTTCATACGGCACTGGCACTCCCTTTCTTCAGCTGTTGACCCTAAATTAGGGAAGGGCAACTACTTACAGCTCACACAGATGCTCACAGAAGTCGTTAAACTCCCAAGTAATCAAAAAATGAAAGAAAATATAAGACGAAAAGAGAAATTGTTTCTTTTCGATGAAAGAAAATAGAAAACGGAAAGAGAAATTGTTTCTTTTCGATGAAAGAAAATATAAGACAGGAAAAAAAGTGTTTCTTTCCGATGAAAGAAAATATAAGACGGAAAGAGAAATTGTTTCTTTTCGATGAAAAAAACATATAATGAATAAACTCTTTTACCAGCTAAGTATAATGCTTCAAATAGTGAATTCAAATGGTTGTTGTTACTAGTTAATTAAGATCATGAATAAAGTCTCCTGCTAGTAGTGTAGTAATAGTATTGAACAAACTTATAACTGGTAGTAATGTTGTAGCAGTAATTAGGATGAATAAAGTCTTAACGCTGGTTGTTAATAGTAATAAACTAATGACATAAACCTAACAGCCAGACAGAGATCTGACAAAAACTATGAATTGAGAAAGACGTACTTACGAAAAGCTCTTTTATTATGTAACTCTTGATCATTCAACGCACACACACAACTCGTTTCACAATAATGAAGAATCAAACTAATCACATAGAACGAAGCTCTCAATACAACAACAACAACAACAAACTCTCTCCTTCACATAAACCAACGCTCTCCGTACAACAACAAACGCTCTCTCTAGATATCGTTGAACGCGCCTATTTATACTGGCTACCACCACGTCATGACTTACACTCATTGCCAGATCTCATTCAGCGGGTGAAATAACATCTCGTTCAGTAAGAAGATAATTTACATAGAAAAATAAAATAACCAGAGATAGTAAAATCAAAATGAAAGTGAATCGAGAGTATACGTTACAAACATTATAACGAAGTAAATTTCTTCGCCATTTTTATCCGCGCCGGGGTTCGAACCCGGATCCCCTCATTCCGGAATAAGTTGCTCTACCAATTGAGCTACGCGGACGTTTTATTCTGATTCCTATCTGCCTTTATGTCGTGTGCGTCCTTCTGACAGGTACGTCACATCTCCTGGTACGTTACAACATAAAACGGAAAGAGAAATTGTTTCTTTTCAATGAAAGAAAATATAAGACGGAAAGAGAAACTGTTTCTTTTCGATGAAAGAAAATGTAAGACGGGGAAAAAATTGTTTCTTTTCGATGAAAGAAAATATAAGACGGAAACAGAAATTGTTTCTTTTGATGAAAAAAACATAAACCGGAAAGAGAAATTGTTTCTTTTCAATGAAAGAAAATATAAGACGGAAAGAGAACCTGTTTCTTTTCGATGAAATAAAATGTAAGACGGAAAGAGAAATTACTTATTTTCAAAAGCGGCACGAGAATCGAAGAAAGTATACTGCTTCTGAGTGTACCCACAGAGTAGGACTTCTGAAAGGAATAGCAGAAACTTACAAAGTTACCATAAGCTGCTGATTTGTCAGGGCACAAATATTGATTGTAAAACAATAAAGTGCCGAACCCTATTGTTCATCTACTGAGGTAACTGAATCATCCCACAAACAACAAGCAATGTACTCAACCCCAGTTGAATCCTGCAGGCGCTAATGAATTTGATATCCTGCAAATAGACTGGCATTAACTCCTGTTTTATAGAATAGCAGCTAGATTTTACAAATTTTGCTCGTCTTTTTTCATCCATATCTTGCCAACGTAAAACAACAAAACAGCTACGTGAAGACACCGCAGCAGTAAGGACCAACATCAAACAAAGATCTTTGCTCTTTCCACGCTTATCAGTGAATCACGGAAGACCCTGGGTTCGACTCCCGGTGGCGGCCAATGAGAATTTTTCCGTGACTCACTTATAAACGTGAAAAGAGCGAAGATCTTTGTTTGATGTTCCTGGTCCACGTCAAATGTCTGCATTAATTATTCATTCGCCTTCCAATTATTTCTTCAGTTGCTGCTTACCATCTTTGGTGAATCCCCAGCATTGTGCGGGGCTCTAAGAAGCAACCTGCCAAATTGGCTTGGCAGTTAGCGTGTGTGAGTCTGGAGTAATTCGAGGCCACTGTGGTGTAGCGGAAGCATATCCGGCGCGTAACAGGAAGACCCTGGGCTCGACTCCCGGTGGCGGCCAATGTGAACTTTTCCGTGACTCACTTATAAACGTGGAAAGAGCGAAGATCTTTGTTTGATGTTCCTGGTCCACGTAAAATGTCTGTATTAATTATTCATTCGCCTTCCAATTATTTCTTCAGTTGCTGCTTACCATCTTTGGTGAATCCCCAGCATTGTGCGGGGCTCTAAGAAGCAACCTGCCAAATTGGCTTGGCAGTTAGCGTGTGTGAGTCTGGAGTAATTCGAGGCCACTGTGGTGTAGCGGAAGCATATCCGGCGCGTAACAGGAAGACCCTGGGCTCGACTCCCGGTGGCGGCCAATGTGAACTTTTCCGTGACTCACTTATAAACGTGGAAAGAGCGAAGATCTTTGTTTGATGTTCCTGGTCCACGTAAAATGTCTGTATTAAGTAAGGACCAACGTTCGGGGAATGGGAGAGACAAAAAGGGTGTTTGTCTCTCCCATTTCCCTTTACAGATTGAACACAAATTTGGGGTTACCCGATTGGGCGTCAAGTTTAATGCTAGGAACGAAGATTTTTTTTTTGATTGGAGGTTTAACGAGCACCGTGAGCAACTCAATTGGCTATAAGCAGTCGCCCGTCCCTAATTTAGGGTCACTGCTTCCAGGGTAGGGAAAGTGCCAGTGCCGTAAGACAAACACAACATCCATACCTCACCGGGATTCGAACCCGGACCCGTTTTGGACGATTGATCAGAAGCAATCGCTTAGACCACTGCGCCACCGGGGCGGTGCATGGCATTTGGAACACACATGATGAGAACATCATCATGACATCAGAACGGTGTGAATAATTTCTAGAGGAACATATCCCGTCATGGGCGCTACGATATCATGTACAGCGACCTGTTCTCGAACACAATAACAGAACGGTTGGGTGGAGCTGCCCAACCACCGTATTTACCGGATATGAGCCTCTGTGATCTCAACTGCTTTGGCAATTTGAAACGGGATATATCTAGCACTAGCTATTGCAGAAAACAAGGTTTTGATCTTCTATTCAAAAATATTTTTCACAGCCTGGTACTTTTAATTTTGTTCGTGAATTTCGCACAGCCTTTGAACGTATTATTCATAAAGGAAGGGAACTAATGGTAATTACCCCTTAGATATTGTGATCATTGCTTTGCTATTACAAGAATTATGATAATTTGAAAGTGTTCACTCTCGCATGGTCTTATAAATTATTTATAAAATCGCAATGTAAGTGTAAGAATCTCTAACCTCGATTCAGAAAGGATAATTATAAATATGCAGTAATATGCTCATTCCCACGTGGAACTTCTTTGTCCGCACCTTTTGGACACAGCTGGCGAAGTAAGCATGCTTTAAGCCTGTTGGTGTTCGCCAACACGCGATTAGCTGCTTTAAATTCGGCTTAGAATATAAGTATGCCAAAATATTTTGAACTGTTATGTACCTGTGTTACAGCAAGGGATTATTTTGGTGGGGTGTGTTAATGAGAGAGACGCGAGATTAAGGGTGTTTACATGTAGCGAACTAGTTAGGATTAACTCCGAAACACCATTAAGTAGAGAATGGAGATTCTCTTAAGAAGTGACGCGTTCGGAGGTAAAGGGAAGGAGGGCCGCGGATGAGCTAGCCGTCAGCATTCGTGGCTGTCACGGAGAGATCTCAGGTTCAATCCCAGGCAGGTACGAACGCCCGAACTACTAAATATCCGCCGTGCATCGGATGGGCACGTTAAACAACCGGACACTAGGTAGTGGCCTCCTGGCTATAAATAAGGGCGTCTTCCTCCCCCTTTCTACCTCGCTTCTGTGTGACTTTCCTGTCGGGCACTCTAGCCAAAATCTCCTAACTTTCTACTCCTAAAGGCTGTTTAAAACCTGGGGTCAGACACTGCCTTCCTAAAATCCTCTACATATGATCCGATTTGATCTGGTAAAAGGGTGGTAGACGGGACGTTTGTCCTGGAGGGAGTAGAAAGGTCCATTGGATTGGAGTCACAGCGAATGGGACATTTTTGAAAAGCGTGGGTTAGTTTTGCGTAGGCGGAGTCGTAAGGTTGTTTACAAAAGACACGATGTGCTGTCTAGGGTCCATAAGACGGACGGAGACCAGATCTATGAAAAGTCTTCCATTAACCTGCCCAACGATAATTCCCAAGCTACATAGTAAAATCAAATTAAACTACTTGTTACTATTACAGAGAAAAGTATGGACTCAATATTTTCAAGTGCGTGACTCTACGGATCGAACCAATAAATAACATGTGATGACTCTCTTTGAATCGCAACTGTATTAGTGAAGAGGTGGAACGGAGCGAGGGTCCTTACAACAAGGTTTGAATTTTTCTGTCTTTAAGAAGATTCATATTCCTTCTGTGTTTAGAAAGTTCTATGGCACAGAAGTGTTCTAGACGAAGTATTGTTCAACATAAAATTCTTACCTAAGATTTATCAATATATGAAGCAAAATGAACCACAATTTTCTATGCTCTTTTAAGTTTTAGGAAACAATGAGGTTGTTATCAACATAAGAGAGAAAAGAAACAACTCGATAAAATCAGCATCACGTGAGCTGGCTATCTTAATGATGAATAATAAGCATTTAATACGCAGCTCACAGTATTCAATAAAATAATCGAAGGTGCGTGTTGGAGAAGCAAAAATAAATATTTCAGCACACAAAAAAATTGGACCCCAAATCACTGTTTCCAGTTTAGCAAAATAGTTAATGAATATCTTTTAGGGCCGGGACCAATTGTTAATTACTAGTCCGCATCCTGGCATGTACAGAACTTTGTCTTGCTAGCGGACGCCTTGAAAAACATTAATGGCTCCGTTGTGTTCCTTTCCTTGTTGTGTAACTTGCACACCTGTCATTATATCTGCATCAATCAAAACACGTTGTGCAGCTCTGAGGTGGCGAATTAAATAAAAAGACAGGAACGTAGAAGATTATTATTATTATTATTATTTGAATTTGTACTTGTGCGTCAACCGCATTCCCGATCCAGCCTTCCTGCGACTACCGTGGAGAATTTTCATTTTGTCTTGTAATGATGGAGAGGAAGGACCTTCTTTGCTGCTGAGATCACTTCTGTAAGAGAAAGACAGTGACTAACGCGTTTGAATGTCTCATTCTTACTTTTGGAGACCATGTATTAACAAAACAAATTAACACCTTCATTACTTTAAACTCTGCATTTATATCATATTAAAAAGCACGGATGTCTTCTGCTGCCAAAAGCTGAGTTGATAAATCATGCATATGAAAAAAATAAACTACACTTATGTAATTATAAACTCATTTTAAAATACTTGGTTAGAAAGCACACAATGATCTTTTGCGATTTTACTTGCTTCAGGATATATCGGAAAACAGAATGTCATACTGATGTCTTTTCCGTTTAAGGATCAAGATCCACGTCTTGATCTACGAAATTATCATACTTTCGAATATATTGCTTCAGGATGCATCTAAAGACTGAATTATGTAAGCATGACTTGAACGATAAAGACTTACGAGCGACGTTCTGCCTTGAAATTATCGTATTTTCAACTTTGATTACATCAGGATTTCTCTTTTTGACTTTCCTGGCTTCAGGCCAAAGAATATCATGCAGATGTCTGATCGGACTTATGATCCACATCCTGATTTGTGAAATTATCATACTTTTGAATATACACTGGTATGCATTGTGCATTGTGCGCCATGCCCGGTCATTCGCTGATGCTGCTTGGGCCTCCGACATTTAACCTGGATGTGATTTCGGCACAATGTCCGATGACGAGCAGTCAACAGGGCACACGAGTAGGACATCGGCTCTCGTAGCCCATGGTATGCATTGTGCGCCATACCGTTCGTTTGCTGATGCTGCTTGGACCTCCGACATTTAACCTGGATATGATTTGCGCAGCCGTTGCGAAGCAGCCGGTCTGTACGAGCCTGGATAGTCTACATTGACTCTGGTCATCAAAGGCTTGTGGCCGTCTGCCGCTTTCTCTCTGGGCGCTGGTACGTCCGTGAATGGTATACTCTGTCGCGTCACACCCTTGATACGGTTGTCCTCGGCAATCCTATGTTTCTTATCACTTGATAGACACGTAGTGCGATCAAAATGTTCCAAGACTAGGTGAGTAGCGCGCCAACAGATGGCAGTACGCGGATGCGCGAGCAGTGGTCGAGGAAGGGACGTTCATGAGTCATTGTGCCGAGTCACGTCGTTCTATAAACATCGAGAACTGTGCTACACGATATTTGGTGACCACATGCAGAACACAGCTGCGATTTTGGTATAGACTGCAAACTAGAGCAGCGAGCGAACATCAAATTCTGCGTCAAAATCGGCAAATCGGGAATGGAGACGCATGAAATATTCCTCCAGATTTATGGCAATGTAGCAATGAGTCGTGCAAGGTGTTTTGAGTGGCGCTCGCGCTTCAAAAACGGCAGAACGGCACTGGAAGACGACGAGAGGTCAGGGCGACCGTCCACGCGTAAAACCCCCGGAAATGTGGGTGACGCCCTACTCGAAATTGGGTTCATCACCAGCCGACACCCTACTCGAAATTGGGTTCATCACCAAGCTCAATAGCTCTCTCTGGGCGCTGGTACGTCCGTGGATGGACCGTTTTGGGGACGAATTGTAACAGGTGATGAGAAATGGGTACCGTACCGTAATGTAAAGCGTCGACGGACTGTGTACCAAAGTGCAGAATCTGCTTTATCGACCTCAAAAGGAGGACTGCATTCCAAAAAGATTTTGTTGAGTGTTTGGTGGGATGTTCAGGGAATAATCCACTGGAAGGTGTTGGCACCTAACCGAACGATAAATGCTGACCTCTACTGCCAACAGTTGGACAGATTGCGAGAACAACTGACATCGAAGCGGACCAGCCCTCGTCAATCGCAAAGGCGTGATCCTTCATCATGATAACGCCAGACCTCATGCTGCTTTAAACACTCTGCAAAAGTTACTGGACTTTGGTTGGGAACTGTTACCCTTCCCGGCGTATTCCCCTGACCTGGCACCTACGGACTGCCACCTTTTTCGATCGTTATAGAACGTCTTTGCTCTCCAAACCTTCGATGATGTGGACGATGTGTAAATGGCATTACATGACTTTTTTTACTCTAAAACACAGGAGTTTTTCCGGCGTGGGATTCACCTACACATAGACAGATGGCAAGAGGTCATACCGAATGGTGGCAATTATGTGAAATCTTAGGTACGTTATTTGTTGTGTTCTCCTCCTTTCTTTGTAGCCTATAAAAACGGGTAGAACTCATGCATACTACCAATACATTTTTATAAAGGAAAGAAATGCATTTTGTGCAATTAGCACACATACGATAGCCTCAATAGCATGGGAAAAAATTTCTTCTCTGTAAAATTATTTCAACTCACGCATTTCGAAAATGACATAGGCACACAAAAACTTATTTAAATAGGGACAAAAATATTAAGTGGGCACTGCCCTCTAGAAAAATTATTGGAGGGGCAGGAATGACCTTGCCCCCTCCACCCCCATAGTCGGCACGTATGATTGCCAGCGAAATTTTCTTTCAAAATCAATTACGTTTTGAAGAAACATGTTAAAGACTCAAATTTGTGTTCTATTTTATTACTTACTGAAATAAATTCCCACTGCTGTGAGTTATTTGTTTTCTATACAGTTGACTTTTAAGCTATCAGAAAAAGTGTTACATTGTGTGGAAGGAACGAATATGATAATTAACTCCGGAAAAATGACAGTTTATGAAACGCCACTGGACTCATTTATGCTCTGTTTCCTTTACTCCTTATTCAGAAAGTTCTATTCTGATTTCAACATTGCCGCTGTGTGATACAGATTTTAGGGCATAAAGAGAGAAAAATGAAATAAACTGGGCTGAAATTCTAAAGTTACATTTAGTAGGGATTCTTTTGCATTCGTAACAATAACTGCTGTCCTATGCAACCAACTGTATCTGTTATTCAATGGTGAACAGTGGTGTTTGACATAGAAATAGCATCATTCATTTTATTAGATTTGTCTACAACCGCTGCTTTCTCCGTTTCTCCAGTCGCAATCCTCACTTTTCACTCGTATAATTTATGAAGCTCCGTATTTGGCTTATCTTTAGTACACTTTAAGAGACTTCTCATGCTTTAATATTTTCAAATGTCGAAGCAATGCTTTGTTTTGGGACTAATAGATAACCTTGAGAATATTGTTAAAGAACTCAACAAGCTTTCCATGGTGTATTATTAGCACATCCTTTGTAAAAAAAGATCGTGCTTAGGTTATCAGTTTGTCCGTCCGTCCGTCTGTGGACACCATATCTCTGCAATTATTAGTCCGATTTGAAAATTTCTTTTCAAATCGGGAAGCTTGAAATATGCGAATGATAATCCCTCATATCGTTTGTTTTTTTACGATGTACAATTTCGCCGCTGGAGGGCGTAAATGCAGATGATTTCGAATTCAAATTACATTTTATTCCATATATTTGCTTCTAAACATCCGATTGAAAAAATTGTTTTACCTTTCGATTCCATTTATATTAAATAGAAGACATCGCTCTTTCCACATTTATAAGTGAGTCACGGAAAAAATTTTCACATCGGCCGCCACCGGGAACCGAACCCAGGGTCTTGCAGTTACCCGCCGGATATGCTTCTACTGCACCACAGCAGCCTCAAACTTCTCCAAACTCACAAACGACAAACTGCCAAACCACATGGTAGGGTTCCTTTTTGGAGCCCCACAAAATGCTGGGGATTCACCACAGATGAACAACAGCAACTGAACAAATAACTACACTATCTACCAACAAATAATTGGACACCTATGATAGCAAAGGAAAACGAAGTTTATTCACCTTCACTAGTCGGTGGAGCCTCCAGGAGCGGCGATTACAGCTGCGACCCTCCGGGACATACTCTCAACCAGGCGTTGTACGACGGCTAGC
The DNA here is from genome assembly GCA_039090855.1 of Macrothele yani. Classification (NCBI taxonomy): domain Eukaryota; kingdom Metazoa; phylum Arthropoda; class Arachnida; order Araneae; family Macrothelidae; genus Macrothele; species Macrothele yani. Next base: position 12,411,540 of record CM076992.1, read on the forward strand.
GGCGTTTTCATCCACTCGGCTTGGAGAAGACAGGTCAGTTCCTTCATCGATTTTGGACGGTGGGGGCACCCCTTAAGTCGACGCTCCAACTCGTCCCAGAGGCGCTCGATAGGGTTAAGGTCCGGGCTCTGCGCAGACTAGTCCATTCGATTAACCCCATTGTCACCATACCAAGCCATGGTGGACCTCGCAACATAACAGGTGGCATAGTCATCCTGAGAGTAACATGGGTCCACCCCGTAAAACTGCCACAACGTTGGAAGCGCATGGTCATACAAAATGGTGCAGCAGGTCTCGGCGTTGAGTCTACCAGGAATTGCGACCAAGTGTCCCGTGCCATACCAGGAGAAATACCCCCATAGCATAATTCCACCGCCGCCGAACTTCACAGTTGGCACATTACATTCCGCCAGGAGGCGTTCTCCAGGCAGACGCCAAACCCAGACCCTGCCATCTGAACGGTAGAGGGTGAACCTTGATTCGTCGCTCCAGACAACCTGTTTTCACTGTTCAACGGTCCACTGTCGACGTTCTTTGCACCACGTTAGCCGAGCAGCGCTATTGGTCTTGGTGATCAAAGACTTGTGGGCTGCAGCACGTCCATGATAACCTAACAGATGGGCTTTCTTACGGATGGTATTCATCGAAAGAACAGTCCCGGATGCCTGTTGAAACTCCTCGTGGATGTGGCCCATCGATTTGGTGCGGTTCTTCCGAATTTCTCTGGCCAGCACCCGTCGGTCTCTAACTTCCAGTTTTGTGGGTCTGCCGGGTCGAGGCACATTCCGACAGTCACCTCTCATCTTCCACTTGCCAATCACGTAGGCCACTGTCGATTTTGGGCACTTCAACTCGCTGGATATGTCACGTATGGATCGGCCATTTCTGTGATACCCGACGATTACACCTTTCTCGAAATCAGAGAGCTCCGAACTGCGTGGCATCTTGCATGCGACTGGTTGCGTTGTTGTTTCCCACACGATATTTAACGGCGGCACCCGTGGCGTGTATCAGGACCGCAGATATCGTCGATTGCAGGGGTGTCCAATTACTTGTTGGTAGATAGTGTATATAGAATGCGAATGAATGATAAAATACACAGTTGACGTGGACCAGGAACATTAAATAGAAGTCATCGCTCTTTCCACGTTTATAATTGAGTCACGGAAAAAGCGAGGACTTCTATTTTATGTTTCTAATCCACGTGAGTCACGGATAAAGCGATGACTTCTATTTTGCTTTCCGCTCTCGCAACTGAGCTACACGGACATGTGCTCGCACTGTTATCTGCCTTTATCTCATGTGCGTCACTGCCGATGAAGCAGTGCAGGCACGTCACGGCTTCATCAGCATCTTCCATCATTCCACCTTCAAGTTCATTCTCTGATTGGTACTCCGTTGTTTCTTTGTGAATGATTGCACGATATAACTGAAGATCTGCAATATTCTACCAGCCTTCGCCAAAGTGTAATATTAAGAGCTGCGTTACGTTAACAATCTTAAGTTTCTTTACCGGAACGCTAGGCTCAATCTGTTGCAGGTTGAAGTCGTTGACATTAATTACTTTTGGTTTCAGCGCTTTCTTCGGAACATCAGTGTTACATACCATGGTTCACCCTTCAGAAGAACTGGCGCATTTGATATCTGGCCTCAGGCTATAATGAATCTCTTGGTAGTGGAGAACTTGAAGTGTCACACCTGTGCATTTTTCAGTGTTTCCTGTGATAACATTTTCCAATCATAACAGGACAGACGTAGCACAATTTCAGTACCGTTCCATGATTTTCAAACACTTCCAAGTATTTTTTCTAGATTTCTTTCAATCCTCCCAAACACACGATCTGGAGGTAAGAAAGAATGTCGTGGGACTGGGAATATTAAGGTCATATCCTTCAGTAGTAGAAAAAGGGAGTTTTAATGACAAAGGAAGCTGTCCACGGATGTCCACAGCTGTCCCAGCTGTCCACGTACTCCCCTTGGCTGTCCAAGCCACGTGCTGCCTCAAGTCTCTGCACAGACGGATGTGGGTGTACACATACTACTATAGGGATCCATGCCTACCACCGCGCCTTGGAGAGTGCGCTAAATCTTTGGTCCCGAAGCAAGCACCTCTCATTAAGAAATAACGATGACATCACGTTAAGAAATAACGGGAGATCTTTGCTACGGGACCGAAGGCTTAGCGCACTCTTCAAGGCGCGGTGGATAAATAAGGAACACTACAGTAGTATGTTTCGAACCATTAACCATCAGGTTGATTGTCGGCTGCTCTAACCATCAGGCTACTCCTAGATTTGCATGTTTTGTACTTTCGGAAATTATTTTTATATTTTCCGTGTCTTTGGAATTATTTTGGTGATGTTTTCCACGTGTAAATATTGGGAAATTTTCTTTTATAGTTTTCCATGGGCCAGAACAACAAATGTTTAACATGGTGTGCGAACTTTCAGTATTTTCCTTTGATAAATCTAAAAATTCTGTAAGATTTTAACCAGTGCTACAGGTCATGATCTCTTTGCTGGGCAAGACTAAACCCTTCTGCATGCATTTGTTCTCATTTTGAACGCCGGCTCTTAGACTTGTGTTAGATTAATGGACTGTTATTATTTTAATGAGTTTATCCTTCTAAGAGAAGCGCCATTTTTTGCGATGTTGGAAACGTGACAGCAGCACAGCTCTTTCCATCTGGGTCACGAACGTCGAAGGGGGAAAAGGCCCTCAGGACGGCAAGATGCTGTATGGTCCGTGCATCCATCAAGTAATGTTTACTTCAGCCGAGACAGGTTCATGAACTCCTTTCTTCCCCTCCACATAACCCGTCACTAACTTTCTACACGAATTACCGATCGCTCGAAAAGACCGCAGTGTCATGTTACTAACACCGGTAGCTTACTGCCAGCGGAAAGAGTCTACCCCTGTGTTTAACCTGGTGTGCGAACTTTCAGTAAATTTGCACGTCAGCGAAAGGATTCGTGAGTCTGGGGTCACGAAAAGGGCAGGCTCATCTTTCGCACAATTCCTTACAGGATGTGACATGGGAAGCTTCTCTTTTATTCTTGTTGACCAAAGGAAAAGTGATAGCCTCTTGTGGCTGTTTCGTCAATCGTTTAAGGAGGTTCGGTTGAGAATTATCAAAATCCTAGAAATTTTAAGACACGAAAAGGAATTTATACTTTTTATCCTAGTATTCTTTCCCACATCGGGAACCCAAAAAACGAATCTCCAGGAGAGGAGAGGTAAAATTTGAAATTTTACCAGCTGCAGTTGGAGCTCAGGTTGCACACACACACACACACACACACACACACAAACCACATATGTATTCAATGGCTTGTTACAATACTGGAAATACGGTTTCTGGATGGCTTTCAGAACAGATGCAATTCGACTTTGTGACGCACTACCAAGGTGAAAACATGTGTGAAGACGACAAATCTGCAGCGAGACATTCTGTCTGCGTAGCCCAGATGGGAGAGTGACTTACTCCGGAGTGAGAGGACGCAGATTCGATGCCCGTCGCGGACAGACTTGTGTTTTCACATTGGCGCACGACTGTGGAAAATGTATCCACTCGCCGTTGGGTTCTTCGAAAAATGTGTGATGTTTGTTCCACACATTGTTTGGACTTAATGAAAAATTCCTACTACGTTTAAAAAAATAATAATAATAAGAGGGAGATGATGTGACGTACTACCGAGGTGAAAACATGTGTCGAGACGACAAATCTGCAGCGAGACATTCTGTCCGTGTAGCCCAGTTGGGAGAGCGACTTACTCCGGAGTGAGGGGACACGAATTCGATGGCCGTCGCAGACATACTTGTATTTTCACAACTTTGAATAGACTTATACAAGTCATGCACATAAGATAATGGAATTTGGGAAACATTCTCCCTGTAATATACGTCCCAATTGTATCAATGATGTTCTAAATGGAGAGTGTAATCTAAACGTTCGCTCCAAATATTCTTAGATATGTGCAATAATATTGAGGTCTGGAGGTTGAGGTGGTCAAGGTAGACGTTGGACTTCATTCTGATGTTCTGCAGACTACAACCTGATACGTTTTGCACAATGCACGTGTGCATCAGGACCGTAGTGAGCTTTTGTTATCTGGGAGGGCGAGACTTGAAATTACGCCACTTCGAGTTTAAAATCACGCCTCTTCGAGTTCAAAATCACGCCCCTTCGCTTTCCACTAGAATAATACATAGTTTTTACTTTCTCAAACACCGCCGTTATAGGAAAGTATTGTGATCGTTTAAAAATCACACTTCAGGTTTTTGACATAATCTTATTAAAAATGTAAAAACTTGGTAAATACCCAAGAACTTCAGGTAATAAGTACCAAGCGTAAACGTTATATGAACGCCAAATACACAACACTCCACAGAAATGCAGAACGAAAAACAAACCAGCACAGAACGAATGAGTATCGGATAGCGAACGTAACAATAGGAAGAAGCTTTAGGGGTAGGGCTTGGAAAAATTCCATTCAAGATCAAACGCTTTGAGAAGCTTCTGCGACACAGCACAAATGATTGATTAGCTTTTCATCCCAACGACATGTTCAGAAAGGTCATGGAGGTTAGACATATCATCATATTGTTTTCTATGCCCCAGTTCACTGTTTCGGAAAAGTCCTTTCATGGATACACACAGTCGAGTCACATTAATGTGACCACCTCCTATTTTTGACGTCAACAGCGATTTAACAGATTTGCAAAAAGGGATGATTATCGGCTTTCGTCCCAAGGGTGGTAGTATTTCTAAAACAGCGCAGTTTGAGAACTGTTCGCGTGCTTCTGTGGTTCAAGAGTATCGTGATTGGAGAAATGGCACCATTGCGAATAGGAGAGTGGAAGCTGAGGAGAATCACGTTCCATTGACGTTAGAGGTGAACGTCGGATTCGAAGGTGCATGAGGTCAGATCGACACGCTACAGTGGGGAAACTCACTGGCCGAATGAACCAGGGGGCTACCGGAAGTGTGTCTAAACCGACAGTTCAGCGAACACTGCTGCGTATACGGCTCTGATATCGACGGATGGTCACTGTACCTATGCTAACGAAGGTGTATCGGCAGAAAAGGCTTACATTAAGGCTTACATCGAAAGTGGCCTCCGGTGATTGGCAAAGGATTGCCTTCTCCGATGAGTCACGTTTTCTGCTTCATCGAACGGATGGACGTTGGCGTTTAAGGCGAGAAACATCGGAGAATAAACACTCTTCAACCGTTGCTGCGGAACACAAGCTGATGGGGGCTGTGTTATGGTCTGGGGAATGTTTTCGTGGCATTCTCTGGGTCCATTCTTACCTGTGGAAGGCACTATGGACCGAATTCATTATGCATCCATCCTTGCAGACCATGTACACCCATACATGCTGATTGTCTTCCCTGGGGCGGATGGGATCTTCCAAAATGACAATGCGGCGTGTCACACAGCTAGAAATGTCCGAGAGTGGTTGGAAAAAGCACGAAGAAGTCTTCAAAGTACTTCCCTGGCCCCCTAATTTTCCAGACTCAAACCCAATTGAGCATCTGTGAGACCACCTCGATCGTGTTGGATCCTCCACCACGCACCCTTCAGCAGCTGTCAGATGCACTGCAGTAAGCATGACTCCACATACCTGTGAACACCTTCCAGCACCTTATTGAGTCACTCTCAGCCCGTCTAGCTTCTGTCCGCGCGACACACGGCGGTTACTTTGGATATGGTGGTCAGAATAATGTGACTCGACCGTGTAGTTCATGTTACTCACCTCATAGCGTATGTTACTCACCTCATAGCGTATGTTACTCACCTCATAGCGTATGTTACTCACCTCATAGCGTATGTTACTCTGTACCCGGGTTAGCTGCATAGAATACTGTGTGAGACTAAGTAAAGTCTTCAAAAAGAAAGTACTGAAGGGTGTAACTTTCTTTATTAGTTACATTTTCTATTTTGTACATTCCCCAGAGCATGAAATCACGCCCCTGGAGTGACCATTCAGGGAGGGCAAATGCCCTCCCGGTAGCTACAGCATTTTTGTGCGTTATCTGCTTGAAACCAGGGACGGTCATTAGGGAACAATGCCTGCAACATTGGGAGCAGAGGAATGGACTCGTTCGTAATACATGTGACACGACTCTGCAGAACAACCAATGGCCCTGAGGAATGTCATGCTATTGCACCCTACAGCATCAGGGATCCACCTCCATGCTTCATAGTTGGAAGCAAACCGTCCGGATTGTACACATTTGCACTTTTTAGCCAGATGTACACTCCACCAGGGGTGGGAAAACAATGTGAAGTACGATTCATCAGACTGGATGCCATTTTGTCCGTCTTTCATATCCTAGTTTTTATGTGCTTTGCACTAGAAGGCATTTGGTGAGCCCAGCCCTGCCCGTTTCAAATATCAGATACTCGGCTCGGCCCGGGCCCGTCAATTGCAGCTCTTATTTAGGCCCGGCCCTACTCGTGATGTGCCATTTGTTATTATTTTGTCTTCCTATTGTATCTTATTAAAATGTGAAAATTAAATAATGAAATGAGATATTATTGAAAATATTTAGTTGAATGTAAGGCTAAAAATGTTAACTAAACTTTGACAGTTATCAAAAAGTATAACCTTTAGAAAGAGAGAAAAAGGAAGACTTAGCGGTGTTCAGAATCTCCCTTTCTCTGAACTAGTAAGAGGTAAACATTACATAAGTCAATCCCTATACAGACTAGGGAGAGAAAAAAAAATCCATGTCGTCCCACTCCCTCATGATACACACACACACACACACACACACACACACACACACACACACACACACACACACACACTATTGAAGTTATCCTCCGTCCCCCACTCTGCACAACACACACACTCGCTCGGGGTCGAACCTTTTTTGTTGTCAACAAGCCCCAAAATGCTTTTACCATCTTAAAACCTACAGATCGGTAAAAATACTGTGAGTGCCTCTTGCCTTTCTGATTACGCCCTGGGCTATGTCATGGAAGCAAGTAAAGTCAAATGAAGAGGGTGAATAGGAATAGTTAAACACACCAGGATACCAAGAAACACGACTTTTTTCCCTTTCTTACAATTACGATAACAAGAATGGGTCGACTTGGCCAGGCCCGGACCGTTGCTTTGTTCTCTAAACTAAAAAAATTCACGACCCGGCCCCTGGGCCGGGCTGAGTTCGGGCTTGGCAGGCCAGCCCGGCCCGTGCAGACCTCTCACCACCTTATACGTTTGTTTGCATTAAATTTGGTAATCAGAGTTTTGTGGATTGCAGCAGGGCCATGAATACCTGAATAATGGAGTTCCCGAAGAAGTGTTATGAGGGGAACGGGATCATTCCGACTGGTGCTGCTATTTGCGGAGCCGTTGTCTTGTGCTACCATTTGTGCATTTGTTATATGGAAATATTTAAAATATAATTAAATAGGGACTTTGGTTATTTTTTGTCCGAACAGCAGCTATAAATTCTCCCTCTGCTAAAAATGCACTTAATAGATCTCTAGGGATAGCCATTCTTTCTTTGGCCGTGGGACCACCCACGAACAAAAGGACACCCCTGCTTTATATTCCACATCGTCAGAGTATATATTCCACATCACAGTGTTTTACTCTTGCTAGAGAGTGCCCGTAAGGGACGATTCCAGCTTAACAATTAAAAACAGCCAGTTTCTTATATCAGGAGCATCTTCCTTCGAGTGTAGAGAGTGAAATGAAATAATACAGAGTGGTCATAAATGGGCAGTCTGGCTTGAGATCAGAGGGACCTAAGAACGATTTTGCACAGTGTGACGTGCCTGCCCCACAGGACGCACATGAGATAAAGACAGGTAGCAGTGGGAGCACATGCCAGTGTAGTATAGTGGATAGCACTCGGAGCTCCGGAGCTCCGGAGCCGAGAGTTTCGGATTTGAGTCCCTCCCCTGGCATAAAAGTGATGGAGAAATTTGCTTCGTCATAACAGGGATGAATGAAAAGAAATTTTGGCGGGAAACCCATAGAGAAAGCCATCCAAAATATGGATCTCCCGCTGGAAGTGCATGCTTTTCATTTTGACTAACCAATATTTTCCCTCTTCCCCCCATTCTGAAGAACAAACACTCGTGCGAGTCAAATCATCTATCATTACATTCAATTTGTTTAACTACTTATTTATTTGCTTCCCTGCTCCAATGACAGGAACCTGCAAACAACTATTCATCTGAAAAGTTGGCATCTTCTTCATATTTAACAATATCCACGTCTACACATTCCGTGATAACGTTCGTCTAACCTTGTTCGTATGGCGTCTACAGTTTGTACGTTTGGAGGCAACGCCGTGTTTTTTGACAGGAAGTCATGATTTTCGATAAAGTTCTTATACATTTCCTCGTGTTACACTAACAAAAGGAACTGTAGTTCCAGTTACTGAAGCTCCTGCAAGATGCGCACCAATGATCATGCCTTTTTTGAGGTCCATGAGATCTGATATTTACTCTACAACAGCCATTTCACCTGCGACTGTGGCACTGCTGCATAATAGCAGACATCGTACTGTACCCATATACACTGAAAAGCAATTGAATTAGAGACAGCTGGCGTTATGCAAGTGTGGCGCTGTGGGCAGCCCTGTAAACGGAAACGACATGATAAGGAGAGATGCGACGGGAATCAGTAAGGGTCGGGCGCAGTATGGGTAAGACGAAGGATCTCAGCGCATTTGATCGTGGGCAAACTTTCAGGGCCCGACGAATGGGTCACTCCATCTCGTAAGTCGTGCAGGCGCTGGGATTTTTCACGAGCAACTGGGTCACGGGTTCACGGTGAGTACATTGAATCCGGTAAAACCATCCCAGTAAGGGCCAACTGCCGTGGACAACAGCGTGTGGATGAGAGGGGTCTTCGTCGGCTAGCTCGCATTGTAAGTATGGTTGTAACCTTTCGAAATAGGACACGTGATAGCAAAGCCAGATTTACTGGACACATAACAACAGGTACAAAGATGAAACGATTGAGCTTACAAGGCCGTGCGACTTGCGGAACACACAGACGTCAATACTTCATGTGGCCCCCATGGCTGGCAATAACGGCCGCTACACGCCGCGGCATCGAACGAAAGAGGCTTTGGATGCGGGCTTGGGGAATGTCGGTCAAGGCTGCTTTCACACGTTGCCACAGTTCATCAGGCGTAGCCGCCGTTGGTGCTTGCCAGGTCACTCGGTTGCCGATCAGCGACCAGACGTGTTCGATGTGTGACATAGCCAATTGCGCCCCAAACCATAACGCCTGGCGACGGACCGGTATGACGATGCATAATGCAGGCGTCATGCAGGCTCTCGTCGCGGTGCCGCCACACGCGGATCCGACCATCGTGGTGTTGCAGGCAGAAGCGGGATTCGTCGGAGAAGACAATGTCGTGCCATTCCTTAGTCCAGGTGCGGCGTACAACGGCCCACTGCCGCCGCACTCGCCGGTGGTGTAACGTCAATGGTAGTCGGAGTAATGGGCTCCGTGCGACAAGTCCCCACTCCTGCCGACGACTTCGAACGGTACGTGCGGACACAGGTTGTAGCGCAACACACCCTAATTCCTGCGCTAACGTTCGTGATGTGGCGGTGCGAGCCGTCAATGCCCGCCGCCCAACATGTCGGTCCTCTCGTCCGGTGGTGTGCCGCTGCTGCGGCAATTGCTCACGTCGGTCCGTCCGTCCCTCTTGCACCCACCGAATCCATACTCACCTCACTGTGGCTGGATGTCGTCCCACATGAGCGCTGATGTCTCGGTACGATAAACCGCTGTCGCGATAAGCCACTATTCGTCCTCTGTCGAACTCCGAAACGTGCTGGAATGACTGCCGTGTTCTGCGACGAGGTATCAAGAAGTTTCCCACGCACAGGTACGGCAGCACAACACACTTTCACTAGGGCACCCTTGTGATAGTGCTTCTCGGCGCACATGACTTGCATGTGCCCTGAAATGCTAATCGTTTGCATGTCCCCTCGCGGGCGACGCATGCTGCGAATTTCAGGCCAATCGGATGCTTCCTTCTTGGTGTTGCATTTTGGGTGGCCAGCAGTGTATTTCCAGCATTCAGACCATTTTTAAACTGAAAGTCCTTAAGTACTTACAAAACATTAAAAATGAATAAAACTAGCAGTATTATAACATAGCCTAAGTTATTAAAATAAAACATTATTAACAAGTATCACTGCTGCAGAAGTATGAGAGCACGGATTCACGTAACATGGTCATGGCCTTTTTGGCTGCAGAGGCAGTTTTTTATTCGTCAGACATGGGTCCGGGTTCCGAATCCAGGTGAGACATAGATGTTGTGTTAGTTTCGGCAATGGCTATCTTCCTTCTCTGGACCCAGTGGACCTAAATTAGAGATAGCGACGGCTTATAGTCCTCCCTTCTTCCCAGGAATGCTCTAAGTTGAGGAATTTATGTCACTGTTCCATGAAATTAAGTAGCATTGAAATACACTGCCTGACAGAGAAAATGTCACACCACGAAGACGTGAATGCAGTGCCATGCACATTGCAGGATGGGAGCACACGTACAAGTTATGCAAATGATTGCATTTGCAAGCCAATCGCACGAACTGCGCGCTGGATATAAGCGAACAACCAGCCCGTGAGGCCATCAGTCGAGACGTCGTCACGGCTGGGAGATGTAAATGGTTCTGCTGTAACCGTGTCTGGAGAACGAACAAAGGGTGCCAATGTCGTTAAGACGCCGTCGCAGGCAATTTCGTCAAACTGATGTCATCACGAGAGGTGTCATCGTAGTCCTTCTTACCGCCGGATTGTCCTTGCGTCGTATTGCGGAAAAAACACACCGTAATGCCACAACCGTCGGTCGCATTTGGAGACAGTGGTCCCAGGATGGATCTGTGCAATATTGTGGGGGAATCGGAGCACCGAGACGGACGTCCGAGCGCACAGATTGCAGCATCCGACGTCATTTTGTAGCCGACCCACAGGCCACAACGGGCCACATTTTTCGGAGTGTACGGAGTGGCTTGGATGCTCCGATATTGATGAGGACAAGGTCGCGCCGATTGGCTGTGTCTGGTTTGCTGTCCAGCCGTCCGTTGCGAAGGCTACCTTTAACAGCGAGCCATCGTCGTCACCGCTTTTCGTGGTGTCGCTCCACAGCAGCGGGGAATGCCGAATGGAACAGAGTGGTGTTCAGTAATGAATCGCGGTACTGTCTCACGACGGATGAACGCCGTGTGAGAATCTGGAGGCGACGTGGCCAACGGGCAAATTCCTCCGGCATTGTGGAGTGCCACACGGCCCGGCAATGTGGAATCCTGCTGTGGGGTGCTATCAGCGCCAGCAGCCGCTCAGCGCTGGTACGCATCACGGGCACACTGACGGCACGCCGCTATGTTGACGAGGTGCAGCGGCTCGTGGCATTACTGTATCTGCATGTCATCCCAGACGCCGTTTTTCAACAGGATAACGCCCGGCCGCATACCGCTCGGATCAGACTCAATGCTTTACACGGTGTGCGGATGCTTCCGTGGCCAGCACGATTCCCCGACCTTTCACGCATTGAGCATCTATCTGACACGATTGGACGTCGGTTGGGTACCCTCCCACCCCCGCAAAATGAAGATGAACTGTGGACTCGGAGCAACACCATATGGTACACGATACCCCAGGACTCTCTTCAGAATCTCATTGCCTCAATGCCACGTAGGATTTAACGCTATATCGCCCAAAATGCGGGTCACAGTCCTTATTGATCATCCTGTATATTCGGCCACTGGAGTGTAGTCTGTATGTGACGATTAAATCATTTGTTCAGGACCTACTTGGCTATCTGTGTGTCCAGTTTGGGCTGTTTTCGAGCATTCCTTCATGGTGTGGCATTTTCTCTATCAGGCAGTGTATATCGGCATGACACCCCTCTGATCCACCAGTTGGTTTCGCCCACAGAATCTCCTACTGCTGGAAGATTTTAGCATGTCGCACTACTAAGCCTTCGGCTGTGCGCGAAAAGCACAGGAATACGGCCGTTTGGAGGATGCTCGAAATGGCACGCCTGGAGATACGTATCATGATGCCCTGTTCAAAGTCACTCAGATTACTCGTTTTGCCCATTCTCACCACCAAACAAACTCTAACTGATGCTCTACTGACTGGTTTCCTAGATTTCCGTTTGTTTGTTTGGGGATTTAACCGTGAGCAACTCAATGGGTTATAAGCAGACGCCCGTCCCTGATAAAGGGCCACTCGTTTCAAGGAAGGGAGAGAACCAGTACCCTAAGATAAAACACAACACCCGTGCCTCACCGGGAGTTGAACCCGTACCCATCCCGGAAGAGTGGCCATAACCCTACTACACCACCGGGGGGGGGGAGGGGGGAATCTAGACTTAAACGGCACACCATGTTGATGTGCTGTCCTACGTGTTGGAGTGAGAATTTATGTGATGTGGGCAGGAGATCTTAACAAATTGACATCTCAGTGTATTTCGAGGAATTATTGCACACGTACGCTCACAACATAGTCGTCGGAAAGGTACCCCGCCGCCCCGGTGGCGCAGTGGTGTAAGCACTGCTTTCTGACACTTCACCCGAAATGGTGTGACGTACTACACAGGTGAAGCACATGTCAAGACTGCAAAAATTTCAACAATAAATTCAGTCGGTGTAGCTTAATTGGCAAAGCATTCGACTCCGTAGCAGAAGGAATCGGATTGAAGCTCCGCCACCTGAAAATTTGTGTATTTCCTGGTTGGCGCCCGATTCTGGAGACGGATAGACCGGACGATAGGTTCTTCGAAAAATGTGTGATGTCCCTTCCACACACATCATCTGGAATTAATGAGAATTTCTTCTTCGCTTCGAAAACAATGTGCGATGTTCATTCCACACATCGTCTGGAATAAATCAGAATTCCCTTCTTCAGTGAGCTACTTCAAGCATGGTTTGCCCTCTAACCCGGAAACTAATGATTCCGTCCTAGCCCTTTCTGAAGGGGGAATGCATATGCACTATATTGACAAAAGTCACCAGACACCCCTTCAAAAGCAAATGAACGGATCCACTGCGTTGTTAAGATGCGTGGTACAGTTGCAAACGGTATAAAAACAAGCCTGCAGCTGACCGCGATCATATCGCACTGTAAGGTCCAGTGAAAATGTCGCGGCGGGAGAGATCCGACTGTGAGAAAGAAAAGATTGTTAGGTGTTATATTAGTGCGTTGTCCATAAGAGAATCCGAGAGGCTTTTAAACTTACCCAAGTCAACTGTTTTGGATGTACTGAATAAGTGGAAGACACATGGCGTGCCTAAAGCAGCGAAACGTATCGGCAGACCAAAGAAAATCAGTGATAGAAGACGTCGAAGCGTCAGGAGAATCGTTACAGCTAATCGACGGAATACTGCACAAGACCTCAATGTACAAGGGAGTAAAAATATTGGAACCTCGGTATGTACATGTAACATTCGCAGAGAACTTCTTTCCATGGGTTACTGTGGTCGTGTGGCTGATCATAAGCCTTTCATCTCCACTCGGAATGCTACTCGTCGTTTAGCATGGTGTAAAGAACATTTATCGTGGACCGTAGATCAATGAAAACGGGTCCTATGGACTGATGAATCCAAATACACGATCCACCAGTCCGATGGCCGTGTGTGGGTATGGCGGCAGCCGGGGAGAACGCTATTTACCTCAGTGTACACTCCCTGTGGTCAAGTTTGGAGCTGTCAGTGTACTCGTGTGGAGGTGTTTTTTATGGTATGGTCCCGACCCATTGGTTATCGTGGACAAACCTGTTAACCAGCACGTCTACCTCGATGTTCTGGACAATTATGCCCTACCAACTCTGTGGCAATACTATGGAACCGAGCCTTGTTGGTACCAGCAGGATAATGCACCGAGCCTAAAGCAAGGACTGTTACGGCGTGGTTTGACAATAATTCCGTATCATGTGCGGACTGGCCAGCACAGAACCCTTATCTTAATCCCATAGAGCACCTATGGAATGAATTAGAGCGCCGTATAAGATGTTTAGAACTTAGACCTACTACTAAGCAACAGTTATCGGCAGCATTATGTACTGAATGGAAGTGCATACATTAAGGTGGACTGACACCGTACTAATGTATGTCAATAAATGCTATGTTGTGTTTCTCTTCTTGGTGTCCGGTGACTTTTGTCAGTATAGTGTATGTGGGTGAAGCACATACACTATACTGACAAAAGTCACCGGACACCTAGAAGAGAAAGACAACATAGTTGAAGCACACACAGAGGTGAAGACCGGCAAGAATAGAAGAGAAACACACAGAGGTGAAGCACATACGAAGACGGCAAGAATTACCGCGATAGATTCAGTCGGTGTAGCTTAGTTGGAAGAGCGTTAAGCTCCGGAACAGAAGGATGCGGATCCGATCTGCATGAGCAGTGGGTCCGGTTCGAATCCCTTTGAGGCATGGGTGCTGTGTTTGTCTTATAGCACTGGCTCTCTCACTTCCCAGGAACTAGTAGCCCTAAATTAGGGTCGGGAGACTGCTTATAGCGCATCGAGCTGCTCGTGGTGGTCGTCAAACCCCTGAACAAAACAAAAAAGGAACCCCGTAGTTATTCCAGGAGTTGCTATGAAGAACCGAATTATTTTTCTGCCACTCTTTCGCAATCAGTACTGTGTGTTCTCAACTTTTGCAGTAGCTACATGAAGCAGTTCCAACTGCAACTCCTGACAATCAGATAAGAGCGACTTTCCGCTTCCTCATCTCATTTTTTACTGGCTCCATTCCTCAGTGATTAATTTATGCATGGAAGTAAATGCTTATCTCTTTTAATTTATGATTAAAACTGAAGAATTCATCAAGAAAAAGAGCGAGCAACCGTGGTAATGCAGATATTTAGATCCCTTAGCTGAGTCATGTCGTGATCTTGTGCTGTGATACAAATCTAACATACTGTTTTCTATCTCCGTAGCCTTTCTTTTTTTTAAATAATTTTTTTCTCGTCTTCCATTGCTAGAATGTACCGCTTATCACTACGCTTTCTTTGCTCGTGTTGGTAGTCTCTTTATTTCGTGCTCCTGTATCACGAATTGTCCTCAATTTTTCATATGGAAAGGAAAGAAAAAAAGAAAAGATGTATAACGAATATCTCCCTACATCTGCTAGCTGCAATCATGCCTGGTTCGCTGATAGCACGGGGTTCAGCAGCACGACTCAGCTGTCCTCGAACAACAAGTCCTTATCTTTTGTTCCCCTCTTTTCTAATGAGCATGTCCGATATTCAAACAATGCTAAGCATGACACGTTGTTATTACCGAGCTCCTCTATGACAAGTTAGTCAAGAAATTAATTGAGTCCTTTTTTCTTAGAAATCTCTGTTTCACAGTAAGATTTTTTCTCTTTTTCCCTTCTCATTGTTTTCCACGCACTATTTTTTTTTTTTTTTTTTTCAGGGAATGGTTTTCCATTTCATTGCCAATTTCGACGGGGGACAATTATACAATACAAATGAGCCTGGTTTTCATCGCATGCATAATTATTGCATCACACGAAAGTTCAGATGCAGAATGGGAACCCAAATATGGTGATATAACTAGGTCGCATTGTTTCTCAAATATTTTTAAGAAAAGCAGAAATTAACAAATTAAAAAGAAGACTAAACGAAACCCGTCGGAATCGACGGTTAGGTTGGGTTTTTTTGAAAAGAATAAACTGATATGAAACAACAAATGTAAACTTTATTTGATTGATAAATTCATTCAACCACTTCAGTAAACACATTAGTCCAGGTTCGTGATTTTTTTTTTTTCACTGAAGGTTTAACGACCACCGTGAGCAACTCAATGGGCTATTAGCAGTCCCCCGTCCCTAATTTAGTCACTGGTTCCAGGGAAGGGAGAGAGCCAGTACCGTAAGACAAACACAATATCCATGCCTCACGGGACTCGAACCCGGACCCTTCACGAACGAAAGATCATAACCCAGCGCTTAGAACACTGCCGGGGCGGCCAGGTTCGCCGTGAGCATCACGACTGCACACGTTTTCAGTTGTAGAATGTGAAGCGAAAGTCCACTCATGTCGATCGTGTGCAAAACTTCAACTGGATAGCGTACTCTTTCACTCTGATCTTCAGTCACAACTGTGTTTGTAAATGTTGTTGGAATGAGATTCGCGTTGCGAATACTCTTCATTCTCTCTTCTTGTCTGAGACATATAGTTGCGACCTATTGATCGCTTACGCCTTCCAGTAAGGATCTTACGTTTTCTTTTCTTTTTGTTTCTGCCGGAGAGACATTCTGTTAAGGGTAAGTATGCAGTATGTATTTGCTTACTTTAGGACTGATCATAGAGCACCATGCACACACCAAGGATGTTGTGTTTGTCTTACGGTGTTGGCTCTCTCCCTGGAAGTTGTGTTTGTCTTACGGTGCTGTCTCTCTCCCTTCCCTGGAACCAGTGGCCCTAAGTTAGAGACTGGCGACTGCTTATAGCCCATTGAGTTGCTCACGGTGTTCATTTAACCAGAAATCAAAAAAAAAAAAAAAAGAACTTTTTGAGCAGATTGGGTTACTTTGATTTGTTTTTGGTGGCTGGGAGTCGGAATGTTTCCACACTATACTGGCCTTCTTTGTTTCGGGAGTGTAGTGGTATACCCAGGACTCATCGCCCGTCACTACACTTTCCAGAAATTGATGTACACTGCAGAGCAATTAAATTAGAGACAGCTGGCGTTATGCAAATGTGGCGATGTGGGCGGCCCTGTAACCAGAAACGACATGACGTATGCAGCGATCCTACAATATAATGAGTGATGCGACGGGAATCAGTAAGAGTCGGACGCAGTATGGGTAAGACAAAGGATCTAAGCGCATTTGATCGTGGGCGAATTGCCGGGACCCGACGAATGGGTCACCCCATCTCGGAAGTCGTGCAGGCACTGGGATTTTCACAAGCCACTGTGACACGGGTGCACCGTGAGTACATCGAATCCGGTAAAAACATCTCTGCAAAGGCCAACTGCCGTGGACAGCAGCGTGTGGATGAGTGGGGTCATCGTGAGCTAGCTCGCATTGTAACAGCGGATAGACAGGCCACAGTGCAAGAAATAACTCGGCAATTTAAGGCTGGTGCACAAAAGCGTGTAAGCAGCCACACCATCCAGAACCATCTCCTCGCTATGGGGTACAGAAGCCATCGTCCCACGAGGGTACCGTTGCTGACCGCACATCACAGGGTGCAAAGATTAGCATGGACGCGGAAACATCGCCACTGGACCCTAGACATGTGGGAAAATGTTGCCTGGACTGATGAGTCGAGATTCACGTTGGTACATGCGGATGGCAGGATACGAGTGCAGCGCAAACCACATGAAGCGATGGATCCTTCTTGCCAGCAGGGTACTCTTCAAGCTGGAGGGGGTGGCATTCTCGTCTGGACTGTTTACGTGGACTGAAATGGGACCCTTGGTACGTGTGACATCGTTCCTCACAGGTCAACGTTACCGGGATAACCTGAATGACCATTTGCTCCCGTTTGTGCGTCTTCAACATCCCACTGGAGACCTCATCCTGCAACAAGACAATGCACCGTGCCATCGCTCCCGAATTGTATCCGAATGGTTGGATGAACACTCCACTGACGTGACCTCGCTTCCTTGGCCAGCTAGGTCACCTGACCTCAGCAGATCTGAGATGCCATCGAGAGAGATGATCCCCCTCCATCAAATCTTGGTGAACTGTGGGAGCTTGTTCAGACGTCGTGGATCCGTATGGCTTCCCAACGGTGTCTTGTGGTGTCCATGCCAAAACGAATCGCCGCCGTCATCAGGACGAAAGGTGGTGCTACACGTTACTAGACAGGTATCTCTAATTCAATGGCTCTTCAGTGTATGTCGTTCTTCTGCGTAACACATCAAGTGGTCCAAGGATGACCTCATTCTCTGTCGCTTCTGGTCGTCTGTCAAGTTCTTGGCCACCCATCGCGCACTGACCTTCCGAACTTGCAATTTATCATGCACAATATCGTACGCTATACCGTACGAAATGTTCAACTTCTGTGCTAATGTGCACAAATGGATCCGCTGGTCACTCAGAATTGCCTGTTCTGTGCCTCTCACAGTGGCAAGTGATGACGCGGCTACAGGTCGATCGGAACGTGGCGAATCGGTAATGTTGCCACGAACGTCTACACAGAAACTGCGCCATCTGGAGATGTTGCTGCGGTCCAGGTAATCACCACCATACACTTCGACCATTTTTTTGTGAATTTCCGTCGGAGGTTTCTCTTTAGCCCACAAAAATCGGCACCACCCTGGTGGCGCAGTGATCTAAGCGATGGCTTCTGATCATTCGTCCAAGATGGGTCCGGGTTCGAATCCCGGTGAGACATGGATGTTGCGTTTGTCTTATGGCACTGGGTCTCTCCCTTCCCGGGAACCAGTGGCCCTAAATTAGGGAAGGATTCCTGGGAAGTCATTAAAACTTCAAAGAAAGAAAAGATACCCCAAAACGATGTACTTACACTTTGTAACGTACCAGGAGATGTGACGTACCTGCCAGAAGGACGCACACGAGGGAGATGGTGTAACGTACCAGGAGATGTGACGTACCTGCCAGAAGGACGCACACGACATAAAGGCAGATAGGAATCAGAACAAAATGTCCGCGTAGCTTAATTGGTAGAGCAACTTATTCCGGAATGAGTGGACCCGGGTTCGAACCCCGGCGCGGATAAAAATGACGGAGAAATTCACTTCGTTATAACTTCTTACAAAATTATATCCAGATGTTGGTACCAAATAACGATACCTTATTTCACAAGGTATGTAAAATAAGTGCTATACTAAAGAAAAAGTATCATTAACACAAACAACTTACTATAGATTCTTTCCGAATATTGTGAGTTTTTGCAAAATATTATGGAGAAGATTTGCATAACAGACTAATCAGCCACCTCGATTTTAAAAAATATTTCAATACAACCAGTACGAATTTCGAAAAGCAAATACGCCGGTGGATCGAAAAGTAACGCACACTATATATTTATTTTTTTTCTTGGCAAAGGTTTAATAGTTTTACGAAGAAAATAGGGATATGTTAAATGCTGTTGTACATCAACTAAACGTTGTGTTGAATTGGATAATCACGAAAAATCCTGTTCCGGACCTTCTATTACGATGTATACTATAAACGTATAGAGGACATTAAGGCATATATCAAGAAACATAATCTGGTTGATGGGTTGTAATGAGTTATTTGATATACAGAGATGTATTAGATGAATTCCTTGATGTTAGTTTTCTTTCCCTTACAGCGTTTTTGAAGTGTTTATAGATTTTTACAGATTTTTTTACTAATGTTTCAAATTAGCGTCGTTAATCTAAGATCCTGTTTTTCTGTTGTTTTGTTAATTCTATAATGCAATAGTTTTTGGTTTTACATAACTTTATGATCATTTTTCATCAAATCAGGCGTTCTACACCTACCAAATAAAAAAAAAATTAAAATCCTCTGTAAATTTTTTTGCTGTTTGGCTGCTTTTTTTTTTTTTTTTTTTTTTAGTAAGAAAGTGTTTATAAGTCAAAAACTTTTCTACCTTCACAGCTAACACTAACGATTGCTCTTCCTTCGGTATCTGACTTGTACAGCATGAGTGTGGAAAACATTTCAGATCTGCCTGAATTTAGTCGCCCCTCCCAACAAATACCAAACATCCATTGTTGCTTTTAGCTGGTTATGTTATTGAAACGTCACCAAGCTGGAACATTTCAGATCAGAAACGTGCTAGTTTAGGAAAAGCAGTTTTAAAGACCCTCGTGAGCATCTAGGTTTACGAAGAGTCCTTTCAATCCAATATTTAGAAGCACCGATTCCAGTGAAGCTCCTAAGACATGTAACGTACCAGGAGATGTGACGTACCTGCCAGAAGGACGCACACGACATAAAGGCAGATAGGAATCAGAACAAAACGTCCGCGTAGCTCAATTGGTAGAGTGGCTTATTCTGGAATGAGGGGATCCGGGTTCGAATCCCGGCGTAGACCAAAAATGACGGAGAAATTTACTTCGTTATAATGGCGCCCGAACTATCCGAATGACCCGACCGTTCAAAATCTCGTATTGGTGTGATGTTATTTCCACACCGCGAGATAGGAAAAATAAGAAAATCCTTTCTCCAGCACTTCGAAAAAAAAAAAAAAAGCGGGAGATGATGTAACGTACCAGGAGATGTGACGTACCTGTCCGAAGGACGCACACGACATAAAGGCAGATAGGAATCAGAATAAAACGTCCGCGTAGCTCAATTGGTAGAGTGACTTATTCTGGAATGAGGGAATCCGGGTTCGAATCCTGGCGTGGACAGAAATGACGGAGAAATTTACTTCGTTATAGACACACGCATCACATGCGGGATTGGAAGCCAGGCACAACTCGGGCGATTAGCCGGAAGCCTGCACGTCTGACCACCCGGCCACCAACTGAAAAATACATGGAATATCGAACACATGGTAGCGGAAATTAGGGGCAAAAAGAATTTTTTAAAGTAAGACCATCAGAAGCGCAGATATAGTGTCAAACGTAAATCTAGTGTTATGAATCAATAATGAACTTGGAAAAATCAAAAGACATGTAGATTATATTGGTCGTGGTTGAAACTGGTCAATAGTAGAAGGAACCGTACTGGCAGAATTTAAAATATCGACGAAATATTAAGCCCATGAGCATCAAACAAGCTGGTAATTCGTGGTCACTGCAACAGCAATTGAACTCAAAAATAATTTTTTAAATAGGTGTTTTCGAAGCGCAGGTGCAGTTCCAAATGAAAATATTCCGGAACTCCATTTCTGGGAAAGTAGAAAACTTTCCCAGAAATGGAGAAATCAGATAGTTCGTAGGTAATATTTATCACGGCTGAATTTTGCTGGTGTTGAAATATTTTTAGTTTCTGTGTAGTGAACTTTACAAATGACGAGATATCTTCAAACTGAAATTTTAAGGTTTCGCTACCTGGCGGAAAATTTTTACTCCAGGTAAAAGGGGAAAATCCATAAAAAGTTTCTGGTTTACATTGCAACCCAGGTATTTTTAATCGATCTTTTAGAAGCAGACATAATGCGTCACATGCAACTACAGTGGAACCTCGGTTACTCATTTTTCTACGGAAAAGCCTTAAAAGCGAATAAATATAAAACAAAAAACTTATAAAGGAAAATCCAAAATGTTCAATGTTACTGTAAAATTTTGAATGCCTCCCAAATAAATAAATAAAATGAGAAAAACCCACATACTTTTAGATCACGCTAATTTATAATGCAAAACTAATATGCAACGGCCGTTCCGTAAAAACGGAGAATAAAATCACACAAAATGAAGAAACATAGATAGGTACAGCAAAATATTGGTTATTCTTTCTCAAAGTATACTGGTGTGCACAAATTAAGGACGAAGAGGAAAAATTAGCATAACAGTGGAATGAGCAGACAGAAAGGACCATGATCATCATATGTAGAGGATTTTTTAGGAAGGGAGTGTCTGACCCCAGGTCTTAAAAAACTTTAGAAATAGGAAGCTAGGAGATTTGGGCTAGAGTGCCCGATAGGAAAGTGACACGGAAGCGAAGTAGGAAAGGGGGAGGAAGACGCACTTATTTATTACCGGGAGGCCAGTACCCGGGGTCCGACGGCTTAACGTGCCCATCCGACCCACGGCGGATATTTAGTGGATCGAGCGTTCGTACCTACCTGGGATCGAACCTGAGGTCTTTTCCGCGGCAGTCACGAAAGTTGCCCACTAGGCCACCCGCGGAAAGGGCCGAAAGACAACTCAGGAAATAGACTAGGGTCCGGAACGGTAGCGCATGCGCATATATATGCAGCATGACGTAGGGGAGGGGTGTCGGAAGGGTATAAAGCACACGGGCGGTTTACGCTCAGCAATTCGGTGAAAGCTATTGCACGGTGTACATCGCTTTGAACGACGTCGAGTTGCTGCCACTGTGTGATATGGCCGTCAGGCAATCCAGTAGACGACATCTGGATGACGTTGCCCGAGGTCGCGTCATTGGGAAGTTGGAAGAAGTCGAAGTGTGGCTAGCGTGGCCGAGGAGTTCGGGATCACTCACAGCATCGTTTCACGTGCTTGGAGAGCATTTCAAACTACAGGAACAGCTGTCCGAGAGTTTAGCAGTGGTCGTCCACGAGCAACCACGGCGGCGGACGACCGGTATATTGTCCTACAGGCGAGAAGAGACAGACGGCAGACAGCGGGAGAAATCGCAAGGCACATGCAACAGACAACTGGACGTCCGTTATTGCGTTTTACCGTGGCCATGAGGCTGCACAAAGGTGGTCTATTTGTACGACGACCAGTACGGTGTGTGCCATTAACGCCTGCTCATCGGAGACGGCGGTTTCTGTGGTTCCAGGAACACAAGAACTGGACACATCAGCAATGGGGTCGAGTTCTCTTTACGGATGAGAGCCGATTTAGTCTGACGAGCAATTCTGGACGTATACACATCTGGAGAGAGCAGGGAACACGCAATCACACCTCCAACATCATCGAGAGGGACCGATTTGGAGGTGGCGGAGTTCTCGTTTGGGGCGGTATCATGCTTGGTAGCCTTACTGACCTCCACATTTTCCAGGGATGGTTCAGTCACTGGTGTCCGCTATTGTATCGAGGTTCTCCTGCCTCACGTGCGTCTGTTTAGAGGTGATGTGGGTCCTGAGTTCCTCTTCATGGACGACAACGCTACACCTCATCGTACAGTGGCTGTCGCAGAGCTGTTGGAGAGAAGATATTTAACGTATGGATCGGCCCGCAAGGTCCTCGGACCTAAATCCAATCGAACACGTGTGGGACCTTCTCGGGAGACGCTTGGCAGCACATCACCAGCAGCTAGCAACGATTCCGCAGCTGCGATTGGCGCTCCTTGAAAACCTCGTCCTCAGCATGGACAGACGTTGTAAATCCTGCAACGCAGTCAGGGGTGATCATATCCCCTACTAAAAACTGGATTTTTCTTGGCAGCCGCCTGTCACGTGGACGTTTTTGTCTTCTGTCCAGTTGTGCTCGAAGCTACCTTTTCAATAAAGTGCCTTTGTACCCTTTGGATTCCTTGTTTGGACGGTTTTGCTCACTTGTCCCATATTCTTACATCTTGGGGATCTTACGGTATGATTTGAGTCGATGTGGAGCACTTCTGCACTACGTTACATTCAAAACCGCCTCGTCCTTAATTTTTGCACGCCAGTGTACCTTCCCTTGCATGATATGAAACGGTCTCATCGTTCACTTCACTTTTCAAAGCATGTGGCGAAGGCATTTTGGGGAAACTGCTTTTGCAAACGCTGTACAACTTCAATAACGTCAGCATCTGCGCTGAATATTGCGCTACGGAACTTCGCCTTCATTGTTGGAAACAACTAGAAATCGCACGGGACTAGGTCAGGACCGTAGGCAGGCTATGGCATGATTAATTTAGTAAGAAACTGTTGAACACTAGTAGCCATATGTGGGCGGAGGTTGTCATGGTGTAGGGTCCACTTGTCCACCATTTCCGGTCGCTGAATCGATGCGTGTAGTTGCAGACGATTCAAGACTGAAATGTAATACTCAGCATTGACAGTAATTTGTGGAGAAACTACATGCAGGTAGACTACACCTTTATGATCAAAGAAAATTATCATCATCACCTTTTCAGCTGATTTGGTTTGGCGTTCTTTTTTCGGAGGAGGCTAGACTGTGTGTTTCCTGACACTCGTTGCGCGCTTCGTGAGTCGTCGAAATAGTGCACCCATGTTTCATCGGTAGTTATTACTGTGTTTAGAAAGTTTAGATCCTTTGCAATCATTTGTTTTCACTCATGACACACCTGAATACTGGCTAACAATTTTTCTCTCGTCAGATGATAATGTACCCATCTGGAACACACACGATGCAGCAGTAATGTGTCTAGTAGAATTCGGAATACCGACGTTTTTGAAATATTAGTTGACGCCGCTATGTCTTCACACGTCATTCGTCGATCTTCTCCATGTCGTGTTACATACTTGTTGTCAGTCGGAACAAAGGTAGCCTTATTCGATACTAAATAAAGGTTCGCACTTTTTTTGTCGATTGTGTGTCTAAGCTTCTTAATCTTTTTTGGCCTCGACCCCAAATCAACAAGACGACCAACTTTGCAACCGATGGGTCTATTTTGAAATTAAAAATTCTAGTGTAAGAATATAAGTGTATTAATTATTCATTATTATACAGAATGTAACAAACTTTTTGGTTTTTGAAATTACAGTCAAATGCTATGGGTCATGGTGGGGAGAACTTAGTTCGGAAGGCTGCGGGTAGATAAAAGCTTCTTCTCTCTATCAATGAATCACTACCTTGCCGGGGCTGGACTGCTCAACTGGCTGCGTTGCCGAAGTTGGACTGGGAGAAAATTGCACGAAAAAGCATTTCTCCAATTTTTTAAATAACTGAATGTAATTTTTACAGTAACCAAGACACGTCAAAATAAACCCCCATTTAAGATTTTGTCAAAATATGATGAAAACTTTAGAAGTTAGGCATTTTATTATTATTATTATTATTAATGAATGTTCGCTGAAAGCCTCCATAGTCCATTTTTTTTTTTTTTTTTTTTTGATTGGAGGTTTAACGACCACCGTGAGCAACTCAATGGGCTATAAGCAGTCGCCCGTCCCTAATTTAGGGTCACTGGTTCCAGGGAAGGAGAGAGCCAGTACCGTAAGACAAACACAACATCCATGCCTGACCGGGATTCGAACCCGGACCCCTTACGGACGAATGATCAGAGGCCAGATCCTTAGACCACTGCGCCACCGGGGCGGCCCTCCATAGTCCATCTTTCTTTTTTTTCTCTCTCTCTCTCTCTCTCTCTGCCGTCTCCCTTCTGTGTCGTATTTGTTGATCGTTTGTCATAGAATTTTGGCCGCCCCTGTGGCGCAGTGGTCTAAGCGATGGCTTCTGATCATTCGTCCGAAAGGGGGTCCGGGTTCGAATTCCGGTGAGGCATGGATGTTGTGTTTGTTTTACGGCACTGGCTCTCTCCCTTCCCTGGAACCAGTGACCCTAAATTAGGGACGGGCGACTGCTTATAGTCCATTGAGTTGCTCACGGTGGTCGTTAAACCTCCAATCAAAAAAAAAAAAACATAGAATTTTGGGGGCAGGCCAGTGTTGCCAAGGTGAGGCTTTTCCGTTAAATTTAGGAGGGGAATTTAGGTTTAGGATGAAATTTTTTTTTTTTTTTTTGATTGGAGGTTTAACGACCACCGTGAGCAACTCAATGGGCTATAAGCAGTCGCCCATCCCTAATTTAGGGTCACTGGTTCCAGGGAAGGGAGAGAGCCAGTGCCGTAAGACAAACACAACATCCATGCCTGACCGGGATTCGAACCCGAACCCCTTACGGACGAATGATCAGAGGCCAGCGCCTTAGACCACTGCGCCACCGGGCCGGCTGAAATTTTGGAATGCTGTGACGTCCTAAAAATTCCCACGATCCCTGTGACCGGAAGAAGAAATGCTAGTGGTCCCCGTGATGTCATCTCCAGAAATTTAGGGGCCTTTAGATGTGTTATACAGGAAGAAGGTTTAACATTCAATTTTTTTTAAATTAACACTTTAATTTTTTTCTGAGAATCTACGGCGACCCATTTCGGAAGCCCTGGCATCAATTTGGGGGTGTGGACCCAAAATTGGGTCGACACCCATAAATCAAAAACATCTCGTCTAAGCCATTTTTTTCATTGGAGGATTAACGACCACCGTGAGCAACTCAATGAGCTGTAAGCAGTCGCCCGTCCCTACTTTCGGACCATTGGCTCCTGGATCCAGGGAAGGGAGAGAGCCAGCGCCGTAAGACAAACACAGCATCCATGAACCTGGACCCATCCCAGACAAATGATCAGAAGCCATCGCTTAGACCACTGCGCCACTTGGGCGGCAGTTCTAAGCCATCAATGAAAAGCTTTAAATATGCTTAATTTGAATTTTGAAACGAAATGAAGCCATGTAGTAATAAATATAGAAAAGGAGTTAAGGGTTTTAGTATTGCCCCGGTGACGCAGTGGTCTAAATGATGGCTTCTGATCATTCGTCTGAGATCGGTCCGGGTTCGAATCCCGGTGAGGCATGGATGTTGTGTTTTTCTTACGGCGCTGGCTATCTCCCTTCCCTCGAACCAGTGGCCCTAAGTTAGGGACGGGCGACTGCTTTATAGCCCATTGTGTTGCTCAAGGTGGTCGTTCAACTCCGAACCAAAAAAAAAAAAAAAAAGAAAAAAAAAAGGTTTTAGTAGCACTTCCTCTCTGCTGCTAAACAGACTTTTCAATTTTGTACCATTCCAATAGGACACACAAATACTCAAGGGGCCATCTAGTTGTCTGTCAAACAATGTGGTTACGGCGAAAACGTCTTTAACCGTGTGCTAATGTAAATACATTATTTGGACTTGTGCCGTTACGCGTGGCCGCGCTTTAGATATAGAAAAAATACAAAAAAAAAACACGATAAGTTTTGTGCGTCCGTGCGAAATGCACAATAATCCCTTCCCACGTGTGTCTTCAACATATCCCGCTGCGTTATTGTTTCATTGTTACATTGTTTCGTGAGGTTGGTTAAGTCTGTGATGGAAAATCTTATATACGAAGTGCAAAGTGATAAAGAAAAATGTTCGGCTGGCAATTCTTCGAATGCTATTGCACTCTTTTTTAATCCTGTCAGATTCATAAAAATATGAATCGTATCAAACTCAGCTATGCAGTGTTAACGACATAGCACGGAGTTTTTAGTTATTCGAGAAAATTTTACTTACAGTACTCAGTGTCCTAAAAACTTTTTACTATGCTTTTATTTATACCCATCTCTCCTATTCTCTGGAATCTTGGTATTTAAATATAAGTGCAAACAATAAGTTATGCTTGCTCAAATTACAGAAGAAATATGTTCGCTATATGCTGAACACAGATTACATGTCTCATTCAAAACCATTATTTCTAAAACGAAATATTCTAAACATTCATGAAATGTTTACCTTGAAACTAGGTATCATGTTTTTTAAAATAATGCATATTAAACTTCAAACAAAGGTCTTCGCTCTTTCCACGTTTATGAGTGAGTCTTCTGTTGCTGCTTACCATCTTTGGTGAATCCCCAGCATTGGGCGGGGCTCCAAGAAGCAAATTGCCAAATTGACTTGGCAGTTAGCGCGTGTGAGTCCGGAAGAATTCGAGGCCGCTGTGGTGTAGTGGAAGCATATCCGGCGCGTAACTGGCAGACCCTGGGTTCGATTCCCGGTGGCGACCAATGAGAATTTTTCCGTGACTCACTCATAAACGTGGAAAGAGCGAAGACCTTTGTTTGATGATCCTGGTCCACGTTAGATGTCTGTATTAATTATGCATATTAAACTGCTTATTTTTCAATCTGACATCAGATATCTGAATCTTGCTGTCTTCACCAGACCTGTTGCTAACAAGAAAATATGTCTACCGTCTGTTAGACTTAATTATGGTTTAAATAGCATAATGTATAAATCCATTATCTTATGAAATAATCTCCCAGAGAGCATCAGATCTCTGGAAAAATATCGAAAAGTTTTCCTTGTCTCTGCGAAATTATATTGTAAATTATCCTGATCTCCATAATGAATCTCAATCCTCTCATTAAATTGTGGTTCCAAGCTATGCTTCCGACAGTGGTGCTTCTGCACTGACGGGAAAAAAATCCCAACACCAAGAAGGGGTTGTGTTAGATAAACGACAGTTGGTAGGCGGTGAGAGTACATCTGTAAGATGACGTCTATGCAAATTTCGCGTTCGGCGCATACGTGTGGCGCTAGTAGCGCCCCTCGGAACATGCAAAGCAGGTTTGCTGCAAATACGCGCTGTAGCGTTCGTGAGCGTTAGTTATCGTTGAGATTCGACGTAGGGTGTTGATGTTAGTCAAGAATGCCTTTAAGAAGACGAAGAAGCCATTATCAACAGCTCACGGAGTTTGAACAAGGTCGTGTAATAGGGCTACGAGAAGGTTTATTTTCTTTCCGCAATATTGCAGAACGACTTGGCAGGAATGTAGCAACTGTGCATGATTGTTGGCAGCGGTGGTCAAGGGAAGGTACTGCGTTAAGATGACCGGGTTCCGGACCGGCCTTGTGGCACTACTGAGAGGGAAGACCGCCGTGTACGGCGTATGGCCGTGGCACATCGTACCGCGTCTGCGGCAGCAATTTGAGCTGCAGTTGTCACCACAGTGACACAACGAACTGTTACAAATCGGTTACTTGAAGGACAGTTCCAAACAAGACGCCCTGTAGCGTGCATTCCACTTACTCCAAACCACTGCCGTTTGCGACGTAAGTGGTGTCAAGCTAGAGCTCATTGGAGGACGGAGTGGAGATCTGTTGTGTTTTCTGATGAAAGCCGGTTCTGCCTGGGTGCCAGTGATGGCCGTGTGTTGGTTAGAAGGAGGCTAGGTGAGCGCCTGCAACCAACCTGTCTGCGGCCGAGACACACTGGACCTACACCTGGAGTTATGGTCCTGGGATCAATTTCCTATTACAGCAGGAGCACCCTCGTGGTTATCCCACACACCCTGACGGCACAGTTGTACGTCGGTCTGGTGATTCAACCTGTTGTGCTGCCATTCATGAACAGCATTCCAGGGGGTGTTTTCCAACAGGATAACGCTCGCCCGCATACCGCTGTTGTAACCCAACATGCTCTACAGAGTGTCGACATGTTGTCGTTGCCTGCTAGATCACCAGATCTGTCACCAATCGAGCACGTATGGGACATCATTGGACGACAACTCCAGCGCCACCCCCAACCAGCATTAACCGTCCCTGTATTGACCGACCAAGTGCAACAAGCATGGAACTCCATCGCACAAACTGACATCCAGCACCTGTACGACACAATGCATGAACGTTTGCGTGCTTGCATTCAACATTCTGGCGGTTACACCGGTTATTAATGTACCAGCATTTCACATTTAAAATGGATCTTCTCGCGCTTACAGTAAGCTGTGATTTTGAAATCTTAATCGATTAAATATGTTACCTATACAAATGTATTGCCGCCATTTCATTCCTCTACAACTATTTTTTTGTGGTGTTGGGATTTTTTTCCGTCAGTGTATTATAACAATCTTATTTGCTTTTATATATTTTATTCCTTTTCTTACATCTGATAGGGGGAATCGTCTTACAACCAATATGTTCAGATTCCTCCTGGTGTATTGCATTTTTATATGACTGTAAGTTTTAAATGTGGGCAATAAAATAATTGTAATTTCATTTGTAACACACGTTTCCCAGATGTAACGGACTCAATTACTCACATTGCTCTGGAAGTAATAATGGCTTATCATTCTTTTTCTGTTTCCACAGACTATCAATGGCTTCACGTTATTAAGGTCACCGTGATTGTCACATACGCTCTGAATCATTTCTTTGTTTTGGAAAATCCTCAGCGATACCTCTTGAAATTTTTCGCCCATGTTTTGTGCTCGCTCCATGCTGTTTTTGTTAGGATAACAACTGCGAGAGAAAAAAAATCCAAAGATTCATCAGACATGTCAACGTATTTTACGCTTACACATGCAAATTTTGCGAACCTCTCATTAAAAATGCATTGATTCCGGACAGGCATTGCTGTGTATTACGTCAAACTGTTAAACATGAATGTACAATTAAGTCAACCTTTCTTTTTACAAGCTTTAAATAATTCAGTCACAGACATAATGGTTTTAAATATTTAAAGAACCGAGACAAGAAACCATTGAAAAGTTTTCGAGTTATTTTCTTTCAGAGCATACTGATGGAAGGTACACAAGTGTTCTTGTTCGAATGAGTACATGTAACGCAAATAAAAGGGCGATGACATCCAAGTTTAACGACATGCGCGCATGAAATACGTACTGTTCGTAGCATTAGCTTCGGAATGTGTATGCTGATTTCACTCTCTCTTTAACGATTTTAGATTTAGCACTTTACATAATTTCCCAAATAAAATAAATCATGGAAATTCATGGAAAATACACAATACGGCAATTAAGTAATGAGACTGAATTATAAACAAGAAAGATAACACCGAATTCTCGGTTGTAATAAGCCCGTCTTTTGAATCCGTTCTGAGGGAATCAACTTTATCAAAGCTATTAAAAGTCAATGGAACTGGTACGGAAAACAGCAGTATCTGACCAAAGAAAGATCGGGTTTTAATCCCGCAGATATTTCTGTAAACAGAAACGTGAGCTTACGCCCTCTGGTGGCAAACTTGTACGTTAAGAAAAATTTGACATTATGTGAGAAACACTTCGCAGCGGAAACCCTCTCCAACAAAGAAAGAAATTTTCAAATCGGACTTTTAGGAACAGACATATCGACAAATATAAGATATGCACCTACGCCCCCGGACGGGAAAACCATGCATTAATTTAAGAAGAAAGTATTCTCAAAAGGTTGCGGTATCGGTCCAGGAAATAATTTTTTCAGTCGAGTTGTCAGGAGCTCAGATTTTGCTGCAAGTACGTCAGAAGCAGAAATTAACACTTACGCCCCCTGGTGGCCAAACCATTTTTACCAAAAATTAGAAAATATATGCAAAATATTTCACATCAGGAGCTGTAACCGAAGTTTCAGAAGTAGAGATATCGGGGAAAAGCCAATTTACTTTTGCGCCCCCTAGCGGAAAATCTTTGAATTACTTGGAAAATTTGAAATTAAGTGAAAACATGTTGCACCGGAAACTCTATCCAACAAAGAAGGAATTTTTCGAATCGGAAAGAAGCAGTGATATTGACAAAAAAAAGATATGCATCTACACTCCCTTGCGGAAAAACCAAGCAATATTTTAAGAAGAAAATATTCCGAAAAAGGTTTACCGACGTGAGTGGCATCGGTCCATGAAATAGTTTTTTAAATCGAGATTTTAGAAGCTCACATTTTGCTGCAAATACATCGAAAGCAGAAATTAGCTTTTACGTCGCCTGGTGGCCAACCATTTCTGACCAAAAATTAGAAATTATATGCAAAAGATTTCCTATCAGGAGCTGTATACGCTGCAGAAAGAATTTTTTCAAATCGGAGTTTTCCAAGCAGAGATATCGGGGAAAACGCAATTTGATTTTACGCCTCCTAGAGGAAAATCTGTGAGTAACTTGAAAAAGTGACAACACCTAAAATAGTTTTCGACATAAATGAAATGGAAAAGTAAAAACAATTGTTCAGTCGGATGTTTAGAAGCAAATATATGGAGTAAAATGTATTTTCAAATCGATATGATCTGCATTTACGCCCTTTAGCGGCGAAATTGTGCATCGTAAAAAAAAACGAAAAAAAAACGAAATGAAGGATCATTATTCGCAAATTTCAAGCTTCCCAATGCAAAACGAATTTTTCAAATAGGACTAATAGTTGCGCAGGTATGGTGTCACCAGTTGGACGGACGGACAAACTGGTAACATTAGCACGATCGTTTTTACAAAAGACGTGCTTAAGAATGCAAAACGCAGGAAAACTTATGTGAATACATTTTATTCGAAGTTCATTCCTCCTGTGTTAATCCAAGAAGTGGCACGACCAACCAACGAAAGGAAGGACTTGCAGACGTCATCTTTTGGTATGGAATGAAGAGCTGATGTCACAGTTTTTTCTATGTCTTCATATTTATTCGAAGTACATTCCTCCTGTGTTAATCCAAGAAGTGGCACGATCAACCAACGAAAGGAAGGACTTGCAGAGGTCATCTTTTGGTATGGAATGAAGAGCTGATGTCACAGTTTTTTCTATGTCTTCATATTTATTCGAAGTACATTCCTCCTGTGTTAATCCAAGAAGTGGCACGATCAACCAACGAAAGGAAGGACTTGCAGACGTCATCTTTTGGTATGGAATGAAGAGCTGATGTCACAGTTTTTTCTATGTCTTCATATTTATTCGAAGTACATTCCTCCTGTGTTAATCCAAGAAGTGGCACGATCAACCAACGAAAGGAAGGACTTGCAGAGGTCATCTTTTGGTATGGAGTGAAGAGCTGATGCCCCAGTTCTTTCTATGTCTTCATATTTATTCGAAGTACATTCCTCCTGTGTTAATCCAAGAAGTGGCACGATCAACCAACGGAAGGAAGGACTTGCAGAGGTCATCTTTTGATATGGAGTGAAGAGCTGATGCCCCAGTTCTTTCTTTGTCTACATATTTATTCGAAGTACATTCCTCCTGTGTTAATCCAAGAAGTGGCACGATCAACCAACGAAAGGAAGGACTTGCAGACGCCATCTTTTGGTATGGAGTGAAGAGCTGATGTCACAGTTCTTTCTATGTGTTCATATTTATTCGAAGCACATTCCTCCTGTGTTAATGCAAGAAGTGGCACTATCAACCAACGAAAGGAAGGACTTGCAGAGATCAGCTCTTTACTCGGTACTAAAAGAAGGTCTTTTGGTACGGAGTAAAGAGTTGATTGCACAGTTCTTTGTATGTCTACAATGTATTGCAAAACTTTTCCTTTTAAAGGCAGCTTTAGAAATTTAGGGAATAGGATATAATCACATGGTGACAAATCTGGAGAATAGGGGGAGATGGCTGAGTACACACACTTGTTTTTGTATCAGAAATTGCTGTACACTGAATCCTCTGCGTGCGGGTGCGTCATCGTGAAGAAGGAACCATTGCCCGTTTTTTGCACTCAGGCCTGACAAGAACAATCCTCTTCCACGACCTTCTCCGGCGGAGTAATGGAGCTAGCTGCCCAAGGCATTGTCTAGCTTTATTCGTGTGGTAGTTGGTGTTCGCTACCCACGAAAGTGGACGATCTATTTGCAGGCCCAGCTACTTAGTGGAAGTAACCCAGAGGATTGTCTCCCGATACATGACAAGTTCCGATACTCCTCAGAGAGATCCACGAAACAACAACGCACTGCTTTTAGACGGGTTGATCTTGATCCGCAAGTCAATGTATAATAGTAGGTTTCTAGCTAAATGAGAAAGTCCTGACTTTACTGCTCTGCTTTTGTTCAGAGACCTGATGACAACAGCTGTGTCATCTGGGTAAATCATATCTTACTCGTTTTTTACTTGAACGCAGCGATGTGTTCCTACCTTTATACCTGCCAAGAGGTGGGTTGGTCCTCTAAGGAGAGGGGTGATAGCGTCACATTACCCAAGAACCAGGTATCCTATGGTTTTTGCCCTCTCAATGTATTTACAGCTCATTTTAAAATTTCAGAGTTTGAATCATTCTGTATGAATTTGATGAACTAAATCTAGGAAATAAATGACAGCATTTTGCATATTTCTGTAGTTCATATGAGGGTGTAAGGTCTTGCACCTCTGATAAAGGCGGCCCACCGAGTTTTTTTTTATTTTTGGAAACAATAAAAAATCCCATGGCTCAAGTTCGGGTGAATATGCAGGCGGTGTAGCTGCTTGATTTTTTCCTGCTGCAAATGAGGCCTTACCTTGCCGGTATTTGTAAACAGTGGCATTGCCATGAAGAAGAAAAGTTATTGGTACGCTCGTTACTAGACGCTTCTCCTTCGTCACTTTTTTTATTGGAGATTTAACGACCGCCGTGAGCAACTCAATGGGCTATAAGCAGTCGCCCGTCCCTAATTTAGGGTCACTGGTTCCAGGGAAGGGAGAGAGCCAGTGCCGTAAGACAAACACAAAACCCATGCCTCACCGGGATTCGAACCCGGACCCTTTTGGACGAATGATCAGAGGCCATCGCTTAGACCACTGCGCCACAGGGACGGCCTTCATCAATTTAACTATCTTGGGCGGAACAATGCTGATGTAGTAGTGTCTATTTATTGCAATTTTTTTAGGTATGGCATAAACTGCTACCATTAGGGTGAACATCTTCTTCCCTGACGTTTTTTTCCAAAAAATCCCACAGATGTTCAATTGAGTTGAGATCAGGAGATTTGTTGGGGCATTGGGGATGTGTCGTATCTGCTCGGTGTTCGTCGAACCATACATACAAGAGACAGGACCGATTGCATGGGCATGTTGGACACATCATCCTGCTCCATAGAGGAACTTTGGACCGCAATGCAAATAGCTTGGTTGCAGGTCCCATCTCACAACTATACAGACACTTCGTCGAGTCCATGCCATACGGGATGGCGGCCGTAATTCGGTGAGCACTCAGTGTATATAAAAGACGTTTAACGACACAAAACCCATATTTCATCCAGAATATTACGCATCCAGATTTATTTATCTATTAGAACAAGTGCAGTCATCGACTGAACACTAAATCAATTCATTAAAATTAAAACGTACTAACCTTGCTCTGATTACACACTTAGTTGCATAAAGATTGAAGTTCAAAACGTACTTATCTTGTGGTGATTAGAGACTCAATCTCATAATTGTTGAAATTTGAAACCTTTTTACCTTGCGCGAGCCTTGTTACATTTTTTTTGCCACTGGTGGCCCAGCAATTGCTGGGCTGCTATAAAGGTTTGATGAGCCGTCTCTGTGGCCGAGTAATCTGAGGCACTGGCTTCTGGCCAACCGTCCGAAATGAGCCCGATGTCGTGTCCCGAGTGAGGCATAGTTCGGGGCGTTTGTGATCCACCTGGTTCTGTCCCTTCACTGGAAGCTGTGGCCCCGGATTAGGGATTGGCGACTGCTGACAGCCCTAAGAGTTGCTCATGGTGGTCGTTAAACCCCGAAACAGAAAAAAGGGGTTTGTTGAACCATGACCTAACAACCTGTGTTAACAGAATCGGAGCTGAACAAGTCCTAGTTGGTAACAGGTGAAAAAGAAAAATCTGTAGCTTTAGTATTAAAAAGAAAAAAAAATCGCATACTGGAACGAAATGGAGTCATCTGCACCGTACACTCGGTGAAGTGACCTTTCAGTTTCTCCAAGCACGCTAGGAAATGGCTCGCCATAAACAATTGCGTCCCGAGTTTCTTACACGTTGCTAGGGGCAACATCACGTCTGCCGGACGCAAAAGATTTAATGCCAATAGGGCACCTTTCCTGTCCGGACCTCGAACTTTTCCAGAAAAACAGGAAACGGGAAATTAATACGCTCTCTCGCCACAATGTCGTTAGTTGTCTTTCTCTTCTGTGCGCTGTCGCTGGGGGTCCAAGTGACACGCAAATTCATGCAGTTCGTTAAATGCTTGAGCCGCCGACAACAGCGAAAAAGGCCACGCGTGGGTAGGTAGGCAGAACCCATGTCAACTCGCGGCTTATAGAATGAAGCCGGCAGTCGCCTACTCACTTCAAAGAAAAAACGTGTTTTTTGGTTCATTCTCGGAAGTTTCCGATAGTTAGAAAGGACAATGTCAAAGCCTTTTTACTTGTATGGGTTACTCAACTACGTCGGTAATGTTGCAAAGAATTTTTTTTTTGGAAATCCGGGCGCTATTTAAAACAATAAAGATGACACCGAATTTTCGGTTGCAATGAGTTCAAACATTACTTTATTAACCAAGAAACAATACATGCACAAAATAAATGGAGAAATAACATAACACAATATAACAACAATAAACAAAATAACCAAATATAACTAACGCATATCGGCGTGCAGAAATCGAAAAGTTCCAAATTTGAAAATTATACTACAGTTCAGTTTTTAAATGAAACATAAGTTCTAAAAATTCGGGAGTTCATCGAATAAAAAAATACAGCAGTAAAGCAAAAGATGATTTTTACAAATATTATTCTGGTGAGAAAAAGTTTGAAAACAACCCTGTTTAGAATGACCTGAAACCAATGTTCATAAGGTGTCCATTTCTTGTAGAAATCAGAGCTTTTTCCTGATGTAAGTGCTTGATTGAGTTCTGTTTGAAGCACCGAACATATAGATAGTTTATACATTTTACAGAGTTTGCGTCTTGCATTAATGTAGGATGCTGGAGGGTTAGCGGTGATATTATTTAAGTGAAATATTGACAACTTTGCTTGAATGAAGGAAAAAGAACACACTTTATTGTGGCTGGCTGTAGTTGGAGGCTGGCTATGGATAAAGAAGTAGTCGAGCATAGTGTGAGACGAATGGCAGACTTTGCTGGAGAGTCTGAATACGAGAGAGAAGAGAGGCTGTAATATCTGGCAAGTTGAGTAGATGTGACGGATGTCGGCTGGCGTTGTGCAGTAGAAGCAGTCTGGGCTTGCAAGTTTCCCAAAACGAAGTAATGTGTTAGGTACCGGAAGGCGACCATGCAAGTGTAGCCAGTGAACATTTATCGCTTTAGGGGAGGCGATAGAATTATGAGCTTTCATCCAGGTGACAGCAAGATCTGAGGTTGGGATCTGGGAAATTGGCAACGGAGAATTAAAATTCGTGACTAGGTGACGATAAAAGAATTTCGAGGCTTGTGGCAGCATTTGACTATCATTCAAGGAGATAACAAATGGAAGGAGAAGCTGAGCTGAAGGTCGATGTATAAGTCCAGTTCTGTTCACCAGGGTCGGAAAGAGTCTGCGCATGGAGCATTGCAGGAGCATAAGGTTGCTTCGATTTTCGATTGTTTGTTGAAGTGGAGGAGACATTTCGGGAAGGGATTTTTCCATGTTAGATTGGGATGAAGGAGTTGAGACACTTTCACCACTCCGCTGGCAAACCACGAAGGGTAGTAAAAGTGGGTATGAGAACGGGGATGAAGCACCGAGGAGAAAAAAGAAAGAGACTCGTCGAGAAGATCACTTACTGAAGTTGGCGGGAGACGGATTGGGACCAGAGGGTGAGAGCTTCGTGGTATAAATCGGAAAGATTGAGAGGAATGAGTGAGTACTGGTCTATTTTCATGAAGAGATCAAAGGTGAGAAATCAGTTCCGGAATGAGATGAGAGAGTTGAGAATGTTGCCACCAGGAGTGCGAAGTCTGGAAAGCTTTTGAAGAAAGGGAGTAAGTCGATGAGTGCGATATTTCAGAAGAATGTTGGAAAGATTGAGGCCGCCGAAAGCTTGAGGTAGAGAGAGATTGAAGGCATTTATCCAGTGCACCTTACAACCAAATAAAGTTGAAAACCCCTTTGATGACTTGATCGAAGAAATACATTCGGCGGAATAGTGGTGATCCAGGAGTGCGGTAAAAACAGTAGAACCAGAGTGTTGACGAGCTGTGAACGGTTAAAAAAGGAGGTATGCGGTTTTCGGTAGAGCAGAGGAGATATGGAAGTCTGAATACGCTGAACGGTTGTAATGAGCCAGTGGGACGTCCAGAATTTTTTTGGGTTTTTCTTTTTATGCAACTAAATATGTCATGAGTGCATTTTTAAAATGTATGCAACCCAGAAATATTCAAATAAATATTGCTGGGAATTATTATTAATATTCTTATTTCCATGTTCTTATCACCACGTAATGGTTGACCACTTACATTTTGCTATTTATCTGTGCAGAAAACAAGAACACTACTTATCGTAAAGTGATTAAAAGATACAATTAATTCTAGAACGAAATAAAAATTTGCCTTCTAGTGAAACATTCTTCATTTGCATAGTGGCGCTTTTTTCATTGTACAGTAAGACTGACAATCCCTAACGCGGACGACACTCATTTCGACAAATATTTTTTGATTTGATTCAACTCTTATGTTACAGTACTTTTACTTAGCATTACTTGAGTCGTATTTCAAACCTTCTGGGGTTTTTATTATCAGGAAGCACATGCTGGCAGCGCGCAGCGGTTAAGGACATCTCCAGACACACTAAGGGACTTAATGTGACCCTTGAGAAGGATGCCCAAACCATCACAGAGCCACCATCGCCTTGAACAGAGACGACCTAGCACGACGAAGCCATAACCTCATGGTGTCGACGCCACACCCGCACCCCTCTTGCCAGCTCGGTGCACTTGGAAACGAGATTCATCTGAACACACGACGCAGTACAGAGGTCCCAGTTTTGAAGTTCCTGGCAACCTGCGAGGCATAATGTCAGATGACGAGCAGTCAAAAGTGGCACACTAGTAAGTCTTCGGCTCCCGTAGCCTAGAGCAGCGGTTCCCAACCTTTTATACATTATTCTTTCCCCATCGGGGCTAGCTTGCAATGGCGCCCCGTCCCGGCATACGCACAGATTTTCATTGCTTTATAATCAATATTTATTTTCTTTTATTGTAAATTCAATGATACTAGTAGGGCTCGATTGGAAATATTAAGCAAAAATACAACTGCGCTACTAAAAATGCAAATATACCTACCTACAGCACTTTGCACAAATATAGTGGGTAATATCTGTACATAGTATACAACCAGGAGTTTACGCCTCCTGAATAAAATTATAATAACGTAAATTAAAAAAATGTTTTCCATATTTTCACAAACTGTACACATCAATCTGAAACTTGAGCTGTTTTGAATTGCACAAACGACTGATGTCTGGTTCTATTAATAACTGTGTCAGTCCCACACGCAGGTCGTTCTCCACATTAAGTCGATTTCTGTACTTCATTTTAACTGCAGCCATTGCTGAAAATCCAGCTTCACACATGGTATCTAATATCTTGTTATAGATACTGTAGCTTATAGCCCATTGAGTTACATCGACTCGCGCGTCCCAAGGGAAGCGCGCCTCTCTGGTTGGGAACCTAGGGACTAGAGTATACAGCGTGCGCAGTACCGTTCACTATCTCACGCTGCTTGTGCCTCTGACATTTAACCTGGATGTTTTTTGCGCAGCCGTTGTCAGGCGGTCGATATGTACGAGGCTGGATAGTGTGCGTGGTCTGCGATCCTCAATGGCATGTGGTCGACCCCCGTTTGGTCTCTGGGCGCTGGTACGTCCGTCGATCGTCTACGTCCGTTGATGGAATGTTCCCGAGAGCAACCCTTGATACGGTTGCAACCCTAGGGTTCTTTCCAGTTGGAGGATATAATGACCCACCTATCTTGCGCCAACAATGCCTCCACAATCAAAGCCGCTCAGATCACCACGTTTACCCATGTTCGTCGATTGCGATGCACTGTTGGGAAGCACTTCTGTGCGCCTATTTATTGCTTGCGTTCGGTTTGGGTTTGTTCTACTCTGCACGGGGGATGACCATGTCAACTGCCCATCAACTCTGTCTCTAATGTTTTATCTACTGAGTGTATTTAGCTATCGTTTTTATGGCACATTGTTGATTTGCTTGTCTGCACTGTGTTCAGTAAACATAGCTTCATACATAGATGTAAGAGCGGACGACATTATGATCAGCGTAAAATCACTGAAATGGCAATGTGCTGGACATGTTTCCAGAAGAACGAACCACCGATGGACAACCGAAATTTTAAACTGGATCCCGAGGGACAGAAAAGTACCCAGAAGAAAACCACATGGGAGATGGATGGATGAAATTCGAAAGCATGCCGGAGTAACATGGATGAGACAGGTTCAAGACAGTCAGTTGTGGAAGAAACTTGGGGAGACCTTCATCCAGCATTCATAGGAGTAGATTGATAATGGTTGACAATAATGACGATGATGATAATGATGATATAGATGTAACCTTTTCTTGCATAATAAATGCCTTGAAACCTCTTTTTTTATTTTTAGCACGTCTTTTGTAAAAAAACAAATCGTGCTTAAGTTATCGGTTTGTCCGTCCATCCGTCCGTCTGTCTCTACAACTATTAGTCCGATTTGAATTTATTATTTTTTTTTGCTTTGGGAAGACTCAAATGTGCAAATGATGATCCTTTATTATTATTTTTTTTTCGATGTACAATTTCACTGCTAGAGGGCGTAAATGCAGATGATATCGAATTCCAAATACATTTTATTCCATGTATTTGTTTCTAAACATCCGATTGAAAAAACTTATTTTACCTTTCGATTCCATCTATGTTGAAGAGTATGTATTTTAGGTATAGTCAATTTCTCAAGTTACGCACAGAGTTCCCGCTAAGGGGCGTAAAAGTAAATTGCGTTTCCCCTGATATTTTTTTCTAAATCTCCGATTTGAAAACTTCTTTCTGCACCGGATACAGCTGTTGATGGGAAATGTTTTGCATATGATTTCCAATTTTGCGTAAAAAAATTTGGCCACCAGGGGGCGTAAGTCTTAATTTCCGCTTCTGATATATTTGCAGCAAAATCTGATCTTCTAAAATCTCGATAGAAAAAAAAAAATCATTCGTGGACGTAGATAAAACTTTTCGGAATGTTTTCTTTGCAAAATAATGCGTGGTTTCTCCGCCAAGGGGCGAAGATGTATATCATATTTTTGCAAATCTCTACTTCTAAGAGTCCGATTTGAAAAATTCTTCTTCGTTGGATAGCGTTTCCTGTGCAAAATGTAAAATGTTTTTTATATAATTTCCCAATTTTCAAGGAATTCATAGACTTTCCGCTAGGGGGCGTATAGGTAAATTACGTTTTCCCCGACATCTCTGCTTTTAAAACTCCGATTTGAAAAACTCGTCCTGTATCGCATTTATCTCCTGATGGGAAATGCTTTGCATATAATACCTAATATTTAATAAATATTGGTTTGACCACTAGGGTGCGTAAGGATTAATTTCTGCTTCTGATGTATTTGCAGCAAAATCTGAGCTCCTGAAAACTTGATTGAAAAAATTCTTTCGTAGACCGATACCGCTGACATCGAAAAACTTTTAGAGAATACTTTCTTCTTAAAATAATGCAGGGTTTATCCGCCAGGGGCGTAGACGCCTACCTTATAATTAACGGTATCTCTGTTTGTAAGAGACGATTTCTTTATTGGAGAGCGTTTCGCTGCTAAATGTTTCTCATATAATTTCAAATTTTTCTTATCGTACAAGTCTGCCACCAGAGGGTCCACGTTTCCGTTTACAGCAATATCTGCGGGATTAAGAACCAGATTGAAAATTTTCTTTCTTCGGTCAGATACTAATGTTTTCTATTCCTGGTTCCAATGATTTTGAATAGCTTTGATAAATTTAATTCGCGTCAGCAGAACGGATTAGTAGACGTGCTCATTACAGCCGAAAATTCGGTATCATCTTTCTTGTTTTGATTAATGGTTTAACGACCACCGTGAGCAACTCAGTGGGCTATAAGTGATCGCCCATCCCTAATTTAGGGCCACTGACTCCAGGGAAGGGAGAGAGCCAGTGCTGTAAGACAAGCACAACATCCATGTCTCACTGGGATTCGAACCCAGACCCATCTCGTACGAATGATCAGAAGTCATCGCTTAGACCACTGCGCCATTTTCTTCAGAGTGAGAGGCTTTGAAACCTCTCACTCTCCGAATTGGAACCTAGTTGAGCATCTGTCGGACGAAATGGAGTGATGCATCCGAGCCCAAAACTCACCACCGGCAACTCTCCCCCTTTTACAAACTGTGGTCCCGAAAGCAAGGCCCGCAATGCCTCCCGAACGTTTTCAGCACGTGGCAGGACGGGGTGACCTTGCGCTGGCTTCTGACCATTCATCTAAATTGGGTCTGGGTTCGAATCCCGGTGGGGCAAGGATGTTGTGCTTGTCTTAATGCACTGGCTGCCTGTCTTCCTTGGAATCCATGACTCCAAATTACGAACGGGCGACTGCCTGTAGCTCATGGAGTTGCTCACGGTTGTCGTTAAACTTCAAAAAAAAAAAAAAAAAAAGTGGTAGAGACCATGCTGCGACTTGTTGCTTCCATTGGTAGGACGAAAGGCGAGTCTACTCATTATTAAGCAGGTGTATTTTTAATAAATTGTCCTATCACTGTACATACGCCATAAGAAATTATATGCTAAATATGTAATAAAAATTCGGTAATATAATTTAAGGCGTTATGCTAAAGCATAATAACATTAGTCCATCTGATATCAGTATATTATTTTTTTTTTTAAATGGAATTGCTATTTGTGATCGATGTTGAATTGAACTAGTGTTCGCGTCATATAATTGAAACGGTCACTTTTTTTCTAGAATAAGCGAGCTGCCACATTTTGAGAAAAGAAAAAGAAAAACCTTGAGGCTGTATACAATACAGACATGTTCATTAATTTTCCTTTCTGCTTTTGATTTCTAAACTTACTAAATCACAAAATAAGATATCAGGATAATTTACAACTAGTTCTTAATCGATCATTTTCACATTTTTTTTTCTTATTGTTCTTCCCAGTTGTTTTTTTTTCTTCTACAGTAAAGACGCACGCTGGGTAGAGTGCAAAAGAACATTCATTTGTTATCAGAACATGGACTGCATAATAATCAGTATCGTATCGATTTCTCATTTCAGTAAGCACTACTGTAGTTCGGATGTCTCATTCATTACAATTACGTCTATCAAGTTTTGAAAAATCGTAGCGCGCAGATTACTGTACGAAAGAAACCGCCGTTACGTCGAGTGAATACATAGTGGAGGGAGTGTGTCACAGAAAAACAGACTAACATACTCCTGTCTTTTCTCCTTAATCTAGCAGGCAGTTCAGGAATATTCTACGGAAAACAACTCCTCAAATGACCATACAACATGTCGATTAAGCGAATTCTGACGTCACTTTTAAACTCCAAAAAATAGAAATGATTCACACACGATAAGATATAAGAAGGCTATAAGATACATTTTATGTCCTAATACTTACCAAGATTGTTAAATGATATTTTCGTCCATGAAGTGGCCACATAATCAAGAGTTATTTTTGTCGTCTTTTTTTTTTTTTTCTGCATTGACTAAGGACATGCATTCTGATTTACAACGGCCGCTCCATAAAAACTGAGAGTAAAATCACATAAAATGAAGAAATATAGGTACAGAAAAATATATGTTATTCTTTCTCAAAGTATCTTCCCTCGGATGATATACAACGGTCCCATCGTTCAGTCCACTTTCCAAAGCGTGCGGCGAAGGCTTTTTGTGGAAGCTGCTTTAGCGACCTCTGTATACAGCTTGAATAACGTCAGCATCTGTATTGAACGTTGCGCCACGGAACTTCTCCTTCATTGTTGGAAACAGCCAAAAATCGCACGGGACGAGGTCAGGACTGTAGGCAGGCTGTGACATGATTTCAATACTGCATTTAATAAGGAAGTTTTTAACCACTAGCAGCCACATGGGGGTTGGTGTTATCATGGTGTAGGGTCCACTTGCCCACAAGTTCCGGTCGATTAATCGATATGTGTCGTCGCAGATGCTTCAAGATTAAAATGTTATACTCAGCGTTGACAGTAATTTGTGGACAAATGGCATGCTGGTATATTACACTTTTATGAGCAGAGAAAATTATCATCATCGCCTTTCCAGCTGATTTGGTTTGACGGATTTTTTCGGAGGACATTAGCCTGTGTGTTTCCAGAAACACGTTGCGCGCTTCGTGAGGGAGTCGAAATAGTGGACCCATGTTTCATCGGCAGTTATTACTGTGTTTAGAAAGTTTGGATCCTTTGCAAACATTTGTTTCCACTCATGACACACCTGAACTCTGGCTAACAATTGTTCTCTCGTCAGGTGATGAAGTACCCATTTGGAACACACACGATGCAGCAGTAATTTGTCGCGTAAAATGCAGAATGCCGACCTTTTTAAAATATTAGTTGACGCCGCTAGGTCTTCATTCGTCGATCTTCTTGCAGGATTGCGCAAACAATGTTGACAATATGCTCCGTAGGAACATTTTCAGTTCGACCAGGCCTAAAAGCGAATTCTTCCGACAAACGCCCTCTTTTTGAAATCATGGTGCCATCTAAAAATCGTTGACTCACCCAAGCATTTATCTTTGTAAGCCTTTTTTCCTTAAATCAACTGTTTCTGGAGCCGTTTTACCCAAACGATAGCAAATTTCATGGCACAACGCATTTCACTTCTTAACTCTGAATCACTCAACTCTATGGTTGTATGACGAAATGCAGACGTACCTTAAACAACTGCGCAATAACAAAACCAGAATCGTCTGCCACTGCTTATAACTGTTGCTATAGATACTTCCTTAATTAAGTTAGTCGTTTTGCGTGGTTATTTTCCCCCTTCGTACTGTTGCCAACTGAAAAAAATACTCTCAGTTTTTATGGAACGGCCTTTGTAGAAACACATTATTTTTATCTTTTGTTTCCATTACACGAATGGGAGTAAATTTCTAATATATGCTTTTGCAAAACATTTTATTGCTCGCGAAGATATCTGTGATACGACATAATAACGTTTCATCTGCGAAAGTTCTCCCCCACCCACACACACATCTCACAAGCAGTGGGGGTTATGAGTGGGGGTCTGGTGGAGGCCAAATTGCTTCCTTTACTGCCTGTTTAAGTAACGCACTCTTCGAGTTTCTCCGATTGCCAATTTATTGTCTCTGTGTTGTTAATGTTGGGAGAGGTCTTCCACCCCTTCCCCCTGTTCGAGTTGTATCCCAAGTGGGCAGAATTAGCCGAAAATGCGAAGCTCTTGATTCAGCAACTTCTCACAACAAATTTATTTCTAAAAGCGTTCTAACTTTTGCAATTTTTTTTAGATAGCAATTTTGTCTGATAAACTGTTGAGCAAACAAAAATAGATTCTAAGCAATAATTCTACTGTTTTTCGCTCTAAACGCCAAGGACTATTTTTTGTAGCGGAGGTAGCTGTTCGGCACCCTTCATAGTGGTATACTCTTAGGTTTCATAGTGGTATACTCTTAGGTTTCATAGTGGTATACTCTTAGGTTGTCTCGGAGTATAGTCCATCCTTTTGAGGAACTGAACGCAGACGCGTGTCTGAAAGGGTGGGTGGAAATTGGGTAGGGCACTCTTTTCTATACTCCGAGTCAACCTAAAAGTGAACCACTATGAAGGGTACGAAACAGCTACCTCCGCTACGAAAAATAGTCCCTAGCATTTAGAGCGAAAAGCATCAAAATTATTGCATAGAATCAATTTTTGTTTGCTCGACAGTTTATTAGACAAAATTGCCATAAAAAATAATTCTAGACGTTAGAGCGCTTTTAGAAATAAAT
The DNA here is from genome assembly GCA_039090855.1 of Macrothele yani. Lineage (NCBI taxonomy): Eukaryota > Metazoa > Arthropoda > Arachnida > Araneae > Macrothelidae > Macrothele > Macrothele yani. The sequence continues at coordinate 12,456,390 of CM076992.1, forward strand.
TTGTTCTGAGAAGTTGCTGAATGAAGAGCTTCACACTTTGGGCTATTTCTGCCCACTTGGGATACAACTCGGACGGGGGAAGGGGTGGAAGACCTCTCCCAACATTAACAACACAGAGGCAATAAATTGACAATCGGAGAAACTCGAAGGGTGCGTTACTTAAACAGGAAGCAGTTTGGCCTCCATCAGATCCCCACTCACAATCCCCACTGCTTGTGAGATGTGTAGGTGGAAGGGGGGGGGATCAGAAAGGAAACAGTAAAAGAGCACATTAATGCGGATGGATACCATTCTTGCATTCCACGACGATATGTGATAAGGCTCTCCCGCCTTTCCCAGAAGTACACTTTTAGGGTGAATTGGAGTATACGTCATCACGCTCGGTGTCGCACGATTGGTCGAATAACGATTGGTCGACACCCGATTATTCGACAGTAACGATTGGTCGGCAGCACGATTGGTCGACATAACGATCAGTCGACAGTAACGACTGGTCGACAGCACGATTGGTCGAGATAGTCATTGGTTCAGAGGATTACGGTTTACATTCGCAGCGGTACCTCTCAGAACGTACTGACCTCTCAAAACGTAACGTTCCTTTTTGGAAATAATATCTTTTAGAATGTAGTCTTCAGGACATACAGCATTATAACATATTATTTCCAAATAGGCCCCAGTGTCATCTTTTGTACTCTAAGTGAAATCTATATAGAGGGCCTTCTGAACGATGTTATTTCCGAAAGGGCCCCGGGGCACTTTAGGTATAGGCACCATGGGGAAACTGCCACATATAATTCGGTAACTCTGAAAATTGCCCCACCGGAAAATTGCCACACATTCAAAGCGTTTCTTGGACGAACAGCGATTTGTGCTCTTCCCCTTAATGAAAACCATGTGGCAATTTTCCGGTGGCGCAATTTTTCTGTGTGTGGCAATTTTCCGGGTTGCTGAAAGATGTGTGGCAATCTTCCGGTGGGGCAATTTACCGCCAAACTGTTTGCACTTATTCAATTTTTTTTTCCAAGTTTCGTTGACCATTTTATGTCGACCAATGTCGACTAATCGTTATATCGACCAGTCGCTACTGTCGACGAATCGTTATGTCGATCAAACGTGCTGTCGACCAATCGTTACTGTCGACTAATCATTTCTCTCGACCAATCGTTATGTCGACTAATCATTTCTGTCGACCAACCGTTATGCCGACCAATCGTTATGTCGACCAACCGTTACTGTTGGCCAATCGTGTGTCGGCCAATCGTTATGTCGACCAACCGTTACTGTTGGCCAATCGTGTGTCGGCCAATCGTTATGTCGACTAACCGTTTGTCTACCAAACGTAACATACCCATCACGCTGGCCTGCTCTGGGAACTTAGTTTGTCCGAGTTCTCTCCAGACCCGATTTTCCTATGTTATGGTTATGCACACCAGCACTTTTTTTGGAGGGGAGTGGGTGGGGGTATCGTATTCGCGTTGTGCTTTATTTCAGTTGTACACCGGTGTTGTTTTTTTACTTCCATTTTTTAACGAAATGTCATCATGTGCCAAAATACGCAGTTATAAACACGAAAGGACGGGTCATTGTTTTTCACGTCTTCACACGGAATGATCGATTTAATACAAGTGATTTCAAAGATAACATGAAGAATCGTTGCTGGGGTTGCCTTAGAGGAAAATATTAAAACCTTCCGCTGCTTCCACTATTAATATGCCATCTACTACAACTTCGCACTGAAAAATTCCGCGAAGCTGTCGACAGGCAAAAAGGAAAGTTCTTCAAGCTGCATTTAGAATGATTGCAAGAACTGAGCCCTAAAAAGATTTGCTTGCATACTGAAATCCAAGGGGATAAAAACCTTACTGTTTCTGATAACAACAAGAGAGATGTTAAGATAATAAATGGCGAAAACTGCTCAAAAAATGAAAATGCGTCATGACGTTTCGTTGAAAATAATTAACTCCCTCGAAGAGATTGTCGAAAATTTAAACAAAGATAATAAAAGAAATTTTAGAACTAACGTTCAGCGACCCAAGAGATGCGTAATTTCAAGAAAATTTCATTTATCTGAAATCGAACAACTGAGAAAATAAATTAAATATGCTGCAAAAAAATTAATGAATTCAGAGAAATTGAACAAATTGAAGGAATGCATTAACGATATTTTTACTAAAACCCAAATTGATGCTCTTAGAGAAGAAACAGAAGCTAATACGAACACTAGAAATATTTCAAGATGCATTTTAATTCGAGCACTTTCTGTCAAATCCATTGATTTTTGGAGAGACAAAATTGGTATTCCATTGCCTAGCGCTACAACTTTGAAAGGATGGTACACAAAATTCAGGTGCAAACCTGGGCTCTAAAAGGATGTCTTTATGCTAATGACAAAATGTTGCGTGAATTTATCCAGTGAGGAAAGGAAAAAATTTGCGTCCTAAGTTTTGACGAGATGCATATTAATTCAACTAATGTTTATGAGAGAGGAAAAGGTTTTAAACCGCTAACCTCTTCTAGAAAATTAGCCTACTATAAAAAAAACAAATAAAAAAAAAACGAAACGTGCAATGAGTTTTTGATATCAGAAAAATACAGTTAGTATATTAAGCAAAATACTTTTTAAAGAGAAATTGTTCATTTAAAATTATCGCATTTATACTATTACTTCAAGGTTTTCTTACTTTAGGACCCAAAATCCTTAACTTTTGCTTTCGAAAAAGTCGATTATTAATATTTGAGTGCGCACTGCAATAGAAGCCACATTATAATCTGTTAAATGCAGTAATAACCTTGACTGACAGTCTCTTCTTTTGCCTATGGTGTTCCGTCAGGCACAGCTCCCGTGGCTCTTGAGTTCCAAGAGCCAGCGCAGCTACGTCATCAACCTCGGCTGCGTGTCTCACGGGGTGAAGCGATAAGGACTAGCCCTAATCTCTAAAGCTCTAGGTTGCGGCACAGTTGCTATATGCCCCTTTCATTTTCTTCAGATATGAAATTTTTAAGAAATAAAGCGAAAGAGATATTTTACTTTATTTACTAAAACCCGACTTATACTACACTATATAGACAAAAGTCACCGGAGACCTAAAGGAGAAACACAACATAGCAGTTACTGATATACATTAGTATGTTGTCGGTCCACCTGTGGCCTTAATGCATGCACTGACCCTTCGAGACATGCTTTCGACAAGGTTTTTTTTTTTTTGATTGGAGGTTTAACGACCGCCGTGAGCAACTCAATGGGCTATAAGCAGTCGCCCGTCCCTAATTTAGGGTCACTGGTTCCAGGGAAGGGAGAGAGCCAGTGCCGTAAGACAATCACAACATCCATGCCTGACCGGGATTCGAACCCGGACCCCTTACGGACGAATGATCAGAGGCCAACGCCTTAGACCACTGCGCCACCGGGGCGGCGACAAGGTTTTGGAACACAGCGATAGGTATGCGCTTCCATTCAGTACATAATGCTGCCGCTAACGGTGGCTTAGTAGTAGGCCTTGGTTCCAAACTTCTTATGCGGTGTTCTAACTCATCCCATAGGTACTCCATGTGATTAAGACCAGGACTCTGTGCTGGCCAGTCCACCCACGACATGGAATTATCGTCAAACCACGACGTAATAGTCCTTGCTTTATGGCTCGATGCATTATCCTGCTGGTACCAACAAGGCTCGGTTTCATACTATTGCCACAGAGTTGGTAGGGCACAATTGTCCATAATATTGAGGTAGACGTGTTGGTTAACAAGTTTGTTCACAACAACCAACGGTCAGGGATCATACCACGAAAAACACCCCCACACGAATACACTGCCAGCTCCAAACTGGACCGTAGTAACAGTACTCTGTGGTAAATAGGGTTCCTACGGCTGCTGCCATACCCACACACGGCCATCAGACTGATGGATCGTGTATCTGGATTCATCAGTCCATAGGACCCGTTTCCATTGATCTACGGTCCACGATACGACGAGTGGCATTCCGAGTGGAGATGAAAGGCTTATGAGCAGCCGCACGGACACGATAATCCATGGAATGAAGTTCTCTGCGAATGGTACGTGTACGTACCAAGGTTCCAGCATTTTTACTCACCTGTGCACTCAGGTCTGGTGCAGTTCTGCGTCGATTAGTTCTAACAACTCTCCTGTGACTTCGACGTCGTATCACTGATTTTCTTTGGTCTGCCGGTACGTTTTGCTGCTTCAAGCACAACATGTGTCTTCCACTTATTCAGTACGTCAAAAACAGTTGTCTTGGTTATGTTTAAACGCCTTTAGGTTTCTCCTATGGACAACCCACTAATATGCCACCCAACAGTCTTTCTTTTCTCAAAGTCAGTTCTCTCCCGCCGCGACATTTTCACTCAACCTCACAGTGCGATATGATCGCGGTCACCTGCAGGCTTGTTTTTATACCGTTTGCAGCTGTACCGCACATCGTAACAACACAGCGGATCCCTTCATTTGCTTTTGAAGGGGTGTCCGGTGACTTTTGTCAATATAGTCAATATACAATTTAAAGCAACTTATGCTGATTATAAATTAATGCTAGTAGAAGGCGCAGTATCATCGTTGTCAGTAACTATTGCTAAAATTGTTTCTGAAGAATCAGTTCTTCACCTTGATCCCCGTAGCAGCCCCACAATCCACAGCTAAAAAAGTTTTCAGAAATTGGATCAGTAAGCTGTTATTTGTTCCATAATGTTTGTGTAGATCAGAAAGCTATTTGGATAGCCATCTTGCGCAAATGTTACGGTAACTCAAGTCATCATGAGCATGTGTGGATCCATAGTTGATGTTCAAATGTGCTGCAACAGTGCACAACGTAATCCGTCGGTCTTTGATCAAGCCATTCGCCCTGTCGATTTGGGCTTATGTGCGGGATGTTGATAGCCGACCAGATCAAGCTTCGTCTGTTAAACTTGTTCTTCACGCTTTAAACCTTTCTACCCATTCATAAACTTTTCTTTGAGGCATGCTGTTTTCACTTCCGTACTGAGCCATAATCCTTCGGTGAATTTCAGCAGGTGTCACTCCATCTGGCCAATTAAATCTCACTACGGCGCGTTCTTCATAAGTGGTGTAATCCCGCGGCGGAGCGTCCATTTTTATTTGACTTGGCTTCAACAAGTCTAACGGCAGCTGTGCATCTTCGAACTACCCATAAGCCATTGCATACGTGTTGTATTGCGTCAGCTTCTCTCCATTGCGGTTACCGCGTAATTTCCAAATTGCCTTTACTTTCTAATTTTACTTACGTATAAGGGAATGATTGACACCAATACTTTCTGACTGATTACGCGCTAAAAGGGTTATAACAAGTTAGTAAAATCATGCAATGTATTGATTATGATATGCTTTCCAACATACCAGAAATCATTACTCAAGTTATGAAGATAATGGCGGTGGAAAAAATCTCGCTCCAGTGCCCTGACATTTGACACCATTTCGATGATGCTCAACCGCCGGTTCAGTATACCTCCGGAACTACATACTAAAGTTTAGAAGCATTTTTAGTCACGTTATGAGGATAATGGTTGTGGAATAAATCTCGCTCCTGTGTCCTGACCTTTGACCCCATTTAGATGATATTAAACAGAATTGGCTCTGTATACCTCCGGAACAACATGGTAAAGTTTTTGTTGCAATCGAAGTATTTTTACGTAAGTTATGACGCATAAGGGCAATGGAATGAATCCCGCTCCTATGTCCTGAACTTTGACTCTATTTCGCCCATTTTCAATTGGGTTCGTCCCCAGATGGTCCCCTACCACATACTTAAATTTGATCGAAATCGAACCATGTTTACGCGAGTTATCGTGCGGACAGACAGACAGACGGACAAAGCTGGAGCGTATACGCTTCTTCAACCTACGGTTGAAAAGCGTAAAAAATGGGAACGAACCTAAGAAAGGGCAGAGATGTTTGAGTCAGTTGTTTCTGCCCAGTGGCAGGATGTCCGAGTAAGGAGGACTAGCCCTTCTCATTATGCCTAGTGTAATGGAGCGGATAATAAAGGACCAGAAGCAAACGCTTATCACCTGTGAAATATTTACGGTCTGTAGTGCTGAGGTGAGAGGAAAAGGAAGGGTATTGTTTTGCCGTAGATCACGTAAAACGCAGCCGCTATGTGAGCATATCTGTTTGGTGAGGGCACAAAATTTTGGGAACGAGGTGGTTCAGGTACATATGCTGCCTAAAGGGTTAAGTAATAATCTTTCAGCTGACTTTCATGGCTGTCAAAAAAAAACAAAAAAAAAAAAAACTGAAGTTACCTCAGAACTATGGGGGACTGGAGATCCCCAAACGGTCCTAGAAACCGATTTTATGCTGCCCACTTTTGAAAAAAGATAGGAGAGTACCCCATCCCTTAAAACAAACAACTAAAAAAAAAAAAAAAAAAGAAGAAGAAGAAAACAAGTTAGTAAAATCATGCAATGCATTGATTATGATACGCTTTCCAACATACAAGAATCATTACTCAAGTTATTACTCAAGTTATGAGGATAATGGCTGTAGAATAAATCTCGTTGCTATGACCTGACCTTTGACCCCAATTCGACGACATTCAACAGAAGTGGTAAATTATACTTCCGGAACAACATGATAATTGACGATCTCAACTGAAGCCTTTTTACGTAAGTTATAACGTATAAAGGCGAAGGAATGGATCCCGATCCTATGTACTGACCTTTGACCCCATTTCACCCATTTTCAAAAGATTTCGTCCCCAGGTGGTCCCCTACCACATACTAAAATATCATCGAAGTCGAACCATGTTTACGCAAGCTATGACGCATAAGAGCAATGGAATGCATCCCGCTCCCATGTCCTGACCTTTAACTCCACTTCATCCATTTTCAATAGGGTTCTTCCCCAAGTGGTCCCCTACGACATACTAATTTTTCATCGGAATCCAACCGTATTTACGCAAGTCATGACGCATAAAAGCAATGGAATGCATCCCGCTCCTCTGTACTGACCTTTGAACCCACTTCCCCCATTTTTCAATAGGGCTCGTCCCCAGGTGGTCCCCTACCACATACTTAAATTTCATCGAAATCGAACCATAGTTACGCAAGTTATGACGCATAAGGGCGGCATGGAATGGATCCCGCTCCTGTGTCGTGACGTTTGACCCCATTTGACCCATTTTCAATAGGGTTCGTCCCCATGTAGTCCCCTACCACATAATAAAATTTCATCGAAATGGAACCATTTTTACGTGAGTTATCGTGCGGAGAGACGGACAAAGCTGGAGCATATACGATTCTTCAACCTACGGTTGGAAAGCGTAAATAAACGGTATGTCAGCATCACCGCTTACCGTTTAAACATCTTTTCAACACTAATCTACAAATCACTGCAGTTCCTGTATTGAGGCAATAATTAACATTTTACCCGTTTCCCTGGATCGAAAATCCCTAGTAAAATTAAATATAAGAACAAAATCACTGTCGTTGCTAAAGCAATAGATATGGACATGTACGTTACCTGAGAAAGGGTGTCGAAAACTTGATTCCATTCTTACTGCAATAGCTGAATTTAGAATTTGTAATAGTTCCTTTGCTTTTAGTGACAACGCAAATCCAAATGAGCAAAGTTTAATTTCTCTTTTTCAAGACTTACCTATCAATAATAAAATAATTCGGAAAAAGTCGTTTGAAGAATTTCAGTGCAAATTTATAAAGTGAGAGAAATTAAAGAATGCGAAACATAACTTTTATTTAATTACACTCAAATGAAAAAGGTGTTTTTGTTGTACAGAATTTCAGAACTGCAATTCAAGAATTCGTGTAACTGTAAAGCCCAAGTCACCCCGGTAGCGCAGTGGTCTAAGCGAAGGCCTCCGATCATTCGTCCGAAAGGGGTCTGGATTCGAATCCCGTGAGGCATGGATGTTGTGTTTGTCTTACGGCACTGGCTCTCTCTCTTTCCTGGAACCAGTGACCGTAAATTAGGGATGGGCGACTGCTTATAGCCCACTAAGTTGCTCGCGGTGGTCGTTAAACCTCCAATTAAAAAAATAAAAGCCTAAAAATTAGCAAATCAGGCGCAGATCTCGTTAAGAAAAAAACAAGAAAGATGACACCGAATTTTTGGTTGTAATAAGAACGTCTTTTCAATCCTTTCTGAAGCAAATTAAATTTGTTAAAGTTATTTAAAGTCAATGCAACCGGTACGAAAATAATCAACCTGATTTCTAAAACGGGTAAAACATCCAGAAACAGAAACAGCTACTTACTTCCACTAGCGGCTAAAAAATATGTTAAGAAATTTAACAAATGCAGCACAAAACGTTTCTTATAGCAGAAGGAAGGTATCGGAGATAAACAGTTTTTCAAATCCAACAGTTAAAAGACGGAAACATAGAAGAAAGCATGATATCATTCTACGCCTTCTAGTGGAAGAATTTTCCATAATGGGAAATTTGCAAATAGGCGAATAATATTCTTCATGCAGAAAACTAGGCTAAGGGAAAAGAATTTTTCAATTGCATCTCCCGGAACAGAGATGCCGAAAAAAGGTATTGACCTTTACGGTCCCTAGCGGAAAATCTGTGCATTATTTAAAGAGGACAATGTACCACATCTCTATTGCAGCGAATGGCATACGGTAAACAAGTGAATAAAATCATGCAGTTCATTGATTATGATACGCTTTCCAACATACCAGATCTCGCGCGCAGACAAATCCTCCTCCGTACCCTGACTATTGAATCGTTTAGTATACCTCCGGAACAACGTACTAAAGTTTTGTCGCAATAGAAGCATTTTTACTCATGTTATTACTCAGGTATGAGGATAATAGCTATGGAATAAATCTCCACCTGTGCCCTGACCTTTGACCCCCATTTCGATGATATGAAACAGAATTGGTTCAGTAAACCACCGGAATAACATATATAAATTTTGTGACCACAGAAGAATTTTTAATCAAGTCATGACAATAAAGGCTGTGAAATAAATCTCGCTCCTGTGCCTTAAACTTTGACCCCATTTCGATGATATTCAACAGAACCGGTTCAGTATACCTCCGGAACAACATGATAAAGGTTTGTCGCAATCAAAGGAATTTTATGTAAGTTATGGCGCATAAGGGCGATGAAATGGATCCCGCTCCTATGGCCTGGCCTTTGACCCTATTTCACCCATTTTCAACAGGGTTCGTCCGCAGGTTGTCCCCTACCACATACTAAAATTTCATCGAAAACGAACCATTTTTACGTGAGTTGTCGTGCGGACAGGCAGACAGAGTGACAGACAAAGCTGGAGCATATACGCTTCTTCAACCTACGGTTGGAAAGCGTAAAAAAGAAATTTCTCGATATGGTTTTTAGAAGCGGCGATACAGCTGCAGACAGAAATAAACGAACACCACCTAGCGACAGAACTGTGAACTGAAAAACTTCTCAAATACTCACCAAAAGTGTCCCACAAGGTTAATGGCATCCGATGTTGAAAGAAGATTTTAATTACAGACTTTAAAGCGGAGATATTAAGAACAAGTTAGTAAAATCATGCAGTGCATTGATTATGATACGCTTTCCAACATACCAGAAATCATTACTCAAATTATTACTCAAATTATGAGCATAATGGCTTTGGAATAAATCTCGCTCCTGTGCCCTGACCTTTGACCCCATTACGATGATACTAAAGAGAATTGGTTCAGTATACCTCCGAAACAACATACCAACGTTTTGTCGCAATAGAAGCATTTCTACACAAGTTATGAGGATAATGGCTGTGGAATAAATCTCGCTCCTGTGCCCTGAACTTTGACCCCATTTAGATGATATTAGACAGAATTGGTTCAGTTAATCTCCGGAATAACATACTAAAGTTTCGTCGCAATCGACGCATTTTTACATAAGTTATGACGCATAAGGGCGATGGAATGGATCCACTCTAATTAGTTATGACCTTTGACCCCAATTCGTCCATTTCAATAGGGTTGCTTCCCAGGTTGTCCTCTACCACATACTAAACTTTTACCGAAATCGAACCATTTTTACGTGAGTTATCGTGCTGACGGACGGACAGACAGCCAGACAGACAGACAAACAGAGCTGGAGCATATACACTTCTTCAACCTACGGTTGGAAAACGTAAAAAGTAGATTAAATATTGGCACCCCCTAGTAGCGAAACTGTTCATTATTTTGAGAAGAAAATACACACAAATATGTTTTCATATTTTGGAGTATCTGACCGAAAAATAATTTTTATAACGAGTGTTTGGAGCCACAGCTATTGCTGTGAACTGAAACGTGATCTTACGCCCTCTAGTGGCAGACTTGTGAGTTAAGAAGAATTTGAAATTATATGAGAACATTTCGCAGCCGAAACACTCTCCAACAAAGAAAGATTTTTTCAAATCTGACTCTTAGAAACAAAGACATCGACAAAAATAAGATATACAGTATACCTACGCCCTCTGGCGGAAAAACTATGCATTATTTTAAGAATAAAATATTCTGAAAAGATTTTCCCAGGTGAGCGGCATCGGTCCTCGGAAAAGTGTTTCCAATCGAGTTTTCGGAAGCTTAGATTTTGCTGTAAAAATATATCAGAAGCAGAAAGAAACACTTACGCCCTGTGGTGTCTAAAACATTTCTTACCAAAAATTAGAAATTATGTGCAAAACACTTCCCATGTGGAGCTGTTTCCGATACAGGAAGAACTTTTAAAATCGGACTTCTAGAAGCGCAGGTATCGGGAAAACCGCAATTTACCCTTACGCCCTCTAGCGGAAAAGCTATACATTATTTGAAAAAGAAACTGTGCCTAAAATAATCTTCGTTATAAATGGAATTGAAAGGAAGAAAGAATTTTTTCAATCGTACATTTAGAAGCAAATACACAGTCGTATCAGAATAATATGACCACCTACCTGTACTGGATATTATAATTTTTTTTAACAACGCATACCTAATAATGAGAATAACCACCCATGGCCCGGATGACAGCGCGAGATGGAGTGGCATGGACACAATGAGGCCCTGTAAGGTTGCCTGAGGCATACGTGCCCATTCGGACTACTGCAGAGCTCGGAGGTCCAGAAGATGACGTGGTTGTGGATCAGCACATCGAACCTGTCGATCCAAATAGTCCCACAAGTGCTCTGTGGGATGGAAAGGAAAACGGAGATATCGCTGCTGTGTTCCTGGAACCTGTCACGCACCCTTTAGCGACATGGAAGGGCGCATTGTCCTGTTGGTAGACACCATCACCACCAGAGTAAACGTCCAACATGAAGGGAAGGGTGTGGTCAGCAAGGATGGACAGGTAGACATTGGCGTTCAGGGACCCATCCAGTTGTACCAGCGGTAGTAAGTCATACCAGGAGAACATCCCCCAGAAATGCATACTGCCACCGTCGGCCTGTTCTTGATCTACAAGCGTATCCGGGTGTTCGTTCTGGTGTGTCTGACGTCCTATCCGCCACCGATCGTCATTTCTGTGGAGTAGAAACCTGGAATCGTCGGAGAAGGCAACATTTTCTCACTCTTTCACTGTCCAATGACGGTAGTCCCATGCGAACTGCAGGCGTCGTTGCCGATGGAACTGGATTAACATGGGCGCATTGAGACAGCGTCGACTCCGGAGACCCATGCGTAACAGGGTTCGCTCTACTGTTATCGGGGATAAGTACCTGGTTACCCCAGCGTTCATTTGCGTATTCAATTGCTGCACTGTCGCGGTTCTATTGTCTTCTGCTAGTCGACGGAGGCGACGGCCTTCAGAGCTCAACAGCTATGATGTTGGGAGGTACTCGGTGTGCCAGAGGTCCATTCTTGGCACACGCTTACTCACAGCACCTAGCGAACAGCCCACGAAGTTTGCTGTTTCTGAGATGCTTCCATCCTTGGCACGGTAGCCGATGATCATTCCTATTTGAACGTCCGTCAAATCACTACCTCTGTCCATTGTGCTCCCGTAACGCACTATGGCTCAATTGCCCTGGCCGGCCGCTTATATCTGCGTGTGGTCGACCTTGTCACGTGCACTCCGTGACGCGCCTGGGCGGGTGCACTGTGATTCCGGGGATGGTAATATTATTCCTACACGACAGTGTATATGCAATAAAATGTGTTTTAAATTCGATATCATTTACATTTATGCCCTCTAGCGGCGAAGTTGTGCATCGTAAAAAAACCGGAATGCGAGGATTATCATTCTTATATTTCAAGTTTCTCAATCCTAAAGGAATTTTTTAAATCGGACTAATATAGTTGCACAAACATGGTGCGCATAGTCGGACGGACAGACAAACCAATAGCATAAGCGCGATCTTTTTTACAAAAAACATTCTGAAAAAAATATATACATATTAAAAGCAGCAACCTAAATATCTTACCGTTGGTAAACCAGTGCATTAAGATACACAAGTTTCTATCTCAAAGTATTCATAGCATAATGGATTATATTATCATATTTGTTTATATTGTGTTGATGTTATTCAACTTCAACTGCAATTGGCAAAAGCGGATTGAGGAAGAAGATAGACGAAAGGAATGGGGTTTAAATTTTTAACTCGGGAAAGGAATAGAAAGTGTATTAAAAACAGTGTTCGCCTCAACAGAAAATTTGTTACTTAGATTTTTTTTTTTCTGAAATCGTCATTGTGGTAAACAAACTTTGCTGTTTTAGTATAAATTGTTTTTCTTCGACAAGAATATTGAAGTACAAGTATATATATACTTTCTTCCTTGAGCAAGCATAAGGCATACGGCCTACCCTCCCAGAATATGGCGGCCCACCTGGAATTCTCCCGGTATCCCGGGGGCCCATTCCGTGCCTGCCTCAGTATACTACTCTGTGGAAGTAACCTTCTTGAATTTAATCATGTCAAAATAGTTTTTTAGTATAGACACTCTTTTACACGGAATCAAAGCGACAAAAATGGAAATGATTTTGATTGCGGGAAAGTAGATGCTTTATCACTTTTACTTCCATAATCTCAATTGGCATAGGCGGTGCAGGTGATATTCCTGCTCGGACTGGTGGTCATGTCGCTTCCGCGGTGATTGGCGCTAGAGGAGAAAGCTGAGTAGTATAAACCCCAAATCATACATATTCGTCCTTACCATGGGGACAATTATTGTGACAGTGATCAGTCTTTCTGAAGTGACGAAGAGAACACCTCCGAAGGAAAGGGTCAAAAGTTCAGCTCTTAAATGCCATGGTAATTACCTGAATGACGGAAACGCATCTCACGATTGCGGTCACGTACCAGTAGAAAGAGTTTTCTTGGCATTATTCACTCCTTAATAACCAATCACAGGAGATTATTTTTCTTTGTTTTGGCCTAGAGGTGGTCTCAGTTGTTTCCATCACGTCCTTTCTTGCTGGTATCTTCACGTGTTATTCCAATGAGACCTCCCAAATGCTAAACACACAAACAACTAACTTCTCAGAGCTTTAAGTGATACCTTCTGGAAAAAATCACAGGGTATGAAATAGTTCCAAATGAGTCGTTTTCCATTTATCAAAAATTTGAGCTGCGAGGCACCCAGAGCGCATGACGTTCTCTGCAAAAAATGAGTTGTTACAGAAGTTAAAAAAAGCAAATGGATGCGTTTGATTTCCTGTCGCCCTAAACTGCGAAATGTTTGATTATCTCTGGCGTATATATCAGTCTTTCTGAAGTGACGAAGAGACTTTCCTCATACACAAAAGTCTCGCCAATTTATCGTCAAGACGGGCCTGAAGCTATTATTTGGTTTAAAATTGCTGGACAGAAATTCGTCGCAGAAATGCTTTGTTAAAAAATAAAGCTATCATTTAGACTCCATGGATTTTATTGTTTGTTTTTTGTTTGGAGTTTATCGACCACCGTGAGCAATTGGATGGGCTATAAGCCCATCCCTAATTTTGGGCTACAGGTTCCGGGGAAGGGAGAGAGCCAGTGCTGTAACACAAACACAATATCCATGCGTCTCCGGGATTTTTTTTTGTTTTTGATTGGAGGTTTAATGACCACTATCAGCACTCAATGGGCTATAAGCAGTCGCCCATCTCTAATTTTGGGCCACTGGTTCCAGGGAAGGGAAAGAGCCAGCGCCGTAAGACAAACACAACATCCATGCCTCACCGGGATTCGAACCCAGACCCATCTCGGACGAGAAGCCATTTCTTAGACCACTGCGCCACAGGGGTGGCCTCCGGGATTCGAATCCGGACCCGTCTCAAACGCATGGTCAGAAGCCAGCACTTAGACAACCGTACGACCGGGCAGCTATAATCTTTTTTAAGAAGAAACAGTTTACATTTATTCAAAGTATGAGCATCGTTGTGTTAGAAATAAAGAAGGAACCGTAATTTACAAGTGGGGAATACAATCTGGAAAATGTAAGGCAGCTTTTCTATAATAACAAAACATCTGTCTACGACAAAAAAAAAAAACTGGACATATAGGTTTGAAGTTTGACATAAACTAGCAGCAGCACCTGCGTATGCATAACTCGGAGCGCTTCATTGAAACTCAAATTCCCAAAGTATTAGTTATTTTTTTGGAATTATCCGTACAGCCATAAACACAGACGCCACCGATAGATGGCAGCACACCTTTTCACTGGAAAGCAAGCTAAATTTGTACCCATAATTTTTTTTTGTTAATTTGAAGATTACTTCAGGTAATTGTGCCGGGGAAAGCTATTAATTTCTTTTCTTATTTTAAGACATAATTAAACGTATACATCGATTTAAAAGAGTAACCATTTTATTTTGGTCTGTCACACAGCTTGAACAACATTTTCTTTTTTATTTGATCACCCCTTCGCGGTTTTGTGGGTACCTCGTGAAGGAGGCTTATTCGGAAGTTTTTTTCTCCGTTCGACGCATTCTGTGTTTTACTGCATGTATTAGACCTTTGTCGAGGATTAAACTCACTGCTACAGGCAGTAATTACTTCAATGCGTCTGTCGAACTGCTGTGAAGTATTACAGAGGTAAAGCACGTGCCAAGACGACAAATCTGCAGCGATACGGTGTAGCTTAGTTAGGAGAGCAACTTACTCAGGAGTGAGAGGGAGCGGTTTCGATTCCTTGTCACGGAAAAAATTTGTGTTTTCACATTGATGCCAGAACGTCAAAACGGATGTACTGTCCGTTGGGTTCTTCGAAAAATGTGTGATGTTTGTTCCACACATCGTCTAGAATGAATGAAAGTTCGTTCTTCGCTTACAAAAAAGAAAAAAAAAGAAAAAAAGGAGATGATGTGACGTACTACAGAGGTAATGCACGTGTCAAGACGATAAGTCTGCAGCGATACATTCCGTCCGTGTAGCTTAGTTTGGAGAGCAGCTTACTCCGGAATGAGTAGACGCGGACAAACTTGTGTTTTCACAATGTGTGAACACTTTATGATTTCATTTCAATCATTTTTATGGGGTTTTTTTTCAATCCAACGGAAGTCAGGTGAGAGGCGAACACCTGGGTTGAAAAATAAAATAAAAATCTCATTAAGGAAGCTGCATATGATGCCCCTTATGTCAGGAAAATGTGCCAGTAAAAGCCTAACGTTATTATTATTATTATTACTATGATTACTATTTTGGTATTGGAATACAACGTATTTAAATGTTTAAGTAAACAAGAAAGATGACACCGACTTTTCGGGTGTGATGAGCACGTCTTTTGAATCCGTTCTAATGCGAATTGAATTTATCAAAGCTATTCAAAGTAAATGGAACCAATATGGAAAACAGTAGTATCTGACTGAAGAAAGAATTTTTTCAATCAGGTTTCTAATCCCGCAGATATTGCTTAAACGGAATCGTTAGCTTACGCCCTCTAGTCGCAGACTTGTGCGTTAAGAAAAATTTGAAATTAGGTGGGGAACATTTCGCAGCGAAAATGCTCTCGAACAAACACAGAATATTTGAAATCGGGCTCATAGAAGCAGAGATATTGATAAATACAAGACGTGCATGTACGCCCATGGTGGGAAAAACATGCATTATTTTAAAGAGAAAGTATTCTCAAAAGGTTTTACGATGTGAACGGTTTTAGTCCAGGAAATAATTTTTTTTTCAGTCGAGTTTCCGGGAGCTCAGATTTTGCTGGAAATACATCAGAAGCAGAAATGAACGCTTATGACCCCTGGTGTCCAAACCATTCTTTACCAAATATTAGAAATTATACGAAAAACATTTACCATCAAGAGCTGTATGCGATACAGGAAGAATTTTTCAAATCGGAGTTTTAGAAGCAGAATAACGGGAGAAACTCAATTTACCTTAACGAACCGTAGCGGAAAGTCTATGAGTTACTTGAAGCTTTTGAAATTATATTAAAAACATGTAGCACCGGAAACGCTATCCAACAAAGAAGGAACTTTTCAAATCGGAATCTTAGAAGTAGGGATATTGACAGAAACAAGATATACATCTGCGCCCTCTGGCGGAGAAGCCATGCATTATTTTCAGAAGAAAATATTCCGAAAAGTTTTATCGACGTGGGAAGTATCGGTCCACGAAGAAATTTTTTTCAGTCGAAATTTTAGAAACTCAGATTTTGTGGCAAATACATCAGCAGCGGGAATTAAAGCTTGCGCCCCCTGGTGGCCAAACTAATTTTTACCTAAATTAGAGATTGCATGCAAAGGTTTTCCTATCAGGAGCTGTATCCGATGCAACAAACATTTTCAAATCGGAGTTTTAGAAGCAGAGATATCGGGGGAAACACAGTTTACCTTTACTCCCCTGGTGGAAGGTATACGAATTACTTGAAATTTTTGAAATTATATTAAAATCATATCGCACTGGAAACACTATCCAACAAAGAAGGAATTTTCCAAATCAGGACATCAGAAGTAGAGACATTGAGAAAAATAATATATACATCTACGCCCCCTGGCGGAAAAACCATGCAGTATTTTAAAAGGAATATATTTCGAAAAGTTTTATCGACATGAGGGGCATCGATCCACGAACGGCGGTTTTTTTCAATCGAGATTTTAGAAGCTCAGATTTTGTGGCAAATACATTAAAAACAGAAATTAACCTTTACGCTCCCTGGTGGCCAAACCATTCTTTACCAAAAATTAGAAATCATATGCAAAATATTTCTCATGTATCCGTTGGAGAATTTTTTTTTCAAATCGGAGTGTTAGAAGTAGGGATATCGGGCAAAATGCACTTTACTTTTACGCCCCTAGCGGAAAATCTATACGTAACTTGAAAAAGTGACTGTACCTAAAGTACCCTTCGATATAGATGGAATCGGTAGGTAAAATAGTTTTTTCAGTTGGATGCTTAGAAGCAAATATATGGAATAAAATGTACTTGGAATTCGATATCATCTGCATTTACGCCCTCTAGCGGCGAAGTTGTACATCGTAAAAAAAGAAACGAAATAAAGGATCGTCATTCGCATATTTCAGGCTTACTAATGCAAAAATAATTTTTCAAATCAGACTACACAGACGGAAATATAAGGACGATCTTTTTTTGACGATCAACATAAGGACGATTTTTTTTTTTTTTACAAAAGACGTGCTAAAAAGTATTCTGTTGATAAGTAGGAAAAGCCGAAAAACGCTGGTCCATATCAAATCATAGATATCGGTAGAGAATTTATTGATGTTTGCAGCTGAACTGCTGATAATACTGAAATTGGAACCGCAAATGATTGACTTATACCCATGGGATAAATCATAAGGTGAAGAATTTAAATAACTACATAAAAGTAGTCTAAGTGCGCACAACGTCAGCTGCTTTTTATGCAAAGAATCCTGTGGACTTTTTCTGCCATTAGAAACGCAAGACGCTAAACAGAACTGCTGCTACTGAAATTTTTGAAAGGAAAAATTGTATAGAGAGTCAGCAAAAACATGCCAACACCTGAGAAAACAACAACAACAAAAAAAAAAAAAACGAATTCATTACCTAAGTAGTTGTTGAAAGACTGCGGTGTTTTTAGTGTCATTGGGTGAAGATATCTGTTAACTGTCTAAATTACATCAAAACAACTGCATTTTTTAATGCAAACATCTTACTGCTGAAATCCTTAAAATTGAAGTATTGCTCTAGATAGCTTAACTAATAAAACACAGCACTTGATGACTCTAACGGTCAGGTAAAATAACAAGTTATGTACTTACCGGTCAATCAATACATTTATTCGATTCTTCACTCTAGGCAGTTTATATTGCCAGAACAACATCATGGAACCACTTAGTACTTTCACATCTGAATACAGCAGATTCACATAACAGGATTACTACTCAAGTCTTACAACTCGACAACAATTTAAAGCTTCAATGTCAACGAAGCGTAATGTTCAACGTGAAAGTATTGATCCAGCTATATGCTATCGAAAGCTAATCGCAAAACATCAAAGTATTCTAAGTGCTTACAACATCTCTCTCCAGAGCAATTGCAAAGATCTACCACTCTAACCCATTTCTAACGAGATCCCATATGCAATCGTAAACATCACTCTTATCAGTTTCGTTAACATATGTCACTCAATATTTGACCTTGCGTCAGGTTGCCGAACTGAAATTCAGCGAGAGAGAAAACGTAGCGTTAAGTTCAGAAACTGCTTGAAGAGAATGAACCAAAATGTACATAAGATAACAGGAACCAAAATGGAGTGTTAAATCAGAGCATACGTCACAAACCCCATATAAGTATGACCCTGATATCTAATGTTTCGATATAAAATTCAACATCGCCATAGGGTCTGTAAGATCGTAGCAAACTGGTATCTCGAGCTGTTGCTGTTTTTAATTTTACAACGACGTGAGCAAAAGCAGTTTTAAGTAATTATCGAGGAACATTATTCCAAAATTTCCTTGATTTGGGAATTAGTTCCGATGATGTTTCCTCAGAAAATAATGCAATGCAGACTCCAAAAGCGTTTCATAACAGAGATTATGCTGGATCAGAACACCAGTCCTCGTTTTCGTCTAAATTTCCTAAAACAATGGTCCTAAACTTTGCTCAGTAGCAGGGATAATCCCAATTGTTACACTAGCAATCATACACACGGGAGAAAGGAATGTTATTACTTTTATTTCATGCCTTGAACAAAAAACAAAACAAAAAACTGAAGCATCCAGGAGGAATCATCCAATCAGACGAAAATCGATATCTGCAATGTACATAAACAGACGTGTCACATTATTGTGACCATCTCCTACTTTTGACGTCAACGCCGCGTAACCAATGAATGCAGGCACGTGTCGTGAGCTGGCTTGGAGGGTATATAAGGTATGTTGTAGGCATTCTGAAAGCATATCACTCGTTGCTGTCATGGATAGAAGGATCGATTTATCAGATTGGCAAAAAGGGACGACTATCGACTTTCGGGCCAAGGGTGGCAGTATTTCTGAAACAGTGCAGTTTTTCATCTGTTCGCGTGCTGCTGTGGTTAAAGCGTATTGGAGAAACGGTACCATAGCGAATAAGCGAAGTGAAAACTGCGGAGCACCACGTGCCATTGATGTGAGAGGTGAACGTCGGCTTCGAAGGTGCATGAGGGCCGATCGACACACTACAGTGAAGCAACTCACAGGCCGAATGAACCAGGGGCCTAACGGAAGTGTATCTAAAACGACAGTTCAGCGAACCCTGCTGCGTATGGGGCTCCGATACAGACGAATGATCACTGCACCTAGGCTAACGAAGGTGCATCAGCAGAAAAGGCTTACATTTGCCCGGCAGTATCGGAATTGGACCTCCGCTGATTGGCAAAGGATTGCCTTCTCCGATGAGTCACGTTTTCTGCTTCATCGAACGGATAGACGTTGGCGTATAAGGCGAGAAACATCGGAGAACAAACACTCTTCAACCATTGCTGGAAGAACACAAGCTGTTGGGGGCAGTGTTTTGTTCTGGGGGGTGTTTTCGTGGCATTCTGTGAGTCCACTCATGTCTGTGGAAGACACTATGGACCAAATTCGTTATGACCACGTACACCCATACATACTGATTGTCTTCTCTGGGGCGGATGGGATCTTCCAGCACGACAACGCGACGTGTCATACAGCTAGAAATGTCCGAGAGTGGTTGGAAGTGCACGATGAAGACTTCAAGGAACTTCCCTGGCACCCTGGGGAGAGTTTTCGTGGCATTCTGTGGGTCCACTCATGTCTGTGGAAGACACTGTGGACCAAATTCGTTATGACCACGTACACCCGTACATGCTGATTGTCTTCTCTGGGGCGGATAGGATCTTCCAGCACGACAATGCGACGTGTCACACAGCTAGAAATGTCCGAAAGTGGACGATGAAGACTTCAAGGTACTTCCCTGGCCCCTTAATTCCCCAGACGTAAACCCAACAGAACATCTGTGGGACCACCTCGATCGTGTTGTTCGCTCTACGGACAGCGCGATCGCTATAAACGTTAAATATCAAATTTGGTCTTTAACCCTTGGGACCGCTGGTTAAGGGCAACGGAGAATGCGAGCTTCGTCAAGCAGGCATGGCATTCATGCCTCATCTGGGGTTCGAAATCGGTTCCAGAACGGACAATCGGCCAGAAGCTCGCCTATCTCACCAATCGGCAACGGGATGGCAACGAATATTATTCATCCAACGCTAAACAGGCTCCTGGAAGATTTGCGAAGCTTCTTCTTTATAATATCTCCTGGAGACCTAACTTTTGTGTTTTACATTTTGGTTAGAAGAAAGACGACCGTAAGCTTGTGTGTCTCAACGCACTTAGTGATTTCATTCAGTTTTACGAGAGGAGTGTCCAAAAAGCTCGGGGTATAACATGCTTCTGTTTAACACGAATAAGCAGTATTTTAAGGAAGGACTACGTCTAACCCTGCAGATAGTATGGGGCGACTTATGGCCGACCGCCTGTGACAAAAATAGGTCCCAATTTAAAATAATTATAGCATTAAAAATACGCGCCACACACTAATCGTGTTAGCATATTCGTAAACAGCATGGTGCCCCATTCGCGTTCTGCGCAATACATCGGGCGCACGACGCTTCCCTCTCTCCCTGTGCGCAGTGGAGGTGATGCAGTATTTCTGGGGGTGCCGTCGTGTTTTACTCAGTCTATCTCGGCAACCGTGAGCGCAACACGACTGTGCGTGGTATCGTTTTAAAGCTCTCGACGAGATCTAGAACATTTGCAGTGTTTTGAACTGAACTTTTTAAAAAATGTTCCCTTCTCTTTTGAACAGGTAAACACTTTTGAAAATACCGCGGTTTATCTGGACAGCCGTGAGTGCAAAACGACTGTGCGTGGTATCGTTTTAAAGCTCTCGACGAGATCTATTCAAACATACAAAGAACATATCGCAGTGTTTTAAACTAAAATAAAAAAAAATGTTTTCGTGTGGACGTGTTAACATTTTCGACAATGCCGTGGAATTCGCAGAATGAACGCAGCCAAAATGGAGAAAATCAAAACGAGCGACAAGAGCAAGTGATGAGGAACGAAAGAAGCCCAAGAAGACAGAGCACCACTTTGGGTAATTCGCGTATGGATCTGCTTTATGTTCGCAATGCATCCAGCATTATTTGTAAAAATTATGTAAGCTACTTTTCATATGATATACCTGTGTTGGCTATAATAAATGAAATAAACGCTTAAAAACCATACTCGACTAGGTCCTTTCAACTCTCCGATCTGCAAGCCGTAGTCCTACATTCCAAACAGACGGCTCAATCAGAACTGAACCTACCTGTATTTTTTTCTGTAGGTAGTACATATTCTCAGTAGCGTTTCATCGCATGGGCAAACCCGGCGTTCGCCGGAGGCCTATGTCAAATAAAGTTTGGACTGAGACGCTCAGGTTATCTACGTATGTAAGCTATTTTCCCCACGTCGACACACAGCAGGGAACAAACACAATGCTCGAGTTTTTCGTAGTCCTATTGGGGATATCAGGATGATGCGACGCAACCGATACTGTTGCCCCGTGAGCGGTTGTGGCAAATAAGCAAAAAAGTTTAAAGCCATTGTGATACTGTTCAGGCACTTCTGTCATGCCCAATACTTGGGGTTCGCTTTCAGGATGCATGCCCTTATTGAAAGTTCTTAATCATCAGTCAGTGTGATGTTCAATTATTTATTATCCAAGACACTATTTATTATCTTGATACAAGTTATATTTTTATATACCTATTTTATAGGTAATATTCCATAAAAAAAACATATCTTTCCCTGTATCACTACAACCTGTGTCTTCTTTCAACCTCCGTCTGGGCCGCCCCGTTGGCGCAGTGGTCTAAGCGATGGCCTCTGATCATTCGTCCGATCGGGGTCCGGGTTCGAGTCCCGGTGAGGCATGGATGTTGTGTTTGTCTTACGGCACTGGCTCTCTCCCTTCCCTGGAACCAGGGACCCTAAATTAGGGACGGGCGACTGCTTATAGCCCATTGAGTTGCTCACGGTGGTCGTTAAACCTCCAATAAAAAAAAACAAAAAAAAAAAAAACAAACAACCTCCGTCTGTCTACAGATACGTCATTCGCGAACGATTCGTTCTAAGAGAACGAATGACTGTTTGGTGATTCGTTCTAAGAGAACGAATCACCAAACAGTCATTGGCAAACGAATCTTTCCTGAGGAAAATCGATTTCGCAACAGAGCCGATTTCCTGAATGAATCAGTAAGAATTACTTTTCACTAGGCATCAGAATTACACAATAGTGTCTCTGTGAGGTTCACGTTTTAGTCAGCAAATCTTTGACGGTAAATTGCCGTTTTTAAGATGTGTTAACGGAAAATTCTAAAACCTTTCCTGCCGCCCCGGTGGCGCAGTGGTCTAAGGCGCTGGCCTATGATCATTCGTCCGTAAGGGGTCCGGGTTCGAATCCCGGTCAGGCATGGATGTTGTGTTTGTCTTACGGCACTGGCTCTCTCCCTTCCCTGGAGCCAATGACCCTAAATTAGGGACGGGCGACTGCTTATAGCCCATTGAGTTGCTCACGCTGGTCGTTAAACCTCCAACCAAAAAAAAAAAAACCTTTCCGCAATTCATTTCGTATTTTCACATAAAAACTCTGTTTTATATGACGGAAAATTCCCGGTAATAATGGGAAAGATTCGAGAGAATACTTGAGGGTCGATTAACTATTAAATTTCAGTCGTGTGTCGAAGGATCTGATTTTGAAGTTCCTTAGCCAGATCGGATAATGTGGATAGCATATCGCATAAAATTTTAGTTATATTGGCACTGAATATTCCTTCCCCTCGCCCTCATTTAGTGCACCAGCCAGTATGTAATGTTATCGTAAGAAACCTGGCATTTCAATTACTATACCGTGCAAATTAATTGGGACAAGCTATTTTATTCTCAGAATTGTAATGTAATCGCCAGTTGATGTCGGAAACTCACGTAAACCGGTTTTATCAGCTGTGAAATGGTGTGATTGTTAGAAATTGATTGTAAGAATGTGGTTTGACCGGTTTTAAACAGGAAATAGGCACTTCAGCTTCAGTTGTGAGCTTTCGTGTGTGACAGGTGGATGTTAGTTTTTGCTCTCTGTGAGTACGTGTTGCTTTCGTGTATTGAAAAATGGATATTTCCCCAAGGAAGCGTGCAAAAAATAATTGCTCTGAAGGATCACACTTCTATGACAGTCAGAGAATCGCTTCTGCAGTTGGTGTAAGCAAATAAAGTGTATCAAGACTGCTTACGCGATACAATGCATCTGGATTATCGTCTCCAAAAAGGAGAAGTAAATGTGGAAGAAAACGAAAAACAACTCCACGAGCCGATAAATATCTAATCAGAAATAGTAAAATGAATCCCCCCCCCCCCCAAAAAAAAAAAAAAACAAAAAAAAACAAGCACCGACATTCAAAGAGATTTGTTGGCTAGTGGTTGTGGTGTTAGTGATTCAACTGTACGCCGGAGGCTTCTGGAAGTTGCCCGGAAGGCGAGAAGACCAACGAAAAAAACAATATTTGAATGCGAAAATGAAGATAAACGTTTAGCATGGGCCAAAAAATATAAATCATGGACTGCTGACGACTGGAAAAAAGTAATTTTCAGTGATGAAACTCATTTATTTGTGCGGGTTTACCAAGCAAATGTCGTTAGACGAAGCTACTGTGAACCCTTAAGCCCTGAGCATGTCAAACAAACTGTAAAACACCCTCTGAAACACATGTTTTAGGGTTTTTTCACATCGAACAGCACTGGAAGCTTAGTACCTGTTCAAGGTATGATGAATTCAGCCAAGTACGTAGAAATATTACAACGTAGGATTGTTCCATTCTTACAAACTTTTGACGGGACATTTCAACATGACTTGGCCCCATGTCACAATTCAAAATTGGTTAAGAATTTCATGCTGGAAAATCAAATTCATTTGCTTGATTGGCCTGGAAATTCACCAGACATAAATTCCATGAAAAACTTGCGGAATATTTTGAAGTGACGTTTAGGTAAAATGGACTGTACAACCAAAGAACGCATTATAACGAATGCTATAAAAGTGTGGTTCCACGATTATGAAGTCAAAAATATGTGCACTCAATTAGTGGAGTCAATGCCAAAACGAATTCAAGAGGTCATTTCTGCTAAAGGAGGACATACTTAATATTAATACAGGTATTTATCAGTGTATATCAAGGCATAGAATGATATAAAGGCATAGTTTTGGAAAAAAGAGTGATCTTTTACTCTGTCCCAATTAATTCGCAAATTATAGTATTGTACAGGTGATTGTGCAATGTCTATGTACCAATCTGGGGATTCATCAAGACAAAAGCTACTATAGATATTAAGAGTAAATTTTATGTTTAGAAGTTTTGTGAAATACTGCTATAAAACAGTACATTTCGCCTTTTCTTAAAGATAGTTGAAAGTCATTTTCAGTTTTAAAAGATCGCAAGTTCCAAAGCATTACATTGCTTCGAAAAATCACGATGAAAAAAAAATACTTGAATTGTTATAAGTCCTCCTACAGAAAAAATAAAATTATTAGAAGCCTATTCAAAAAAATATTAAGCTCCAAAATAAAATAAAATGAATAATTGCCTCACATTATAGGCAGAAAAAATCGTCATCGCGAAATTAGAATTTTACCTTGAACGTGACTGGGACTTATGTGTTTTTCTGGCTCCACGGTTCGCCACGTGGTTTCTGCTGAACCGACCCAAACGACCACGGATCCAATCCCACCAGGGAGGAGAGGGAAGGGCTGAAAATTTCAGTCTTCATACATACATAAGTACATATATCACTAAGCTGTTCTCTGATATTCAGAGGTTAGCCCCACAAAGAAATACAAACCACCAGGTAATTTTTACTTACTGTTGCCGTATCAAACTTCTCCATTTACAGATATCTTGACATACAACTCGGGCTTCACTCACATCCATCACACGCCGAACACAAGATCTTCTATACTTTATACTCATAATCTTTTAATCATGCAGACACTCTTGAATCTGATCCTCCGATGACTTCCTTGGCCTTCCCGTACCTTTCTTTCATGCCACTTGGGCTAAAAGAATTTTCTTAGTAAGCATCACATCATTCATTCTTTCAACATGGTTAAACCACCGAAGCATATTAGTTTCCACCTTGCTAACAACATTTTGCTCCGCATTACACAACTGCAACACATCTTCATTCCTCACACAATAAGAAAAACGTGTGTTGCCACAAACCACCCGTAAGTAAAGCATTTCTCCAGCACACAAACGACTTCTATGTTTCTTCTGTAGCACCCAGGTTTCACTGCCATACATCAGTCTCCGATTTTGCAAAATTTCTGCATAAATACGGAAAAACCCGAAACGTACTTTTCTGAAATGAAACGGAATTATTGACTACGTCAAATTTGTGAAAATACTGAATTTAAAAGCAACGGGTCCCCCTGCCAAGAAAGTCAGCACATGGGGCCTCAGGATCTCCTGTACGTAGCGCTGTGCTGTCAACATCCCTCGGATAACTGCGAGGTAAGTCCGGCTGTCATGCGCGATGGCTTCCCATACCATCACGACTACAGTTCGGGACGTGTGCCGCTGTACAGTGCGGTTGGGATTGTAGCGCTCACCTGCGGTCCTCCACACTCTGACACGGTGGCCGTCCGTTCCCATACAGAAGTGGGATTTGTCTCTGAACACTCTACGTCGCCAGTCCGTAGCATTCCACGTTGCTCGCTGTTGACACCACTGCAATCGACGCCGACGATGGTCAGGTGTTAATGGCAGAAAACGTAAGGGCCATCATGAGTGCAGGTGGGCCTCTGCTAGGCGTCTGGAAATGGTTCTGGCGGACACACGAATCCCTTGTACAGCCGCCACATCTCTGGATATTGAAAAAGGACGTCGTTGCATCTGTGCGTGTCGCTTTCACGATCACACAGTCCTCTCTGGTGGTGGTGTGTCTGGGTCGTCCGGACTCAGTCTTCCATGTCCGGGTGCTTTTTCGTGTCCATTGCTCCTAACACGATCGCACCGTACTGTCCGATCGGCCCAAATGGCGGCCGATTCAGCGCGCCGGCCACCCTGCCTCTTTTATCCCGACTTTACGGCTTCGTTCAAACTCCGTCAGTTGCCCGTACACACATCTCCGGCGGCTTCTAGGCATGTCTACCGCTCAGGGACCTCACCTGACTCTTACCGTGCACTACGGCATGAATGTGGAGTCCCCTGGCCTTATAAGCCCCAGGGATAGCGATTGCAGCGCCGGTCTTGGACGCGCGGGCATGGGGGAACGCACGCAACTTTAATCATTTGCATGTCTGCCCCCCCCCCCGTAGCTTTTCGCCGAGTTTCGCATTAGTCTCACGGTTTTTTCTTGGTGCGCGGACTTTTGTGACAATGAGAATATATATATATATATATATATATATATATAATGGTCAGGATGTAAGGTCAGGTGATGCGTAACATCACAGCCTCTCCTTGACAAATGTCAACCCCGCCTTCTCGTGGTGCATCCTGTTCCCACTAAAGGGGCTCTGACGACCGCCAATAGCGGTATAACTATACCATCGGGATCAGAGGAAATGCTATCCCACACTCACCAACCCGCTTGGCCAGCGTGGTGAGTTATGGCCAAACCCCTCCAAAATGACTCCACAACTTAAATCTTGGCCCTCAGTCTCCGGCAGCTGGAATGTACCTGGCCAAGGCAGCGGCCAGTGCGACATGAAGGCAGAGGGTGCTAAGAATCCCCGGAGGACCGGACTAGGCTGCCATCTGATGCTGACCTTGGCAACGTACAATGGACGCTCCCTATCTTCTGATTCAAGGCTTCTTGAATTGGAAGAGGAACTACAAAGGATTAAGTGGGACATTGTGGGGCTAAGTGAGGTAAGGAGAAAAGGAGAAGATCTCATCGAACTGAAAAGTGGACATCTCTTCTACTATCGTGGGACAGATACTGGCAGAACTAGTGGTGTTGGATTTATAATAAACAAGAAACTGAAGGATAAAGTGGTAGAAGTTGAAAGTTCCTCTGACAGAGCTGCACGACTCGTTATCCAACTATCGAGAAGATACCAGGCTCAGATTATTCAAACTTATGCACCCACCACAAGTCATCCTGAAGAAGAAATTGAAGAATTTTATGAGGAAATTTGTCATCTAAATAATAAAGGTAAGCAGCACTTGAAAATAATTATGGGAGATTTCAATGCAAAAATAGGGCAACGGCAACAGAATGAAACTTCAGTAGGTAAATTCGGTCACGGCAACAGAAACCAGCGTGGAAATACTCTCGTTGAGTTTGCAGAGGCAGAAGGGTTTTTCATCTTGAACTCCTTCTTCAAGAAAAAGCCACACAGGAAATGGACATGGAGACATCCAAATGGGATGACAAGTGAAATTGATTTTATTATGTGTAACAAAAAATTCGTCATAGAAGACTGCAGTGTGCTAAACAAGTTCAACACAGGTAGTGACCATAGATTGGTGAGATGTAAGATGCACCTCAACACTAAACTTGAACGTGGCAAGCTCATAAGACAAACAAAATCTATTGACATAACCAACCTTAAAAAACACCATAATACCTTCAAGTTGGAACTGAAGAACAGGTTCTCTGCTTTAGAAGGCCTAACATCGGAAGAAGTGGACATCTCTGAAGTTAACAGAAAAGTAACCAAAGCTCTTATGGAAACAGCAACAAAATTAGCTGGGTCTAAGAACAAGTTGCATGTAAATAAATTATCAGGAAAAACGAAAATGTTGATGCAAAAAAGAGAGAGAGATGAGGACAACTAAAGAAGATGTGACTTCCAAAGTGGAATATATAGAGCTATGCAAGACAGTACGAAAAAGTATCACTGAAGACGTAAGAAAATTCAACTGTGAACTAGTGAGGAAAGCAATTGAAAACAACCAAAGCCTAAAGATAGCAAAGGGATATCTCAGTAAGGGAAGAAAACAGATTATGGCACTGAGAAAAGAAGATGGTTCTGTAACAAGAAATAGAGGCGAAATTTTGACAAGAGTGAAAGATTTCTACTCCAAATTATATGAAAGGGATGATACATGCACTCCAGACATCATGAAAGATACCAGTACCAGAGTTCCTCCAATACTTCCAGCAGAAGTTGCACATGCAATCAAGAACATGAAGCGGGGAAAAGCTCCAGGAGAAGATGGAATTACTGTAGACATCATACATGAAGCAAGTGGAGAAATCGAAACAGTACTAGCCCAAATTTTCACTCGATGCCTTAATGAAGGAAAGATTCCTGAAGATTGGAACACCGCTACAATGATCCTGCTACATAAGAAAGGTGACATTGAGGATCTCGGAAACTACAGACCTATCAGCCTCCTATCAGTAGTTTATAAAATCTTCACTAAAGTTCTTTCACACCGCTTGAAGGTAGCACTGGACATGGCTCAACCGAGAGAACAAGCTGGATTCAGGAGTGGCTACAGCACAATAGATCATATCCATGTGCTGAGAGAACTAATTGAAAGAGCAAAAGAATATGAACTTCCATTGTGCATGGCTTTTATCGATTATGAAAAAGCCTTTGATTCGGTGAAACCATCAGCAGTTACAATGGCTCTGAAAACCTGCGGTATTGAAGATGCATACATTAATATTATTAATAACATCTATGAAAATGCAAGTGCAAAGATTAGGCTGTTTGAAAATACAACACACATAAAAATTGGAAAGGGAGTGAGACAAGGTGACACCATATCTCCGAAGCTCTTTAATGCCACATTGGAGGGTGTTTTTCAGTCGCTGAGCTGGGAAAACAAGGGGATAAAGATTAATGGAGATTATCTAACCCACCTTCGTTTTGCTGATGACGTAGTCATTTTTGCAACTAGCCCATCAGAGCTGCAGAGTATGATCCAGGAACTTGCTGACAAGAGTAAAGAAGTGGGATTAAAAATGAACTTTCAGAAGACAAAAGTGATGTTCAATGCTTTTACAAGAAATGAAGATTTATCGATTGATGGAGAAAAGCTGGAGATAACAGACACGTACGTTTATCTTGGACAGCAGATATCAAGTGAGGGTCACATTGATGAAGAAATTAATCGGCGTACAAAACTTGCCTGGAGAGCTTTTGGAAGAAACAGCATAATTTTCAAGAGCAATATGCCATTATGTCTTAAAAGAAAAGTGTTTGATCAATGCATCCTTCCAGTGCTTACGTATGGTGCAGAGACGTGGACCTTAACTAAAAGAGACATACAAAGGCTGCAGACAACTCAAAGAAGCATGGAGAGGTGCATACTTGGTGTAACCAGGAGAGATAAGAAGAGGAACTCGTGGATCCGAAAAATGACAAGAGTGGAAGACATCATGATCAGAGTTAAATCCTGAAATGGCAATGGGCTGGACATACTGCCAGAAGGACAGATCATCGATGGACAGCCGAAATTTTAGATTGGATTCCAAGGGACAGGAAAAGACCCAGAAGAAGACCACATGGGAGATGGGTGGATGAAATTCGAAAGTATGCAGGGGTGACATGGAGGAGACTGGCACAAGACAGACCGTTGTGGAGGAAACTTGGGGAGACCTTCGTCCAGCAGTGGATTGATAATGGTTGACAATGATGATGATGATGATATATATATATATATATAATGGATCCGAAAAATGACAAGAGTGGAAGACATCATGATCAGAGTTAAATCCCTGAAATGGTAACATCACGAACCTTAGCGCAGGAATTAGGGTGTGTTGCGCAACAACCTGTGTCAGCACGTACCGTTCGACGTCGTCTGCAGGAGCAGGGACTTGTCGCACGGCGCCCATTGCTCCGATTGCCATTGACGTTAAATCGCAGGCGAGTGCGGCGTCAGTGGGCCGTTGAACGCCGCACTTGGACTACGGAATGGCACGACACTGTCTTCTCCGACGAATCCCGCTTCTGCCTGTAACACCACGATGGTCGGATCCGCGTGTGGCGGCACCGTGGCGAGAGACTGTATGACGACTGCATTATGCATCGCCATACCGGTCCGTCGCCTGGCGTTATGGTGTGGGGCGCAGTTGGATATGACACCCGCACCCCTCTGGTTCTCATCGCCGGTACACTCAACAGCCACCGCTACATATCCGACGTTTTGGAGCCTGTAGTCCTCCCCTACCTGGAGGACCTGCCAACGGCCACGTTTCAACAGGACAATGCGCGCCCGCACGTGGCACGCATCGCGCACCAATTCTTCACGGCCAACCAGATGTCACTGCTATCGTGGCCCGCCTGTTCTCCCGATATGTCGCACATCGAACACGTCTGGTGGCTGATCGGCAACCGAGTGGCCCGGCAAGCACCACCCACGGCTTCGCCTGATGAACTGTGGCAACGTGTGGAAGCAGCCTGGACCGACATACCCCGAGCCCATATCCAAAGCCTCTTTCGTTCGATACCGCGGCGTGTAGCGGCCGTTATTGCCAGCCATGGAGGCCACACAAACTATTGATGTCTGCGTTTTCCGCAAGTCGCACGGGCCTGTTATTTCAATCGGTTGATCTTTGTATCTGTTGTTATGTGTCCAGTAAATCTGGCTTTGCAATCTCGTGTCCTTCTTGGTGTTGCATGCTGGGTGGCCAGCAGTGTATAACACCCAACAATCTTTCCTTTCTCAAAGTCAGTTCTCTCCCGCCGCGACATTTTCACTGGACCTCACAGTGCGATATGATCGCTGACAGCTGCAGGCTTGTTTTTATATCGTTTGCAGCTGTACCGCGCATCTTAAAAATGCAGCGGATCCGTTCATTTGCTTTTGAAGGGATGTTCGATGACTTCTCTGTCCACAAGATGTTGATTATGACATGGAGCAGATATTGGTGTTCATAGCTTCTACATATTCCACACATGATCAAAAATTGCTGCGAAATGTGTCGCCATTTACAGTAAGCTGACCATTTGCGCATTACATACACTTCAAATGCAGAGCAACGCATCTACTGTTTTGACGTACAGCCGTTATTGATTCTCGGTTCCTAAAAACATAAGATAAATCTACGGTCCCTAGCCCCGAATTCGTTTTAAGTTTCATAAATACACATATAAACCAGGCGGCTTAAACTAAAATCAATAAGATGTCAAACTGCCTCGCCCACATTCTCTTCGAAAAGCGCGAAACGGGTTATTTTACATATTTCCTTTTATTACAAAAAGTTTCTCAGCATAAGTGATGAGACAGATGATATCTGACTTTTCTTCATGTACGTCACGCTTTTTATGGCACAAAAGAAATTAGATTTCTGTCAAGTTATTTCGTAGACACTCAAGCCGATCTTTCATACTCGTTTTGTGTGCTCAGTATTATATTAGCATCCGTTCCAAGGCTACCTACCTACAGAGCCTATACTTATGGAAATATCATCCATTATCTGCAAGTGACAAAATAGAGAGCTGATTTGAATAAGAATGTTCCTCAGGTATGGTTGTAGTCCATTCTGATTTCCGAGAAATCCGCTGCTTTCGGTGTATTGAAGAAAACAATTTTGTTTTTTATCAGTTTTTCCTTTTTTCGAGATGAAGGGGTCCTGAAGCGAAAGCTCTTCTGTTGAAAGTGAAGCTTTGTGCTCTCATTGCCCAAATGTTGTCAGTCCGGCGAGAAAGGGCCTTGAATGCCTGTTGCGCCGAGCAAGTCGACTTAAGTTTTAGCCAAGATTACGGAAAAGAACCAGACGTAATTCAGTCAAGGACAAGGAATATAAATTAGTTTTCTGGGACCTGCGCTCCAGGCTGTCTATATAGTTAGTGGAGCAATTCACTTGCGAGATAAAAGAAGTCTCTGTTTGGTATATCTTCTAAAAAGCCCTTCAGGGACATCAAATTCTGATTTTCATACAGTTCGTAGGATTGAGAGCAAAAAAATAAATTTCTCGTCAAATACGCCAGTGTTATCCAAACGAGTAAATGAATGATAAATTCTGAATTGTATGGGTACAAAAATCACAAATCTTCGCTTTAATGTATAAAAATAATTTATATTCTGATGAAATAATTGAATAATACCAAGACACCGAAACTTGAGTTTTCGTTTTTTTTGCTTGGGTGTTTAACGCATATTATGAGCTAGAAGTATGCACAGGCTTTATTTAGTGAGCCCGGCCGGTTTCATTTATTGTACACTCGGGGCCGGCCCGTGATGTGCCATTTTGTATTATTTTGATTTGCTACTGTATTTTATTAAATTGTGAAAATTAAATAATGAAATATTGAAAATATTTAGTTGAATGTAAGCCTAAAAATATTAACTAACCTGTAGCAATTATCGAAAAATATAACCTTTAAAGAGAGAGAGATAGAAAAGACTAAGCGCGTTCAAAATCTCCCTTTCTCTGAACTAGCAAGCACCAACACTACAAAAGTCAATCGCTATACAGATTACGGATAGAAGAAACAATCGATGCTGTTCCACTCTTTCATACAAACACACACCCGAACACCCCACCCTAATACAGATATCTGCCGTCCCCCACTCCACACAACACACACAATTGCTAGGGGTCGAATCTTCGTGTTGTCAACAAGTCCCAAAGTGGTTTTACCATTTTAATATCTACATATGGTAAAAACGCTGCGAGTGCCTCTCCTCTCCTCTGTGATTACGTCCTTGGCTATGTCATGGGAGTAAAGCCATCAAAACAATTAAACAGACCAAGAAATCGGGGAACACAACTTTTTCCTTTCTTTACCATTGCGATAAAAGGAATGGGTCAACCTGGCTCAGCCGTAAGTGTTTGGAAAAATGCCCAGCCCGGCCCGTTGCTTTGTTCTCTAAACTAAAAAGCCTGACCCGGCCAGTTGTCCTGCCCCGCCTTAATTATGAGCATCTCCAATAGCTAAGAGCAGCCGCCTGTCCCTAATTTGTCGCCACTGGTTCCAGGGATGGAAGAGAGACAGCTCCTAAAAGCCAAAATACCAACCATGCCTCATCAGGGACCCGAACCTGGGCACATCGGGTGATAATATAGACCTACGAATCTGATCACTCCGCCACCAGCGCTGCAAACTTTGGTTTGTATGCAGAGTTGTGAAAATGAAGAACTAAGATACACCGAAGAGTCAAACATTATGACCATCACGTACTTATCCAAACCAAAGCAACTGTGCCTTGTTTCAGTAGGACATCTAGTGTCTTGTTCAGAGGACAGGCACTAGACGGGAATACCGTTGACATAAAAGGATGCACCTGGTCTACAGTGATGTTTAGGTAGATGGCAGACGTCATGGTTTGCTGCACATGAATGACGGAACCCAGGGTTTCCCAGCAGAACATTGCCCAAAGCATTGCACTTCCTCCATCGGCTTGTTTTCGTTGCCATGACAGTATGTACCTGGTCACAGTGATGTTTAGGTAGATAGTAGACGTCATAGTTTCCTGCACATGAATGACTGGACCCAGGGTTTCCCAGCAAAACATTGCCCAAAGCTTTACACTTCCTCCATCAGCTTGCTTTCGTTGCCATGAAAGTATGTACCTGGTCTACAGTGATGTTTAGGTAGATGGTAGACGTCATAGTTTCCTGCATATGAGTGACTGGACCTAGGGTTTCAAAGTAGAACATTGCCCAAAGCATTGCACTTCCTCCATCGCCTTGTTTTCGTTGCCATGAAAGTATGTACCTGGTCTATAATGATGTTAAGATAAGTTGTAAACGTCATAGTTTCCTGCACATGAATGACTGGACCTAGGGTTTGCCAGCTGAACATTGCCCAAAGCATTACACTTCCTCCACCTGCTTGTTCTCGTTGCCACGAAAGTATGTACCTGGTCTACAGTGATGTTTAGGTAGATATTAGACGTCATAGTTTCCTGCACATGAATGACTGGACCCAGGGTTTCTCAGCAGAACATTGCCCAAAGCATTACACTTCCTCCACCGGCTTGCTTTCGTCCCGCGGTGCATCTTGGTGCCAACACTTCCCTACGCAAACGGCAGGCAGATTCATCAGACTAGATGACTTTCTTTCAGTCACTCAACAATCAGTTTTGGTGATCGCTTCAGATCTGCATTTATCCCAGTCTCCGCTAAACTCGCTCAACGGAAATGACTTAGCTTTTTTGGAGGCCAGTAAATAAGATAATCTCTTGTATCATATCATCTCTTTGTATCATAACCCGTCGCTTTGTATCTTAGCTCGTCGCTTTGTATCATGCAGCTGACATTCTTCCTGAGTGATTTTTTTCCGTATTCGTGCAATATGAGGGGCCACAGGTCTTACGGTCGTCAGGTGGTCTTTTTTACGCATTCCAACCGTAGGTTGTGAAGCCTATATGCTCCAGCTTTGTCCGTCCGTCCGTCTGTCCGTCTGTCGGCACGATAATTCGCGTAAAAATGGTTCGATTTCAATGAAATTTTAGTATGTGGTATGGAACCACCTGGGGACGAACCCTATTGAAAATAGACGAAATGAGGTCAAAGGTCACGGCATAGGAGCGAGATCCATTCCATTGCCCTTATGCGTCATAACTTGCGTAAATATGGTTCGATGTCGATGCAATTTTAGCATACTGTAGGGGACCACCTGGGAATGACCCCTATTAAAAATGGGCGAAGTCGGGTCAAAGGTCACGGCATAGGAGCGAGATCCATTCCATTGCCCTTACGCGTCATAACGTACGTAAAAATGGTTCGATTTCAATGAAATTTTAGTATATGGTAGGGGACCACCTGGGGACAAACCCTATTGAAAATGCGAGAAATGAGGTCAAAGGTCAGGACATAGGAGCGGAATCACTTCCATCGCCATTATGCGTCATAACTTATGTAAAAATTTTTCGATCTGAATGAAATGTTAGTATGTTGTAGGGGCCTGCCTATTAAATGGGCGAAATGGGGTCAAAGGTTAGGACACAGGAGCAAAATCTATTCCATAGCCCTTATGCATCATAACTTACGTAAAAATGATTCGATTGCGACGAAACTTTATCATGTTATTTCGGAGTTACACTGAACCGGCTCTGTTGAATATCATCGAAATAGGATCAAAGGTCAGGGCACAGGAACGAGATTTATTCCACAGCCTTTTTCCTCATAACTTGAGTAATAACTTGAGTAATGATTTCTGGTATGTTGGAAAGCGTATCATAATCAATGCATTGCATGATTTTACTAACTTGTTATTTTTATTTTTATTTTTTTATTATTAGGGGCTTAACCACCACCGTGAGCAACTCAATGGGCTATAAGCAATCGCCGGTCCCTAATTTAGGACAACTAGTTCCAGGGAAGGGAGACAGCCAGTGCCGTAAGACAAACAAAACGTCCATGCCTCACCCGGATTCAAATCCGGACCCACTTGGGCTAACGCTCGTGAGCCAGCGCCCACTGCGCCACCTGGTCGGGGCGGCAAAAGATCTTTGTGTCGGGTTAGAATCACGTAGGAGTTAGGAATGACAGTGCGACTTATTCTCACTTCCTTCACCGGGGGCAGTGGCCATAAATTAGAAGTGCCAGACTTCTTCAAGCTTTAGATGTTCGCTGGGAATTGGTGTCATTGTTCACGGCAGTTAGGTTCTTGGAAAAATGTGTGATGTTCTTTCCACACATCGTCTGGAATTAATCATAATTCCTTCTTCGTTAACGAACTACTTCTAGCATGGTTTGCAGGCTAACCCGGAAACTAATGATTCCGTCTCAGCCCTTTCTCAATGGGGATGGGGATATATGTGACATACTACAGAGTTAAAGCACATGTCAAGACGACAAATCTGCAGAGATACATTCCGTCGGTGTAGCTTAGTCGGTTAGATAAACTCACTCCGGAGGGAGTAGACGAGGTTTCAATCTCGTCACTTGCAAATTCCTGTTTTCACACTGGCTCCCGAACGTAAAAATGGATGTATTGGCCGTTGGGTTCTTCGAATAATGTGTGATGTTCGTTCCGCATACCATCTGCAATTAATTAAAGGTTTCTTCTTCGCTTCAAAAATAAAATAAAATTAAGAGGGAAATGATGTGTCATTCTACAGAGGTAAAGCACGTGTTAAGAAGGCAAATCTACAGCGATACATTCCGCCGGTGTAGCTTAATCGGTAAGAACAACTCACTCCGGAGCGAGGAGACGCGGATACAATATCCTGTGAAAACACAAGCTTGTCCGCGTTCCCTCACTCTTGACGAAGTCGCTCACCAACTGAGCTACGCGGACAGAATGTCTCGTTGCAGATTTGTCGTCTTGACACATGTTTTCAATTTTGTAGTACGTCACTTTATCTCCCCCTTAATTTTTGTTTGTTTTTGTCTTTGAAGCGAAGTAGCAATTTTTCATTAATTCCAAAGAATGTGTGGAACAAACGTCACACATTTTTCGAAGAACCCAACGGCCAGTGGATCCATTTTCCACAATCGGGCGCCAATGTGAAAACACAAGTTTGTCCGTGTCTCGTCACTCCGGAGTAAGTCGCTCTCCCAACTGAGCTACGCGGACAGAATGTTTCGCTGCAGATTTGTCGTATCGACACATGTTTTCACCTCTGCAGTGCGTCACACTCCGTCACTAACAAATTCCTGTTTTCAGAAATCACATGTCAAGATGGCAAAGTTGCAGCGACAAATTCCGTCGGTGTAGCTTAATTGGGAAAGCACTCGGCTCAGGAGCAGAAGGATGCGGTTTCGATCGCCGGTAAGTTTGTGCTTTCACACCTTTCTCGCAGAGAAAGTATGCAAGTATAGCAAAAATAACCAATTCTAAATGAAGATTTATTGTAAAAATGCTGAAATAGAAAAAAACTTGAAGAATCAATTTACTTGAATGCACGATTAGAAGCTATAGCAAAATGAACGAGGTAAGAGTTTATTATCAATTATTGTTGGTGTGTCAGAGATACTTGAAAAATTTCTTGATATTTGAAAAATGTCAGGTTTTGTTGCTTCTTGGAGCCGAAATCAGAATGTTGGATATGTTTAGGTACAAATTAAAAGCTGATTTGTTTTTCGTTGCACAGTAGTGGCCAAAATTGTGGAAACCTTTTGGAAATAGTGTATTTTTGAGGTTTGATGGCTCATAACACCGCTTTTGTTTGGAGTAATACCATAACAATATACTGTATATCAATTGAAAGATCATTTCATCAATAATGTAATGTAATAACTTTTATGAAGGATTTTGTATTAGAACAGCAGTTATAAAGAAGAAAAGTAACGCACATAGAAAAAATGAGATATACAAAAATTCTCACCATGTCAGTTAATACTTAGTTGGGTAACCTTTATCATTAATTACGTCCTTAGAACGCCTTCCCATGGAGTGAACCAAGTTTTTAAGTTCTGCAGCTGTTATAATGTGAAACCAAGATTGAATTATTGCTTATATTTATTGGGTTTTACCATCGGGTGGCTTCTGACTAACAAGTTTCCTTAGTCGGCTCCATAGATTTTCGATGGGGTTAAGGTCTGGGCTATTCCCAGGCCATTCCAGCAGTGGAATATGATTATCTTGAAACCACATTTTGCATACAGCAGCTACTTGACATGGAGCTGAATCCTGTTGAAATACAAATCCTTCATTATCTTGGAAAAGATCACGTGCGGAAGGCTTCAGTTTGGGCTCAAGTATTTCATTAATGTAATTTTGGCCATTTATATTCCCATTAATCACACAAATTCTGCCCACACCTTTTGATGTCATACAACCCCAGATCATAACACTAACTGGATGTTTCACGTTACATGTAATGGAATCAGGATGCAAATCTTCTCCGATTCTTCTCCTTACGTATTTTATGCCATCGCTACCAAACAGGGAGATTTTGGTCTCATCGCTCCAAATAACACTGTCCCAGTGTTTCTCTGTCCAGTTAACATGGGGTTTTTTTTTTTTTCCAAGTTTAATCTTTTCAACCTTTGTTTGAGAGATAAAAATAACTTTTTTCGTGGAATTCTAGCTTTTAGACCAAATTCCTGCTGTCTGCGCTGAACAGTCCTTGCACTCAACATCACATTGCAGTGCGCTATTTCATCTTGTATACACCCAGATGATTTTCTTCTGTCACCTAGGCACAGTCTCTTAATTCTTCTATCATCACTTGCTGTTGTGCACCTTTTCCTGCCTTTACCAGTCTGGTTTTGTAGTGACTGAGTCTCCTTATACCTCTTCAAAAATTTAGAAATGCCACCTTTGATTAAATTTCCACCAATTTTCTTCTAATTTCTTCATAACTGAAGCCTTGTTCACTTAATAGTATTATTTTAAATCACTTTCTGGGTGATCAGTCAGCTTTTTGCGCCATTTATTTTATTTTATTACGTTTTACAAGCTCACTAAATGAAAGAACCCTCTTAAAAAACAGCCAACTTGATAGCAATCGCATAACACATTGACAAATGTCCTCCTCTCAGCTCCAATACATGACATCAATAGCTGAATCCTACTGTGACCTGATTGGCTCATTGCCAAAACAAGATGAC
Organism: Macrothele yani; assembly: GCA_039090855.1. Lineage (NCBI taxonomy): Eukaryota > Metazoa > Arthropoda > Arachnida > Araneae > Macrothelidae > Macrothele > Macrothele yani. The sequence goes on from CM076992.1 coordinate 12,495,184, forward strand.
ACCTGATTGACTCATTGCCAAAACAAGATGACACCTGATTGACTCATTGCCAAAACAAGATGACACCTGATTGACTCATTGCCAAAACAAGATGACACCTGATTGACTCTCTAAACACCCATGCTCATCGGCTACATTCAAATGAAGGAAAGCTACTTCATATCAACCTAAGCAAGTTGTGCTTCCTTTTTCTGGTTATTTGGCTATAACTTTTCATAGAATACAGGTAATTGAACAAACGTTATTGCATTACATTCTTGATGAAATAATATCTCCATTGATATATAGTTTTATGGTGTTATTCTAAACAAAGGTGGTGTTATGAGTCATCAAACCTCAAAAATACACTTTTCCCAAAAGGTTTCCACAATTTTGGCCACTACTGTATGTTTCCTACAGCAATGTGTGTCATTGCATTTTGTAAACCGTAAAGAAGAATATCTGCCGATTTGCAATTAGGGAATGAAGCATAGAAAAAATGATGGCTTTGATGCGTTGATATAACGAGATCATGAAAACATTGTGAATTCTGCGCATGTTCTACATTCTTAAAGCTGGGTACTCAACTGCTAGGAGCAAGCGTTGTGAAGTGTTTTGAAAGGGGCAAAAGCTTTTCAAATAAGATGAGTGATGGCGACGTAGTTTTTTTGGAGGCAAACTGCCTTAAGGGACTGATTGACAGAGTGCATCCTGGTTGTACAGTAATGTAAATCAGTCAGTGTGTAGCTTAAAAAGTGACGTTCGAACCACAATGTATCGCGTTTGATCTGACAATCGTGAAGTCACAAGTGCAGTTGTCGTCAGAAACATTCATTTCTACAAGAATGACCACACTGAATTCCGGGAAATTGATCGAATTTATCACATTGAATTTTGATTGTGATAAGGAAGTGATTTGAATCTTTTCCAAAACAAAATTAATTTCTCAAAATATATTTTTAGAAAAAAACAACAACAAAAAAAACAACAACTGAAAGGGCGAATGCTTTTCGGCCCCGTAGTAGAAGAATTGCTCATTGTATGAAACATACATTAAATGCTCGTGGTGTCCTTCAAAATGAATGGTACAAGTTACAAAAACATCGATCGTCCCTAATTTAGGGCCACTAGTTGCAGGGGAGGGAGAGAGAGCCAGTGCAGTTAGACAACACAAATCCACGCCGCCGCCCCGGTGGAGCAGTGGTTTAAGCGATGGTCTCTGATCATTCGTCCGAAAGGGGTCCGGGTTCGAATCCCGGTGAGGCATGGATGTTGTGTTTGTTTCACGTCACTGGCTCTCTCCCTTCCCTGGAACCAGTGCCCTAAATTAGGGACGGGCGACTGCTTATAGCCCATTAACTTGCTCACGGTGGTCGTTAAACCTGCAATCAAAAAAAAAAAAAGAAAAAAAAAGAAATCCACGCCTGGTCGTTATTCGAACCCGGAACCATCACGAAGGAATGGTCAGGAGCCAGTGCTTAGACCAAATGAAATAGCTACTTTCACCCACTAGCTGTTGAAATGTGAGTTGCGAAAAATCGCAGGTTGGAATCAAAATTTACCTTGCAACGAAAGAAATCGGAGGCAAAAGAAAGTTTTCAAAGCGAGAAATTTGAAAAGCGATAAGGAGGAATGCATCGTATAACTCAACACCCCCTAATTGGAAAACTGTGCGTCATTTAAAGAGGAAAATAGGAGCAATTCAACATTTCCTAATTTAGATCGTGCCGATTTTTAATAGCAGTTTATTGATCTGAAATCTAAGGAAATATGGGCATCAAAATTATCTGATTTGGGACGCAAATTGGAAGAACATTTTCAAGAACGCGTTCAGATCAAAGGTGGACTGAACTTAAAAACATTACTCCTATCGACAAAATTGTTTTCGAGACATTGAGCAGTCTTCCTGAATCATATGCGTCTTTGAAGAAGTACGCACATGGCGTATTGACGATATTTGGCTCAGCTTATTGCTGCGAGCAACCTTTTCCCATCATTAATATGATGTAAAGCAAATTGAGAAGTTCACTCACAGATGAGAGTCTCCAGGCTTATCTGAAGATGAAAATAACGCAGTACCAACCGGACATTAAACATTTTGCAAGCGAGATGCGGGTACAAATTAGCAGAAGTCACTAAAACTAAAGTCTGTTAAAATTGTAACAATTTTAATTTTTCACCTCGAATATGTTTGTGACGAACGAGCTGCAAATCACGCGTTAGCAAAAACCCGAACTTTGAATATTTCTTCTCTCTTTTTTGCTTGCTCTGTGCTTTTTCTTTTAAAAGACGACAGTTGCTATCGGTACCCTGTTAACTACGCAGGTCTGTTTCACTCTGCTTTTAAAGTGGAGATTTTGTGAAACTTCGATTCCGTTATATATTTTTAATTCGAAGCGGAATAATATTAAATATGTATAATCAAGTTCTACATTAAACATTGTGCATACACTTTCGCAAATTTTGCCTGTGTCGGCAGGGGCCTGCAGCGGACACCACAGTTTACATTACCGCCATTCATGGCTCTTCTAAAAGTAAAGAATGTGTATTTTACGACTTTTTGGCTCTTCTTAAGTAAATGCCGACTTGCCAACCCCTGGCCTTGCCAATTCGCAACTGGGATGTCACGACATCGGAGTTTTTACTGTGGATGTTCAGATAGATACTTTAGGCGCATTACAGCGACATATCTTGGATGACTTCACGGTGTTTGTATCTGATATGTTGCAACGGGCTTGTCTGGGGAGATTTAAAAATAAAATTTCCATTTCTGCGTTGCATTATGTTGCAAGCCGCTAAGAGAGATCCAAAAAACTTACAAAAATTCTTGAACCTGTTCCCATTAGTTTTGCAACACAAGCTTCGTCGGTGTAGTTTGTCTTCAACAGACAAGACATTTGACCATGAAGCAAGATAGCCAAGTAACATGTGATGATTCCAGAAAACAGAATAAAAATTCAATCTATTTGGTGCTTTCAAGTCTGGCAGGAATTGTAATGCAATACGTGCTTTGAAAGAAAATGCAGATTAAGTTATTCTGAATAGAAGGATGAAATCACTCCCTCATCATTAAATAAAATATATAAATTTTCATTTTGAAAATGGAAGACTAATATTGTCAAAAATCTCAACCCCCTTTTGTGTGTGTGTGTGTGTGTAAGCGTATTTGCGCATGAATGCTATAGGTTATCCGTAAATAATTTTTACAGTCTTCTATAATCTTGCAATAACGAGTCATGTCATTTTCCTATTTACAGGTGGTCTGTGACATGCAGATTTACAGTGCTGGTGTATTTCGTTTACCGCATCCGCCACTAGGAGAGCTGCAGCAGCTGTGTAGTTGAAATGGCGTTTGTAACAGAGAAAGCACAATATGTTTTGTGGTTGACAGAAACAAAATCTTCTGTATAGCGAAACAAACTCATTTTTCTGGTGGTGGAGTTCGAAGCCACGCCTCGTCGATCCGGAGTGAGTTGTTCTCCCAACTAAACTACACCGGCGAAGCTTTTCGCTGCAACTTTGCCGTCTTGACATATGCGTTACCTCTGAGGTAGGTACGTCACATGTATCCCTTCCCTTGAGAACGGGCTAGGAAGGAATCGAAGGTTTCCGGGTCAACCGACAAACCATCTATAACGAAGTAAATTTCTCCGTCATTTTTGTCCACGCCAGGATTCGAACCCGGATCCCCTCATTCCGGAATAAGTCACTCTACCAATTGAGCTACGCGGACGTTTTATTCTGATTCCTATCTGCCTTTATGTCGTGTGCGTCCTTCGGGCAGGTACGTCACAACTCCTGGTACGTTACACATGCTTGAAGTAGCTTGCTGCAGAAGAAGGAATTGTCTTTGATTCCAGGTGATGTGTAGAAGAAACATCAAGGGTTTTCCTCGAACCTCACGGCTAGGAAATTCAGTTTACGTTCGCCTTTTTGCAGGTGGTGGAATTCGAACACACACCTCCTCCTTCCGGAGCCACGTGTTCTTTCAACAAAACTGCACCGACGAAGCCTATCGCTGCAACCAGAGCCGTAGCTAGTAGTAAACTCTAGGGGAGACCTCTGCAATGAAGGGGATGCTAGAATTTTTTTTGCTGCAGCCTATATATATATCAAGAAGAAGATAACCGATACCTGCTTTTATTTTGGACAGCAGATATCAAGTGAGGGTCACATTGATGAGGAAATTAATCGGCGTATAAAACTTGCCTGGCGAGCTTTTGGAAGAAACAGTTTAATTTTCAAGATGCCATTATGTCTTAAAAGAAAAGTGTTTGATCAATGCATCCTTCCAGTGCTTACGTATGGTGCAGAGACGTTGACCTTAACTAAAAGAGACATACAAAGACTGCAGACAACTCAAAGCAGCATGGAGAGGTGCATGCTTGGTGTAACCAGGAGAGATAATAAGAAGAAGTCGTGGGTCCGAAAAATGACAAGAGTGGAAGACATCATGATCAGAGTTAAATCCCTGAAATGGTAATGTGCTGGACATGCTGCTTGAAGGACAGACCATCGATGGACAGCTGAAATTTTAGACTGGATTCCAAGGGACAGGAAAAGACCCAGAAGAAGACCACATGGGAGATGGGTGGATGAAATTCGAAAGAATGCGGGAGTGACATAAAAGAGACTGGCACAAGACAGACCGTTGGGGTAGAAACTTGGGGAGACGAAGACCTTCGTCCAGCAGTGGATTGAGAATGGTTGACAATGATGATGATATATAGGCAAAAAATTATTCTTTCCGATATATACTGCTGGCCACTCAAAATGCAACACCAAGAAGGACACGAGATAGCAAAGCCAGAGTTACCGGACACATAACAGCATATACGAAGATGAAACGATTGAGCTTACAGGCCCGTGCGATTTGCGGAACACGCAGACATCAATAGTTCGTGTGGCCTCCATGGCTGGCAATAACGGCCGCTACACGCCGCGGCATCGAACGAAAGGGGCTTTGGATGTGGGCTTGGGGTATGTCTGTCCAAGCTGCTTCCACACGTTGCCACAGTTCATCAGGCGTAACCGCGGATGCTGCTTGTCAGGCCACTCGGTTGCCGATCAGCGACCAGACGTGTTCGATGGGCGACATATCGAGAGAACAGGCGAGCCACGGCAGCAGCGACACCTGGTAGGCCGTGAAGAATTGTTGCACGATACGTGCCACGTACGGGCGCGCATTTTCCTCTTTAAACGTGGCCTCTGGCAGGGCCTGCAAGTAAGGGAGGACTACAGGCTCCAAAACGTCGGAGATGTAGCGGTGGCTGTTCAGTGTACCGGCGATGCGTACCAGAGGGGTGCGGGTGTCATATCCAATTGCGCCCCAAACCATAACGCCAGGCGACGAACTGGTATGGCGATGCATAATGCAGGCGTCATACAATCTCTCGCTGCGGTGCCGCCACACGTGGATCCGACCATCGTGGTGTTGCAGGCAGAAGCGAGATTCGTCGGAGAAGACAGTGTCATGCCATTCCGTAGTCCAGGTGCGGCGTTTAACGGCCCACTGCCGCCGCACTCGCCGGTGGTGTAACATCAATGGTAATCGGAGCAATGGGTGCCGTGCGACAAGTCCCCACTCATGCAGACGACGTCGAACGGTACGTGTTGACACCGGTTGTTGCGCAACACACCATAATTCCTGCGCTAAGGTTCGTGATGTGGCGGTGCGAGCCGTAAATGCCCGCCGCCCAACATGCCGGTCCTCTCGTTCGGTGGTGTGCCGCGGCTACGGCATTCGCTCACGTCGGTCCAGTCCGTCCCTCTTGCACCCACCGAATCCATACTCGCCTCAATGTGGCTGGATATCGTCCCACACGGGCGCCGATGTCTCGGTACGATAAACCGCTGTCGCGATAGATCACTATTCGTCCTCTGTCGAATTCCGAAGCGTGCTGGAATGACTGCCGTATTCTGCGACGAGGCATCAGAAAGCTTCCCACGCACAGGTCCGACAGCACAACATACTTCCGCTACTTACAGCCCGCCCTTTATGTAGTGGTTCTCGGTGCCGTGCCGTGCGCACATGATTTGCATATGCCCTGCAATGCTGATCGTTTGCATGTCCTCTCGCGGGCAACGCATGCTGCGAATTTCAGGCGAATCGGATGCTACCATCTTGGTGTTCCATTTTGGGTGGCCAGAAGTGTACGTGCAGTGAATTGCTGCTTCTTCCACTGGTTGCATCAAATAAATTAAGATCAAGAAAATTATGCAATTGTTACGTTATTAAAGGTACCGTAACGACATTTTAATGACGTAAAAAGTTTTACTAATTTTAATACCATATAGTTACGTGTTTGGATAACTTCATTTTGGTAAGCAAATATAAAGTTTATAATTTTTGTCTTCTAAGGCACTATTGAGAAAAGTTACCTCGTCAAAGTTTAAAACATCTGTATTAAATATATTAGTAGCATTAATCAAAACTATGTGGATCCAGAAAATAAACATTTCTCTTTATCTGGAAAAATACGAGTACTTATTGGCATAAATTTCCTGAAATTCGATTTTCAAGAAGTATTCAAGAAAACTGCCAACGTACAAATGAGTATGTTTGTATAGTCCTTTGTGTATCACAAACACAATTTATGATCGAGGAAGTTCAGCAGCTCGACCACCCACCACGGATGACCAGACTACCCTCCCCCACGTCACCCAGCTTCCGGTATTCGGTGCGCGGGCCTGTAGCTATAAGGAGGTGTTGATCGAACCCGCTCCACCCGATTTCCGGTCGAACATGCTAATCGTTACACTCTCCAGAACAATGAAATTCCACGAAACTGAACATATACACTGGCGTGCAAAAATTAAGGACGAGATGGTTTTTTGAATGTAACGTCGTGCAGAAATGCTCCACATCGACTCAAATCATACCATAAGATCCCCAAGATGTACGAATATGGGACAAGTGAGCAAAATCGTCCAAACAAGGAATCCAAAGGATACAAAGGCACTTTATTGAAAAGGTAGCTTCGAGCACAACTGAGCAGAAGACAGAAACGTCCATGTGACAGGCGGCTGCCAAGAAAAATCCAGTCTTTAGTAGGGGATATGATCACCCCTGACTGCGTTGCAGGATTTACAACGTTTTTCCACGCTGAGGACAAGGTTGACAAGAAGCTGTTCAGGCATCGCGGTCCATTCCTCTTGTAGCGCCAATCGCAGCTGCGGAATCGTTGCTAGCGGCTGGTGTCGTGCTGCCAAGCGTCATCCCGAAAAGTCCTACACGTGTTCGATTGGATTTAAATCAGGGGACATTGCGGGCCAATCCATGCGTTGAATATCTTCACTCTCCAACAGCTCTGCGACAGCCACTCTACGATAAGGTGTGCGTTGTCGTCCATGAAGAGAAACTCAGGACCCACAACACCTCTAAACAGACGCTTGTGAGGCAGGAGAACCTCGGTACAATAGCGGACACCAGTGACTAAACCTCCTTCGAAGATGTGCAGGTCACTACGGCTACCAAGCATGATACCGCCCCAAACGAGAACTCCGCCACCTCCAAACCGGCCCCTTTCGATGATGTTGGAGGTGTGATTGCATGTTACCTGCTCTCTCCAGATGTGTATACGTCCAGAATCGCTCGTCAGACTAAATCGGATCCCATCCGTAAAGAGAACTCGACCCCATTGCTGATATGTCCAGTTCTTGTGTTCCTGGCACCACAGAAACCGCCGTCTCCGATGAGCTGGAGTTAATGGCGCACACTGTACTGGTCGTCGTGCAAATAGACCACCTTTGTGCAGCCACGTGGCCACGGTAAAACGCGATAACGGACGTCCAGTTGTCTGTTGCATGTGGCTTGCGATTTCTCCCGCTGTCTGCCGTCTGTCTCTTTTCGCCTGTAGGACAATATACCGGTCGTCCGCCGCCGTGGTTGCTCTTGGACGACCACTGCTAAACTCTCGGACAGCTGTTCCTGTCGTTTGAAATGCTCACCAAGCTCGTGAAACGATACTGTAAGCGATCCCGAACTCCTCGGCCACACTAGTCCCACTTCAACCTTCTTCCAACTTCCCAATGACGCGACTTCGGGTAAGTCATCCAGATGTCGTCTACTGGATTGCCTGTTGGCCATATCACACGGTGGCAACAACTCGACGTCGTTCAAACCGATGTACACCGTGCAATAGCTTTCACCGAATTGCTGAGCGTACAACTCCCGTGTGCTTTATACCCGTCCGACACCACACACCCCTACGTCATGCTGCATATATGCCGTGTTGTTACTACTGGTTCGGATATCGTATTAAATAAATACGATATCCGAACCAGTAGTAACAACACGGCATTATCAAGGAATGTCCTTAATGAAATACTACAACCAGACTGGGCGAACATTAAACTAGTGAACACTCCAATGTACACACACTCGCTGCATTTTGTTGAAAGCATGTATATCGAAGCCTTGGGGGACAAATCCTGCAATGATTACACACCAACGGACATTTCAAAAACATCGAAAGGCCATATTACCAACTTGAACTTTAAATTACAGTAGTAATAAATTAAATATTACCAACAATTTATTAATATGACAATAACCTTAATTGTAACAAAATTTCTACATTACGTGAAATTACTGTTTGAGAATTGTATCTTTTGTTCCGATGTAATGGCAACAGTCACGACCCACATGACACTCAAGATTCTTACCCATAGTGCATCGCTGCACTCCTATAAAAAGCTAAGCGAGTGCTGAATTTCCCTCTGTTCCAACTGATGATGGGGTGAATGTTGCCCCGAAAGTGCTGGTGGGGTATTTTAATCTGTAAATAGTTTCATCTTTTATTAAATATCGTACCAAGACGGTGAGGTTTTTATTTCATTTGACACATTTGTACGATGTTACTCTTTCATCTATAGATATAGTAACTTTTTTCAATTTACGCATAGATCTTCCGCTAGGGGCAGTTACGGTAAATTACGTTTTCCCAGTATCTATAATTCTAAAATTCTGATTTGAAAAATGCTTTCTTTAGCGGATACAGCTCTTGCTGGGAAATCTTTTACATATAATTTCTAATTTTTGGTATCAAATGGTTTGTTTGGCCACAAGGGGCGTAAGTGTTATTTCCTGCTTCTGATGCATTTGCCACAATATCTGAGCTTTTGGAATCTCGATTGAAAAAATTCGTTCATTAATCGATGCCTCTCACGTCCATAAACATTTTCGGAATATTTTCTTCTTAAAATATTACATGTTTTCTCGGCCAGGGGACGTAGATATATATCTCATTTTTGTAAATATCTCTGCTTCTAATGGTCCGATTTGAAAAATTTCTTCTTTTTTGGATAGTTTCCAGTGCGACATGTTTTTCATCTAATTAAAAAATTTACAAGTATCTCATAGACTTTCCGCTAGGGTGCGTAATGGTAAATTGCGTTTAACCCGATATCTCTGTTTCTAAAACTCCGATTTGAAAAATTCTTTCTGCACTGGAAACAGCTTCTGGTGGCAAATCTTTTGCATATAATTTCTAATTTTTGTTAAAAAATATGGTTTGGCCACCAGGGGTGTACGTCTTAATTTCCGCTTCTGGTGCTTTTGCAGAAAAATCTGACCTTCCAAAATCTCGATTGAAAAAAATTCTTTTGTGGACCGATACAACTCACGTCGATAAACGTTTTCGGAACATTTTCTTCTCAAAACAATGCATGATTTCTCCGCCAGGGGAGTAGACGCACATCTTATTTTTGTAAATATCTCTACCTCTAAGAGTCAGATTTGAAAAATTCCTTGCCGCCTCGGTGGCGCAGTGGTCTAAGCGATGGCCTCTGATCATTCGTCCGAAAGGGGTCAGGGTTCGAATCCCGTGAGGCATGGATTTGGTGTTTGTCTTACGGCGCAGGCTCTCTACCTGGCCTGGAACCAATGACCCTAAATAAGAGACGGGCGACTGTTATAGCCCATTGAGTTGCTCACGGTGGTAGTTAAACCTCCAATCAAAAGAAAAAAAAAATCCTGCTTTGGTGGATAGCGTGTCCGCTGCGAAACGTTTTTCATATAATTTCAAAATTTTCAAGTAAATCATAAACTTTCCGCTGGAGAGGGTTAAGGTAAATTGCGTTTTCCACGATATTTCTGCTTCGAAAACTTCTATTTGAAAATTTTTACCTGTATCGCATACAGCTCCGGATGGGAAACGTTTTTCATATAATTTCTAATATTTGGTAAAAAATAGTTTGGCCACCAGGGAGCATAAGTATTAATTTCTGTTTCTGATGCATTTGCAGCAAAATTTCAGCTCCTGAAAACTCGACGGAAAAAATTATTTGCTGGACCGATATCGCTCCCATCAATAACCCTTTTGAGAATACTTTCTTCTTAAAATAAAGTATGTTTCTCCCGCCAGGGGGCGTAGATGCATATCTTATACACTGACGGAAAAAAAATCCCAACACCATGAAAAAATAGTTGTAGAGGAATGAAATGGCGGCAATACATTTGTGTAGGTAACATATGTAATCGATTAAGGTTTCAAGATCACAGCTTATTGTAAGCGCGAGAAGAGCCATTTTAAATGTGAAATGCTGGTATATTAATGACCGGTGTAACCGCCAGAATGTTGAATGCAAGCACGCAAACGTTCATGCATTGTGTCGTACAGGTGCTGGATGTCAGTTTGTGGGATGGAGTTCCATGCCTGTTGCACTTGGTCGGTCAATACAGGGACGGATAATGCTGGTTGGGGATGACGCTGGAGTTGTCGTCCAATGATGCCCCATAAACACCCCCTGGAATGCTGTTCATGAATGGCAGCGCAACAGGTTGAATCACCAGACCGACGTACAACTGTACCGTCAGGGTGCGTGGGATAACCACGAGAGTGCTCCTGCTGTCATAGGACATTGCTCCCCAGACCATAACTCCAGGTGTAGGTCCAGTGTGTCTTGGCCGCAGACTAGTTGGTTGCAGGCGCTCACCTGGCATCCTTCTAACCAACACATGGCCATCACTGGCACCCAGGCAGAACCAGCTTTCATCAGAAAACACAACAGATCTCCACTCCGTCCTCCAATGAGCTCTAGCTTGACACCACTGATGTCGCAAACGGCAGTGGTTTGGAGTAAGTGGAATGCACGCTACAGGGCGTCTGGCTCGGAGCTGTCCTTCAAGTAACCGATTTGTAACAGTTCGTTGTGTCACTGTGATGGCAACTGCAGCTCTAATTGCTGCTGCAGACGCGGTACGATGCGCCTCGGCCATACGCCGTACACGGCGGTCTTCCCTCTCAGTAGTGCCACGTGGCCGGCCGGAACCCGGTCTTCTTGAGGCAGTAATTTCCCTTGATCACCGCTACCAACAACCATGCACAGTGGCTACATTCCTGCCAAGTCGTTCTGCAATATAGCGGAAAGAAAATTCACCTTCTCGTAGCCCTATTACACGACCTTGTTCAAACTCCGTGAGCTGTTGATAATGGCTTCTTCGTCTTCTTAAAGGCATTCTTGACTAACATCAACAGCCTACGTCGAATCTCAACGATAACTAACGCTCACGAACGTTACAGCGCGTATTTACAGCAAACCTCCTTTGCATGTTTCGAGGGGCGCTACTAGCGCCACACGTATGCGCCGAGCGCGAAATTTGCATAGACGTCATCTTACAGATGTACTCTCACCACCTACCAACTGTCGTTTATCTAACACAACCCCTTCTTGGTGTTGGGATTTTTTTTTCCGTCAATATCTCTCCTAAGAGTCCGATTTGAAAAATTCTTTCTTTGTTGCAGAGCGTTTCAGCTGAGAAATGTTTCTCATATAATTTCAAATTTTTCTTAACGCACAAGTTCACGATTCGGTTCACAGCAATACCTGCGGGATAACAAACCCGATTGAAAAACTGCTTTCTTCGGTCAGAAACTACTATTTTCCATACCGGTTCCATTGACTTTGAATAACTGCATCAGAACGGATTCAAAAGACGTGCTCATTACACCCGAAAATTCGGTGTCATCTTTCTTGTTTTGTAATAAATCCAGTTTGGATACTTTTTGATCACAACTTCTATTAAGATATTGTCCCTCACAGAACAGTGAACTTTCTCTTTCATGGAATGAAAAGTTATGTAAATTTTAAACGCTCCTGAGCGTGCGTATTTCAGATCTGGTTTTCACAAAAGATGTGACACATACTTTAATGCTACAGGACACCAACTTGTGAGTTTTATGAAGTATGTTGTTACGAAAGGGACGGGATTTTGATATGCACCAGAAACTACATGCCTGGAATAAATGGAAGGGACTGGCAAAGAGTTTCCGGTGCTGCTTGATCGAATGCCGAAAGATATCCGGATAGACAATATTTGTCGTAAACAGCGTTTCTCCGTTCGGTGCCCAGGTTGCGTGTCTCACGCAACTATCAGGCACTATGTTCGTATTTCTTTTGCAAGAAATGAGGACGGGGTGACTGATATTCTTGCTACAGTAACCGTTGATCCCCATCAAAGGGAACGCACGCAGTAGAGGCCGAATAATTCTACACGGCATTATGAAACATTCCCGCCGCGCCTTCAGCAGAAGCTGCAATGGCAGGAATTTATCAGTTATGCCACCTATTATTGTCAATGGATTCTTACAAAACTCTCACAAGGAAAGAATTTTTCCCACAATGTTCTGCGGAGCGACGAAACGACGCTCATTAGAATTGATGGTATCAGTTTGCACAACACGAATTACGCGTCTATCGTTACTTCACATTGGCGGAGAAAGGCGTTTTCGACTGCTATTGAATTCCAATTCTCGATTTGCTTCTGTTACTACGCATGTTCTAGATCTGACGTTGAGCTTCTGTCTTGTTACACGTAGCTGATGCAAAGCACTTTGCTCACGTGGATCTTCAACGTAAGAGTGCAGATTTTTCATACATATGCGGCGTAGGGCTGCCTTTTTCTTTTTTTTTAATTAATTTTAAATCCCATGTCACATCTTACAAAAGAGCGCCATGGGGGATTATTAGGACTTGATCACACCCGAAGACCCAGGGTGAATCAAACTAAAAACCAAAATATTTAACCCTTTAACCGGCTGGAACATATTTGAATTTGAATTTTGAATTTGAATTTAATTTTTGCCATATTACACCATCCACTACACAATCAAATCGCACATACAATTTCTGTACCAAAAAAAGATTGACCAAATACAAATCGTACCATATGCTAACACGAAAGTAATACAGTGCAGATATGTAAGAAAAGCATTAATACAACACATAAATGCGAAAATATGAATAATGGTACAACTAATACAAACACATAAACCATCAAACATGCAAATACAAATATTATACACTAATAATATACATATAATGCAAAGTACAAATGAAGTAATAGTAATAGAAAAACACGTATGATAATATGAATAGTTTAGTTTTTAGTTTTCGTTTAAATAATTTGGAGCACTGCAACAGATCCTTTAAAACAAATCGTTGCGATGCAATGTAGCAAGGGAACCAGGGGGAAATACTAACAGATAGCCTGACGAGCCCCTACTCCCCCCCCCCCCCCACACCAAAAAAAAAAAAAAAGAATCTAAATTGTCAAGTCAAGGAACAATTTAACCGTAATGCAGTAAATTAAAGTAATAATACATAATATATGACCAACCGTTAAACCGTTAATCAACCATTAATTAAGAAAGTCTTAAGCTGTCTTTTAAATACCGAATAGTGTGCCATCGTCTTGATCCGAAGCGGCAACCCATTCCAAGACCTAGGGCAGGTCACGTTAATATTATTAAATAATAAATTAGTACGCGCTCCAAGTATTAAAAAAACTAATATTACCACGAGCGTCATGATAATGGGAACGCAAATGTAAGGTAATTAGATCTGAATATTTATTAGCATATATGCGTTCATGCATAAAGAGTAATAATCGAAAACTGTATAATTTTTCAAATGACATTAACTGATAACTAAGGAAAAGGGAATGTACCTGTAAAGACGGATTCACCAAACGTAATTTTTTTTTTTTTTTTTTTTTTGCAAAACATAAATGCCATTAACATTCCCAATAGTTATGCGACCCCAAGCCAAGAGACAGTAAGATATAAACGGATAAATAAATGAAAAACACAATAGTAACTTAACCCTGGCAGCCAACAAACTTGAAATCCTATAAATGACACCAATGTGGGATCTGAGCCCAAACGCAATTTCACTAACATGTGCATCCCATCTCAAATTATCTTGTAAATATACACCCAAGAACTTTACAACAGTCTGAAAGTCAAGGGGCACTCCATTAAATAATATCCTATTTACAATATTCACTCGTCGCCTACATCGCGAAAAAAATTACTAGTATAGTTTTGGAAAAATTCATGATTAAGGAATTACAGCAAAACTAACGATAGTAATCCTGAATTTCCAAATTTACACGTGGGATTAACTCAGATAGGGTGTCCGCAGAATAAAATAGGCGTGTGTCATCAGCATACAACATAGGAGTAGCACTTGAAGTAATAGTAAATAAATCATTAACATAAATCAAAAATAATAACGGGCCCAAAACCGATCGCTGAGGAACACCATGACGAACCAAAAGAGCAGAAGATCGAACACCCTGTATGTGTATAAATTGCTTCCCGCCTGTTAAATAATTTTGGAATAAAGTCTTAACAACTCTCTTGATGCCAATATTTTCTAACTTAGATAACAATGTGTCATGACAAATGGTATAGCTAAATAAGCTAAAATCAGCCCCAACGAATATATGCGCTGTCTCAATAGAAGTGAACCTGCGCATCAAAAAACGCTGCTTTCTCCTTAGCTTCGTGGTTCAAAGAAAATTGTCATTTACGGGGATGATTAACACTAATCCCTTCTGACTGTTTACCTACTAAAAGGGCTATAACAATGGCGACGAACCTACACTGCAAAAAATTTTCTGAAATTCATGGACAACTTTGCATCATTTCTTTCGTGAATTAACGAAGCATATTTCTGATACAACATTTACCATGAAATGACGGAAAGAAACATGAATTTAACGGATTTTTGGTACCACGGGGAAATTCTGAGTTTTCATAAACCTTTCCGCAGTTTCCTTCTTATATTGACGGTAAATTACCATTTTAGAGAAGTATTAACGGAAAATTCTGATTTTTCAGAAACCTTTCCGCAGTTCTTTCGTATATTAACGGAAAATCCCCGTTCTCACGTTTTCCGTATCCGCATGGAGAAATTACCGGTAATAAGAGCGATCCGTGAGAATACTTGAGGTTTGATTAGCTTTTGATTAGCGAGATCGGATATTGTGGATATCATATCGCATGGACTTTATTTATTGTGGCACAGGATATTTCTTCTTCTTTCCCCTATTTGGTGCACCAGTTACTTATTATATATTGTGCTACTGTAACAAACCGGGTACTTATTGTACAGATGATTATCAGATGTCTGCGTATCAGTCTTTGGCCAACTTAAGACGAAAGCTATTATAGCTATCAAGAGTAAATTTTATATTTAGTTTTGTGTGTGTGTGTGTGTGTGTGTGTGTGTGTGTGTGTGTGTGTGTGAAATAATACTATAAAAAGTACATTTCACCGTTTTTAAAGATAACTGAAAGTCATTGTCAGTTTACAAAAAATCAAGTTGCAATGCATTTTGTTGCTTCAAAAAATCATGATGAAAAATGCCTAATTTGTGAAAAGCCCTCCTACAGAAAAAAAAAAAAAATATCACAAGCCTATTCAGAAAAATAATAAGCTCCAACAGAAAATAAAATGACAAAATTACTCACATTAATGACAAAAAAACAAAATTTCATTGTCGCGGAATTCGTTTTACGATGTACGTGAGTCGGCTTGCCGAGCGTTTATGGCTCAGTTGTTAAAGGTGCCAGTTACCTATTGCGTCAGCTCGAACGACGGGGTTTCGATCCTGACCTTAGCGGAAGATTATCTGGGTTAAATGTTGAAAAGTACAGGATCGTCGATTTTGCGGAATTTCAGTTTCAATAGGTAAGCACCTGAAATTGACTTTTCTGAAATAAATGGAATTTCTGTCTACGGAAAATCTGTGAAAATACGTAAGTTGAAATAAACGGGCACTTTTAAAAACGGAAATTTCTGAAAAAGACGAATACATACTGGCAATTTTTCTGCAAGTTATTTTCAGAGATGTTTTCGTGAATTCACACCACTTATTTTTTACAGGGTACAAAAGGAGAGAGAAGATGTTTCAGTCATTTGTTTCTGCCCAGTGGCATGATGTCCATGTCAGAGGGAAAATCACTTCCCTGTCATGCCTTAGGACATGGAGCAGAGAACATAGGACTCTTCTCACGAAATGACAGGGTTATGGTCCGTACCGCTGAGATGAGTGGAGGAAAGGAATCGTTTTGCCGTAGTTTTCGTAAAACCCGACCGCTTTTTGAACATTGCCGTTTGGAAAGTGAGGAAATTTTGGGCACTGTGTGTTTCACGTACTTTGGCCGCTGAAAAGGTAAAATCATTCTTTTTTGATTGGGGATTTAACGACCACAACGAGCAACTCAGTGAGATATAAATAGTCGCTCTTTTCTAATTTACGTCCACTGGTTCCAGGGAAGGGAGAGAGCCAGTGCCTAAGACAAACACAACAGCCCTGCCTCATCGGGATTTGAACCTGGCCCCATTTCAGACGAATGATCATAACCCAGTTTGCCGGGGCGGCAAACTGGGGTTTTAAAATGCAATTTTTAGCATTTTTAACTTAGATGTCACTCTTAAGTATTAATTAATATTCTCAATAATATAATATTTATTACAAATAAAGGTTTTTTATTAAGTACTATTTAAGAACTTATTAACGTTGTTAAAATGTAAATGTAATATTTAATATTATTATAAAGATACATTTACATAAGGAAAAGCTCTTGAAATATCTTAAATGAGTTTTCTATTTCAAAATCCTGATTTTAAAATTATTTGCCTGAATTTCACATTTGCCTGAAACACCAAATTACAAATATTCAGTTAGCCTGAATAGGCGTAGGTGGCGCAGTGGTCTAAGAGCCGTCTTATGACCATTCGCCCGAGATGGGCCCGGGTTCGAATCCCGTGAGGCATGGATGTTGTGTTTTTCTTACGGCACTGGATCTCTTCCTATCCTGGAACCAGTGGCTCTAAATTAGGGATTGGCGACTGCTTATATACCATCGAGTCGCTCACGGTGGTCGTTAAACCCCCAAGTAAAAAAAAAAAAAAAAACACGATCTGAATTTCACATTTGCCTGAAACCCGACACCTTAATTTTTTTGAAACTAATTTTCCTGAATATATGTTGTACCAAACTACAGAGCAGTTTCGTTCTTTTTTTATTGGAGGTCTATCGACCACCATGAGCAACTCAATGGGCTATAAGCAGCCACCGTCCCTGATTTAGGGTCACTGATTTCAGAAAAACGAGCCAAAGCAGTTTCCCAGATTGTCGGTCTAACCCAGGGGTGGGAAACCTACGGCCTTAATCCAAAATGTTCACAACAAATCCTTTTATTTTTATTAATATGTTTTTTTTCTTCTTTTATTATTCTTATTTTAATCTTAAAATGACCGTACTTAAAATACTAATGGTCTATTCAGTGGGGATCTGCCACGTCATTCTAAACTGAGTTGGCTGTCGCAGGCACAGGTGTTAGTAAAAATGTTATCTTTGCGAGAATAGATTGTTAAATTTTATGAAGAACAGAATCAGCAATGTTAATTATTGAAAGAAGATTTCTATAGAAATGCTACATTCCTGTGTGATATCATGTCAAAGTTTTTGCAAGATAAAACTAAGTCTACATATGATATGTGGCAAGAAATCCATGCATTTCGAAAAAAGCTATATTTTTTCAAAAATCTTCATTTTCGAAAGGAAATTTCGGATGAACATTTCCCTCAGTTAGGAAAGGTCACTAATAAGCATGAGGATACATACGAATTATTTGAAGAATACGCAGCTGTTATAGACTTATTAATTGGAAAATACAATGAAAGGTTCACTGACTTTGAGAATCATGACATCACACCCATATTAGCATTTCAACCTCACCTAGTTGGCGTCTTCATGGCCCCTGCAGAACTACCGACGAAATTGACTGAGCTCTCAGAAGATGGCATTTTGAAGTCCCTTTTTTGACGCTGAGAAAGATCGAATCGAAATATGGAAAAAAAGCAATAGAATACCCACGCCTTCGGCAATATGCAGGAAAAATGCTTTCTTGCTTTTCAACCACTTATTGCTGCGAATCTACATTCTCCTACTTTAACCCAAATCAAGACGCCCTTAAGGTCAAAAATGACAGATACCCATCTAGAGGGTCAGCTGAAACTGCGGACCTCCATTTTGCAACCAAATATTCAAATGCTTTCCATCAAAAAGCATTCACAACAAAGTCATTAACAGGTTATTTAACTTTAGAAAATTTTTCTTTTCATTTTTTGAAGTTAGTTAGAATACAGTAGTTAGCGTTTTTCAAAATAATGTACATTTTAAAATACACTACACTGACAAAAGTCACTGGACACCCCTTCAAAAGCAAATGAACGGATCCGCTGTAATGTTAAGATGCGCGGTAAGCTGCAAACGGTATAAAAACAAGCCTGCAGCTGACCGCGATCATATCGCACAGTGAGGTTGAGTGAAAATATCGCGGCGGTAGAGAACTGACTTTGAGAAAGGAAAGGTTGTTGGGGGTTATATTAGTGGATTGTCCGTAAGAGAAACCGAGAGGCATTTAAACATACCCAAGTGAACTGTTTTGGACGCACTGAATAAGTGGAAGATACATGGCGTGCATGTAGCAGCAAAACGTTCCGGAGGACCAAAGAAAATCAGTGATAGATGACGTCAAAACCTCAGGAGAGTCGTTACAGCTAATCGACGGAGTACTGAACAAGACCTTAGTGTACAGATGAGTAAAAATGCTGGAACCTCGGTATGTACACGTACCATTCTCAGAGAACTTCATTCCGTGGGTTATCGTGGTCATGCGGCTGCTCATAAGCCTCTCCACTCGGAATGCTACTTGTCGTTTAGCATGGTGTAAAGAACATTTATCGTGGACCGTAGATTAATGGAAACGGGTCCTATGAATTGATGAATATACACGATCTATCAGTCTGATGGGAGTGTGTAGGTATGGCGGCAGCCGGGGGAAAGCTATTTACCACAGTGTACTGTTCCTACGGTCAAGTTTGGAGCTGGCAGTGTACTCGTGTGGGGGTGTTTTTCGTGGTATGGTCCCGGCTCATTGGTTATCGTGGACAAACCTGTTAACCAGCACGTCTACTTCGATATTCCGGACAATTATGTCCTACTAACTCCGTGGCAATACTATGGAACCGAGCCTTATTGGTACCAGCAGGATAATGCGCCGAGCCATAAAGCAAGGACTGTTATGGCGTGATTTGACAATAATTCCGTATCGTGTGCGGACTGGTCAGCATAGAGCCCTGATATTAATCCCATAGAGCACCTATGGGATGAAATAGAGCCACGCATAAGAAGTTTGGAACCAAGGCCTACCACTAAGCAACAGTTATCGGCAGCATTATGTACTGAATGGAAGCGCATACCTATCGCTGTTTTCCAAAACCTTGTCGAAAACATGTCTCGAAGGGTCAACGCATGCATTAAGGCCAAAGGTGGACCGACACCGTACTAATGTATGTCAATAAATGCTATGTTGTGTTTCTCTTCTGTGCGTCCGGTGACTTTTGTATATAGTGTATATCTAATTGAAGTTTCTTGAATGCAGCCTTATTATATTACAGCTAACGTAATGCGGCCTTCCAATATGAAAAGCTTCCTCTCCTCTGGTAAAGAGTGTATATGTAAAACTGAGTGGATGTGTAGACTCAAAGCTACAGAACAAGCTTTACGTTCAGGTTCACTCGGCATTCTGAGATCAAAGAAAATTGGAGGGTGGAGCAACTCGTCATGGAAGGACTGCATCTGGACAACGTCTGCATACCCGAAACTGGGTCTATGGTCTTCGTCCCACAAGTTCTATTATGAAGACGACGGTAATTGTTTCGCTTCATCTTCCAGGAAATTTGTTTCTAAGTTAAATAAAGCGAAAGACATCATTAAGAAAATTCCATGTAATGAGAGGAGAGCATCTGTATGTTATTCCGGCTGTCCATGTGTTAACTATACCTTGGTGAGATTTTAAATGCACATATTTATTGTACTTCCAGGACGTCGAATGCACGATTAGACCATTACGCGAGCAAACACGTTTACCTAAAAGCTTTTCATCTTGGGAAGTCCTTTTTGACCCGACGACTGCGACATTAACTCCTCATTACTCCGCATTACGAATGCATTATGTGTTCTTGGTTAATACCAGGGGCATTAATGCAGAGACGGCAAAATCGGGTTTGTAAATCTCATAAAAGAGAGCGGTTATTTGATGAAGGTCAGACGGAGTACTTCACTTTACGCGTATGCTAATAGCCATTTCAATGTTCACGAGAGATATTAAAAATGATGAGGTATTGCGATTCCGAGTTTACACGCTCGTGAAACTCAGCAGATAAAGCCATTAGAAGCCATTCTCTATGCCGAGCATGATCTGGTGAAAGCGAGCGGTATTCTAATTTAGAAAGCTGGGCTTCATCATCGGCAGGTGACCAACCCTGAGGCGTTCATGACTCTACATCGCATACCGACGAAATGAAAGATAAACAGAAAAGCCTTCAACCCTATCCTGCGGACAAATCACCTGATGTACTAAGGAAACAAATAGTGGTGAGATGATTAGCTAAGCATTAAAACTTTTGCTCCTTAGCTATTTGGGGCATGACTTGTCGTGCTGCAATGTCTTGAAGTTCATGAAATTAGCATCGAAAGTATAATGATGCCGTTGTTTGTGGGAACATATATAAAGATTTCTCTTGGATGAAGCAGTGTGTAAAGCACGTTTTCTAATTGGAACTATCAATAAATCTAAATTACAGCTGTGTGTGTTATTAATTGTACTTCATACTCAGTCTGAAAAGCATTTGTACTTTTTTGTGCGTTTCGCGGTCTGACGAGCAACACGAGCAACTCTAAAGCCTATAAACAGTCCGCTTTTTCTAATTTTTGGCGCCTGGTAACGGGAAAGAGAGGCCGAGTCCTGTGGAACACACATCACCGATACCTCATCAGGAATTAAGGCCTCTAGCCAGAAACTCTGACCTCTCGGCCACAGGGGCGGCCAATTTATGCTTCGTAGAATGATCACTTGCTTATAATATGTTAGAACATTACAGTTATCAAAGGATTTCCCGCAAGTTATGGATTGAGGTTTTTGTACTAACAGTGGTATTTGTAAATAACGTTTAATAATAACTTTAAATACACTATCTACCAACAACTATTGGACACCCCGGCAATCGACGATATCTGCGGTCCTGATACAGGTCACGGCCGCTGCAGTTAAATATCGTGTGAGAAACAACAACGCAACCATTCGCATGCAAGATGCCACGCAGTTCGGAGCTCTCTAATTTCGAGAAAGGTGTAATCGTCGGGTATCACAGAAATGGCCGATCCATACGTGACATATCCAGCGAGTTGATGTTACCCAACATCGACAGTGGCCTACGTGATCGGCAAGTGGAAGATGAGAGGTGACTGTCGCAATGTGCCCCGACCCGGCAGACCCACAAAACTGGGAGTTAGAGACCGACGGGTGCTGGCCAGAGAAATTCGGAAGAACCGCACCAAATCGATGGGCCACATCCGCGAGGAGTTTCAACAGTCATCCGGGAGTGTTCTTTCAATGAATACTGGTTATCATGGACGTGCTGCCGCCCACAAGCCTTTGATCACCAAGTCCAATAGCGCTGCTCGGCTAACGTGGTGCAAAGAACGTCGACAGTGGACCGTTGAGCAGTGGAATCAGGTTCTATGGAGCGACGAATCAAGGTTCACTCTCTACCGTTCGGATGGCAAGGTCTGGGTTTGGCGTCTGCCTGGAGAACGCCTCCTGCCGGAATGTACTGTACCAACTGTGAAGTTCGGCGGCGGTGGAATTATGCTATGGGGGTGTTTCTCCTGGTATGACAAGGGACCCTTGGTCGCAATTACTGGTAGACTCAACGCCGAGACCTACTGCACCATTTTGGATGACCAGGCGTTTCCTACGTTGTGGCAGTTTTACGGGGTGGACCCATGTTACTTTCAGGATGACAATGCCACCTGTCATGTTGCGAGGTCCAGCCTGGCTTCGTATGGTGACAATGGGGTTAATCGAATGGACTGGCCTGCGCAGAGCCCGGACCTTAACCCTATCGATCACCTCTGGGACGAGTTGGAGCGTCGACTTAAGGGGTGCCCTCACCGTCCGAAATCGGTGAAGGAACTCACCTTCCTTGGACGGGCGACTGCTTATAGCCCATTGAGTTGCTCACGGTGGTCGTTAAACCTCCAATAAGAAAAAAGTGTTTGCACAGAGCATCATTTTATGATCTAGGTGTCAAGGTCCCTTGATCTTCAACGTTTGTCATAAGCCAGTGTTGTTGCAACACTTGACGCTAGAAAGATCGTATGGACCGAAAGGAAGGTAAAACTAGACCGCACCAGACAAAAAAATGACTTGGGGGGGGAGACCTATAAATATGGCGGTTTTAATTTATCCGCATATAATATCCATTGTTTTCAACAAAAATTACTTTTTTTTTTTTATATCTCAAATTTGAAAATCATATTTCGAAATATAACAGCGGTCTTAATAACTAATGGTTCAGTCTCTCTCCAAGCCGAGTGGAAGAAAATACCGCTAGCCGTCGTACAACGCCTGGTTGAGAGTATGTCCCGGAGGGTCGCAGCTGTAATCGCCGCTCGTGGAGGCTCCACCAACTATTGAAGGTGAATAAACTTCGTTTTCCTTTGCTATCACAGGTGTCCAATTACTTGTTGGTGGATAGTGTATATTGGGTTGGAAAGTAATGTCTGCAAATGCAAGGCAACAGAAAAGTGATAATTTCCGTGTATACAAGGTCTGATCAAAACGTTTCGAGACTAGGCCGATATACAACAAAATAATTACGTTTCTTAAATCTGGCTATGATCTCCCTCAAAGTAGTCTGCTTGGGCAGCGATACACCGCTGCCAGCGTTTTTGCCAATGATGGAACGCTCCCTGGAAGTCCTGTTCGCGAATCGTGTCAAGCGCCGTCTGCGATTCGCGCTGGAGTTCGTCCACTGTTTCAAAACAGCGACCCTTGAGCTTCAGCTTCATCTTCGGGAACAAAAAGAAATCGCAAGGGACCAAATCCGGAGAGTAAGGCGGGTGAGGAAGGGTAGTCATGCTGTTGCGGCTGCAAAATTAGCTTGTTGCAAACGCTCTGTGAGCTGCTGCATTGTCGTGATGGAGCAGGAAATCGCCCCTGCGCCACATTTCAGATCTCTTGGGGCAAATGTCCTCCCTGAGACGCCGAAGAACATCGTAGTAAAAAAAGATCGGTGACGGCCTGGCCTTGGGGGACGAATTTACGGTGCATGTCGAAGAACACGATGAACATGCTTTTGGTTACGCTCCGGACCTGTCGGGCCTTCTTCGGTCATGGAGATGCCGGGCTCTTCCCCTGCGATTAATTTTGTTTGGTCTCCGGGTCGTAACCGTAGACCCAAGTCTCGTTCCAAGTGATGACCCGCGACAGGAGCATTTCATGCGTCTCGGTTCCCGAATTGCCGAGTTTGACGCAGAATTTGATGTTCGCTCGCTGCACTAGTTTGCAGTCCATACCGAAATCGCAGCTGTGTTCTGCACGTGGTTAAAAAAATATCGTGTAGCACAGCTCTCGATGTTCACAGAACAACGTCACTCGGGACAATGACTCATGAAGGTCACGGCCCTCAACCGCTTCTCGCGCATCCGCGTACTGCCGTCTGTTGGCGCGCTACGTACCTAGTCTCGGAAAGTTTTGACCGCACTACGTACAAATACAAATCAGCCCAAAATGCAGTCGCCATCGTTTGCTACGACCTGCTATCATCGTCTAGGCAGCTTTTGAATACCTTTCCAGTAGAGTTTGGCTGCTTGGACGCAAAGAAGTGGGTAAGTGCGCGTTAGACAGTGTCCCGGTTGGTGAACCACTATCCGTCCAAGAAATAGTGCAACGACCGGAAAAGGCGGTAGTCGCTTGGGGAAATATCCGGGGAATAGGCTGGGTGCGGTAGCATCTCCCAGCCGGGGTTCCTGATCTTCTGATAGGGCATCCATGCTGTGTGAGGTCTCGCTCCATCATGTTGTAAGAGGACGCTCTTGAGGTTGAGCAGTTCTTTTCGTTTCGAGGTGAGCGATATGTCCAGATAGTCGAGCTGACCGCAGTACACATCGGCGGTGATAGTGGTGTTGTCCGGCAGCAGCTCATAAAACACGACACTCCGCGTATCTCA
Organism: Macrothele yani; assembly: GCA_039090855.1. Taxonomy (NCBI): domain Eukaryota; kingdom Metazoa; phylum Arthropoda; class Arachnida; order Araneae; family Macrothelidae; genus Macrothele; species Macrothele yani. The sequence goes on from CM076992.1 coordinate 12,519,540, forward strand.
CCCAACAGAGAGCAGGACCCCACGTGGGTGTAAGCCAGCTTAGAGGGTCGGCATGGGCTTCTGTTTTGGGTCCAACCACTGTTTTCAGGCGTTGAAATTTTCATACAGGACCTATTTCTCATCACCTGTCACCAAGGGCAGTTGCACAGGGGAGCCTAGGGGCACATGCCACCCCTAAAAAGGGAGGAAATTTTTTATTTTCTGTATTTTTACACCTTGCTGAAAAAACACACAGCTGTCTATTTATGTCTTGTACTGTTAAGGATGTTCCACCTATTAGGTGTGCACCTTAATTCTCGGCCAATAACCGCAAGCGATCATAGAACGTCGGCAAATGCAAATAGCTGTGTGCGATAATGGCTGATTGAAGCGCCATTCAACAGCTTTCCAGACAACCGTAACCGCTCACAGCTGTAGTGACAGAAGGTACGAAAGTTGACGATGAAAGCAATGTCGTTCAAAAAGCAACATTTGAGGCACTGCCTCCTGTTCGCGTTTCAGCTAAGAAAAAGTGCCAGTAAATGATCTGTGCTGCTTTAGGTGAGGCTGCGGTGTCCTACAGTACGTGTAAGAAGTGGTTCCCGCGGTTCAAGCAGGAAAATGTTGATCTCCGTGATGCAGAACGTCCAAAACAGCCACAGAAAGTTGACGATGAGGAACTGGAACAACTGTTGGACGCGGATCCCTGTGCACACAGTCAGAGCTCGCCTAGGAACTCGGAGTAACACGGCAAGCCGTTGCAAAGCGCCTGCACAAGCTTGGACGGATTCACAAGGAGGGCCGTTGGATGCCCCACCGACTCACAGCTGCGAACAAGTCTAGGCGCTACGATGTTGCTGTGTCCTTGCTCTCCAGATTCAAGAAGAAGAATTTCCTTCACAAGATTTTGACCTGTGATGAGAAGTGGATCCTCTACGATAATCCTAAGCAGCGCAAATCGTGGGTTTATCCAGATCAGCCTACCACCAGTACCGCCAAACCGCATATCCATGCCAGGAAGCTGTTTCTGTGCATATGGTGGGATCAGCGCGGTGTCGTACCCTATAAGTTGCCGAAACCTGGACGCAAAGAAGTGGGTAAGTGCGCGTTAGACAGTGTCCCGGTTGGTGAACCACTATCCGTCCAAGAAATAGTGCAACGACCGGAAAAGGCGGTAGTCGCTTGGGGAAATATCCGGGGAATAAGCTGGGTGCGGTAGCATCTCCCAGCCGGGGTTCCTGATCTTCTGATAGGGCATCCATGCTGTGTGAGGTCTCGCTCCATCTGTTGCTTCACGATAACGCGCGTCCTCACACCGCGAAAACGACTTTAAACACGATCACCGACCTGGGATGGGAGATTTTGTCCCACCCGGCGTATTCTCCAGACTTCGCCCCGTCGGATTATCACCTCTTTCGCTCCCTGCAGCATCACCTGTGTGATACGCACTTCACTTCTGTCTTGGAGGTCCACACAAGTCTTAATGACTTTATCAACGAGAAACAGCCCTCTTTTTTCCGCAGTGGCATTCGGCAGCTCCCTGGCCGATGGCTCAAATGTATCCAACATGACGGGGATTATTTCCCTGATTAGGTACGTAGAACCTAATATTTGCACACCTAATAAAATCTCTGCCTTATGTTTCCAATGGTAAAATTTCTGTATATATTTTCTTCGCAATTAATGTATTCCAAAGGATGAAAATCTGCATATCGATAAAACTGACTTTAAGTTATAGCATGAGATATTTAATGCTTGCTAAAACATAACCATAACTAAGCAATCCAGCATTGTTTGTCAAATGACGTCATCAAAGTGCAGGTCGCCCCATCTGTTAACAGGTCTGAACATTACTCAAAGAAAAATGATTGATTTTAAATATGATTATGGTTATGTTTTAAGTATCCCATGCTATAACGTAGAGTTAGTTCTTATGATGTGCAAATTTTCATCCTTGGGAATACATTAATTGCAAAGAAAATATGTAAAGAAGTTTTACCATTGGAAACATAAGGCAGAGATTTTAGGTGGAACCACCTTAAAGCTTGTAAAATAATCCAGGTTGTTCTTGAAAGTCTTGATATGGCCTTTTTCAGAAAGGAATCAATCAAGCGTCAAACCAATGTGAAGCAGGAAGAAAATTAGATTCTTTTCCAGAATCTGCCATAGAATGCATTACAGCAATTCGACAAATGAAGATCTAATTTGCTTGAACAACATCGAATGTCTGCTAACAGTATTAGCTGTTATTTCCGTTACAACAGCGACTCCAGAGAGATTCTTCTCAGCTATAAAAAGGCTGAAAACATATCTAAGAACCACAATGGACCAGCAGCGTCTTACAGGACTAGGATTAATGCATATTCACTAAAATATTGCCCTAAAAATATTGACGAGATTTTGGAGAGATTTGTCCGAATGCACCCTAACTTTTATGTAACATACATTCCATTCTTTATTTAAAAGCGTTATTCAATAAATTCATGCACTTAAAATGACTCTTCAATAGACCCGATCAAAATACTCATACAATCACGCATCTCATTCTCCGAAAAAAAAATGTAAAATCGATAGATATCGACATTTGCCCCTCCATCCTATGACACTAAGGTAAGATATTCTGACATTTTATCAAACTGATAGTCGTATTAAGGTGCCCCCCCCCCCCTTATAAAATTTCTACAACCGCCACTGCCTGTCACAATGAGGCCCAAGAACGGTTCAGCTTGGTCATGTACAAGCACAGAAACGCATGTACTCGTGCGATTTGCTTTCTGCTTAACTGTGAGTTGATGGGATACCCAAACTCACATTTTACTCACCTTCCCAATTTGATGCAGGTGCGTGATAATGCTCGCTCTGGTAGTTCCCAGCAGAGGTGAGACGAGCCGAGCCCGAAAGCCCGAACCGAGCACGGGCGAGCTCGGACTGCATAATACTTACTGGAGTTCGGGATCGTACTCTGAGAAAAGAAAATAATTTTCTTCCTTTTTTTAAATGTAATTTTTTGTATGATTTAGCCGACGACGTTTTTTTTTTTTTTTTTTTACAGTTTCTAGTTGTTAAATAGAATTCTTCGGCAACTGTGGGTCTAGATAGGAGTGGGAACTCGGCAAGGCTATTCAATCCGGGCTTGGGTAACAAATACCATAGACCATGAATTACTGAATTTCTACGGAGAAAGTTTCTCTAAGATCTATAGATAGTAGATAGCAAGCTGACGAAATTTTCCTTCCTACCTCAACGAGGCAGCTCCCTGCTAATTCTATTGAGCAACGTAGATTATTGTGCTTCACTATTTTTCCTCATGCCCGATCCTCCGAAACATTTCAGGAAGAAATGAGTTGTCAAAGGAACTGACAATTCATTTCTTCCTGATTCTATCGCCCAAGTGGTAAGAACCCTAGGGTTCCTCAGGGCAGCCGTACACCATCGACAGAAGTACCGGCGTCCAGAGAGCAAGCTGTCGCCGACTACACGCCATTGATGACCGGAGTCAACGTAGAATATCCAGGATCGTACAGACCAACCACCTGGCCTCGCCTGGTGTCGGAACATAAAAACTGACCGCGCCTCTGCATCTACACATCGGTCATTTTTATCTAACCCCACCGCACCGCGCGGCGCCCTGCAGAGTGGCGCCGCGCGGTGTGGTTAGATAAATCAAGTTTCCAGCGGTATCGAACTGACGGGATGGGGAGGGTGTGGCGTCGACAGCATGGGGCCATGGCCCCGTCGCGCCACAGGTCATCTCTGTCCAAGGCGGCGGTTGCTCTGTGATTGTTTGGGGAACATCCTCATGGGATGCATTAGGCTCCTTAGTGTCTGGATAGGCCTTTAACCGCTTCGCGCTACCAGCATATACTGGCTGATCACCTACCTATACGCTTTCATGGTCTTCACACATCCAGCGGCCGATGGTCAGTTTCATCAGAATAATGCGGGCCGCAACCATCCAGGCATGGCTCGAGAAACACTCATCCGAGTTTGAAACCATCCAGTGACTTCCACGGTCCCTCGATTGGAATCTCTCTGGCATGCCATGGAGCGAACATCAGATCCATCCGACGTCTCGGGTGAAGTTCTGGACAGTGCTTCAACAGGCATTGCTGGCATTACCTCTGGAAACTGTCCACCATATGGAGGAGTTTGTGCCTCGTCGTTTACAGGCAGTTTTTCACGCTAGAGAAACAACAATACGCTGTTAGGTAGGAATCTCTAATGTTTAGTAAACTGGGTGTATATAATGGACAGTATTTTACTCACTGATATGCAAATTTCACTGTGGGCGTTTGTTTCTCGCAACCATTTACTTATGTCATGTGAATGCCGTAACATTTCATTGAACACTTTGGGTTATTTTCCCGCTGTTGCTTTCCGGACTTTAATTTTGGACACGAGAATATATATCTTGTGTATGCGTTGTGCGCCACATTTCTTGAGAAGGCTCAACCCCGGGTGCACAGGCTCCGGTCAAACTGGACCATGGAGACAGGTCACTTGTAGTTAATTTTTTAGTATGGGTTCAAACGCGGGCATTCCGCGGGTATAGCGGCTCGAAATATTAATGTGCCGTTTTGGCATCATGCTGCGAATAAATGCACTTCACGCCAATGATTGGCAAAATTCCAAGCAGGAGACACCTTCTCGACAATGCGCCTCGTGGTCGCCTACCAGTAGCTGCAACAGAGAGAGCTGAAGAATATTATGGAAGCAAAGTGTTCTGTGCATCATTAGACGATTGTCCGAAGCCAGGCGGCACTGGGTAAGGTCAAAAAGCCGGGTACATGGGTTCCACACGAATTAACAGCAACCGATAAAACAAGTAGGGTTTTTGTGCCTGGCAAGAAAGGAGTTGTGCATTTTCCTCCTTGCCAGGCACAGACGGGGTGATTCCCGCATCGAATCGTAATCTGCGATGGAATGTGAGTCCTCAGCAGCAATCGTAAGGGATCAGTACAGTGATCGGATACCACGGAGCCTCATGAACAGTTTCCATATCCACCCTTACAACCGCAGAAAGTGTTGGTTCTCCTATGTTGGTTACTGCCGGCTTGATCTATTATTGATTTTTCGAACCAGGTGCGTCCATTAATTGGAATCCCTATTGTGGTGAAATGCAGTGCATGCACATAAAGCTCCTTACCAAGCAACCAGTTTTGGTCAACAGACATGGGGGTACTTCTGTTGCACGACAACGCTTGCCAACATGTCTCCCGAAGGACAGACCAATAAGTCCACCATATAGACCATAAAACTCTGCAGGACCCTACATATTTCCCAGACATGCTTCCACGTATTATCACCTATTCCGGCATCTGGATCATTTCCTGGCGGAGAAGACCTTCCTAAACGATCAGGCTGTATGTCAAGCCGTCACCACTACCTTTGCCTTATAGGCGTAGGAGTTGTATCGACTTTAAGATGCACAGCCTCTTAATTTGGCAGACGTGTGCCGATACAGAGGTTAACTACTTTGACGTGGCGGGTAGGTACTTCCTATTTCAATGAAGATTTGCAGGTGGCACTCTCATTTTGGAAATTTCTACTGCACAAACCCAGTGCTTTCCGAGTAGCGAAGAAGCACTGGCGGAAGCAAAATTTAACGGTAAGCTGAATAAGTGACAGCTCAGGGGCCTATATTATAAAGCAACCCTTAATCTACCCATGAATTTGCTGTGTACGCAAATTAAGATAAATGAACATAACACAGGGGTAAAATTACGATTTATATCACTGTATCTATACCCCAAACAAAGAAATAATGTAAAATGTATTAAAGAAAAGTGCGTTTTGTTGAGGTCAGAGAAAGATAGGTGAATGGAAAAATGTCAAGAAATTGTTAGAGCAAGACTAATTTGCACCTACTGCTATCGCCGGAAGGATAAATTGGATGTGTCGGAGAAAGATAACGAAATACTACGAGGGAAAAACTGTGAAAAAAAAAAAAACAAGGTTTGTGTATTATGACGTTGTGCCCCACTACATTCTGAAGAAAAGGCGCTGAAAAAGTTAGTTTAAATAATCACAGTAGGGAACTTGTAGTGTATCATGCAGTTTTTTTTTTCATTTAGAGACTAAATATATTACGTTCTGCGATCCGCGACTTCCAAAAAAGAACAGTAACAGGAATTTCGAACACGTATTGCACTTTAATAGTGAATATTGTATCCCAGCAAAAACACAAGTGCTGGGAAACTGCAGGCCACCAGCTGACAGTGATGGTTCACTGCTGGCTGAAATCTGCCGCTCACGGCCCGGTAGCGGTCCGTTGGTGGCAGCGCTATCAGTTGGCGAGCCATTGATGGCCATGCAGCATCGCCGTGAATTGTGGGCCTCCAAGCAAGTGTCACTAGTGGCCCGTTGCTGGCAACCAATATAACCCCAACAGCAGGTGGAAGCAACGGGACTGCGCACGCGCAGAAGCAACACTTGTTGTGTCTCTCATGGCACCAATTAGTTGAAGACGACGCTATCGCCGTCGTGTTATTTTAGTGGATGTTAAGAAAAAAATCCATATATAGAGAGGCGAATTAATTTCCTAATGAAATTCCACGTCGACGAAGATATCAGATTAAGCCATGAAATACCAGATTACAGCCATGAAATACACCCGCTTCATTCCCATGAATAACAATTCATGGAATGGTGTGGGTGAATAACAAGAACAAATTTGAAACCGCTTGAAACAAATGTACTGGAAAACCATTAAAAAAACGTTTGTTGGAAAAAAAAAAAAAAAAAAAGAATTATACGCATACAAAATTTTATTAATTATTTGAAAGAAAAAAAAGCAACGTTATGTGGATATAATGTACTCATCCATGGGTCGAATACACAAGATTGAGAGGAATTCGCTTCTAAAAATAACGAGCAGTAAAATAAATATCTTTCCTCTTTAAAGCAAATGTAGCTTCGGACAACGGAAAGGAAAGATACAACGTTAAAAATGTAACAGAATGTGACATGAACCCGGGTAAATATATAGTTATTCAACAATCTCCTTTCAAGAGGACAAGGACAGTACAAAACTTTGGAAAGCGACTCTAAATATGTACACTCCTTGAAAATGAGTGAAGTTCGCTTAAGGTAAAAAAAAAAAAAAAAACTATCGTTACGTTGAAAAAATAATTTATGAATTATATGAAACTGACTTTTATGAAAAATACCTCGCAATATTGTAAAATGAAAGAGGGAAGGAACCATTCGATTACATATTCGGCAAGAAACAGAAAGCTTCAAGCCCACGCGTGCGCGTGGCAAATTAGTTCGGTTGGTAGAGAGCTCAGCTCCCACACAAACGGCCCTGGTTCGTATCCACTCAGATTCACACGGGCGTTTTTCCCGGTCTGTTGAACAAATTTCTCCATCGCAGTGCTAAAAATCACAAGTTTCGTAAGGGTAGAAAAAAAAGTTTTAGCTTTGGGGAACTGCGGTTATCACTGATTTTTTTTTTATGGCTACTACTGGGAAATTGGCAGACAAGATTTGGCAAGCAACCAGTTACGTCACGTGGTTGCCGACTGCCACTACCGGCAAACTAGCGGACCACATTAGGCTACCCAGCATTTCAGGCACGTACTTGCAGGGCCGCTGAAGGGCCACTTGTGGCAGCTACTGTCTGTGATGGACAACTGATGGCCCTGTTCTGGAATATGACAACTGATGGAGTGCCAACTGTTGGCCTGAACTTCTGGCCCTTCTGTTGGCCGCCCGGACATTTTATTGACGGTTCGGCAGCGGCAACATAGTGCTGGGCCAGCAAGACTGTTTTTGCTGGGATATATAGTGTGCATTGTAATGTTGTGGATGTTTTTGTCACAATGTATTCCTTGGCGGTCAGTATGAAGGCCACTGGGCCGACAATCTGTTTTGGTCATGCTGTTGCCAGACAATCATCGTTGTTCGGAAGCCACTAACTGAGTAATGGAAGTTAACTTACCAACCGAGCTATGTGACCAATAGAAAATGACTTTTCGCAAAATGAAATCTCCGATTAATGGAAGGTAAGTTTCCAACAGATCTCGCCGATTGATGGACTGTAAGTTTCCTCCTGAATTCTCCGATTAATTGGTGGTAAGTTCCCAACTGAGCTCTCCGATTAATAGAAGGTAAATTACCAACTGAGCTCTCTGGAAAATGGAAGGTAAGCTCCCTAATGAGTTTTTCAATTAATGGAGAGTAAGTTCCTACTGAGCTCTACGAATAAAGGAAGGTAAGTTCCCAAATGAGCTCTCTGATTAATGGAATGTAAGCTCACTAAGCTTTATGATTAGTAGAAATAGAAGATAAGCACACCGGGGGGAAAAATTGTCACCCATAACAGAAATGACAGTAGGAAGTTACCGGTTGCACAGAGAGCGCCGTGACAGCATTTTTGGGAGATAAATCGCAATGACGTAGTCTACAGGATCATTTCTATCTCGTACAGTGATGAAGAGCAACGTGTGTGTTGAATTTAGCCTGCAATATGGGTCGTAAGACAGACGTTACTGAGCGGCAAAAAGAAGCCATCGTGTTTGTACGTGCCCGCGGACACAAAGTGAATGAAGTCGCTCAATTTGTTGGTGTGTCGAAGTGTACTGTCCAGCGGGTCTACAAAGAGTGGTGCAGTTCGCGGTCAACCAAAAATCGGCGACGTAACTCTGGCCGGAAAACAGTTCTCACCAACAGTGATAGCATTCACGTTTCCCACTTAGTAACTGCAAATCGGTTAAAAACCAGGCAACAAATGCTCCGAACAGTCAATAAAGGTTTACTCCAACCGATTTCCGAAAGGACATTGCGACAAGAACTACACTATCTACCAACAAGTAATTGGACACCTGTGATAGCAAAGGAAAACGAAGTTAATTCACCTTCAATAGTTGGTGGAGTCTCCACGAGCAGCGACTACAGCTGCGACCCTCCGGGGAATACTCTCAGCCAGGCGTTGTACGACGGCTAGCGGTATTTTCTTCCACTCTGCTTAGAGAAGACAGGTGAGTTCCTTCACCGATTTCGGACGGTGGGGGCACCCCTTAAGTCGACGCTCCAACTCGTCCCAGAGGTGCTCGATAGGGTTACGGTCCGGGCTCTGCGCAGGTCAGTCCATTCGATAAACCCCATTGTCACCATACCAAGCCATGGTGGACCTCGCAACGTGACAGGTGGCATTGTCATCCTGAAAGTAACATGGGTCCACCTCGTACAACTGCCACAACGTATGAAGCGCATGGTAATCCAAAATGGTACAGTAGGTCTCTGCGTTGAGTCTACCAGGAATTGCGACCAAGAGTCCCGTGCCATACCAGGAGAAAGACCCCCATAGCATCATTCCACCGCCGCCGAACTTCACAATTGGCACAATACATTCCGGCAGGAGTCGTTCTCCAGGCAGACGCCTAACCCAGACCCGGCCATCACAATGATAGAGGGTGAACCTTGATTTGTCGCTACAGAGAACCTATTTTCACTGTTCAACGGTCCACTGTCGACGTTCTTTGCACCACGTTAGCCGAGCAGCGCTATTGTACTTGGTGATCAAAGGCTTGTGGGCGGCAGCACGTCCATGATAACCGAGCAGATGGACTTCCTTACGGATGGTATTCATCAAAAGAACACTCCCGGATGCCTGTTGAAACTCCTCGCGGATGTGGCCCATGGATTTAGTGCGGTTCTTCCGAATTTCTCTGACCAGCACCCGTCAGTCTCTAACTCCCAGTTTTGTGGGTCTGCCGAGTCGGGGCACATTCCGACAGTCACCTCTCATCTTCCACTTGCCAATCATGTAGGCTACTGTCGATTTTGGGTACTTTAACTCGCTGGATATGTCACGTGTGAATCGGCCATATCCGTGATACCCGACGATTACACCTTTCTCAAAATTAGAGAGGTCCGAACTGCTTGGCATCTAGCATGCCACTGGTTGCGTTGTTGTTTCCCACCCGATATTTAACGGCGGCGCCCGTGACGTATATCAGGACCGCATATATCGTCGATTGCAGGGGTGTCCAGTTACTTGTTGGTAGATAGTGTATATACATGCGATGGACATCTGGAGCAGAGTACCACGGAAGAGGCGTCTTTTAACAGCAAGTCACAAAGTCGCACGTTATCAACGGGTTCAGAGGCACCAAACCTTTACTGTATAGGATTAGAAATAAGTAATCTGGTTTTTGTTTGTATTTCAAAGATGGGAGGCGACAAGTGCATCAGAGGACCAATGAAGTCTTTAATTCTGATTGTGTCAAAGGTGTTGTTCAAGATGGAAAGGGTTCTGTGATGCTTTGGGGAAGTTTTTCGTACCATGAAATGAGCCCTCTCGTTGCAGTGACGATGAATGTTAACCAGCATGAGTATCACTTCATTCTGAATGACGAAGTGTTGCCCTTTGCCCTACATCTCCAGGAGCAGCATCACATTGTCACTCCTGTCTTTCAAAACAACAACTGCCGTGTTCACAGGGCTGAAACTGTGTCTGAGTGTCACGATGAACAATCAGCAACACTGGCTCTCCTCGACTGGCTCGCCAATTCTCCAGATTTAAATCCTATTGGAAATATGTGGGACCATTTGGAACAGGAGATGAAACGCCGGAATAGACTCCCATGTACTCTAGCGGAGCTTCGGGACCAATGGACGCACGAGTGACTGCAAATCGATGTTCAATGCATACACAACCTCATGGAGTCTCTACCACACCGGATTCATGCTGTTATCAAGGCAAGAGGAGCCATCACCCATTATTAAGTAAGTTTTGATAGGGGTGACTGATATTTTGTCCAGTGTGCATGCATTACCAACCAAATTCTCTGATTTTTTGAAATATGTAAGTTCCCAAGAAGACCACATGGGAGATGAGCGGATGAAATTCGAAAGTATGCAGGAGTACAAGGAAGAGAATGGCACAAGACAGACCGATGTGGAAGAAACTTGGGGAGACTTTCGTCCAGCAGTGGATTGATAATGGTTGACAATTATGATGATGATAAGTTCCCAATGAGCTCCCCGATTAATAGAAGGTAAATTATCAACTGAGCTCTCCGACTAATGGAATGTAATCTATCAACTGAAATATCTGATTAATGGAAGGAAAACATTTCTTTTTTTATTGGAGGTTTAACGACTACCGTGAGCAACTCAGTGGACTATAAGAAGTCGCCCGTCCCTAATTTAGGGCCACTGGTTCCAGGAAAGGGAGAGAGCCAGGGCCGTAAGGCAAACACAACATCCATGCCTCTCCGGGATTCGAACCCGGACCCATCTCGGACGAATGATCAGAAGCCATCGCTTGGAAGGAAAACTATCAACTGAAATCTCTGATTAATGGAAGGTGAATTCTCTACACAGCTCTTAAATGAACGAAAGGCACGCTCTTATCTGAGTTGTCTAAGCTTGGTATAGTTTCTCCTCCCTGCAGACTCCAATAATTATTTCGTTCCTACCTATCTTTTGCAACTTTTTATAATTTTTGTTAGCTTTTACGTTCTTCTGTTTTTTAACTTCTCTCTTTTTATTCTAAAAATCCCAAAATGGCGGGCAGGTAAAGTCAACTGTGACCCCACTAACGTCCTAAACCTTCATCACACCAAACTACCAGAAACACACACCCATCTAATATAGCCCACGCATTTGCTAAATAAAAAATTAACCAAAACAAGCTGCATAACTTCTGCGGTAATCAGAGTTTTAAAGAAAATCTGTTAGACTCCAGTTTTGGAGTTTATTGCATGAACGTCTTCTATCGTCTTCTGCTAGAAAACGAAGAGTAATATTGTGTTTCCTTCTATATTTCTTCTTTTAACAGTTCGATTTTAAAACCACTTTGCCTCCTTAGAATTTTATTTGCTTCGGAAAAGGTTGAAAAGACGAACTAATTACAACTAAGAAGAAAGATGGCACCGAATTTTCGGGTGTATAAGCACGTCTTTTGAATCTGTTCTGACGCTAATTAAATTTATCAAAGCTATTCAAAGTCAGTAGAACCGGTATGGAAAACAATAGTATCTGACGGAAGAAAGAAGTTTTTCAATCGGGTTTTTAATCCCTCAGTTATTGCTGTTAACGGAATCGTGAGCTTACGCTCTCTGGTTGCACACTTGTGCGTTAAGAAAAATATGAATTTATATGAGAAACATTTCGCACCAGGAAACGCTTTCCAACACCGAAGTAATTTTTCAAATGGGACTCTTAGAAACAGAGATATCGACAAAAATAAGATGTGACTTTACGTCCTCTGGTGGGAAAACCATGCATTATTTTAAGAAGAAAGTATTCTCAAAAGGTCTTTCCATGTGAGCGGTATCGGTCAAAGAAATAAAATTAGCCAAGTTTTCAGGAGCCCAGATTTTGCTACAAATACATCAGAAGCAAAAATTAACACTTATGCCCCCTGGTGGCCAAACCATTCTTTACCAAACATTAGAAATTATGTGAAAAATATTTTTCATCAGGTCTTGTGTGCGATACAGGAAGAATTTTTCAAATCGGAGTTTTAGAAGCAGAAATAACACAGAAAACGCAATTTACCTTTGTGCCCCTTAACGCAAAGTCTGTGATTTACTTGAAAATTTTTGAATTTATAGGAAAAACATTTCGCATTGGAAACACTAACCAACAAAGACGGAATTTTTCAAATCGGACTACTAGAAGTAGAGATATTGACAAAAATAAGATATACATCTACGCCCTGTGGCGTAGAAACCTTACAATATTTCAAGAAGAAAATGTTCCTAAAAGGTTTGTCGACATGAGTAGTATCGGTCAACAAATGACGTTTTTTGCAATCGAGATTTTAGAAGCTCATATTTTGCTGCAAATACATCAGAAGCGAAAATTAAGACTTACGCCACCTGGTGGCCAAACCATTCTTTACAAAATTTAGAACTTACGTGCAAAGGATTTCCCATCAGGAGCTGTGTCCGGTCCAGAAAGAATTTTTCAAATCGGATATTTAGTAGCAGAGATATAGGGGGAAAAGCAATTTACCTTTACGCCCCTTAGCGGAAAGTCTATGAATTACTTGAAAATTTTGAAATTATTTGAAAAACATGTCACACTGGAAACACTATCCAACAAAGATAAAAATTTTCAAATCAGACTACTTGAATTAGAGATATTGACAAAAATAAGATATACATCTACGCCCCTGGCGTAGAAACCATGCATTATTTTAAGAAGAAAATGTTTCTAAAAGGTTTGTCACAATGAGTAGTATCGGTCAACAAACGACGTTTTTCTCAATCGACAATTTAGAAGCTCATATTTTGCTGCAAATACATCAGAAGCGGAAATTAAGATTTACCCCCCCCCCCCCCCGGTGGGTGGCCAAACCATTTTTTTACAAAAATTAGAAATTATGTGCAAACGATTTCCCATCAGGAGTTGTATCAGCTGCAGAAACAATTTTTCAAATCGGAGTTTTAGGAGAAGAGTTATCGGGAAAACTGTCATTTACTTTTACGCCCCCCTAGCGGAAGATCAATGCGTAATTTGAAAAAGTAACTATACCTAAAATACTCTTCGACATAAATGGAATGGAAAGATAAAATATTTTTTTCAATCGAATGTTTAGAAGCAGATATGTGGAATAAAACGTGTTTTTGAATTCGACGTCATCTGCATTTACGTCCTCTTGCGGCGAAATTGTACATCGTAGAGAAAAGCAAGTTTGTAAAATCATGCAATGCATAGATTATAATACGCTTTCCAACATACCAGAAATCATTACTCAAGTTATCACCCAAGTTATGAGAATAATGGCTATGGAATAAATCTCGGTCCTGTGCCCTGACCCTTGATTCCATATCGATTATATTCAACAGAACCGGTTCGGTATACCTCCGAAACAACATGATAAAGTTTTGCCGCAATCGAATCATTTTTACGTAAGTTATGATGCATAAGGGCTATGGAATAGATCCCGCTCCTGTGTCCTAACCTTTGACCCCATTTCGCCCATTTTCAACAGAATTGGTCTCCAGGCAGGCCCCTACAACATACTAACATTTCATCCAAATCGAAGCATTTTTACGTAAGTTATGACGCATAATGGCGATTGAAGTGATTCCGTACCTATGTCCTGACCTTTCACCCCATTTCGCCCATTTTCAATAGGGTTTGTGGCCGGGTGGTCCCCTACCACATACTAAAATTTCATTGAAATCGAACCTTTTTTTACGTTAGTTATGACGCATAATAGCAGTGGAATGTATCCCGCTCCTATGTACTGACCTTTCACCCCATTTCGTCCACTTTAAATAAGCTTCCTTCCCAGGTAATACCCTACCAGATACTAAAATTTCATCGAAATCGAACGATTGTTACGCGAGGTATCGTGCGGACGGACATACGCACACAATGCGTGACGTAATGAAGCAGATGGGAATAGCGGCCATCTGCTCGCAAGAGTATGACGTCATAAAACTTTAATAGGATCCACACATAACGCGTGACGTAATGAGACAGATGGCGTGACCGCGCGCCAACATTCTCAAACGCGAGATTGTAACGTCATAAGATTTCTAAGCATTGGAAACATTAATGGAACGAAGCCATGACAGTAAAAACGTTATAATTCGGGGTGGTTATTTAACCCACTAAACGAATTCTCCTGAAGTCGAGATCAAACTAAATCGATTTCTAGTACCAGGAAACGGTAGGTTAACGACTTCCATCAAAATTCTTAGAGCCGTTTTCAAAATAAAATGTACATACATACATACAACAAGAATTGCTACTTTAAGGTGGACGTCAAGTAATTTTGCTTCCTATATTTCCAATGGAAAAACTTCTGTACACATTTTCTTCACAATTAATGCGTTCTTAAGAATGAAAATTTGAACATCGATTAAAATAGCTTCATTTCATAACTTGGAATACTTAATATTTTCTAAACCATAACCGTAATTATATTTTCTAAACCATAACCGTAATTATGCAATCCAACATTTATTTGTCCACTGACGTCATCAAAGTACAGGTCGCGCCATCTTTTTTCTGGTTTCAACACAACCAAAGAAAACGTTATTGTTTTTTTTTAATATAATTGTGCTTATGTTTTAGAAAATGTTAAGTATTCCAAGTTATAGTATGAAGTTATTTTAGCCGCCCCGGTGGCGCAGTGGTCTAAGGCAATGGCCTCTGATCATTCGTCCGCAAGGGGTCCGGGTTCGAATCCCGGTCAGGCATGGATGTTGTGTTTGTCTTACGGAACTGGCTCTCTCCCTTCCCTGGAACCAGTGACCCTAAATTAGGGACGGGCGACTGCTTATAGCCCATTGAGTTGCTCACGGTGGTCGTTAAACCTACAATCAAAAAAAAAAAAAAAAAAGTTATTTTAATCGATGTTCAAAATTCCATCCTTGGGAACACACTAATTGTGCAGGAAATGTGTACAACAGGTTTTCCATTGGAAATATACGAAGCAAAATTACTTGACGTCCACCTTAATAATGTGGGATAAGGGCGATGGAATGGATCCCAATCCTATGTCCTGACCTTTGACTCCATTTGTTCCATTTTCAATAGGGTTCCTCTCCAGGTGGTCCCCCACCACATACTAAAATTTCATCGAAATCGAACCATTTTTACGCAAGTTATGACGCATAAGGGCAATTGAATGGATCCCGCTCTTATGGCGTGAACTTTGACCCCACTTCACCCATTTTCAATAGGGTTCGTCCCCTGGTGGTCCCCTACCACATACTAAAATTTCATCGAAATCGATCCATTTTTACGTGAGTTATCGGGCCAACAGGCGGACAGACGGACGGAAAAAGCTGGAGCATATACGTTTCTTCAACCTACGGTTGGAAAGCGTAAAAAAACGAAATAAAGGATCATCATTCGCATATTTCAAGCTTCCTAATGCATAAAAAATTCAAATCGGACTAATAGTTGCAGAGATATCGTGGGTACAGACGGACGGACGGACGGACGGACATACGGACAAACCGGTAACATAAGCACGATCTTATTTTACAAAAGACGTGCTAAAAATTCGGTGTCATTTTTCGTGTTTTTCTTCTACTAACGACTCTTCTATTTGCCGATGGAAAAACATCAGTGTATTTATAATTTCTTTATACAGGGTATTTTTATGTTTCGGGGATTAACATCTGCCATAATCAACTCGAAGTGCTATAAGTAAGTAGTCTTTTGTCCCTATAATTTGGTCCACTGGTTCCCGGAAGGGAAAGAGCCAGAGCCATCAGACAGGCCTCAACCGAAACTCTAACTCGAGCCCATCTCAGGCAGCCGAGTGCCACAGACCACTCGGCTACCCGGTAGGCATTTTTCACGCAACGTGCTTTACTGTTTGGAAACAGCCTCCACGTAGATGTAAATAGGCCTCGCAATACTAGAAAAAATTCTAAACGAAGCAGGACCAAGAAACCCGGCCTCTAATTAGGACAAAGTTAGATTACTCTCCCTGTAAAAGGGGGGGGGTCTATGTGGTTACTAAGTTTTCAAACACTGGAAATTGTCCTAACTCTCAGTTTCCTTACGTTCTGAACTAGAGCAGAGGAGGAGAGAGGTGGTAATGTCACAACCAGGGCTGTGGATGGCATGGTGGTTAGCACGTCTGCCCTGCCAAGGGAAAGGTCTCGGGATCGATACCAGGTATGTCAGATGCTTTGAACCTCAAAATATCCACCGGAGAGCGGATGGGCACGTGAAGCCATCGAATGTGCACGTGAAGCCGTCTGATGGGTACGTGATGCGATCGAATGGACAGGAGAAGCCGTCGGATGGGTACGCGAAGCCGTCCGGTGGGCACACGAAGCCGTCGGGTGAGCACGCGAACCCGTATGTTTGGCAAGTTAAGCCGTCGGCTCGGCACGTCAAACCGTCGAATGGGGATGTGAAGCCATCAAATGGGCATATGAAACCGTCGGATGGGCACGTGAAGTTCTCGGATGGGCACGCGAAGCAGTCGAATGGCATATCAAGCCGTCGAATGGGCACGTGAAGCCGTCGGATGGGTACGTGAAACCGTCGAATCGGCACGTGAAGCCGTCCGATGGGAACGGGAAGCCGTTGAATGGGCACATGAAGCCATCGGATGGGCACCTGAAGCTGTTGGACCCAGGGAACTTTCCCCTCCCCGATAAACAAAATCGTCACACTAAGTCCACCCACCCTATTCTCTCTCCTCGACTGCTAGTGTGTACTGTAATATCCGTCGCGTTAATTATGATCACTAGTTACTAAGTATTCTGCTTTCTCGTTTTCTACCAACTTACTAAGTGTGAGACTCTAGGTTTCACCTAATGTCACTTCGTTTCTGGTACTCTACTCGGAAGGCTGTATGGCCGTAGGGAAGTCGCGTCTAAACTTGACTGTGGGGGTTAATCCTACTAACTGATCCTTGTGGCGGTGGTAATCCTGATGAATTTGTTATCATCGTCTCGCCCTATCATGAGCATGTTGATCCATCAAATTAGCAAAATCTTAATGCTACACCCGGCGGGCGATACGGAATAAAACCCGACTATTCTAAAGGTCTAATGGGTTACACATGGTGTTTTATATAGTTACTTGCAATGTTCTCTTTTATTTTTCTTTAAGGTTCCCTATGGTCCTGCGCCTTGCCATCTCTTTCGCTTCCTCATGTGTTTTAAGGTTCTTAAGAAGTGAGACACCAGTACAGTTATTGGTAAGTATGGAGGGCAGGTTATAACTTCACGCACTTAACGGGGAACCGTATACTCCTAAAACTCTAGTTTTTTACTGCACTTTTGTGTGTTATTTTCCTATCAGAGCACTTTGTCTCCGCTTCTAACACTATGTCCATCCCCTTCCCTCTCTCAAAGGTCTTATAGGGTTGGCAGTGTGAAAGGTCTAAATAATTCTTAGGGAAAGCTGGGGGGGGGGGGTGGCAAAAAACAAATCTTAATCACGGCAACCTTCTCCCTACACACCCCCCCCCCCACACACACACACTCACTAATCCCTTAAATTTGACAGATCAGCTGAAATGTTTGTCTTGGAAATTAAAACAAAATAGAATACCTTCTTAAAATTAAAAACTAAAATAAAAATGGGCAGCGTAATTTTACAAGTGCTTAATTCTAACGTCTTCTCAAGTGAATAATCTGATGCTTTTCTTCTTATTTTATGAGCAAGCAGAGAAATAACTCTGCGCAAGTAATTTACCAAGAATCAAGGGGTAGCACAAACAAAAATAACATGCACCGCTCCCAGTTTTTTTTTTTTTTGCTTTTTTTATTTGGCGGCAGCAATTTCAATTTGTTGACTTCCCATTAAAAGAATTCTGACTTGAAATTCAATAATAGAGCCATTTTAACCATAGTGTCTGTCCGCTGGGAGAACCCTAGCTGTCAAAATCCCAGTTTAACATCACAATTCTTCTGTTCCTGTTTTCGCATCTATAAAAATGCAAAATTGCCTTGATGATAGACAAACAATTGTGATAATTTTTTTTAAAACCAGAGCCATGATATTAATATTCGGTAGCCATATCAATAGCTTACCGCGAATGACCTCAGGGTGCAGTGGAGTAATTGCAGGGTAGGAGGTGTTCATTGTGCTTTGGTTAACCCTGAACTACATTTCCCACCACGAAATCCGTGACGAACTATAACCCCTTTTGGAATCGTCGTCCAATACGAGGGGGAAGGGATGGAAATAACTTCTAAGCTGAAAGACCTTGGTTTTGATCTTGCCAAGCTGCAGACAGAAACTCAAGAGGGTTAAGAATAGGTGAGAGTGGGGTAGGGCAGCTGTTGCTTCTTATGTGAGTTTTTGCAGCGAGTAAAATTCACCGTGGAAATTTTTCCACCATACTCTTCCCCAAAGCGATAAACGTGATTCCCAAGACAGATTCCTCACCCTTTTGATAAAGGAAATGTGTTCTGCTCCAAGAAAGGCACGACAGGTTAGACAGGGTGGGGCAGCAGAAGAAACAAAAGGTTTGCAACCAGAAAAATGGAGGGAAGGGGGGAGGATTTTTCACAATGGATTCTGGCAAGGACTGGAGACCAAAGATTTAGCTGCGATGTCCCTGACATTTTACTCTTGTTGCGGTTGCATTCCGCTCTGTGGGGGACTTTTAGTTCGGCTTTTATCAGATCGCAGAATGATTGATTTTATGAGCTATTGCGCAGTAGATACGTGTTCATTCCTTGGCGCGGAGACTAATCGACCAGTAATTACAATGGGATTCCTCCATTAACAATGCTGGTCGTGGTTTTTGATGTTTAGCATCGTTTCTCTTCACGTCTAAATGAGGAAACCTCCTTGAAGTATCTCTTTATCTAAAGTGCTCTTGATATCCAGTCAAGACAGCTGCCTATTATTACACGGCTGATAAGAATTTAATTCCTTTACAGAAATATCTTCGCATTTTATTAGAGGCAGCAAATATATAATTTGAGACAGAAGTAAAATCTGGTAGCGCTTTCCAACCTGTTTTTAATTAACCGTTGCGTCTTAGTTTCGTTATTTGTTACCATCTGGGAAACGCGTAACTTACTTATATTGCGTTTGATGCAAAACAATTTGTAGTTGTTCTCTATTCTGGTGTCGTTATCCTGGAAAAATGCTGTTCTGTTTTAGGACATTTCTTAACGTTGCATAAAAAGATTAACATAATCTTTGGAGAACGTCACGAATTAAAGTATATTCGTAACGTTTCAAAGCAAAATGATTACTAAATGTGATGGACAATATTTTGTCCATCATCGATGGGGGCGGGAGGGACGGACGGACCGACGTGAGCGATTGCCGCAGCCGCGGCACACCACCGAACGAGAGGACCGGCATGCTGTGCGGCGAGCATTGACGGCTTGCAACCCCACATCACGAACATTAGCACAAGAATTAGGGTGTGTTGCGCAACAACCTGTGTCAGCACGTACCGTTCGCCATCGTCTGCAGGAGCGTGGACTTGTCGCACGACGCTCATTTCTCCGATTACCATTGACGTTACACCACCAGCGAGTGCGGCGGAAGTGGGCCGTTGAACGCCGCGCCTGTACTACGGAATGGCATGACATTTTCTTTTCCGACGAATCCCGCTTCTGCTTGCAACATCACGATGGTCCGATCCGCGTGCGGCGGCACCGCGGCGAGAGACTGTATCACGCCTGCATTATGCATCGTCATACCGGTCCGTCGCCTGGCGTTATGGTTTTGGGCGCAATTGGATATGACACCCGCACCCCTCTGGTACGCATCGCCGGTACACTCAACAACCACCGCTACATCTCCGACGTTTTGGAGCCTGTAGTCCTGCCTTACCTACAGGACGTGCAAGCGGCCAGGTTTCAACAGAACAATGCGCACCCGCACGTGGCACGCATCGTGCAACAATTCTTCACGGCCCACCAGGTGTCACTGCTGCCGTGGCCCGCCTGTTCTCCCGATATGTCACCCATCGGACACGTCTGGTCGCTGATCGGCAACCAAGTGGCCCGGCAAGCACCACCCGCGGCTACGCCTGATGAACTGCGCCAACGTGTGGAAGCAGCCTGGACCGACATACCCCAAGCCCACATCCAAAGCCTTTTTCGTTCGATGCCGCGGCGTGTAAAGGCCGTTATTGCCAGCCATGAGGGCCACACGAACTATTGATGTCTGCGTGTTCCGCAAGTCGCACGGGCCTGTAAGCTCGATCGTTTAATCTTTGTATCTGTTGTTATGTGTCCAGTAAATCTGGCTATCTCGTGTCCTTCTTGGTGTTGCATTTTGGGTGGCCATCAGTGTAAAAGAATTCTTTGCCGTGCTTTTCTGACCCACCAACCGCAAAAGGTGCTTTAACGCAGCTAAAATTGTGCCTTAGGGTCACAAACACATATTCTGTGATATTTTGAAATCTAAATGGTTTATTTCAATGAAATTTTGTACACAGGTGCTTCATACTATGAGACATGAAATAGCAACATAACAAAATGAACAAGAGGTAAATTGCGTGCCATATGCAAATAAGATCAAAAGCGGTCCAAACATGATGCATCATATCTCGAGAACGGCCCGGCTAATAGGGAGTGTAGCCACCCCGCACAGCTTTGCAAGTCGTAAATGAGGTTGTTGATAACAGCTTGTGGCAGCAAATCACATTTTCCTAAAAGCGGGGATTTTAACGCCTGGAGGGTCCTGGAAGGGAGTTGACGTCGTGCAATGGCTCTTCCTAGGACATCCCAAATATGCTCTATAGGATTTAGGTCCTGCGACTTTGCTGGTCACACCATACGGCGAATATACTCTCCATCCAGAAAATCGTCGACAAGCTGAGTTCTGTGTGGCCTCGCGTTATCATCCATAAAAATGAAGTTCTATCCGACAGCTCCCCGGAAAAGCCTCACATAAGGTTCAAGGACCTCATCCCTATAGCGCTGTGCAATCACAGTGCCCCCATCGAAGACGTGCAGTGGTGTACGGCCGTCCAACATGATGCCTGCCCAGACAAGGATTCCCCTCCCGCCAGAGTGGTCGAATTCCCTTATGTTGGACGGATGATAGCGGGCCTGATGAAGACTCATCGAGAATCACTTTGTGTACTGAATCTCGACTCATCACAGAAAAGTACACGGCCCCAATCTTTCCGTGTCTAAGAAAGATGTGTTTGGCTCCACGAAAGACGGGCTCTCTTCTGCGATCTGGTGAGGGGACACACACAACTGGTCGCTGGGGGTAAAGGGCCTTCTCTGCTAGGCGTTTGTATACAGTTTGTCTAGAAATTGCTGTGCCAGTCGCAGCAGGGAGGTCCTGAGAGAGGTCTCTAGCCGTCATCTGTCCATGGCGTTTGGCAGTTAATGCCACGTAACGATCCTCCGCAGGTATCGTGGCTCTTGGACGGCCTTGGCCGGGCCTCTTGGTGATGGTACCCGTTGTTCGGAATTGTTGCCATAACCTGGATACCACCTTTCGTGAAACATGTAACCATCGAGCTACCTCCGCTTGAAACTGGCCAGCTTCAAGCCTGCCGATAGCTCTCCACCTCAGTCCATCGTCTAAACGATTCCGAGCACTCATTCCAACTAAAATCAGTCAATCTTGTGACTTTTCTTGCAAGAAACACAACTCTGAAAACGAAATTCGCAGATGCAGAAAACGGTCACTTTCACGTTCTCTTACCAAACTCACCGTGTTAACCGTTTAACAAACAGTTGATGCTTACATTAGATTAGATCAGATCAAATCATATGTAGAGGATTTTAGGAAGGGAGTGTCTGACCCCATGTCTTAAACAACCCTTAGAAATAGGAAGCTAGGAGATTTGGGCTGGACTGCCCGATAGGAAAGTCACACGGAAGCGAGGTAGAAGACGCCCTTATTTACTACCGGGGGACCAGTACCCGGGGCCCGACGGCTTAACGTGCCAATTCGACGCACGGCGGGTATTGAGTGGTTCGAGTGTTCGTACCTGCCTGGGATCGAACCTGAGGTCACCTCCGTGGCAGTCACGAACGCTGACCATTAAGCCACCCGCGGCCCTTACACTAGATTATGATAAAAAAAAATGATCATATGTAGAGAATTTTAGGAAGGGAGTGTCTGACCCCCTGTCTTAAACAACCCTTAGAAATAGGAAGCTAGGAGATTTGAGCTAGAGTGCCTGATAGGAAAGTGACCCGGAAGCGAAGTAGAAAGGGGGAGGAAGACGCCCTTATTTATTACCGGGGGGGGAAGTACTGGAGGCCGACGGCTTGACGTACCCATCTGACATACGGCGGATATTTAGTGGATCGAGCGTTCGTACCTGCTTGGGATCGAACCTGAGGTCCTTTCCGTGGCAGTCACGAACGTTGCCCACTAGGCCACCCGCGGCCCTTACATTTGATTATATATATATATATATATATATATATATATCATATGATCATATGTAGAGGATTTTAGGAAGGGAGTGTCTGATCCCAGGTCTTAAACAACCCTCAGAAATAGGAAGCTAGGAGATTTGGGCTAGAGTGCCCGATAGGAAAGTGACACGGAAGCGAGGTGAAAGGGAGAGGAAGACGCCCTTATGCATTACCGGGGGGCCAGTACCCGGGGTTCGACGGTTTAACGTGCCCATCCGACGCACGGCGGATATTTAGTGGATCGAACGTTCGTACCTGCCTGGGATCAAACCTGAGTTCCTCTCCGTCGTGGCAGTCACGAACGTTGCCCGCTAGGCCACCCGCGGCCTTTACATTAGATTCAGATCAGATCAGATCATATGTAGAGGATTTTAGGAAGGGAGTGTCTGACCCCAGGTCTTAAACAACCCTTAGAAATAGTAAGCTAGGAGATTTGGGCTAGAGTGCCCGATAGGAAAGTGACACGGAAACGAGGTAGAAAGAGGGAGAAAGACGCCCTTATTTATTACCGGGGGCCAGTACCCTGGGTCCGACTGCTTAACGTACCCATCCGATGCACGGCGGATGTTTAGTGATTCGAGCGTTCGTACCTGCTGGGATCGAACCCGAGGTCCTTTCCGTGACAGTCACGAACGTTAACCACTAGGCCACCCTCGCCCCCCCCCCCAAAGTATATATGAGAGCAATTTTAAACATTTTACTGGTTTCTATTTTGAATTATTGTAGAAAATGTGTTTATGACCTTAATTTTGGACATCAGTGTAGTTCTTGCACCGTTGTCCCTAGCAATACAGAGCTTTGTGACTGCTAAGTCTCTTGTGCAACATTAGTCGACCCGATAGGGGCGTTGGAAGAATATGCAGAAGAGAAAAAATAATGAGAAATGGAGGCGTCTCTGGTACTCAGAACAGTAAGAAAAGTAAATGCGGCGAAAAACGTTAGTCGATCATGGACTCAGTGATTAGAACCTTCGGTGACGCAAAACATTGAAGGGTAGGGTAGTGCTATGATTATATGCTTGAAAACCCAAATCAGATTCTTTTACTTATTGACGGATGCAACTAATTCTTCATGACTATATCGGAGAACCTGCTGATTTTGACGTCACACCATGAGATGGAAAGGTTCACGATGCGTGCTTCTACACATTAAATTATCACGCCATGACATTATGAGCGTGATCGTGTAACACACACACACACACACAAAAAACTGGCTCTAGTTATCATTTACCATACTTACCTAAGCCTGTTGAAAAATATGTAAAATAGCCGATGAAAGTAATAAATGATCTCTGATTCATTCCGATTTATCACGTTAACCAGGTTCACTGGTGATTGCGTATAACGGACCTGAATTATTGATAATTTCGGGATTCTTCACTTTTATTACACTGTGAGAAATAAAATATTTTTTGTCCTGAAAATCCACGGAAAATTTCTGAATGTAACATACAGCAAAGTTGCCGGTAAGTCTCCCGAAATTTCCGTTTTTAATAACGGAAACTTCAATATTTTGACAGATCTTCCGTTCTCAATAATTCCGTTTTTTTTACAGACGTTTCGAGGTTTCCCGTTTTTATACAGACATTACCTGGGTTTCCAAAAATTTCGATTTCTTTCAGTTCCCAGGTGGAAATCCCGTACCTACATTTTTTAGCACGTCTTTTGTAAAAAAAGATCGTGCATGTGCTATCCGTTTGTCCGTCCATCCGTCTGTAGACACGATATCTCTGCAACTATTAGTCCGATTTAAACAATTCTTTTTGCATTGGAAAGCTTGCAATATGCAAATGAAGGTCCTACATTTCTTTTTTTTTTTTTTTTTTCTTTTTTTACGATGTACAATTTCGCCCCTAAAGGGCGTAAATGCAGATGATATCGAATTCAAAGCACATTTTATTTCATATATTTGTTTCTAAACATAAGATTGAAAAAAGTATTTTATCTTTCGATTCCACTTACGCCAAAGAGTATTTTAGATATAGTCACTTTTTCAGGCTACGTATAGATTTTCCGCTAGGGGGCATAAAAATAAATTGCGTTTTTTCCGATATCTGCATTTCTATTACTCCAATTTGAAAGTTTTTTTTTTCAGAGGATACAGGCTGATAAGAAATCTTTTGCATATAATTTTTAATTTTTGTTAGGGAATGGTTTGGTTATTATAGGGCGTAAATCCTAATTTCCGCTTCTGATGTATTTGCAGCAAAATCTGAGCTTCTAAAATTTCGATTGAAAAAAATCGTTTGTGGACCGATACTACTCATGTCGACAAACCCTTTAGGAATATTTGCTTCTTAAAATAATGCACGGTATCTACGCCAGGGGGCGCAGATGTATATCTTACTTTTTGTCAATATCTCTGCTTCTAAGAGTCCGATTTAAAAAATTCCTTCTTTGGTGGATAGCGTTTTTGGTGCGAAAATTTTTTCACATAATTTCGAAATTTTCATATAATTCATAGACTTTCCGCTAGGGGGCGAAAAGGTAAATTGCGTTTCTCCCCAATATCTCTGCTCCTAAAACTGCTATTTGAAAAATTCCTTCTGTACCGGATACAGCTTCTGATCGGAAATCCTTTGTATATAACTTCGAATATTTGGTAAAGAATGGTTTGACTACCAGGGGACATAAGTGTTAATTTCTACTTCTGGTGTATTTTTCAGTAAAATCTGATCTCCTGAAAACTCGACTAAATTTTTTTGTTCCTGGACCGATTCCGCTCACATCGAAAAACCTTTTGAGAATGCTTTCTTCCTAAAATAATGCATGTTTTTCCCGCCAGGGGGCGTTGATGCATAGCTTATATTTGTCAATATCTATGCTTCTTAGAGCCCGATTTGAAAAATTCTTTCTTTGTTGGAGAGCGTTTCCGCTGCGAAATGTTTTCCATATAATTTAAAATTTTTCTTAAAGCACAAGTCTGCAACCAGAGGGCGTAAGTTCACGATTCCGTTTACAGCAATAATGGCGGGATTAAAAACCCGATTGAGAAACTTCTTTCTTTGGACAGATACTATTGTTTTCCATAGCGGTTCCATTGACTTTGAGTAGATTTGATAAATTTAATTCGCTTCAGAACGGATTCAAAAGCCGTGTTCGTTACAGCCGAAAAATCGGTGTCAACTTTCTCGTTTAAGCTGATATGCACTAGTCGCTTTTCAGGACTTTTTCGTGATGTATGAGTTGAAGGAATCCTTCCCTTAATCTCCGAAGGGAGCATCGAGCCCACGATGATCTGTCTACTAGTAGGGAGGGCTATCGTTAGAGCTAGAAACATGCCTACCACCACATAACATTTCAGGTAGAAACGAAGAGGACTGTAATCACGAGAACATGAAATGTTTTTGATGTTATGCATTTTTCCGCGACAGTTGTAAAATAAATCTCAAGTAAAAAATGCATTCCGCATGCCTACAAGGGACAGGGCAGTCCGGAGGTGGCTCTGTTATGGTGTGGGGTGTTTTCAGCTGGCACGTATTAGGACCCCTCATACGTCTGCTGACCGCTCTTACCAGTGGAGGCTAGGTGGCCATCCTTGGGGATCATTTGCACCCGTTCATGTCATGCACCCACTCCGATGGGTGCGACTTCTTTCGACACGACAATGTGCCACCACACGCCCAGAGTCTCCCGATTATGGCTAGAGGAACATCCGACGGAGTTTGGCATCCTGACTTGGCCCCCTCATATAAACGGCTTGAAACACATTTGCGATGCTGTTCAACGTGCCGTCGATGACAGAAATCTCTCTCCTGTGAATATTACGAAATTTGGGGACGATTTTCAAGAAATATGGTGTGCACTGTCTCCACAGTACTACAGAGAGCTCGTGAAGTCCATGCCTCGTCGCGTTGCTGTTGTTATCCGATCGCGATTAAGATCAACGCAGAATCCCAGCTTTTTGGCATTTCAGTGTATTTTCTAGGTTGTCTAAACAAAACTTTTCCTGGTAGGTTGTATAAAATCTCGTTTTATATTAAACCCTCCACACTTCGAAATAAAAAAAAACAAAAACACTTGAATCGTTTAAGACTTTGCATTAAAGACGGCTTATTATACCCGAAATCCAGGTGTTGTCTTTCTTGTTTGTTTTTTTGTTTTTACTCATAAGCCCGTACACAATTAACTTTTATTGTTTAAGTGTGCGCTATTTTTTTCTGATGATGACCGAATACGCACACACGCGCAAATTCTTTGTGGGATGTTTCACCGGGAAGTTGCATTATTATACTTTCATTACCAAAGAAATGATAATACTAACAACAGAATAGGAGCTGGTGAATAGAAAAACTAGTCCTTAATACCGCAACTTAAAAGATAACTATTCATCAAAGTGCATTTAGAAAGACTTAATGATCGCTAACGTCGTTATTGCCTGTTACATCTAGTGTGCTTCAGCAACCCTGTGGAAATAAGAAAAAAAAATAGTTTGTTCGCATACGAAGGACTAATTTGAGGAAAATACTGGTATTAATTATTTTAAAGACCAGCAAATGATGGGTTACTATCGCTAGGAAGTATGCACTATTTTTCCTGAGCATTTTTTTCGTTTGAAGAAGTATCACATTTAAGTCTTTCGGCGCGATAAGGCGAAGTTTCAGCTTAGCTGGAAATGTAATGAACGGCATTTTCCATCTTAAGGCGTTAATTAGAGACTCTGCGAGAATGATTAAAATATTTCTGGAGATTAATTCCTGATAACGAAGAACACGAAGAAGATGTTTAAGTTGGTTCACGTCATGGGTTTAAAAAGGAAATTCTTGCTGCTTTCCCTTTATTACTGTTATTTTTTAAGCTGCTGCTGAAACCACAAAACAGACTGATTATAAGCAGCTCGGACAAAAAATTAGTCACCCCTGTCAAAACTTAGCTAATAACGAGTGACGGCGCCTCTTTTCTTAATAACAGCATGAATCCGATGTGATAGAGACTCCACGAGGTTGTGGATGTATTAAACATCGATTTGCAGTCACTCGTGCATAAATTGGTCCCGAAGTTCCACCAAAGTACGTGGGTGTCTATTCCGGCGTTTCACCTTCTGTTCCAAATGATCTCACAGATTTTCAATAGCATTTAAATCTGGGGATTTGACGGGCCAGTCGAGGTGAGACAGTGTTGCTGATTGTTCATCGTAACACTCAGACACAGTTTTAGTCCTGTGCACAGGGCAATTGCCGTTTTGGAAGACAGGAGTGGCAATGTGATGCTGCTCCTTCATATGTATAGGGCAAAGGGCAACACTTCGTCATTCAGAATGAGGTGATACTCATGCTGGTTAAAATTCATCGTCACTGCAACGAGAGGGCCCATTTCGTGGTACAAAGAACATCTCCAAAACATCACAGAACCACCTCCAGCTTGAACAACACCTTCGACACAATCAGGATTAAATGCTTCATTGGTCCTGCGATGCTCTCGTCGCCTCCCATTATTGGAATACAAACAAAAACGAGACTCATCAGATCAAATTACTCACTTCCAATCCTCCACAGTAACGTTTTGGTGCCTCTGAGCCCATTGATAACGTGCGACTTTGTGACTTGCTGTTAAAAGAGGCCTTTTCCGTGGTACTCTGCTCCAGATGTCCATCGCATGCAGTTCTCGTCGAAATGTCCTTTCGGAAATTGGTTGGAGTGGACTTTCATTGACATTTTGGAGCAATTGTTGCCTGGTTTGGAACCTATTTGTAGTTACTAGGCCTGAAACATGGTGGCGGTTCCTGTTGGTGAGAATCACGTCACCGATTTTCAGTTGACTGCGAACTGCACCACTGTTTATAGACCCTCTGGACACACCAACAAATTGGTCTACTTCATTCACTTTGTGTCCGTGGGCACGGCCAAACACGATGGCTCCTTTTTTGGCACTCAGTAACGTCTGTCTTACGACACATATTGCAGACTAAATTCAACACACACGTTGGTCTTCACCACTGCACGAGGCAAAACTAACCCAGTAGACCACGTCAACAATGCTATCACGGCGCTTTCTGTGCAACCAGTAACTTCCTACTATCATTTCTGTTAGGGGTGACTAATTTTTTGTCCGATGTGCTTATAATGTTTACGTTACGTAGAAAACATGGATTGCGCAATTTTTTTAAAGTCTAAGGGTTAGAATGCCTCTACTTTGTACCAGAACATTTGTGGCTTTGAGTAGGCTGTGCAAAATAAGACAATCTATAACGAAGTAAATTTCTCCGTCATTTCTATCCGCGCCAGGATTCGAACCCGGGTCCCCTCATTCCGGAATAAGTCACTCTACCAATTGAGCTACGCGGACGTTTTTTTTTATTCTGATTCCTATCTGCCTTTATGTCGTGTGCGTCCTTCTGGCAGATACGTCACATCTCCTGGTACGTTACATCATCTCCCCCTTATTTTTTTATTTTATTTTATTTATTTATTTTTTCTTCGAAGTGCTGGAGAAGGGATTCTCTTATTTTTCCTATCTCGCGTTGTGGAAATATCATAACACCAATGCGAGATTTTGAACGGTCGGGTCATCCGGATAGTTCGGGCGCCATTATAACGAAGTAAATTTCTCCGTCATTTTTTGGTCTACGTCGGGATTCGAACCCGAGGCCGCTTATTCCGGAACAAGTCGCTCTACCAACTGAGCTACGCAGACGTTTATTCTGATTCCTATCTGCCTTTATGTCGTGTGCGTCCTGCTGGCAGGTACGTCACATCTCCTGGTGCGTTACAAATCATAAGATCATTTACCAACATAATAACTCCAGACACACTTGGGTACTTGTGTCTACTTGTTATGAGCTTGTGCATCTTGTTTACGTTAAATTCTTGCTCATGTTGCTGGTATACAGCAAAATGTTCAGGAAGTTATTTTTCAACAGTTATGAGGGGTGAAAGTCGCTTGATGTGAGATTTTATGTCTGTAAATCGTGCAGCTTCGACTTCCGTTGTGGAGCTACTTCGACTCCCAGTGCGACTTTTGTCAGCCACTGTATTACTACCAGCAGCACACCGTTCGTCAAAATGCTAAAGCGACCTTACACGTTTCCCATACACTGCAGTACGCTTCTGATGGATATCATGCGGCGAACCTTCCTTTGTCCACAAAGCTCAAACTTCATCGCAAGACCACGCTTCCCAGTGCCGCACCGGTGACGCAGCGCTGGCTTATGATCAGAGATGGGTCTGGTTCGAATCCCGATGAGACATGGATGTTGTGTTTGTCTTACGGCAGACGCTCTGTCCCTTCCCTGGAACCAGTGGTCCTAAATTAGGGAGGGGCGACCACGGAGTTGCTCATGGTGGTCGCTAAACCACCCTACCGAACAAACAAACAAACAAAATTTCCCAGTTTAATCGCCGTTTTGAAATGCCCTAGTACAACTGTAATGTACGCATGCGTTTTCAGGCTGCACACTATTTCCACTTGACTAGTATCAACAGTATTTAGACAAAAGTATTCAGAGACCTATTTCAAACGGAAAAAGGAGCATTTCTGGAGTCAGCTGGCTTCACACCCACCTTGCAGGCACTTTGTTCAACTGGAGCACATCATGGATGACGTGGTGCGCTGATCGATGATTGATGTTCAAAGGCTCGGCTATTTTTTCCACCGTCACTCGACGATTACCCATCACAATGCCGTCAACTGCTGTAAAGGACTATGGTGTCACTACTCTTTGTGGCTGACAAAGTCGAGGAGAATCTGTCACAGTACTCACGCCGTTTCAGAACTTCCGAGTCCATTCGTACATTTGCTGGAGTGACAGACATGCATCAATACACTACAACTTCATCCTACGATGAATTTCAATAGGTTTCACGCCTTCATTACTCAACGTTAGTAAAATCATGCAATGCATTGATTATGATACGCTTTCCAACATACCAGGAATCATTATAAAAGTTATTACTCAAATTATAAGGACAATGGCTGTGGAATAAATCTCGCTCCTGTGCCCTGACCTTTAATCCTAATTCGATTATATTCAACTGAACCGGTTCCGTTTATCTCCGGAACAACATGTTAAAGTTTTGTCGCAATCGAAGCATTTTTACGTAAGTTATGACGCATAAGGGAGATGAAATGGATCCCACTAATTTGTTCTGACCTTTGACCTCATTTTGCCCATTTTCAATAAGGTTCGTCCCCAGGTTGTCCCCTACCACATACTAAAATTTCATCGAAATCGAACCATTTTTACGTGAGTTATCGTGCAAGCAGACAGACAGACGTAGGTGGAGCATTTACGCTTCTTCAACCTTCGGTTGGAAAGCGTAAAAAAACGGATGACAGAACGTTGCTCTTCTTTGGTGCATATCTCAAGTGGGGCGGCCATCTTTACACTGCTAATGTGACGTCACTAAGCTTGTCTACACCGTGCTCCCACCTATAAGAAAATATTTTAGTCATTGGTAACAATATTGCCAAGTTACAGGACAATGACACTGTATTTTGAATATTTTATAGCACTTTTAATGTATTCATTTGACTCATGTGATATTTATTAAACTATGGCGGCGGCAATAGTATTTCGACTGTTCAGTTTTTCAAAAATAATATTTATTTGTATTTTTATTATTATGAGTTATTCAGACTTAGACAAAGGTAAGGGTTTACCCTGACACCGATGAAATGTGATGTAGTTAAGAAAGTCCATCTGCGCATGCGCAAGCTAAAATCTGACCTCAAGATAGAAAGAAAAGCTAAATCGCAAGTGTGTTAGTGAGAGGAATTGGTAATTTTCGGTCTAGGATACCTATAGGTTGCACCCCATTGTGCTATTCAGTACATTATTTTAAAGCTAAGAAGAATCAAAATTTCGGTGCGACGCATGCTTTGGTACTATCAGAAAAGATGCACAGCATCAAAATTCATTTTTGTAATGGCTTTTATCACATGTATTGGGTTGTCGGAAAAGTCATGACGTATTTTAGCCATGTTTTGCAAAGGACATTTATTGATAGAAAGAACAAAGATCAATCAATGATATAATGCCCGTTTTGTTCGATAACCTTTTACCATCTTTCAGTGAGCTGCAGAATGCCTCGTTCATAGAAGGACTTATCTTTTGTGGCGAAAAACTATACAAGGTGCTGATATACAGCCTCATCTGAATTGAACGTTATACCACTCAAGGACTGTTGAAGAGAGCGAAACAAGTGGAAGTCTGACGGCGCAAGGTCAGGCGAGTATTCTGGGTGTGACAACACATCCCACCCAAGCTTCAATAATTTTTGGCGGGTGATCAAACTTGTGTGTGGTCTCGCGTTGTCGTGATGGAACACAACACCTTTACGATGAACGAGCTCTGGACGATGATGGTTTCGTTCAAACTGTCCAATTGCCTACAGTACACATTCGAATTGATTGTTTGGTTCCGTGGTAGGAGCTCGAAAAACACGACACCTTTAAAACCCCACCACAGTGAGACCAGAACCTTCTGCTGATGAATGTCTGCTTTGGATGTCGTTTGAGGCGAAGCAGCACGTCGGGACCAAGACCGTTTGCGCAGCACATTGTTGTACACAATCCACCTTTCGTCACCAGTTATCAGTCTCTTCAAAAAAGGATCGTTTTCCTCACGTTTAATCGCAGATGTTTATACGCGCCGTCAATTGAGCTTCTTTGAGTTCATGAGGAACCCACACATCGAGCTTGCTTACGTATCCCAACTTCTTCAGGTGGTCGTGAACGCTTGAATGGTGGATATGCAATATGTCGCAATCTCTCGTGTCGTGTAACGTGGGTTTGACTCGATCAATGCCTTGATTTGGTCGTCATGAACCTCGGTTGGCCTCCCGGACCGAGAAGAATCGTTGAGGTCAAAATCACCAGAACGGAATTTTGCGAACCACCGCTGGCACTGACGTTCTTGTAGAGCATTATCTCCTTACACTTTACGCAACTTTTCACAAGTTCGACGCGCGTTCTTCCCTTTACGGAAGTTAAACAGTAAAATATGGAGAAAATGCACAGTTTGGTCTTCCTACTTCAACTTGATGTCAAATCTCCGCAAATCAACCAAATCTCAAACTATTAGACTGCAGCTAGAACTGGCACCTGTCGAATGCTATAGCGACAACAGAGCTGCGCGTGCTTTTAGTACTTCCAAAACCGCCCAACCGCCATCGGGTGCCAAAGTACGTCATGACTTTTCCGACAACCCAATAGCATCAGGTTTTCGCAATTTACGCAGATTGCAATGTGATATTGTTATGTTCACGTACAACGTGACGAAATAATGTTCGGCGATAGTTTCGTAAAATATATTGTTGAGTAACAATGAAATTAGTTATTTCTGCGTCACTATATGGGACAGCATGCGGCGCAATCAGGTTTCAAAAACGGTTTTGACAATGACGCACCGTTACCCGCTTTCGTTACGTCAAAATATTTTACTTTTGATTTATTTTAGTACTGTAGGGAAAGATGCGTAGCATAAAAAACACACACACAACATAAAACTGACCACTAGAGGTACGCTGCGAACATTATCCTGATTTGAAATTATATCAGTAATGATGATTGAAATGCTAAATGAATTAGATGAGAAACACAGAAATTCTTTGTGAAAACATAAGCTTGTTCGTGACGGGGACGATAAGTTTGTGCGTGCCCTACGCCCCCCCCCCCACCCCCATTCCGGAGTAAGTTGCTCTCCGAACTAAGCTACACGGAGGGAATGGATCTTTGCATATTTGTCGTCTTGACACGTGCTTTACCTCTGTAGTACGTCACATCATCTCCCTCTTAATTTTTTTTTTTTTTTTTTACTTGAAGCGAAGGACGAATTTTTTTCAGGCGATGTGTGGAACAAACATCACACATTTTTCGAAATACCCAACGGACAGTACATCCATTATTACGTTCGGGCGCCAATGTGAAAACACAATTTTTCCCGTGACGCAGATCGGATCATCGCTCCCTCACTCCGGAGTATGTTGCTCTCCCAACTAAGCTACACGGACAGAATGTACAGCTACATATTTGTCTCTTGACACCTCATCATCTTCCTCGTAATTTTTAGCACGTCTTTTGTAAAAAAAGATCGTGCTTCTGTTATCGGTTTGTCCGTCCATCCGTCTGTACCCACGGTATCTCTTCAACTATTAGTCCGATTTGAAAAATTCTTTTTGCATTCGGAAGCTTGAGATATGCGAATGATGATCCTTCATTTCGTTTTTTTTTTACGATGTACAATTTTGCCGCTAGAGGGCGTAAATGCAGATGATGTCGAATTCAAAATTACGTTTTAATCCACATATTTGCTTCTAAACATCCGATTGAAAAAATTCTTTTATCTTTCGATTCCATTTATGTCGAAGAGTGTTTTAGATATAATTTCCTTTTCAAATTAAGCATAGATTTTCCGCTAGGGGGCGTAAAAGTAAATTACATTTTTCCCGATAACTCTTCTCTTAAAACTTCGATTTGAAAAAAAAATCAGCGGATACATCTCCCGATGGAAAATCTTTTGCATATACTTTCGAATTTTTGGTAAAGAATACTTTGGCCACCAGGGGGCATAAGTGTTCATTTTTGCTTCTGATGTATTTGCCATAAAATCTGAGCTTCTAAAATATCGATTGAAAAAATTCTTTCGTGGACTGATGCCTCACATCGATGAACCTTTTCGAAATATTTTCTCCCTAAAATATCCCAGTTTCTCCGCCAGGGGGCGTAGATGTATATCTTATTTTTGCCAATATCTCTAGGGGTTCGATTTGAAAAATTCCTTCTTTGTTGGATAGTGTTTTCCGTGTGACATATTTTTCATGTAATTTCAAAATTTTCAAGTAATTCATAGACTTTCCGCTAGGGGGCGTAAAGCTAAATTGCGTTTCTCCCTATATCTCTGCTGCTAAATCTCCGATTTGAAAAATTATTCCTGCACCGGATACAGCTCCTGATGGGAAATCGTTTGCACATAATTTCTAATTTTTGTAAAAAAAAAAAATGGTTTGGCCACCAGGGGGCGTAAATCTTAATTTCCGCTTCTGATGTATTTGCAGCAAAATATGAGCTTTTAAATTCTCGATTGAAAGAAAGGTCGTTTGTAGGCCGATACTACTCGTGTCGACAAACCTTTTAGAAACATTTTCTTCTTAAAATAGTGCATGGTTTCTGCGATAAGGGGCGTTGATGTATATCTTATTTTGTCAATATCTCGACTTCTAGAAGTCCGATTTAAAAAATGCCTCCTTTGTTGGATTGTGTTTCTAGTGTAACATGTTTTCCTATAAATTCAAAATTTTCAAGTAATTCATAGACTTTCCGCTAGGGGGCGTAAAGGTAAATTGCGTTTCCCACTATTTCTCTGCTCCTAAACCTCCGATTTGAAAACTTATTTCTGCACCGGATACAGCTCTTGATGGGAAATCGTTTGCACATAATTTCTAATTTTTGTAAAAAAATGGTTTGGCCATCAGGTGGCGTAAGTTTTAATTTCCGCTTCTGATGCATTTGCAGCAAAATATGAGCTTCTCAAATCTCGATTGAAAAAAAAGTCTTTTGTTGACCGATGCTACTCATGTCGACAAACCTTTTAGGAACACTTTCTTCTTGAAATAATGCATGGTTTCTACGCCCGGGGGCGTATATATGTATCTTATTTTTGTCATTATCTCTACTTCTAAAAGTCCAATTTGAAAAATTCCTTCGTTGTTGGATAGTGTTTCCGATGCAAAATGTTTTTCCTAAAAATTCCAAATTTTCACGTAAATCATTTAAGATTTTCCGCTAGGGCGTATAAAGGTAAATTGCGTTTTCTGCTCCTAAAACTCCGATTTAAAAAATTCTTCCTGTATAGCATACAAGACCTCATGAAAAATATTTTTCTCATAATTTCTAATGTTTTTAAAGAATGGTTTGGCCACCAGGGGGCATAAGTGTTAATTTTTGCTTCTGATTTATTTGTATAAGAATCTGGGCTCCTGAAAACTCGATTAAATTTTTTTCTTGGACCGATACCGCTGATATGGATAAACCTTTTGCGAATACTTTCTTCTTAAAATAATGCATGGTTTTCCCACCAGGGGACGTAGAGTCACATCTTATTTTTGTCGATAACTCTGTTTCTAAGAGTTCGTAAGCTCAAGATTCCGTTTACAGCAATATCTGAGGTATTAAAGACCCGATTGAGAAACTTCTTTCTTCCGTCAGATACTATTGATTTCCATACCGGTTCCATTGCCTTTGAATAGCTTTGATGAATTTAATTTGCGTCAGAACGGATTCAAAAGACGTGCGTATTACACGCGAAAATTCGGTGTCATCTTTCTTGTTTTCTCTTCTTTACGCTTTCCAACCGTAGGTTGAAGAAACGTATATGCTCCAGCTTTGTCTGTCTGTCCGCATGATACCTTCGCGTAAAAATGGTTCGATTTCGATATTTTAGTATGTGGTAGAAGACAACTGGAGACGAACCCTATTGAAAATGGGCGAAATTGGGTCAAAGGTCAGGATATAGGAGAGGGATCCATTCCATCGCCCTTATGCGTCATAACTTACGTAAAAATGCTTCGATTGCGACAAGACTTTATCATGTTGTTCCGGAGGTATACTGAAACGGTTCTGTGGAATATCATCAAAATGGGGTTGCCGCCCCGGTGGCGCAGTGGTCTAAGCGATGGTTTCTGATTATTCGTCGTAAAGGGGTCGGGGTTCGAATCCCGGTGAGGCATGGATGTTGTGTTTGTCTTACTGCACTGTCTCTCTCCCTTCCCTGAATCCAGTGGCCCTAAATTACGGACGGGTGACTGCTTATAGATCATTGAGTTCCTCACGGTGGTCGTTAAACCTCCAATCAAAAAAAAAAAAAAAAAAAAAAAAAAAAAAATGGGGTCAAAGGTCAGGGCACAGGAGCGAGATTTATTCTACAGCCATTATCCTCATAACTTGACTAAAAATGCTTCTATTGCGACAAAACTATAGTATGTTGTCCCGGAGGTATACTGAACCAATTCTGTTGAATATTATCGAAATGGTGTCAAAGGTCAGGGCACAGGAGCGAGATTTCTTCCATAGCCATTATCCTCATAATTTGAGTTATGATTTCTGGTATGTTGGAAAGCGTATCATAATCAATGCATTGCATGATTTTACGAACTTGTTTGTTTTGAAGCGAAGAACGAATTTGATTAATTTTGGACGATGTGTAGAGCAAACATCGCACATTTTTCGAAGAACCCAACGACAAGTACATCCATTTTTGCGTACGGGCGCCAATGTGAAAACACAAATTTTCCGTAACGGATATCGGAACCTCACCCCCTCACTCCGGAGTAAGTTGCTCTCCCAACTAAGTTACACGGAAGGAATGAATCGCTGCAGATTTGTCGTCTTGACACGTGCTTTACCTCTGTGGCACGTCACAAGGTCTGGAAATAAATGTATGAAGAGTGCAGGAAATGAGGAAGAGACACACTTGAATTAACGCCGATGTTTCTTCACCTATTGGGTTTTCAGATAAGTTCGTTCGGTTTTTTTCCAATTATTGGAATCTTATTTTTCCTGAAAAAGTTTTCACAAATCAGTCAATAATATATTCTCGTTCTTTGTCCACGATCTCTTGCCAACGTTCCACTAAGTTGTCAATGCCTCGACGGTAGAAATCCCCGGGTTTTGACTCGAATAAGTTATCCAGCCACCGTTTCAGCTCGACGTCGTTGTTGAATGATACGCGTCACAGGCTGTTGGAGATCGACCAGAAAAGGTGATAATCTGAGCGCGCTAGATCAGGAGAATACGCTGGGTGCGGTAGAACTTCCCAACCGAGATCTTGAATAGTGGTTTGGGTCAGATTAGCGACGTGGGGGCGAGCCTTGTCGTGTTGACAAAACACACCGTGCCGCCGGTTGGATCGTTTCAGCTGAATTGCCTCGTTGAGCCGGTGCACTTAGGGACGATACGAAGAGCTGAACGTGAAGCTGTGCATTGATCATAGTGTTCTTTTCAAGCAATTCGTCGTGGATTACATCTTCCCATTCCCACCAAACGCAGATCATGGTCTTGAGTGGATGCAGCTCGGCCTTGGCTTGAAATGTTGCTTGCTTGTTAGGACTCAGTCCCATTCTTTCGTGTGCTTCATATTGACATAGAGACACCATTTTTCATCGTCGGTGATGATGCGGTAAAGAAATTTCTTTTTGTGTCCACGAGTATCTCGGTGTAGAGCGAACAAACTTGTGGCGATAGTGGAGCACTGGAATTAGTCTCTTGCGTTCAGAGAATGTGGCATCCATG
The DNA here is from genome assembly GCA_039090855.1 of Macrothele yani. Lineage (NCBI taxonomy): Eukaryota > Metazoa > Arthropoda > Arachnida > Araneae > Macrothelidae > Macrothele > Macrothele yani. Next base: position 12,557,554 of record CM076992.1, read on the forward strand.
CGCCGAATCTTTGGACCTTACCCATCGAGTGAAGGTGACAAGCGGCGGTATCATTACAGCATCCCATCTGCTGGGCCAATTCCTTAGTGGATTGACGCGGATCCTCGTGGATGAGCTCATTTAATCTATCCTCACTGAACTGAACAGGTCTACCGCAACTCGAAGAATCTGTGAGGTCGAATTTCCTCTTCTTGAAACGTGAATACCATTTCTGTGCAGTTCTGTCCGTAATAGCGCCTTCTCCGTACACAGCACAAATGTTTCGAGCAGCTTTGGAACCTTAATTGAAAGCGAAGAGAAGCAGGTGTCGAAAATGCTCATTTCTGTCTACTTGACACTCCATCTTCATATGGCTAAAAAGAGTTAAACCAAATATAATATCGAAACTGATAAACAAACGTTGTACAGGAAGGAAGAATACAGCTACAAAAAAACATATAACACTGTGATCAAACTATTGTTCGTGTTCCTTCACATAACATTGGAGAAAACCGAACAAACTTCTATGACAACTCAATATCTGGGACAAATAATTAAAATTCAAGGAATCCCGAAAATAATAGGGACGATACGAAGAGTTGAACAACCCTGGGTTTTCTATGAAAAAATAAGGGACATGTTCAAGAACAACATTTTCAGTTCCCTATGATGGAGGCTTTCAGTTAACGCATACTTCCAATCTTAACATATGCTGGGGAAACATGGATATAAAGTGCGTAGAAATAGTAAAATACTAAATGTTATAGACGAAAGACGGGGGGGGGGAAGCGTTAGATATAACTTTGAGAGATTCAAAATGAAGTATATGAAAGGACAACGATCTAAAACAGAAGATGCATCTGTTTTACTTTGATCTCTGATTGCTTTTCACCTAGATGAGAGGCATAGACGCTAGGAAAAATTATCATAACGTTTGCATTCCGTTCGGGAACCCGTATGAGATTTGAGGAGGAAAACCCAAAGTGCGAAGAAGGCCAAACTACTTTGAATGCTTGTTGGAATCTATCAGGTCAATTAGTTTTAGCGTAGGTTAAGCAGAAACACTTACTTGCAAATTCCAGCAAATGATTTCAATTACTGCGTAGCGTAAAAATGATCGATTGCGATACAGTTACATTTTGAATAAGTTTTAGAGTCTTGCCCTCTATCGATCAATCTAGTTGAAGTTTTGTTACAGGGTTTGACTCTTCTAAGATAGCCTTGTCTCCTTTTTCCTCATACATAGGAAACTAATCTACCAGACTCATATTTTCCCAAAGTAACGTAAGAAACCAGTAAAAGGAAACGCACAATTAAACAGAAAGCAAAAACCAAAAAATCATACGCACGCCCCAAATCCCAAATTGTTGCAGAATAGCATTTGGTGTTGTATTTCCTTAATCTGGATGTAGTGATGACACTTTTAACTACGCCTTGATAAAAAGTTCACCTTTTTGGGCCACACACAGCAATAGTTCAGTTGTGTAGGAGAACAGGTTTTCCACTGCATTATTCAAAACGTGTTTTTAAATTAAAAGTATTTGCCTCTATTAGTATTACGTTTGAGTTAATACTTATGTTTTATCAATCAAATGTACATCAACTGCACAAATTTAAAACGCTTACAGCTTAGCATGAATACGTTTATTACACACATACATATCACTAGTCTGTTCTCTGAGATTCAGAGGTTAGCTCCACAATTTATTTATTGTTGCCGTATCAAACGTCTCCATTTGCAGCGATCTTGTCACACAGCTCGAGCTTCACTGACATCCACCACACGCCGTACACAAGACCTTCTGTATTTCATACTCACAATTTTTTTCTCATGCAGACACTCCTGAATCTGGTTCTCCTATGATTTCCTTGGCATTCCTCTATTTTCCTTTCCTACCGCTTAAGCTGAAATAATTTTCTTAGTGTGCATCTCATCCCCCATTCTTTCAACATGACTAAACCACCTAAAAATATTAATCTCCACCTTACTGACACCATTTTGCCTCGCATTACACAACGACAACACATCTTCATTCCTCACACAATCACAGAGTGTCTTGCCACAACCCCCCCCCCCCCCCGTAAATACCGCATCTCTTCCGCACACAAACGGCTCCTATGTCTCTTCTGCAGTATCCGGGTTTCACTCCCACACATTAGACTAGGAACAACAACACTTTTATGCACAGCCATTTGGAACTCTCTTGAGAACCCATCATTCCTGTGAAATCCACCTAAGGCAGCTATGACTTTCGATGAAGAATTCACTCCCCTACTTATTTCACCATCTAATTTGTTCTCTTTGTCAAACATGCTTCCTAAATACACAAACTCGTTCACCTCGTCAATCACTGTGTCATTTAGACTTATCTTGCATTCAGTACTAACAGTTCATCGCTCCAAAACAATAACTTTGATTTTTCCCTTATGCACTATTATCTACCAACAAGTAATTGGACACCTGTGATAGCAAAGGAAAACGAAGTTTATTCACCTTCAATAGTTGGTGGAGCCTCCACGAGCGGTGATTACAACTGCGACCCTCCGGGGAATACTCTCAACCAGGCGTTGTACGACGTCTAGCGGTATTTTCTTCCACTCGGCTTGGAGAAGACAGGTCAGTTCCTTCACCGATTTCGGACGGTGGGGGGCATCACTTAAGTCAACGCTCCAACTCGTCCCAGAGGTGATCGATAGGGTTAAGGTCCGGGCTCTACGCAGGCCAGTCCATTCGATTAACCCCATTGTCACCATACCAAGCCATGGTGGACCTCGCAACATGACAGGTGGCATAGTCATCCTGAAAGTAACATGGGTCCACCCCGTAATACTGCCACAACGTAGGAAGCGCATGGTCATCCAAAATGGTGCAGTAGGTCTCGGCGTTGAGTCTACCAGGAATTGCAACCAAGGGTTCCGTACCATACCAGGAGAAACACCCCCATAGCATAATTCCACCGCCGCCGAACTTCACAGTTGGCAAAATACATTCCGCCAGGAGGCGTTCTCCAGGCAGACGCCAACCGCAGACCCTGCCATCCGAACGGTAGAGGGTGAACCTTGATTCGTCGCTCCAGACAACCTGTTTCCACTGTTCAACGGTCCACTGTTGACGTTCTTTGCACCACGTTAGCTGAGCAGCGCTATTGGACTTGGTGATAAAAGGCTTGTGGGCGGCAGCACGTCCATGATAACCGAGCAGATGGGCTTCCTTACGGATGGTATTCATCGAAAGAACACTCCCGGATGCCTGTTGAAACTCCTCGCAGATATGGCCCATCGATTTGGTACGGTTCTTCCGAATTTCTCTGGCCAGCACCCGTCGGTCTCTAACTCCCAGTTTTGTGGGTCTGTCGGGTCGGGGCACATTCCGACAGTCACCTCTCATCTTCCACTTGCCAATCCCGTAGGCCACTGTCGATTTTGGGTACTTCAACTCGCTGGATATGTCACGTATTGATCGGCCATTTCCGTGATACCCGACGATTACACCTTTCTCGAAATCAGAGAGTTCCGAACTGCGTGGCATCTTGCATGCGACTGGTTGCGTTGTTGTTTCCCACACGATATTTAACGGCGGCGGACGGGACGTGTATCAGGACCGCAGATATCATCGATTGCAAGTAATTGGACATCCCATCCAATTACTTGTTGGTAGATAGTGTATGTACTTAGTTTGAATTTCGTACAAACGTTGTACAATAAATACGTTTATTCAGTGGCATAAAACAGTATATACAAGTCGCCAAGCTTTTACATCCACTGAGAGGCATTTTCAAATGTCCAGTGGCTTGCATGCGCAAAAGGCTGCGATGAACTGTGTACTGTGACGAATTGTCCTGATCACCACTGTTGTAGCTGCGGGTGATTTGTGACACTGTGGCTCTGCGGTCGCTGTAAACAATATAATTGAATGGCTCATTGGTTTATATAGACAGTAAATAGATAGCACGCCGACGAAATGTTGCCCACTTTCTCCACGCATCTGCTTATTCTATTGAGCGAAGTATGTATTGAGAAATAAAAGGCACACAAAAGGTAATCAGGTTTGTTTCTTACGCTTTCCAACCGCAGGTCGAAGAAGAGCATATGCTCCAGCTTTGTCCGTCTGTCGGTCTGTCCGTCCGCGCGATAACTCGAGTAAAAATGGTTCGATTTCGATGAAAGTTTAGTTTGTGGTAGAGGATAACCTGGGGGCGAACCCTATTGAAAATCGGCGAAATGACGTCAGAGGTCAGGACATAGGAGCGGGATCCGTTCCATCGCCCTTATGCGTCATAACCTACGTACAAATGCATCGATTGCTACAAAACTTTATCATGTTGTTCCGGAGGTACACTGAACCGGTTCTGTTGAATACATTGAAATGGGGTCAAAGGTCAGGACACAGGAGCGAGATTTATTCCACAGCCATTATCCTCATAACTTGACCAAAAATGCTTCCTTTGCGACAAAACTTTAGTATGTTGTTCCGGAGGCATACTGAACGAATCAATAGTCAGTGTAGGGCTGAGAGTTTGTCTGCGCGCAGGATAACTCACGTAGAATTTGCATATTTCGATCTAGTTCAGCATGCTTTTGTGGGGAACCACGGAGCGAAGCGCAAAGAAACCGTCAAAATCGAATCATTAGTCAATACAATATATTTTAAGGTTTAGGAACGGAGTATATACTTCCTTCCTCCTGCATTGTCACTTACTTAAAACTATTCGATTTTGACGCTCACAATTTTCCGATTTTGACGCTCACAATTTGTGGTGTTTGTGAATATTCGGTAACAGTTCTCACTTAAAATGGTTGGAAACTGTCTTAGGTTACCCATAACATACGAGAAGCATTACATTTCCTTAAAGCATTAAGACCAGCAGATGTTTCACTCACGACGCAGCGCAGATGTTTTACGCAACAGATGTTAATACATTTTTCTACTGCCCTTCTGTGTGATAACTTGCGTAAAAATGCTTCGATTGCGACGAAATGCAATACGTAGTTCCGTAACGACTTTGGAAGCAGTTCCGCCAAAAATGTTTTCAGCAGTTGCGGGCAGTGCGCTTGCGTGAGATTGGTTAGTCATTAATTTCACACGATAACTTTTGTGAAAATTGACCAATTTAGATGGGATTTTTAATTATAAAACAGTTCGCGTGTGGTAGCTCCTGATAATAGAAATAGGTAACACGGGCACAAAGTTATTTAATTTTGATATACACAGTGCGTCAAAGAATTTTTAAGACTGGGTCTGTAAAATGAAATAGAAACAAGAAATTTTAATTTCTTTTGGTTTGTTATTCCAAATAAGTCCCTCTGGCTTCAATACACTTGTTATATGAATTTAATAATGATTCGAATGCCTGTTCCAGTTCACTTTGCGGAATTGCCTCCAAAGCACGCGTAGAAGCTGTTTGTATGGTTGAAATATCATCAAAATAACACCCTTTTAACGTCATTTTAGGTTTTGGGAACAAAAAAAGTCTCAGGGTGCTAAATCAGGCGAATACGGTGGATGATTCAACACACAGATATTATTTTTCGCCAAAAATCTACGAACAAGAAGTGAGGTAGGACTGGGTGCATTATCGTGCAACAAACACCAACTGTTTTCATCTCGATATTCTGGACGAATGAGACGAATTCTGTCCATCAAACGCCTTAAAACATTTAAATAAAACTCACCAGTAATAGTTTGTCCACTTGGAACAAATTCTTTGTGGATAATACCCTTACTATCAAAGAATGTAATGAGCATTGTTTTGATTTTCGATGGAACTTTTCTTGTTGTTTTTTTTGGCTTGTGGCGAGTTTTTTTACTTCCATTTCGCACTTTGTCGCTTTGTTTTAGGATCATATTGTAAACACCATGTTTCATCACCAGTAACAATCTATTTTAAGAAGTTTGGATCATTTTCAGCGGCTGAAATGATGTCTCTGCAATGTGCACTTCTCCTTGATTTTTGTTCATTGGTTAACGTGCGTGGAACAAATTTAGCACAGACTTTTGTTTTGCCCAAATCTTCATGCAGGATGGTTCGAATCGTTTCTTTGTTGTTGTTTAAAGACTCTTCCATCATTCTTAGGGACGCACATCGATTGTTTGCCACGAAATCACGCACTTTTTCAATAATCTCAGGTGTCCTACATGAACTTGATCTTCCGGTATGCTTATCATCTTCTAGCGTCTCTCTTCCGTCCAAAAAACGTTTGTGCCACAGGAAAACATTTGATCTCCTTAAACAAAACTCACCGTAAGCTTGTTTCATCATTTGGTACGTTTCCGAGGCACTTTTACCAAGTTTTGCGTCAAATTTAATAACAGCCCTTTGTTCCATCTTAATAATTCAACATGAAAAAAATTTTACTTCTCTAATGAACGCCCGTTTCGTTTGAGTTACTGTAACAACTGCGCAGTACTTTTGGCAGAAAGCAAGCAGATGGTCATGGTTTATAACGCATTCGCGATTACACTGGTGGTGCCACCGTAGGCTGAAATCTAGCGCCAGTCTTAAACATTCTTTGACGCACTGTGTATGTGAACCTCAAACGTTATTACATAGTTTACTCCCCTCAAAACCTAGGTATTCCTATGATTTCTGGTATGTTGGAAAGCGTATCATATTCAATGCTTTGCACGATTTTACTAATTTGCTTATAGTGTAGCATACACGAATAACATTACTTTATCCAACCGCTTTGCATCACAATGTTTTCAACAACATTCCACTAACAGAGTAGAAAGCACTCTATCTTTTACAAATGTTTCATTCAGTAAATTGGGAATACCTCTGTCGAAATTTTCCTGCCGTCCACCTAAACGGGAGAGTTTGAGCTTCTCGAGGAGCAGTCTATCTTTAGTAGCTGTGTAATTTCCTTATCCTTATGGGCATAGAAATGAGATAGCTGCTTTGTGGTGAGTAAATGTTTTAAGATACTTTGCGCAGTGGTATTATGCTACTGGTAAGCCGATGTGGGACAGAAACTCAATCTAGAAGTAAAGATTCACTGATTTGGCATTACCGACAAAAAGTGTGTGCGATGCCTTTGTAAAGCGCATAAAACAATTTTTCCAAAACTAGGTTGGAATGGGAAGAATGAAAACAAAATAATATGTCTAAACCATGCATTTTAAGTTGTCTTCCTTTGTTCACAAACGAGTTTGGAGATAATGCCATTTGGAAACAGACACCTACGCGCATAATATACCTATTCCGCTTTTCCTCTGAGCCTTGCTGCCATCTTGATAACTCTAATGCTGGTTATTTGGGGAATGTGCGAAGAGGAAAACTATAGTGGCGGAATTTTTGCTTTCTCATTACATATTGTGTAATGACGTCTAAATATGTATACCATCCGGAATTTGCAAGACACTCCCACACAACACTTGGAAAACACATAACTTAAGTGGTCCATCCGTCGCAAATAATAGACCAAAGCATATTTCTCTCATATCGCAAAGATCAGTGAAACTGTCTGCATACGCAGGAAATGCAGAGATTAGGATTTCACCAAACGCTTTGATTGAGATGGATTGCAGGGTATAACTGCTGTCTTTTGGTTATGTGAATTAAAAACTAATTGCCGTCTCCTCGACTTCGAATTTTACAAATCTGCAAGGAAAGTGCACTAACTCTTTTGTGAAAAATTCTGAACCCGTGATCTGACATTTATTTAATGTACAAAGGTGATAAGATTAAATGAGTGCTTTAGTGGGTTCATTTTTGTTCCGAAAAAAGAATAATGATGATGTTTTTTTTTTTCTCGGAACACAGCCTTTTTTTTTTTTTTTGATTGAAGGTTTAACGACAAACGTGAGCAACTCAATGGGCTATAAGCAGTCGCCCGTCAATAATTTAGGGTCACTGGTTCCAGGGAAGGGAGAGAACCAGTGCCGTAAGACAAACACAACATCCATGCCTCACCGGGATTCGAACCCGGACCCCTTTCGGACGAATGGCCAGAAGCCATCGCTTAGACCCCTGCGCCACCGGGGCGGCACAGCTTTTTGAAACAGTAAAGTAAACCATTACTGAAAAAATCTTCTAAGATTGTGTGTTGACCTCAATATTACATGTTAAAAAACGAATTATTTTTGCCCTTTCATTCATATGGAGTGGATATACACACACATCATCCGCACATTGGGACACATCTGACATTTTTGCTGAGCTAGGCATAGATTTGTGTGCACCCAAATCTTCACCACAGCTGCCACCTCCTCCTGGTTGTTGAAGTGCAGCCCACGAAGGAAATGGGCCATGGACCGGAACAAGTAATAATCCGACGGGGCAAGATCCGGACTATATGCTGGGTGTGACATCAGTTCGATGCCCTCAAGTTCCTGGAGTTTTGCCCGGGTCGTTCGCGTGGTATGTAGCCGAGCGTTGTATTGCTGTAGGAGAGCGCACTTTCTGTTCACCAGTGCCCGGTACTTCTCCAACAAAACGGCATACATCCGCTCCAGCTGTTCCCAGCAGAGGTTGGCGTTGATGGCCCGACCGTCTGAAACATATTCGTAATGGATTATCCCCTCGAAATTCCACCAGACGCAGCGCAGCACCTTGTGCTTGAAGCGCCCACGTTTGGCAACAGGTTCAGGAAGCTAGCCCTAACTCAACCATTGCCGTTGTGCGTTAGGTATACGGAAATAAACCCAATTTTCATCGCACGTAACAATTTCTTGATGAAACATACATCGCGCGGGTTTTCTTGGAGTTTTGTGCACACTTCCACCCGGCGGTTTGCTTTAGCTGGCGTCATTTCATGAGGGACAATGCGGCAGCTCCTGTAGACCTTGCCGAGATCCTCAAGGTCACGAACCACAGTGGTCTGTGATATGCCCAGCTCGCCTGATAATCTCCGAGTGCTGGTTGTCGGATTTGCCTCTACGGCCTGGCGCACGGCCTCCAAATCCATGCTTCGCGACCTACCTGACCTTGGCTGATCGTCGAGGTTTCTGTCACCTGAGCGAAAATTCTTGAATCATCTGGTTGCGGTGCTGTGGTCCATGAAACCTTCCCGTTTCGCGTTACAAATGTTTCGCGTTGCTTGAACAGTGTTATGGCCGAGTACAAACTCGTAAAACAAAAGTTCTCTAATTAGCTGGTTGTGGCTGTTCATCTTTTAGGCGTCCCAACCACAGACAGAACGACGACATGCAATGCTGTTCACAGCAACGACTACCACTTTATATCCCTTTTGACTGAGTGTGTTGTGCGTGATTTGAACTAGTTTAAAAACGTGACATACCCGCCGCAGCACATACGTTTATGCAAATATTGCAAAACTTTCGGCTCACCTTTATATATGCAGTCGCCCGTCACAAATTCAGGAGCACGGCCGCTTAGATGACCTTGCGGTAAACGTTTGTGGCTGACCCGGAAAAGTCTCAGGATCGATCCTAGCCAGGTACGAACGCTCGAACCACTAAATATCCGTCGTGCTTCGGAAGTGCACGTGAAGCCGTTGGACCCCCGGTAATAAATAAGGGCGTCTCCTTCCCCCTTTCTACCGCGCTTCTGTGTGACTTTCCTGTCGGGCATTCTAGCCCAAACCTCCTAGCTTCCTACTTCTACGGGTTGTTTAACACCTAGTGTAAGACAGTGCCTTCCTGAAATCCTCAACATAAATCTCTAAATGCAGGAGCCGGCGCTCTGGTCTAAGTGCTGGCTTCTGGCTATTCGGCCGAAGTGGGTCCGTGTTCGAATCTCGGTGAGGCATGGATGTTGTATTTATCTTACGGCACTGGCTCTCTCCCTTCCTTGGAATCAGTGACCACAAATGAGACGCGGATGGCTGTTTATAGCCCGTCCAGTCGCTGACGGTGGCCCTTAACCCCCCTCTATTCCCCCACAACAAAAGTCAGGGTCACTAGTTCCAGGTAAGGGACAGAAGCAGCTCCATTGGACAGGCCAACCACATATACCTCCTTTGGGGCCAGAGCCTGGGCGCCGTCCCGCTGGCGCAGTGGTCTAAGCGCTGGCCTATGACAATTCTTCCGAGAAAGGTCCGGGTTCGAATCTTGGTGAGGCATGATGTTTGTGTTTGTCATTCTGAACTGGCTCTCAATGTGTCACTTGTCCAACACTGGCTCTCTGTGTACATTAGTCATTTAGCATTCTGTAAAAACCATGTTTTATATGTACTTGATCAACACTGGTTATCTCTGTGTAAATTGATAATTTGGCATGCTGTCAACCATGTATGATATGTACTTGTTGCTGTGAAATATCTGTATCCTACTTATGTCTGCCTGTTTGTCATGTCTCTGTACCACTAGGTCCAGTAAATCATTAAAAAAAAAAAAAACCTTCAATCAAGTAAAGAAAAACAAAAGAGCCTGGGCTCATATCGGAAGAATAATCTTTCTGCGCCTCAGAGCAGTCTGCCGCAGGACCGTAGAATAGAATATGACGTTAACGTCACATTTTCTCAGTAATTTCTTTTAAAAAACTTTCTTTGTGAAAAACGCTTCGAAAATTGAAGGGCTGAGGCGTAAACCATGGTAACAAACATTTTTATCAAAAAAAAAAATGAGTTGCGTACGAAAAACAACTGCAGTGATAATCTGAGCATTTTGGAGTATTTATTATACATTTATGTCTGCATATGGCGCCACAAAACAACTTTCAATTTAGGGTAAGTGCAAACGTTTATATTTTTTTACTACTTGTAATCTACGTATCTCACAACGACAGAAGTGTTGGTTACCATGGTTCAAACCCGAGTGCTTCAATTTATTTCAAGTATGCGACTATTTCATTGATAGACCACAAATCCTGCGGCTAATTTTTTCACAGATCCCGTTTTGCCAAAAGAAAAGATAATCGTGGCACGCGAGAGAGCACCCAGGTACTCTTGTAGATAATTGATACTACAAATTTCTTGCATGCCAAGATCTTTATGGGTGTGAAATACACTGCTGGCCACCCAAAATGCAACACCAAGAAGGAAGCATCCGATTGGCCTGAAATTCACAGCATGCGTCGCCCCCGAGAGGACATGCAAACGATTAGCATTGCAGGGCATATGCAAATCATGTGCGCCCGGCACGCCACCGAGAAGCACTATAAGAAGGGTGCACAGAAGGCGGGATGTAAGTTGTGAAAATGTGTTGTGCTGCCGGACCTGTGCGTGGGAAGCTTCCTGATGCCTCGTCGCAGAATACGGCATTCATTCTAGCACGTTTCGGAGTTCGACAGAGGACGAATAGTGGCTTATCGCGACAGCGGTTTATCGTACCGAGACATCGGCGCCCGTGGGGGATGACATCCAGCAAGAGTGAGGCGAGTATGGATTCGGTGGGTGCAGGAGGGACTGACGTGAGCGATTGCCGCAGTCGCGGCTCACCACTGAACGAGAGGACCGGCATGTTATGCGGCGGGCATTGACGGCTCGCACCGCCACATCACGAACGTTAGCGCAGGAATTAGGGTGTGCTGCGCAACATCCTGTGTCAGCACGTACCGTTCGACGTCGTCTGAAGGAGCGGAGACTTGCCGCATGGCGCCCATTGCTCCGATTACCATTGACGTTACACCACCGGCGAGAATGGCACGACATTGCCTTCTCCGACGAATCCCGCTTCTGCCTGCAACACCCCGATGGTTGGATCCTCGTGTGGCGGCACCGCGGCGAGAGACTGTATGACGCCTGCATTATGCATCGCCATACCGGTCCGTCGCCTGGCGTTATGGTTTGGGGCGCAATTGGGAGTGACACCCGCACCCCTCTGGTACACATCGCCGGTACACCAACAGCCACCACTGCATCTCCGACGTTTTGGAGCTTGTAGTCCTCCCTTACCTGCAGGAACTGCCAGCGGCCAAGTTTCAACAGGACAATGCGCGCCCGCACGTGGCACGCATCGTGCAACAATTCTTCACGGCTCACCAGGTGTCACTACTGCCGTGGCCCGCCTGTTCTCCCGATATGTCGGCCATCGAACACGTCTGGTAGCTGATAGGCAACCGAGTGGCCCGGCAAGCATCACCCGCGGCTACGCCTGATGGACTGTGGAAACGTGTGGAAGCAGCCTGGACCGACATACCCCAAGCCCACATCCAAAGCCTCTTTCGTTCGATGCCGCGGCGTGTAGCGGCCGTTATTGCCAGCCATGGGGTCCACACGAACTATTGATGTCTGCGTGTTCCGCAAGTCGCACGGGCCTGTAAGCTCAATCGTATCATCTTTGTATCTGTTGTTATGCGTCCAATAAATCTGGCTTTGCTATCTTGTGTCCTTCTTGGTGTTGCATTTTGGGTGGCCAGCAGTGTAAAATGACTGATTCGAGAGTATACATTTATCTTACGTACAATAGCATTACATTTATTAGCGTCACTCATAAATACTCCGAGCCACAGTCCGGTACATACTAAGTGGAATTAAATTGTAACAACAAACAATAAGGTTTACAAATTCCTGACATTAAGTTGTACTGAGGTATGTGGATAAATGGATGTTATTGGCTTAAAACCAATGAAAGAACATATGCGAGCCATAAAACTAAATATTTACTAAACTATGGTTGCATCAATAGTATGTGTTTCGACTATTTAGTTTTCCAAAAACAATATTTATTTTTATTATAAAACAATATATTTTTTTTAAAACAATATTTATTTTTATTATCAGACGAACGCGTGAAACTACCCCGACATCGATGAAATATGACGCAGCTACGAAAGTCCATCGGTGCATGCGCAAGCTAAAATCTGACCTCAAGTTAGAAAGAAAAGCTGAATGACCTGTGTGTTAGTGAGTTTGGTCTAGGATATCTACAGGTTACACCACATCTCTTATACATCATTTTAAAGATTGCGTCAATCGCAGGTAAATTTGGCTTAGTCTCGACCTTCTCTTGGGTTTGAGGGTGTCGAGAGGAAGCCACGTTTCGTTATGACAAAATGTTTTCACCGCGTCTTAAAAGTGCATTTTTGTAATGGCTTTTATCACATTTAACAGCAGTCTCGTAATTTACACAAATTGGAATAAGATATCGTTACATTTGTGTAAAACGCGATGAAATAATGTTTGGCGGTAGTTTAGTAAAAATATATTGTTGAGTAGCAATGAAATTGATTATTGTTGCTTCACTTCGTGAAATAACATTCAAAACTCAGATTTCAACAAGGGGTTTTAACTATTTCCGTTACCCATTTTCGTTACATCGAAACTTTTTGCATGGGATTTACTTTAATGCTTTCCGGAAACATGCATAGCATTAAAAAAACGTAACAGCTATGCCTGTGGAGCAACCTTTTCCCTTTTGGCTAAAAAAAATAATTTCTCTGGCTTGATAAGTAGAGATCGAATAATATGCACTACAAAAAGCAGAAGCCGCCCCGGTGGCGCAGTGGTCTAAGGCGTTGGCCTATGATCATTCGTCCGAAGGGGTCCGGGTTCGAATCCCGGTGAGGCATGGATGTTGTGCTTGTCTTACGGCACTGTCTATCTCCCATCCCTGGAACCAGTGACCCTAAATTAGGGACGGGCGACTGCTTATAGCCCATTGAGTTGCTCACGGTGATCGTTAAACCTCCAATCACACACACACACAAAGAGCAGAATATGCATGCGAATATGCACTTGAAACCCATGAAATATGCACTTAAAATGTAAAACATGCATTTTTACACACTGAGTGGCCAAATTATTATAACCTCCTAGTTAGTACGTTGTTAGGCCACCTTTTGCCCTTAGTACTGCTTGATTTCGTCTTGATATGGACTCAATTATTAGGTGCTTGAATTAATTCCCGCTGTTTTTTGCCACACAAACACTCGTGTGTTGCCACAGAACGGTACAGGATAGTCTATTCAAAATAGTGTCCGTTGGCAGCTACGACCCTTTCCTACAGTTGGGGTAACAAATGGATTCCGCGGCAGAAAAATGCACGTTCTTTCGAGGCGAACCATTCATCGAGCCATTTTTGGATATCCGCGACAGAAAGGAAGTGCTGCTCTGACAGGCCATGTTGTAGCGACCGGAACAAATGGAAGTCCGAGGGAGCAATGTCCGGGGAATAAGGAGGGTAGGGTAAGAAGTCCCAGCCAAGTGCCTCCAAGAGTTCCTTAACGGATTTGGTGACATGAGGTCTGGCGTTGTCGGGGAGAAGAATTACCTTGTCATGTGGGATCCAGTTTCCGAGCTTCTGGATCATTCCCATTACCTTTAAACGTTTGCTAGCCGTTGACTCATAGACCCGTAGTGTTTCAGACAACTCGTGGAGATTCTGACATGAATCCTGGTCCAATAAGGCCTCCAATGCGCCATCTTCGAACTTTTTTGGCTCTTTGTCCTTCACGTCATATTCGTTGGCTTTGAAGCGTCGGAAGCACTTCCTGCATATTGTTTCCGATAGGGCATGTTCCCCATTTGGCTGCACTAGCAAACGATGACTTTCCCTTTCAGATTTCTTGGGATGAAAGCAGAAGAGTAATGCTTCCCGCAAATGCTTTTTTTTTTTTGTACGAAACTCGACATCGTGAATGCGATACAAACTCGTGTTCTGTGCCCTCCGATCGCGTGTTACACACTGCTCCGCCCAGACTACGGACGGTACGTTCATGTGCAAGGGAGGTCACGTGTAGCCCGGGTCACAGCGCACCACTGCTGCGTTCCATTAGGCAACAGCGGGAATTAATTCAAGCACCTAATAAATGTGCGTAATTGACTTCAGGTGGAGTAGCCCAAGCGCGATTAATTGTATCCTCCAGCTCATAAATTTGATGGTAGCAGATCCAGCTGTCTGATGCCCATTTTACTTTATCCAACAAATGCTCCATTGGATTGCGATCCGGTGATTAAGGAGGCCAATGTAGTAAGCAAATGTCTCCGTGATGCTCCTCAAAAAATTCGTGTACAATATGGGCACTATAACATGGAGCATTCCTCTGCTGGAAGTATCCATCTCCATTGGGAAAAACCATTAACATAACTTAGTGGACTTGGTCGGCAACGATATTTAAATAACTTTGGGAGGTCAAACGTTGCTCCTCGTGAATCACAGGGGCCCACACACTCCCCAAAACATGCCTCCAGACCATAACGTTGCCTTTGCCAGCTAGAAGAGTAGTGACAATGCAAGATAGGTCCATATAGTAGTGGATCCAGCTATCTGATGCCCGTTTTACTTCATCCCACTAATGCTCAATTGGATTGCGCTCCGGTACCAATAGTTTACGGACAAGCGGTCTGCTTCTGTAACCCATACGATGTAATGACCGGCGAACTGCACGTTGAAATGCCATCGGACTTGGTCCCTGATTCAGATTATCTGTAATCTGATGAAGTGCTGACCGTCTGTTGGACTGAGCAAGTCTGCTTACTGTCCGCTCAGCTCGATCATCCAGTAGCCGTTGACGACAACATGCCTTGCGCATGTTGTCGTCAACGGCTACTGGATGCTCTTTTTTGTCTAGTGGTCCGTACTTTCGTGTTGCTGTATGTCACTTTAGCAACTGTTGCTCTCAAAAATCTCACAAGCGCAGCCGTCTTGCTAATGCTTGCACCAATGCTTCGAGCACCGACGATAATTTCACGTTCAAAGACCGTCAGATCGCGTCTTTTAACCATTATGTCTTGCCCAAGGCACTTCATTAGTCTCTGCATGCCTTCAGCATTCTCTTTTTATAACGATTCAGCGATCTTGCGTCAGTAACATCTGTAAGGTAGCTACTTTGCATAAAGTGGTCTAGTGGTCATAATACACTCACGGACAATGGCATTTCTGCACCGAGAAGGAAGCATCAGATTGAGCTGGAATTTAATAGACGTAATGATACAGATGATGGCAAAAACAGAGCTGCAGGACAATTACATAGGGATCTGTGGCACGCAGTCCGGTCATCTTCAATAGAGCGTCGCACCACCTCGTGCAGCGATACATGTTGCAATACGGCCCGGCATGGAGGCGAACAGACGCCCGATGTTGTACTGCGGCAGACTGGCCTATACATGTTGGACGGTGTGCCCCAAATCCCGGATAGTGCGGTACGGCGGCAGCTGGCGTTTCACTTGGTCCCACACATGCTCGATAGAGGACATCTCCGAGGAGCAGGCAGGCCATGGAAGTGTCTGGACATGACGTAGGCAGTTCTGGGCAGCCTGGGCCGTGTGCGGACGGGCATTATCTTGCTGGTATAGCGCACCTGGAATCCCGGTCAGGAATGTGAGCAAATGGGGCAGTTGGATCTCATCCACATACCGCTGCCCGTCAATGATCCACGTACCACAACTACAGCTGATCGGCTATCGAAGGCAATGGCTCCCCAGACCATAATGCCTGCAGTGTATGAGGTGTGGCGCTTGATAGCGAGGTTGGTATTGGGCCGTTGACCCGGGGACCTCCTCACCCGGACACGATGATCATTTGTCCCCAAAACGAAGCGGGACACAACGCTAAACACCACACGTCTCCAGTCTGTGGCGTTCCACGTCGTTCTGGCCTGTCCCCACTGCACACGGAGCCGGCGATGTTCCGGGGTTAATGGCAGCACACGTAAGGGGCGCTGCTGGGATCGCAGATTCGCTTTTCCGAGGCTTCGAGAAATGGTTCATGGGCACACAGAAGCCGCAACATCTGCGTGTATAGTAGACCTGGTCCCCATGGGATCCGTTCGTGCCTGGCGCACGGTCCGTCGATCCTCTCTACCGGTGGTCCTCCTGGTCCATCCAGAGCAGCTCCGCCGTGTGGCAGTGCGGTCACGTGTCCACTTCTCCCAACACAGTCGGACGGTATGATCAGAAGGATCCATGTTGCGGGTTATACGGCTCCCCGATCACCCTGCGGTTTTCAGCCCAACGATCAGGCCTTTCTCAAAGTCCGTACGTTGGTAAATCGGCATCTCTGGCGTCTGCACGGCGTTCTTGTCACTCTGTACTCTTGCTTGCGTCGGCCGGTGCTTTTCACTTTCGTTGGACATCGACTACACGCCGGTTTATAAGGTTACCTTTTCGTACGTTTGGTGCGAGTGCGCATGACCGCCATCTCGGAGTGTGCGGTCATGCACACTCGCACCAAACGTAGATCATTTGCATACCAGCACGCACTCTAACTATTTGCAAAGTTTCTTGGAGGTATCATGTTTTCTTCCAGGTGCGCAAATTTCATTGTCCGAGAGTGTAATTTGACCACACTCAGTACATGTAGTTTTAAATTTTCACGCTTGTACTGTGGTATGGTCTTTAATTTTCTTCATTTGAGGTATAGTATTGTGGTATGGTCTTTAATTGTCTTCAATCAGTATGAAGGGCGGTCTTTGCATTCTGATCGATTTGATACTTTTTTCTTCCAAGTGATATTTTTTTCACAAATCTCACAATATGAAATTTTTGCATCAGCAGTTAAATCCTTACTGTAGTCGGAAATGCATGTTTTGAGTTAAACTTTCTTACATTAATTTATTTTACGCATTTTGGCCTTTAACTCCGATTATGAAAACTGTGTTTTGCAAAACTATAACTCGAACGTAACTCACGCTCCCAGAGAACTGCGGTGCTAATTTGACACAGACATTTGGTACGAAAAGATCATTAGGCCCAAAAATAAGTTTTCAAACTAAATGCCGCATGCGTATTTAGTTTTCAAACTAAATGCCGTACTTATTTTTGGGCCTAATGATCTTTTCGTACCAAATGTCTGTGTCAATTAGTGCGCAGCTCCATATGAATTTCGCCTTGGCTTCTGCGGGTACTGGAAGAAAACTCAATCAGAAGGAAGGGTCAAAGTCAAAATCCGGAGTGGGAAGATGTGGGTACGAATTTTACTGCCGGCAAAACTTAGGTTACGTGGGCGTGTGAGCGAAAGAGGATTTTTTTGGACTTGAGGGGTGAAAAAATTTGTGTGATGGTTCTTCTCCGCAACGTATGTAAGCAATAAATAAATAAAGTAAAGCGTCTATTATATAGTAAAGCATCTATTATACACCCATATAATAATAATAATAATAGTTTTTTATTTTTGCTGTTACATTGTAGGCTTTGTGAATATACATAAATAATTTATATTTCATAAGAATAGTAGGGAAAATTGGGGAAAAGGCCTCCAAGAGTCCTAACAAGCCCTGATTTTCCAAGAAAATAGACAAGCAAACTCAGGTTCAATAAAACACAGCAGTAATGTTAAACGTTAGTTATATTGTAAACAATTTTTGTTTTAAGTTATTATTATTTCTTTAATTATCTTCGCAAATGGTTTTTAATTTGTTTTTGAATAAATTTAGATTATTTATTGTGTTTAAATCAGCTGGCAGTGTATTACAATATTCAGGACCAATATAATTTAAGATCTGCTTCATAATGAGGGTTTTTGGATGCATGGGTCTTAATAAAGATCTATGCCTCGTGTTATAGTGATAGGTATGTAAATTCAATTAAATGATATCTGTGTGTAAGTTCAGTTTAATTCTTTTAAACATTAGTGTACCAGTTTTGAAATCAAATAATTGTTTAATAGATAAAATTCCGTAATGGTTGGGGTTGACAGGGGTATGGTGAAAAGTGTAAGGTTGGAAGTTGATATGAGAAGAATTTCTTTTTAAGTCTAATAACCTAATGTATTTATTCTATAACTTTTGTAGTTTATTGATGTTGGTTTCAGTGGTTTGTCCCCATGAGGAAAAGCAATAATTAATGTGTGATTGAAAAAGGGTGTAGCACAAACGCTTAAGTGTTTTAGTTGTTAAACATGAAATCATTTTGCTTAAAATCCCAATATTTTTGGTGATTCGATTTGCAATTGAGTCTATACGGTTGTTCCATCTTAGGTCGGAAGTTATACACCGATGAGCCTTTGCACTATAACCACCCCAGCCTAGAGAAATGATTGCGCCTGGAGACCAAACGGTGACGCAGGTGAATTTCGCAGAGCAGTATATATACAACCGGAGGACCTGCTTTCGGTTAGTAGAAATTATCTTTCTGTCCAACCATTTTATTATGTAGGTGGTTGGACAGAAAGATAAAGTCATTGGTGTTTGGCTTAACGAACGGAAGAAATTCAAAAAGACACCCTCACTTTGTGTGGGCTGACGATATTAAAGACTGGCGAGGTGGGACTCTTCAAGAACTGAGCCACTCTGCAATGAACAGACTTACACGGGACAATATACACTGAAGAGCAATTGAATTAGAGACAGCTGGCGTTATGCAAATGTGGCGCTGTGGGCGACCCTGTAAACGGAAACGACATGACGTATGCAGCGATCCGACAATATAAGGAGTGATGAGACGGGAATCAGTAAGAGTTGGACGCAGTATGGGTAAGACGAAGGATCTAAGCGCATTTGATCGTGGGCAAATTGTCGGGGCCCGACGAATGGGTCACTCATTCTTGGAAGTCGTGCAGGCACTGGGATTTTCACGAGCCACTGTGTCACGGGTTCACGGTGAGTACATCGAATCCGGTAAAACTATCCCTGGAAGGGCCAACTGCCGTGGACAACAGCGTGTGGATGAGCGGGGTCATCGTCAGCTTGCTCGCATTGTAACAGCGGATAGACGGGTCCCTGTGCAAGAAATCACTCGGCAATTTAACGCTGGTGAGCAGCTACACCATCCAGAACCATCTCCTCGCTATGGGGTACAGAAGCCATCGTCCCACGAGGGTACCGCTGCTGACGTCACATCACAGGGTGCAAAGATTAGCATGGGAGCGGGAACATCGCCACTAGACCCTAGACATGTGGAAAAATGTTGCCTGGACTGATGAGTCGAGATTCACGTTGGTACATGCGGATGGCAGAATACGATTACGGCGCGAACCACATGAAGCGATGGATCCTTCTTGCCAGCAGGGTACTCTTCAAGCTGGTGAGGGTGGCATTCTCGTCTGGGGACTGTTTACGTGGATTGAAATGGGACCCCTGGTACGCGTGACACCGTCCCTCACAGGTCAACGTTACCGGGATATCCGGGACGACCATTTGCTCCCGTTTGTGCGTCTTCAACATCCCACTGGGGACCTCCTCCTGCAAGAAGACAATGCAGCTCCCGAATTGTACCCGAATGGTTGGATGAACACTCCCCGACGTGACCTCGGTTCCTTGGCCAGCTAGGTCACCTCACCTCAGCACATCTGTGATGCCATCGAGAGAGATGACCCCCCTCCATGAAATCTTCGTGAACTGTGGGAGCTTGTTTAGGGGTCGTGGATCCAACGCTTCCGGTGTCTTGTAGAGCCCATGCCGAGACGAATCGCCGCCGTCATCAGGGCGAAAGGTGGTGCTACGCGTTACTAAACAGGTATCTCTAATTCAATTGCTCTTCAGTGTATAATAGTTAAAATGGCAACAGACACCTACGGGAATTGTACCTATGGTTGATGAAGATCATGATGATGATCTATTATACGTTTTTCCAAGGACCAAAACAAAAAACGAATAATTTTGATAAACGTACAAGCGAAACTAAAAATTTTAACGATGTCATTATAGAAAACATGAATCTCTACATTTTGAAGTTATTGTATTTAACGTGGAAAGCAAATGTTTGATCTACGAGGCGTGTTCGATATGTAACGTCTCCGCGCAAGAGTCTCGCTCATAGTATGTCGCCAGCCGCCCCTGTGCCGCAATGGTCTAAGGCGCTGGCTTATGACCATTCGCCCTAGTTAGGTCCGGAGAGGCATAGATGTTTGTCTTTCGGCACTGGCTCTCAATATGTTCCTTGTCCAACACTGGTTTTTGTTTTTTTTCCTTTGCATCTGTTTTATCTGTGTACATTGGTCATTTGGCAGACTGTTAAATCCATGTTTGATGCATACTTGTTAACAATGTGTTACATGATCAACACTGGCTATATTTGCGTACATTGATCATTTGGTATGCTGTAAACCATGTATGATTTGTACTTGTTGCTGTGTAATCCCTGTATCCTGTGAAATATATGTATCATGTTTGTCATGTCTGCACCACCAGGTCCAATAAATCCTTTTTAAACCTCCCATCAAAAAGAAAAAAAATGTTGCCAATTAACAAGTCACGCGGAAAACAATTCTTTGCGCCATTAGCTTCATTTTACTGCGTAACAGAACTCCGTGCATCTATTTTTTCGCATTTAATTGTGTTTAAAATGGATGACTCCTTTTTAGCTGTGTCGAAGGCTGCTAAATAACGATCAGTTATGGAGTTTTTATCTCATGAAAATGTTCCTCCCAAAAACATTCACCCTTGATTAGTTGGAGTTTATAGGTCTGGAACTTTGGACGTAAACTCTGTTCCTCGTTGGGTAAGAAAATCAAAGGACAGTAGAGGAATGTTGGCCGCAAAGGGTCAGCAGCAGAGTGGGAGTTCCGTAATCGCTACCTACGATTTGAACATGCAAAAAGTCGATGATATCATCAGGGAAAATCGAAGAAAAACACAGAGAACCATAACAGATAAGATGAACATTAGTTTAGGTAGTGTGAATGACATTGTTAGCAATTTAAGATACAACATAGTGTGTGCTTATTGGGTACCGCGTCACCTAACGACTGAAATGAAAATATCAAGACTTGAAACACGCCAAAGGTTGCTTGCTTGCTATGAAAAATATTTAAGGGATTTTCTCCAAAGCATTGTGATTGGTGACGAGAGTTGGGGTCACCATTATGACCCACAAATGAAATTTCAATCGCTGGAATACCGGCTCCTCGAGCGAAAAAATACAAAACTCAAATTTCTGCCGGTAAGCGCATGCTCGCTGTCTCCTGGGACTAAAGGGATATTATTCATCAGGAGCACATGACCAAAGGTACGAGATATACGTGCATACCTGAAACAAATTAGTAAAATCCTCTGAGAGATACGTGCATACCTGAAACAAGTTAATAAAATCATGCAATGCATTGATTATGATACGTTTTCCAACATACCAGGAATCATTACTCAAGTTATTACTCAAGTTATGAGGATAATGGCTGTAGAACAAATCTCGCTCTTATGACCTGACCTTTGACCCCAGTTCGATTATATTCAACAGAACCGGTAAAGTATACTTCCGGAACAACATGATGAAGTTTTGTCTCAATCGATGCACGATAACTCCCATAAAAAAGATTCGATTGTGATCAAATTTTAGTATGTGGTGGGGGACAACGTGGGAAGGAACCCTATTGAAAATGGATGGAATCAAATCACTTTTACGTAAGTTATAACGCATAAGGGCGATGGAATGGATCCCGATCCTAGGTCCTGATCTTTGACCCCATTTCACCCATTTTCAATAGGGTTCGTCCCCAGTTGGTCCCGTACCACATACTAAAATTTCATCGAAATCGAGCCATTTTTACTTAAGTTAAGACGCATAAGGGCAATGAAAGGCATCCTGCTCCTATGTCCTGACGTGTGACCCCATTTCACCCATTTACAATAGGGTTTGTCCCCAGATGGTCTCCTACGACATACTAAAATTTCATTGAAATCGAACCATTTTTACGCAAGTTATGACGCATAAGGAACGATGGAATGGATCCCCTGCTATTTCCTGACCTTTGACCCCATTTCATCCATTTTCAACAGGGTTCCTTCCCACGTTGTCCCTTACCACTTACTACAATTTCATCGAAATCGAACCATTTTTACGCGAATTATCGTGCGGATAGACTGACAGACGGACAAAGTTGGAGCATATACGCTTCTTCAACCTACGGTTGGAAAGCGTAAAGAACATGTTAAGCACTGGAGTACCTGTATTGGGCGTGAGAGGGACTATGTAGAAAAATAAATTATACGAATTAGAGTGGGAGGAGGTTTGCTGTTGTTTCGTTTTAATTTAGTACCTTGCCACTGGGTTCGTATATA
Source organism: Macrothele yani (assembly GCA_039090855.1). Taxonomy (NCBI): domain Eukaryota; kingdom Metazoa; phylum Arthropoda; class Arachnida; order Araneae; family Macrothelidae; genus Macrothele; species Macrothele yani. The sequence goes on from CM076992.1 coordinate 12,580,308, forward strand.
AATATGGAGGCATTACTTACTAAATAACCTCTGTATTTCGGAATATACATTTTCTGAAGGAAAAAGATCATCCCTCATTCACCTTGTACTTTTCGGTGTAAACCCACATCGGAGTTGAGTAAATGAGTAATGTATTTTCATAACGATAACGACAGATGCGGTCGTAGATTGTCAAATGCAGGAAAATTTCGAAGAAGGAAATACTGAAGGGTGTGTAGTATTCCCAACAGTGCGTACACAATTTATAATCAACTGTTTCTCCCGATGACTTCGTGCGTCATATATAGCAGTCATAGTGATGCTTTATTAGAAAGTCTGTTACTTCATGAATGGTGTGTTATTAATTTGGTGCCAATAGTCATTAATCAGAAATGGAGGGGTCCTAATGATCTTAAGAGATGCTCAAGGGTGGTTTTGTTACGAAAGAAGCACGCTTCAAAAGTCCGAAATAAATGGGCGTCCTTTTTTTTTCTTCATATACGTTCAATGATTATTAATGTTTTCTGCGCAGAGTTTCCCCACCCTGCGTTAATATCTTCCAAACGCAAATTTTCGACAACCCTTTCATTTTTTCGGAAGGAAAAGAAACAATCGTTGCGGCCCAGTTTTTAAATGCTATCCCAACGAAACGCGCACACACACACACACGTACAGATGCATAAAAAATAAACGGAGCAACATGTCTGTTGAGTGTGGTTTTTCAGCACGTCTGCAAAAAATGTAAGTGCTCATAGTATCACTTTGTCCGTCAGTCCGTCTGTGGACACTATGTCTCTGCAATTATTTGCTCCATATGAAAAATTCCTTTCGCATTGAAAAGCTTGAAGTGTAAAACGAGAATCCTTGCTTTTCCAGGGATTTTTTAAATTTCATTTCATTTTAATTTTTAGTTGTCGCATCGAAATACATGTCATATTTATCTTATCGTAACAATCAATAATTGTTGAGACAACTGGGAAGAAAGAGAAAAAAGGCCATTTGGTTTGACATAATCCTCTTCTCCTTAAAGGGAAGAATATAACACATTCAGTAAAAGACAAACCAGCAGGCGATGAACAGTGAAAAATATTACAGTGAAATATATACAGTCGCTTTTGACGTCAACAGCGCGTAGCCAATGAAAGAAGGCACGTGTCGTGAGCTGGCTTGGAGGGTATTTTAAGGTGTGCTGTAGGCAATCTGAAAACATACCACTCGTTGCAGTCATGGATAAAAGGAGCGATTTATCAGATTTGCAAAAAGAGATGATTATCAGCTTTCGGGCCAAGGGTGGCAGTATTTCTGAAACAGCGCATTTTGTGAACTGCTCGCGTGCTAATGTGGTTAAAGTGTATCGTAATTGGAGAAATGGCATTATTGCGAATAGGCGACGTGGAAACTGCGGAGCGCCGCGCGCCATTGATGTGAGAGGTGAATGTTGGCTTTGAAGATGTGTGAGCGCCGATCGACACGCTACAGTGGAGCAACTCACTGGCCGAATGAACCAGGGGCTACCGGCAGTGTGTCTAAAACAACATTTTAGCGAACCCTGCTGCGTATGGGGCTCCGATGCAGACGGATGGTCACTGCACCTATGCTAACGAAGGAGCGTCGGCAGAAAAGGCTTACATTTGCATGGCAGTATTGGAATTGGACCTCCGCTGATTGGAAAAGAATTGCCATCTCCGATGAGTCACCTTTTTCTGCTTCATCGAACGGATGGACGTTGGTGTATAAGACGAGAAACATCAAAGAACAAACACTCTTCAACCATTGCTGGAAAAATACAAACTGGTGGAGGCAGCGTTATGGTCTAGGGGATGTTTTCGTGGCATTCTCTGTGTTCACTCATACCTGTGGAAGGCACTATGGACCGAATTCCTTATGAATCCATTCTTGCAGACCACGTACACCCATACATGCTGATTGTCTTCCCTCGGGTGGATTGGATCTTCCAGAACGACAATGCGACGTGTCACAAATCTAGAAATATCCGAGAATGGTGGGAAGAGCACGATGAAGATTTCCAAGTACTTCCCTGGCCCCATAATTCCCCAGACCTAAACCCAATTGAGCGTCTGCGGGACTACATCGATCGTGTTGTTCGCTCTATGGATCCTCCAATACGCACCCTCTAGCAGCTGTCAGATGCACTGCAGTCAGCATGGCTCCACATACTTGTGAACACCTTCCAGCACCTTATTGGGTCACTCCCAGCCCGTATAGCTGCTGTTCGCGATGCACACGGCGGTTACTCTGGATATTAGCTTTTGATCACAATAATGTGACTCGACCCTGTATATATACGATAGTTAGTATCAATTCCTTGCTCTCCATCACCCACCCCTCCATCATAGTCCGACTCCTCACCATTCACCTCCCCTCTGTAATGTTTGATGCCAAAACAATCAAATTGTCAATAGTTTCATTTTTATAATATGGATAAGTGAAGTAGAAATTAAAGATCTCCGTCCTTATCTTATATTTAACCAATTTGGTCTTTAAGTTAGTTTCTAAATCAACCCCTCCAGACCCATACACTCAACAAAAAATATAATAAATTATTAGTATAAATTAACGTAACATTTTGTTTAGCATTTTCTATCTTATCGTCAAATATTATTATTTTATTAAAAATTTTCCTATGAGATATAGGTTTAGTTTTTTATTACAGAATAGTTTACATTCATTTTAGCCGATTCCGTCTGAGGAAACATTGGAACAAGTTTTGTTCTGGTGAAAATCTTCCAAATACGTGGAGAGAATGTAAATAGACAAAATCATCGTTCTTTCCACATTTTTCTTTAATTAATACACAGCAACCGAGACAGTGTGTTTCGACACCGCTGGGATCGAGCCCCAGATCTCTAGATAACTAGCCGAGTGCGTTCGCCTTACTCTATGGTGCCAAGAATGGGCTCAGCAACTGAGACGTCTCGATCTAGCAGTGTTTATTTCTGTTTGTGATGTATTTGGAGCAAAATCTGCGCTTCTTAAACTCGATTTAAAAAATTCTTTCCTGGACCGATACCGCTCACGTCGGAAAATCTTTTGATAATATCGTCCACTTAAAATAGTGCATAGTGTTTCCACCAGGGGAAGTAGCTGTAAATCTAAATTTTGTAAACCCACCAGTGCAAACACCCACCGGTTAAGCCCACCAGTGCGAGCTTGTCTTCAGCGACATTTGAAGTTCAGCGTACAACGCTGAACTTCAAATATCGCATGTCTGTCTGTCTGTCGTTCATCGCACATGTAGGGTGCCGTGCGCTGTAATGGTGTAAACAGTCAGCTCATGCTGCCTGTTTTGTGTGCTATGAGTCGCTGCTGTGAGTTTTTTCTTTTCGAATATTGTGGATTTGTAATTCAAGTTCTTCTCTTTTCTATTTCCAGACAGGGGATACCGGCACAGTGAGACCGCAAAGGTGTGTGATACCCTTACTAAATGGCAATCGTCAGATTTTGGCTTGGCTTAGCTTCGTTTCCAGTTAGCAGGTCTTACAGCGTTTACCCACTTTCCCAAAGTACCACAATTATTATGAGGAAACCTATGAAATGAAAGTGTCTGCTGGGCAGTTTTTTGTTTGTTGGTACATCCGTACGCTACGCAAGATACAACCATTTTAAACATTTGTTCAGCTCATTAAATCTGGCTATATTATTTTCTGAAATACTTTACAATGTGTACACACTATTTATAAAACAAAAAATAATAAATCTTACTGGTTATACATATAAAACAATGGATGTAACTAATATAAACACGCGAACGACTTTAGTAAACAACGAGATGTGACAGATTCTTTCCGTACAACGCTGAACTTCAAATGGCATATGGTTAACTTACGATTTTCCAGTCTATGTATCTTAAATGCCTTTGAATATTTCTTCCTTTTTAAATGTCTTACACGTATAAACTCTCAAACTGAAAAAATTAATTACAGTGTATGTGCGTTTATAATTATCTTTGTACAAATTTATCATATCCTCCTTTCCCTCAAAATGTCCTCCTTTTTTAATGAAAATTTCCTCCCATTCCAAAAAGTCGTCTGGTGATCCTGGGGGCAGTCCTCCCCATTCCCTTTGTTATATGCTACACTCAAAAAAAAATTCTGACATTCACGAGCCACTTTCCGTCATTTCTTTCGTGAATTAACGAAGCATATTTCTGATGCAACCTTTTCCATGAAATGACAGAAAGAAACACGAATTTCACGGATTTTTCGTACCACGGGACGATTCTGAATTTTCAGAAACCTTTCTGCGGTTTCTTTCTTGTATTGACGTAAATTACCGTTTTAGAGATGTGTTAACGGAAAATTCTGAATTTTCAGAAACCATATCGTAATTCCTTTCGTATTATTAACGGAAAAACTCCGTTCTCACTTTTTCCGTGTCCATATGACGAGCAATTACAGGTAATAGGAGCGATTGGTGAGAATACTTGAGGTTTGATTAACTTCTAAATTTCAATCGTCTGTTGAATTTTGAAGTTCCGTAGCGAGATCGGATATTGTGGATAGAGTATATCGCATGAATTTTGTTTATTGTGTCACAGGATATTTCTTCTCCCCTATTTTGTGCACCAGCTATTTATTATATAGTGTGTTACTGTAAGAAACCGGGTGCTTAATTTATTGTACAGATGATTATACGATGTCTATGTAACAGTTTTTGGGCAACTTAAGACAAAAGCTATTATAGCTACCAAGAGTAAATTTTATATTTAGGGTATTTTTGTAAAATAATAGTATAAAAAAATACCTTTCACTTTTTTTAAAGGTAACCGAAAGTCATTGTCAGTTTAAAAAATCAATTGCAAAGCATTTTGTTGCTCCGAAAAATCACGATGAAAAGTGCTTAGTTTGTGAAAAGTCCTGCTACAAAAAAAAAAAAAAACATTATTATAAACCTGTCCAGGCCGCCCTGGTGGCGAGTGGTCTAAGCGATGGGCTCTGATCATTTGTCCGAAAGGTTCCGGTTCGAATTCCTGTGAGGCATGGATGTTGTGTTTGTCTTACGGCACTGGCTCTCTCCCTTCCCTGGAACCAGTGACCCTAAATTAGGGACGGGCGACTGCTTATAGCCCACTGAGTTGCTCACGGTGGTCGTTAAACCTCCAATAAAAAAAACTGTCCAGAAAAATAATAAACTTCAGCAGAAAATAAAATGACTGAATCACCCGCATTAATGACAAAAAAAAAAAAAAAAAAATCATCGTCGTGGAATATTTTTAAAATGTACGTGATTGGAATTCTAAAGCGTTTCTGGCTGAGTGGTTAAAGGCGTGCGTTGCATGTTGAACCAACCCAAACGACGGGGGTTTGATCCTGACAGCAGCGGAAGAGTTATCTGGGGCAAGGGCTGAAAAATGCAGCGTCGTTGGTTTTGCGGAATTGCAGTTTAAATACGGAAAACCCTGAAATAGATTTTTCTGAAATAAACGGGAATTCTGACTAACGAAAAACTGTGAAAATACGGAAGTTAAAATAAACGGGAGCTTTTAAAAACGGAAATTTCGTGAAAAAACGGACATCTACCGACAACTTTGCTGCACGTTATTTTCAGAAATTTTTCATGAATTCACACCACTTTTTTTTTACAGTGTATAGCAAATGTATTTCAGAAGTCTGTACCCCCGCCGATGACGTGGGATTCCGGTAAGTCGTCCAAGTTGGCCAGAGTCCCGTAAGAGAGTGGTGGTTTTTTCGTTTTCATGCCCTAGCTTTCTCCCTTTTCTGGAATCTGTGACACTAAATTATTGACGCGCAGTGCCTATAGCCCTAGATGTTCACGGTAGTCGTTACCCCCACTCCAAGCGGTCTAGGAATTACCCACGAATTTCTTTCACCTCTGTTGAATTTTTTGCATCTCATTATGATACATACTAAAGAAAAAAAAAGAAAAAAAAAGCTAACTGCCTCTTAATAAAACCCGGATAAAACTAATCCTCTTGAGCACTCTCCATGAACGGAACCTTTTCTCGGCAGAAGATGAATCTAATATGATTCAATAACGGTGGAAAAGCGCAACGGTCGTAAACTAGATAGCCAACCGCAGACCTGTGACCCGAGTCAACTTTCGCTGAGCCACACGAGTTTTGCGTAGTGGGGCGTTTTGTTGCCATGGTGATGCACATGACCCAGTGGGTCACTCATGCGTGACCAGTGTCACGTGTAGGGGGAGAAAAACACTTTTGGGTACGTTTTGAGGTCGCCATTTTTCTTTCTTTTTTTTTTTTTTATGTGGTTCCGCACTGATACATCCTCAGATCGCTGACACTGAAAGTTGCATAATAATCTGTATCTCGCCCATCTATCCACACAACTTGCCATTTTGTTGCTATTCATGGATGGACGTCAAATCGCAGTAATTTTTGCATTGGTCAAGGATTAGACGCTATTTCCCCAGTGTTCAGTTCAACTTTAACCGTAACTGCTTCGAAACTTAAGCAGTGGCGGCTCTTTTAGCAAGTGGGGATATAAAAAGAAAAATTTTCGTTGCGCTCTGAAGTGTATATACGCATGCGCAGTGCGTATCATGTAACTACTATTCAACATAATGCCGTACAACAAACAGATTACAGGCTTTATAAATTATTTTTAATAATAATTATCGCTCCTGCAAATTATTTTTAATTATAACACCAACTTACTTTTAAAGTTTACCCAACTCGTCTTTACTATGAACAAGAACTAAATTGTCAGGTTGATGCCGGCCTAAATGTTATATTTCTATCCTTTTTGTGTAGAAAAAAATCGACATCTTTATTTTTCTTCTAAAATTGAAATTTTGAATTTTGGCAAAATCTTCGTTCATTGTAAAAATGGTTTAGTGTCAAGATTGTGTTCACGCATTACTAAACACAATACAGGAAAAACACAGTTAAATTCACAGTTCACTCATGGTGACTTCGCACAGCAACAAATATAGATCAGATCACATGTAGATGATTTTAGGAAGGGAGTGTCTGACCCTAGGTCTTAAACAACCCTTAGAAATAGGAAGCTAGGACATTTGGGCTAGAGTGCCCGATAGGAAAGTGACACGGACACGAGGTAGAAAGGGGGAGGAAGACGCCCTTCATATATTACCGGGGGCCAGTCGTCCACTTAAAATAGTGCATAGTGTTAACGTGCCCATCGACGACGGCGGCTTAACGTGCCCATCCGACGACCTGAGATTATCTCCATGGAAGTCCCGAACGGAAATGCCAAATATAACGGATGTTATAATATAGCGAATGTTCATGCATTTTTAGAACGTTTTTGATAAGAAATTACTGAAAATACAAGAAGCTCAACGAATGGAAACTGGCAACAGCGTGTGAGATGAACGCGAAAGAAACATCTGCTGCAGTAAAATATCGTCTGCTAAGAAAATGGCGTACGTGAACAAGCTGTGGATAGAAGGCTATGTGTTTGCTCTTTACGAAGAGAAATATTCGTATTCTGTAATTGAAAAAGGCTGTGAAAATCATGGAATTAGCATTTCTAAATGTAAAATAAGCTCTATCATTAGTAATAGAGGTGAAAATCGTCAAGCAATGTTTTTAACAGGAAAAAGAACTCCAAACAAATATATAAAAAGACGGTACGTACTTTTACGACTATTTCAAAAGTAAGGTCTCTGGTCTTAAAACAAAATCCACCGACACAAAGAGCAATCGCTAAGTTGTTAAAAATCTCTATCAACTCTGAACAAGGTAATAAACAAAAACTTCATTTGAAAAAAAAAACAAAACAAAAACTTCATTTGAAAAAAAAACAAAACAAAAACTTTACGTTCACCGCCTTTTACCTAGGAACGCGGCTGAGCGCAGGCTTCTTTATGAAAATCACTTAGCCGAAGACAGATTAAAATTTATTGTGACTACTGATGAAGCATGGACCTACCTAAACGACTGTAACAAAAAAGCTTGATTTATTATCGCAAAAGAGCAGAACAAGTTAGAAAAATCATGCAATGCATTGATTATGATACGCTTTCCAACATACCAGAAATCATTACTCAACTTATTACTCAAGTTATGAGGATAATGGCTGTGGAATAAATCTCGCTCCTGTGCCCTGACCTTTGACCCCATTTCAGTGATATTAAACAGAATTGGTTCAGTATACCTCCGGAACAACATACTAAAGTTTTGTCGCAATGGAAGGATATTTAGTCAAGTTATGAGGATAATGGCTGTGGAATCAATCTTACTCCTGTGCCCTGACCTTTGACCCCATTTCGATGATATTCGACAGAACCGGTTCAGTATACCTCCGGAACAACGTGATTAAGTTTTGTCGCAATCGAAGCATTTTTACGTAAGTTATGACGCATAAGGGCGATGGAATGGACCCCTCTCCTATGTCCTGACCTTTGACCCCATTTCGTCCATTTTCAAAAGGGTTCTTCCCCAGGTCATCCACTACCACATACTAAAATTTCATCGAAATCGAACCAGTTTTACGGGAGTTATCGTGCGGATAGACAGACAGATAGACAGAGATGGAGCATATACGCTTCTTCAGCCTACGTTTGGAAAGCGTAAAAAAGACTTACAACTTGGTTCGGAGAATCCGAAGAAAGTTTCAGTAAAGGATTTATGATTTTGCCAGCTTTTCGGACAATGGGAAATTCAAGTTAAGAAAAGTTGAAAAAATGTTAAAATCAATTCTACGTAATACAAAGTCATGCTTTAACTCTTATATTTAAAAAGGAAATACCATTCCTTTATCCTCAGAGCCTTCAAAGAATAGAACTCCATCAGGATAAGGCTACTGGCCATTCATCCAAATCTACCACTCTATATTTCTTGAAAAAATGAAAAACCAAGTTAATAAAATCATGCACTGCATTGATTATGATACGCTTTCCAATATACCAGAAATCATTACTGAAGTTATGAGGATAATGGTTGTGGAACAAATCTCGCTCCTGTGCCGTGACCTTCGACCCCATTTCCATGATATTGAACAGAAGTGGTTCAGTATACCTCCGGAACAACATACAAACATTTTGTAGCAATCGAAGCATTTTTACGTACGTTACGACGCATAAGGGCGATGGAATGAATTCCGTTCCTATGTGCTGACCTTTAACCCCATTTCGCCCATTTTCAATAGGGGTTGTCCTCAGGTTGTCCCCTACCATATACTAAAATTTCATCAAATTCGAACCATTTTTTCGCGAGTTATCTTGAGGACAGACCGGCAGACGGACAAAGCTGGAGCATATACGCTTCTTCAAAGTACGGTTGGAAAGCGTAAATGACAGCATGTGCCCCAGCTGTGAGGGGTTGGGAATATACATATATATATATATAGCTGTTGCCACAATAACCTTCATATCATGCGATATGCTATCCACAATATCCGATCTCGTACAGACGACTGAAATTTGATAGCTAATTACCTCAATTATTCCTGCGAACCACACCTATTACGGGGAATTTTCCATCACATGGATACGGAAAAAGTGAAAACAGAATTTTTCCGTTAATATACAAAAGGAGTTACGGAGAGATTTCCTGAATGTTCAGGATTTTCTGTTAACACCTTTTGAATACGGCAAATTCTCATTATTAACCGAAGAAAGTTGAACAGAGTTATTTCTGTCTATTCACGTGTTAAAAACCCACGAAATTCGTCCCCCCCCCTCATTTCACGGAAAAGGTTAAAACAGGAATATGCTTCATTAATTCACAAAAGGAATTACTGAAAAATGCTGCTGAATTTCAGGGAATATTTTATATTGCATGGCGAAGTTAAGGTAACACAGTATTTTCCATCAATATTTGTATTTTAATAGTGTCCTCGATGACAAAATAACACAGGCAAACAATATCACATTTTTGATACCTGCATATGCAGCATCAAATTCTTGTTGCGTTTACAGTAAGAAATATGTCTTATCAACATAGCTCGAATTATATGCAACTGCATATGTGCATACGCAGCTGCATGTTTTAGCCGTTTTGACGTTAGTGCATATAAATATAAATGCGTAAAAAGCGCAAATTACCGGTAAAATGCATATTTCAAGGAAAACAGTTTTACAGTTTATTTGATCATTTAAGGTACGCTTACCCAAAAAGTTTACTTAAAAGAAAACAGGCTTTAAGCTCCCTAGATCTGAAAAAGCAAGCAATAGCCCTAACTAAAAGAACTTCTAAGCTCTCCCAACTGAACTACGCCGGCAAGGTTATCACTGTTTTAATGTCCATTTGACTCATGCCTTACAACGTAACTACACGCTGCGGCAATTAAGTAATGAAACTGAATTGTGTATAACAACAGTGGCGTAACTACCAGAGATGGAAACGGGTCACGGGTCAACGGGTCGACAATTTCTTGCGGGTCTAACGGGTCGGATCAAGGTGCTCCCGACCAGGTTTTATTCCCGTTTTATTTTTGAAAAAAGAAATAATATATTCCAAAGAAAAATGCTCGTTGTGGAATTCTGTAGTCGATACTGGGGGCCAGGGAGTGAATAATTTTTTGCCATGCAAAATTATTGTCGTCTCTTTCTTAAAGCAGCGAAGATTTCCACCGAACGACGTCAGACAATACACCGACCCCATATCGTAAAAATGATACTTCCTTTGCGTTGTTTTACAGTGAGATTGTACAGGGCAAGGTACAGGCAAACGCCATTCGCCTGCTTCTCAGCTGATTCACTCTCTCCGTGAGAAGTCCACTGTATGACTAACAGTAACCTTTCACATCTCATCTTTTACATTGAGTATTCAGAGATTTTCGATTGATGCGCTAACATCCCGTTCTCATGACATCTCATGTCGAAATTAACTCCTTATTAGTTAATATGGAACGATTTAATATTAAGGAAGTTGAGAAAGGCGTCTAGGCCAACAAATACGTGCTTGTTGAAAACCACAAGGGGAAGAGTGAATGCTGGAAATTGTTTGGTCTCATTAAGGAATCGGGGAATATTTCTGTGTTGTTTGGTCTTGCTTGTTGTTCAACATGTGGAAAGTGTATAGTTACAAACAAAGATGTCGACGGTGTAATAAAAGATTATGGAAGCAAAAATCTAACGGACCATATGAAAGTATGTGCACCTCCATCAAAGCGTTGAAAGAGCGAACAATCTAAATACATTTAAAAAATTGCATTTTTGCAATCGTAAATAATGATTCCCATTTGTAATATACTCCATGGCCACGCTCATAGTCACCCATTACTTCTGGATTACCCAAAATAGTGGCACTAAAATTTAGTAGGTAAAAAATTTTTATTATTAAATAAGGATTTCAGTTATTAAATATCAAGCAGTTATTGGGATGAATACATATATTACGTTTATATGCACATATATATAAATTCAGTTTCGAATTTATAGTTCATAGCAGATTTGTCGGGGTCAGTTACGGGTCCTGATAGGGTCGGATCCAGTTACGGGACGTCCGGGTCCGAAATTTTTGACCCGTTTCCAACTCTGGTAGCTACCACCCCTGCAGCTGGGGGCGCAGGTAATGAAAGGGTCGTGCTGCAGCTGCCAGTTGTAGTTTTATGAAAAAATCTGAACACGCACAAAAACAAACAAACCAATAATTAACTCAAAGATTCAATGTTTTCTTTAAGATATATTTCGCTTTGCCTAAATAAATGTCAAGTTTCACTTTTAAAGCACTGGATGCCTTACAGATTTAAGGTATTGGTCCCTTTGCCTCCGGGTTGTAATACGATCGCTCTGCAATAAGTTATAAATAATACGATCGCTCTGCAATAGGTTGTAAATAATACGATCCTTCTCCAATCGCCCTCTCTCGGCGCTGCTGAGGAAAAGTGCGAAGCCACATTTGGATTCCCCGTGGAGGATGTGGGATCCTACAATTGTCAGTGGTTGCACTAACCTATTATTAGTCTTGATGCTTTTCTTAGCACTGCATGTCAAAGCAGCATCTGCAGAGAGATCGTTTTCCAATTTAAAACTTATCAAAAGCTAACTGAGGCGCCCCGTGTCACAAGACAGACTGCAGGAACTGTCACTGTTAAGCAAAGAAAGGAAGTTTGCTGTGTTGGACGAGGGGAACTCATCAAGCACAGACCTCGATGCTGTGCGTGATGAGCTCACCGAAATGAAGGCTAGAAAGAAAGACTTAGGCCAAAATCATGAAAATTTTGCCCCCTTATCGTATAAAATAATATTTTTTCTGTTTGTATTATAACTACAATATACTGTATATGATATCTATAATTAGTAGTTATATCGTATAGTATATTTGTACAAATCACATACATGCACATTATATATTTCCACACCCACCACTTTTTCTTGGCCTGCACATCTGAAGTTCTGTCGTATATGCAAATAAATACCTGTAGTTACGTTAAGTCCATATCTTAGAGCCGCGGGTGGCCTAGTGGTCAGCGTTCGTGACTGCCATGGGGATAATCTCAGGTTCGATCCTGAGCAGGTACGAACGTTCGAACCACTAAATACCGCCGTGCGTCGGATGGGCACGTTAAGCCGTCGGACACAGGGTACTGGCCCCCCGGTAATAAATAAGGGCGTCTTCCTCCATCTTTCTACCTCGCTTCCGTGTCATCTTCCTATCGGGCACTCTAGCCCAAATCTCCTAGCTTCCAATTTCTAGGGGTTGTTTAAGACCTGGGGTCAGACACTCCCTTCCTAAAATCCTCTACATATGATCTGAAGTTCATATATTGGCCGCCTGGTGGCGCAGTGGTCTAAGGCGCTGGCTTGTGACAATTCTCCCTAGTTGGATCCTGGTTCTAATCCCGTGAGGCATGAATGTTTGTGTTTGTCTTTCGACACTGGCTCTTAATGTGTTACTTGATCAACACTGGCTCTCTGTGTACATTGGTCATTTAACATTCTGTAAAACCATATTGGATGTGTACTTGTTCATAATGTGTTATTTGATTAATACTGGCTCTCTATGTACATTGATCATTTAGCATACTGTAAAAACCATGTTTAATATGTACTTGTTCATGTGAAACATCTGTCTCCTGTCTATGTCTGCCTGTTTTTCATGTCCCTGTACCACCAGGTCCAAAAAATCATTTAAAAGAAAAAAAACTCCAATAAAAAAAAAGTCCATATTAATTTCTTGCGGTGTAGAATACTGAATTATCTATTTGTATGCAACAATATCCAGCAACGATCACTAAAGTCTAATACGAAGTTATTAACCTTAACGACTTAAACATATCGTACGGAATTAGTTTCTTGCTACAAAATGTATGTTCGTGTTCATGCATCAGTCTGCACATCCTGTTAATCCTGATTGGCTGATTGATAACTTTACATTGTATACTCCTCTTCCAAAAATTACATAAAAAGTGAAAAATAGAGGGCTCTGGGTACCCCTTTACTTTTCCAGACACTCTCGCTAATTTCCTGCTTCCCCCTCCCACCAAACACCAACACCGCGCGAAAGACACATCCTCCCTCGTGTTCGAAATCCTGGAAAAATTACTGTGCTCAGAGGTGCCCAGTAAAAATTGCGTGGTGGTGGTGGGGGTGGGGGAGTTGTGCCAATTACGCCACAAAAATACATCCTTCCTTGTGTTCAGAGTCCTGGGAAAATTACTGTTCTTAGGGGGTGAAGTAAATATTGCGTCGGCCGGGCCACGTTGTTCTAGCTACGCCACTGTCCCCACCACCACCCACCGCAAAAAACACATCCTCCCTCGTGTTCGAAATTCTGGAAAAATTACTGTGCTTAGGGGGTGCCGAAGTAAATATTGCGAGGGGGATCCCACGTACTACGTTACGGTCCCCCACCACCATTCACCGCAAAAACACATCCTTCCTGTTTTCAGAATCCTGGGAAAATTACTGTGCTTAGGGGGTGCCGAAGCAAATATTGCGGGAGAGAAGCAGTTTGTGCTAGCTACGCCACTGTCCCCCACCACCACACACCGCAAAAACAGATACTTCCTTGTTTTCGGAATCCTGGGAAAATTAGTGTGTTAGGGGTGCCGAAGCAAATATTACGGGGGAAAAGCACGTTGTGCTAGCTACGCCACTGTCCCCCAAAACCAAACATCGCAAAAATCACATCCTTCCTTGTGTTCGGAATCCTGGAAAATTACTGTGATTAGGGGTGCCGAAGTAAATATTGCACGGGGAAGCCCACGTTCTGCTAGCTACGCCACTGTCCCCCACCACCACACACCGCAAAAAACATATCCTCCCTTGTGTTCGGAATCCTGGAAAAATTACTGTGCTTAGGGGGTGCCGAAGTAAATATTGCGAGGGGGATCCCACGTTGTGCTAGCTACGCCACTGTCCCCCACCACCACACACCGCAAAAACAGATCCTCTCTTGTGTTTGGAATCTTGGGAAAATTACTGTGCTTAGGGGGTGCTGAAGTAAATATTGTGGGTGTTGGGAGCACGTTGTGCTAGCTACGCCTCTGTCCTTCGCCACCACACGCCACAAAAAACACATCCTTCCTTGTGTTCGAAAACCTAAGAACATTGCTGTTTTTAGGGGATACCGAAGTAAATTTTGCGGGGAGGCGCACTTTCTGTAAATTACGCTAAAGTGTAACAAAGATTATTCAAAAAGTTTTCTATTTCCCATTTGCAAAAAATGCTGTTGCGTAGAATTTTTTGGAGACCAATTTGTAGCACCCGATAGGTCGGTGGCATATTTTTTTTATTTAACTGGATCTTCATAACGCTGCTTTTCCTCCCACAAATCCCGTATTTCGTTTGTGGCTTTCTTCGAACACGCTTGAAACTCAAGATATAAAACTCCATGACTTAAAATAAATCATTAATTTAAAAACTACCACCTATGCTGGAGGCGGGAGGGAGGGAAAACACAGAAAAGAAAAAACTAAATTTCTGAATAATATTCCTTTCTTTCCACGTGGGCAAATTCCGCTTTTATTGTCTGTGTGGCAAAGGTGAGCAGAAAGAAAAAAAAAATTTTAAGTGAGATAACAATTCGGAATAGAAGGCTCATAATTTTTCTCGTAAAACCCAGAAATAATTTTACTTAGCTGATAAAGAAAAACACTGTGAGTAGAACAAGTGCTTAATGTTGTTTCGCGAAGAAACAATGGAAAGTAGGGTTAGCCAAACCACGTATGTAAATGCTCGACCCACGTGCCTTCAATTATTTTAAAACAGAGGTAAACGAAGTGAAATGGAAAAACGATGGTTATCAACAGTTATGTGTTTTGAATAAGAAACTAATCTTCCATCAAAACGACGAGTATCAATACGCGTGGTTGTAGGTAGCATGATGATTCCAAACAGAACGTGTGGTTGCTTAGGCAACAAACTGGTTTTAAGCGCCAGTGGCTTTCACAATGAGAGCAACTGCGACTTTCACCTTTAGCACCCAAACTGCGAAATTTGTGAGGAAAAAATTGGTTTCACGCGTGAGGGAATCTTACGTGTTTTTTTCCTTTATGGAAATACGAAATCTCGATACAACAAATCTCTGATACTTGAAATAAAATGTCACCCATAAAATGTCATCAATTTTCTAGCAGTTCACCATCTGGTGCTTGAACCAGGGAACTTGATAAGCTCTGTAAGCAAATTAAAAGAAGCCATGGCGTCTAACTTATTCAAAGTGTGATAAAAATAAGAGGCATGTTTTCACCGAAGACAGAAATTCAACAACAGTACAATCAGGGTGGGAAATTAGAAAAAATTGGCATGTTCAAAATCGCGACCACAGGGAAAGTTCTTGGCGCAAATCTTATAGTACCATGCGCAGAATCTGTTTTTCGGGAGAAAGCATATAACAAATATTATCGCATGCATTCAAAAGAAACTGTGAATTATATAATGGGTATTTGGAGAATCCTCTTATATATTTCAAATTTGATCTATGTGAATGTAAACTTTTATGCATGGAATGGGAGATGATTTTTGGGTAGTGTCCTAATACAGACGCCTTTGAAATCCACCAACACATGCAGCTGATCTTCGCGGCGTAAAGCTCTGGCAGGCACGGCATCTCACGTCGCGGGCTAATATCGACTCTGGTAGCCTTAAGAGGTCCATAAATTTCTTAACAAGTAAGTAACCGATTTGTACGCAAATGGTCTCTTTCTACTCATAAACGAATCACACATGCGATACGATACAGAATTACGTTGTATCCGTCCGCCGTCTGTCCCGAAGAATAAAAATAAATATCTCCTCCGAGAAACAACCGATTTGCATGGAAATGATTTCTTTCTATTCAGGGATGCCTCACATCTATCATATACGATAGAAAATTACGTTCTATCCGTCCGCCGTTTGTCTGTCCGTCCGTCTGGGAGAATAAAAGCACCTAACCCCACCGAGAAACAACCAATTTGCACGAAAATGATTTCTTTCTACTCAGGGACTCCTCACACCTATCAGATACGATAGAAAGTTACATTCTATCCGTCCGCCATCTGTCTGTCCGTTCGGCTGGAAGTATACAAGCACGTAACCCCACCGAGAAACAACCGATTTGCACGGAAATGATTTCTTTCTACTCAGGAAGAAACACGCCTATCAGATACGATAGGAAATTACATTCCATCCATATATTATTCTTCCGGACGGGCGGACAAACAGACGGTGGACGGATTGAACGTAATTTTCTATCGTATATGATAAGTGTGGTTCTTCCCTGAGTAGAAAGAAATAATTTCCGTGCAAATCGGTTGTTTCTCGGAGGAGATATCTGATTTCATTCTTCTGGACAAACGTCTGACTGATGGAACGTAATACTGCATCGTATCTCATGGGTGATTCCTTCCTGAGTAGAAAGAGACCATTTGCGCGCAAATCGGTTCCCTAATTTTCAAGAAACATGATTCCGTGTAGCCGTAGTAAGTCACATTTTAATTTGTAGATGGTCCCTTAAGAGAACCCATCTTCGTTTCCTAGGTGATTGTTACATTTGCAATTTTTTTACGGCCCCCTTAAGGCTACGAGAGTCGTTCAAATTTGCTGTATTTTCATAATAATTTGGGGATTGAAGTCCACCGTGTTCAGCTTCTTGTACTTAATAAATTACATGCATGAATTCACATTTTTCTTAAATTCCACAGATTTGTCAATTTAAAAAAAATGGAGAGGAGGGGGAAATCTTTAGTCACTTACTGAGTTTTCATCACCTACACTACATGAGTTAGAGAAGTACGTCAAAAATCACAACTAAGCATCACAACTAAGTTATACACTGAGTGGCTTCTTTATTATGACCACCTGACAGTTTTAAGCAAATGAGCTATGGCTGCACGCTGTTGCCGCCAGAGGGCAAGGCTAGTATGAAAAGGGAAAGCTTAGTGCTTGCGACAGTAGTAGAAGTGAGTTTTGGGTGACGAGATGGGTAAAAAATGCGATTTGACGGACTTTCAACGTGGGATGATTGTAGGAGCTCGGAGCCATGGAGCGAGTATCACCGAAACCGCCGCATTCGTGAAATGTTCCGGAGCAGCTGTTGTTAAAGTGTTTAAAGACTGAACTGTCTCGTGGAGTCCAATGCCACGAAGAATCGACGCAGTATTAAAGACAAAAGGTGGCCCAACGAAGTACTGAGGGGGTGGTCATAATAAAGCACCAAGCTCTGTAACAAAAGTTTCCGAGAATTCAAAATTTTCCAGTAACAGCTCTTAAAAACGACAATTTACCATTAACATAAGAAAGAAATTGCAGAAAGGTTTAAAATTCAAAATTTTCGGAGCGTGAAATTCAGGTTTTCCCCCATCATTTCACAGGGAAAATTTGAATCAGAAATATGCATCGTTAATTCACGAAAGGAATCACTAAAAATGACTGGTGAATTTCAGAAAAATTAGAGTGTAAATATCTTCGTTGCTCATAAATCACACTTTTGAAACACATAACCAAACGACCAGGGCCGTCCTGTGGCGCAGTGATCTAAACGATGGCCTCTGATCATTCGTCCGAAAAGGATCCGGGTTCGAATCCCGGTGAATCATGGATGTTATGTTTGTCTTACGGCACTGGCTCTCTCCCTTCCCTGTAACCAGTGACCCTAAATTAGGAACGGGCGACTACTTATAGCCCATTGAGTTGCTCACGGTGGTCGTTAAACCTCCAATCGAAAAAAAAACAAAAAAAAAAAAAAAAACAACTAAAAAACGGCCAGGTAGAAAAATTTGGCTATTCACTAATGTAATTCTAACAGTTCATTCTCCAAGCACTTGCACATCAGGATATGAATATTATCCATTGCCAGAATATAATTTCACTGGTATCAACAAAGACACAATCATATGACGACTGTCATTCGTCGATCACCGTTTAACTCCCAATCTCTCGACATTTATACAAATCTCCACCAAATCCACATTATTCAATCTCGAATTTAATTTTGTTCTGACTGATTGTTAGTGTTGCCAAATGGTAAAAGCTGGTTCGAAGAGTGTGAGGGAAGAATGTGCCATTCAGTAAGATAGCGTATAGCCAAGGAATAAGGTGTTTTGCATAAGAAAGCACAAAAGGAAAGTAAAATCAAGTTATATGCTACACCACGCCCCTGAATTACATTGTTGCTTAAAATTTATGAAAGAAATCATTTTAGCGTACATTTAATACAAGCCCTTATTTTGTGTCAAGGGCTTTGAGCAAATCTGGCATTTTTTGATCTCAAAGGACATCTGAAAGGAATTCAGTTCACCTGTGACGAAGATGTTCATGCCGCTACGTGGAAATGATTCCGAGAACAATCTGAAGATTTTTACCGAGATGGGTTTCATTTTTTTTACAATGTTGGCATATCTGTATTGAGAGTGAGAGGAACTACGTACAAAAATAAAATGTGTGAATAAAAGTGTAGAAATCCTGAGCTTTGTTCGTGTTTTATTTCAAATTGGTACCTGGGCTTGTATATAAATATGGATGAATTATATTCTGAAACCCCTCTGTACCTCTGTATCATGGGAATTTTAATGAACAGCAAAAAAATAAGGTTTCAATTATTTATAACAACGTCCATTTTTCCAGGAAGGGAAAAATGGATGAGGATCCTCCAGCTCCCCACTACATCTACGGGCCTTCCTCAAAGAGATAGTTGCTGCACATTTATTCCAAATCAAACACAGATGATATTCAAATACGCATAAGTACAACAAAGTTCACAGCTCTCGTTAGGTTCGAGTGGAGGTGTATAATCAAGTCTCCATCCCAAGAGACTGATGAAAAAATTAAAAAAAGCTCAGGGAGATGATGACCAGTGATGCGTTCAGTTTCGCAGATGGAGAAGTCTTGAGCCAAAATTCATACTCGAAATGAAAAGGGACACTAAAGTGATTGAAAGTGTATCGTAGAACGGAAAATTAGCAATTACATTATTTCTGTTCCCATCAGGAAATAAAAAAAAAAAAGACAAAAAGTAAAAACGACGAAAGAGAGAGAGCATATGAAAAGGAAGAAAAACACCATGATTAAAAGGACAGCATTACATTTCAACTGCTTTTCGTCTGACTTCTTGATTAACAAAAGTGCTAGGTGACTGATAATTTCAGACCGGCTTCCCATTTCCAGTCAATAGTTTGGTATAAATAAGAAGAGGAGGGCTATGCGTGGGGGGTTTGGTCATGTGAAGATCAGGTATTGGGATGCGGTTGGGGAATGACGGGGAGGGGGGGGATTGCAGAGCAATAGCCGCTGAGCGAGGTAATGCTTTTTCGACGTCATTTCACGCAGGGTGCTATTATGGCCGTTCGAGATGCGCCGCCAGCTTGTCCCTAGGGTTCACCAACACATCAGGTAAATTAAACTACGAATATCCAACGCAGTGTGGCCTAGCTTGGGAATAGTGGAGACAATATCGTATTCGTTCGCAAATGTATGGCTGTGCATGCGTGTATGAGTGCGTGCATTTTGCGGAGTCACAATAACAAACTCACGGAGGTGTGGAATACCGCTGTGTGTATGCATGACGTAACGAACCAACGCCATTAATACAATAATCTAATGCTTGTCAGCTCTCCGTTGCAGCGGAACCCCTGCACCTGCGCCGGATAACCTGAGATTTTTCGCAGTTGAGAGCAATGGCGTATTTGTCAGCAGAATCTTTTTAATAAACACTGTGTATTTATAAGTGAAACAAGAAAGATGACACCGAATTTTTGGGTGTAATTAGCATGTCTTTTGAATCCGTTCTCACGCAAATTAAATTTATCAAAGCTATTCAAAGTCAATGGAATCGGTACGGAAAACAATACTATCTGACGGAAGAAAGAAGTTTTTCAATCGGGTTTTTAATCCCTCAGATATTGCTGTAAACGGAATCGTGAGCTTACGCCCTCTGGTTGCAGACTTGTGCGTTAAGAAAAATATGAATTTATATGAGAAACATTTCGCACCGGAAATGCTCTCCAACACAGAAAGAATTTTTCAAATCGGACTCTTAGATACAGAGATATCGACAAAAATAAGATATGAATCTACGCTCCCTGGCGGGAAAAACATGCATTTGTTTAAGAAGAACGTATTATCAAAAGGTTTTTCGATTTGAGCAGTATAGGTCCACAAAAGAATGTTTTCAGTCAAGTTTTCAGGAGCTCAGATTTTGCTGCAAATACATAAGCAGAAATTAGCACTTATGTCCCCTGGTGGCCAAACCATTCTTCACTAAACATTTCAAATTATATGAAAAAGATTTTCCATCAGGTGTTGTATGCGATACAGGAAGAAGTTTTCAAATCGGAGTTTTAGAAGCAGAAATAACGCAGAAAACGCAATTTACCTTTGCGCCCCTAGCGGAAAGTCTATGATTTACTTGAAAATTTTTAATTTATATGAAAAACATTTCGCATCGGAAACACTATCCAACAAAGAAGGAATTTTTCAAATCGGACTCCTAGAAGTAGAGATATTGACAAAAATAAGATATACATCTACGCCCCCTGGCGTAGAAACCATGCATTATTTTAGGCGTAGAAACCTCAAATGTTTGTCGACATGAGTAATATCGGTTTTCAAACGACTTTTTTTTCAATCGAAAATTTAGAAGCTCATATTTGCTGCAAATACATCAGAAGCGGAAATTAAGACTTACGCCCCCTGTTAGCCAAACCATTTTTTTAATAAAATTAGAAATTATGTGCAAAGGATTTCCCATCAGGAGCTGTATCCGGTGCAGAAAGAATTTTTCAAATCGGAGATTTAGAAGCAGAGATATAGGGGGAAACGCAATTTACCTTTACGCCCCCTAGCGGAAAGTCTATGAATTACTTGAAAATTTTGAAATTATGTGCAAAACATGTCACGCTGAAAACACTATCCAGCAAAGAAGGAATTTTTCAAATCGAACTCCTAGAAGTAGAGATATTGACTCACGGTGATTTTTTTTTCTTTTCGAAATGACAGAATGTTTTGGAACTCGAGATCTTTTTACACTGACAATGACTTCCTTTATCTTTAAGAAAAGGGCGAATGCACTGCTTTATAGTATTTCTTAAAACTCCTAAGTATGAAATTTACTCTTGATAGCTATAATAACTTTGGTCTTAAAGGCACCTCAGGCATACATAAACATCATATAACTAATTTAGTGCCGCCCCGGTGGCGCAGTGGTCTAAGCGATGGCCTCTGATCATTCGTCCGAACGGGGTCCGGCTTCGAATCCCGGTGAGGCATGGATGTTGTGTTTGTCTTACAGCACTGGCTCTCTCCCTTCCCTGGAACCAGTGACCCTAAATTAGGGATGGGCGACTGCTTATAGCCCATTGAGTTGCTCACGGTGGTCGTTAAACCTCCAATAAAAAAAAAAAAAAAAAAAAAAAACTAATTTAGTAGTTATCAAACCTTAAGTATTTCCACGTATCGATCCTGTTACCGGAATTTTTTACATCATGCGGATACGGAAAAAGTGGTAACAGAATTTTCCGTTAATATATGAAAAGTTTCTGAAATTTCAGAATTGACCGTAAACACCTCTTAGTAACGACACTTTACTGTAAATATAAGAAAGGAATTGCACAAAGTTTTCTGAAAATTCCGAATTTTCTTGGCGTGAAATTCAGGTCCCTCCCCCCATCCTCATTTCACGAAAAAGGTTGCAACAGAAATATGCATCGTTAATTTAAGAAAGGAATCACAAAAAAAATGGTTCGTGAATTTCAGAATTTTTTTTTTAAATATACATACATGAGTATTAAAAAAATCTTGATATTTATAGATTACACCACCAACCCTCACAGCCCAATCACAGGCCGCCCCGGTGGCGCAGTGGTCTAAGCGATGGCCTCTGATCATTCGTCCGAAAGGGGTCCGGGTTCGAATCCCGGTGAGGCATGGATGTTGTGTTTGTCTTACGGCACTGGCTCTATCCCTTCCCTGGAACCAGTGACCCTAAATTAGGGACGGGCGACTGCTTATAGCCCATTGAGTTGCTCACTGTGGTCGTTAAACCTCCAATAAAAAAAAAAACAAAAAAAACCCCAGCTCAATCACATCTATTAGACGTCCATTTTACGTTCGCCGCGTAACGTGTGGAACTTTCATGGACATCCATGAAAGTTCAGATTACATCTATTAAATGTAATCGGGAGAACCAACGGCTGTCCAACGTCTTACCAGATTACGTTTCATCTACGTAATCTGGATGTTACGTATAGACGCTAAATGGACGTAATCTAGATACGTCCACCACAAGTCAGCTAATGGAACCTAAATGGACATCCATGAAAATCCAGATTGCATCTATTAAACGTAATCGGGAGAACCAATGGCTGTCCAGTGTCTTACCAGATTACGTTTAATCTACGTAATCTGGATGTTACCAATAGACGCTAAATGGATCACCTTATAATGTGTGACATTCTCATAAGGTTTGAATTTGTTAGAAGTCTATAATCAGAGCACTTGGCAGATTGTACAGAACTGCTTCCTGTAACTTTAAACACGACCACAAATACACTTAGAAAAACAAAAAAAATAAAAAACAACAAAAAAGATAACACCTGGTTTAGTGCTAATAAGTGAACAACTTAAAACTATTATTAACTTCAAACTTCTATTCCGCTTGGCTCAATGGTCTCGTACTTTATTGGTATTTAAGGTGCGCATGAGCGAATAGCTCCACAATTCATCCACAAAGGACGTCCATTAGATGTCCTATGAATGACATTCAATGGATGTCCAGATGTGGTAGCTCTAGAATTCGTCCATTATAAGGACATCCATTGGACATCTACACGTGATGTCTAATGGATGTTTATACATGGAAGTCTATATTTTATCCATGACGTCTACTGTACCAGGTGGATGCAATATAGACGTGCATTAGGCGTCGCTGGTTGTGTGGGAACTAGCAAACTCGAGTACGATAGTATCACCAAAGAATATTCCAGTAGCACATGGAACGCACGAGAGTGCTTCGGTGAAATGGCATAAATGCGCATGCGCATTCACGCCGTTGCCAAAGCAGAAATCTTAAATATCGCCGGAATGTAACATCAAGGTAGCAATTATGTACAATGGAAACTATAAAACAGTAGTATCGGTGAATGCTATTTTTAACGTAACCGTTAAAAATAGTACAAAAATAGTACAAAGAGTTATGTTCTAAGATAGATATTGCTGAAACGTAATTGTAAGATATCTCTGAAAGTGTAACGAAAATGAGAGATTGTAACATTATTGATACATATCTGAAACGTTTTGTGATGCATGGGTACTAATGACCATTTTGCTGATTTTCTTGAAGGCGTCGTCGATTCACTAAATCTGATATTATGATGGTGAAGAAGAAAGAGACCTACTGGTGAAATTTCCATTCTGTTCTTGTAAACGAATGATTTCTAAAATATCCGTAACACTGCTTCTCCCCTAGAATCAGTGCGCTTACGTTTGGGACGGGCGACAGCTTTTAGCTCTTAGAGTTTATCACAGTGGAGTCATTAAATCCCGAAACTAATCCCCGGCAGTGATTATCGTAGTGAAACTTCACTTATCAATTTTGAAAAAAAGAGAAACTTGATTTGTTGGTTAGCAAAGTTTGGAGCATACATGTCATCAAATCAAGTACATTATCAATGATCTTAGGATTACCGTTTGCATCCTGAAAAGCATAGTTCTAGCTGATTTTAAGTGCAGATAAAGGTGACGCCCATGTTAAGAACAAGTCGTAGTTTGGGACATCCACTATGTATTTAAATTCTTTGTTTTCTTCAGAACTCTTTACATCTGCTGCTTCTCTCATTTAAGGCCGAGCGATCGTAGTTGAAAACGAACAAATCATTAATCATCAAGTAAACCTAGAGACGATCTAATCTCCACTTGTAAGATCCATTCTAATGCAAAGTTAATGACATACCACCCGAACAATAGCACGGAAAACTTTAATTTATTGTCCTATGTAAATGAAATAAAATCCATGTATATTTGCATTGAAAAAGGCAGCTTGTAATTTTATGTCAACCTCAACACGCGCGCGATGACATTTTATTTTTTCAGCTTCCAGTAAACATTGCCTTTCGATATTGTGACGTGTCAAGACGGCAAATCCGTAGCGGTACATTCAATCCGTGTAGCATAGTTTGGAGAGCAACTTACTCCGGAGTGAGGGGACAATCTTCGTCACGGACGATTTTGTGTTTTGACATTGGCGCCCGAACGTAAAAATGGATCTACTGGCCGTTGGATGCTTCGAAAGATGTGTGATGTTCATTCCGCACATCGTCTGGAATTAATGAGAAAAATCCCACTTGCGCTTCGATAAAAAAAAAAAAAATTAAGAGGGAGTTGATGAGACGTACTGCAGAAGTAAAGCACGTGTCAAGACGACAAATCTGCAGCGGTACAATCCGTCCGTGTAGCTTAGTTGGGAGAGCAACTTCCTCAAGAGTGAAGAGGATTCGATTCCGTTTCGGACAAATTTGTGTTTTTACAATACGTTAAAATCCGTGTTATCCTTTATGAACAAAATAACATTATTTGGCGATTTTTAGTTAAAAATGAGATGGAAAAAAACTTACTCTAAAAATCAAGAGACGTGGCAAGTGTTAAAGTTTGCTAAGTCAGATGATAGATGGCTCCAGGTGTCTCATGTGAGGAAAAATCTCGTCAAACACGGAATACAACAGACATGGCTTCTCCAGTGGAGAAAGCAGCGTGTGTGTTTTGGTTTGCGGAGTCAAAATCTTTAACAACAGTTCAGCGTAAGTTCAGAACGAAGTACGAAACACAACCACCGACACGAAGGAGCATCGAACAATGGGCAAACAAATTCAAAGTAACAGGAAGTGTCTTGAAATGCAAAAGCACTGGGAGGCCGTTATGGCAGTAATGGTTTGCTGAACAAACCGTTTCTAACCTGGACATGTTAGAACAATTAGCAATTCCATACTTCCAGGATATTCAAGACATCATTTTCCAGCAGGATGGAGCGCCGCCGCACTGGCCGTTGGATGTACGCAGATCTTCAGATCACCATTTTCCAGAGCGTTGGACTGGACGTGGGGGAACGATGGCATGGCCACCCCGTTCTCCTGATATCCCCCATGCGGTTTTTTTCTTTGGGGCTTTATTAAGGGCATTGTGTACAAGAAAAGGTTATATCTATCACCGACCTCAAGGAACTCATTACTGTAGCCTTCCTCCTTGTTACACCTGACATTCTGCAGCGTACGTGGGTGGAATTGGACTATGGTTTTGACATCCTGCCAGTAACTAACGGAGCACACGTCGAGACCTACTGACATTAAAAAAAAAACCTTTCACAGTTACCATGTGTTTTGACATTAAAAGTAAGTTGTTATTTATTGTGGTTTTCTTTTTCAATAGCATGCTAAAGTTGTGTACTTCATTTACGGATACCCTGCATTTTGTTTTGTTTTTTCAACATTTGGTGAAAATTTTATTTTAATACGTCTAACTCGCATTGAGCGATGGAATGGCCCATCTGTCTTGCGCCGACAAATGTGCCCACGATCAAAGTCGCTCAGATCACCACGTTCACCCATGTTCGTCGATTGCGATACACTGTTAGGAAGCCCTTCTGTCCGTCTATTTATCGCCTGTGGTCGGTTTATGTCTGTCCCACTTTGCGCGGAACAGACCCAAACAGAACCTCAAATCTAATATTATCATATACACTGAGTGGCCACTTTATTATGACCACCTGACAGTTTTAAGCAAATGAGCTATGGCTGCACGCTGTTGCCGACAGAGGGCGAGGCTAGTATAAAAAAAGGAAAGCTTAGTGCTTGCGACAGTAGTAGAAATCGTTTTTGGGTGACGAGATGGGTAAAAAATGCGATTTGACGGACTTTCAACGTGGTATGATTGTAGGAGCTCGGAGTCATGGAGCGAGTATCACCGACACCGCCGCATTCATGAAATGCTCCAGAGAATCTGTTGTTAAAGTGTTTAAAGACTGGACTGTCAGCCAAAAAACTGGGTCTCTACGTGCACGTGTGGTCGTCATCGAATAGTGACTGCTCGGGCGGAACGGAGTGTGTCCAGACTGGTAACAGACAATAGAAAGATACCAGTGCAGCAAATTACAGACCATCTTAATCAAGGATCCCCTCAAATGATCTCTGCACGCACTGTTCGCCGTACACTGCATCGGATGGGATAATTGGAAACAAATTATGTGGTCCGATGAATCACGTTTTCAGTCGCACCATGCCGATGGCCGAGTGAGAATTTGGCGGAAACAGCACGAAAGCATGGACCCCAAATTCATTGCTACAACCCTTCAAGCAGGTGGAGGCAACGTTATGGTTTGGGGAATGTTTTTCTGGCATGCTTTGGGCCCTTTAATTCGTGTTGATCAACGTCTGACTGGCACATCATATCTAAACATTGTTGCGGACCAAGTGCATCCTGTCATGTGGATGGTTTATCCCAATGGCGATGGCTACTTTCAACATGATAATGCGTCCTACCATAGTGCTCGTATTGTACAGGATTGGTTTCAGGAACATGCCGGTGTGTTTACTTTGCTTAGGTGGCCCCCACAATCTCCTGATCTCAACCCCATTGAGAATTTGTGGGCTGAAGTTGAACGAGCCATAAGACAGCTGGATCCACAACCCTGCAATCTCACACTCCTGGAAAGTGCTATTCATCAAGCATGGTCTCAGATTCCACAAATCACCTATCAACATCTCGTGGAGTCCATGCCACGAAGAATCGACGCAGTATTAAAAGCAAAAGGTGGCCCAACGAAGTACTAAGGGGATGGTCATAATAAAGTAGCCACTCAGAGTATACTATCTATATATTACCTTCTCTTGCTATCCCATCCCCTCTATCTCTAATATTTTGTCTAATGAGTGTATATTGTATTTTTCCGGAAATCTCTTCTCCTAAAATTGGATTTTAAAAATTCTTTTTGCGGTAGATAGAGATCATGTCAATGGATATTTTGCATCCATTTTACAATATTTTGTAACAAAATTCTTCGACGCTAGTGCATATTTCTGTCTTGAACATGTTTGCGCCTTTTTTCGCTTCTAGAAACCTCGTCAGAGTCCACTCGCCGTGGAAACATTTACATGTACTTTTTTACTCTCATTGCCATAAAAATCTGCACACCAAGAAGGAGGCGTCGGATCGAAATGAGATTTTAGTGAGATGGTACATACCCAAGGACAGAAGTGATTACAGTATCACAACAGCAGAACGATTTCCCGCGGTCATACGGAACATATTCCAGTCAGCGTTAGTACCGCGTCGGACCGCCTCATGCTCGGATACATGCGGTGATACGTACCGGCATAGAGTCAAAAAGACGCCGTATGCTATCCTGCAATAGATTGGCCCACACTTCTTGCAACTGACGCTCTAAATCACCTACACTGGGACATGCAGAAGGCTGGCGTCCCATCTGGTCCCACTCGTGTTCGATGAGCGAGAGATCAGGCAATCTTGTAGGCCACAGAAGCGTCGAAGCATGACGTAGACAGTCCTGGAAAACCCGAGCCGTGTGCGCACGGGCGTTATCTTGTTGGAAAATGACTCCGGGCCCCCACGCCAGGAAAGGCAGCACATGTACGTAGAAGATCTTGTAGCACATGTACAAGATCTTCTGTACGTAGCCCTGGGCTGTCTACGTCCCTCGAACCACTGCGAGGGAAGTCCGGCTGTCATACGAGATGGCTCCCCGGACCATCACGCCTGCAGTCCAAGACGAGTGCCGTTGTACAATGAGGTTGGGATTGTACCGCTTACCGTCGGTCCTCCACAGTCTGGCACGGTGGTCGTCCGTTCCCACACAGAAGCGGGACTTGTCGCTGAAAATATCCCGACGACACGGCGTCGTTCAAACTCCGTCAGTTGCCCGCACGCACATCTACGGCGGCTCCTCGGCATGTCTATCGCTCAGGGATCTCACCTGACTCTTACCGTGCACTTCGGCACGAATGTGGAGTCCCCTGCGTGGCCCCCACGGATTGCGATTGCAGCGCCAGTCTTGGACGCGTGGGCATGTGAAAGAACACGAAACTTTAATCATTTGCATGTCTGCCCTCCCCGTAGCTATTCGCCGAGTTTCGCGTTAATCGCATAGGGTTTTTTTGGTGCGCGGATTTTTATGAAAATGTGTGTATTTAAATTTTCAGCTAATGAGCATTAATGCAAATCTCTGTAATCATGATATCTCTGTTTCTAAACGTCCGATTTAAAACATTCATTTTACCACTGAGAGCGTTTGTGGTGAGGAATATTTTTCATACATTTACTGATTTTTAGTTTTACCTTTAGGGACGGTGTAAGTACTCAGTTTTATTTGTAGCATACTTGGAACCGTATATTCCTTTCTAAGAACCCGATGTGAAAAATTCACTTTGCATCGGATATCTTCCATTATGAGGAATATTTTGAGCACAATTTGTGACTTTCGTAGCTCGCATTTCTGCCACTAGCGGCCGAAAGTAACTAGTTCTATTTGCAGATGTTTTATCGATTGCGTAACTAAGCACACCTACCCTACATATCTCTCATATACAGTATACATCCGATTGATATATTTTTAGCTCGTCTTTTGCAAAAAAAAAAAAGTGCTTCTGTTATTACTTTGTCCGTCTGTCCTCCTGGGGACACAATATCTCTGCAACTACTAGTACGATTTGATTTGTTTCTTTTAATTTGGGAAGCCGGAAACGTGAAAACGATTATTCTTGCTATCCGGGTTTTTCATGATGCATAACTTCGCCGCTAGAGAGCGTAAATACAGATGCTACGGAATTGAAAATGCATTATATTCCATATGATTGCTTCTGAACACCCGATTGAAAAACTTTTCCTTTCTTTGGATACCACTTATAACGAAGATTATTTTGGGTACAGATTCTTTTCCAAGTAATGAATAGTTTTTCCGCTAGGTAGTGCAACGTTAAATTGCGATTTCAACGATATCTCTGCTTCTAAAAATCCGATTTGAAAAACTCTTTTTGCATCGGAGAGAGCTCGTGGTGGAACTGTTTTGCACATAATTTCAAATTTCCGGTAAAGAATCGTTTTGCCACTAGAAGGCGTAAGTGTATATTTTTATTCTGATGTATTTGCCGCAATATCTGCGCTTCTGGAAGCTCGATTGAATATATTCTTTGGTGATCAGATACTGCTCACCACGAAAATAATTTTGAGAATACCTTCTGCTTAAAATCATGCACAGTTTTTCTGCTAGGGGGCATAGATATATATCTTATTTTTATCGATATCTCTGCTTCTAATTGTCCGATTCAAAAGAAAAATATTTTTTTTTTTTGTGGAAGAGCATTTCTGGTACAAAATGTTTTGCATGTAATTTCAAAATTTTCTTATCGCACAAGTCTTCCACCAGATGGCATAAGTTCACGTTTTTGTTTGCAGCATATTTCCAAGGAACCAAATCATTTATTCGGACACGTACTGTCGCCAGCTGGATGCATTAAGTGATGCAGTCAAACAGATGCGTCCAGAATTGGGGAATCGCAAAGGTGCTGTGTTGATAACGCAAGACCACATACAAGTTTGGTCGCTCGTCAAAAATTGTTGCAGCTTGGATGGGATTCGCCAGACCGGGCACCATCAGACCTGGTACCACATCCACCATATTCGCCAGATCTGGCACCATCATTCTACCATTTGTTTCATTCGTTGCAAAACGCCTTGAATGGTAAAAACCTCACTGCTGATGAGGCTATCAAATCGCTCTTGGAACTGTTTTTTGCAGAAAAAAGAAAAAAACTTTTTTCGAGTGCGGAATCATGAACTTGCCTGCAAGATGACAAAAGGTCATCGAACGAAACGGACAATATATTGTTAACTAAAACTTTTGTTTCCCATTCAAAATTCGCCTTTTATTTACGCAGGAAAAAACGCAATTACTTTTTTGGCCAATCCAATAACTCCACTTTGTATGTACAAGACTGTGACCCGGTATGGTCATGAGTGACGTGAATAAATGCAATAATGTGTTGTACATACATAAATGTATACTCTCGAATCACTCGTTTTGTTTTACACTCACAACGATTTTGGTATGCGAAAGATGCATAGCATAAATTATCTACAGAAAGTACCAGGGTACGTTCTCGAATTATTTTTATCGATTGCAGAAATTCAGTTGATGTTTTTTTAACCGGTTGCATTGACGTTGGCTAAACCTCTTCACATTGCGTATTTTGAATTATGAGCGGATTTTTCCTAGGTGGTGAAAGCGTATTTCTTTTTCTGCAGAATTTTTAGATTTCCTAAAAATCTGCTTTGAAATATATATTTTCGTGCAGTAAAGTTTTCAAAAGATCTTCTCATTGCAACCAATAATTTGGTGTCACCTTTTTTGTTTGTTTGGTTTCTGTAACCGGTTTAATACACTATCAAGTACACTGCCAGGGTTGGAAACGGGTCAAAAATTTCGGACCTGGACCCGACCCGTAACTGACCCAGACAAATCTGCTTTGAACTATAAATTCGAAACTCAGTTTATGTATGTATACCTTTAAACGTAATATATATATTCATCCCAATAACTGAAATCCTTTTTTAATAATAAAATTTGGTTACTTGCTAAATGTTAGTGCCGTTTTTAGTGCCACTATTTTGCGTAATCCAGAAGTAATGGCTGACTATGACCGTGACCATGGGGTATATTACAAATGGGAATCATTATTTATGATTACACAAATGCATTTTTTAAAATGTGTTTAGATTGTTCGCTCTTTCCACGCTTTGATGGAGGTGCGCATACTTTCATACGGCCCGTTAGATTTTTGGTTCCATAATCTTTTATTACACCGTCGATATCTCTCTTTGTAATTATACACTTTCCACATTTTGAACAAAAAGCAAAACCGAACAACACAGAATTATTCACCGGTTCCTTAATGAGACGAAACAATTTCCAGCATTCATTCTTCCTCTTGTGGTTTTCAACAAGCATGTATTTGTTAGCCTCGACGCCTTTCTCAACCTCCTTAATATTGAATCCATCCATATTAACTAATAAGGAGTTAATTTCGCCATGACATGTCATGGGAACGGGATGTTAGCACATCAATCGAAAACCTCTGAATGCTCAATGTAAAAGAAGCGATGTGAAAAGTAACTCTTAGTCATACAGTGAACTTCGCACGGAGAGAGTGAATCAGCTGAGAAGCAGGCGAATGGCGTTTGCCTGTACCTTGCCCTGGACAATCGCACTGTAAAAGAAATCACAGGAAGTATCTTTTTACGATATGGTGTCGGTGTGTCTGACGACGATCGGTGGAAATCTTCGTTGCTTTAAGAAAGAGGCGACAATATTTTTGCATGGCAAATCATTATTATTTACTCCGTGGGCACCAGTATGAACTACAGAACTCCACAACGCGCATTTTTCTTTGAAACATATATTTCTCTTTTCAAAAAATAAAACAGGAATAAAACCGGGTCAAAATCGGGTCGGGAAGATCTTGACCCTACCCTTTGGACCCATAAGAAATTGTCCACCCGTTGACACGTGACCCGTTTCCATCTCTGTACATTGCTTACATGGTGTATTTTAAACTATGCGTACGATTTTCTTTAAGACACGTATTTCCTTTCTCCTGAATTTTTTTTCCTAAAAATCTGCTGTGAAATGCATCATGCGGTATCTGACTTAGTACCACGTGTTAACCACACCCTACAGGAATATCAGACATGGTTTCGTTGCAATTTGTTAACTCTTAATACCACAAAAACTAAATGTATGTTTTTTCTGGCCGAAACACTCGAGTTGAGGCTCTACCGGAAGTGAGTTTGAATGATACTCCTTTGATTTTTCAAGATAGGGTTAAGTTTTTAGGTGTTTTGTTTCAGGAGAATTTAAAGTGGGATGCCCATGCTGAAGTTATTTCGCTGGACTTGAGGCCTCAAATACTAGTTTTATCTAGAATCTCCAGTCTATTGCCATTAAATATTAAATTAACAGTCTATTATTCTTTTATTTATCCCTGCTTGTCTTATGTCCGCTTGTTTGGGGTAGGACAACTAAATGCAACACTAACAGAATTTCTTCTTTACAAAAAAAAAATTCGTTTGTTTGTTGAATCCCCTGGAAAATGTGGAAATCCTGTTCATTCGTTACACAGGGGTGAGTCGAAAGTTCTGCAATATTTGCATAAAGGCATGTACTGCGGAGTGTATGCCACGTATTTAAACTACAGTAGTTCAAGTCGCGCACTGCAGTCAGTTGAAAGGGATACATAGTGGTAGTTCTTGCTGTGAACAGCATTGCATGTCGTCCTTCTGTCTGTGGTTGGGACGGCTAAGAGATGAACAGCCCCAACCGGTTAATTAGGGAACTTTTGCTTTACGAGTTTGAACTCGGCCATAACGCTGCTCGAGCAACACGAAACATTTGTCACGCGAAAGGGGAAGGTTCCGCAGACCACATCACCGCAACCAGATGGTTCAAGAAATTTCGCTCAGGTGATAGGAACGTCGACGATCAGCCAAGGTCAGGTAGGCCGAAAATCGTGGATTCGATTGCCGTGTGCCAGACCGTAGAGGCAAATCCGAAAACCAGCACTCGGAGATTATCAGGCGAGCTGGGCATATCACAGATTACCGTGGTTTGTCACCCTCAGGAGCTCGGCAAGGTCTACAGGAGCTGCCGCATTGTCTCTCACGAACTGACGCCAGCTGAAGCAAACCGCCGAGTGGAAGTGTGCACTAAACTCCTAGAAAACCCGGGCGATATACGTTTCATCAAAGGAATTGTTATGTGCGATGAAAAGTGGATCTATTTCCGTAATACAAACACATAACGGGAGTGGTTGATCCCGGGCCAGCTTCCTGAACCTGTTTCCAAACGTGGGCGCTTCGAGCACAAGATCTGTGTCTGGTGGAACTTTTGCCTGTTTCAGTTCATGGCCTACTTCCTTCGCGGGCGGCACTTCAACAACCATGAGGAAGTGGCAGCTGGGATGAAGGAGTTCTTCGCCTCGAAGGACAAGAACTGGTACCGCCGCGGAATCGAAGAACTGTCAGACAGATGGCTAAAGACGGTGCAACACGATGGCTTATACTTTGAATGCTAGTCATCTTTCGTCGTAAAGGTACGTAGGAAGACGTAAAGTGATTCAAATATTGCAAAACGTTCGACTCACCCTCTGTAGAATCGAAGAACTGGCAGACAGATGGCTAAAGACTGCGCAATACGATGGCCTATACTTTGAATGCTAGTCATCTTTCGTCGTAAAGGTACGTAGGAAGACATAAAGTGATCCAAATATTGTAAAATGTTCGATTCACCCTTTGTAAATTATTGGTCTTTGAGAGCTTATACAATTATCGACTGATGCTGTTAATGCATGAGCGTTGTGAATACACAAGTTTGTCCGCGACGGACATCGAAACCGTGTCCCCTCACTCCGGAGTAAGTCGCTTTCCCAACTGAGCTACGCGGACGGAATGTCTCGGACAACTATCACGCTGTCCAGTGAGGACCGAATCTTAAGATATGTAGGTTCAGTACAATTTGTGCCGCCTATTATTCAAGCCCTAAAGAATATCTACCGAAAATATCATATTGATTTTGGGGTGAGGACAAAAAACATCCGTGCCCTGATCTGCAGCAACCGAAATTCTGTGAAAGACGAGGACAAATAGGGAATTTACAATATTCCATTACGTTATAATGGTGCAGGTAACTCGAAGTCTGCATACATCGGCTCTACCTCCAGGAAAATACAGACTAGAATTATGGAACATAAATACAGTGTCCACAATGGTGCACAAAATACAGCGTTGGCAAGGACTGT
The DNA here is from genome assembly GCA_039090855.1 of Macrothele yani. Lineage (NCBI taxonomy): Eukaryota > Metazoa > Arthropoda > Arachnida > Araneae > Macrothelidae > Macrothele > Macrothele yani. The sequence goes on from CM076992.1 coordinate 12,614,471, forward strand.
TTGCGGAGGAGCATATGAACCGGAATGGGACAAAGCAGCTGTAGTGGTGACCCCATCAAGTAAGCCATTTTTGTTATTTGCAGAGAGTTTGTTAATTCTTAAGAATATGGACTGGTGCTGCAATGATGAGGTTCTGGTATCTGTATCGGGAGTATGGAAGAACCTCATGCAGTCTGGACGTCACAAACCTATTCTTCACCGTGAATGCTGACTCAATTCCATAGGACATTAATTGCTTACGTCAATAGTGTGTTGAACTTTAATCATGCGTATACGGTAATCTGGCAATGTGTATGTTATATTAACCTGTGTGATCTCGAAGTCGTGTTCATTTCATCTGAGGATGGTTCTAAAGTAGGATTGAAAGTACTCATGAAATTGGTTTTAACTTATCATTAAAGGTTTTTAATTGCCATTTTCGTCATTTTTATCGCGTATAAAACGGCATGTTCATAGTTTGGTGATATCAGCACGATTAGGTTTTGGTGGTGAAGAATGTCTCGCTGCAGGTTTGTCGTCTTGCCACATGTTTTCACCTCTGTAGTACGTCACAACATCTCCCTCTTAATTTTTTTTATTTGTCTTTGAAGCGAAGTGAGAATTTTTCATTAATTCCAAACAATGTGTGGAACAAACATCAGACATTTTTCGAAGAACCCAACGGCCAGTACATCCAGTTTCCACAATTGGGCATCAATATGAAAACACAAGTTTGTGGGTGCCCGTTCCCTCCGGAGTAAGTCGCTCTCCCAACTGAACTACGAGAACAGAATGTCTCGCTTCAGATTTGTCATCTCGATACATGTTTTCACCTCTGTAGTACGTCACAGCGTGTTTATGCTAACAAACATCTCAATTTAATAAATTTATGTTTTCCTGCACATAATTATCAAACTCGTGTGTATGATAACTTTTTAGTTCCAAGGTCTCGTACTAATGCGCTGTTTTTCAATATTAATGCTCATTGTCCCCGGTTCTGGAACGGGTTGCCGATTCAAATAAAATCACTTGCCAGTTTTGTATCGTTTAAAAAAGCACTAAAGGAATATTATGTTAATGCACTGGCAGAAAGTGAAAAAAGAACACCAAGAAGGAGACGTCTGATACCAAAGAAATTTATACAGCATAATAACGGAATACAGAGGATAACGTGATCAAAACATTATGGCAAAATACAGCTGTATTTGCTGGTAAACTGAAAAATAACATTTCCATGTAACATGGTTAGTACGAGGTTGAACCGCCATGAACTGCGTCACACTGTGCAATTCTGGCATGGAGTCTGTCGTACAGATGTTGGATGTAAGTTTCAGGTATTGGTTCCAAGCATCTTCAACCTGGACGCGTAAATCGGGGATGGTCGTGGCTGGCCGTGGAGACCGGATAAGTCGTTGTCCCATAAAATCCCACACGTGCTCAATGAGGGACAAATCCGGTGAACGTGAAGGCCATGGAAGTTGTCTTACACCCTGAAGTGCATGTTGCGATGCACGTGCCGTGTGTGGGCGTGCGTTATCTTGCTGGAAAACACCACGATGGACCGACCTTACAAATGGCACAGCAACGGGCTGAATGATGTTGTTGATGTAGGAGGTGCTCTTTAACGTACCCGGTACAAACACTAGTTGTGTACGGGAATGATAGCTGATCGCTCCCCACACCAGGAGATCAGGTGTAGGCCCTGTGTGTTGCTGGCGGATGCAAGAAGGGTGGAGACGCTCCCCTGTGCGTCTACGAACACGCATACGGCCATCGGAGGCTCCCAAGTAGAATCTACTTTCATCGCTGAACACGACAGATTGCCATTGCGTTCTCCAGTGCAGACGTTGGCGACACCACTGCAGCCGTTCCTGACGGTGGGCTGTAGTGAGAGGTACACATGCCAGAGGCACACGTACACGTAGTCCTGCATCCAGTAGACGGTTGCGGATTGTTCGCACAGTCACCTGAGGTGAAACGGCAGCTCGGATTTGCGTCGCAGTGGATGTTCTGCTTGACAACGCCGCTCTTCTTATGCGTCGATCGGTCCGCTCATCAGTCCGTCTGTGACTCCTGGTTCCACGTCTTCTCGTGTGGGAATGTTCCTCGGACCATCTACACCACCATCATACCACCACCAATACTTCCAATCGAATTCGCTCAGCAATACGAAGATACGACCACCCGGCCTCGCGAAGTCCGACTAGACGACCTCGTTCAAAGTCCGATAACTGCTGAAATTGTACACGTCTTCCATGTCTAGGCATTGCAGCTTCTTGAGGGTCTTCGCCCGTGTCCGTACGCCGACGACTGATAACATTCACTTCGCCGTACTCCTTAAATACCACCGGCGATAATTTGCATATTATGCTGTGCTGTGGCGTAAGCGCTCACCGGTCCGTCCCGAAATTAACATCACACTTACGTAAACTCGACCCCATTAACATATGTAAATTTCATGATCGTCCCCCAATTCCTTCTTGGTGTTCTCTTTTCACTTTTCACCAGTGTAGTTAAATTTGATTCATTTTAGTTATATCGTATTCCAAATGTGTGTATATAAGTTGAAAAATATGCAATTAACTTGACATTTCTCTTAATTTAAGGGGCATAGGCTAGTCAGGCTAGCATTAGCCTTTTCCCTTGTTTCCTGCTATGTTGCTGTGGAGCTAACTGCGTGTAACATGGCAAATAAATAAATAAATGTTTTTTTTTTTTTTTTTTCTTTGTGTGTCGGAAAAGTTTCAAAAGACGTGATCATTACACCCCGGAGTTCGATGTGATCTTTTTTTATTTAATGTGCTGCTGCATCTTTTTATAGTTTTAATTTTATTTCAATGCATTATTGTTCAAACCTTTTGTCTAAACTAAAATCTGAAGATGTTTTCATCACCGCGAGTACGTTGTTCGTTTCTGCCCCACAGGTTATCTTATTCTTCTTGTAATGAATGTCTACCGCTTCCCACATAACATCGCGGATTCATAATTCTAATTGGCTTAAATCTTTAACTGATGTTTTCGTGACCTACTAGTTAGAGCCACTGAGTAGTCGGAGTGAAACCGAACCCAAGGAACGTCGTCTCCGCCAACGTGATTAGCCGCTTTTTGGTGTCGAAAACGAGTTCGTCATCATCTGCAGTACAGGCAATGGGCCAATTACCTTTCTGGATATCTTTTATCTGGTCACTGAACCAGACGAATTCTCTGGGAAGATAAATTACCGATCATACGTTCCTTCCTCCCTATTTTCATCCCTATCTTCCCTTTCATTTTTTTTCTTACTTCTCTTATTTTGATCAAATAACTTTTTAAAAGCGGCTGTGTTATTGAGAATAAGCCTGTCTCCGCAGAAAGGAAAGATAAGAAAAGAAAGAAAGAAAAAAAAAAAAGATGCGGATCGTTCGAAAGTGCGGAAAGATTGCGTCCCCCCCCCCCCGTTTCCTCAATCGCCGACTTCTTTCCTGATATGGACAAAGAAAAAATATAATAACAATAATGCAATATAAAAAATCGAAAAAACCATCGTTGGCTCAAAGGTGGTGGTGGTTCTAGGCAATGTGATAGAGTCTCATTTTCTTTTGACACATTATGTTTTGTGCACTGCTATTGGAACAGGCGATTCGAATGTGTAGATAAATTTCGAGCGTTTCAATCTCAGTACGCCCTCTTACCTCGTTTATGGGGTGATGATGATGACGATGATGATATGGAGGCGTTTATCGTCGGCCGCTGGGGCCATTGACCCACTTATGGACAACAATACATCGGTTATGAGTTGTCAGCACAGGTGTAAGAGACCCTGTGTTGATTTCACACCCGTCAGAGGAGATGTTGATTTAAGAACGAATTGATGGACTGCTGGTCCATTTTTGGTTAGGCTCTTGTCATGGAAGTTAACACGGATTTCCTATGTAGTAGGAAGCAGAATAATATTTCCTTTGTTTTTTCTCGTGAAGGGACGGTATTTTTAATACCGTTTGCGAAGGAATTAACTTATTTGCATCTCGAACTGGGTCTCCCCATCTGCTTGATCAATTCCAGTGGAACAGCAGGCGAATAAGTTACATCTGTTATGATTTAATGAAAGCCGAAAGATGGAATCACATGCAAGAAACAAAAAATATCGATTTTATGAAGAGCAGTATTTGCCCATGTTTACAACTATTACATTGTGTAGTGGTCGAGGTCAACAAAGAGCTGTCTTCGGGTTCCAGTCAGAATAAGACATGGATGTTGTGTTTGGTTTTACAGCACTGGTTCTCTTCCTTTGTTAGGACTTGTGCTGTAAATTGGTGAAGGGTGGCTTCTTTGATATTTAAGTTATTTTGGCTGTCGCTCAACTAAATACATTAAGGTGGATCCACCTAAAATCTTTTTTTTTTTTTTTTTTTTTTTTTTGATTGAAGGTTTAACGACCACCGTGAGCAACTCAATGGGCTATAAGAAGTCGCCCGTCCCTAATTTAGGGCCACTGGCTCCAGGGAAGGGAAAGTGCCAGGGCTGTAAGACAAACACAACATCCATGCCTCACCGGGATTCGAACCGAGACCCCATTCGGGCGAATGGTCAGAAGCCATCGCTTAGACAACTACGCCACCGGGGCGAGCTTAAAATCTTTGCTTTGTATTTCCAATGGGCAAACTTCTGTTGCCATTTTCTTCGCAATTAATGCGTTCCAAAGGATGAAAATTTGAACATCGATAAAAATAACTTCATATTATAGCCTTGTATATTTAATATTTCCCAACACTTAACCATAATTATATTAAAAATCTATAACTTTTCCTTTGGTGGTGTTGTGATTAGAAAATAGATGGCGCGACCTGTACATTAATGACGTCAGTAGACAAACAAATGTTAGATTGCTTAATTATGGCCAAGTTTTAGAAAATATTAAGTATTATAGGCTATAATATGAAGTTATTTTTTTATCGATGTTCAAATTTTCATCCTTGGCAACGCATTAATTGTGAAGAAAATGGCTACAGAAGTTTGCCCATTGGAAATGCAAGGCAAAGATTTTAGGTGGATCCACCTGAACAACAAAAAATAAAAGAAAAAGAAATATGTGACTTTTGCCGAGAAAATGCAAGACACCAAGAAGGTCTAGATTTTTGTGAACCTATTATGTTTCATATTATTTTTTGTATATGACTATTACAAAAGTGACGCTTATACAGTGAAACCTGACCTATAACGATATTCTAGGGACCGGGAAAAAATATCGTTACAGACAGTTGTAATGTTCGTGTATGTATGACTAACTGAACGCCAGCGCTGCATTCAGAGAGTTTTTTTCGGGGGGGGGGTATCACAAATTTTGAGGGGGATGAAACATTTTGACTGAAAAAAACAGTTTCATTTTTTTTCAGTTTTTCAGTCAAAAAAATATTATATACATGCAATAACATTTTTTTTGACTGAAAAAAAATGATTACATACATGTAATCACAATTTTATTATTTATATATACATTAATATATATACAAATTTTAAATAGAATATAAAAATTTTCTTATGCTCGTATTTCGCAAATGCAAATTTCAAGAAATCTACACATACAAGTAATTAAAAAGGTAAAAACGTTATAGCTTTGCTTTAATTCTGTAATGCACCATGGATTACACCATGGGGGTGGTGTAAAATATCGAGGATGCTAGTAAGATAACACTGTGTTGGAGAAAATCTCCCCCTCCCCCCACAAAAAAAAAACAAAAATAAAAAAACCTTAGGAGCGGTAAAATGTTCTCGCCTCATTATAAGCTTGTTTCTGATTATTAAGAAACCATTACAGTGTTACCTGAAAACATATGGAAACCTTTCCCCTGCCATTTGGTTTCAGCCTCTTTAGATTATTTAGATTAGCACAATACTAGTAAAAAAGAACAAAAAAAAACCTAACTGTTTTGATGCCAGTTTGAGGTGCCTCGAATTTCTTTTTGTTTTTTTTTGTCACAGAGTGTAAACCACCCACCGCCAGGAAAAAAAAACACACCTTTTCATGGGAACAATTTCTAATAATTTGCTATTGTTAAAAATTAAGTAGCACATAGTGTATTTTGTTCTATTGGAAACATTAACGTCATGTTAGCTACACTAAGGCTTAACCGTATACATGGAAAGTCGGCATCCAGAAGGATGAAATGAAGCTGAATGAATGCCAGCTTCCAAGATATGATGTATTGCAGTGCAAACATCTCTACTTTGTGGAATTAGGCTTTTATTGAGGAAGTAGTCCGAGTTGTCAATGCTTGAAAAATTGTCCCTTCAACGAGGGCTATTTAATGTTTTATTGAAGCATGATAGAAATTTTAGATTGAAGTCCATGTGGACATTTTTTTATTACTATCATCATAATATTTTCCCTCATTTTCTTAAGTTTTTTTAATTAATTTCTCCAAATATTCAGCTATAAATTAAAACAATTCGACTAAATATATGTGGAGATCACCCGAAAACCTAAGCGGGAGGGGGGGGTCATTGATTTTCTGGGGGCTAAGCCAAAAACCCCTGGAGAGAAAGCCCCAGCGCGCGAACTACGAAGGGGTGTGACGTCACGGTCAAAGGGCCATCGCAATCCCTCTCTCCAGAGAGGTCAAAGGGCAAATGTAAAGGGAATGCCGATATTAGCTTTGCGTTCATGCGGCATTGATCAGTATTGAGCTTTCGGTAGTCGTGCATGTGAGTAAGCATTTTTATACAACATGCCTGGAAAATATTGAGTGCCTTTATATAGATCTAATTACAAAGCACGTCCAAAAGCCACTGTTTTCAGCTTTCCTGAAAGTGAAAGCTTTCGAAGAAGGCGGATTTCTTCCGTACCAATGAAGAATTTTGAACCCACCGTGAATTCAAAGGTTAGTTAAGTTTTCATGACAGCACTTTCTGCTTTCGTTGTAAATACAATTATAATTTAGGGAATTGTTAGTCTTTTTTTTTTTTTTATTATTGACGGAGTAAAATTTAAGGGCTAGCCTTCCGATTATCAGCTCATTATTTATTGTCGTTTAAATAATGGTATTAATTACCATTCAACATTACCTTTCCATAAAGTTATAGTTAATTTTCTTTACAAAATTCGTAGTTAGTAGTGTTCAAATTGAACAAAAAAAAAAAAAAAAGATGTATATATATTATCAGCGCATCAAGTACTAAGGTTAACCAGGCAAAGAAACTGGCAATAAATACTACGTTATTTATTAATCAACATTTCATTTCCGTAAAACAAATGTCATTTTTCTTCATAAAATTGCTGTGTATCAGAGTCCTAATTAAAACAAGAATTCGCACGAAATGTACAGAACTACTTGATGCGCTTATAATCTGAAGGCTAGCCCAAAGAAAAAGTTTATTGGAATGTCCAACAAATGTATCCGAAAGTTTGGAATGAATATATTCCATGTTCATTTGACAAAGAACTTTTTTCCTAAAGGATTTTAATTTATAATTTTTTTTACCTTCTAGAAATAGTTGCAAGATTTGAGCACACATCTTACCGTACTTTCAGTAATAATACTCACTAAATCGGAAATTTTTATTTCGCGTTCGTTATGTAATTACGGAAAAGTAATTTATTTTTTTCTTTCATTTTAATAAATCGTACGCGAAGGGAATTTTTAAAAGTTTAAAGTGAAATGATTATGTTCATACAGTCCTACCAATTTGCCATTAACGCAAATTGCCATTAAAAAGATCTTAGTTGCAAAAATGCTTAATGTAAAATGCTGGGCTTTTCACGTTATGCGTGAAAAAACTTGTTTTTTTTTGCTCCTTTAGCCAAATTGAAAGCTAAAGAAAAAAATTCATGAAATCATTTCCCAGCACAAGAGCAAAACTTTGGAATTCTCCGATTTACGGATATCATTACTGGAGACTGAGAAAAAAAAAAATGAAAGCTGAGGATGTAATTTTTTGATGTTATCTAAGGACAAAAAATAAAGAGAAAAAAAAACCGGTCGATTTATTGTTGTGTGCGCAAATTGTCTAGTATCGCACTCGAAAAATTATTTCTCTGCGTGAAACAGCGCGGTACTTCGTCGGCGTTTTCAGGAGCGGAGGGCTCGAGTTGGTCGGCCCATTAGCGTTGACATCACAGACCAGTTCGGAGGTTTCCTTAATCTTTAGGGGTTTTCGGCTAAGCACCCCCGAGAAGATGCCTGAATACATCACTGCTGAACGCTACAAATAGATCATAAACCGGTTCTTAAATACTTCAGCTAAAGTGAAACAGGTGTCACCCAAGACATTTCAAGAAGAGGTTAGAGGTCTTTATTCAGCCAACACTCCTTTGGCATTTTCAATAAGGCACAACTACAACTCAATTAACTTAATCCAACTAATGTGAGTTAACAAACAGAATGCTTGATTAAGGAAACATACTAAAGATGGAACACACAGCCTTTAAATAGATCAAATTTTAATTAAACCAAGCCGCTTCCACGATTACAGCATTATAGCATCCATCTCCACATCTTTGCTGCTGCTCAAACATCATATATCTTCCACTTCTCGTCAGAAACACATACGTCATACGTTCGGACCTCAAGGTGTTGCCAACCACACTCTTACGAGAGAGAAGATATAACGTTCAGTTTGAAAAACGCTAAAGGAGAACGAACTCAAATTTACATAGAGAAAGTAGCTCAAAAGGAAGTTAAATTAGAGTATACGTCACACAGTTTGTCGTTGTCGACAAAGATGAGCCTCATACTCTATAAAATGGAAGTTATTTAATATGGGTGTAGTATTATTTTGACTAATTCCATGTTAAACTTAAATTATTTAATAATATTAAAGATTAGGAATGTAGATGAATATAAAACGTAAGAATCTAATTCCAGTTCGGAAATGCAACACGTGTATTTTAACTACCTTTCTATTAATCTAAAAATGCATGTGTATAATGATAAAAAATAAAATTAGGAATTATGTTTTTAATTCAAAAATAAAAAAATACTTTATACATAGAAACAGAAACAAAATACACACTGCATAATGAAGTTATACGTATGTAAAACAGAATTTGGATCTTTAAATATGAACTAAGAAGACTTTAGCCTTTGATTAACAAGAGCTGTAATAGGATATTGTCGTTTGCTTGGTTTCTGCAGAGAATACAGCTGCCATACACATATTTTTCAAATCATCTAGCGAGTTCAGGTATACGTCTGGGACATTCGGTAGTGTAGTAATGAAATTCTGTAATTTTTCATTTAATTTTACAGCATATACAGCTGGTAAATTGGGTGATGATTTCGCGTCGAACACTCAGCCTCTTCCCCTCCGCTTTCATCATCAGTTTATCTCAGTTCCGCTATTATATTCTCATCGGTGCTCCCACTAAGCACTAATTACTCTTCATCCAAATTCAAATAATCCGCTGTATTTATAGATCAATATTCTTCAGCATTAATGAATTGTCAAATTCTCTGTTGCCTTGAAAAGTCTTGGACACAACACATGGCCAAAATTTGAAAGGCGCAAAATTATTGTTACATACAGGTTGACTCAAAGAGAAATTATCGTTACAGACAAGTTCGAAATACATTAGTACTATTGGAAATTTGCCAGGATCGCAGAAAATACCGTTATGAACAGGCTTATCGTTATAGGCAATATCATTACAGCCAGGTTTCACTGTAGTTTCAAATGACATCACAAGGGTTCATTTCTTTATCTCAGCTTTCTTCTTAGGCTGGATCTGTCTGCTGCTGGACGAAGGGCTCCCGTTTTCTCTCTCCAGTTGTCTCTATCTTGGGCTCTTGATGTACATTCTGCAGTTTTATATCTGATCCAACCATCTCTGGGTCTTTCACTTTTTAAGTACTCCGTTTCAGAGTTCAACTTATTCGGCCTACTAAGCTACTTGTCCATCTTTTCTTTTGACTAATTGACCTGACCATTTCCCTTTCATTAGTTAGAGCATAAACTTGTCACCCATGAGAAGCGCTCCCTCATAGTCCTATATTCTCTGCTCCACGTTCCTATGCATAATAATGAGTGAGTTCCCTTAACACGAACATCCTACTACTGGAGGATCGACATCACATTATAGGCAAGTGGTCATAATGTTTTGGCTCTTCGGTGTATATGTGCTCGTAACTTTTCACTATCGTTAACTATCGATTTGCGCGTAAATCTATCGTTCGGTCTTAGCTGGCTCTCTAACCTCACTTCATTCTCTGCACTTACACGTAGATGTGTAAATTGAAGAAATTAATCGGCGTATAAAACTTGGCTGCAGAGTTTTTGAAAGAAACAGTACAATTTTCAAGAGCAACATGCCATTATATCTTAAAAGAAAAGTGTTTAATCAATGCATCCTTCCAGAGCTTACGTATGGAGCAGAGATATTGGACTTTAAGTAAAAAAGACATACAACGACTGCAGACAACTGAAAGAAGCTTGGAGAGATGCTTGGTGTAATCGGGAAAGATAAGAAGAGGAACTCATGGATAAGGAAAATTACAAGAGTTGAAGACATCACGATAAAAGAAAAATCCCTGAAATGGCAATGAGCAGGACATTTTGCCAGAAGAACAGACCTCCGATGGACAACCGAAATTTTAGACTGGATTCCAAGGGACAGAAAAAGACCCAGAAGAAGACCACGCGGGAAATGGATGGATGAAATTCGAAAGCATGCCGGAGTTACATGTAGATTGTAGAAAAATGGCTCAAGATAGACAGTTGGGGAAGAAACTTGGGGAGAAGTGATGTGATGATGATATTTAGGGGCGTACCTACAGCCCTTGCAATCCCCACTGCGGGGGCTTCATGGTTAAAAGGGCCTCTAGCCTCAGGAAAACATTTAAACAGAAGTCAACTTACTGTAAATGATGCTTTATTTCTCCAGCACAGATAAGGCACTTCAGGATAGCATAGAAATCACATGCCACATATCTAACACAATTTAACACCCCACACGAGCAACTGTTGTATCGTAGTTTTTATCTATCGTTCTTATCTCATACAGTTACACGTCACGTTCACTCTGACCTCAAAAGTGTTGCCAACGGTATTCTCGTGAGAGAGAAGATGTCACGTTAAGTTGTGAAGTATAACTGAGAACAAACTCAAAATTTACATAGGGAAAGAAACTGAAAGGGAAAGTTAATTTAGAATATACATCACAAGTATTAAAAAGAACAGCAATTTTTGCTTTTTTTGTTCAGTAAATAAGCAAAATCTTTGGAAATCAATTTCGTTTCTTAGTTCTCAAAAACTGGAGGACGCGAAAGCAGCTATTCAAGAGAACTTGCGGCCCATTTTTACAGCCATTACAATAGTTTCTATGCATGTATGTTAAGACGGGAATGTGAAAGAAATATCAGTTCAGTGAGCGAAATTTTTATGCCAATGAGGATAAGACGTTATGCAGAGCCTCTGAGAGGGAGGGAGGCAGCAGGGCCACTTGTCCCGGGCCTCACATTCTCGGGGGCCTCAAATTCGCACTTTGTTGTTAACTCTTAATTTGGTTTTAGTTACAGATAAGAAATACACCGACAGGTTTGAAAGAAGGCTACGTTCATCATACAAATTTAGTCAGGCCACGCCGCTTGCAGTGCACTATGACTTAATATGTTTTCTAAAACCTTAAATATTTTGGGAATAGCTCAGTACTCCGTCTGTGTTAAAGTACTTAACCGATACATCTCCACAACCACCTGGGAGGCAAGATCTAATTTTCTATTGGGTAAATTGGCACAAAAAGAGCTAGAAAATTGCATGTTAAAGAAAAATGAGAACGCTTACTACAAAGTGTTGCAATGTTCTTTTTCTGTGTTTAAATTATTATTTCTGTGTTAAAATTGTTATTTTTATAAACATTTGAAATATACTACTAGTATTGTGTCATTTTCCCGCACTTCTTCATTTTTTAATTTACTGGGCGGGGAGGTGGGAGTGGGGCTCAAAATTGGAAATGGCCCGGGCCTCTCTTAACCTCTGTGACAGCCTGGTGTTATGTATTACAGTTATTTGCACAAAACTACGCATCCTTCAGAATATAATGAACTAAAAGATGTTCTTCGCGGGAGCGAAAAATCAGAGATCTGTGTCAGTTTTTTAATAACACAGTCAAAAGAAATTTATATGCAAAAAGTTTTTTTTTACTGTGTAAATATTAACTGTGTTTTTTATAGTCCAGAGTAAACAATTTAAGCAGTCTTACGTTTTTTGGGCTACAGTTCTTAATTGTTACTTAGTTATTTGCTTACTTATGTTGTGGTATTTCGTATAAATCGGAAAAGTCACTGTTACACGACAGTTGTATGTTTTGCGTGTGCAATCGTGAAGCATTTCAAAGAAGATGGCCTTAGTTCTTTAAAATAATAAATTTTGCCTATATTTCTTCTGATTAGTAAAACCAGAAACACGTTATGTGTGTGCATTTATTGTAAAAGTAATCCAATTGTCAAAATTGCCTTCCACGTTTATTTACGCAAAGTAATGTATGTGAACAAATACTTTTTTATCCCACTGTACATCACATAGCACATAACATGCTTAAAACACAGCATTTCCCTGCGTAAATTCCAAAAATAAGAAATTAAATTTATAAAGTAATTTATTGTGATGTTGTTTAGTGGAACGTAGCGGTATGGTGATAGAAAAACAAATCATCATAAAAGTTTCACTAAAACCTTGTTGATCTCCCATTTACTTTCAAAACGTGTCAGTCGTTGAGACACAGTGTTAACAAATTTCGTAACCTCTGATAGAATAACAGACAGTCAGGCAGCAATATTAGCTGATTTGAGTTCATAAACGTTCTCGTATTGCTAGTTGTTAGCATAAACTCGGTGTGACATGATGCCTGATATGCTTTAAATCGGATTAAGTTTTAGACTGCGAGATGGCCAGTCCATTAGTGTAATCCCATTTTCAGATAGTCGCTGAGAAGCAAATTTTGATCTATGCAGTGTCTTGCTGAAATATTAAATCAGGATACATTTGTTCGTCTCTTTGGGGTATAAAAAGGTTCCGAAGATTATCCTGATAGCTCAACGAGTTACATTTCCTTTTCACGAAACAAAGTTCCATCTTTCCTCGTTTCGAGATGACAGCCCAAATCATAACTGGAAGACCTCTTTACACTCGCTTCGACATCAAACTGGGTTCGTCCCTAATATCATGCCAATAGTAATGTAAACCATCCGGTTCATCTTGGTTAATTTTGACGTCTAACTCAGCGGATAGCATGGGGCGACTTACGGCTGACCGCTTGTGACAAAAATAGGTCCCAATTGAAATCCTTATAGCGTTAAAAATACGTGCCGCTCACTAATCGTGTTTGCATATTCGTAAACAGCATGGAATCTAATTCGCGTATTGCGCAATACATCGTGCGCGCAACGCTCCCCTCGTTCTCTGTGCGTGGGGGAGGTGATGCAAATTCTGAGCGTGCGGCCGCGTTTGACTCCGTTGGCAACCGTGAGCGCAACACGATTGTGCGTGGTATCGTTTTAAAGCTTTCGACGAGATCTATTCAAAGATAAGAAGAACATTTCGCAGTGGTTTGAACTGAATATTTTAAAAAATAGTTTTCTTGCGAACAGGTGAACACTTTTGACAATATCAGGGTTTATCTGGACAACCGTGAGTGCCAAATGACTGTGCGTGGTATCGTTTTAAAGCTCTCTGCGAGATCTATTCAACTATAGAAAGAACATAGCGCAGTGGTTTAAACTAAAATGTTAAAAAAATGTTTTCGTATGAACGGGTTAACATTTTCTACAATGCTGCGGAATTCGCAGAACGAGCACAAACAAAAGCTGAGAAAATCCAAACGAGAGGCAAGAGCAAATGATGAGGAAAGTAAGAAGCCCAAGAAGACAAAGCACCACGTTGGGTAATTCGTATATCGATCTGTTTTGTGTTCGCAACGTATATCCAGCATTATTTGCAAAAATTATGTAAGTTATATACTTTTCATACCATAGACCTGTGTTGGCCATAACAAATTAAATAAACTCTTTGAAACCATACTCGACTAGCTCATTTCAACTCTCGGGTCTACAAGTCGTTGTCCTACGTTTCGAACAAACGGTTCAATCAGAACTGAGCCTACCTGTTTTTTTTTTCATCGGTAAACACTTCTTTGCCCCAAAGATCTGGATTCGCTACAAGTTCAGAAACAAATTTCATCCTAACTTCTATATGCTCTTTACTTAACTGTGATTTACCTTTGGCCTTTTAAAATAGTTTAAATACAGTATTTGGAGTGTTGTAACATTGCCTCGTTATTCTTGGTGTCACAGGGAGTTGTAACTCTGCAGTTATAAGTACTTGATTAAAGATGCTCCTGTTCGTTTTCCCATTACAATAATAGTGCGTTCGGAACTCGTTGTCAGCTTGCTTGGCCACCCGCTTCGGGATTTCTTCCCATAGTATCGGAATCTATCAGAAAATTGCCCACTGCAATTTTTGGCCTTCCTATACGAGCGGCAATTTGTCTCTGAGAGAAGCAGCATTCCGCATATGCTGTAACTTTCTCTTTTTTAGCATCACTTAAAGATTTTCCAGAGCCATCGTAAAAACGTGGTAAATAACAAACCAATTCTCAAAGCCTCGCCGTGGCGTTTCAACCCAATAGAACCAAGGCCAAGCATTTACGCCGCTCCATTATGTAAATTTTGTTTCAAGGTGACTCCAGTCTCAATTTGTTTTACGACGTATTACTGCTTATTTATTTATTTTTTTATTGAAGGTTTAACGACCACCTTGAGCAACTCAGTGGGCTATAAGCAGTCGCCCGTCCCCAATTTAGGGCCAGTGGTTCCAGAAACGGGAGAGAGGCTATGTCGTAAGAGAGAAACACAACATCCATGCCTCCCTGGGATTCGAACCCGGACCCATCTTGGACGAACGGTCGGTAGCCATCTCTTAGACATCTGCGCCACTGGGGAGGCTTTTTAGAAACTAATTAAAATTGTTTTTACATTTATATTTGATACTTAAAAATATTGTACGAATAAAGCTTTGAATTACTCCCCTAACAAATGAAATGATCACGTGGTCTCAAACTTTTTCTCATGACGAAGGTCTCATTTCTTTGACCGATGTGTGTACAACACATTGTTGAGCAACTTTTTGGTAACATTATGTAGCATATTCAAAACGTTCGTTATACGATATTTTCTTCGTGTTGTCTTAATTTTATCAAGTTCTTCCGAAATCCTTTTCTGATGTAACAACATTCCCGTCACGGGGCGTTGAATAGGTTCTTAGTTCAGCTATATCTCCGTTTGTATCTGCAAGCTTCAAAACGAAAGGTAGAAAATACGTTATACGCAACACGTGGTGAAGAAAACATCTTAAAAGTGCAGAGCCATTAAGTATTCACTGAGCTGGTTTAATTGTGCCACATTAATTAAACGCGGCTTGGGTCTGCCCGAGAGCAGAAAGATTTTACTGAGTGTCAGATCAGCCATTCTTTTTTCTAGCTTTTCTTTCAGAATGACGGCTGAGTAGGAAGCCACGAGGAAAAATACGGAGGAAGAAGAAAAACCAAACATTGGAACAAAGCAAAGCCTTCACGGGAATAGAGTGAGAGTACATGACATTTGTGTCAGATAAACGTCGACCACAAGCATCTCATCAGCATGATCCTTAGAATGGGCTGTAGCAAAAGTGATGGGAGACATTTAAGGACGGGTGAGAGGAAACGAGGCGACCCAATTGAAGAGACCATTCCCTGACTTCCCGGATCACCATTTGCAGACAGAATTAATTATCCTGGCTTGTCAGCAACAGTAAGCGACCGTAATTATCTCTCGACTGGTTAAATTGTGAAGACTGACCTGCATTTCTGTTCTTCTACCAATCACTGGAATGGAATGCTCTCCTTGTTCTATGGGAAAAATGCAATAAGAAGAGAAAAAGATGTTTCACGTAACCACTACCTGTTTCTCGATACCTCAGAACACTTTTTTACGCTTTCCAACCGTAGGTTGAAGAAGCGTACGTATATGCTCCAGCTTTGTCCGTCTCTCTGTCCGTCTGCACGATAACTCGCGTAAAAATGGCTCGATTTCGATAAAAGTTTAAAATGTGGCAGGGGACCACGTGGCGACGAACCCTATTAAAAATGGGTGAAATGGAGTTAAAGGCCAGGAAATAGGAGCGGGATCCATTCCATCGCGCTTATGCGTTTTAACTTACGCAAAAACGCTTCTATCGCGACAAAACTTTATCATGTTGTTCTGGAAGTACACTGAACTGGTTCTGTTGCATATAATCGAAATGGGGTCAAAGGTCAGGGCACAGGAGAGAGATTTATTCCACAGCCATTATCCTCATAACTTGAGTTATACCTTGGATTGCATGATTTTACTAACTTGTTGAAGGTACTAATCACTTCTGACCGTGAGCACTGAACACCACTTGCCGTCTTCCAAATGCTTTGACCAGTTGTCGGGCCATTGCAATTTAGCCTTTGTCAAACTTTTTTAAGGATGAGCGGTACGGTCCATTGGAGCCCATGTTAAATAAGTATTTTTTGGTACATTTTTCTCAAAAGCTATCCAATATGTTTTAGCAAAATTTTTGCCAGTTAATTTTTACCACATTTTAACGAAAGCTTTTATCATTATTTAAATCTTTTGAAAATTTTACAAATTTTTAATGTGCATTTCATAATTTTACCCTAAAAATGTCACATTTTTTATTTTTAATATTTAAAAAAAAATTGATACTTTTAATCCGCCGCGTCTGTTTGTACAAATACATCGTATGTATATGTGGTAAAAACATTAGATTGAAACCTTTGATGGTTTCTGAGAAAAATGTACCTAAAAATTGAAAAAGTAAGTTTTGAGATAAAAGCGTTTATAGTAAAAAACGACAACTTTCATGCCTGTAAGCATTTATTTAATAATTTCCAGCAAAGTAAAAAGGTTCATCTGGACCTTCTTCTTCCAGAAAATTATTTTCCACCATTGTTTTTGTTTTATTTCTTTTTCGCGGGTTTTATTTTTTTCAGTTTCATCCATTTTTCGTTGTGATACCGAGACGCGTAAAATGTCAAGATTTTTCATAACCTGCACACAATTTTCTCCTGTTACGATTCCGGCAGTCCTCAAAACATAACATTTTACAAATGTTTCTTTTATTGAAGCTGGCAACAGCTTGATGTGCACCAAATGTCAGTGGTTTGAGCGAAAGAAACACGGTTTTCGGTAGTCGAGACGCAATAACATTGTTTACTGACTCATTAGGATTTTGGGTTTTCCCATGTGTACATTTTTTGTTTTTTGATTGGAGTTTTAACGACCACCGTGAGCAACGCAATGGGCTATAAGCAGTCGGCCGTCCCTAATTTAGGGCCACTGGTTCCAGGGAAGGGAAAAAGCCAGTGCCGTAAGACAAACACAACATCCATGCTTCACCGGGATTCGAACCCGAACCCCTTTCGGACGAATGATCAGAAGCCATCGCTTAGAACACTGCGCCACTGGTGTGGCTGTGTACATTTTAAAAGGAGATCTGGATTTGCCAAATTCTTAAAAATCGGCTTAATTTCAGCCATTATTTTAGGTGAAATACGAAAGTGGGTGCTGTGGTCATATCCCATTCATAAGCTTCAGCGACACGGTACTTATATACCAACTTTCTATGCCTTCCGGATACAAACCATGTCAAAAGTTTTTGAAAACATAATGTTTTGAAAATTTTTTTAATACTTCTACTGCTCGGATTTTTTTATGCAATTACATCGTTGCATAGGCGCCGACTTGAAAAATTATTGGGGGTTCCGGATATTTTATTTTTCAAAAGTATTTACGTCTAATTTAAATTTCAGTCAGTCAGATTATCTGGCACAATAAGATGCCTGAAATGCTAAGATGAAGCAAATTATACTTAATTACAGAATTTTTTTCTCTAATTATTTATTTCATTTATTTTGCTTTGTAGGCTCGACATTATTATATACAATACACAGACACTGAATTTCCAACTCAATTGTCTTATAAAAGTAACAAAAACATGAAAAATTTACTTTAAGGATTTTTTTTACCAATTTTAAAAATGCCAACAATTTTTTTCTTCAAATGATTTCTGAGTTAAAATAGGAGGTTAGAAGGGAGAGGACATGGCATCAGCTGCACGCCATGTGTTTTCCGTTGGCTGTGCTTCGTATCAGCTATGTATGCCCAGTATGCCCAACTTGGACTGCTTCTGTACTATTCTATGGGAAAATCGTTGGCTTTGAAGAGGTTTTAGAGTCACTCGTGCGGCATGTACAGCCTGGAAAAAATGAGATAGAAATATACATGTACAAAACTAAAAATTTGCAAAAAGTTACGGAAATATTGTCTAGTATTTTCTAAAAAATTAAACAAAATTATGCTTCGTCAAGCGGAAGTGCATATTGCGTATTAACCAATCACGACCTTGTAAAGCTGTGGGTGCCTTGTTGATCTTCAGGGAATGCTGCAGAGAATAAGAGACGGCAGCTATCAATCTGTGCTTTAGCACAAATCTTCAGTAATTGACGTCACGTCACTGAACCCTACCCACCAGGAGGGCACAAAAACCAGATGATCAGATTTGGCTTCACCAGCGGCTTCTCATGCCATCTTCTCTCTCTTCTAACCTCCTTGGTCCCCGACTGCCCGAAGATAGGAAGGGTCAACTGACTGTACAACGTATTTCCACCTTTATCACTATGACCTCGAATAGGTTCGCGTCTCCGAATGTAGATCTATAGACATTTGTATTTTGTGGAAACCCAGACAAGCCGAAGAATTTTCAATTTTTTTTACAAAGGAGGCGGCATTAAATGCTCTTAAAAACGATACTTGAGGTATTGTCTGTCGCGTCAAATTTGATGAACACGAACAAACACTAATCCCTTTTTTGAGGCATAATAAACAGTCTGAGGGGTAAATTTCTATACACACTTTCTCTATATAATAAACGGGGAATGAATAATAAAAAACTTGAATTGATAGCGAAAACAAAATTAATGCACATATGCGTACGTGTATTTTTCCCACGAAATACGCGCAAAAATATTAGGGGTTCCAGGAACCCACAACAAAATCATTGGTAGTTCAAAAAGTGTCTCGAACCCACGAAGTCGGCGCCTATGCATCGTGGTAAAGGTAAGATTCCAAACTTTCAGAAAATCTTATAAAAACAGAGTGTAATTTTTCGTAAATTTTTGGGTACCGGTCCCCCTTAAGTCCACTGCCTTTACCATCTGAAAAACAAGAATTACGCGGATTAACAGTGCTCTGCATCAGATGTTGTTTATACCGATGCATGACCTTCACACGCGCTGGCGTTTACCGGCAATTGCTTTGATTTGCATAAAGACGCTCTGGTCATAATATTTAGGCTCTTCTGTGTGTTCTGATTGCCGTGTTTACAATCCTACACTTCGTCTGTGAGTAGCCAAATATCACACAAAGCTTTCTGTTGAGAAGATACTTCAATAGTGATGCATCCCACTTTTTAAACACAATGACCATGTCGTCGATTTTTAGAGCTATCATGAACGCCCATGTAATATTTCTGTTCCTTAATACGGAACACTTGAAATTTTTGGAATATTATAAAAAAAAACTCTATTGCGCTTTTGTAAGACCTCATTTGGAAGGTTCATATCTTGCTTGAAATCCCTGGCATGATGTGCATTTTAATCAAACTAAAATTGCTTACAGCAGTTTCTTTTCTCTTGCAGGTCGGAGAAAAGTCCTCGCCCCCGACATAGGGAAAACGAAGGACCTCTCGATCTTGATTCCGTATCACAGAGCGCGTCAAAACCTCATCGAGTTGGTCAAAGACTTCGTGGCGAGGCAGGAAGAAATACTCTTTGAAGAGTAGAGAAGACAGAAGACCAAAGACTGGAAAGGAGCGACGACTTGCCCTAGCACGGACCCTAGTGCTGCCATGAAAATTTGTAAATATTTCTGCGTATTTTATCATTTCTCTGTGAGGGTGTACGTGAAAATAAAGGTGTCTACCCATATGAACGGAACCCCCAGTGTATAAATGTGCATGCTTAATTTTTAGCCAGGACCTAATAAAGGGCTTTTGCCCCAAACACTCGCGCTGGCTAACAAAATCTCCCAGCCAGACGCAAAGTTAAAAGCTCCTGCCCATTAGCACGTCTCACACACGTGCTTTGGCAAGGGGTGGGGTGTTGGTCACGTGGGGGTGGCAACTAGCTGCTGGTCTCCGGACCGATCCTGTCCGGGTGAAGGACTGCCGGATCCTGGTAGTATTGCTCTCGCAACGCCTTCACTGTGTTCTTTGAGAGAGTTCCTTGTTTCCCTGCGAAGTCCGCATTTGGACGGTGCAGGTAGAAGTCATCAGCTTACAGCAGTTTCTTGAAACCGGCATAGCGCAATTGGTTAAGTCGCTGTGCCCAGTGTGGGAGGTGGACGTTTCTGACAGGTCCTGCCGGTCCATCTAGTCTGCGGTTTTTCCGCGGACTCCCTGTGTTTGTGGACGCGATTGCTTGGATGGTTCCCTGTGAAGTTGGCCCCGAACGCACTTTGTACTTTGGTCTTCCAGGTTGGGGGTTAGCCGTGGGGCTAACGACTCCATCTCTTAAAAAATCTCTCGTTCCGAAATCTCGCTAGAAACACTCCTTGAGAAGACCAGAGCCCAAACAGGGCTGTCGCGTCATTGAAGAAGAAGTTGCTTGTGGTAAGTTAAGCTACTCGAAAAAAGTTAGGAATATTTTGATTTAGAACTCCAGGCGCGTGTTTATGCAAATGCTGTCAAGTCAGAATAGTAGCTGAGCAGTGGCGTATCTTAGGTCCAAGACCTGGGCTATCTTTTTCAGTTGTTAACAAATACAAGTAACTGTTTTTCTTAATTTTAGGTAAATGCTATTGCTATCATAATACCAAATTATTATGAGGATTAGGATTTTAACTCTTATTTGCACATGAACTCCATTCTTCTTCTGTACACTTTATTTGTACATGCACTCCATTTTCTTTCCTTTTTGGTGAAGTTGAGTGTTACTTTTCCATAAAAAGTTTCTTCCGAGTACTTTATCACATTTAAAAAGAATGTTTTTCTCTATTGACAAAACAGCCAATTTGCTCAAGTGTGCATGCCCTTGTGTTTCCCTAAAGTATAGTATGTCTTGATTCTTTTTAATGCAGAAAAACGTCTTTCGGCAGTTGCAGTTGTTGATGGAAATTTTAATATTAGGTCTGATCATTTTTACACCTCAATAAACACAATATCCAATTTATTCAATTTCATGTAACTAGTAATGTCTCTTACTAATTTCTTTTTGTATTCATCAAGGGAATAATAAACACCTTCACTCACACACACACACACACACACGCAGTTCATTTTTGAGTCTAACTGTGTCAATATTTGAAGCATAGGGTTCTTTAAGTTCTGACAGTAGATGATCAGAAAAGCTTTCACAATTTTTTTCCAAAACAATTCCAATCCTCGAATTTAAGATATAGTATAACTGATTTCAATTGATTGACACTTCACACAGCTGAAACAACTCTAGCGAAACACGGGCATGAGCGTGCAAGTGACGAAGGTAGTCAAAGTCTTCTCTTTTCTGAGCGAACCGTTGCCTAAAGCAACGGCCCATTCACACTTCTTCTGCTCCTCTATGTTGTCATGGAAACCCTAGCCGGCGAACGTATCCACGTACTTCGAATCACACAACGAAGACCTCTTTTTTTTTTTTTTAATTGGAGTTTTAACGACCACCGTTAGCAACTCAACGGGCTATAAGCAGTCTCCCGTCCCTAATTTAGAATCACTGGTTCCAAGGAAGGGAGAGAGCCCAGGGCCGTTAGACAAACACAACATCCATGCCTCACCGGGATTCGAACCCGGACCCCTTTCGGACGAATGATCAGAGGCCATCGCTTAGACCACTGCGCCACCGGGGCGGCCAGCGAAGACCTCAGGCGAAGACTGTAGAGCGACTGGTTGCGTCATCCCTCCACTAAGAGGCCCGTTGGTCTTTGATCGCCAAACTGAATCTCTTAGTCAAAAGAAGTGAATCAGCACATGCGCTTTTATTTTCTCAGCAAAACATCGACATAGCTTAATACCGTTGACAATTGACTTACTTGTGTATATCTAATTGACTTTTATGTGTGCATTCTCCGGGCTTCGCATCTAGCCCAGTTAGCCTCGAATATACTCCCCTGTAGCTGAGATAGGGCGAAACGCAACAGTATGCACATTTCTGGTTTCGCATTGCTGTCACGTACGTGCAGGCACCAGAAGAATGCACGACGGATAACTGGAATTCGAAGCGATCAATTTGTTAAGGTGGCCCTTTCAAAGTGGGTCCTTTCTGTAGTGTTTCTTAATTCTTTTTGAGAAGTTTATTTTAGAAACATTTTAACTCCCTGTGACGTACCTGCCAGCAGGACGCACAGGACATAAAGGCAGATAGGAATCAGAATAATCGTCTGCGTAGCTCAGTTGGTAGAGCGACTTGTTCCGGAATGAGCGGCCTCCGGTTCGAATCCCGGCGTAGACCAAAAATGACGGAGAAATTTACTTCGTTATAATGGCGCCCGAACTATCCGGATGACCCGGCCGTTCAAAATCTCGCATTGGTGTGATGTTATTTCCACACCGCGAGACAGGAAAAATTAGAGAATTCCTTCTCCAGCGCTTCGAAAAATAAAAATGTGTGATGTTGCATTCCACACAGCAGATTGACTGGGAGTTCTCAAGTGCACGTTCTACAGTGGATGGCTGCCTGCAACGATTCATGGTCACGGCTGACCCGTGGGCCATGCCCCCGGCCCGCTTTCGGGGGAGATGTGACGTACCTGCCAGCAGGACGCACAGGACATAAAGGCAGATAGGAATCAGAATAATCGTCTGCGTAGCTCAGTTGGTAGAGCGACTTGTTCCGGAATAAGCGGCCTCGGGTTCGAATCCCGGCGTAGACCAAAAATGACGGAGAAATTTACTTCGTTATATCCCTTTTAAAGAAAGAATTTGATATCAAGGGCGTTAAAATGAGAAGTGATACTTTGCACTGTTTTTCTATAAGATCACTAAAATAATATAGTCTTCCCAGTCTTCTTTCCTCTCTTGGATTCTGCGTCGATCTACTGTTAGACCATACGTGGTGCTCGACATACCAACTGACAATACATGTGGTTAAATTCAGTCGATTTTTTCCACTTCCTGAAGGGCATTGTGATTAATATAAAAGCTTTTAAAGCTGTTTGTTATTATGGCCTCACTGCTGTGCAGTTTGCTGTCCGGCATTTAATTTGTTTTAGGCATGTTTTATCTGTAAGATTTATACACATAATTCTCATATTTTTCGATTTCACTGCTGCTACCGTTAGCTTGTCTGTAAAATTGTGTACTGCATCCTGTTAAATGCTCAGATAAATAATGTTTTCTCCATTGAGTATTTTTTATTAATTTCCCATATGTAGTAGCACATTCACTACATCAGAAACTTTAGATGCATCTAAAAAAATCAGGAAAACTCTTATCATAAAAGATAAAAGAATTAGACATAACAATTTTCTTTTACTGAATTTCATACAACTTTTTGAACAACCACATTTAGCTCGAGGAAAAACAGGAATTGGGACACCCCGATCGGCGTTTTTATTCTCAAAGACGAAATGAATAACACAGTCGTGTTGGAATGTGTCTTACTTAAGACTTTCATGCCTTTTGAAGAAACAGGGAGATATGGCGGTGGGTAGTTTTTTAATATAAATATTTATGGTTTTCCTTTTGTTCTTCGCGAATAGGATTTTTATACGTATTTCCGTGCACTTTTGTTATTTACATAAATTAGGAAAATAAATATAAATTGAGATTAATGGGTGGGTGTGGGCGGCAGCGAATGTAAAAGGCATGATGGGGTGGCTTCTGTCTCTCGGTAGTTCCAGCACTTCAAACAAGAAATGGCCTTGATGCCGGATATCAGGAGACTCAAGGTTGTACAAGCTTTGTTTGCTCTTATTTCAAATTATTTATTTGTGTTTTAGTTTTCAGATGAGAATCTACGTTTTAGCCCCTTTACATTAATGGAATCATTTTTTGATTCCGCTTTAGAAGAGTGCACGTGCTTTCAATTTTTGTGAGATCATAAATACTTGGAACGGTAAACGACAAACTAATCTTCAAGAAAGAATTTATTATATCTCAGGTTAAACAAAACATTCTCATGAGCATGTAAGGCTATAAAAAGGCGTCCGTCCTGTGAAGAAAAGCTCCTTTTTGCAGCTGAAGAGATTCTACCCCGCATTTTTTTCTCCAGTGTCGAACAATTCCGATTGAAAGCAGCAGCTCGCCTTTTTGAGAAGTGCGTTACTTCTGATTTAGGCACGCCACATATATATACAAAGCGGTGTTGCATTCAGATAGTTTTTTACGGTGGAGCGATTACGAATTTTGAGGGGGCTAAAACTTGTTGACTGATTATATATACATATAATCACAATTTTGTTATTTATATATACAGTACATTAATACATGCAAAAATTTTCTTATGCTCTTATATCGCAAATGCAGATTCCAAGAAATCTATCCATACAAGTGATTAAAAGAGTAAAAATGTTATACCTTTGCTTTAATTCAGTGGTGCACCACGTATTTCACCATGGGGTGGTGTAAAATATTGAGGACGGTAGTAAAGGTAATGTTGTGCTGGAGAAAATACCCCCAAGACATTAGGAGTGGTAAAAATGTCCTCGCCTTACTACAAGCGTGTTTCGGATTATTAAGGAATCATTACAGTGTTAACTGAAATCGTATGGCGTAAGGCATTCCCCTACTGTTTGGTTTCATCCCCATTAGATTATTTAGATTAGCAAATAGTAGAAAAAAACTAACCATTTCGATGCCAGGTTGAGGTGCCTCGATTATTTTTTGTCACAGAGTGTAAACCATCACCGCCAGAAAAACAACAATCTTATTATGGGAACAATTTCTAATAATTTGCTATTGTTAAAAATTATCTAGCAACTATTTTGTTGTATTGGAAGCACTAACGTCACCTTACCTACACTGAGGCTTAACCGTATACATGGAAATTCGGCATCCAGAAGACTGAAATAAAACTGAATGCCAGCTTCCAAAATATGATGTATTGCAGAGCAAACATCGCTACTATGTGGAAATAGGTTTTTATTGCGGAAGTAGTCCGAGTTGTCAGTGTTTGAAAAATCGCCCCTTCAGCGGGGACTGTTTAATGTTTTGTTGAAGGATGATAGAAATTTCAGATTGAAGTTCATGTAGATATGTTTTTTGTTTATTATTTTATTTATCCCCCATTTTCTTTTCATTAATTTCTCTAAATATTCAGTTATAAACGAACACAATTAGACAAAATACAAGGGGAGATCGCCCAAAAACTTACGGGGGCATTTATAGATTTTCGGGGGCTAAGCACTCTCAAGAAGATGCCTGAATACATCACTGATACAAAGGGAAGTCAGAAAGGAACTTTCCCTATTGAAGAACTTTAAAAGTACGGTATTGAAAATGTTTTTTCTGATGTGTAACTTGATATGTTCAGTTTTACGTGGCTACAGTTTGAAGCTCCAGCGACATTACGTTCCTGAACTCCACAGATTCGAAATGGCTACTGTACTGTTTGAATGACCAAAGGAAAAAGTCCGAACGTCCCTCTACATCAGCATTCAACCAGTACAATAGCCATTTTGAATCTGTGTGGTTCTCAAGTTACACGACAGCAAAAAACACTTTCAATACATGCAGTACTATAAGAAAAGTTACTTTCTGACTTCCACTAGTATTTTCCCTTGAGAAACGCAGAGGCATTGTTTGCTTTCGGGTCAGCTGATGCTTGAAGGAGCTCACTGTAGAAGGAGGAATCTTTCGCTAATTCCAGACGATGTGAGGAAAAATCATCACACTTTCTTTTCAAACCCCACGGCCAGGCTGTTCATTTTACATTCGGGAGGCAAAGTAAAGAAAAGCCTCTTTTTGCCGATGGTGGAATTCGAACCTACATCATCCTTCTCCGGAGTCGGATATCCTACCGAGTGAACTATGCCGGAAAAGGCTAATCGTTGCAACTTGCCGTTTTGATATGTGCGTCATCTCTGAGATAGGTAGGCCATGATTCCTAATTGAGGATCACTTTTTCAGGAAACGACACAAAGTCAGAGGCGTAATGAAAATAAATTACCCATGTCTCATTCGGACGATTAGCCAGAAGCCTAAGTCTCTGACCACTCGGAAATCAGGCTGGGAAAGAAATATTTCCTTCGTTCATATTCCTTCCTAATGTGTTTTACGAAATGATTACGCCGCCCCGGTGGCGCAGTGGTCTAAGCGCTGTATTATGACCAATTGTGCAAGAAAGGGTCTAGGTTGGAATCCCGGTGAGGCATGGATGTTGTATTTGTATTACGGCACTCCCTGGAACCAGTGGCTCTAAATTAGGGACGGGCGGCTGCTTATAGCCCATTGAGTTGCTCACGGTGGTCGTTAAACCTCAAAAAAGATCACCACAAGATAACATGTGGAGCTGCGCTTGAAACGTTGTAGAACCCCAAAATGTTTGTGGTTGTATGTGATTACATGAAATGCGAACAGCAAATATGAGAACTCGGGGTTATCTTCAAGTTTGCAAACCTCGAAAATTATCTGTCTACCCTGTTAAAAATTCTGTGGTAGGTTGCACCAAAAAGTACGAGGCGAAGTCAGAAAGTGGCTTTCTCTAATGAAGAACTTTAAAAGTACTGCATGAATTGAAAATGTCCTTTGCTGACGTGTAACTTAAGATGTTCCGCTTAAGATGGCTGCAGTTTGAAGCTCCAGAGATATTACGTTCCTGAACTACACAGATTCAAAATGGCTATTGTATTGGTTGAATGCTGACGTGGAAGGACGTCCGTACCACCACAAAAATCACGACACTCACTCTACATCCCACTACACGACACTCACTCTACATCCCTCTACACGACACTCACTCTACATTCCTCTACCACCACTGAAATCACGACACCACGTCCGCACCTTATGCACTGTCATCACGTTCGGGCCGTACACCAGAGCTGAGACGGGCTGAGCCCCAGCCCGAAAGCCCGAAGCAAAGCCCGGGCCCGAATTGGGCTCGGACTGCAGAATATTTACTGCGGTTCGGGCTCGGGCGGGCTCTGGCTCTTAGAGAGAGCCAGAGCCAGCTTCAAACGCTTCCAGAAGATCAGAGCAGACTTCTACCCTTCTCTCCTTCAAATCGGCTGTCAACTGGCGAGGTACCCACTTTGCACACGCTTTCGGATACTCTAAGTCTTCCACCTTCTTCTGTATGGCAGTGTGACCACAGTTCAGTTTTGCAGCAAGTTCACAATTATGACTTGTCTCTCCGCGCGAATCAATTCATCCACTCGCTGATGATTCGTGTCAGTGGTCGCAGCTGATGCGGTCTCCCACTGTGTGGTTTGTTTTCAGTACTGGTTTCCCCTTCTTTAAACTTCTTCATCCATCTGTGCACATAATGGTGTCATCTCCGTAAACATTCTGTAGCCTTCTGTGGATGTCGGACAGCCTGTACACTCCCTTCATCAAGAACTCAATGACGGCACGTTGCTTCTGCTCAGAATCCATTATTTACCTGCAATGAAGAAGAAGGGTTTCTATAGAGGAAGAGTTACTCTACCAACATGTGCAATTTGAACGACCTCTGTCAGTTAATGAAAAAGTTATGCCCACTTTTGTATTACTTTCGGTACAACCCTCGTACTATTAAAATCAAATATTATTCCATGTGGGACAAAATAAAAGTTTCTATTTGCAGACCAGTGCAATTTTTATGGCTATAGTGCGCGGATTGGTAGGGAAAATTGCAATGTACGGCTATTAATTAACGAGACTCTGACGGTATAGCTTTAGTTAAATAAAGAACTTACATTTTTAACGCTTATCACCTTCAACGTACTTCCCTTCCGCATCAACATATCGCTGCATTCTGATCTACCAATTGGCAAAGCAGTGCTGTACCTCATCTGGTGTGATCTCTTTAAGAAGCTCGGTCGTGCACCTCTTCACCACAGTCACTGACTCCAAACAGGACCCCGTGAGTACAGTTTGTGGAAAAGAAAAGCTCGCATGGGGCCAAATCTGGAGAGTAGGCAGGATGTTCAAGCAGTGTAATGCCTTTCTCGGCTAAAAACTGTTTCACTGAGAGTGCTGAATGAGCTGACGCGTTGTCCTGATGAAGGATGAAGCCATTCTTCCACAACTCTGGCCTCTTTATTCTGACTAGCTCTTTCAAAGTCACCAGAACTTGTTTGTAGTCATTCTGGTTCACTGTCGCTTCATCGGGAACTCACTATGCCAAAATTACACCCTTAATGATGAAGAAAACAATTAAAATGGCCTTGAACTCGGCCTCTCTTTGCGGGTGCTTTCTTCATCATTGGCGACGTTGGTGTTTTCCATTGCATCGATTGTATTTTCGTTTCATATTCGCATTGGAGAATCCGGGTTCCTTCACAAGTGATAACACTTTCTAAAAGGTTGGAATTCACCTTAATTTACCCCAGAATACCAGCACAATTTTACCTGCGATTTTCCTTTTGTCCTGGCACGAAAATCTTCAGAACCATCTCTGCAAAAACCTTTGTCATGTTCATATTCACATGAAAAATTCGCCAAACAATCTCTTTGTCGGTGTTTACCATTTCTGCTGTCATTCTAACACTAAGTCTCATAGATCATTTCGAACAATTGCGTAGGTGTTGACAACAATGTCTTCTGTTTTTGAAGTTTTTCGACGTCCAGGACGTTCGTCAGCTTCAATAAATTACCTTTCGGCCGTTAATGAACATCTTATGCACCGCAAAAATTCGAGGGCGTACCCTTCACTTAGCATTGAAAAGTTTCGGTACGCGTTTTCTTTGATTGCACCAGAAAGTTCACGTTTATCCATTGCTCAATTCTTGAACTCAGCATTCTACCGAAGACAAACAAACAACACGTCTACTTTTAATGACACGTGTCACCGAACTAACGCCAAGAGTGAAGTGAATCTTGCATTTCCGGTTATGGACAGATCAAAGTCAACGGACTCTCACTCACTTCCACCACGAGTTTCATTCGCCGCAAGCACAGTTTCGTTATTTTGTAGCCGCATCTCGTACGTTTAGTATCTTATGTTAGAACTTCGGGGGATTACAAAGGATGAAAACTGAATGTAAAACGAAAGTGTTGAATGTCTTTGAAGCCGAAGTTGACCCTTTTAACGGAAGTATTGTGAGCTGTGATTTTTAGCAGTATCTGTTGTAGCCATTTCTCGGAACTGATGTGTGTATTGATTCTTAGCGTTATATTCTTGGTGTCGCTTAAGGTGGACATCTAGTGTTTTTGCTCCCTATACATCCATTGCAAAAAATTTCGACTCTATTTCCTCAGCGAAGAAAGATTTCCGATACATCAAAATTGTCCCACTCATAAAAAAAAAACATCGTAATTTAAATTATATAATCGGTGTTTTTTGCAAAAAACTTTCCTGAAGTATATTAAAAATCAATAACTTTATTTCGATGTTTAGTAATGATACTTGCTTACAGGTGGCGCAACTCTTCCTTACCAGTACATTGAGGTAAAGTTATGGATTTTTTATATAGTTCAGGAAAGGTTTTGCTAAAACCACCGATTGTACAATCTAAGTTAGGATGCTGTTTTTTTTTTTTTTTTTTGTTTTTTTTATCAGTGGGCTAGTTTTGATGTATGGGAAATCTTTCTTCGCTGAGAAAATAGGGTTGAAACTTTTTCCATTGAAATCATAGGGAGCAAATTCACTGGACTCCACCTTAAGGAAATAACGTATTTGCCAAGTTCTACTGTGTTAATTAACAGTAGTAATCACTACATTTCTGCTCTCCTGAAGTTATCATAGGTATTAAATATTTTTTCTTTCTTTTTTCTTTTATCAATAAGGACTATCACTCGAATGCATAAAATATTTTAACAGAAGGAATGATGTGGTCACGAATATGTGTATGCTTCCGAAGATAATTCTCGAAAATCAGTTGTAATGAACTTAAATACATTTCTGTTGTATATGAAACCACGATATGAAAACTGTTGCATGAATCATTCATCTAAAACAAGCTTTCAAATTACCAGTTTACCTAATTAAAATAATCATAGGGGTTTATTTCAATAGAGCGGTTTATAATATCTGTGCCAACTGCTACAACTCCCACAAAAAAAAACCGGCTTCTTTCAACCTAAAAACAGCTTTGAGAAATATTGATATGTCAGTCATTTAGGACAAATAAAGAAATCTTTGAAATGAAACGCTCTGAGACGCAGATAAAAAGACCAGCACAGAATAAAACCTGGATTTATAAGGTATACGTTTCCATAAATCGTACGCCAGTTCGGGAGGTTAAATGACAACATTCATTTGACTGCAAACCTTGTTTCAGAGCAGACAATACCAGGTTATCTCTAAATAGGAAGTGATATCTAGACAAACTCCCACTTGTGCTCAGCAGAAGAAATACTTTTATAGAATGGTCTATAAATCAGCAGATTCTTGAATGTACAATAGTATCTTTAAGACTTAGAAATCTGTCACATCCACAAAACAATGCAAATGTAATCCAACGCAATACTCCTCCAGAAATATATATATTTTTTTCTTTTCATTAAGTCTTTCGCCTGGGTGGAAATTAGATCATCAGGGTAAAGTTTAAACAAAATCGCATATCATTTACAATACACTTGGGTGTGAAATATACTTGTTCGCAACCGGTCTTCTTAAAAAAAAAAGAAAAAAAAAGGGCGATGGGATTCATTTAAAATTTCCTCTGTCTCTACAATTGTCGGTAGACTCTGTATTTCTGTATCGATAAATCGAGTACTAAAAATCCTTTTTGCATTCGATGGTGTTAACATTGAGAAAATGTATAGTTATGGGTGTAATAACATATGCTCATATGCACCTGCTTCACATATGTCATGTTATAAATTGCTAGATATATAAAGTTAATTTATGTGATCTGAAATTCTTCACATGCAGTAGAAACGTCCGCTATACATTTTTCAAGAGGATGGCCTTAGAAAACGCATAAAAGGGATATCGAAATGTTAAAATACTATTTGCAGCACCTACTCTAATTTTAGATTTCTTTTTGGTTAGATACCTTATGTAAATTTTTGTTCATTCTCCTTAAGGGTTTTCGTTCTTAACGCTACGTTTTCCGTCTCGCTGAAGGTTTTTGTGTCAACCTGATTTGAGGTCCGAAGTTGAATGACGTACACTCATCTCCAAAATTTAAGGATCAACGACAAAAAAGCTAAATTTCGGACTCGCAAATCGTTGATTAGCGGTAAAATATTCTGACGTCATCGATTCCTGACAATCGCATATATAGTGTTTGGCCATATGCAAATTGTCAGGAATCACGTGACAGCTGTGCACTGCCGATCGGCAATAAAAGCTGAAGCGTGAGTGGGAAGAAATCGTTTGTTTTGTAGGTGTTGAAGTGTGGATTTGCCTGCTTTGTTGTAATGGGGACTTGTAGAACATCTAAAGGAATTTTTACCCGTCGGCAAATTGTTGGTAAACTGGAATAAGGGCGGACAACAAGAGACGTAGCGAAGGAGTTCGGAAATGCCCAGAGCGTAGTATATCGGAACTGGAAACAGTTTTCTGAACATGGAATAGCTACCAGAAGGTTAGATAGTGGTCGACCACGC
This sequence comes from Macrothele yani, assembly GCA_039090855.1. NCBI lineage: Eukaryota > Metazoa > Arthropoda > Arachnida > Araneae > Macrothelidae > Macrothele > Macrothele yani. The sequence goes on from CM076992.1 coordinate 12,646,133, forward strand.
GAAACTACTCCATCACAAGATCGTTACCTTGTTGTAAGGGCTAAAAGATATCGCCGAATAACTGCTGGTAAATTAGCAACACAGCTGGAATAAAGCACGGGTACCAAAATATCAAGTCAAACCGTGTGAAGGTGTTTGAATAATTTCGGTTTGTATGCCCATATACCTGTACAGTGTGTTCCGTTAACCCCAGCAGGCAAAACAACTCGCTATCGATGGTGTCGGGAACATTCCACATGGAGTGAAGAGCAATGGGCCAATGTTCTGCTCACAGACCGAAACCGATTTTGTTTATCGTCTGACTCTAGGCGGCAACACATCTGGCGAGAACCCCGCACTGCCTACTCAGCCAGAAACATATTAGAAATCAACCATTACAGGGGTGGTGGAGTAATGGTCTGGTCTGGGATTATAATCAACGGGTGTACAGAGCTTCTAGAGTTGGAGAAATGTGCAATGAATGCCCAGCATTACTGTGAGGAGGTCATTGTAGAACGTGTAAGGCTGTTTCGTGGTGCTGTGGGGAATTCTTTCGTTTTTATAGACGATAACGTCCTTCCTCATCGATCCTCGTGTGTTGGTGAACTGTAGGAGAGACGGGAGGGCTAAGTACTGAACGCGATCCCATACCTGGCGCCAAAAAAGGCATGGTGATAGCGCTGAAAGAAGAATGGAAAAACCTCCATCAGGATCATCGGTGGGCCATGCTTTTCACGAGATTTTGGAAAATCTCGTGAAAAGCATGGCCCACCGATGTCATTCATGCAAATACAGTCAGGGGTGGACATATACCCTATTAAAATGATCCATGAAAAATTATTAACTTTTCCTGTCAATTTTAGTTATTGTGAGCTAATATCAGAAAATGGCATGTTTTGTTCTTTTATCGATTTTCTCTGTTAATAAGCAAAAATTCATGCTGATTTATGTGCGCACGTGTCCTTTTCGCCTACGTTTACTCCTTATTAAAATATTTTCATCCACATCTTGTTGGAATAAAAATATACTATGAAAATATCCTTAATTTTTGGACTTGACTGTAGGTAAACGAGACAGATAAGAATTATCGTGAATGGAATATGGGATTACACCATACAATACAAATTTTGAAGATGACAATCCGATTTTTGGTGTAAATATGACGACGATAGTAAGTCAGATAATATCCAAAAACGGATTGTCATCCTCAAAATTTGTATAGATAAGAGTTATGTTTACAATGTTTCTGAGCTCTTGTTAGAAGTCGGTTAAATTGTGAGATCGTTGGAGAGGGATGTAAGGAAGGGTTTAGCCTACCTATTAATGATGAATTCTTTTACGTTAAATATTGCGCTTCGTCGATACTGCAGCCTTAAATTGATGCTGAGTTCATACGAGACTGGAGAAATATTCTGTACATTGAGATACATGTAGCATTTCGCTGTCGAAGTACTAGATGACTCCGTACGAAGTGAATTCTGCTTTGATGTGCTGACTTGAATACCTCTAGAGACTAACAAAAGGTTGAAATCAAATGAAAGTTGAAATAAAAATAAACATTAGACTTCCAGAAATTTCTAATTCGTCTTTTGCCAAAGTGTGAGTGAGAGTCGGTCCTAACGAAACCGTAGAACTGTGTATCCGCGTCTATTTGCATTTGTGTAGACCTCAAGTGTTCATGATTTGTGGATACAATAATGATCGGATATATTACATTACGTATTTAAATTTGGTTTCTGAAAGTAATGTACCAGTATTATCGGGTAAACAATAGCATAGACATTTTATTATTATGTCGTTGTCCAGTTAGTTACTCCGTTAACATTAGAGTGCCCATATATACACCGATGACTCAAAACATTATGACCAGCCTGTCTTTATGCAAATCGAAGTAATTGCAGGTGAACGACGGCACGTGCGAAGGTCATGAAACGGTAGCAGTATTATTCTCGTTATTCAGTTGGAAAGGCAGCGGATTTAAGCGAGTTTGACAAAGACTAATTGGTAATGGCCAGACAAATGGGTCAGATCATTTCCGAGACGATAAAGCTTGTGGGGTGCTCACAGTCAGTCGTGGTTAGAATCTTCAAAAAGTGGCCCGAGGAGGAAAAAACCACGAACCGCCAGCAAACGATGTGGGCCAACCACTGATCATTGATTCTAGAGGTGAGCTAAGACCATCGCGTATGGTACGGACCAACAGAAGAGATACTCTGGCACATCTCGCCCGTATTTTGAATACTGGTGACAGGAGTAATGTGTCACAACACATAGCACATCGAACCCGGCTGCAAACGGGGCTGCGTAGCCACAAGCCATTCCGAGTGGCCATGCTAACTTCGGTTCACAGTCGAAAGCGCTTACAATAGGCACGCGAGCTTGAAAACTAGACTTTGAGTGATTGGAAGAAGGTCGTTTACTCCTACGAATCCAGTTTCCTATTGCATCATGTGGACGTGCGCGGCGTTTACCTGGAGAAGTGTTGGCACCAGTATGCACCGTGGAACATAAACAAGCTGGTAGGGGAAGTGTGCTTTGAGCAATGTTAAGCTGAAAAACGGTGGGTCCAGTCGCTCATGTGCAGGAAACTATGACGTTTAACACCTACCTAAACATCATTGCAGACCAGGTACATCCTTTTATGACAACGACATTAACCTCTAGTACTGCCTTCTTTCAGTAGATAATGCGCCACGCCACACTGCCCGCATTGTTCGAGAATGGCTCGCGGAACATGAGGAAGACCCTGGCCTCCAAATTCCCCAGACATCAATCCAATCGAGCATCTGTGGATTGTTTTGGAACAGCAAATCCGATCTGCGGAGGCTCAACCACGTAAGTTACAAAAGTTAAAGAATCTGCTGGTAACATTTTAGTACTAGATACCACAAGGCACCTTCAGAAATCTTGTAGCGTTTACTACTCGCCGGATAAGAGCTGCTTTGGTGGCACGAGTGGGACCAGCATCATATTAGGCAGATGGTCATAGTGGTTTGGATTATTGGTGCTTGAGTCAGTCAGATTATACTCCTAAGGAAGCCTTTCAACTGTCACCCTCCAAAATTGAAGAAACGTGGCCAGGAGATAGTACTAGGGGCAAAAACCAATGGGTGTATTTCCGTTTTGGCCCAAATAAACTGACAAAGGTGAACGAGTGGTCTGAAAATGCCCTTAGAACACAAGTGGAGAAAAGTCATCGAACGTATCAATGAACAAACAATGGCAGTCAGGAAAATTCAACAACATGTTGTCATATTCGTGGATAAAAATTGGATACTGTAAAAGTGATGACGCTTCTTTTGATAATGTTCAAAGTATTTGTTTTTCAAATATCAATGACAATTTTCAGTACTTTGATAACTTTGGGATCATGCGTTGTTCTCATTGTTCCACATTACTTTGCTTCGGTCATTTGTTCAATGCCACAAATGTTCATTTGCACCTGCAATAAAGGTTTTTGTTGCTTTTTGTATGACATGAGCTTATTTTGAATCATGAAGACATAGCTGATATTTGGGGTTACATATCGCGCACCACAACACATGTTAGATGATTTTTCCCACTTGTGCTCTAAGCCATTTTCAGACTACTCGTTCACCTTTGTCAGTTCATTTAGGCCAAAACGGAAATACACGTATTGGGTTTTGCCCTTAGTACTATCTCCTGGGCCCATTTCTTCAATTTTGGAGAGTGACAGTTGAAAGGTTTCCCTTGTCAGTCTGATCATGACTGAAGGCACGTCGAGCAACTTGGATAATTGCCTTTAATAAAATTTGCCAATAAATTAACGAAATGTAAATATTCAGCCCTCTGTGAGTCAAATACTTGAAAGAAATGTATGAGAATTACCTGGGAGTTAAATATTTAACTTCCATGATATTTCAAGACATTGAGCCAATTCCTTGAAAATTTGAATTCGGAATAATATTTGTGCGTGAATTTCTCCTTGAGGATGCAGGACATCACGTAGCTCAGAGCAACCTGTGTCCTAACAGATTGAAGGGTTTACCTTCAGGGGTCTTGTTACATGGCGTCGCAATACAACATGTCATCACATCGCGACGCATCAGATATCGGAACAAGGGTGTTGATTACTTTAAATGGCTGCTGAATATTGGTATTCTTATGGGATGGTCGTCCAAATGTGTGAACTGTAATTGCGCCGACAGATCGCGTTGAATACTCGTGACTTCTGGTCGTTTGTGACCAAATGTCTTTTCTTACGTTGTCCCTATTTGAAGGGGAAGAACTTCTTGCAGATAACAACAGCAAAGGTTGTTATTAACTTTTTCTCCTCAGCGCTGTAAATGGTCACATCCCAAACAGGATCGTGACTGGATTTCTCAGATCTCTCTGATTTCGCATTTTTGTCAAGCTACTTACAAATTCAAAATCGATAAATTTTAGTGGGGTTGTTTTGGACCAGGGCTATGGAAATATTCAAATATTATAAACTGCTTATTCTTATTGAAACCAGGCATTTTTTGTTTTCATTTTTTTCGAGCACCACTGAAAAAAAGCCAGTTTAATAATTTCTATATAACTCAGAGCTTGTACTATTTTCAATCTTCAGACTGAATTCTAAAACACATTTCCTGAAATAAAATATGGAAATCTACTAAAAACATCTCATTTCCAGAGAAAGAAAATAGAGATATTAACTATTTAATAGGCTGGAACGAATAAACTCGGGGTTAGCAAACTGGGTTGAAATCAGCTCCAACGAATATATTCGCTGTCTGAATAGAAGTGAACCTGGGCATCAAAAAAATGCTGTTTTCTCTTTAGTTTCGTTGTTCAAAGAAAATGTTCATTTACCGGGATGATTGACACTAATCCTTTCAGACTGATTACCTACTAAAAGGGCTATAACAATGGCGATGCACCTAAGAAAGGAGAGAGAGAATGTTTCAATCACTAGTTTCTGCCCTGTGGCATGATGTCCGTGTCAGAGGAACCATCGCTTCCCCATTATGCATTGAGTCATGGAGCAGAGAATATTAGACTAGAGGTGATAACTACTCACGGATGACAAGTTTATGGTCCATACTGTTGAGATGAGTGGAGGACAGGAATCATTTTGCCGTAGTTTTCGTAAAACCCTGCCGTTTTGTGAACATTTCACTTTGGAAATTGCGTAAAAGTTTGAGCACTATATGGGGATTCAAGTACATTGGCCGCTCAAGGGGTTAAGTAAGAACATCATTTTCTCTCGAAATGTAAGTGGAAGCTAGCAAAGTTGAGATTCTGGACAACAAAAGTGATGAAGAGTAGTGAAAGGATATGAAACTTGCAATATGTCATATACCTTTTAAAGGCACAATAATAGTAGAGAGAGAGAGAGAGAGAGAGTTCAGCTTTTTCAAAAATCTCTAAAATTAAAGTAATTCGAAGTGTATGTGCTACATAAACAATGGGATACCCAATTCTTCCTCATTAAGCGTAAGATGCGTCTAATTGCTTGAAGCAATGAGAGTACTGAAAAATTGAGTGGTCTGCGTCATGTAATGCATGAGCCGGCAAGGCGTTCAGGTAGTCCATGCGCTGTTCCGCGACTCTTCTAAATAAAATGTAGAATTTTGTCTCTTCGAAATAAAATGTAATGGTCACAGCACCAATGCGAACGAAGGTGCGTCGGCAGAAAAGGCTTACATTTGCACGGTAGTACCGGAATTGCAACTCCACTGATTGGCAAATGATTGCCTTCTCCGATGAGTCACGTTTTCTGCTTCATCGAACGGATGGCCGTTGGCGGAAAGGCGAGAAACAACGCAGAACGAACACTCTTCAAACATTGCTGGAAGAACACAAGCTGGTGGGAGTAGCGTTATGCTCTTGGGAATGTTTTCGTGGCATTTTCTGGGTCCACTCATACTTGTGGAAGGCACTACGGACTGAATTTGTTATGAATTCATTCTTGCGACCACGTACACCCATACATGATGATAGCAAAATGGGTTGAATTGCGCCGACAGATCGCACGGATGGGATCTTCCAGCACGACAATGGGACGGATGGGATCTTCCAGCGCGACAGTGCGACGTGTTACACAACTAGAAATGTCCGAGAGTGGTTGGAAGAGCACGATGAAGACTTCAAAGTACTTCCCTGGCCCCCTAATTTCCCAGACTTAAACCCTATTGAGCATTTGTGGGACAACCTCAATCGTGTTGTTCGCTCTATGAATCCTCCACCATGCAACCTCCAGCAGCTGTCAGATCCATTGCAGTCAGCATGGCTCCACATACCTGTGGAGGACACCTTCCAGCACCTTATTGAATCCCTCCTAGCATGTCTAGCTGCTGTCCGCGCTACACATGGCGGTTACTCTGGATATTAGCTGGTGGTCACAATATATGACTTGACCATGTTGTTGCAAATGCTTAGTGTTACATGATGCTAGGGGAATTCAATAAATTCTAAGCTTGACATTGAAAGCAGTGATTGGTGGCTGATGCAAGTATTGCAAAGCATTGCATCGTCCTTCAGTTATACATGTATAACAGAGACATGCCACTTCGCTGTGTCAACATTTTAGATGGCGCCATAATGCATTGAAGTCTATAAGGTGACAATACATGAGGAGCTGATGAAATTGCGGAACCGTGTGGTAATTGAATTTTTGATGTGCGAAGGTGAAACGTAATCCATTATTCATGAACTGATAGGCCGCGTGTACGTCGATAGTGCACTTTCATATGCCACAGAAAAATGATGGGCTGCTCTCTTTAAACAGTGAAGAAACTCGATGGAAGACTACCACCCTTACGAGGAAAGCTGGCTGGAGGTGACCACAGATGAAATGTGCCAGGAAGTGGAGGACCTGGTAATGTCAAACCAACAAATCCGTGTCGTACAGATTGCTGAGGAACTGAAGTTAAGTACCAGCCGTGCTTGGACTATTTTGCATGAGAGGATAGCGATGTAAAAGGTCTGTGCCAGATGGAATCCTCGAATGTTCACACCTGAGATGAAGAATGATCGTGTTGAAGCAAGTGGGATTCAACTTGACCGCATTAACCATGATCCAGATGTCTTTTACTGCTGCATTGTCACTGGTGATGAGACGTGGCTTCACCATTGGAACCCTGATACTAAACAAGAGAGCCTGTAGTGGAAACATCATGGATCACCATCACCAAAAACTTTCAAAACACAACCATCTGCAGGGAAGATCCAGATGGCTTTGTTCCAGTATTGTGACTGATGATGAGACGTGGCTTCACCACTGGGACCATGATACTAAACAAGAGAGCATGCAGTGGAAACATCATGGAATCACCATCACCAAAAAGCTTAAAACACAACCATCTGCAGGGAAGATCCAGATGACTTCTATTCCTGCATTGTGACTGATGATGAGACGTGGCTGCACCATTGGGACCCTGATACTAAACAAGAGATCCTGCAGTGGAAACATCATGGATCACCATCACCAAAAAAGTTCAAAACACAACCATCTGTAGGGAAGATCCAGATGACTTCTATTCCAGCATTGTGACTGATGATGAGACGTGGCTGCACCATTACGATCCTGATACTAAACAAGATAGCATGCAGTGGATACATCATGAATCACCATCACCAAAAAAGTTCAAAACACAATGATCTGCAGAGAAGATCCAAATGACTCCTTATTCCAGCATTATGACTGATGATGAGACGTGGCTTCACCACTGAGGCCCTGATACTAAACAACAGAGCATGCAATGGAAACATCATGGATTACCATCACCAAAAACGTTCAAAACACAACCATCGGCAGGGAAGATCCAGATGGCTTCTGTTCCAGTATTTGACTGATGATGAGACGTGGTTTCACCGCTGGGACCCTGGTACTAAACAATAGAGCATGCAGTGGAAGAATCATGGATCACAACCACAAAAAAGTTCAAAACACAACCATCTTCAGGAAAGATCATTGCCATAACTTTTTGGGACTCAGATGAATTGCTGTTAATTGATTACTTTCCTCATAAAAGGACTATGAATGCCGCGCTATGGCGATAATTGCATGAAACCATTAAGAGTAAACGGCGAGGAAAGTTACGACGGGGTGTTCAGCTTCTCCAAGAAAACTCTCCAATCCACACCGTCGGTGTTTCCATGAATGCTGTGAAAGAATGTGACTTCCAGCTGCTCCCCTACCCACCGTATTCACCTTAGCTTTCTTCTAGTAATTTTTCCTCTTCAAAATTAAAAAAAAAAAGATCAGTGGAGTAGGGTTTTAGCGGATTATTCTGAACTGAAGGAGACAACGAAATGTTAGTTTGAGGAGAAAGGTAAAAGTCATTAGGAGAGTGTTCAGGTGAGTACGGTGGGTGGTGAGCGGTTGGAAGCCAGGAAATTCGCAGCGGGAATTCGCCAACTCTATGATCGGTACAACAAGTGAGTCAAGTTCATCTATGTGTAAAAATAAAGGTGCTGTTTCTGTATGTTAGGCTTAGAACTTATTGAACGCTCTACATAATTGAGTAGGCAGTTACTGAGCTCAGCAGTTGATATCCTTTACCATAAAAGACAGAATTAAATGAAATATATTGGCATTACGTGCAGTCTTCCCAGCAACGTCAGAAGCATGATTACGTTAGTTTTGTTGAAGGGGAAGTTTTCATACACTGAAATAGCAAGTTATTGGGAACACCAAAAAGCAATCAGACACGTACCATTTTCACTTACTCACGCATCTACGACTTTGAGATAGCTTCACGAACAGCTCACTGCGAAGGAATTCAGACATTAGCTTAGATAGCGGCAATATGGAAAAGACTCGCGATTTAAGTAACTTTGTAAGGGACATGATAGTGGCGGCTAGGCGGAAAGGTGCAAGTATGTCAGAAACGGCAAACCTTTTCGGCTATGCAAGGACACCTGTATTGAGGGTGCACAATTAGTGATGCAAAAACAACAAAACAAGGAGTCAGTGGTCTTTCTGTGGTCCAAAAAGGGCTGGTCGATGTTCGACAGCAACGGTGGCTGCGGAGTATTTTACGAGGTAACAAACTAGCTCCATTGAGACAAATAACTTTGTATTACAACTATGGCATCAGAAGGAAAATTTGAGCATTTTCATGACATTGTCGCGAATGAGAGGAAACAGCCAACGTCCGTTTTGTCTACCACCTGTGTCTGCTGCAAATCAACAAATTCATCTTAGGTAGGTACGGGAGCACCCAAACCGCACTCTAGGGATCACACCTTTTCCGATGAATCACATTCATTTTCATTTAGCACATAATCCTGGACGGGACAGAAAATGGCGTCAACAGCGCGAACCTAGCAACCTGGCGTTAACTCTACAAGATGGTCGAGACGATGTAATAGTCTGGGGTTTGATTTCATGGTAGACATTGGGTTCATTAACAACCTACATTGCCAGTTCTCACAACTTCGCTGGATAATGAATGTATTACGTCTCAAACCTTTACACCGGCCGATGCATTCTGAATCAAGACAAGAACAAGAGCAACAACAAGAAGAGTACATTAGGCCAGGACGTATAACCAAATTTATTACAAGGCAACTAAAGAGTTTGAAATATTGTTTCTGAAGAACGATTGCTTCAAAAACAATTTTAGCAATAACTACTGACAACGATGATACTACCCCTATTAACATTAATTTATAATCAGCATAAGTTACTACGAATTGTATATAGTATAAGTTGCTTTTAAGTAAATAAAGTAAAACATTTCTTTCGTTTTACTTCTTAAAAATTTTATATCTGAAAAAAAATCAAAGGGGCACAGTAGCAATTGTGCTTCAACCTACGACATAGGGCTAAGTCAACTGTCCTTCGCTGAATACTTTTAGGGCGTAGAACTAGTAAGGTAGTGCTAATAAATGGTGACAGTTGACGTAGTTCTACGTTGTAGGTTGCGGCACAGTTGCTACTGTGCCCCTTATAACGTAAGCCTTTTTCGTGTGCGAGATTGGTGTTACGCTATGTCTAAAACCATGACTAAGTAAATGTTGAACTAAATGAGAATACGATGCAACAGATGCACGAAATAGCTCTAAATTGATGATTTACGGCCAGACGAAACATATACAGAAGTCAAACTTACATATACAGAAGCCAAATTTCGTTACCTGGACCTTTTATCATCATTCGTTTTCTGGACCTTTTATTGGTCCAGGCATCGAATGATGACATCCACAATATATCACTACTTCACATATAATACCTTAACTATCTATCGTATAAACTCGCTGAACAGAGATCGAACATCTCCAAATACACACACGTACACTAAGTAACTGCTGTATCGTCCTTTTTGTCTATCGTTCTTATCACATTCATACGTCACTTTCTCTCTGACCTCAAATGTGTTGCCAACCTCATTCATGTGGGAAAGAAGATATCACGTTAAGTTTGGAAAGTGTAAAAGAGAACAAACTCAAATTTACATAGGGAAAGGAACTAAAAATGAAGGTTATATTAGAATATACGTCACACTCTCTGGATTTTTTTTTTTAGTCTTGTTTCTTGAGGTATTTCTAATGTCATTGTGAAACATATAAATTATTAATGCATTAGTTCTCAAAACGTGCGCTGTACAGAGATGGAAACGGGTCACGGGTCAGCGGGTCGAAAATTCCTAGCTGGCCAAACGGGTCGGGTCAAGGTGTTCCTGACCCGATTTCGACCCGGTTTTACTTACGTTTTATTTTTGAAAAGAAGAAAAAAATATTTCAAAGAACCCTTACGAGGTCTTTGAAATAATACCTACTTCAGAGCTGCAGAGTATGATCCAGGAACTTGCTGAGAAGGGTAAAGAAATGGATTAAAATGAGCTTTCAGAAGACAAAACTGAAGTACAATGCTTTTACAAGGAATGAAGGTTTATCAATTGATGGGGAAAGCTGGAGATAACCAAGTCCTACATTTACCTTTGGCAGCAGATATCAAACGAGGGTCACATTAATGAAGAAATTAATTAGCGTTTTTGGAAGAAATAATACAGTTTTTAAGAGCAATGTGCAATTATGTTTTAAAAGAAAAGTGTTTCAGCAATGCATCCTTCCAGTGCTTACGTACGGAACAGAGACGTGGACCTTAACTAAACAGGATAGTAAAATCATGCAATGCATTGATTATGATACGCTTCCCAACATACTAGAAATCATTACTCAAGTTATGAGGGTAATGGCTGTGGGATAAATCTCACTCCTGTGCCCTGACCTTTAACCCCATTTTGCCCATTTTCAATAGGGTTCGTCCTCAGGTAGTCCCCTACCACATACTAAAATTTCATCGAAATCGAACCATTTTAAAGCGAGTTATCGTGTCGACAGACAGACAGACACACGGACGGACGGATAGATAGGCAGAAAGATAGACGGACAAAACTGGAGCATATACGCTTCTTCAACCTACAGTTGGAAAGCGTAAAAAATGCATACAAAGACTACAGGCAACTGAAAGAAGCATAGAGAGATGCATGTGCTTGGTGTAACCAAGAAAGCCAAGTTAGTAAAATCATGCAATGCATTGATTATGATACGCTTTCCAACATACCAAAAAGCGTTATTCAAGTTATGAGGATAATGGCTGTGGAATAAATCTTGCTCCTGTGCCCTGACCTTTGACCCCATTTCAATTATATTAAACAGAATTGTTTCAGTATACCTCTGGAACAACATGATAAAGTTTTGTCGCAATCGAAGCATTTTTAAATAAGTTATGATGCATAAAGGCAATGGAATCGATCCCGCTCCTAGGCCTTTACCTTTGACCCCATTTCGTACATTTTCCATAGGGTTCGTCCCTAGGTTGTCCCCTACCACATGCTAAAATTTCATCGAAATCGAACCATTTTAACGTAAGTTATGAAGCATAAGGGTAATGGAATAGATCCCGCTCCTACGTTATGACCTTTTGACCTCTTTTCTCCCATTTTCAATAGGGTCCGTTCCCAAGTGGTCCTCTACCTCATACTAAAATTTCATTGAAATCGAATCGTTTTTACGCAAGTTATGACGTATAAGTTCAATGGAATGGATCCCGCTCCTATGTCCTGACCTTTGACTCCATTTCGTCCATTTTCAATAGGGTTAGTCCCCTATTACACATTAAAATTTCATCGAAATCGAACCATTTTTAAGCGAGTTATCATGCGGGATGGACAGACGGACAGAGGGAAAAAGCCGGAGCATATACGTTTTTCCAACCTACGGTTGGTAAGCGTAAATAAAAAGGGTAACTTGTTGATAAGGAAAATGACAAGAGACGAAGACATCATGATCAGGGTAGAATCCCTGAAATGGCAACATATTGGACATTTGCGAGGAGAATGGACCACCGATGAACAACCGAAATTTTTGACAGGATTCCAAGGGACAGGAAAAGTCCCAGAAGAAGACCACGTGGGAGATGGGTGGATGGAGGAGACTGGCCGAAGACAGTCGATTGTTGTAGAAGCTTTGGGATACTTTCATCCAACAGTCGATTGATAATAATTGAAAATGATGATGATATTCGAATTTATAGTTCAAAGCAGATTTTTCCGGGTCAGGTCCGTGTCGGGCCCAATTATGTAACAGTCGGGTCCGGGTTCAACATTTTTGACCCGTTTCCAACTCTGGTGCTGTAGCAGCATGTTAAACCACGTACCGCCACTAGTTGAAAGCATTTTATTATTAACAAACAGATGCAACATTTGGAATAATATTGACACAACTTACAGCTAGAAAGTGAATCGTTAACAAATTTAAAACCAGTGTTCTTCACATTGTTCCCAAGAACAAAATGACTAATTCCATTTCTAAGCGTGCACTCGAATTATTTGTTGCATGGTTATTTAGAGTGAAAATTCACATTGAGCAAATGTAATTCCCCGGTGGATTTGATCTCGTTACTGTCTGCAGACATTTTAACAGTAACAAGATCATGCCTTAGTCTATTGAAACGGTCATACACTAACGTACAATGAAAATTGCGCACCAAGAAGGAAGCATCGGACTTTTTTTGAACTGAAATTTAGTGGACGTAATGATACAGATGAATGATACACATGATGGAAAAAACAGAGCTGCAGGACAATTACAAATGGATCTGTGACACGCAGTCCGGTTATCTTCAGTAGCGCGTCGCACCACCTCGTGAGGCGATACATGCTGTAATACGGTCCGGCATGGAGGCGAACAGGCGCCTGATGTTGTCCTGCGGCAGACTAGCCGACACGTGTTGGACGGGGGTGCTCCAAATTCCAAGTAGTGCGGCACGGCAGTAGACGGCGTTTCAACTGGTCCCACATATGCTCAATAGGGGACATCTCCGAAGAGCAGGCAGTCCATGGAAGTGCCTGGACATGACGCAGGCAGTCCTGGGCAACCCGAGCCGGTTGTGGGCGGGCATTATCCTGCTGGTACAGCGCACCTGGAATCCCAGCCAAGAATGGGAGCACATGTGGCCGTAGGATTTAATACCCATACCACTGGCCCGTCAATGATCCACGTACCACTACTAGAGCTGATCGGCTATCGTAGGCAATGGCTTCCCAGACCATAATGCCTGCAGTGGTGGAGGTGTGGTGCTCGATAGCGAGGTTGGGATTGTACCGTTGACCCGGGGACTTCTACACTCGGACACGATCATCATCTGTCCCCAAAACGAAGAGGTACTCATTGCTAAACACCACACGCAGCCAGTCTGTGGCGTTCCACGTCGCTCCGGCCTGGCTGCAATGCGCACGGAGCCGGCGATGTTCCGGGGCTGTGATCGCATATTCGCTTCTGCGAGGCGTCGGGAAATGGTTCGTGGGCACACAGGAGCCGCTACATCTACCTGTATAGTGGACCGGGTCCCCGAGGGATCCGTTCGTGTCTAGCGCACGATCCGTCGATCCTCTCTACCGGTGGTCCTCTTGGTCCGTCCGGAGCAGCTCCGCCGTGTGGCAGTGCCATCACGTCTGACGGTTAGGTCAGAAGGATCCATGTGACTGGCTATACGGCGCGCCGACCACCCTGCGGGTATAAGCGCGATGATCAGGCCGCTCTCAAAGTCCGTAAGTTGCGTAAATCGACATCTCCGGGGGTCTACTCGGCCTTCTTGTCGCTCTGTACTCTTGCTTCCGTCGGCCGGTGCTTTTCGCTTTCATGGGGCATCATCAACTACACGCCGGTTTATAAGGCCGTCGGTTCGTGCTTGAGCGCCACCACAGGATGCACTCGCACCGAACGTGGATCATTTGCATACCAGCACGCACTCTAGCTATTTGCAAAGTTTCGCTGTTGTAGCATGTTTTTTTCTAGGTACGCAAATTTCATTGTCCGTGAGTGTATTTCTTTCACAGTGCTGTTCATAGAAAAAAAAAAAAAAAAAAAACAAGAATTTTATTTTCAAAGGAAGTAAACCGATTTTATCTTTGGCTAAAAATCTTTGAGTTTGTTTCACTTCTCTGAAAAGCAAATCGCGTTGCTTGCTCTCAAAATGGCACCTGCGAGATTTCACGTTCATACACATCTGCCAGCCGGAATTAAGAAAGAAAACAATTCATCTCAATTGCGTACGCACCACAATGTGGGAGGGGCAAGTCGTGATGCAACAACAAATCGCAACGGGCTATTACGATGAACTATGTTCTCACAGGAGCTGCATATTCATGCCCATGCTGAAAACAACCCCCCATGTGGTTTAAATCAAATAAGACAGGTTACTGGGAAATTTTCAAAACACAATTGTTCAGTTTCTTTTCTTCTCTGCTTTTTTCTTATGCTCTGGAAACATGTAAGCACACACAACACACCAAGGTAATAATCATATCTCTGGAAATTCTCTAGTTTTTTCATTATTTTGCGATGTAACAACGACTGCCTTGCAATCTGGAAAGAATTAAAGGGTTTATGTCCTTGCATTACCATTATCTTCGTTTTCTTCAAGCCACGTTGTTTACTTATTGTCTTCAGGCCGTGAGAGCTACACGTAGTCGATGGCTGATCAGAAAGCTGTCTTTCAGATAAAAACCCAGCTGGATTTTTTTTTCATCCTTTCCGAGTAATTGTCAAAATTAGTTTGTATTTCAAGGATTTTTTTACGTGAAGCTCACCGCACTGATCTTGCGACACAGTTGTGCCTCTTTCTACTTTATTTTTCTATATTCTAAGAACGGGATTTCCTACCGAGAGATCCAAGAATAACTCAATATGCGGAAAATATAACACACCCATTCGCATGGATATATATTTTTGGAGTTATTAATTTAGTAAAACAATAAGCAAAAGTCATCATGTATTTCTGAGCCAATTGCCGAATTATTCCTGTCTGTACGTACTCACGTGAGCATATACACTGAAGAGCAATTGAATTAGAGATACCTGTCTAGTAACGTGTAGCACCACCTTTCGCCCTGATGACGGCGGCGATTCGTCTCGGCATGAACTCGACAAGACACCGGGAGCGTTGGGAAGCCATACGGTTCCACGACCCCTGAACAAGTTCCCACAGTTCACGAATATTTGATGGTGGGGGTCAAAGCCTCGAACATCTCTCTCGATGGCATCCCAGATGTGCTCGATGGTATTTAGGTTAGGTGACCTAGCTGGCCAAGGAAGCGAGGTCACGTCGGTGGAGTGTTCATCCAACCATTCGGATACAATTCGGGAGCGATGTCACGGTGCATTGTCTTGTGCAGGATGAGATCCCCAGTGGGATGTTGAAGACGCACAAACGGGAGCAAATGGTCGTTCAGGATATCCCGGTAACGTTGATCTGTGAGGGACGATGTCACACGTACCAGGGTCCCATTTCAGTCCACGTAAACAGTCACAAGACGAGAATGCCACCCCCACCAGCTTGAAGAGTACCCTGCTGGCAAGAAAGATCCATCGCTTCATGTGGTTTGCGGCGTACTCGTATCCTGCCTTCCGCATGTACCAGCGTGAATCTCGACTCATCAGTCTAGGTAGCATTTTCCCACATGTCTACGGTCCAGTGGCGATGTTCCCGCGCCCTTGCTAATCTTTGCACCCTGTGATGTGCGGTCAGCAGCGGTACCCTCGTGAGACGATGGCTTCTGTACCCATAGCGAGGAGATGGTTCTGGATGGTGTGGCTGCTTACACGTTTTTGTGCACCAGCGTTAAATTGTCAAGTGATTTCTTGCACTGTGGCCCGTCTATCCGCTGTTACGCCCTTGCAGGGATGGTTTTACCGGATTCGATGTACTCACGGTGCACCCGTGACACAATGGCTCGTGAAAATCCCAGTGCCTGCACGACAACCGAGATAGAGTGACCCATTTGTCGGGCCCCGACAATTTGCCCACGATCAAATGCGCTTAGATCCTTCGTCTTACCCATACTGCGTCCGACTTTTACTGATTCCCGTCGCATCACTCCTTATATTGTCGGATCGCTGCATACGTCATGCCGTTACCGTTTACAGGGCCGCACACAGAGCCATATTTGCATAACGCCAGCTGTCTCTAATTCAATTGCTCTTCAGTGTATGAAGACTCAGTTTTAAATCTCCAACCATCTAATAGTTCCTAAACGATCGCGACAATCTTTATTTGCAATTATGCCTGCTCTGTCTCTTTCGAGAAACCAATGGTTGCTTCTGTTCAGCCAATAAGAAGGAAGGAGGGATATAAAGATTGTTGGCCGTCCTGCTGGCGCAGTGGTCTAAGCGATGGTTTATCACCATTCGTGCGAGAAAGGGTCCAGGTTCGAATCCCGGTGAGGTGTGGATGTTGTGTTCGTTTTACGGCACTGGCTCTCTCCCTTTCCTGGAACCAGTGGCCCTAAATTAGTGATGGATGGGCGACTGCTTAGATCCCATTTCTTTGTTCACGGTGATCGTGAAATATTCAATAAAAAAAATTGTTGTATCCGGGTTTTCCAGATCACAGCTTTGAAGTTAAACTATTGTGTGCCTGCTTACGCTTTAACCCTTTGTGATATACTGCGCAGACACTCTTTGACTCTCGCAGATGTGTTTGTAAACATGTGTAAAACAGTTAAGTTATGTTTTGCAAATGTCAAGACGGCAAGTAGCTAAGCCCTTGTCGGGTAGCTTAATTGGGAAAGCATTCGGCTCCGGAGCAGAGGGAACCGGGTTCGAGACAGAGATGGAAACAGGTCACGAGTCAACAATTTCTATCGGGTTAAGGTGTTCCTGGCCCGGTTTTGTTTCCGTTTTATTTTTGAAAAGAAAAAAAAAATTTTAAAGAAAAATGCGCACTGTGGATTTTCTTGCTCGATACTGGTACCGGCGGATTGAAAAATGATTTGTCATGCAATATGAAGGAAGAGTGTCCTCAGAAGGAAAAGTGTCTCTTTCTTCTAGAGGGCAATGATGAACACCACATCCACATTTTGGAAACTTTCAACTCATCATAAACTTATGAAAATTGTTGTTGCAGTGAAACATATTCCTAAACTTCATATGGTATCAAGAAAACAGCAAAAACTGAAATTAAACATACAACAATTTGCTTAATTCAAAAAAATTTACTCTGTATCGCCATCAAAATCAGGTGGAACAGCCTTAACGTTACTGCGCAGGCACTGTTTGACTCTCGCAGAGCTGCTTGAAAACATGTGTAGAATAGTTAAAGTTATACAGTATTTTGCAAATGAAGTACTAGATGCCGCCCCGGTGGCGCAGTGGTCTAAGCGATGGCCTCTGATCATTCGTCCGTTAGGGGTCCGGTTTCGAATCCCGGTGACGCATGGATGTTGTGTTTGTCTTACGGCACTGGCTCTTTCCCTTCCCTGGAACCAGTGGCCCTAAATTAGGGACGGGCGACTGCTTATAGCCCATTGAGTTGCTCACGGTGGTCGTTAAACCTCCAATCAAAAAAAAAAAAAAAAAAGAAGTACTAGACTAGGGGCTCGTTAGGCTGTTTGTTAGTCTTTTTCCCTGGTTCCCTTGCCACATTACATCGCAACAATTTGCTGCAAAGAATCTGTAGCAGTGTTTCAATTCATTTAAAACTAAAAGATTACAGTGTTACTTTGGTCCTTTGTAATTATTATTTACTTTGGTTATGCTCCTGTGGTCAGACCTTTGTTGTATCGGTTACGAAGTGTTCGCATCTTCTTGTCAGTTTGTGTGACTTAATTATTTATCTTAGTATGTAACTTTTTTTAAATGTTACTTTCGTTAGTATATACTTCATCATGTGTATGTCTTGATGAAAATATAATGTTATTTGTAAAAATCGAATTATAGGGAAATGGTTATACTTTTGTAATAGTTACACTTTTGAAGTGCTGCAATTTTTTAGTTACTTTGGTCACATTGCATACTGCGCGCAACCGTTTTTTGTTCTTGTTTTTTTTATTGGAGGTTTAACGACCACCGTGAGCAACTCAGTGGGCTATAAGCAGTCGCCCATCCTTAATTTAGGGCCACTGGTTCCGAGGAAGGGAGAGAGTCAGCGCCGGAAGATAAACACAACATCCATGCCACACCGGGATTCGAACCCAGACCCATCTCGGACGAATGGTCAGAAGCCATTGCTTAGACCACTGCGCCGTAGGGGCTCTTAGTGCAACCGTTGATTCCTATGATATAAAAAACCTGAGTTCAGTAATTTTGTTTGCACATTGATACACTGCTGGCTACCCAAAATGCAACACCAAGAAGGAAGCATCCGATTGGCCTGAAATTCTCAGCATACGTCGCCCGCGAGAGGACATGCAAACGAGTAGCATTGCAGGGCATATGCAAATCATGTGCGCCCGGCACGCCACCGAGAAGCACTATAAGAAGGGTGCACAGAAGACGTAGTGGAAGTGAACCGCGGATGGCTTAGTGGTTAGCAGTTCAGACTATCGATGCAAGGTCCTCAGGTTCAAGCCTTTTTTTTTTTTTTTGATTGGAGGTTTAACGACCACCGTGAGCAACTCAATGGGCTATAAGCAGTCGCCCGTCCCTAATTTAGGGCCACTGGTTCCAGGGAAGGGAGAGAGCCAGTGCCGTAAGACAAACACAACATCCATGCCTCACCGGGATTCGAACCCGGACCCCGTTCGGACGAATGATCAGAGGCCATCGCTTAGACCACTGCGAGGTTCGAGCCTGGGCTGATCTTTCAGAGATGGTGTGATTTACTAACAATCGCTGAATATCCGCCGTGCATCGGACGAGCACGTTAAGTGACGGCCCCCAGTCTGGACGCACTGGTTAAATGGGTATCCTTTCCTATGCCCCCCCTGAAATTCTCTCACCCCTCTATGTGAAACATCGTACTTGTATGGTGGCGCCATCTACTGTACTCTAATCTCCCTACAAACTGTTCTGTCAAAGTCGCTAGACTTGCTCTCATTCCTTCCGTTTCTATGTCCTGCACAAAAGGCGATCTCGCTGTAGGTGGCTGGGACCTAAACTCTACTCACTGTGGATGGAAGTCCTACAAGAAAATGACAAATACGTAGTGGAAGTGTGTTGTGCTGTCGAACCTGTGCGTGAGAAGCTTCCTGATGCCTCGTCGCAGAATACGGCAGTCATTCCCGCACGTTTCGGAGTTCGACAGAGGACGAATAGTGGCTTATCGCGACAGCGGTTTATCGTACCGAGACATCGGTACGATAAACCGCTGCATGTCGTTTTCAGAAATTTTCCATGAATTCGCACCACTTAATTTTTCCAGTGTAAGCTGAGCAATAAAAGGAGACCGAACTGTACGAAAAGGTTATGAGCTACTTCTGTAAATTAACTTCGCTTTACTTTTTATCTTCCATAATTTGGAAATGACCGTCGCTATGTGTACGTTATTAAGGAATTAGTTCAAGAGAGTGATACCTTTTAATATCTTTTGAGTTATATTTGCCATACTATTTGATTAAAGCTGTTTTTAACCTGCTATTTTCTCTTATTCGTCGTCGAGCTGAGCTATTATCACTTCTGATCATTCTGCATTCGCACTTACTCACGTAATGCCCGAACATGGAAAAATGTTTCTAGAAAAAAAATGGTAAAAAAAAAAAACAAGAAAAAAAACGTAATCATCATCCGGCACGTTTTCCTGTCTTTGCAGGAAATCCCTCATCAATATCTAAATGACAACTTCCAAAGTAGAGACTAGCTAATAAGTAAAAGAGAAAAAATATTCCCTTGCTCCACATTTTGACAAAGATCAACGAAGTCGACTCGAAAACATCGATTACATTTTTTTCTTTTCAAAAACGTGGTGACTGAGACCCATACTTCGAGCTTCGCCGTATTCGTAATTGTATTCTGTACGCTCCCTGACAGAAAGTTGCGTGTCAGACTTCAATGCACGTGAGTAGATTGCATGATTAAGCCTTAAATAAGGAAAGAAAAATTGTTTTCTTCCCAACTCCTGCTGAAAGGAAGGCGATCTTTCAGAACACTTCGCAGTGGCATTCAGAAAAATTCATTCGTGTTTTCTAATTGCTCGCAATTCGTGTTCTTCGTGCCCCATTCCCGTAACCATTTCCTATTGCAGCAAGTACATTTGCATCAGTACATATGCAGTTTCTTGCCTCGTTAGGTATATTCCGAAGAGATCTTATTCAGTTTCGCCTGAGGCGATATGTAAAAGGGTATCAAGTAATGCCACGATTGTTCTTCAAGAAAGGAGAAGAGCGCGAAGATTAAAAAGGGGATTTAAAACTAAAAAGATCTAGGTTAATTAACTTCTAAATGCCACACACCAAGAAAATATGAGATCAGAGATTACAAAAGCTTATGTTTTATAAATAGCAAGGTACTAAGGCTAGATCTTTTTCACTGTGACGCGCCAGTTTGTCGCCTGTGTCTCTTTGTCGCCCAGAAATTTGTCTCGTTTCCAGCTGTTCCTCATATATGATCTTAACAGAAGATATTGTAATTTGACAACGTGGAGCAGAGATGTCGTTTCTGCACACGGAAACACAGGAATAACCAAAATCCCTTGATGACCTCTATATAATTTACATACAGGGTGTTTCTATAAGTTCTAGTCAAACTATGGGAACTTATACGGTGTATAGTGATGAAAAAAGATTTCTATGAATATTGGGCCGCAACCGCTTCCGAGTTACAACATATTGTGAGGGTGCAAGTCAGAAAATCTCTGAAGATAATTATCGAGTTATTTTTGTTTGTTTTTTGCACATAATCCACGGATTTTCTGTAAAAAGATTTGAAAATTTAGGTTCTGCGAATGATGTGCCACTTTAACAAAAATAAGAATTTTGCGGCACTTCAAATTAAAAAAAAATGAGACAGGGGCAGTCCCAATGGAGCTGTGCTCTGAACGTTTGCTTATGACTATTCGTCCGAGGGTCTAGGTTCGAATCCCGCTGGGCATGGATGTTGTGTTTGTCTGACGGTTACGGCACTGGTTCTCTTCCTTCCCTGTAACCATTGGCCTTAAATTAGTGACGAACGACTGCCTATAGCACATAGAGCTGCTCACAGTGGTCGTCACCACTCCCCCCCCCCCCAAAAGTAGCTGTCAGGGAACGGCGCATATTTTGAAAATTTCTAGAAGTAAAACCTATATAATAGGCTACGTCTGTCCCCGACGCTCTGACGTCATTCAGTATTTGCAGCGCCATCTGTTTTTATCCCGTGGCCGAAATCGGCACTAAGCACACCGCTATCGCACGATACGTAAAATTAAGGAGAAATACAGGAAAATAAAGTAAAGTTAGTAAGACGAACGACTTCATCTGTGGCAACACGCACGTGCTTGAACAACTGTGTGCGACGTTTGTTCTGTTACGTAGGTGTTATGTCGTATTTTATTTCATTTTTTTCGCATTTCAGAGTAATTTAAAAAAATGAATCAGCGTTATTTTATTTCATAAAAAGGAATCAGGGTTATTTTATTTAAAAAAAGGAATTCATAAAAAGGAATCAGGGTTATTTTATTTAAAAAAAAGGAATTCATAAAAAGGAATCAGCGTTATTTTATTTCATAAAAAGGAACAAGCAAAATTGTAAGAAAATAACTGCATGCGTAGTTTTGATTCACTGTGATGGAAATTTAAAAAAATATTGGTTCCGTGGAATTTTTCTTTGTAGTACGAAACGAAAGAAGATGAAGCTGAAAGAAAAGTCACTGAAATAGAGAACGACCACGGTGATGACGTGCAAACCAATCTTCAAACACGTTGCATAACTTGAACGAAAGTAGAGCAAATCGCAGACGAAATGAAACTTTTGAAGAAACACAAGCCAGACATATTGCTGATGCTCTTGCGCATGCTAAACGCCGGCAGCAAGAAATTCCTGAGCAACTACAAGCACGCCGTAATTCAGCTGCTCTCTCAGACGTAATTCACCGGCTGCAAGAAACTCCTGAGCAACTACAAGCTCGACGTAATGCAGCTGCTCTCTCAGACGCAATTCACCGGCAGCAAGAAACTCCTGAGCAACTACAAGCTCGACGTAATGCAGCTGCTCTCTCAGACGCAATTCACCGGCTGCAAGAAACTCCTGAGCAACTACAAGCTCGACGTAATGCAGCTGCTCTCTCAGACGCAATTCACCGGCAGCAAGAAACTCCTGAGCAACTAAAAGCTTGACGTAATGCAGCTGCTCTCTCAGACGTAATTCACCGGCAGCAAGAAACTCCTGAGCAACTACAAGCTCGACGTAATGCAGCTGCTCTCTCAGACGCAATTCACCGGCAGCAAGAAACTCCTGAGCAACTACAAGCTCGACGTAATGCAGCTACTCTCTCAGACGTAATTCACCGGCAGCAAGAAACTCCTGAGCAACTACAAGCTCGACGTAATGCAGCTGCTCTCTCAGACGCAATTCACCGGCTGCAAGAAACTCCTGAGCAACTACAAGCTCACGTTACGACCCACCCGTGGGTCGTAACGTGTTAACTTCTACATTCTTCAGAGGAGGAAAAAAAGTTTATATTCATAAATCTGTAGTGGATGTCAGTGACTTTATGTATATATCTTTAAACGATCCACCGGTGTGTCGTACAGCACTGTATTGAAACAGGTACGACCCCACCGGTGAGTCGTTACGTAGTACAAAAAATCGCCGAAAAACGTCGCTGCAGCGAACGTGTTTTAATCTGCAGTTTATAGTAAGTTTTGATAAAATTATCCCTCTCCCCACCCAATGCACAAAATGTTTTATTCGCATAGGTCAAAATTTCAAACATGTAAGAGGATTCCCCAAGTACCCCATATTTAATTATTTAATTCACAATTTATTTTAAATGCATGTGCACATAAACCGATGAGTCATTACATTATGACCACCTACCTAATAAGCTGTAGGACCCCCTTTAGGCTTCAAAGCAGCGGCCACTCGGCGAGGTGGCGATACATATCGGGGTGCTGGTGATTTAGCACAAACCCGCTTTTCCAAGTAGAGCCACAAATGTTCGATTGGTTTCGTGTCAGCTGAATCAGGAGATCAGGGCATTAACAGAAAGTCACCAGCATGTTCCTCAAACCACTCCTTGACGATTCTGGCAGTGTGGCATGGCGCATTATCCTGTTGGTAATGACCATCACCAGCAGGGAACACAGTTGCCATCAATGGGTGTAATTGGTCCGTAACGATGTTTAGATATTTGACAGCTGTCAGGGATTGTGCTATTGGGATAATGGGGCCTAAAGTGTCCCAACAAAAGTCGCCCACAGCATAATACCGCCATCACCGGCCTTTTTTCGGTCCAACAGTGCATCCAGGTGCCATAGCCTCTGTTGGTAATCTGCGTATCTGCGCTCGGCCGCCTACATAATGCACCAGGAATCTTGATTCGTCGGACAAGGCCACTTTCTTCCAATTATCCACGGTCCAATCTCGATGATCTTGGGCCCATTTCATGCATTGTTGGCAATGACGTGCAGTGAGCATGAGGACCCGAATGAGTCTACCGCTACGCAGGCCCATGCGCAGAAGGCTGCGATGAACTGTGTGCTTTGACACATTACCCTGATCACCAGCAGGTGATTTTGTCGCACTGTTGTCGTACGGTCGCTGTGAACAATGCGCTACAGTCTCCGCTCCCATTTGGCATCGGTGAGCTGCTGATGACACACAGCTGGACGACGGTTCGTCGTTTGGCCATCTGTGCACCACTTTTTTTACGTACTCACTGTAGCGGCACATGAACACCCCACAAGCCGCGCCGTTTCCGAAATCGTAGTTCCTAGACGCCGTGCCATCACAATTTGTCCCTTATCAGACTCCGATAAATCGGCAGCTTTTCCCATTCTGACTACGAACACTCTACCTACCGAAAGCCGGTCCTCGGGGTGTATATATACTACTGCTCTGTGAACTACATCTGCGCCACAATCGGGCACTCTAGCCCAAATCTCCTAGCTTCCTATTTCTATGGGTTGTTTAAGACCTGAGGTCAGACACTCCCTTCCTAAAATCCTCTACATATGATCTGATATGATCACCTGTGCCACCGTTTGGTCTCCAGGTGCGCTCATTTCTGTAGGCTGGGGTTGATCATAATGTAATGGCTCGTCGGTGTACCTGCTATATGCTTTTAACTCGAAAAACAGATTCTGCATATGGTATTGTAAGATTTGCTTCTAGAATTTCTGCTATATGCTCGCATGCCAATTTTTCTTAATTTCCCACCCTGGTATAGACTTAATACTGATCTGATCGTTTAGTCAATTTATGCCTGATAAAAGACATTAAGTATTAAGCTATCTGCGGTTTTAAATAATTAATCAAGGTAAACTTACTTTGCAAGTATCGTTACACACTTAAAACCAAAGAACACTACATATTTTTCATCTCAGTTATTTGCTTCAAATAGGTAATTTTATAAGGAGCAATTGTGATTTTTTTCATGATTTTCGGCAATCCTATAAAAGGGTTTATTTTTAATTCCGGAAATAAATGCCCAGGTTGTGTAAGAAACGAAGATGTGCGGTTCAATCTGCTGTTGGTTCGGTGTTAAACGACTACCATGAGCAACTACACTACCCAGGTAGCAGAGCCTTGCAATTTAACGTAGGCCCAACACTGAGCTACCATCTTTTAGGAATAGAAGACGGTGGCTCAGTGTTGGCCCCACGTTAAATTGCAAGGCTGTGTTACCTGGGTAGTGTCCAAAATTAATGTCTGGAAGACAATAGCGGGTAAATAATCCAAAGCTTTCAAAGAAATGTTATGATGTTCACTGGGCATATGAAAATGGACTCGAAAAACAGATGCTCGCTGTGAAATTTGCATATCAGTGAGCAAAATGCTGTCCAGTATGTAAATTAGTTTGCATTCTTAGTCAGTCGGGAATGGCAGTGACATTTCTCGTTGACAGCGCGAGTAAGAATCATTCCGGTTGCTACAAATGCTTTCCTTGTGTCTCAAACACGTGTATGTACGGTGGCAAGCGATAGGACGACTAGAAGCAGACCAGACTCAGGCCCAGGTTACAAGGGACTTGAATATCCACTCCAGAGTGGTTTCACGGTTATGACAGTAATTCAACAACACGGGTGGGGTGTCACGAAGTCCTGGCCAAGATCGTCCAAGGGTTACGACACCTCGTGAGAACCGTTATGTCGCCTTTAACCACAGGGTGTCATAGTTCGTGTACTTTCCTGCGACTGGCTTTGGAGCTCTTCGCTGCCACTGAGACTAGGGTATCAAGGCGTACGATATATAGAAGGCTTAATGCAATTGGCTTTATGACCAGAGTCCCATGGTTTGTGCCCCACTAAACGCATCTCACAAGAGAGCTCACTTGTACTGGCGATATCATTCCTGGAGCCCACATGCCGGTGCTCTTTCTACAGACGAGTCAAGATTCAGTCTACAAACGGATTCTCGTCGGGATTTCGTCTGGAAAAAACCGGGAACCTTTAATGATCATGCACACGTCCTCAAACAAGATTCCCATGGAGGTTGTGGTCTGCTCGTGTGGGGTGGCATTATGTTCAAATGCCGCAGAATACTCCACGTGTTCGCAGATGGCATTGTGAATGCTGATAACTATAAGGAACAGATCCTAATGAGCCCGATGCCAGACGTTTTCGAAGAGCTGTTGGCTCTTAGCACGTTTTAATCGATGACAACGCTCACCCACGCAGGGCTCAGCTTGTCCATGATTTCCCGCAAAGCGAGGATATTCGGTGGATGGGTTGTCCAGCCAGATCTACGGACCCGAACCCTGTAGAGCATGCCTGGGGCGCTCTGGGACGTCACGTAGCAACTCGTCAGCACCATCGCAGTGCTTTTCCCAAAATACGCACCATCCTCATTGAGGAAGGGAATTCTTTAACTTCCGAGTTAATCAACACATTGGCAGAGTGATCTGAGGCGCGGACTTTGGATCAATCGTCCAAGAAGGCTTGGACTGTAGTCCCAAAATGAGGCATGGGCGGTGTACCTCTCGGACGGCAAGTCCCTTCTCCGGATTCAGTAGCCCAAAATTAGGGACGAGCAACTATTTACAGCCGTTAGAGTTTCTCAGAGTGGTCTTTGTTCCCCCCAAAATTATATCGGTGTCATTCGTCTTGTTAAACGTATTTTCGAAGCACTTACTGTAGTTCTGTGTGACGCACTACAGAGGTAAAGCCCGTGTCAAGACAACAAATCTGCAACGATACATTCCGTCAGTGTAGCTTAGTTGGGAGAGCAATTTACACCGGAGTGGGCGCAATTTCAATCCCCGTCACGGACAAACTTGTGTTTTCACATTGGTGCCCGAACGTCAAAATGGATGTACTGTCCGTTGGGTTCTTCGAAAAATGTGTGATGTTTGTTCCACACATCGTCTGGAATTAATGAAAAAATTCCTACTCGTTTCAAATAAAAAATTAAGAGGGAGACGATTTACATTACTAGAGAGGTAAAGCACGTGTCAAAAGACGGCAAATCTAAAGCGATACATTCTGTTCGTGTAGCTTAGTTGGGATACCAACTTACTCCAGAGTGTGGGGTCTCGTGTTCGATCACCGTTACGGGCAAACTTGTGTTTTCACATGCGTTCCATTCTTAATTAAAAATTTAAGCGCTTTCAAACAGAAGTCCTCGCTCTTTCCACGTTTATAAGTGAGTCATGGAAAACATTTCATCGGCCGCCACCGGGAATCGAACCCAGGGTCTCCCAGTAACGCGCCGGACATGCCACCACTGCACCACAGCGGCCTTGAATTCTCCAGACTCACATACGACTAACTGCCAAACCACTTGGCAGGCTGCTTCTTGGAGCCCTGCACAATGCTGGGATTCACCAAAAATGGTAAGCAACAACTGAAGAAATAACTAGGAGGCGAATGAATAATTAATACAGACAACTGACGTGGATTAGGAACATCAAACAGAAGTCATCGCTCTCTCTACGTTTATAAGTGAGTCACGGAACAATTCGCATCGGCCGCCAACAGGAATCGAACCCAGTGTCTTCTGGGTTCGATTCCCGGTGGCGGCCGTTGAGAATTTTTCCGTGACTCACTTATAAACGTGGAAAGAGTGATGATTTCTGTTTGATGTTCCTAATCCACGTCAGTTGTGTGTGTTAATTTAAGCGCCTTTAAATATTTGATAAACACTCCAGCCACGTTGATTTAGCATTTGAGAAAAATTTGGTTCTTACTTGTCCTTTGTCGGCAAATTGTCTTCCGCAAATTTTAGGTTTTAAACACTAATCCTTTGCGTTTAGGTTTTTCTTTTGAACTTTACAAGAGGTTTAACCGGTAGTGTGCTATTGTCAGTTTTTGGAGTCTTTGACTTGCTTGGTCAGAAACCTATTAACGAGTAGCAAAATTTATTCTTGATCTGTTCTCCAGTTCTTTTTGTAACGCTGTTCCTTATCAAGGACATTGCTTTTGTTTCAAAAGATTCACTTAGTTGAAGGCTAAATAGCGATGAGCATTAGATTTCCTGATCTACTGGTTAAAATGGAACGAAGTGTCACTTAAAAAGGAACTATCGGTTTTCCAATACTCAATACTTATCTCTGTGTGTTTCTTATGTGAAAAAATCATTTTGTTTTGCTTCCCAAACGGACGGAACTGAACGGGTTTTAGCCGGAAATATCGGTCTCGGGAAGAAATAACATTCATGCGGTAAAGAATTTTGATGGAAACTTCTGGCCTGGACAAACAGGATTTGGTTAAGAGAAACCGAACAAGAAATAACATCATTCGGCAAATATCATGCAGCATTTCTTTTCTGGTTTGTACCTGTTCTCAAAACGACATCGCTGTTTTTATTTTCGCCACGCAAAATATATGTCTCTACGTTTTTTTCCTCTGCAGAACAAGGCCTTGCAGTTATTTCCACGACAATAACGAGATATACTAGACGGTAAAAGGCAATGTTGGAAATAAACGCCAAGTAAGAAAAAATACGTCGCAGAATTTTTTTCAGTTTGCATTTTTTATTTCAAATAAATTTTTACAAACACTTTGTAAAAAGTTTTATTCCATCGTAGACACAGGTTTCGTGAACAGCAGACTCAAATCAGATCATATGTAGAGGAATTTAGGAAGTTAGTGTCTGACCCTAGGTCTTAAACAACCCTTAGAAATAAGAAGCTTGCAGATTTGGGCTGGAGCACCCGATACGAAAATCACACGGAAGCGAGGTAGAAACGGGGGAGGGGGGAGGCGCTCTTATTTATTACCGGGGGCCAGTACCCGGGGTCAGACGGTTTAATGTGCCCATCCAATGCACAGCTGATATTTAGTGGTTCGAGCTCTCGTACCGGATTTTTAGTGGTTCGAGCGCTCGTAGCTCGCATTCTAACAGCGGTTAGACGGGCCACAGTGCAAGAAATCCCTTGACAATTTAACGCTGGTGCACAAAAACGTGTAAGCAGCCACACCATCCAGAACCATCTCCTTGCTATGGGGTACAGAAGATATCGTCCCACAAGGGTACCGCTGCTGACCGCACATCACAGGATGCAAAGGTTAGCATGGGAGCGGGAACATCGCCATTGGACCCTAGACATGTGGGAAAATGTTGCATTAACTGATGAGTCGAGATTCACGTTGGTACATGCGGATGGCAGGATACGAGTACGGCGCAAACCACATGAAGCGATGGATCCTTTTTGCCAGAAGGGTACTCTTCAAGCTGGTGGGGATGGCATTCTGGTCTGGGGACTGTTTACGTGGACTGAAATGGGACCCCTGGTACGTGTGACATCGTCCCTCACAGGTCAACGTCACCGGGATATCCTGGACGACCATTTGCTCCCGTTTTTGCGTCTTCAACATCCCACTAGAGACCTCATCCTGCAACAAGACAATGCAAAGTGCCATCGCTCCAGAATTGTATCCGAATGGTTGGATGAACACTCCACCGACGTGACCTCGCTTTCTTGACCAGCTAGGTCACCTGACCTCAATCCCATCGAGCACATCTGGGATGCCATCGAGAGAGATGTTCGAGGCTCTGACCCCCTCCATCAAATCTTCGTGAACTGTGGGAGCTTGTTCAGGGGTCGTGGATCCGTATGGCTTCCCAACGCTTCCGGTGTCTTGGCGAGTCCATGTCGAGACGAATCGCCGCCGTCACCAGGGCGAAAGGTGGTGTAACACGTTACTAGACAGGTATCTCTAATTCAATTGCTCTTCAGTGTATATCATGTGTAGAAATCCGGTTTATATTTTACAAGGGTTGTCCCAAAACAACTGAGAATGTTTTTATAAAACAAATTGCGCACCTTAATTACCAAGGAAATGGTTATCTTTATCGAAATACTGTCCATTGCATCAAATACAGGTGTCTCAACGTTCCTCCCGCTCTTTGAAAGTCTTCTAGAATTCTTGTGAATGCTGTTGGAGCATCCCTGCTGAGAAGTAATAAAATGTTGATCTGTCTAAGTTTGTCGTCCCCGTAATGTCTTTTTTAAAATAGGGAATAACCAGAAGTCACATGGTGACAAGTCTGTACTATATGCAGGTTGAGGCGTCAACTTGATATTCGTTTTCTCCAAATACGAAACGACAGAACTGGCCATTTACGGCCTTCCATTGGGTCGCACATGAAAAGAAATGGGGAATCCAATTTGAACAAACTCGTTTTATGTCCAAATGCTCTGTTAAAATTCTGTGAATTGATGATTTTGAAATGTGAACCATATCTTCGGTATCTCTAATTGATAGGTGTCCGTCTCTTCGTATATAACACCTATTGTATTGATGCTTAACTCTGTAACACTCGTTGATGGTCTTCCTCCATGCGCGATTAAAGCCATCGACTCACGACCATCCATAAATCTTTTATGCCATCTACAAACTGTTGACTTTCCTGGACATTCATCTTCATAAGCTTCTTGCATAAGACGGAAAGTCTCTCGGACAGACTTCTGAAGTCGACAGCAAAATATACTGCCGCGTCTTTGTTCCTCTTTCAAATCCGGGTACCTTGGGGGCTACTGGATGGTTCCAAACTCAGATGCGCGAAAACACTTCTTTGGGGTTCACGAAACAACGCTAATTAAATATTTAGGTTTCAGCGATTTAAAAATAGGGACTGCTGCCTTGAAGACAAAGCACGCGCTAGAAGATTTTCGACGGTGAATTCTGAAGATGTACTCCAAGCCGTAGAGTCAAATCCTTGCACAAGCACTAGACAATTATCAAATGAGCTGAGAAAACTTCAGCCCACAATTGTTCGAGACCTGCTCAAGCTCGGCCAGATGCACAGAAGCTGTCGACAAGTACCCCATGAACTGACAGCTGCCCAAGCTCAGCGACGTGTACATGTGTGTCGGCAATTTCTGGAAAATCATAAGGAAAACTGTTTCTTTAGACAAATGGTGACATGTGATGAAAAGTGAATATTTTTTCGGAATCCTGATATAAGAAAACAGTGGAAAGATCCCAAAAAGCTAGTAGAACTAGTCCCAGAAAGGAGACGATTTGGGCGGAGAGTTTTGATATGCGTATGGTGGAACTTTGAGGGTCTTATTAATTGGGAATTCGTTCCAGATGGCCGAGGCATTAATGCGCAGCTGCACTGTGGCCAGTTGGAGCGGATGTATGCCCATTTAAGCCGAAAGTACTTTGTTCTGCTGAATCGTAAACGAGTTATCCTCCAGCAGGATAATACTCCTGCTGATCATGCCCGGTTGACCAAGCAAAAAATACAGAAACCGGAGGGTCGTGAGCTAATGCTCACATATTCGGGTGTCCAGGGTCCTCATTCTACGTGGGAAACACTTCCAAAACATTCACGATGCTCAATTTTGGGTCCAAGACTTACACTTATTCCGGTCCAGGGTCCTTTTTCTACATCGGAAACACTTCCAAAGCATCCACGATGCTCAACTTGGGGTCCAAGACCTTTACACTTATTCCGGTCCAGGGTCCTTTTTCTATTTGGGAAACACTTCCAAAACATACATGGGGTCCAAGAATTTTTAACCTCGAAACCAAATGAAATCTTTTCGTAGGGGAATTTGAAACATCGCATCACCATGGTGTAGGACCATCGAGCACGGTGGACTCTCTCTCGAAGGTAAAACTTTAACGTTTATGCATTTACACACGTTTTCATCAACTGTCAGAAAATGCCTTCCAAATCACCTGGAAAATATGTTACTAAACCAAAAATGTTCAGTGATTTCTTTTGCGAAAAAAAGGAAAGAAAACGGTGATATTTTATAAAGCAAAACTTTCAGTTTAAGATGCGGTAGAGAAATATAAGATGCTGTACTCTTGGTAGAGAAGAAATCGCCATCAAGAAATATTTTTCTTTTTAATGATAGAGTTTTCAGCATTTCTGTCGTTCTCTTACTCCTTCTTCTTCTTGTTCCGCAGGCATACTGCCACAGTCAATCTAAATCTTTAATAAAAAAAAAAGTTGAAAACAGCTTCATATTCTGGCACTTTTTGCTCTTGATATCTGATACGATCTCAGGGCAGAAATATGCACGGAATAAACTCATTAATCACTGTCGTACAACTTACGTCCCTTTCACCGCGACTTTACTCTCGTCTTCGAGTCAAATTTCCTTAAAGTTTCCATTTCTCCCTCCCTGTGCGACTCCTCTTTCCCCCACTACCACCGTCAACCCGCTCACACTATTATTATAATTCCTTTGTTAATCTCTGGTAAAGATGCCGAACAAGTGCAGCTTCAAGTTTTTAAGGCATTCTGATGCGTTGGTGATAGAGACCACGAATACGGAGGCGAATATAATGGCCGGCCAGCTTTAATTATTAAACTAAACACGACTCAGATGAATGAAATATTGCGCATTAGATAATGAATCATCGAACGGAGGTTAAAATGCTGCTTTCTCGGACGACGGGCAGCGGGAACTAGGTCATTTATTTATCTCGAACAACGGGGAAGCCCTTAAGCAACGCATTCATTGGCGGGTTTAATAATCCAGGCTAAATTGGAATTGAGAAGGGGGAAAAAAGAACCAATAAAAAAAGAAAAAAAGATGAAAAGTAAAAAGGAAAGGAAAAGTGCAACGCTTGTATAACATACGCTGAAAACAGTGCGAGATACAGTGAATTATTCATTCTAAAAGCTTGACTTTATTTGTTGGCGACATCTGTTTTATTTGTTATCTGGACCCAGTTTGGTTAGATGACCTTTTCAGCAGAAAGGTCATCACTGACCCTGAGAATAGCCGAATATAAATGTATTCCCATTGAAACGCCTGATCTGCTTGCTGATCGAACATTTGCTAACTAAAGAAGCTTCAGAAAGTGGTAATGCTCACGATTTGGGCAGGTGTTTCTAAGTTTCTATCACACTGCCAACATCTGGCGTGGTGACAGAACTGTAGCAAGCTTTTCTTATCGGGCAGGGCGTGAGTTGAAAATACGCCTCTTCGAGTTCAAAATTACGCCCCTTTGAGTTCAAAATTACGCCCCTTTGAGTTCAAAATTACGCCCGTTTGATTTCAAAATTACGTCGTTTCCAGTTCAAAATTAATCCCGTTGGAGTTCAAAATTACGCCCCTTCGAGTTCAAAATAACGCCCCTTCGAGTTCCTCTCAAATAAGACGTGGTTTTTACTTTCTCACACACCGCCGTTATAGGAGTATTATGATCGTTCAAAAATCGCACTTAATATTTTTGGCGTAATTTTATTAAAAATATAAAAAGTAGGTAAATACCCAAAAACCACAGATTGTATTATAAATACCAAGTAAAGCGTAAACGTTATGCTAACGTCGACAACACAACACTCCACAGAAATCCAGAACGAAAAACCAATCAACGCAGAACGAATGAATATCAGATAGTGAATGTAACAACAGGAAAAGCTTTAGGGGTAGGGCTTGGAAAAATTCCGTTCAAGGTTAAACGCTCAGAGAAATTTCTGTTACAGGAGTATTATTATCGTTCAAAAATTGCGCTTCATGTTTTTGACGTAATTTTATTAAAAATATAAAAACTAGGTAAATACCCAAAAACCACGGGTTGTATTATAAAAACCAAGTAAAGCGTAAACGTTATGTGAACGCCGACAACACAACACTCCACCAAAATCCAGAACGAAAAACAAACCAACACAGAACGAATGAATATCAGATAGTGAATGTAACAACAGCAAAAGCTTTAGGGGTAGGGCTTGGAAAAATTCCATTCAAGGTTTTCTACGACAGTGCAGTAAATTAGCTCTTCAAGTAGACGACATGTTCGGAAAGGTCATGGGGGTTAGGCATATCAGCATATTTTTTATGCTTCCATTCACTGTTTTGGAAAATTCCCTGCTGCAGAGGTCTAAGCGATGGCCTCTGATCATTCGTCCGAAAGGGGTCCGGGTTCGAATCCTGGTGAGGCATGAATGTTGTGTTTGTCTTACGGCCCTGGCTTTCTTCCTTCCCCAACCAGTGACCTTAAATTAGGACGGG
The DNA here is from genome assembly GCA_039090855.1 of Macrothele yani. NCBI lineage: Eukaryota > Metazoa > Arthropoda > Arachnida > Araneae > Macrothelidae > Macrothele > Macrothele yani. Next base: position 12,679,848 of record CM076992.1, read on the forward strand.
CGACTGCTTACAGCCCATTGAATTGCTCACGGTGATCGTTAAATATCCGATCAAAAAAAAAAAAATCCCTGCGTGGATATGACATGTTCAAACTTCATAGTGTATGTTACACTGCACTCTGGTTAACTGCATGAAATACTGTATGAGACTAACTGTTGAAAAGAAAATACTGAACTGTGTAACTTTCTTTTTTGGTTACGATTTCTATTTTTTTACATCCTCCAGAGCCATGAATTTACGCCCCTGGAATGACCATGCTGGGGGAGGGGGTAATCACACTCCTTGCCCTCCCTGTAGCTATCGCCCTGCGTGAGGACGAAGCCATTTTAGCTGCTGTGTGCAGACTCTTCGTTATGAACAAAGTTCACGCGTAATCCATGAAATTCTGATTATTCCTAATTTTGTTTTTTAAAATATTCCAGTCACACGCGATGCCTTATCTCTCATCTCAAAATTTCCGTTTCTTCCATGGTAAAATCTCCGTGACTTAAAGGAGGTCAAATGACAGCTACCCAGGAAACCAATTCAGACGTTCGGAAAGGTCATGGGGTCATTTCAGCCATTTCGCGTCTATACAGAGAGGTGTGCCACTCTCCCATTCCCCAAATATTAATATCATATAAATTCACAAATCTAAACATCAGTTTTATTTTATGATTCCTTTCATAGGATTTAACACTGCGTGATCATTGAATTATGACCATCTACCTAATACTTCGTAGGTTCTCCGATGTGGCATCAATTCAATGAGATGCCGGAAGCAGTTAGGAGGTATGACCAACCGAGCTATGTGGCTTGCGGCCTTTAATGCAGTTATGGAGACGATTGCTGTATCCAGACGCCTGATACGCCGTTCCATAGTGTCTCACAAGTGCTCTATGGGATTGATATCGCGGGAGTTCGGGGGCCAATCGATATGCTGGAAGTCTGAACTGTGTTGCTCAAACCATGCCTGCACAATATTGAGAATGTGGCTTGAGACATTACCATCTTGGAAGACACCATTGGAAAAAGTGCAACATTGCTAGGTGCACAGAGTCAGTAAGGAATTTAACTATAGTGGGCACCAGTCATACGTTGTTCCACATGCACTACCGTCCAAGTTCCCGTCTGATAAACATGTCCTACACCATGTGACGTACCTGCCAGAAGGACGCACACGACATAAAGGCAGATAGGAATCAGAATAAATGTCCGCGTAGCTTAATTGGTAGAGCAACTTATTCCGGAATGAGTGAACCCGGGTTCGAACCCCGGCGCGGATAAAAATGACGGAGAAATTCACTTCGTTATAATGGCGCCGGAACTATCCGGATGACCCGACCGTTCAAAATCTCGCATTGGTGTGATGTTATTTCCACACCGCGAGATAGGAAAAATAAGAGAATCCTTTCTCCAGCACTTCGAAAAAAAAAAAAAAAAAAAAAAATAAGGGGAAGATGATGTGACGTACCTGCCAGAAGGACGCACACGACATAAAGGCAGATAGGAATCAGAATAAAACGTCCGCGTAGCTTAATTGGTAGAGCAACTTATTCCGGAATGAGGGGACCCGGGTTCGAATCCTGGCGCGGATAAAAATGACGGAGAAATTCACTTCGTTATAACCATACCACTGGCTTGCACTATGGAGAACATGCAGTATGGATCTAGTGCCTCATGTTGTCTTGCGTCAAATACATACACGAACATCCATAGAGTGAAGTAAAAAACGCGACTTGTTAGACTAGCACACTCTTTGCCAGTCATCCGACGTTCAACTTGTATGACCTCTGCACCAGGAGAGTCTTTTGCAACGAAGAACCGTGGTTAGGAGATGATGTCATCGGGGTCGTGTGCTGTTGCAGCCCGTATGTGCGAGCGTGCGACGAATGGTGTTGGCGGACTCTGTTCTGGGTTGACCTCTGTTGTGTTGAGTACCCATCTGTTGAACAGTGCTGCGTCTGTTGGACTGTACGAGTCGTTGCACTCGGCGCTCACCTCTAACGCCAACCTTGCTCTGCTCTGTGCAGTTTTACCTCCGCTGTTTGACCATTTTCTCGTCAATTTTGAAACACTTTAACTTCGGCGGCTAGCAAACAACCCACCCACTACTTCAGCCTTTCCAGAAATCGAGGCACCCGCTCTCCGAGCTTCCACAATCTGCCCCTTCTCAAAGTCCGATAAATCCTTCTGTTTACCCATCACGCTCCAAATTGTAATACTTACTGCTCCACTCACACCTTATATAGAGATGTGACGACGCACATGAGATAAAGACAGACAGCAGCGAGAGCATACGTCCGCGTAGCTCAGTTGAGAGAACGACTTATTCCGGAATGAGGGAACCCGGGTTTGATGCCCGGCGTGGACAAAAATGACGGAGAAATTTACTTCGTTATACACTATATTAACAAAGGGCACCGGAAACCCCTTCAAAAGCAAATGAACGGATCCGCAGCGTTGTTAAGATGCCTGGCACAACTGCAAACGGTATATAAAAACAAGCTGGCAGCTGACCGCAATCATTTCGCACTTTGAGGTTGAGTGAAAATGTCGCGGCAGGAGAGAACTAAATTCGAGAAAGGAATTACTGTTGGGTGTTATGCTAGTGGGTTGTCCATAAGAAAACCAGAGGGCGTTTTAACATATCCAAGTCAACTGTTTTGGATGTACTGAATATGTGGAAGACACATGGCGTACCTGAAGCAACAAACCATACGGGCAGACAAAAGAAAATCAGTAATAGAGGACGTCGAATCCTCAGGAGAGCCGTTATAGCTAATCGACGGAGTACTACACAAGACCTTAGTGTAAAGGTGGGTAAAAATGCTGGAACCTCGGTATGTACACGTACCATTCGCAGAGAACTTCATTCCATGGGTTACCGTGGTTGTGCGGCTGCTCATACGCCTTTCATTTCTGTCCACTCGGAATGCTACTCGTCGTTTAGTATGGTGTAAAGAACATTTGTTGTGGACCGTAGATAAATGGAAACGGGTCCTATGGACTGATGAATCCAGATACACGATCCATCAGGCTGATGGCCACGTGTGGGTATAGCGGCAGCCGGGAGAACACTTTTATCACAGTGTACTGCGGTCAAGTTTGGAGCTGGAAGTGTACTCGTGTGGGTGTGTTTTTCGTGGTATGGTCCCGGGCAATTGGTTGTCGTGGACAAACCTGCTAACCAGCACGTATCTACCTCGATATTTTGGACAATTATGCCCTACCAACTCTGTGGCTTTCAAAATTGGTTATTAAGAAAACCTGAGAGGAGGGTACAAAGGGCCTGTATTTACAGTGCCAACAAAAATATATTTGACGACATATGTACAGTGAAGATGACAAATGTACAGTGAAGATGACAAATGTACAGATCCTGACGTGCTATATACAATGGCAAAAAAAACATAGTAGATGAGTATCTTCACAGATGTAAGTTGAGCTACAGAAGTGACCGACAACAATGGTGCATGAGTAATGCACGAGAGATACACAGTGAAGAATCAATATGAACAATTCCAGTAGAAATGTGTAACAAAGATAAAGGTGTAGTTATAATAATATGTACAATGTAGTAATGCACTAGATAGGTACCTATGAGAGGCTAATATCAAATGAGCAAGAAATAATAATATGTACAACATGTGTGGTAATAGAATGGCTGATGTCAAATAGAAAGTGTAAAAGACAATGATAACATGAATAAGTAGAGTGCAATGATAAAAACTTTGTGGCGAATGTCACAGGTAAGAACTTTACAAGGTGCAAGTGATACAAGTAAAATTACAAATGGCAAAGTAATGGAGAACAGTTCTCAAAGAAGGAGTTGTAGATGTACTGAGGGATCAGTAAACCAGGTTCGATTTGGTGACCAAACCCGTAAAAAGCGACGTTTCTGAGAGTCAGTTGAGGCAGACGCATATGCGAGGCGCAATCGCGACAGAAGCCTGTTGCGAAAGGAAACAACACTTGAAACCCAAGAACAATACACTACCTTTGAATAACATTCCTTTTGAGTTTCTGTTTCCTTACGTAAAGTTGTTAAACGTTTTCTCACAGAACGAAACGTTACTTTTCCGAAGAGCTTTTTCTATCTGGTAGCGCTCAGTGTAGGCCACAGCACGATAAATCGAAATGTTTGAATATGCATTGAATAGATTGATCAGTGCAGATATTATGCAGAGGAGACTGTAAAGATAGCAGATTGTAGAGCTGTCGAGATATATGCAAGTGAAGTTGTAGAGATTACGGGCACATGCTAAATGTTGAGGTTGTAAAACATTCATACAAAGCTTCTTGAGTTATACACTGCTGGACAATTGCTAAGGACGGATGACAATAGCAACGATAGCAACCATAAAATGGAAGGCAGGAAAATGTGGAAATTAGCATAAGTGCGGGATACAGTAAGACGTGTTGTGCGTATGCAAATTTTGGATTGCCGAACTTGTTCGTGACGTCATAGCGCTGATAAGAGATATAAAGGATTTGACGCGTGTTGACCGTTGTTGTTCAAACGCAAAGTTGAAAAGGAAAGAATCAATTGACTAACTTGCAATTTTCAGTATGTCTTCTCGACATCACCTAGATGATTTTACGCGTGGCCGTATTATTGGCAAGATTGAAGAAGGCCGAAAAATAACAGATGTTGCCAGGGAGTTCGACGTCAGCCACAGTGTTGTTTCAAGGCTTTGGAAATCATTTCAAACAAATGGAGAGTGTAGCAAACGTCACGGGGGAGGTCGTGTTCGCAGTAAGACACCTGCAGAAGATCGGTACATAGTGCTATCAACAAAAAGACACCGGCGCAGCACGGCTAGTGAGGTAGCAAATCAGTTTATGGCTGCTACTGGAAAGCGGATCTCCCGAAAAACTGTCGCCAGACGTTTGCATGAAGGAGGACTATACGCCCGCCGTCCTGTTGTGTGCATCCCATTGTCCAGACGTCACCGTACCGCCCGTTTGCAATGGTGCCATCAACATAGCAATTTGACTGATAACGACTGGTCTGCTGTCCTCTTCTCAGATGAGAGTAGATACAGTCTATCGTCTGATTGTCGACGACAACTGATCTGGCGTTATAGTGGTACTGCATATTGTCCAGCAAACATACAGGAAAGGGACCGATATCCGACATGTAGTGTCATGGCATGGGCTGGCATCATGATCAATGGCCGTACGTCCCTCTATGTGCTTCCAACTGGGACTATGACTGGTCAACGATACATTGATGATGTTCTGCTACCTCATGTTTGCATGCTCTGGGGTTCTGTCGGTGATAGATTCATTTTCACGGACGACAACGCAACATGTCATCGAACAGTCGCTGTTCACTAGTGTCTTGAGAGCGAGGACTTTCAACGCCTCCTATGGCCAGCACGTTTTCCAGATCTGAATCCCATTGAAAATGTGTGGGATGCTTTGGGGAGGAGTCTTGCTGGTCGCGAATGCCCTCCAATAAACAAGGACACCCTCAATCGTGCACTGACAGAGGAATGGGATAAATTACCCCAACAGCTGCTTGATAATGTTGTGCAAAGCATGACACGACGTGTGGAATCTTGCATCGCCCTCCATGGTGGCCATATCCCGTATTGACATCTTACGCCGGAACGCCTGCGGACGGTAATTGCATTTTTTTCACGTTAACGTATTCTGCACAAAATGGCCTGTTTGTCCCTTGAACACGTTCCAAAGCCTTCTGGATTACAGAGCACAATAAATTGTCTTTCTTGTAATGTCCTGGCATTCTGACATTATTTTATTTCACTTGGCATCCAACCACACTTACTTTTTTATGCGCTATATAGCTGTTTATGATCCGTCCTTAGCAATTGTCCAGCAGTGTATTTTACCGACTGTAAACGTCACTGCATCAAATCCTGTGGGAACACCTGAGAGTCTCCATATATCAGTGAATTTGACCTATCAGTGAGTGAAGGAATAAAAACGGTGAAATAACGCAAGTGCATTCCCTTATGTTTATGAGAGAACAAACATGTTTATCTCTGGCCGTTTGGTTATTTATTACAAAGTGTAATTTAAGTGCAACGCAGCTGTTCAATAATATTAATCGATCAGTCAGTTAACCAATTAAATTAAAACTAAACCTAAAAAGAGGACAAATTCTCTGAAGAAGTTTAAAATTTTAAATGGGTCAATTAAATGAAAATTAAACGCACCAGTCAGCCTTATACATTGCCTGACAAAGAAAATACCACACCATGAAGGAATGCTCGAAAACAGACCAAACTGCATCCATAGACAACCAAGTAGGTCCCGCACAAATGATTTAAATGCCACATACAGACTAGGCTCTAGTGGCTGAATATACAGGATGATCAATAAGGAGTGTGGCCCCCATTTTGGGCGATACAGCGTTTAATCCGACGTGGCATCGAGGCAATGAGAGTCCGAATAGAGTCCTGGGGTATCGTGGATCATATGGTGTTGATCCGAGTCCACAGTTCATTTTCATTTTGCGTTGTTGGGAAGGTACTCAACCGACGTCCAATTGTGTCTCACAGATGCTCGATGAGTGAGAGGTAGCAGGATCGTTCTGGCCATGGAAGCATCCGCACATCGTGGAAAGCATTCAGGCAGATCCGAGCGGTATGCGGCCGGGCGTTATCCTGTTGAAAAACGGCGTTTGGGATGCCCTGCAGATACCGTAGTGCCACGGGCTGCAGCATCTCGTCAAAAGAGGAGCGGCGTGCCGTCAATGTGCCCGTAATGCGTACCAGCGGTGAGCGGCTGTTGGCGCTGATAGCGCCCCAAACCCTGATTTCACGTTGTCCGGCCGTGTGGCGCTCCACAATGGCGGCGGAGTCCACCCGTTGGCCAGGTCGCCTCCAGACTCTCACCCGGCGATCATCTGTAGTGAGACAGAACCGAGATTCGTCGCTGAACACCACACGGTTCCATTCAGCACCCCATGCAGCTCTGGAGCGAAACCACGCCATGCGGTGATAACGATGGCTTGCTGTTAGGGTATCATTCGCATCGGACGGCTGGACAGCAAACCAGATGCAGCCAATTAGCGCTACACTGTTCGCGTCAATATCGGAGCATCCAAGCCTCCCCCGTACACTCCGCAAAATGTCGCCCGTTGTGGTCCGTGGGTCCTCTACGGCATGACGTCAGATGCGACGATCGGTGCTCTCGGACGTCCATCTCCGTGCTCCGGTCCCCCTACGACGTTGCACAGATCCTTCCTGAGACCACTGTCTCCAAATGCGACCGACGGCTTTAGCATCACGCTGCGATTCTTCCGCAATACGATGCAAGGACCATCCGGCCATACTAAGGCCTACGATGACACCTCTCGTGAACACATCCGTTTGACAAAATCGCGTACGATGGCATCTTAGCGGCATAGGCATCCATTGTTCTTTCTCCAAACATGGTTACAGCAGAACCACTCACTTCTCGCGGCCGTGACGACGTCTTGACTGATGGCCTCACGAGCTGGTCTTCCGCTTATATCCCGCGCGCCGTTCGTGCCATTGGCCAGCAAATGCAATCATTTGCATAACTGGTACGTGTACCCCCACGCTGCAGTTTGCATGGGCTGCGTTCACGCCTTCGTGGTGTGGCATTTTCTCTGCCAGGCGGTGTATTTTAAAACCAAAATATAGCTATCAACCGCACTGTAAATTTTTTACTGAAATTCACAAGCCATTTTCCGTGATTCTTAGGTAAACGAGCGGAGCATATCCCAGATAGAACTTTCCCCGTAAATGACGGGGTTGGAAAACCTGAATTGCACGGGGTTGGAAAACCTGAATTACACGGGGTTTTCTTACGCCAGGAAAATTGAATATTGTGAGGGAAGCATATCCCTGATAAAACTTTTTCCGTGAATGACGGGGGGAAAACCTGAATTGCACGGGGTTTCACTACGCGAGGAAAACTGAATATTATGAGCGAAGCATATCCCTAGTAAAACTTTTTCCGTGGATGACGGGGAATAAACCTGAATTGCACGGGGTTTTCGTACGCCAGGAAAACTGAATATTATGTGCGAAGCATACACCTGATACAACTTTTTCCGTGAATGACGGGGGAAACACCTGAATTGCACGGGGTTTTCCTATACGCCAGGAAAACTGAATATTATGAGCGATGCATATCCCTGGTAAAACTTCTTTCGTGAACGACGGGGAATAAACCTGAATTTCACGGGCATTTTCTACGCCAGAAAAACTGAATATTATGTGCGAAGCATCCCTGATAAAACTTTTTCCGTGAATGATAGGAAATAATCCTGAATTTCACGGGGGTTTTGTACGCCAGGAAAACTGAATATTCAGAAACCTTTCCGCCACTGCTTTCGTATATTGATGGTAAATTGACGGTTTTAAGATGTGTTAACGAAAAATTCGGAGTTTTCAGAAACCTTTCCGCCACTCTTTCGTATATTGATGGTAAATTGACGGTTTTAAGATGTGTTAACGGAAAATTCGGAGTTTTCAGAAACCTTTCCGCCACTGCTTTCGTATATTGATGGTAAATTGTCGTTTTTAAGATGTGTTAACGGAAAATTTGGAGTTTTCAGCAACCTTTCCGGAATTCATTTCGTATATTAACGAAAAAACTCCGTTCTCACTTTCTTCATATCTACATGACGAGAAATAACCGGTAATAGGAGCGATTGGTGAAAATATTTGAGGTTTGATTAGCGAGATCGGATGTTGTGGATAGCATATCGCATGAATTTTGTTTATTGTGGCACAGGACATTTCTTCTCCTCCCTTATTTTGTGCACCAGCTATTTATTATGTTTTGTGTTACTATAAGAAACTGGGTGCTTAACTTATTGTACAGATGATATACGATGCCTATGGATTAGTCTTTCGAGAACTTAAGACAAAAGCCATTATACACTGACGGGAAAAAATCCCAACACCACGAAAAATAGTTGTAGAGGAATGAAATGGCGGCAATGCATTTGTATAGGTAACATATTTAATCGATTAAGGTTTCAAGATCACAGCTTATTGTAAGCACGAGAAGAGCCATTTTAAATGTGAAATGCTGGTACATTAATAACCGGTGTAACCACCAGAATGTTGAATGCAAGCACGCAAACGTTCATGCATTGTGTCGTACAGGTGCTGGATGTCAGTTTGTGGGATGGAGTTCCATGCCTGTTGCACTTGGTCGGTCAATACAGGGACGGTTAATGCTGGTTGGGGGTGGCGCTGGAGTTGTCGTCCAATGATGTCCCATACGTGCTCGATTGGTGAAAGATCTGGTGATCTAGCAGACCACGGCAACATGTTGATACTCTGTAGAGCATGTTGGGTTACAACAGCGGTATGCGGGCGAGCGTTGTCCTGTTGGAAAACACCCCCTGGAATGCTGTTCATGAATGGCAGCACAACAGGTTGAATCACCAGATCGACGTACAACTGTGCCGTCAGGGTGCGTGGGATAACCACTAGAGTGCTCCTGCTGTCATAGGAAATTGCTCCCCAGACCATAACTCCAGGTGTAGGTCCAATGTGTCTCGGCCGCAGACAGGTTGGTTGCAGGCGCTCACCTGGCCTCCTTCTAACCAACACACGGCCATCACTGGCACCCACAGGCAGAACCGGCTTTCATCAGAAAACACAACAGATCTCCACTCCGCCCTCCAATGAGGTCTAGCTTGACACTACTGACGTCGCAAACGGCAGTGGTTTGAAATAAGTGCAATGCACGCTACAGGGCGTCTGGCTCGGAGGTGTCCTTCAAGTAACCGATTTGTAACAGTTCGTTGTGCCACTGTGGTGGCAACTGCAGCTCGAATTTCTGCCGCAGACGCGGTACGATGCGCAACGGCCATACGCCGTACACGGCGGTCTTCCCTCTCAGTAGTGCCACGTGGCCGGCCGGAACCCGGTCTTCTTGAGGCAGTACCTTCCGTTGACCACCGCTGCTAACAATCATGCACAGTGGCTACATTCCTCCCAAGTCGTTCTGCAATATTGCCGTAAGAAAATCCACCTTCTTGTAGCCCTATTACACGACCTTGTTCAAACTCCGTGAGCTGTTGATAATGGCTTCTTCGTCTTCTTAAAGGCATTCTTGAGTAACATCAACACACTACGTCGAATCTCAACGATAACCAACGCTCACGAACGTTACAGCGCGCATTTACAGCAAACCTGCTTTGCATGTTCCGAGGGGCGCTACTAGCGCCACACGTATGCGCCGAGCGCGAAATTTGCATAGACGTCATCTTACAGATGTACTCTCACCGCCTACCAACTGTCGTTTATCTAACACAACCCCTTCTTGGTGTTGGGATTTTTTTCCGTCAGTGTATGTATCAAGAGTAAATTTTATAATTTGGAGGATCTTTTATGAAATAATGCTATACGAAAGTACATTTCATCTTTTTTTAAAGATAACTGAATGGCACGGTCAGTTTAAAAAAATCAAGTTGCAAAGCATTTTGTTGCTTCGAAAAATCCCAATGGAAAGTTCTCCTACAGAGAAAAATAGTTATTACAAACCTATTCAGAAAAATAATAACCTTCAACAGAAAATAAAATGACTAAATCCCTCGCATTAATGACAAAAAAGAATCATCGTCTCGCAATTTGTTTTAAAATGTACGTCAGCCGGATTACCGAGCGTTTATGGCTCAGTGGCTAAAGATGTGCGTTTCCTCTGGAATTAACCCACACGATAAGGGTTTGATCCTGACTGAAGCGGAAGGACTATCTAGGGTAAGGGTTGCAAAACGCAGGGTCGCGGAATTTCAGTTTAAATACGAAAAACGTGAAACCGATTTTTCTGAAATAAACGGAATTTCTGTCTGCGGAAATTCTCTGAAAATACGGAAGTTAAAATAAACGGACACTTTTAAAAACTGAAATTCCTGAAAAAGAGGGATACCTGCCGATAACTTTGCTGCCCGTTATTACCAGAAATTTTCAGTGAATTCACACCACATGTTTTTACAGTGCAGTACATTTCATCTTTTCTTAAAGATAATTGAAATTCATTGTCAGTTTAAAAAGATTTCAAGTTCCAAGACATTATGTTGCTTCGAAAAATCACGATGAAACATATTCGTAATTTGTAATAAGTCCTATAGAAGGAACAAAATTATTACAAACCTGACTAATTAACATAGCAATCAGACAGCCCTGACTTGCGTGTGTCTATTGAGCTCTCTGATTGCTGTGTTAATAATTCAGATGAATTTCCAAGTCATATGTGAAAAATATTTCTTCCACACTATCTATGTATTACAAACCTTTTCAGAAAAATAACATGTTCCAACAGAAAATAAAATGACTCAGTCACGTACAGTAATAACGAAATAAAAAATCATCATCGTGCAGTTCGAGTTCTACCTTATACGTGCCTGCACATTACGTGTTCTTCTGGCTCTTAGGCAAAACCCGTGGTTCACATCCGGCAGGTCGCTGGTTTTTCTTATTTTTTTTATTTGGGGTTTAACGACCACCGTGATCAATTCAATGGGCTATAAGCAGTCGCCCGTCCCTAATTTAGGGTCACTGGTTCCAGGGAAGGGAGAGAGCCAGTGCCGTAACCACGCCTCACCGGGATTCGAACCCGGACCCCTTTCGGACGAATGATCAGCCGGGGCGGCAGGACGCTGGTTGGAAACTCACTATGGCAAAGGCAAGAATTTTGTAACACGGCTGAAAAATTATACGATTTTGCGAAATTTTTGTATTAATACGAAAAACCCGAATGCCCCTTTTATGGCGCAGCGTGCTAAGCGCTGGCTTATGACAATTCGAAAGGTTTGGGTTCGAATCCCGGTGAGGCATGGATGTTGTGTTTGTATTACGGACCTGGCTCTCTCCCTTCCGTGGAACCAGTGACTCTAAGTTAGGGACGGGGAACTGCTTATAGCCCATTGAGTTGCTCACGGTGGTCGTTAAACGTTCAATACAAAAAAAAAAAACAAAAAAAAAAAAACGAAATGAACTTTTCTGAAATAAGTAGAATTACTGACAACGGAAAATCTGTCAAAATACGGAAGTTAGAAGAAACAGCAGCTTTTTAAAACGGACATTTCGTCAAAAGACGAACACCTACGGGCAACTTCGCTGCACGTTATTGTCAGGAATTTTTCGTGAATTCACACTATCATACACTGCGTGACAGAGAAAATGCCACACCACGAAGACGTGAACGCACGATGCAAATTGCAGGGTGGGTACACACGTACAAGTTATGCAAATACTTGGATTTGTAGGTCAATCGCACGAACAGCGAACGGCGCGCGGTATATTAACAGACAACCAGCCCGTGCGGTCGTCAGTCGAGACGTCGTCTCGGCCGCGAGAAATGAGCTGTTCTGTTGTAACCGTGTCTGGAGAACCAACAAGGTGTGTCAATGCTGTTAAGATGCCGTCGTACGCGATTTCGTCAAACTGATGAGTTCACGAGAGGTGTCATCATAGGCCTTCGTACCGCCGGACGGTCCATGCATCGTTTCGCGGGTGAAACGCAGCGTGATACCACAGCCATCGATCACATTTGGAGACAGTGGTCATAGGAAGGATCTGTGCAAAGTCGTAGAAGGACCGGAGCACGAAAACGGACGTCCGAGCACACCGAGCGTCGCATCCGATGTCATGCCGTAGCGGACTCACAGACCACAACGGCCGACATTTTTCTGAGTGTACGGGGGGAGGCTTGGATGTTCCGGTATCGACGCGAACAGTGTCGTGCTGATTGGCTGCGTCTGGTTTGCTGTCCATCCGTCCGCTACGAAGGCTGCCCTTAACAGTGAGCCATCATCTCCACCGCTTGGTGTGGTGTCGCTCCAGAGCTGCATGGGGTGCCGAATGGAACAGTGTGGTGTTTAGCGACGAATCGCGGTTCTGTCTCACCAGGGATGATCGCCGTGTGAGAGTCTGGAGGCGACGTGGCCAACGGGCGGATTCCTCTGCCATTATGGAGCGCCACACGTCCCGGCAATGTGGAAGTATGGGGTGGGGTGCTATCAGCGCCAACAGCCTCTCACCGCTGGTATGCATTACGGGTACATTGACGGTACGCCGGTATGTTGACGAGGTGTGGCACAACCGTATCTGCAGGGAATACCTAGTGCCGTTTTCCAACAGGATAACGCCCACGGCCGTATACCGCTCGGATCTGCCTGAATGCTTTACACGGTGTGCAAATGCTTCCGTGGCCAGCACGATCCCCCAAACTCTCGCCCATCGAGCATCTGTGTGACACGATTGACACGTCGGCTGAGTACCCTTTCATCCCCGCAAAATGAAGATGAACTGTGGAATCTGATCAACACCATATGTTCCGCGATACCCCAGGACTCTATTCGGACTCTGATTGCCTCGATGCCGTGTCGGATACAAAGCTGTGTCGCCCAAAATGGGGGCCACACTCCTTATTGATCATCCTGTATATTCACCCAATGGAGACTTGTCTGTATGGGACAATTAAATAATTTGTTCAGGACCTACTTGGCTATCTGTGTGTGCAGTTTGGTCTGTTTTCGAGCATTCTTTCATGGTGTGGTATTTTCTCTGTCATGCAGTGTATTTCTTGCAGTGCGTGTTACCGAATTAATGATTCTGTTAAGCGTTTTCTCGGAAAGCTCGTAATATGTCGTTGTTTAGGAAATGCAGAATTTTTTGGCTTACATTTCATTAAGAGGCTTATCTCGCTGTCTGGTGTATGTGTGTTAGAGAGAGAGAGAGAGAGAGATAGAGAGAGAGGGACCTGTTTATCATAATTAATTTACGTACAGCATTTTACAGACCTACTTCTGATATATCCTTTAAGGTAATCTGTACTGCAATAAAGCCGGTACAACGGCAAAACTGATTGTAAAATCTTTACTGTTTAACTGACCTGTTGTGCGGTACGTTGCCACGGTGAATTTTCCGTTCGTTTAAAGCTCTTTAACAAGTTGTTGACTAAGGCGACCAAAACGCTGGGTTGTTCAACAGGCGTTTTGCTTTCACGGCACGCACCAGCTTTTTTGAGCTCCGTTTGAAAGACCTAGCCGTTAAAAAACATGCTCCCTTTAACGCAAAATTTTCTGCACGTACTATTTATCCGCATTGCACATGCGATACACGGATGCATACCCACAACTGTTTCACAGAAGCATTTCCTGCCGTGTTTTCGTCAACGTGAATACATATTTTTTTTTTGTTTTACATTCCATTTACTTTAGCTTTCGAAGAACTGTGATAATGGTCGTGAAGGTTTTCGAAGTTTCAACGGATTTTTCTGTCTCTCTTCAACATACAGTGGCAATTTTTTCGTAAAATATTTGCAAAAATTTACAATATATACACTGAGATGTCAATTCAATAGGTACACTTGCCCTCGTCATAGAAATGGCCCACTCCAACACATAAGACGACGTAGGTGTTCACGGTGTGTGGTATACACTATATGATCAAAATTATTCGGACACTCTCAAATATTTTTATATCTGCAAAGAACGGTTGCACAGCAAGGTGCGCTGTGAGTGGGAAGGTACGTACTGGGTTGGTGCGTATGAAACGTCCGGCGCGAACGAGAAGTAGAGACAGGTCCCCACCATAGCGGAATGGAACCACCCACAGGTGTTGCGGGTATTACGTCACATACTACAAATAGCTAGCACGTGTGTAAAGAACAAGGTTAAGGCGTAGTTTGTTTGGACGTAACGTGGCTTCCAAAGGAAACATGCAGACGCCGGATTTGAGAGTCATCTTCCAGTATGGATTTAAACTGGGATATTCTGCAGGAGTTGCCGATCGAAACATGAACAAAGCGTTTGGGGAGAATACAGCCAACGAACGAACCATTCGGCGATGGTTTGTGAAGTTTCGAAGCGGAGATACGGACCTGCAAAACGTAGCACGTGGGCACCGACCTCTTGCTGTTTCTGACGATGTTCTGTTACGTGTGGTTGAAGCGGACCCCTGAAAACCGTGTCGTGAGATAGCGGCAGAGGTAGATGTCCACCACACGACAGTTGTTTGGCGTCTGGCTGCGCTGGGTAAGGTCAAAAAGCTGGACATGTGGCTGCCGCATGAACTGACATCTGCCAACAAGACTAAGCACTTGGAAGGCTGCACGTCGCTGCTTGCCAGGAATAAACAGGAACCTCTACTGCATCGAATCGTCACCTGCGGCGAGAAGTGGGTCATTTATGATAATCGGAAACGATCTGCACAATGGCAAACAAGGCACAACCTGCTGGATGGCATCCTAAGCCTCCCCTACACACCAAGAAGATTATGCTCCTTGTCTGGTGGTCCACGGCTGGGATAATTCATCTGAGTTTCTTGTCAAGAGGCCAAACAATCACTGCAGAATGTTATAGTGATGACTTACACCAGATGCACCGGAAATAGCTGCAGAAACAACCGGTTTTGGTCAACAGACTTGGTGTTCTGCTCCAAGACAACGCCCGCCCTCATGTTGCACAACGAAAGATGTTGACACAACCAACGATGAGGCAGTGCTATGAAACACTGCCTATTTCCCGCCTTTGTGTCTGACAGACGATCATCTGTTTCGTCGCCTGGATCACTTCCTGTCCGAGAAACAGTTCACGACAGACAACGGGGTTCAACGTGCAGTTGATGACTTCTTCAGGGTCCCCGCCGCAAGACTTTTTCATTACGATACTATGGCCTTGCCGGTCAGATGGCAACTATGTGTTGATGCCGAGGGGGCTTATTTTGCCTAGGTAAGTTGTCCTACTTTTCCGTTCTCGCCGTCCACGTCTGCTGGTCCCTTGCCGGACATTTCATTCGCACCAACCCAAAAGATTATTTTTCAGGATATTCCGCGTGGACCTGAACTTTCCGAGTTCCAGGATGGGACGGTCATAGGATGCCATTCGAGTAACGTTTCCATACAGAGCATTGAAGCTAAACTAAATTCACCAAAATCGACTGTAACTGATGTCGTGAAGAGATGGAAGCAGGGTGGTGCAACTACACCAAAAAAAAAAAAAAAACGTTCAGGAAGGCCGCACAAACTGACGGAACGTGACAGAAGAGTCATGGTAAGAAATGTTAAGAAATCTCTTTCTTCCTCTGCCGTTTTCATCGTTGCTGAAGTAGGAAATGCTTGCAATGGCTCGGTTAGTACCATAACTATCCGCAAAGAGTTGTACAGTGTGGGTTATTATGGCAGAGTAGCGGCACGCAAGCCACACATCACTACCGTGAATGAGAAGCGCCGTTTGGGGTGGTGTGTCTCCCGTCGTTCTTGGACTGTGGACTACCGGAAAGCTGGTCTTTGGAGTGATGAGTCACTCTTCGAATATGATGGACGTGTTTGGAATGGCGAAAGCTCGGTGAACGATTTTTGTCGGACTGTGTTCTTCCAACTGTTAAGTTCGGGAGAAGCTCCATCGTGGTACAGGGTTGTTCTTCTTAGATGGGACTCGGGCCATATACAACAGACTAGGATTTCTATTGTGTACCACGACATTCTGGATAATTCTGCCCTACCAACATTCTGGCAGTATTGTGGAAATGATCGTTGTCTTTTCAAACACAATCGAACTTCCTACTACACTGCACAGAGTATGCAGGACTGGTTTCTTGAAAATGAGGTAGAATTGTTAGACTGGCCTGCTCAGAGTCCTGATCTCAATCCCATAGAACACCTCTGAAATCGCTCTCCACTCTGGCCTCAGCTTTTCAGGACGAATGGCGAGCCATTCCTGTCGAAACCTACAGGAAATTGGTTGATAGTATGCATCGACGGGTTGCAGCTATCATGCAAGGAAAAGGTGGACAGATTAACTACTAATTGCGATAATGAAGCCAATTGTCCCAAAATATTGTGGTGTCCGAATACTTTTGATTATATAATATACACTATATTGAAAAAGGTCACCGGGAACCCCTTCAAAAGCAAATGAACGAATACGCTGCGTTGTTAAGATGCGCGGTACAACTGCAAACGGTATAAAAAAAAAAGGCTGCAGATGACCGCGATCATATTGCACTGTTTGGTTGAGTGAAAATGTCGCGGAGGAAGAGAACTGACTTTGAGAAAGGAAATATTGTTGGGTGTTATATTATAAGGTTGTCCATAAGAGAAACCGAGAGACGTTTAAATATACCCAAGTCAGCTGTTTTGGATGTACTGAATAAGTGGAAGACATATGGCGTGCCTGAAGCAGCAAAACGTACCGGCAGACCAAAGAAAATTACTGAAAGAGGACGTCAAAGCCTTACAGCTAATCGACGGAGTACTGTACAAGACCTCAGTGTACAGGTGAGTAAAAATGCTGGAACCTCGGTATCTACACGTACCATAAGCCATAAGCCTTTCATATCCATTCAGAATGCTACTTGTCGTTTAGCATGATGGCTGCTCATAAGCCTTTCATATCCATTCAGAATGCTACTCGTCGTTTAGCATGATGTAAAGAACGTTCATCGTGGACCGTAGGTCAATGGAAACGGGTCCTATGGACTGATGAATTCATATACACGACCCATCAGTCTGACGGCCGTGTGAGAGTAAGGTGGCAGCCGGGAAAACGCTATTTACTACAGTGTACTGTTCCTTCGGTCAAATTTGAGGCTGGTAGTGTACTCGAGTGGGGGTGTATTTCGTGGTATGGTTCCGGCCCATGGGTTATCGTGGATAACCTGTTAACCAGCACGTCTACCTCGATATTCTGGACAATTATGCCCTACCAACTCTGTGGCAATAATATGGAACCGAGCCTTGTTGGTACCAGCAGGATGATGCACCGAGGCATAAAGCAACCACTGGACAATTATGCCCTACCAACTCTGTGGCAATAATATGGAACCGAGCCTTGTTGGTACCAGCAGGATGATGCACCGAGGCATAAAGCAACGACTGTTACGACTTGGTTTGACGATAATTCCGTATGGTGTGTGAACTGGCCAGCACAGAGCCATGATCTTAATCCCATAGAGCACCTGTGGGATGAATTAGAGGGCCGCATAAGAAGTTTGAAACCAAGGCCTACTACTAAGCAACAGTTAGCGGCAGCATTATGTACTGAATGGAAGCGCATACCTATCGCTATGTTCCAATACCTTGTCGAAAGCATGTCTCGAAGGGTCAGTGCATGCATTAAGGCCAAAGGTGGATCAACACCGTACTAATATATGTCAATAAATGCTATGTTGGGTTTCTCTTCTAGGTGTCCAGTGACTTTTGTCAATATAGTGTATAAGAGGAAGGGCAGCTCGTAGAGCATCAATTAGCTTTAGATTGAGTGCTCAACGCTAACTGCAAATTTTCACTTCCCTGGAAACCGAGAAACGTCATCCCGGTGACCGAGTGGTCAGAGGCGCTGGTATCTAGCTAGTGGTTCTAGCCGGGCCCTTGACCTAGACCATGATGAAACGTGAATGGTGTCTAGTCCTACGGCGCTGTCTCTCCCCATCTCCGCAGCAAGTTAAAATTTTATTTGAGCAGTATCCCGTCCCCAAATCCGGGACGGGTTACTGCTTCAAACCCAGAAAAAACTCCAGCAAAAACTGGCACGTTTTACCAGTAATTTCATTATCAAATCCAGCCAACAAACGCAAGACGGCTAGTAGTGTGATATTCACGAAACCTGCTGATTTCGACTAAATACTACGCAGTGACAAAGGCCAGTAATTTGGTGTTTATGACCGCACACTGAATCTCCATCATATGCACTTCACAAGAATCTCTTTTAGATAAGTGTGTACAATTTATGAAGGCAGTACACGTCGATATTAGAAGTGACTGTTACATAGGAAATGAGAGGTAAGGGGACTGATCGCAGTGGTGAGAATGAAAATATTAATTTAAAGTGCGTATGCATATATTGTCTTCCTCGGGAAAATATAATCAATATAAGTTTATTGTAAAAACAATGAGCTGTATGTAGCCCTTGCTGCCAATTTTGGATTACAAAATTGGTGTTGTTTCCCCTGACTCAACCCCACTGTCGTATTACTATTATTTTTTTTTGATTGGAGGTTTAACGACCACCGTGAGCAACACAATGGGCTATAAGCAGTCGCCCGTCCCTAATTTAGGGTCACTGGTTCCAGGGAAAGGAGAGAACCAGTGCCGTAAGACAAACACAACATCCATGCCTCACAGGGATTCGAACCCGGACCCCGTTCGGACAAATGATCAGAGGCCATCGGTTAGACCACTGCGCCACCGGGGCGGCAACTGTCGTATTAAGCTCTTCTTAGGTGTGCGTGGGGGGATGAGAAATAACGCCTTTGCTCCATTTTTACTCAAATTGTACACAGCAGTGGTGGACACAAGAGTGTCTGTCGGGTCCGGAACTCCCCAACTGCAAGAATGCCCTTGTCCTGCATTCATCAGATGAAGGAAACGAATGGTGTTCATTTGAAGTTCTTTATTCCAGCTACGGCGAACTTCAGAAAAAAAATCCGCAGATGATTTCATAATTTTAATGTTTTCGTTATGAGGAATTATTTCTCTGTGTCTTTGAGCTAGTTTTCATAATGATAGTCCTCTTTCTTTACATGTTACTTAAAATGATTATCAAATTGGTCCTACTCATTCCGAAGAAAATTTCTTTTTCACCGGGAACACATCAACACTCATCGTCAAAAAAATAGTTGCACTCAGAGGGACGTGTCGGATTGCAATGCTATTCGGGAGGAAGGTAAAGGTTACCAGGAACAATAAATGATTAAACATTGAGACTGATACGGGCAATATTTATTGAGCTATACGCCAATAAGCAGTGTCTCTCAGTATGGCGTCGGGACGCCATGTTTCCTCACATAGCATGCCAGACGTCTCGTCATGGACTTGTACAGGTTCCTACTGGTGTTTTGCGATAAGCCACCCCATGCAGCTTGAATCTTCTCACGTAGTTCTTGCAGATTGTGCGGTAGCGTTGGAGTACGGATAGTGCGTCCAATAGCATCCCACACATTTTCAATCAGGGATACGGCTGGCCATGGCAGAGAGTCAGTGCCTTGACGGCAATCTCTGGAGATAGCAGCAGTATGCGGACGAACGTTGTCCTGTTGAAAAATCGCCCCGGAATGAGCGTTCATAAAAGGTAGTGTCATGGGTTGCAGAACCGCATTAACGTAACGTTCGGCTGCCAAAGTGCCTGTACTGAACACCAAAGGTGATCTGGTATCACAGGCAATTGCACCCCACATCATGACACCAGACCTTCTGGACGTGTGACGCTCGACAACAAACCGTTCATCACCCACTGCCATTCTGAGTGGCTCCTCGACAGTCTGGCATGACACCATTGCAGTCTTTGGAGACGATGCAAAGGTGTTAGGAGCAGTCGCCGTAACGGTGTGCTTGAGTGCTGTCCTACGTCATGCAGCCATCTGCCAACGGTGCTGGCACTAATCAGACAGTGCATGGAGGGCACCACTGCTCGCTGAATATCTGCAGTCGTGGCTGTTGGGCCACTCCGCGCATGTCGGAAAACCCGTCGGTCCTCTCTCTCCGTGGTTCGTCTAGGTCTCCCAGACCATTCCTGTCGCTACTGCGTGCCTTGTCCTATCCACTGCCACCAACAGCATGCTATGGTGATATCCGCACGACCGGTAAGGCGCACAACACGGCAATAAGACCATCCTGCTTCCCTGAGCCCAACGATGCGGCCCCTCTCGAACTCCTCCTAGTGCTCGAATTGCTTACGAACTTTTCTCCGAGGCATGCTTCACTTGCAAAGGATGCAACCAACACAACAGTACGAGTCAGAATGGCAAGCCCGCGCAACGGGACGTCCTTATATAACCGGTCAGGCAAAGCGCTACGATCCCTCCTTGCTTGTGTCACATGCGCGGCCGAGAGTGATACTTGAATCATTTGCATGTCTCACGATTTCAAACCTACCCACTAAGTTTCATTCGTTGCTTCTTTCCGGGTGCAACTATTTTCTTTTTTGACGATGAGTGTGCATATATATATATATATGAACTAAACTAATAAATGAATACAAGAATGTAATCCTACAGCTTTTAATTCTGCACAAGGCCAGGGCAGAATTAAAAGCTGTAGGATTACATTCTTGTATTCATTTATTAGTTTAGTTCATATATATATATATACGCACACTCATCGTCAAAAAAAAAATTATATATATATACACTGACGGGAAAAAAATCCCAACACCACGAAAAAATAGTTGTAGAGGAATGAAATGGCGGCAATACATTTGTATAGGTAACATATTTAATCGATTAAGGTTTCAAGATCACAGCTTAATGTAAGCGCGAGAAGAGCCATTTTAAATGTGAAATGCTGGTACATTAATAACCGGTGTAACCGCCAGAATGTTGAATGCAAGCACGCAAACGTTCATGCATTGTGTCGTACAGGTGCTGGATGTCAGTTTGTGGGATGGAGTTCCATGCCTGTTGCACTTGGTCGGTCAATACAGGGTCGGTTAATGCTATTTGGGGGTGACGCTGGAGTTGTCGTCCAATGATGATACGTGCTCGATTGGTGAAAGATCTGGTTATCTAGCAGGTCACCACAACATGTCGACACTCTGTAGAGCATGTTGGGTTGCAACAGCGGTATGCGGGCGAGCGTTATCCTGTTGGAAAACACCCCCTAGAATGCTGTTCATGAATGGCAGAACAACAGGTTGAATCACCAGACCGACGTACAACTGTGCCGTCAGGGTGCGTGGGATAACCACGGGAGTGCTCCTGCTGTCATAGGAAATTGCTTCCCAGACCATAACTCCAGGTGTAGGTCCAGTGTGTCTCGGCCGAAGACAGGTTGGTTGCAGGCGCTCACCTGGCCTCCTTCTAACCAACACACGGCCATCACTGGCACCCAGGCAGAACCAGCTTTCATCAGAAAACACAACAGATCTCCACTCCGTCCTCCAATGAGGTCTAGCTTGACACTACTGACGTCGCAAACGGCAGTGGTTTGGAGTAAATGGAATGCACGCTACAGAGCGTCTGGCTCGGAGCTGTCCTTCAAGTAACCGATTTGTAACAGTTCGTTGTGTCACTGTGGTGGCAACTGCAGCTCGAATTGCTGCCGCAGACGCGGTACGATGCGCCACGGCCACAGGCCGTACACGGCGGTCTTCCCTCTCAGTAGTTCCACGTGGCCGGCCGGAACCCGGTCTTCTTGAGGCAGTACCTTCCCTTGACCACCGCTGCCAACAATCATGCATAGTGGCTACATTCCTGCCAAGTCGTTCTGCAATATTGCGGAACAAAAATCACCTTCTCGTAGCCCTATTACACGACCTCGTTCAAACTCCGTGAGCTGTTGATAATGGCTTCTTCGTCTTCTTAAAGGCATTCTTGACTAACATCAACACACTACGTCGAATCTCAACGATAACTAACGCTCACGAACGTTACAGCGCGTATTTACAGCAAACCTGCTTTGCATGTTCCGAGGGGCGTTACCAGCGCCACACGTATGCGCCGAGCGCGAAATTTGCATAAACGTCATCTTACAGATGTACTCTCACCGCCTACCAACTGTCGTTTACCTAACACAACCCCTTCTTGGTGTTGGGATTTTTTTCCGTCAGTGTATATATATATGTATATATATAGAGAGAGAGTGAGAGAGAGAGAGATAAGAAGAGGAACTCGTGGATCCGAAAAATGACGAGAGTGGAAGACATCATGATCAGAGTTAAATCCCTGAAATGGCAATGGGCTGGACATACTGCCAGAAGGACAGACCATAGATGGACAGCCGAAATTTTAGATTGGATTCCAAGGGACAGGAAAAGACCCAGAAAAAGACCACATGGGAGATGGGTGGATGAAATTCGTAAATATGCGGGAGTGACATGGAGGAGACTGGCACAAGACAGACCGTTGTGGAGGAAACTTGGGGAGACCTTCGTCCAGCAGTGGATTGATAATGGTTGACAATGATGATGATGATGATATATATATAACTTTCTACAACTTTGAGTATGTGTCTTTGCAAGTTTCCGACAAAAATTTGATGTTAATTCGTTGATCAATTTTTTCCGACATGATAAATGCGGCGATCAGCTTTGCACACGTAAGAACAAAGTACTACTGTAAAAAAACTGGAAGAGCACAGAAGACGTGACTCACCGCACATGCGTAGTAGATTCCAAGGTCAACCTGTGCCAAACCGCTTCCTGCTTTGTTGCGCGATTCGGAACTTATGCAACCAGTCTGGATATTTTTTGATCGCACCACGTAGTCTGCGTAAGTGACGTTTACCTTTATCTGCGTAAAGGTGTCTGATGCTTTTAACGGTGTGTGTAGTTGGGTATGTGACCTGGTGCATGTGTAGGTTATAATTCACTATGACCACAGTTATGTTTGGATATTAATGTTAGGGCAGTGTATGTACGAACAGACCAGGATGCTCGCAGAAAGTTCCGCAATGAAAACAATTGAATCGAAGCAGTCATGTTACTCAAGGATGTAACGTCCCTGTACTAGAATGCAGGAAACAAATGGAAAAGCAGTGGAAATTTTATCAAGAAAAAAAAACACACAAGAAAAAAACATTATTGGGAGTTAAATAAGCAGAAAAATATTCAGTAACATTTACACATGAAGAAAAATAAAAATACTTCGGAAATACAGAAAGTTGTTCTGAGGTTACGGCTGAACAAGAAAACTGCTACTTAATGAAAGATGAAGTTCACGCGTGACAAGCCAAAGAAAAAAATTACGAAATCATTTAGTCAAGTGTGACTTGCGTGTTTTAATTGCTTTCTCTTCCATCATTAGAGAAAGCAGCTGATCAACCCAATTTCCATCAGTCATTTCACTTGCTGTCAGCAGACCTTTGATTTCATAATGCACCGAGAAGACGAAATGAAGCTATACCGACGATTTTCTACGCATGACTTACTATGTGTTTCACCTTCGTTTCTTAACACATGTCATCAGTTTACTTTTTGAAAAATGGCCGGCAGGTTCATGATGGATGAAACATTTTTATTTCCAGGAAAGATGCAAGGTCATGTCTACCCACCCGTGGAGAAAATTGGTTTGGTATCGCTAGGAAAAAATTACGCTGCTGTGTACAACTTGGAAAGTTTCATTCAAAGGAAACATTCGCGAGGCATCTTTTTTTCCTTCCGTTTCCACTCCGAAGTAGCGCACAAAATAAGTGAGCACTGATGAAAAAGTACGCCTCAGATTGTGTACCCACTACAGAGGTCACGCACATGTCAAAACGGCCAGTTCTAGCGATAAGAATTCGTCGGTGTAATTCAAGTGGTGGAATATCCGACTCCAGAGAAGGAAGTTGCGCGTTCGAATTCCATAACCGGCAATATTGGGCTTTTACGCTATGTGAGCGCCTGAATGTTGAATCGCCGCCCCGGTGGCTGAGAGGTTTAAGCGCCTGCTTTTGATCATTCATCTGATTTGGGTCCGGGTTCGAATCCCAGTTAATCATGGATGCTGTGTTTGTCTTACAACACTGGCTCTCTCCTTCCCTGGAACTAGTGGCCCCAAATTAGGGACGGTGACTGCTTATAGCCCATTGAGATGCTCACGGTGGTCGTTAAATCCACAATCAAAACAAAACAAACAAAAACGTAAAATGAACCTCCCGGCCGTGAGGTTCGAGAAAAATGTGCAGTGCTTCTTCCACATATCGCCTGGAATTAATGAGAAATCCTTCTTCAGAGCTTCGAAAAATGTGTGTTGCTTCTTCTTCCACACATCGTCTGTAATTAATGAAGATTCCTTTTTCAAGGCTTCGAAAAATGTGTGGTACTTCTTCCACACATCATCGGAATTAATGAGAATTCCTCCTTCCGCTCTTCGGAAAATGTGTGATGCTTCTTCCACACATCGTCTGGAATTAATAAGAATTCGTTCTTCGCTTCGAAAAACGTGTGATGCTTCTTCCACACATTGTCTGGAATTAATGAGAATTCCTTCTTCGCTTCGAAAAATGTGTGATGCTTCTTCCACACATCGTCTGGAATTAATGAGAATTCCTTCTTAAGCGCTTCAATAAACGTGTGATGCTTTTTCCTCACATCGTCCGGAATTAATGAGAAATCCTTTTTCAGTGCTTCAATAAATGTGTGATGCTTCTTCCACACATCGTCTGGAATTAATGAGAATTCCTTCTTCAGCGCTTCGAAAAATGTGCGATACTTCTTCCAAATGTCCTCTGTAATTAACCAGAATTCTTTCTTCTACAGAGAGTTCCTTCAAGCATGGTTAGTCGGCTGTCCCGAGATAGCCTGCGACTTCTCGAACACCCGGCTTTCTCAAAGGGAGTGAGGGATATATGTGATGTACCTACCTCTGAGGTTACGCTCACGTGAAAAGTGGCAAGTTGCAGCAATAAGCCTTCGTCTGTGCAGTTCATTTATTTCATTTAATCTTTCATTTCATTTTTTTATTTTTTCAGTTGCCACATTATATTACACATCATAATGCAATTGTAACAATATTCAAATACTGTAGCAACCAAAAAGAGGAGGGAAAAGGCCATAAGACCTGACATAGACCTTCTCTCCCTAATCAAGGAGTAGAATGAAAAAGCTCAACAAAAAGACAAGCCAGCACACATATGGCAGCTGGAACACTCGCGGACAATGAAATTTGCGCACCAAGAAGGAAGCATCGGATTGAACTGAAATTTTGTGGACGTAATGATACAGATGAATGATACAAATGACGGTAAAAACAGAGCTGCAGGACAATTACAGAGGAATCTGTTGTACACAGTCCGATCACCTTCAACAGCGCGTCGCACCGCCTCGTGAGGCGATACATGCTGCAATACGGTCCGCCATGTGTGACGTACCTGCCAGCAGGACGCACACGACATAAAGGCAGATAGGAATCAGAATAAACGTCTGCGTAGCTCAGTTGGTAGAGCGACTTGTTCCGCAATAAGCGGCCTCGGGTTCGAATCCTGGCGCGGATAGAAATGGCGGAGAAATTTACTTCGTTATAATGGCGCCCGAACTATCCGGATGACCCGGCCGTTCAAAATCTCGCATTGGTGTGATGTTATTTCCACACCGCGAGACAGGAAAAATCAGAGAATTCCTTCTCCAGCGCTTCGAAAAATAAAAATGTGTGATGTTGCATTCCACACAGCAGATTGACTGGGAGTTCTCAAGTGCACGTTCTACAGTGGATGGCTGCCTGCAACGATTCATGGTCACGGCTAACCCATGGGCCATGCCCCCGACCCTCTTTCGGGGGAGATGTGACGTACCTGCCAGCAGGACGCACACGACATAAAGGCAGATAGGAATCAGAATAAAGGTCTGCGTAGCTCAGTTGGTAGAGCGACTTGTTCCGGAATAAGCGGCCTCGGGTTCGAATCCCGGCGTAGACCAAAAATGACGGAGAAATTTACTTCGTTATACATGGAGGCGAACAGACGCCTGATGCTGCCCCGCGGCAGACTGGACCACAAGTGTTGGACGGTGTGCTCCAAATAGTGCTGCACGACGGCAGCCGGCGTTTCAACTGGTCCCACAAATGCTCAATAAGGGACATGTCCGGTGAGCGGGCAGGCCATCGAAGTGTCTGTACATGACGTAGGCAGTCCTGGGCAACCCGAGCCGTGTGCGGGAGGGCCACATCCTGCTGGTACAGCGCAACTGGAATCCCGGCCAGGAATGAAAGCACATGTGGCCATAGGATCTCATCCACATACCGCTGGCCGGTCAATGATCTACGTGCCACTACTAGAGCTGATCGGCTATCGTAGGCAATGGCTCCTCAGACCATAATGCCTGCAGTGGGGAAGGTGTGGAGCTCGATAGCCAGGTTGGGATTGTGCCGTTCATCCGGGGACTTCCAGACACGATGGTCATTTGTCCCCAAAACGAAGCGGCACTCATCGCTAAACTCCACACGTCGCCAGTCTGTGGCGTTCTACGTCGCTCTGGCCTGGACCCACTGCACACGGAGCCGGCGATGTTCCGGTGTTAATGGCAGCACACGTAAGGGGCGCTGGGATCGCAGATTAGCTTCCTCGAGGCGTCGGACGATGCTTCGTGGGCACACACGAGCCGCTACATCTACCTGTATAGTGGACCGGGTCCCCGTGGGATCCGTTCGTGCCTGGCGCACGATTCCGTCGATCCTTTCTACCGGAGGCCATCCTGGTCCGTCCGGACCTGCTCCGCCGTGTGGCAGTGCTATCACGTGTCCACTGCTCCAAACACAGTTGGACTGTGTGGTCAGAACGATTCACGTGGAGAGCTCTACGCGCGCCGACCACCCTGCGGTTTTCCACCAGATGATCAGGCCTCACTCAGAGTCCGTAAATGTAGCAGGTGCGCAAATATCATTGTCCTTGAGTGTATAAATAAAAACAGCAATTAGTTCATTCTAAACATACGTATCAGTTCGTTCTAGACATCAATAACCTTCTTTGTAGTTAGATAAACAGCAGACCTCGATTTCACCTCCGTCAATTAGTCATAGTAACTTACACTTTATCAGTTTTACTGTCCTCGATTAATCTTGATAAGTGTACCTTATGTCTTTACTCTCTATTTTGCTTATTGCGTCCCATACCATCTGCAATACCACCGTCTAATTCACTTCTTTATTGCCTATTTAAATTATTTCATAAGCTATGCTTTTAATTTTTTCTTAAATAAATTAAAATTATTGATAGAGATCAAGTCATGAGGTAATGAATTCCATAACTTTGGGCCGGTGTAGTTTTGGTTCATTTTAATTTTTTCGGTTTGTGGGAACAGTGGTATTAGTTCTGATCTATTCTTAGTTTCATGGCGATGAGTATGAATACTTATTGTTATTATATCTTGGTATAAATCATTTTTAATTCTTTTAAACATTATTTTTCCCAAATTAAAATCATATAATTGCTTCATTGTAAGTACATTGTATTTATTAGGGTTTACTTTTGACTGGATAAATGTAACAGGTTAAAAATTATTTGATATCTTAAGGTCTATCAGTCTTATATATCTAGTTTGCAACACTGGTAGTTTATTGATATTATATTGAATAGTTTGTCCCCGTGTTAAAATACACTGTGTCCCACTCGCTACCGAACTCGACATTTCTTTAATAATATTAACAACAATGAAGATATTGCAACGAAAGTTGAAGTGGACTTACCGCATTTCGTGCGAAATGGGATGGCGTCACAACATGTGCTGAAAGTGACCACCATTTGCGTCCAGACAGCATTGAACGGAGCTCTGCGAGCTGGACGCGCTTCTCTGCTGCTTTGTTATGCCATTTCGCTGAGCGTGTCTACACAATACGGTTGTTGATAGTGAGTGCTCGTGCTCGTTGCTGTTCGTGTACGTGTGAAAATGTATCGGTATACTTTGGAGGAGCGAGTGTTTATTGTTCGCACTTATTGGAAGACAGAATCGATAAAGTCTTGCCAACAGCTATTCCTGGAGAGGTTTGCAGGCAGACAACCGCCGAGCAAGTCCACCATTTGGGCATTGTCGAAGAAATTGGAAACCAAGGGAACCTTATTAGACAACCATGCAGGAGGTCGCCCACAAATGTTGCAGGATGTCGTCCACAAGTGTCCGAGGAAACTATCCAGAAAGTAAAGGGCAGACTAGTTGCGTCTCCCAGGAAGTCACTTCGCCGACTATCACAGGAAACACGGTTGTCCAAAAGCACTTGTCAACGTGCTGTGAAAAAAGTGAAGTTTCATGCGTACCGTATCTTCGTGTCTCACGAACTGAAAGAGCCTGACCACGTGAAACTAGGGACATACTGTAGATGGTTTCAGACATTTCTTCAGGAAAATCCAGCCATTCTGGACTACACGTGGTTCTCAGACAAGGCGCGGTTTCACCTGTTCGGATACGTCAATTCTCTAAATTCCCGAATTTGGGCCAGTGAAAATCCCAAAGCGATACACGAAGAACCCCTTTATTCACAGAAAATTGGTGTTTTGTGTGGAATGACCCGGCGCAGCATAATTGGTCCCATCTTCTTCGATACAACCATCACAACAGCTGCATATATGGAAATATTCAACACCTTTGTAAATCAATTGGACGACGGAGAACTCTCCATTGGATATTATCAGCATCATGGAGCGACATCACACACCAGTATGGCCAAAATTCAGTCCTTTTTCGGCGACCGCGTCATTTCCAAAAGATTATGGCTACCGCGCTCGCCCGATTTGACGCCTCCTGATTACTTTTTATGTGGATATCTAAAAGGGAGTTTACCAAAAGAAATCGCGAACCACAGGTGCCTTGAAAGCAAACATCACCGAAGAAATTCAGGAAGTGACGGCGGTCTTACTGGCAAGGACTTTCCACGATATATTGGAAAGTCCTTGCCAGTACGTCAATTCCTGTAATTTTCGGCAGACCACTTTGGAGGTATGTCTTGGGGCATTATCGATTTGCAGCAAAGCCCGTTTCTTATTGGTGAACGCTTGGTTGCGTTGGCGCAACCAATTATTCATGGACCCGCTGAAGGTGTTCGTTGCCGCCCCGGTGGCGCAGTGGTCTAAGGCGCTGGCCTCTGATCATTCGTCCGTAAGGAGTCCGGGTTCAAATCTCGGTCAGGTATGGATGTTGTGTTTATCTTACGGCACTGGCTCTCTCCCTTCCCTGGAACCAGTGACCCTAAATTAGGGACGGGCGACTGCTTATAGCCCATTGAGTTGCTCACGGTGGTGGTTAAACCTCCAAAAAAAAAAAAAAGTTGTTCGTTACAACTTCACAGCATCATCATCTATTACTGAGTTCCCAGTCCATAGAACCCTCACAATTCTACGAAACGCCCAGCATGACTTTCCTCTCGAACCACCTTCATTTCACCATTATGTTGTGCATTCGGCGCTGCATCAGCCAGACTTGCAGCAACGCCCGCTTGTTGTAGATGAGCCTTGGGTTGCATTGGCGCAGAACATCCTGGACTGGCTGAATTTGTTCGGCACAGAGGTTAAATCCTGTAATTTTCGGCAGACCACTTTGGAGGTATGTCTTGGGGCATTATTGACTTGCAGCAAAGCCGGTTTCTTATTGGTGAACGCTGGATTGCGTTAGCGAAACCAATTGTTCATGGACCCTCTGAAGTTGTTCGATACAATTTCACAGCATCATCATCTAGTACTGATTTCCCAGTCCACAGAACCCTCACAATTCCACGAAACGCACAGCATGACTTTCCTCTTTAATCGGCTTCATTTCACCATTAGTTGTGCATCCGGCGCTGCATCAGCAGACTTGCAGCAACGCCGCTTCTTTTAGATGAGCCTTGGGTTACGTTGGAGCAGAACATCGTGGACTTGCTGAATTTGTTCGCTCTAGAAGTTTCCGTTCACAGCAGGATCATCTAGTACTGAGTTCCCAGTCCACAGAACTGTTACAATTCCACCAAATGCAAAACATGCCTCTCGTCTCGAAACGATTTCTCTGCAGGCCGTTCGTTTTGACACGCTGCCTCAGCAATTTGTTCCTAGTGGTAGGATAACGTAGGATATCAACTTTTCATCGACTGTGACGATACGACGCCAAAATCTATTCTCCTGTGGATTTAACAACAATCTGCGACGGAGAACGACACGTTGTTCCGTCTGCTGGGGTGTAAATGCATTCGATGGTGACTGGAGAGGAAACGAAGCTAGTTCAGGTGACGACCCATGGTGGTTTAGACAGACCCTACCTCAGTTATCACGTATCGTGTACTGGTGCTATGGTTCGCTGTCACAGCTTCGACCAGTGTTTCAATATTTGTGGTCGCTGGATGTCCCGACCTCGGCTTGGCTTCGGGACTGGTGTCCTCAGCATTGAAGTGCTGGAACCATTTTCGTGCAGCGTTGCTTTCCACTGTTCCACGCCTTCAACCGCACAAATTTCTCTCGCTGTGGCTATCTCGCCTAACCCTTTTTTCAAATAATGATCTAGGAGCACACGAACAGCACGTTTACTGCAGTCCGTCCTTTGCTCACCTAATAACGCAATGTGGGGCCGTGCCAAATGTACGTCATCAGTCTCGTGTGTTACACGTCATCGCGGCATCCAGTCGATGCTGACGCGTGTTTCGCCCAGGAATGAAAGCCCGGCATTATGTGTAACTCAAAACGGGACGAACTTTTGACTCACATTGGTAGTTATTGCTAGCAGGAAAACGCGCTTATTTTTGTGAAAGGATTGCATTAAGCATTCTGATTCTTCTTCTTCAATAGCTGTCTTGTATTCATTTCTGCCATTAATCGATTTCCCGAATATTCCTACTCACTTAACTGTAAACACACAGTCTTCTTATGAATATCACATTAGTCATTCAAATTTTTTCTACACCCGTATCCTTTTCTTAACTTAATCGATTATCCGAAAAATCAATTTCACGAAATACCCTGTCCCTAATTATTTCGGATAATCGAATATATACTGCGTATCTATGACATAATAACAGATAATGAAAACCGTTTGTTTAATATGCATATTACTGAAATTTTTATTACTGTACAATGATTGCTAAATAAAACATTTCTTCTTTTGTAAAAATCGCGTTAAGCATTCTAATTTTCCTCCTCTAATAGCTCTCTTTTATGAATATTTTCGATAAATAATCGATTTCCCGAATATTCGTACTCAATTAACTGTAAACACAGTCTTTTTATGATACCACGTTAATCATTCAAATTTTTTTACATCCGTATCCTTTTCTTAACGTAATCGATTATACAAAAACTCATTTTCGCGAAATACCTTTTCCTCGCTTACTACGGATAATCGAAGACATATGTATCTCTATGGCGTAATAACATATGCTGAAAACCGTTTATTTAAATGCAAATTGCTGCAATGTTTACTATTGTACAGAGATTGATAGTACAAAACAGTTTTTTTTTGTAAACATCGCATTAAGCATTTTAATTTTCCGACTCCAATAGCTCTCTTCAATGAATTTCTACCATTGATTGATTTCCCCCTATATTTGTTCTCAATTAACCATAAACACACAATTTTTTAGAATATCTCATTAATATTCTAATTTTCTTTCTACTAGTATCCTCTTGTTAAATTAATCGATTATCCAAAATTTTACGAAATACCTTTTCCACGCTTATTTCGGAAAAATCGAAGGCATATGATATATTATATCTATGGCATAATCACATGTACTGAAAACAGTTTATTTAAATGTAAATTGCTACATTTTTTTAATATATTTTAAGAAGTTGATGCTTTTGGAAGGGCACAAACTCAGTTTGGCACTTCGCGCTAATGTCTTCCGAAGACTAAAAGTTTTCGTTCCACAATGCTGACCATTAACACGCATGAGCGAATGTGTAGCTTTCTGCAGTTTTATTTGCTGTTGTAGAAAGCCGGATCCCATTACTTTCGAAGAACTAATGATGACATAACTTCTTCGTGTCTCAGTGCTGCTTCCAACTATTTTTGGATCACTGATCACTGTGAAGAACGCAATAGACGTCTAGTGTGTCATTTAGCAAATGACAGGCAGATGTTGTTTGCAGAGATCACTTTCCTTGATACCGATATGTGGAGTGCCTTCGGGGCTAACAACAAACAATCAGCGAATCTAACGGCCTATGAATCTTTACACTTCACTGAGTGGCTTTGGAAACACCTGACGGAAAATTGACATTGGATTACAGTTATTCCAACTAATATTTTCTAACTCAGATTCTCCCAACTTCCAGGACGACCAGCAAAGGTTTCCGCATCAGATGTCGCGTTTATTTGACAGATGTGACGACACATTTGTAGATACCGTGTCTGATTGCCAGAATTCGACCGGATACAACTGATTTGTCCGCCGGATTTTCACTGTTTGTTCTATATTTGCAAAACCACAGAAAGTTTGTCAGAAAAATCAACCTTTTATTACAAATTTTATTGTCATGTAGTGAAACTCCGCTGACGTTAAAAGGAAATTCTGGTAATTTTAATGTTGATTCAAAATCAGTCGCTGATGAATTCTACAATTACTTCATTAACATAGGTCATGATTTAGCATCTCAGCAAAACTTGCCCTCAAATACCAAAGGTTATGATTCTTTATCCAAAATTCAGGAAGTTCCTTTTTCAATGTTTCTACGCCCTTTGGATGATACCGAAACATATAATATCATCACTTCATTGTCCCTAAAAAGAAGTGCTGGTTCAGACAATATTAATAGCAGAGTCATAAAAGACTCGATCTCTATTTTAGTAACACTTATAACACATATTATTAATCTGAGTTTTTACTCAGGTCAGTTTCCTGACAGTCTGAAAATCGCTAAGGTTATTCCTATTTTTAAAAAAGGAGATAGGGAATCTACTTGTAATTACAGACCGATATCTTTGTTACCCGTTTTCAGTAGAATTTATGAAAAGTCTATTCACAGCAGAATGGTTATTTTTTTACACACCCATGGTTTCCAAAGAAACAGATTTACTGAAATGGCTGTTGCTAAGTTGTCAAACTTCATTTCCGAAGCAGTAGATGACAGTTACTATACTATTTGTGTTTTTATTGATTTCCAAAAAGCTTTCGACACGGTAAATCATGACATTCTGCTACATAAATTACCCAAATACGGTTTTCGTGGCAAAATTCTTTCCCTCTTAATTAGCTACCTCTCTAATCACAAAAAGTATGTCACTGTAAATAAAATAAACTCTGATCTACTTAATATTTCATGTGGAGTGCCTCAAGGTTCGGTATTGGGACCGTTACTGTTCCTGTTATATATTAATGACCTTCCTCTATGCCTGCAATCAACTCATGCTTTGCTATACGCTGATGACACTGTCATTTTTCAAAAATGTCATGATTTGCATAAGTTACAAATAATGATCAATAATGATCTATCAAATTTATTTCATTGGTTATGCTCTAACAAATTATCACTTAATATTTTAAAAGCCAACTCCGTATATTTCCGAAATGTTCGTAAAAGAGAGGACATAAATAACTTTCCAGTCAGGATTAATGATCTCCCCCTTAAAATTGTGGACAAAGTTCAGTATCTTGGTGTTTGGTTTGATGAATTCTTTAACTGGAATACGCATGTTCAGTTTGTTTAAAAAGTTTCCTTACAGGTTGGCCTACTTGGTAAAATTAAGCATCTCTTCCCTATCAATGTCCTAAAAACATTTTACTATGCTTTTATTTATACCCATCTCTCCTATTGTCTGGAATCCTGGTATTCAAATATAAGTGCAAACAATAAGTTATGCTTGCTCAAATTACAGAAGAAATCTGTTCGCTATATGCTGAACACAAATTACATGACTCATTCAAAACTATTATTTCTAAAACTAAATATTCAAAAAAATTGTGAAATTTTTACCTTCAAACTAGGTATCATGTTTTTTAAAATAATGCAACTTAAACTGCCTATTTTTCAATCTGACATCAAATATCTGGATTATTCTATCTTCACCAGATCTGTTGCTAACAACAAATTATGTCAGCCGTGTGTTAGACTTAATTTTGGTTTAAATAGCATACTGTATAAAGTCATTATCCTATGGAATAGTCTCCCAGAGAGCATCAGATCCCTGGAAAATATCAAAAGGTTTTCCTTGACTCTGCGAAATTACATTGTAAATCACCCTGATCTCCATAACGTTTGAAGCCAATGAAGACACGTTTTTTTTTCGATCTGGTGACAGGGGATGAAACGTGGGCGTATCTTTACGATCTGGTAACAAAGAATCAATCCATGGAAGGGCGTAACACCTCTTCACTAAGGCCTAAGAAGTTCATGAGGCAGCGATCAGCACAGAAAGTCGTGGTGACTGTTTTTTGTGATGACAGGGGTGTCATTCTTCTTGATTTTCTGGAACGTGGCCGTACCGTGACCAGCAAGCGGTACACTGAGTCACTCAAGAAGCTTAGAGAAGCCGTAAGGAGGAAGAGACCGAACAAGAATCTGAAAAAGATCCACATTCACCATGACAATGCGAGACCACACACATCTTTGCCAACAAATCAGGCGATCAGCAGATTAGGCCGGTTGGTGGTCCCGCATCCACTGTGCTGACCAGATCTTGCGCCCTCCGACTTCCACCTATTCGGTTCAATGAAGGACAGTCTCCGGGACTGTTGTACCCACTTCTTTTTTTTTTTTTTTTTTTTTTTTTTTTTTTGATTGAAGGTTTAACGACCACCGTGAGCAACTCAATGGGCTATAAGCAGTCGCCCGTCCCTAATTTAGAGTCACTGGTTCCAGGGAAGGGAGAGAACCAGTGCCGTAAGACAAACACAACATCCATGCCTTACCGGGATTCGAACCCGGACCCCTTACGGACGAATGATCAGAGGCCATCGCTTAGACCACTGCGCCACTGGGGCGGCATACCCACTTCTTCACAGTCACTTTCACCTCGTCTGTATCATCAGCAATTTGATAATACAGACGAGGTGAAAGTGGCTGGGAAGAAGTGGATACAACAGTCCACACCTGAATTTTTTCAAAGAGGATTCGGGAGTTGTGTTCAACGATGGCACAAATGCATCACCTGTGATGGAGACTATATTTAGTAGTACCTTTGTATAGAGAGTTACTCTACAAACATGTGCAATTCGAACGACCTCTGTCAGTTAATAAAAACGTTATGTCCATTTTTGAATTACTTTCGGTACAACTCTCGTACTAAAACAGAAATGTCAGATGAAGAGTTTCTGCTAATCTATCTGTTGTAGTAGGTATAATGATCAGTCGTCTGCTCTTGTTTAGCAAGTGCTTTCTTTTGGGGATATCTGGGGTGATAAGCTGTCGTCTGCCCCTAATTAAGGGTAATTGGTTTGCGGGGAAGGGTTAGCACTGTTGGAATAAGCACCCCCTGTCCCTACTGTGCTAACCCTTCACACCCGAACGTGGGCCTAACTAACTCGGACAATTGGACGCCAGTGCAGTACACCACTTCCTCATCTGGGATTCTGGCCAGACCCTGCATGGACGGTTGGCCAGAAGACCGCTCCCCTGATTACTCGGCCACATGAGCTTCAGAAAAAATTTAGAACCAGCGTAATATAAATTTGTACATCGAAAACTCGATACGAAAGTTCTGTACTTCTCATAACTGTAAATTCTGTCTCTGTAAAAATTGCAAACGTGGAATTTGGTTACCTAGTGGAAACTAATTCACTAAGAGACACTAACTTGCTTACAAAACGCTCATAAATTCTCGGTTTTCTGAAGAAAGCTCCATCATTTCGATTCATAAGCAGGGTAATTTAAGAAATCTGACGCGGAACTGCTGTGAAGGTTGCGATCAGGCAGTTAGTTAAGTGTCGACCATCCTCTTCGTGTCTCGGCGCGCGCCTCTGCTATTTTTTTGCGCTTGTCTTCCGTTCTTCCGACCTTGAGACGGTGATAATAACTCCGGGAAACAAAAGCATCGAAAAAAAAATTAACTGGATCCCTGAAACTCATGAATGTCATTAACGTTGCTTTCTTGGCAATAATTAATAAAATTTATTGCAGACACTAGCTGTGATGTCGTTCTTGCTGCTATCTCAGATCAAATTCACTGAAAAAAGCTAGTGTTTACGGTGCAGTAGACAATCACGGCATTAGTAATCACGATAGTTTCGAATCTTGTAGTTTCAGATAAAAGTGAAAAATGAGATAAAAGAACCTAACAAATTTATTTCATGGTGATAAAAAAAAGGAAATGGCATTAATTTTGGTCATTAAAGAGCTTTAGTTCAAAAAGC
This sequence comes from Macrothele yani, assembly GCA_039090855.1. Taxonomy (NCBI): domain Eukaryota; kingdom Metazoa; phylum Arthropoda; class Arachnida; order Araneae; family Macrothelidae; genus Macrothele; species Macrothele yani. The sequence goes on from CM076992.1 coordinate 12,716,447, forward strand.
AGTTTCATTTTTCACTATTTGCTTAATAAATCCAATCTCATTTCACCTTGAAAAAAAAAATCTTAACATTTTGCATCAACAAAATTAGGCACAAGCAATCTATTTTCGTACATTGTACGTTTGCAACCAACAAATCGACTTTCGTACTTAGAATTTAGACTACTAACAAACACACCGCACCGATCGCCGAGTGGTCTGAGGCGATGGCTTATGACTATTCGTCCGATATGAGCCCGGGTTCAGCTCTTGGTTGAGGTATGAGCAGTACGTTTTTCTAAAGCCGCTGGCCCTAGGGTCCAGTGGCCCCAAATAAGGGACGGAAGACTACTTATAGCCGTAACTTGAGCGCGCGTGTGATGTGTGATGGTCGCTCATCCCCACTTTTCATAATTTCTTTTTTCTCCTTTTTTTTTTTTTTTTTTTTTTTTGCTTTGGGGTTTTCTTTTTTTTTTTTGCTTTGGGTATTTTTTTTTTTTTTTTTTTTTTTTGCTTTCGACCAACGTGTGCAACTGGTTGGGCTATAAGCAGTCAGCCGTCCCTAATGTCGGGCTACTGGCTCCACGGAAAGGAGAGAGCCAATGCCGTAAGACAAACACAACATCCATTTCTCACCAGGATTTGAACCCAGACCATCTCAGACGAATGATCAGAAGCTAGCACTTAGACCACTGCGGCATAAAAAAAGAAGCATTCTTAATTACCTAATAATAATAAAGTCTGAAGTACGTATGTGTAACAGACCCTTTTTTTAATTATTATTATTTCGGAGAACTACGACACTACGACCAATATGCGCCTATCAGGTGGCGCAGTGGTCAAAGAGTTGGTTTCGGATGATTCGTCCGAGATGTGTCTGTGTTCGAATTCCGTTGAAGCACTGATGTTGTGCTTGTTTTACTGCACTGGTTCTCTCCCTTCCTTAGAGTCAGTGGTCCAAAATTAGGGACGGTCGACTGCTAATAACGCATTCAGTTGCCAAAACTTGATGTGTATTGCTACAAATGAAAGACTTAAAAAAGTTCTGTAGGTATTCTGAATACATTTCGATACGCTGTTGTAAAGTCCTTTTTGAATCATCCTGTATGTATATATATATATATTATAAAATTTCAAATTTTCTTCAAAAGAACCACAACAGAGCAAACAAAAATTAAATTTTGTCTTTAACTCTGCTTTTGGATATACACAGTGCGTCAAAGAATTTTTAAGACTGGGTCTGTAAAATGAAATAAAAACAAGAAATTATAATTCGTTTTGATTTGTTATTCAAAATATGTCGCTCCGGTTTCAATACACTTGTTACAGCGATTTAATAATGATTCGAATGACTGTTCCCGTTCACTTTTCGGAATTTGCCCTAAAGCACGCGCAGAAGCTGTTTGTATGGTCGAAATATCATCAAAATAACACCCTTTTAACGTCATTTTAGGTTTGGGGAACAAAAAAGTCTCAGGGTGCTAAATCAGGCGAATACGGTGGATGATTCAACACACAGATGTTATTTTACGCCAAAAATCTACGAACAAGAAGTGATGTAGGACTGGGTGCATTATCGTGCAACAAACACCAACTGTTTTCATCTCGATATTCTGGACGAATGAGACGAATTTTGTCCATCAAACGCCTCAAAACATTTAAATAAAACTCACCAGTAATTGTTTGTCCACTTGGAACAAATTATTTGGGGGATAATACCCTTACTATCGAAGAATGTAATGAGCACTGTTTTGATTTCCGATGGAACTTTTCTTATTTTTTTGGCTTGTGGCGAGTTTTTTGACTTCCATTCCGCACTTTGTCGCTTTGTTTTAGGATCACATTGAAAACACCATGTTTCATCACCAGTAACAATTGATTTTAAGAAATTTGGATCATTTTTAGCGGCTGAAATGATATCTCTGCAATGTGCACTTCTGATTTTTGTTCATTGGTTAACGTGTGTGAAACAAATTTAGCACAGACTTTTGTTTTGCCCAAATCTTCATGCAGGATGGTTCAAATCGTTTGTTTGTTGATGCTTAAAGACTCTTCCATCATTCTTAGTGACGCACATCGATTGTTTGCCACGAAATCACGCACTTTTTCAGTAATCTCAGGTGTCCTAGATGAACTTGGTCTTCCGTTATGCTTATCATCTTCTAGCGTCTCTCTTCCGTCCAAAAAACGTTTGTGCCACAGGAAAACATTTGATCTACTTAAACAAAACTCACCGTAAACTTGTTTCATCATTTCGTACGTTTCCGAGGCACTTTTACAAAGTTTTGCGTTAAATTTAATAACGCAAAACTTTGTTCCATCTTAATGATTCAACATGAAAAAAATGTTACTTCTCTAATGAACGCCCGTTTCGTTTGAGTTACTTTAACAACTGCGCAGTACTTTTGGCAGAAAGCAAGCAGATGGTCACGGTTTATAACGCATTCGCGATCACAGTGGTGGCGCCACCGTAGGCTGAAATCTAGCGCCAGTCCTAAAAATTCTTTGGCACACTGTATATATATCATCATCATCATCATCATTGTCAACCATTATCAATCCACTGCTGGACGAAGGTCTCCCCAAGTTTCCTCCACAACGGCCTGTCTTGTGCCAGTCTCCTCCATGTCAATCCTGCATACTTTCGAATTTCATCCACCCATCTCCCATGTGGTCTTCTTCTGGGTCTTTTCCTGTCCCTTGGAATCCAATCTAAAATTTCGGCTGTCCATCGATGATCTGTCCTTCTGGCAGTATGTCCAGCCCATTGCCATTTCACGGATTTAACACTGATCATGATGTCTTCCACTCTTGTCATTTTTCGGATCCACGAGTTCCTCTTCTTATCTCTCCTGGTTACACCAAGCATGCACCTCTCCATGCTTCTTTGAGTTGTCTGCAGCCTTTGTATGTCTCTTTTAGTTAAGGTCCATGTCTCTGCACCATACGTAAGCACTTTAAGGATTCATTGATCAAACACTTTTCATTTAAGACATCTCTCCACGCTTCTTTCAGTTGTGTGCAGCGTTTGTGTGTCTTGTTAAGTTAAGGTGTACGTCTCTGCTCCGTACGTAAGCACTGGAAGGATGCATTGATTAAACACTTTTGTTTTGAGACATAAAATTGTACTGTTTCTTCCAAAAGCTCTACAACCAAGTTTCATACGTCCATTAATTTCTTCATCAGCGTGACCTCTGCTTGCTATCTGCTGTTCAAGATAAATGTAGGTATCGGTTATCTCCAGCATTATCCCATCATTCGATAAATCTTCATTTTTTATAAAAGCATTGTACATTACTTTATTCTTCTGAAAGTTTATTTTAATCCCACTTCTTTACTCTTGTCAGCAAGTTCCTGGATCATACTCTGCAGCTCTGAAGGAGTAGTTGCAAAAATGACTACGTCATCAACAAAACCAAGGTGAGTTAAATAATTTCCATTAACCTTTACCACTTTGTTTTCCCAGTTCAATGATTGAAAGACATTTTGCAATGTGGCATTAAAGAGCTTGGGATATACACTGCCTGACAGAGAAAATGCCACACCACGGAGACCTGAACGCAGCACCAGGCCAAATTGTAGGGTGGGTGAACACGTGCAAATTATGCAAATGATTGCATTTGCACGCCAATCGCACGAACGGCGCGCAGGATATAAGCGAGCAACCAGCCAGTGAAGCCATCATTCGAGACATCGTCACGGCCGCGAGAAGTGAGCGGTTCTGCTGTAACCGTGTCTGGAGAACGAACAAGGGGTGCCAATACCGTTCAGACGCCGTCGTATGCTATTTCATCAAACTGATGAGTTCACCAGAGGTGTCATCGTAGGCCTTCGTACAGCCGGATGGTCCTTGCTTCGCATTGCGGAAGAAACGCAACGTGATGCCACACCCTCGATCGCATTTGGAGACAGGGGTCACAGGAAGGATATTCGCAACGTCGTATGGGGACCACATCAAGGAGACGCAGGTCCGTACACACCGATCTTCGCACTGACGTCATACCGTAGGGCACCCACAGGCCACAACGAGCGACATTTTGCAGAGTGTACGGGGAGGCTTGGATACTCCGATATCGAAACGGACAGAGTCGAGCCCATTGCCTGCGTCCGGTTTGCTGAACAGCCGTCCGTTGGGAAGGCTACCTTTAACAGCGAGCCATCGTCGTCACCGCTTGGCGTTATGTCGCTCCGGAGCTGCGTTGGGTGCCAAATGGAACAGTGTGGTGTTCAGCGACGATTTGCGGTTCTGTTGCACCTCGGATGATCGCCGTATGAGAGTCTGGAGGCGACGTGGCCAACAAGCGCATTCATCCGCCATTGTGGAGCTCCATACGTCCCGGCAACGTGGAATTATGGTGTGGGGTGATATCAGCGCCAACAGCTGCTCACCGCTGGTACGCATTAGGGACATACTGACGGCACGCCGCTATTTTGAAGAGGTGCTGCGGCCCGTGATACTACCGTATCCGCAGGGCATCCCAAACGCCGTTTTTTCAACAGGATAACGCCCGGCCGCATACCGCTCGGATGAGCCTGAATGCTTTACACGGTGTGCAGGTGCTTCCGTGGCCAGCCCGATCCTCCGACCTTTGGGCCATCCAGATCTGTGTGATACGATTGGACGTCGGTTGAGTAGTACCCTCCCAGCCCCGCAAAATGAAGATGAACTGTGGACTCGGATCAACACCATATGGTCCTTGATACCCCGGGAGTCTTTTCGGACTCTCATTGCTTCAATGCCACGTCGGGTTCAACGCTGTATCGTCCCAAAAGGGGATCCACACTCCTTATTGATAATCCTGTATATTTAGCAACTCGAGACTAGTCTGTATTTGACAACTAAATCACTCGTTCCGGCTATCTGTGTGTGCAGTTTGGTCTGCTTTAGAGCATCCCTTCATGGTGTTTAGGGCTACTACTTTCAATTAGGGGTGAAAGCCAGAGCTGTAAGACCAACCCATCATCTACCCCCTATTCTTTCTGGACTCGAGCCTGAGCCCATTTCAGATAAATGGTCGGAAACCAGTTTTTAGACCACTTGGACACGAGGATGGCATATCTCTGAAAGGTCCTAATAAATCCCAACTGTACTCTAAGAATTTTATTTCAAGGGTAATTTAAACTTCAGAGCATACAGGGTGAGTCAAACTAATGTGCGCTTTTGGACACTTTATTGAGAATAAATTTATTATGCACCAAGTGTCGCTCTGAACATTTCCTTCCCAGGATACTTCATTTCTTTTCAAACAGATAGTATTCGGCTCTTAATACTTGAAAGAGCCGTACGTATACGGTGTTCCACTTCATCCACATTTTGCTGCAATGGCCGTACAGGCAAAGCTCTCTTTACGTAACCCCAGATGAAATTATCAAGAAGAGTTAGATTCCGTGATCTTGCAAGCCATGCTATAGATCCCGTGACAGATCAAACAATGCTATAGATTCCGTGGCTGTGCAAGCCATGCTACAAGTCCCGTTCGCCCAAAAAGCATATGGCACAAAAACATGAAATTACTCTATTAAAAATAACAACTAAAACAATTATTTTTCATACTTTGCGGTGAAAAGGGAAGAACTAAAAGAGTTTTTCACGCTAGAGGTGTGACTTCGGGCATTATCTTCTTACAGCGACGCCTGCTTCCTATTGATGACTGCTGTGGTATCATGGACCCTTGCAGAGGCCGAGAGCATCATGGACACACAGCTGTTGTTCAGCATCGAGGTTCTCGTCCACAGTCTGACCACCTGGCAGGTGTTCACATTGTGCACAGGATCTTCACCATTCCACTAAATGCGCTAAATAACTTTCCTCCCGAACCGGCCGTTTTTCACTACAGGCTGTGCTTTTTGTTCAGCGACTGGCTCCCAGTGGTAGGAGAACATGGGAATATCTGCTTTTCATCACCTCTGACGATACGACGCTAAAATCTATCTCCCTGTGGATTTGACCGCAATGTGCGACAGAGAGCGACGCGTTGTTCCTCGTGCTGGGGTGTCAGTTCATGAGGAACCATTCGATGGCACCTGGACGAGAAACCCAGCTTGTGACAAACAACAGTGGATTGGTAAGATCTCGCCACATTTGCCAATTTCCGTCTACTGGTACCAGGGTTCGCGGTCACTGTTTTGACATGAGTGTCAGTGTTTGAGGTCGTGGAAATCCTCACCTCGGCTTATCTTCGGGACTGGTGTACATTGAAACACCAGACCCATTTTCGTGCAGTGCTGCTGTCCACCGTTTCCTCGCTTTCAACTGCACAAATATGTCTTGCCATGTTCAACCTCTTTCCCCAATAACGGCATCGGAGCACCTGAACAGCACGCTTATTAGCCCCAATCTTTTGTCCACCTGATAACGCAATATAGCACCGTGCCAAATGCACATCATCAGCTTCGTGTGTTCCACGTCATCGCCATACCCAGTCGACGCAGGTGCGTTTCGCATAAGAATAGAGGTATAACATTACGGGTAGCTCAAAGCAAAACGAGATTTTGATACACTTCAATATGGATAAATGCTTTAAATATGATGATTGTGCTGGTAATTACAAGGTGTTTTTTACATTTTTTCAATTCAATAAACTATTATTCAAGGTGAAAATCCTCCAAATACGTGGCGTCAGCAAATAAATAAATACATCGCTCTTTCCACGTTCCAGAAACACATAGCAACCGAAAAATTGTTTTTCCGCCGCCGCCGAGGAAACGAATCACGGATCTCTCGATATCTAGCCGAGTGCGTTACATTTACACGTGTAAATGTAACGCACTCGGCTAGATATCGAGAGATCCGTGGTTCGTTTCCACGGCGGCGGACGTGTAAATGTAACGCACTTGGCTAGATATCGAGAGATCCGTGGTTCGTTTCCACGGCGGCGGACGTGTAAATGTAACGCACTCGGCTAGATATCGAGAGATCCGTGGTTCGTTTCCACGGCGGCGGACGTGTAAATGTAACGCACTTGGCTAGATATCGAGAGATCCGTGGTTCGTTTCCACGGCGGCGGACGTGTAAATGTAACGCACTCGGCTAGATATCGAGAGATCCGTGGTTCGTTTCCACGGCGGCGGCTGAAAAACAATTTTTCGGTTGCTATGTGTTTCTGGAACGTGGAAAGAGCGATGTATTTATTTATAAACTATTATTCATTCCACGCATATTCTGCCGAATGCACTACATCATTTTATGAACCGAAAAAATAACGGGACAGAATAAAACTAAAAACACAATTTATTTGCAATCAACCGCAAATATATGCAGCATCTGTCAAAATATCTCAAACTTTTAAAATGTTAGAGTTTTTAGACTTTTGTAATTCCTACGAGTTGACGTTCCTTGGAGAAGTATATTACAGTACTAAAAGAAATCTTCCAGGACACATGTGCATGAATTTTAGCAACGCACATAAAACTAGAGAAACCTGTGCAAATAACGACCGTTTAATCATATTATAAGAAGAGCAGACAGCCGTGCAACATGGTAGAGGACAAAGGAAGTAGGTTACCGCTGGAAACCCCTGGAGGAAAAAAATCAACAGGAGCAAGAAAACCCAGATGATGATTCATCCCAAAATCCTTCACTTCAGCTGGCCCAACAGAACCTGTTAGTCCGTTATTCACCTGTCATGGTCTGTTACGCTCGTCTGTTTATGTCTTAGCAGCTTTAGAAACCGATACCCCCACAGCAGCTATCGGTCTTAGAAGATACTTGCAGAATCTGCTCGGCGTTAAGTTCGTCCCAGGTGGTATTATCTTACTAAGCAAGCCAAAATATTCGTAAACTCTACGGAAAAAGAGTGACGTGAGGGTTGGATTGTTCATGCGGTCAACGACTTGAGAAGTGACTCACGGGATAATCAAGCCATGCAACAGAAAGAAGAAAAATGAAATCTTAACTTCATAGATTTGATGTAGTTCTCGCCGTAAGGCGTCAAAAGCGGACAAAGATTGCTGGCTTCGAGAAGTTTCTTTTCGCAATGTGTTCAACGGATTAGTGGGAAACTGAATTTGAGTTTCTGAAACAGAAATAACACAATTTCTTTTTAAAACCCTTTATTCAACCGCATGATTTCCGTTGCTATGTAAAATAATGTTCGACCTTTCTGTAAGCTTGCTAATACTGCTCTCGTCAAAGCTTATTCGTTTGGACTCACCGATACATGTTTACTTCCCGCATAGCGCAGTTGATTAGTCGCTATGCGCTGCGTAGGAGGCGGAAGTTTCTGACGGTGTTCGAAACCCGGTTCTGCCGGTTATCTACTCTGCGGTTTTTCCGCAGACTCCCGGTGTTTGGAGACGCGAATGCGTAGGTGGTTCCTTTTGAAGTCAGTCCCGGAAGCACTTTGTCCCTTATCCGTATGCAGCAGAGGAATGGCGCGCCACCTGCATTAATTTGCCAGTAACCCTCAAAGGTGCATAGTCATCTTTGCGGGACTAAACCGGCCATAGACGGACGAGATAGATGGATGGATGTTTTGTTCAGAAAACTATACTCTGAAGAGCAATTGAATTAGAGAAAGCTGGCGTTATGCAAATGTGGTGCTGTGGGCGGCCCTGTAAACGGAAACGACGTGGCGTATGCAGCGATCCGACAATATAAGGTGTGATGAAATCTGAATCAGTAAGAGTCGGACTCAGTATGGGTAAGACGAAGGATCTAAGCGCATTTGATTGTGGGAAAATTGTTGGGGCCCGACGAATGGGTCACTCCATCTCGGAAGTCGTGCAGGCACTGGGATTTTCACGAGCCACTGTATCACGGGGGCACCGTGAGTACATCGAATCCGGTAAAACCATCCCTGCAAGGGTCAACTGCCGTGGACAACAGCGTGTGGATGAGCTGGGTCATCGTCGGCTAGCTTGCATTGTAACAGCGGATAGACGGGCCACAGTGCAAGAAATCACTCGACAATTTCACGTTGGTGCACAAAAACGCGTAAGCAGCCACACCATCCAGAACCATCTCCGCGCGATGGGGTACAGAAACCATCGTCCCACGAGGGTACCGCTGCTGACCGCACATCACAGGGTGCAAAGATTAGCACGAGCGCGGGAACATCGCCACTGGACCCTAAACATGTGGGAAAATGTTGCCTGGACGGATGAGTCGAGATTCACGTTGGTACATGCGGATGGCAGGATACGAGTGCGGCGCACACTACATGAAGAGATGGATCCTTCTTGCCAGCAGGGTACTCTTCAAACTGGTGGGGTGGCATTCTCTTCTGGGGACTGTTTACGTGGACTTAAATGGGACCCCTGGTACGTGTGACATCGTCCTTCACAGGTCAACGTTACCGGGATATCCTGGACGACCATTTGCTCCCGTTTGTGAGTCTTCAACATCCCACTGGGGACCTCATCCTGCAAAAAGACAATGCAAAGTATGCCATATCTTTAAGCTTTTTTTTCCAGAAGTCCTTTGTAGAAAAACGTTTGAAAATAAACGATGTTTTGCCAATGACATGGTGCATTTGACTAATCTCTGGCTATGTGGTGAGCGACAGTCGGGTTCTATTCCCCTTGCCAACCCTCCGATTCGGGGTCAACTGCTGGTTAGTTCGATCGATTAACGGAGCTCCTTAGCCCCAGTTATGGCTTCTCAGCCAAGAATATTCCAGATTAGGTGGTCGGCCCAATTCTGAGTGGGTGCGGAATACTGCTCGGAACAGTTCTGAGTGGGTGCGGAACTGCTCGGAACTGTTGCTTAGGCGGAGTGCAACACGACTGCGTGGATCAGCCACCTCAAGTCGTTCCGAGCAGTATTCCGCACCCACTCAGAATTGGGCCGACCACCCAATCTGGAATATTCTTGGCTGAGAAGCCATAACTGGGGCTGAGGAGCTCCGTTAATCGATCGAACAAACCAGCAGTTGGGTGCAAATTCCTGACAAAATAATTTTTTTTAGATGCGACTTGTTTTTCACGTATACTTTTAATTATTTCAAAATCACTCGAAAATTTTTTCATAGAATCACATCTTGGAATTATCACATTTGGATTTTTCTTTCACATTTTTCTTGTCACATCTTGGAATTTTCTTGAACCTAAATCGGGAGATGCGGGTTCGAATCCCGCTCCAAGGAGATGGAATTTTTCAAGTTTTCTGAGAGAAGTGTTACATGCATGACCAGGATGTGTTACAAGCAAATTCAGAATTTATGTTCTGCTTGTTTTGAATATTCTATCGATTTCCCATGTTTATGAAGAGTGTTTCTCCGTTCATTGATTTATCTGTAGTACTGGTAATATCCGAACAACATCCATTTCAGAATGGGAGCTGGGTTAAAACGCTATGAGGAAAGAGGATGCTTCGACTAGCGAGAATCTGAGGATGTTCAGGTTCCTAAGCCAAGTTTGCTTAGTCTCAGTTGCTTGGAACTTTAGTGTCCTGGATGGTGTAACGGTTAGCATACTCGAACGAAAATCAAGCAAATTTAGAATTTTTATTCTCTTTAAGAGATGCGGGTTCGATTCCCGCTCCTTGGCGATGAAAATTTTTAAGTTTTCTGAGAAGTACCGTCTAAACAATTTTGGGGGCCCTGGGCCGTCATATGTTTGGGGCCCCTGATCTTATATGAGGTGTGCAACTTAATTATCGGCCCCTAAATGCAAGCGATCATGGAACGTTGGCAAATGCAAATAGCTGTGGGCGATAATGGCTGATTGCAACGCCATCCAACAGCTTTCCAGGCAACCGTAACCGCTCACAGTTGTAGTGACAGAAGGGACGAAAGTTGACGGTGAAAGCAATGTCGTTCGAGAAGCAACATTTGAGGCACTACCTCCTGTTCGCGTTTCAGCTGAAAAAACGTGCCGCGGAAGCCCAGCAAATGATCTGTGCTGCTTTGGGTGAGGCTGCTATGTCCTACAGTACGTGTACGTAGTGGTTCCAGCTGTTTAAGCAGGAAAATTTCAATCTCCGTGATGCAGAACGTCCGGGACAGCCACAGAAAGTTAACGATGAGGAACTGGAACATCTGTTGGACGCGAATCCCTGCCGCACACAGTCAGAGCTCGCCAAGGAACTCGGGGTAACACTGCAAGCCATTGCAAAGCGCCTGCACAAGCTTGGACGGATTCACAAGGAGGGCCATTGGGTGCCCCACCAACTCACAGCTCCGAACAAGTCTAGGCGCTACGATGTTGCTGTATCCTTGATCTCCAGATTCAAGAAGAAGGATTTCCTCCACAAGATTTTCACCTGTGATGAGAAGTGGATCCTCTACGATAATCCTAAGCGGCGCAAACCGTGGGTTAACCCGGGTCAGCCTATCACCAGTACCGCCAAACCGAATATCCGTGCCAGGAAGTTGTTGCTGTGCATATGGTGGGATCAGCGCGGAGTCGTACACTATGAGTTGCTCAAACCTGGTGAAACGGTCAATGCTGAGCGTTATTGTCAGCAACTCATTCGTGTGAGTGACGCAATGGAGGCGAAAAGGCCATACACCGGCAAGGGCAGAAGGTCGGTCCTGTTGCTTCAGGATAACGCGCGTCCTCACAACGCGGAAACGACTTTAAACACGATCACCGACTTGGGATGGCAGTCTTTGTCCCACCCGGCGTATCCTCCAGACTTTGCCCCGTCGGTTTATCACCTCTTTTGCTCCCTGCAACATCATCTGAGTGATACGCACTTCACTTCTGTCGAGGAGGTCCACACAAGTATTGATGGCCGTCCCGGTGGCGCAGTGGTCTAAGGCGTTGGCCTCTGATCATTCGTCCGTAAGGGGTCCGGGTTCGAATCCCGGTGAGGCATGGATGTTGTGTTCGTCTTACGGCGCTGGCTCTCTCCCTTCCCTGGAACCAGTGACCCTAAATTAGGGACGGGCGACTGCTTATAGCCCATTGAGTTGCTCACGGTGGTCGTTAAACCTCCAATCAAAAAAAAAAAAAAAAAGTATTGATGACTTTATCAACTCGAAACAGCCCTCTTTTTTCCGCAGTGGCATTCCGGCAGCTCCGTGACCGATGGCTCAAATGTATCCAACACGACCGGAATTATTTCAATGATTAGGTACGTATTCGATTTGCTATAATTTTCTGTCAACGATTCGTGTCTGTGGCCAAGAATTAAGTTGCACACCTAATATATACAGAACATATACAACATATGGTATTATTACAATATGTGGTTATTTTTTTATCCACATATGGCATTATTACATTATATACAACATATTGATATATATACAACGTATGAGAATTATTATATACCATCACCATGTGATCCCTATGATAAGAAACATTCAATATCCAGTAACTTTTAAAATACCACTTGAATGAAAAATGTTACATGCCAGAAAATGCACAACTCCATGAAGTTTAGAAAATGCATTCACATTTTGTTGCTTAGCAAATTAAAAGAAAATTTGTGCTGAAAGATATAATGTTTCTTCCCGATTCTACAAATTGTTCAACGAAAATTAAATTTAAACAGAAGAAAGAAATAAACCAACCAGCGCCGTTTCCAGACAATATGAAGCATCGGAAAGAAATGCCGATATGGGGCCCCAGTCAGTGTTATTTGTTTAAACAGCGACGATTGAAAGAATTTATGTATAAGTAGCCCAGGTGGGCAAACCCCAGTGATAAGCAAACGTGCACTTCTTCGTGTGAACAACACAAGCTACTGTTTAAAAGAAAAATATTATTCGGAAAAAATGCGATTTGTGCGTGGCTCTCATGGCCTTCGAGGTTCCAGCTTCATCCGCGTAGGTGGCGCACTGGTATAATCGATGACTTATGATCATTCGTCCGCGAGGGGTCTGGGTTCGAATCCCGTGAGGCATGGATGTTGTGTTTGTCTCACGGCACTGCTGGCTTTCTCCCTTCCCTGGAACCAGTGCCCCTAAATTAGGGATGGGTGACTGCTTATAGCCCATTGAGTTGCTCACGGTGGTCGTAAAACCTTCAATCAAAAAAAAAAAAAAAAAAGTCTCACCCACACTCGAGATCGGGAGGTCTGTCAGCTTTCTTTGTTTCTTATTTTGTCACAAAAGATCTACCCCACACTAACACCTAATTTTCCTCCTGCCTCCTCGGGAAATCGAAGCTTCTAGCAAGGTTTATGAAAAAAAGGCAGAAGAACTTCCAACTTTCTGGATTGATGTTTCTTCTTTTCTTTAAATAAAATAAAAACCTTGCTAGTGAGTGGTCAAAGAGTTTGACTTTTTGTAAACCCATAAGACTCTTGGGGCGTTGGGGCCCCCTTTCAGGTGGGGGCCCTGGGCATTGGCCCCGTTGGCCCACCCCTTAAGACGGCCATGCTTCTAAGAGGTGTTGCATGGATTACCAGCGAGTGTTACAAGCAAATTCAGAATTTATATTCTGTTAGCTTTGAATATTCTATTGGAATTTTCTTTTGTAGTTATTTTGCAACCTCTGGAATCATTAGACCTGGAATATAAAAACGCAGAGAAACGAATGAAATCACTTTTACATACTCTTCCAAAACAGACACACACACACACACACACACACACACACACAAAAAAAGCTCCTTTAGACACACCTTTGCTTTTTGTGCGTGTCACATGTCATGCTGTTAACGAGACATGACAGGCATTTCTGATTTCCCGATTTTTTTATCCATGCTCAACAGAAGAGGTGTTACACTTTTGTAAATTCTACTGTTCAAAAGAAAAACCTCAACTTTCAAACATTTTTTACGGAGCTGACCTACATACGCCCTTACTTGCAAAAAAAAAAAAACGATTTTTTATTAATAGAACGTCACATTTCTCAGACAACTCGATTCTTATTTTCCTACTTGCTTTTTCCTCGTAAAAGCTTGCAACTTAAACCTTGTTTTCTACAGAGCAATTTTCACATTTTGCATTAAATTCTGGACACCAGTTTTAGATGACTTTTCAACTGAAGAAATTTGTGTCGTAGCTCATTTAACGAAGGTGGAGCTTTTCTCATTTTTGTTTCTTGGTTCAGCAACCCTGCTGAAAATCTAAAGCTGCATCAAGTCACGCCGCCCCGGTGGCGCAGTGGTCTAAGCGATGGCCTCTGATCATTTTTCCGATAGGGGTCCGGGTTCGAATCGGGGGTGAGGCATGGATGTTGTGTTTGTCTTACGGCACTGGCTCTCTCCCTTTCCTGGAACCAGTGACCTTAAATTAGGCCCATTGATGGTGCTCACGGTGGTCGTTAAACCTCGAATCAAAAAAAAAAAAAAAAAAAAAAAAAAAAAGTCACCCCCCACAAATTTAGGGCTGCTTATTCTCGAAAAGGGGCAACTAACTACGAAAGAGTAAACACATTCAGGGGTTGGACAGAATAATGTGAACACCACACTGAGAGACGTGGCTTTTAATGCAGCTGCGTACGTCGCTAATCGCATAGGTATCCACCACTTTTTGATTGTATTTTTTTTATTGGAGGTTTAACGACCACCGTGAGCAACTCAATGGGCTATAAGCAGTCGCCCGTACCTAATTCAGGGTCACTGGCTCCAGGGAAGGGAGATTGATTGTAAAAGCTTTGTTTAGAACCTCAAGATCCTGGTTGTTTTTTTTTTTTTTTTTTTTTTGGTTGAGGGTTTAACGACCACCGTGAGCAACGCAATGGGCTATAAGCAGTCGCCCGTCCCTAATTTAGGGCCACACTGATTCCAGGGAAGGGAGAGAGCCAGTGCTGTAAGACAAACACAACATCCATGCCTCACCAGGATTCGAACCCGGACCCCATTCGGACGAATGATCAGAAGCCATCGCTTAGACCACTGAGCCACCGGGGCGGCAAGGTCCTGTTTAAGTGCATTTAAAGTGTCTTGTTATAAGACTTTAATCTAAAATCTTTGCTGAGACGTCGGGAAACAGTGCTGACACTAATATGAGATCCTTTTGAATGTAGAAAGGCCTTGATTTTCTTGCACGAACTCCTCGGAGGACGCCTAACTATTCGCCTTATGGTATTGTTGGGGTTGTTCTCCTTGGACGTCCATTTCTCTTTCGGTCGCTAAATTCACCTGTATCTCAATATTTCACAATCGCATTGTGAATAGCAGTCTTGCTCACATTCACCTTTCTGCTTATATCACGTTCGGAGTATCCTTCACGATATAAAGTCACTATTTGTGCCCTCTGAGTAATACTTAATGCCACCTTTCTGCTCATTTTTCGCTATACAGAAAATACGTACGAAAACCAGAAGCAAAATGAAGCTCGCACAGTTCCCCCAACTCTATCAACAGCTGACGCTGTAGGAAGATGCAGCACCGTCAGGAAGTTGGGTAATACAGACAGTAGCAGCAGAAATCTCCTAATACCAACACGTGGTCTTAAACTTTTGCAGATGAATGTATTTGAAGAGGAGCTTACTGTGTTAATGAAATACGATTGGAATACTCAAGATTCTCCCCAGAAAGACGGTAGCAGAAATTCTTTAGCAATAATAATAAAAAAAAAAATGTTTACACCTGCCTCCTCTGGTTTTAAAATGTATGTTACGGGAAATACCCAAGCGCTAAAAAGGCAGAACCTTAACAAATGGCTGGAGACAAATTAAACCTGGCATTATGTTTATCTATGAATGATTTATACAACGAAACCTCAACAGAACTGGAATCAAAAACGGTTTCTTTCATCGAAAAAATTACAACCGAAGTTTAAAAATGCGTAAGTCAAGGTAGAATTATGCGGACTACATGTTAAATCTTCGTCACATCTTGGTGAATAAAAAATATATGAGATATGGCTGTCTGGAAATAAAGATTTTGAAATTCAGTTTCCTACAAGACGAAAGTACGAAAACAAAAACGGCTATCATTAAACGAACAGTGAGATAAGAACGGTTTCGTCGAGGGCAAAGCGAATTACTGCACTGAAGCTGACTTACTAAGAAACAAAGAAGATCCGTGGATTTTCAAGGGCATTAGTACTAACTCTGGTAGAATTAGGTACATGACGCCATCATGCCCTCTGATATTTAGTAAGCAGAAAGAGCTAAGTGTCTTTTGCACAGAGGAAGGTCGAATATTAGAAAAGAAAAGGCTGCAGTTATACAAGATCTGCCCTAGAAAATATGCGAGTATGCACGTACATACAGAGTTAAATCACGTTATTGTGACCACCTCCTACTTTTCACGTCAACAGCGTGTAGCCAATGAAAGTAGGCATGTGTCGTTAGCTGGCTTGGAGGGTATATAAGGTGTGCTGTAGTAAATCTGAAAACATATCACTCGTTGCTGTCATGGATAAAAGGAGCGAATTATCTTATTTACAAAAAGAGATGATTATCGGCTGTCGGGCCAAGTGTGGTAGTATTTCTGAAACAACGCAGTTTGTGAACTGTTCGTGTGCTGCTGTGGTTAAAGTGTATCGTGATTGGAGAAATGGCACCATTGCGAATAAGCGACGCGAAAACTGCAGAGCACCACGTGCTATTGATGTGAGAGGTGAACGTCTTCTTCGAAGGTGCGTGAGGGCCGATTGACACGCTACAGTGGAGCATTTCACTAGCCAAATGAACCAGGGGCTACCGAAAATGCGTCTAAAACGACACTTCAGCGACCCCTGCTGCGTATGGGGCTCCGATGCAGACGGATGGTCACTGCACCTATGCTAACGAAGGTGCATCGGCAGTAAAGGATTACATTTGCACGGCAGTATCGTAATTGGACCTCCGCTGATTGGCAAAGGATTGCCTTCTCCGATGCGTCACGTTTTCTGCGTCATCGAACGGATGGCCGTTGGCGCATAAGGCCAAAAACTTCGGAAAACAAACACTCTTCAAGCATTGCTGGAAGAACACAAGCTGGTGGGGGCAGCGTTATGGTCTGGGGAATGTTTTCGTGGCATTCTCTTGGTCCACTCATACCTGTGGAAGGCACTATGGACCGAATTCGTTATGAATCCATCCTTGCAGACCACGTACACCCATACGTGCTGATTGACTTCTCTGGGGAGGATAGGATCTTCCAGCACGAGAATGCGACGTGTTACACAGTTAGAAATGTCCGAGAGTGGTTGGAAGAGCGCGATGAAGACTTCAAATTACTTCTCTGGCCCCCCTAATTCCCCAAAATCAAACCCAATTGAGCATCTGTGGGACCACCTCGATCGTGTTGTTCGCTCTATGGATCCTCCACCACGCACTCTCCAGCAGCGGTCAGATGCACTGCAGTTAGCATGGCTCCACATACCTGTGAACACCTTCCAGCACCTTTTTGAGTCACTCCCAGCCCGTCTAGCTGCTGTCCGCGCTGCACACGGCGGTTACTCTGGATATTAGCTGGTGGTCATAATAATGTGACTCGACCGTGTATATGTACATACTTTTTTGTGACCAGTGTATATACGTACATACTCGTATATACACTGGTCACAAAAAGTTAGGGATATTGCGGTTTCGAAGGAAAAACTTGGTGATATGCAACTTTAGTGACTACTGGAGATCGGTTATCAAAGTGGGTAGCTACGTCGTATTAGTATCATGGCAACACAGCACGTTGCGTGCGAGCTCCGATAAAAGTTCCCTGCGAAAAATGGAAAACGGGTCGTTTCACCGCTTGGTCTAGAAGTTTGCTGAACGTATTGTCTTCAGTGTGGGATTAACCTGAAATGATGTACAGACGACGTTTAAGCACTGAAAACAAAATTAGGGATGTTGTCATGTTACAGGGATGTGTACGGCAGATCGACATACTGTAGCTGCTGCTTTAGGAGTTTTGCAAAGTGTAGTAAGTCGGATACACACAATATTTCTATGGAATGGAAATATTGCAGATCGACTCAGGAGTGGTAGCTAGAGGATAACTACCAGGAGGCAAGATAGCTACCTAACAGTAAGTGCTCCGAGAATGCTTCCCCGGTAGCACAGTAATGTCGAACCGACGTCGATGTTTGGTTACCAGGTCGATATTACGTCCAGGCATAGTTTTCGACGTATAATTCGATGAGACGGAACGTAAAGAAAAATCATTACATTGAATTTCAGTGTACATATAAACGGTTTTACACAGTTTATCCCTTTAGTTCCATTAGGTCGATTAATCGATGTTTTTATGCGATCTGTAAGCATCGCGCGCATGCGCCTTTGCAACCATCATTACACCAAACTTTTTGGATGTCGGTTATATCATTTCTTGTAAGACGTGATTCATACCTGTCTCCTTTTTCGCCGGTAAGTTAAAAACGTTTTTTTGTTTTTTTTCCTAGTTCCTTTAAGTAGAATTACTTTTTAAGATATATAATTTATTTTTGACTGGAGGTTTAACGACCACCGTGAGCAACCCCATGGGCTATAAACAGTCACCCGTCCCTAGTTTAGTTCCACTGGTTCCAGGGAAGGGAAGAAACCAGAGCCGTACGACAAACACAATATCCATGCCGCACCGGGATTCGAACCCGGACCCCTTTCGGACGAACGATCAGAAGCCATCGCTTAGACCACTGTGCCACCGGGGCGGCATATAATTTATACGTAGGCATATCCCAACTAAGGATTAGCCTAGCGCGATGCTGGCAGATCACCAAACATTCTGTGAAAATTTTGAGAATCTTGTCCCATATTCTTACATGTGTCTTATTAATTATGTGTCTTTTCCAATGCGTCCGAAAAGACTTGGGCCGCCCCGGTGGCTCAGTGGTCTAAGCGATGGCCTCTGATCATTCGTCCGACAGGGATGATCCGGGTTCGAATCCCGGTGAGGCATGGATGTTGTGTTTTTCTTACGGCACTGGCTATCTCTCTTTCCTGGAACCAGTGACCCTAAATTAAGGACGGGCGACTGCTTATAGCGCATTGAGTTGCTCAAGGTGGTCGTTAAACCTCCAATAAAAAAAGACTTGGATGTTGAAACAATAAAAAATTATACACTGGCGTGCAAAAATTAAGGACGAGACGGTTTATCGGATATAACGTCGTACAGAAGTGCTCCACATCGACTCAAATCATACCATAAGATCCCCAAGATGTAAGAATATGGGACAAGTGAGCAAAACCGTCCAAACAAGGAATCTAAAGGATACAAAGACACTTTATTGAAAAGGTAGCTTCGAGCACAACTGGACAGAAGATAGAAACGTCCATGTGACAGGCGGCTGCCAAAAAAAAATCCAGTCTTTAGTAGGGAATATGATCATCTTTGACTGCGTTGCAGGATTTACAACGTCTGTCCATGCTGAAGACGAGGTTGTCAAGGAGCTGTTGAGGCATCGCGGCTCATTCCTCTTGTAGCGCCAATCGTAGCTGTGGAATCGTTGCTGGCGGCTGGTGACGTGCTGCCAAGAGTCTTTCGAGAAGGTCCCACACATGTTCGATTGGATTTGGGTTCGGGGACCTTGCGGGCCAGTCCATGCGTTGAATATCTTTACTGTCCAACAGCTCTGAGACAGCCACTGTACGATGAGGTGTAGCGTTGTCGTCCATGAAGAGGAACTCAGGACCCACCGCACCTCTAAACATGCGCACGTGAGGCAGGAGAACCTCGGTACAATAGCGGACACTGGTGACTGAACCTCCGTGGAAGATGTGGAGGTCAGTACGGCTACCAATCATGAAACCGCCCCAAACGAGAACTTCGCCACATCGTCCCTTTCGATGTTGTTGGAGGTGTGATTGCGTGTTACCTGCTCTCTCCAGATGTTTATACGTCCAGAATCGCTCGCGAGACTAAATCGGGTCTCATCCGTAAAGAGAACTCGACCCTGTTGTTGATGTGTCCAGTTCTTGTGTTCCTGGCACCACAGAAACTGCCGTCTCCGATGAGCAGGCGTTAATGGCACACACCGGTTGGTCGTCGTGCAAATAGACCACCTTTGTGCAGCCTCTTGGCCACGGTAAAACGCGATAACGGACGTCCAGTTGTCTGCTGCATGTGCCTTGCGATTTCTCCCGCTGTCTTCCGTCTGGATCTTCTCGCCTGTAAGGCAATATACCGGTCGTCCGCCGTCGTGGTTGCTCGTGGACGACCACTGCTAAACTCTCGAACAGCTGTTCCTGTCGTTTGAAATGCTCTCCAAGCTCGTGAAACGAAGCTGTGAGCGAACCCGAACTCCTCGGCCACACTAGTCACACTTCGACCTTCTTCCAACTTCCCAATGACGCGACCTCGCATAAAGTCATCCAGATGTCGTCTAGTGGATTGCCTGTTGGCCATATCACACGGTGGCAGCAACTCGACGTCGTTCAAACTGATGTACACCGTGCAATAGCTTTCTCCGAATATCTGAGTATACACCGCCCGCGTGCTTTATATACTCCCGACACTCCCCCCTCCCCCCGTGATACTGCATATATGCGCATGCCCTACCGTACCGGACCCTAGTCTACCTCCTGAGTGGTCTTTCGGTCCGTTCTGCCTGCTCGTTCCGCTGTTACGCTAATTTCTCCTCTTTGTCCTTAATTTTTGCACACCAGTGTATGATCTTTTAATCGTAGACAGCGTCGTAGAATCATACTACAAATACGAACACATTATAGAATTTCACATTTCAACGCCTAAATTGTAGAGTAAGCGTAGATTCGACATTACAACAGCACTGTAATAGAATCGATGACTAAATTGCGTAATGTCAACGTAGAATCGAAGTCTACACTACGTAACAACGATGTATATGTTTCTCTCGAAAGGCCGAACCTTCGTCTACTGTTGACTTGATATCGACTTAATTGGTTTAAAATTCGACGTCGAAAAGACGTAACAAAAGTGGACATGGATATCTATATTCGACGTTTCATATCGACCAAAAATCGATCAAAAATTCGACGTCGAGTCGATGTAATGTGCTACCGGGGTTAGTAACACTAGGAGCCGACTCCGGAAATCAATTCGATCTGCTTCTGGTGTCAGTGTATGTACTCAAACGGTGCGAAACCGTCTTCACAAGTGGGGACTAAGAGCACGGCAGCCGTTGAGATGTATAGCATTGACATCAGCTAACCATCGTCAAAGATATTCCTGGGTCCAACAGCACATGTCATGAAATACATAGTAGAACCATGTACAGGGTGATTCATAAAGAAGTATACAGTTTCAACGCAATATAAAACAAGAACAATGTAAGATATTTTATGTTACCTGTAACAGAATTGTAGAGGATAGTTTCAAGTTTTTTAGAGACAGCCACAGGTGTTCTATGTGTGCACCCTTAGTCACACGACACACATCGAGTCGGTAATCTATTTCCGCCCAAACGCTAGGTAAGGTATCTGAATCAAGTGCAGTGATAGTGCTGTGATACGCTGTTTCAGCTCCAACAGGAAGGGGAGGGGCGAATACCTTGTCCTTTACGTACCCAAACAGGAAAAAGTTTTAAGGTGTTAAGTCACAACTTCTGGGTGGCCATTGGGTCAGTGGCATGTTGTAGACCGCGGCTCGTCCAATCCATCGGTAAGGAAGATGTTCATCGACTGACTAGTCACGTGACATGCGCGCCATGGCCTACGTCACTTCTCTCAGTAGCGAGACACAAACTTTATGAGCACATCTACCTAACGGTTCGCAGTTGTGGTCCGTGTCTTCAACTGTTACTGTTTTACAGCATCTGGAAACTGTATACTTCTTTATGAATCATACTGTAATTCCCTCTTTATCCTGATACTCGACGAGAGCACGGATCGAGGAGATTCGGCACACGAATGCAACCTCACTATGTGCAGTCCGTCCACCCTTACAAAGAGGCAGTCTATTCTGATCTGGGAAGGAGTGTGTTTTGATGGCCGTACTTCCATGTATGTTCCTCAAGGCAACATGAATGCCTCAGTGTACCGAAACGAGGTCATTGTGACACTGTTTCACGCAGCTATTGGACATGCATTCGGTTTTCTCAATGACAATGCAACCAGTCACCATTCCTAGAGCGTGCTTCAGGAGCTGGAAAATCATGGGATTGAATTGTTACAACTGCTTCCGAGGTCTCATGACCATAATTCTATAGAGAACATTTTGGACGCTGTACAGTGGCGTCTGGATAGCCACATTCCATGCCCCAGTACACCGGCAGACATCTGTAAAGTTGTACTTGTAATATGGGTCGAGCTGCCTCAGACACTCATCAATAATATCATTGCAAGTATTCCTCGTGGGTGTCAAGACGTTCTTCGACACAGAGGTGGTGTTACTGGGTACTGGAATCCAGAGGTATGGACATTCTCCGAATTTACTGTTTTGACTTTATTGCAATGCTTGACTCAATAAGGGGCTGGAAGGTGTTCACAGGTATGTGGAACCATGCTGACTGCAGTGCATCTGACAGCTGCTGGAGGGTGCGTGGTGGAAGACCCATACAGCAAACACGATCGAGGTGGTCCCACAGATGCTCAATTGGGTTTAAGCCTGGGGAACAAGAGGGCCAGGGAAGTACTTTGAAGTCTTCATCGTACTCGTCCAACCACTCTTGGACATTTCTAGCTGTGTGGCACGTCGTATTGTCGTGCTGGAAAATCCCATCCGCCCCAGAGAAGACAATCATCATGTATGGGTGCATGTGGTCTGCAAGGATGGATTCATAACGAATTCGGTCCATAATGCCTTCCACACGTATGAGTGGACCCAGAGAATGCCACGAAAACATTCCCCAGACTATATTTTGCCAGCAATCGTTGAAGAGTGTTTGTTCTCCGATGTTTCTCGCCTTATACGCCAACGTCCATCCGTTCGATGAAGCAGAAAACGTGACTCATCTGAGAAGGCAATCCTTTGCCAATCACGTGCTTTCTCTCATTTGCTACGTGCTGTTGACATGAAAAGTAGGTGGTCACAATAATGTGACTGGACAGTGTACTTTGCTTCGTGCAGAAATTGCACAGTAAATTGCTTTTGTAAACGCAGTCTCTATCGTTTGTGTTACTTAATCTCACTGATGTTATTTCAAGGTGTGTTACTTGAGTCAGAGACATACATCCTTCATTTCAAGCAATATCCCTAACTTTTTTTGACAGGTGTATACACGAGCTTAGGAGCCCTGGACCCGAGTCCCTTTCTATGAGGTCAGACAGGGCTCTAAAGCTCAGCTGCTTACAAAACGAAATCCTTACAGCTCATTTTAGCTGTTAATGAGTTTCATCGCACACAGTGAAAGAATTGAGAAGTAAACTAACAGCTGACCAGAGCTGAGCATAGAAAAAAAAAGATTGCGAAAATAAATACATAAATAAAAATAAAAAGATAGATATCTTTGCTTTGGACAGTTAGGTGAAAAATAGCGTGACTGGGACCATCTAAATGTTGATGAGATTACAAGATCCCAGAGCCTGACTGAAGTAGAAAAAAATCACCCACTTTTGCCCTGCTTTTCTACTTTCTCCCACCTATTTAGGAAAAGCATCGCTTTAAGATATTAAAGATCCGAAGGCAAGATATGGCTGCTTGCAATTTTTTCTGGTACAGCACCCAACAGGGAAGAAGCATCAGAAATGATATGGCATGAGAAATGCCAGAGCTAAGACTGAGCCCACATGAGATGATGTTATTGCTAGTAGAATTCTGAGGAGAAAAACTTGCGCCCCTCGGCCTCCCCCTGCAAAGAGCAAAGTGCTACAGAAAAAGGATGTTAAAATGGATGGTTTTAATTTTCCCGGAAAAACTGAAAAATGACGTAGGGTGATGTGATTATGAATGAGAGCATAAAAGGACGACTTTTGTCCGAGAAGGAAACATCTGTGACGTATAACTCTAAATAACCTTCTTTCAGGGCTGAATTAAGCGAGGGCTACAGGGGCCCATCGTTACGTAGGGCCCAGGAGGCATGCCACTACACCGCAAATAATACACAACTTATAATTGTATTGGGTTGTCGAAAAAGTCATGACGTATTTTAGCCATGTTTTGCAAAGGTCATTTATTGATAGAAAGAACAAAGATCAATCAATGATATAATGCCCGTTTTGCTCGATAACCTTTTGCCATCTTTCAGTGAGCTGCAGAATGCCTTGTTCGTAGAAGGACCTCTCTTTTGTGGCGAAAAAACTGTACAAGGTGCAGATTTACTGCCTCATCTGAATTGAACGTTATATCACGCAAGGACTGTTGAAGACAGCGAAACAAGTGGAAGTCTGACGGCGCAAGGTCAGGCGAGTATGCTGGGTGTGGCAACACATCCCACCCAAGCTCCAATAATTTTTGGCGGATGATCAAACTAGTGTGTGGTCTCGCGTTGTCGTGATGGAACACAACACCTTTACGATGAACGAGCTCTGGACGTTTCTGGATGATGGATTCGTTCAAACTGTCCAGTTGCCGACAGTACACATTCTAATTGATTGTTTGGTTCCGTAGTAGGAGCTCGAAAAACAAGACACTATTATCGAAGCAGCACGTCGGGACCAAGACCGTTTGCGCAGCACATTGTTGCACACAATCCACTTTTCTTCACCAGTTATCAGTCGCTTCAAAAAAGGATCTTTTCCTCACGTTTGATGAGCATATCGCAGATGTTTATACGCGCCGTCAATTGAGCTTCTTTGAGTTCATGAGGAACTCACACATCGAGCTTGCTTACCTATCCCAGCTTCTACAAGTGGTCGTGAACGCTTGAATGATGGATGTCTGTAATCTCTCGTGTCGTGTAACACGGGTTTGACTCGATTAATGCCTTGATTTGTTTGTCATCAACCTCGGTGTGCGTCCCCGACTGAGGAACATTGTTGAGGTCAAAATCACCAGCACGGAATTTTGCGAACCATCGCTGGCACTGACGTTATTGTAGGACATTATCACCGTACATTTTACACAACTTTTCACAAGCTTGACGCGCGTTCTTCCCTTTACGGAAGTAAAACAGTAAAATATGGCGAAAATGCACAGTTTGATCTTCCATCTTCAACTTGATGTCAAATCTTCGCAAATCAACCAAATCGCTCACTATTCTCTTTAGACTGCAGCTAGAACTGGCACCTGTCAAATGCCGTAGCGATAACAGAGCTGCGCATGCCTCTAGTACTTCCAAAACCGCCGAACCGCCATCTGGTGCCAAAATACGTCATGACTTTTTCGACAACCCAATGTATTTATATATAAATAGAGTTAAAACAGTTTTGTCTTGTGTGATTTCCACTCGATTATAAACAGAGGATAGAAGACGAACAGATTTCAAGGCAGTGACTCTCTAAGGGTAAACGTTTCAAGTCGCTGTGTACAGCGGGGTCGGCAAGACAGTTTCGGCTTTTTCACTACCGTCCACCCACGCCTACCTGCTTGAACTTGGAATCATTCATGGGCAAAATCCACTGTGGCTTCACTTTGCGTAAGAAAAAAGATGGGGAAAAAAGCACATAATGCTAGATTATTAAAAATCCCAAGACCAAATGTACTAATCTTAAATTTTTAACTCATATTCTTTTGAGAACGCTGGAAAATACAGCACTTTTTATGAAAACTCTACAGGTAATTTATTAGCTTGAAGAATGCACTACGTATTACAGACGTATTGCTACAGTTTGGTATTTAAACGGACTCCAATAAAAAAATCCGTGATAAGTGTTTTGGGGGTCCATTCAGATGCCTTAACCTTGGCAGATTCCTCAGATATCTTAGCCTAGGGGCCCACTAATTCCTTAATCCGGCCTTGTCTCTCTTTTAAGTTTTTGGGTCTAATGCTAATTTCGTTACTCCTTGGTTTAAGATTTTGTCACTGAACTGCACATTGTTTCATTTGGCAACGCTAAATCTGAGTCAGAGCAAAATATATTGACGACGTTGAATGTTATCAGGGTGATAGTCTTGGACAGAGCAGAGATTGCGAATATATTGTAGAGAGCTGATATAACGAAAGGGATTGAAGTTTGTTTCATACTTACGCTGTTGACGAATATGTGGATTGTTGTTATATTATTGAAGATTAATATGTTAATACAAGAAATGTCAGTGGACAAATTACAACATGTATTGTATAATGTCCTGAAGTTCCACTGAAGAAAGAATAAATAAGACGTTGAATTTACACGTTCTTTCACCTGGCCGTTAATATTTACTTAGTTATTTTCAGAAGTGTTTTGTTCAATGAAGTTATCAACGCAGCTATCTAAGAACATTAGCTAGGAAGTTATCAACGCAGCTATCTAAGAACATTAGCTAGGAAGTTATCAACGCAGCTATCTAAGAACATTAGCTAGGAAGTTATCAACGCAGCTATCTAAGAACAATAGCTAGGAAGTTATCAACGCATTTTTCTAAGAACATTCGCTTCGAAGTTTTCAACAAAGCTATCTAAGAACGTTAACAACCTAGTTAAACACATAAACTACAATTATCAAAAGCTTCAAATTCTACACATCATTATCATGTAAAAATGTGGAAAGAAAGATATGCTCGATATTTCTACCAACTTCAAATGGTGATCGTAAAATTCAACCTTCTTCTGCCGGTGGTGGCAACGGAATCCACATCCTTCTGCCGGTGGTGGCAATGGAATCCACATCCTTCTGCCGGTGGTGGTGCTGGAACCCACATCCTTCTGCCGGTGGTCGTACTGGAAGCCACATCCTTCTGCCGCTGGTGGTTCTGGAAGCCACATCCTTCTGCCGGTGGTGGCACTGGAATCCACATCATTCTGTCGGTGGTGGTACTGGAACGCACATCCTTCTGACGATGGTGGTGTTGGAACCCACATCCTTCTGCCGGTGGGGATACTGGAACCCACATCCTTCTGCCGGTGATGGTACTGAAACCCACATCCTTCTGCCAGTGGTGGTACTTTAATCCACGTGCTTCTGCCGTCTTGACATGTGCGCCCTCTCTGTAGTACGTCAGATGTACAGTATCACCTCCTTGAGAAAGGCGGGGCCACGAAATCGCAAATTTCAGGTGCGCCGCAAAACATGCTTGCAGTAACACTCTGTAGAAGAAGGAATTCTTACTAATTCCAGACGATGTTTGAGAGAAACATCACACATTTTAGAAACAAAGAAGGAATTCTCATTAATTCCAGAGGGTATGTTGAAGGAGCGTCGCACATTTTTCGAAGAACCTAACGGCCAGTAAATCCATTTTTACATTCGGGCCCTAATGTGAACCTCAAATTTGCCGGTGGCGACCTCGAACTCACATCCTTCTGCTCCGGAGCTGAATGTTTTCCCAATTAAGTTAAGCGGGTGAAGCTTATCTCTACATCTTTGCCGTCTTGACATGTGCGTCCTTTCTGAGGTAGGTATGTCGCATATAAACCCACTTGAGAAAGGGCTAGGACGAAATCGTAGGTTTAGGGATCAACCAGGAAACCATGCTTGAAGGAGGGCTCACTGTAGCAGAAAGAGTTCTGACTGATTCCAGATGATGTGTGGAACGAACATCACACGCTTTTTGAAGCGTTGAAGAAGGAATTCTCATTAAGACGATGTGTGGAAGAAACATCATGCATTATTCGAAGCATAGAAGTAGTGTCAATATGGGGGTTCTGGCGCATTACCCCCATATTGACACTACTCATAGAAGAAGTAATTCTCATTAATTCCAGACTATGTGTGGAAGGAAGATCATGCATTCTTCGAAGCATAGAAGTGGTGTCAATATGGGAATTTTGGCGCATTACCCCCATACTGACACTACTCATAGAAGAAGGAATTCTCATTAATTCCAGACGATGTGTGGGAGGAGCATCATACATTATTCGAAGAATTCAACGGCTGGGATATTAACTTTTACGCTCGGATGCCAATGTGAAAACACAACCCTTCTCTGCCGATGGCGAAACTCGAACCCATATCATTCTGGTCCGGAGTGGAACGTTTTCCCATTTCGGCTTATCACTGCTACTTGCCATTTTGATATGAACATCAACCCTGTAGTCCGTCACATGGTCCAGAAAACAGCCCTTTGAGGAATAGGAGAAAAAAGGAAAAAAAGAAAGATATTCTTGATATTTCTAGCAAATTCGAATGGTGGTCCATGAGACAGTCCCTTGGAGAATAGGAAAAAAAACAGGAAGATATTCTTGGTGTTTCTAGCAAATTCGAATGGTGGTCCATGAGACTGTCCCTTGGAGAATAGGGAAAAAAACAGGAAGATATTCTTGATATTTCCACTAACTTCGAATGGTGGTCATTTCTCAGGACTTCTCTTTCACACACACAAACGTCTTTATCTTGCTAGTTCCACAGCTCTTAATTGTTACTTATTTATTTGCTTTCTTTTGCTCTGTATTTTCGCATAAACTGGAAAAAGTCATTAGACACTGTCGCATGGCAGTTACATGTTTTCTGTGTGTGATCGTGAGGCATTTCAAAGAGGCTTGCTTTAGTTCTATAAAAGAATGAAATTTGAATGATAGGATTATAACTTTAAAAAATAATAAATTTGCATGATATGATTATAACTTAAAAAAAAAATAAATTTGCATGATATGATTATAAATTTAAAAAATAATAAATTTGCATGATATGATTATATCTTTCTGATAACAGGGCCGTAGCTAGCAGAGGGCTAGAGAGGGCTCAGCACCCTCTCTCCTTGCGAGACGAACCAGCTCCCCCTAGAAAATAAACGATGTAATTACTCTGAGCTTTTTTTTTCGGTGGCTTATGAATTGTTTTTTTGTATTTGATTATAAACATAGATATTGTGCCTTATTTATTCGTGTATTGAATGTTTGAAAAAAAAAAAAAAAAGCAAAATTGAAATGTTGCAGAACAAACGATGGATATCTCAAAAGAAATTATTTTTCGTAGGGAATCAGTAGGAACTGCTGCGCCTACGATTCTCTGCCCTATGGGCACCTGAGAAATCCTGTTTCTTTCTTTGTTTTTATCTTTTTAAGAAACGTAAAATGTAAAAGAATATTGTTAACGTGGGAACGTCTTAGATAAATGTATCCCTCTAGGTGATGTAAAACAGTACTGAAGAGAAATCTTTGTGCGAGAGAGAAAGAGAGAGAGAGAGAGAGAGAGATATAAGGCTTTCAACTTCCTGATCATTATTTTGCCCCCAGATGGCGTGGTTTTGCGACGCATGTGTGGAAAAAATATTTATTGCCAGGGAATCCGAGTTTTGAGTAGGGAATGGGGAGTTTACTGTTGACCACGGTAAGAAGAGGCTATTTCCGAGCACCAAGAGAATGCGTGATTAAAGATGGAGAAGAAACTGTGGAAATTCTGCATCAATGACTCCTCGATGGCACTGCGTTGATCCAAGAAAGGAACCAGAAGAGTAAACAAAAAATGAGTAGTTTTTGTCATACTAATTCGAAGTCATATTTCTTTTAGCGGGCGGTAATGACTTTACAACTCAACCACCGTCAAACGAATTCTGATAATGCGATTTTTTTTTATATATTTCAAGAGAGTTCAGTTCTCCCCCCCCCCCCCCCCCCGGTTGTCGCATTTTTAATTTGATTTTTTTTATTTTACTTTTCAGCATGGTGAAACTGTTCACTAGTGAAGTAAATTAACAAAAGGAACGAAAATAGGGAGGAAACCTTGCATCTGTATTCTCAAATGAATATACACTGCTGGCCACCCAAAATCCAAAATGCAACACCAAGAAGGAAGCATCCGATTGGCCTGAATTTCGCAGCATGCGTCGCCCACGAAAGGACATGCAAACGATTAGCATTGCAGGGCATATGCAAATCATGTGCACCCGGCACGCCATCGAGAAGCACTATAAGAAGGGTGCACAGAAGGCGGGGTGTAAGTAGTGGAAGTGTGTTGTGCTGCCGGACTTGTGCGTGGGAAGCTTCATGATGCCTCGTCGCAGAGTACGGCAGTCATTCCAGCATGTTTCGGAATTCGACAGAGGACGAATAGTGGCTTATCGCGACAGCGGTTTATCGTACCGAGACATCGGCACCCGTGTGGGACGACATCCAGCCACAGTGAGGCGAGTATGGATTCGGTGGGTGCAGGAGGGACGGACGGACCGACGTGAGTGATTGCCGCAGCCGCGGCACACCACCGAACGAGAGGACCGGCATGTTGTGCCGCGGGCATTGACGGCTCGCACCGCCACATCACGAACGTTAGCGCAGGAATTAGGGTGTGTTGCGCAACAACCTGTGTTAGTACGTACCGTCGACGTCGTCTGCAGCAGGGGGGGGACTTGTCGCACGGCGCCCATTGCTCCGATTACCATTGACGTTACACCACCGGCGAGTGCGGCGGCAGTGGGCCGTTGAACCACGTACCTGGACTACGGAATGGCACGACTTTGTCTTCTCCGACGAATCCTGCTTCTGCCTGCAACACCACGATGGTCGGATCCGCGTGTGGCGGCACCGCGGCGAGAGACTGTATGACGCATGCATTATGCATCGCCATACCGGTTCGTCGCCGGGCGTTCAGGTTTGGGGCGCAATTGGATATGACACCCGTACCCCTCTGGTACGCATCGCCGGTACAGTCAACAGCCACCGCTACATATCCGATGTTTTGGAGCCTGTAGTCCTCCCTTAGCTGCAGGACCTGCCT
Organism: Macrothele yani; assembly: GCA_039090855.1. Classification (NCBI taxonomy): domain Eukaryota; kingdom Metazoa; phylum Arthropoda; class Arachnida; order Araneae; family Macrothelidae; genus Macrothele; species Macrothele yani. The sequence goes on from CM076992.1 coordinate 12,746,777, forward strand.
GCTGCCACGTTTCAAAAGGACAATGCGCGCCCGCACGTGGCACGCATCGTGCAACAATTCTTCACGGCCCACCAGGTGTCACTGATGCCGTGGCCCGCCTGTTCTCCCGATGTGTTGTCCATCGAACACGTCTGGTAGCTGATCGGCAACCGAGTGGCCCGGCAAGCACCACCGCGGCTACGCCTGATGAACTGTGGCAACGTGTGGAAGCAGCCTGCACCGACATACCCCAAGCCCGCGTCCAAAGCCTCTTTCGTTCCATGCCGCGATGTGTAGCGGCCGTTATTGCCAGCCATGGGGGCCAAACGAACTATTGATGTCTGCGTGTTTCGCAAGTCGCACGGGCCTGTAAGCTCAATCGTTTCATCTTTGTATCTGTTGTTATGTGTCCAGTAAATCTGGCTTTGCCATCTCGTGTCCTTCTTGGTGTTGCATTTTGAGTGGCCAGCTGTGTAGTTTGTCGTTGAACACAAAGCCCCCTCCCCGCCCCCAGATGAGCCGTTTCCTCTCCCCCGGTTCTGTGGCCTAGCTACTGCCTCGTTTGATAATACTTTATAAGACTAATGCAGCACTTATTAGTACTTGCCAGAATTTCAGAAATTTAGTCTCATGCATATCTTTATTACTGCGGATGCTTACTCCCGGGCCTGAAGCAGAGATAGAAAAGGGTCACGGGTCAAAAGGGTCACCGGGAGAACAATTTTTGGCGGGTCAAACGGATCTGGTCATGGTGTTCCTGACCCAATTTCGACCCGGTTTTATTTACGTTTTATTAAAAAAAAAAAAAAAAAAAAAAAGTGTTTCAAAGAAAAATGTGTACTGTGGAATTTTGTGCTCGATTCTGGTGCTAGCGGAGTAAAAAATGATTGGTCATACAAAAATATTGCTGTCTCTTTCTTAAAGCAAAGAAGATTTCCACCGACCGACGATACCATAGCGTAAAACGGTACTTCCTTTGCGTTTGATTTCAGTGCGATTGTTCGAAGCAAGATAACAGGCAAACACCTGTCGCCTGCTTCCCTGGTGATTCACTCTAATCCACCCCGCGTGTCACATTGTAAAGCATCTTTTACATTGAGCATTCAGAGGTTTTCGTTTGACGTGCTAACGTGCTAACATCCCGTTCCATTGCTTGTCGTGTCGGAATTAATGCCTTATTTGTTAATATGATGAATTTAATATAAAGGAGATTGAAAAAGGCCAACAAATACGTTCTTGTTGAAAACAAAAAGGGGAAGAGCAAATGCTGGAAGTTGTTTCGTCTCTTTAAGAAACCAGAATATGTTTGACAGCAACACCAACTTTCACATATTCTGAAACTTGATATGTTATCAAGAAAACAGCAAAAACTGAAGTTAAACATACAACAAGTTATTTAATGCAAAACGTTTTACTGTAGCAGCATCCAAAGTAAGTGGAACTGCATTAACATTACTGCGGAGGGACTTTTTGACTCTCGCAGATGTGTTTGAAAACATGCGTAAAACAGTTAGGTTTTATGAAGGACGACCGTTTCAATACTTTCTGTGAGTAAATTATACGCTTCTGTAATTTATATATTAATTCTATAAGGTTTTTTTACTGTGAGTCCTATTTTGTGAGAACGGCTGAGCGCAAAGATATGGTTGAGGTATCAAAATAAAGGTCTTACCATGTAGATGTGCCAGTGGAAGAGAAAAATGCGATTGGGGCAACGGTTCGGGCGTTGTGGGGCGGCAAAGTTACCATGTGAAGTCTATGGGAGAAGCGTGCGGTTGACTCACGCGCTGTTGAAGGCGGACGCGTGGAAGGACTGCGAAGTCCGAAGTCTTCTCTTTTCTGAGCGAACCGTTACGCAAAGCAACGCTAGCAGGCATTCGTATCAAAGTTCTTCTCATCGGTACAGCGAACACTCTCGGAGACCTGATTGCGTTATGTCGTTGGACTATGTGATGTATATATACAATTTAATATTCATTTGATCCAGTTTATTCACGTAGGTAAGACGTTTCTCGTTATGTAAACATGTAAATAAACATTTCGTTGACCATTGTTAGTGAAAATATTACGGACGACTGCTTATAGCCCCTTGAGTTGCTCACGGTGGTTGTTAAACCTTCAGTCAAAAAAAAAAAAAAAATCACGAACCTGGACTATTGTCTTTACTAAAGTGGTTGAATGAATTTTTCAATCAAATAAAGTTTGCATTTGTTGTTTCATATAAGTTTATTCTTTTCAAAAAAAAAAAAAAAAAAAAAAAAAAACTAACTGTCGATTCCGACGGGTTTTGTCTAGTACTTTTGTATGATTTCTATATAACCTACGATACCCATTGCGGAGAGACTTTTTGAACGCCATATGTATACATATGACTATGTATTATAATTATACATGCTTATGTTTAATTATAAAATCAGTTTCGAATTTATAGTTCAAAGCAGATTTTCCGGGTCAGGTCCAATTATGTAACGTCCGGATCCAAATTTTTGACCCGTTTCAAACTCTGGTCTGAAGTGATGTACCTCTGCGAATACATAGTTCCCAACTGCAAAGCCAAGTGAATCTTGAACATTTCATAAGACATATGTGCACTTGTTTTCTCTTGATTAATACCAGGCCCATAGGTTTACGTGCCTCTGTTAGGTTCTAGGTACTTCGTGGAAACCTCTTCATGAGAATCCGGCAGTATTACAATATCATCTGCATTCTGCATAAAATAAAAACAGCTTTCATTCTCAGTGTTGTTATTATTTTATTTTCCTTCCTCGAATGAATGAATATATGCACATTCTTGGGTACCAAGTATAAAACGGAAACGTTATCATCCTGCATTTACTGCTTTTACTGAGCTTTTTTTTTATTTTATTTTTCTGTTTCTGGCATTCGGAATAATGTCAGTCCGAGAAAACGGAAGACAGGCAGATCATGTAACATGAAGAAAGCAAGTGAAAACTAGTTTAGTTTTCCGTTCTACTTTTGCACGTAAAATCATGAAATCAGGGTAAACGTGAAAAAAGATATTCCTCTACACAACGACGTTCTCGTATTTTTCAGTCGTTTTCTCTTATGCACGAGTTGCGCTTCAAAGGCACTTTTTTTTTCAGAGCCTTCTTTTTTTGTCTATTTAACGAATCTTTTGCGCACTTAAATTGATGGTGTAGCTATTGAGCTGTTTTCACTGACCTTCTCCCTGTTTACTGTTGTCTTTCAAAAAACCACGTCCTTCAAGATTGATTTGTTCTTATGATAAATTCATCTCCTGAACATTGAATCGTTTCACTGCTGTTGATCGCTCTTCTTGCCTTGTCAATGGGAATTTCCCAGGGTAATCTCATTCTTTCTAATCATTCAACGCATCGTATGAAGTCCGATAAAGGGTGCGGTTGTTGTACCTTTTCCAATCTATTCTCAACCGTTCGGAGGGAATCTCATTAATGGAACCAATTGTTCTTTCTCTATTATACTATCAAAGTGACTAATGACGTGTTTGTACAGAAAAGAACAAAGAAAAGAAAACAGCAACAAAAGGCCGTAAATTATCTCAGATAATTTTTCATTTTCACAGTAAACTGACTGAAAACTTGAACATCTGCCATTAGTTTAAGGATCTTCGGCAATTATTTAGGCAAGGAGAATTTGATTGCCTACTTACTACATCTTAATATAATCAACACCCTTTGCGTACGCGTGAAGTATCTTCCTTCAACAGTCAAACAAAGGAGTTCGGAATTGAAAACCTGGGATGTTTCGATCTTAGCATGCAGAATAAAATTTCTACATCATGACATACTGTAATAATGTTCCGACGATATTACTTTTATCTTAAACTAAAATAATGACTATTAAATGCTTCTGCCAAGATAACTCATACTAAACCTGTTGCAAAAATACACAGAATAAGAAATGAAATTCTTGGTTGCTATCTGAGGAAAACCAAACTTGAAAATATTTGATAATTGACTAATTAAACAAAAGTCATCACTCTTTCCACGTTTATAAGTGAGAATCGAACCCATGGTCTTGCAGGGGGCGGCCAATGAGAATTTTTCCGTGACTCACTTATAAACGTGGAAAGAGCGATGACTTCTGTTTGATGTTCCTAGTTCACGTCAAATGTCTGTATTAATTATTCATTCGTCTTCTGATTATTTGTTCAGTTGCTGCTTACCATCTTTGGTGAATCCCCAGCATTGTGCGGGGCTCCAAGAAGCAATCTGCCAATTGGGTTGGCAGTTAGTGTATGTGAGTCTGGAGGAACTCGAGGCCGCTGTGGTGCAGTGGAAGCATGTCCGGCGTGTAACTGCAAGACTGGGTTCGATTTCCTGTGGCGGCCAATGAGAATTTTTCCGTGACTCACTTGTAAACGTGGAAAGAACGGTTACTTCTGTTTGATATTCCTAGTCCACGTCAACTGTCTCTATTAATAATTGACTAAGGCTATCCTAGGGTCTTGCTGCGTTGACTCAAAATCCTAGTCTCGCGGTATTAACATTTATTTCTTCCTGACTTTCTTACGCGTGCGTTCCTAAAGTATTTCACTTCCCGGTGATAAACTACCCAGTAATTGGGCAATTCAGATGCATATCTTCTCCACGTACGCTGAACTCCTGCCCTTTCGAGCTCGGCATACCTGCTTCGCGTTCTCCCCAAAATCCACTCCTCTCTTCTTCGCTTCTTCCCAAAATCTACTCCTCTCTTCTTCGCTTCTCCCCGATGACTCCTCTTCCATGACTCCCCTCCGACCCACCAAAACCTCGCCTCTCTGAAAAACCGCTCCGCCCCGGGCGAAAGTAAATACACTCCCACCCTCGGCAAGCGATCCTTTTGTCACTTCCTGTCCCCTCAGCTTCGGAAAGGCGGTGTCGTCTAATCAAAGCTAAGTGCTCGGAAGGGTTACCGAATGCGTCTTCTCTTTCGGAAACGCGATCAAAGGACTCGAGAATCTACAAATGGCTCCCGATCACCGAAGGTGTCTAAACGAAACAAAAGTGGAATCCTGCTGAAAGCTCGTCTCGTTGTTAACTCCACGAGAAAAGTGTCTGCATGTGGGACAAGGAGGCGCCTGACCAAAGATTACTTTATCCAGATGAGAGAAATGAAAAGGTTGCTCCCATGCACGATGGAACAAAAAAAAAAAAAAAGAAATAGCGAGAAAGAAAATGTGTTACGAGGATGAGCTTAATATCACGATCTAAACCACCTGTATTAAATCATCATAACAGTATTATCTAATTTAACTTTCATTTTTAGTTTCATTCTCTATGTAAATTTGAGTTCAGTCTCTTTAAACGTTTTCTACCTAAACTTTATATTTTCTCACTCGCTGAATGGTGTTGGTAACAATCTTGAGGGTAGAGTGCGGGACGTGTGCTTGTTGACAGATAAGAACGAGATATATATAATGTTGAAGCTAGCAGCAAAAAAGTGTGGTGGTGTGGCTTGCGTAGTCGTGATACATGATTTGTAGAGTACTGCCGCAAATTGTTGTTGTTCGTTATAAACAAGTCGAACCTAAGTTGATAAAGGTTCAGTATTGTAACCGATGTAGATGTGATCGTCTTTGATTAATTTGAAGTACCGAATAGCATGTTTATGCTGTTCTTGGAACAGCCAGTAAAGACCGTTTATGTGAGTAATTGAAGTCTTCTCTCTTCTAGCCGTTGGGTCGTGCAATTTAGCTCAGTGTATAATTAGAGACTTTTGTGTGCTAGCTATACGGTGATTAAGACTTCGAAGCTATACAGTGCTACGAGTCCAACTAACTGATTATAAGATAGATCATGTTTTAAGTAGTGAAGTAGAGACGATTAAACGAAAAACATTATAACATAACGAACTCCTTGTTATCGAAAAATTTCGGGGGACTTTGAAACTTGTAAAATGTACAACGTAAAATAATTTCGAAAGCCAGTTTCTGTTTTACGAAGTTTTTGTTTCAGAATTTCCATACCTTGGCTAGTTTACTATAGGATTCCCAAATAACTTCTTCACCTCTGTGTGTGAGAGAGAGTGTGTGTGTGCGTGTTTTGTCTTTTTATTAATAACTTCCACCTGACTATGGCCTGCTTCTAGTCTTCCGATCGCTCTCCACCTTAGTTCACCTGTTAAACGATGTTTCGCAGCCCTTACAACAAATCTGCTATCTCAGAATCGTTTATTTACACTTCGCAAACGATCCGACGCCAGAGAACATACTCAATCTTTTTCGAATAATCACGCTTGGGGCGCGTCAGTACTTTGATTTACCGCCTTTGCTGCTCAGTGGCGCAGTGGTCTAAGCGCTGGCTTCTGACCTTACGCCCGAGATATGTTCGGATCCCGGTGAAGCATGGATGTTGTGTTTGTCTCAAGGCACTGGCTCTCTCCCTTTCCTGGAGCCAGTGGCTCTAAATTAGGGATGGATGACTGCTTATAACCCACTGGGTTGGTCACGGTCGTTAAACCACCAGTAAAAAAGAAAGACGACACCAAATTTTCGGTTTGTAATGAGCATGTCTTTAGAATCCGTTCTGCCACGAATGAAACTTATCAAAGCTATTCAAAGTCAATGGAACCTGTATGGAAAATGGAACCTGTATGGTGGCGCAGTGGTCTAAGGCGCTGGCTTATGGCCATTCGTCCGTGTTGGGTCCAGGTTCGAATCCCTGTGAGGCATGGATGTTTGTGTTTGTCTTTCGGCACTGACTCTCAATGTGTTACTTGTCCAACACTGGCTCTGCTGCCCCGGTGGCACAGTAGTCTAAGCAGTGGCTTCTGATCAATCGTCCTGTAACGTACCAGGAGATGTGACGTACCTGCCCGAAGGACGCACACGACATAAAGGCAAATAGGAATCAGAATAAAATGTCCGCGTAGCTCAATTGGTAGAGCAACTTATTCCGGAATGAGGGGACCCGGGTTCGAATCCTGGCGCGGATAAAAATGACGGAGAAATTTACTTCGTTATAATGGCGCCCGAACTATCCGGATGACCCGACCGTTCAAAATCTCGCAATGGTGTAATGTTATTTCCACACCGCGAGATAGGAAAAATAAGAGAATCCCTTCTCCAACACTTCGAAAAAAAAAAAAAAAAAAAAAGGGGGAGATGATGTAACGTACCAGGAGATGTGACGTACCTGCCCGAAGGACGCACACGACATAAAGGCAGATAGGAATCAGAATAAAATGTCCGCGTAGCTCAATTGGTAGAGCAACTTATTCCGGAATGAGGGGACTCGGGTTCGAATCCTGGCGCGGATAAAAATGACGGAGAAATTTACTTCGTTATAGTCCGAGATGGGGCCGGGTTCGAATCGCGATGAGGCATGGATGTTTGTCTTACGACGCTGTCTCTCTCCCTTCCATGGAAACAGTGCCCCAAAATTAGGGACGGGCGACTGCTTTCTAGCCCACTGAGTTGCTCACGGTGGTCGTTAAACCTCCAATCAGAAAAAAAAGAACAAGGAAACACTGACTCTCTGAGTACATTGGTCATTTATCATACTGTAAAAAACCATGTTTGATGTGTACTTGTTTATAATGTGTTACTTGATCAACACCGGCCCTCTGTGTACATTGGCCATTTAGCATACCGAAAAAAACCATGTTTCATATGTATTTGTTGATGTGAAGCATCTGTCTCCTGTCTATGTCTGCCTGTTTGTTATGTCTCTGTACCACCAGATCCAATAAATCATTTTTTTAAAACCTCCAATATAAAAACAAAACAAAAAAACAGTAGTACCTGACCGAAGAAAGAAGATTTACAATTGGGTTTTTAATCCTGCAGATACTGCTGTACACGGAATCGTGAACTTACGCACTCTGGTTATAGACTAATGCGTTAAGAAAAATTGGAAATTATATGAGAACATTTAGCAGCGGAAACGCTCTCCAACAAAGAAAGAATTTTTCAAATCGAACTCTTAGAAGCAGGTGTAGTGGTATATCTTATTTTTGTCAATATCTCTACTTCGAATGGTCCGATTTGAAAAATTTCTTCTTTATTGTATAGTTTCTTATGCGAAATGTTTTTTATATAATTTCAATATGTTCAAGTAACTCATAGACTTTCCGCTATGGGGCTTAAGGTAAACTGCGTTTTCCCCGATATTTCTGCTTCTAAAACTCCGGTTTGAAAAATGCTTCCTGTACCGCATACAGCTCCTGATGAGAAACGTTTTTCATGTAATTTCTGATATTTGGTAAAGAATGGTTTGGCCACCATGGTGCATAAATATTAATTTCTGCTTCTGATGTATTTGCAGCAAAATCTGAGCTCCTGAAAACTCGACTGAAAAGATTCTTTCCTGAACCGATACCGCCCACATCGAAAAACTTTTTGAGAATACTTTCTTCTTAAAATAATGCATGCTTTTCCCTCCAGGGGACGTAGATGCATATCTTATATATGTCGATATCTCCACTTCTAAGAGTCCGATTTGAAAAATTCCTTCTTTGTTGGAGGGAGTTTCCGCTGTGAAATATTTCTCATATAATTTCAATTTTTTCTTAACGCACAAGTCTGCAACCAGAGGGCGTAAGTTCACGATTCCGTTTACAGCAATATCTGCGGGAATAAAAACCTCATTGAAAAACTCCTTTGTTAGATGAGATACTACTGTTTTCCGTGCCGGTTCCATTGATTTGGATAGGTTTGAAAATTTTAATTAGCGTCAGAACAGATTCAAAAGGCGTGCTCATTACACCCGAAAAATCGGTGTCATCTTTCTTGTTAAAATTGCTGTCCGAGTACTCTTTGGTCAGGAAAATTGCTGTCAGAGTACTCTTTGGTCAGGAAAATTGCTGTCAGAGTACTCTTTGGTCAGGAAAATTGCTGTCAGAGTACTCTTTGGTCAGGAAAATTGCTGTCAGAGTACTCTTTGGTCAGGAAAATTGCTGTCAGAGTACTCTTTGTTCAGGAAAATTGCTGTCAGAGTACTCTTTGTTCAGGAAAATTGCTGTCCGAGTACTCTTTGGTCAGGAAAATTGCTGTCAGAGTACTCTTTAGTCAGGAAAATTGCTGTCAGAGTATTCTTTGGTACAGCCGAGGCCTGGCGGCACATGTTTTCCAGCCCTGGCACGGCCAGGCTACTTTTAACTAACTCAATCGGACTTTTTTAAATTTATTCTTTCAATCCGCCCATCAAAATCCCCTAATGTTGATTTGGAACAACATACTAAAAGATACTGCAAACATACTAAAGTCTTCTGGGTTTTCTGTGTTTCAGTTACAGCGTCGATTCTGTTTCGATGTGATTCTTGGTACTTTAATCAAAACTCCTTGCTTTTCAACATGCTTTGGGGTAATCTGAAATAAGTCATGGAACTCAAATACGGCATTACCTCGTCGCCACAGAAACTTTCAGTATACCCATGTATTCGCTTTTAATTGCAATGGGACATTCTGGTCCTTGGCTCCTTGTCGCTTCCTCTTCTTCATGGAGAAAACAGGTTCAATTGTTGCCATGAGACATAAAAACAATTTCAAATACTAACAAAACTTTGCCTTTTACATTTTTGAAATATCGAAAGGTTCCAAATTTGGGGATAACCCCTTCCCCCCGGCACGCTGGTGAGTATGTATGCTACAGTTGAAGACCTGATTCTGTAAACTGTTACCACCAGAGCCGGCTGGACCATAGGGGCAACCAGGACGGTCGCCCTGGGCCCCGCGCCTTTAGGGGGCCCCACGGTTTAGAAAACAAAATAATTTTCGGTAAAAAAAAATTAACTACAATTTTTTTGGTAACTTTTGGGGCGCAAGGCCCTTAAAAATATATTTTTGAAGTTTTTTTGTTTGTCTTCAATCTCCCATTTTTGAATACATTATCCCCCCTGTTCGTCGTACGGACACTGAGATTTGCAGATTCGAAATAATTTTCGTAACCACCTTAATCTTTTCCGCATTCATGAAATAGCTAATTAAATTTCCTCATTTTGTGGTACCCTAATTTTATATATCCAACAATTCGTGTGAAAACCTGATACTTAAATTTAAGGAAATAAAAAGAGCAATATCCAAGTTACTTTCGGACTACATATGGAGGCCACTTTTCCAACATTACAAGAAATTAAAAAAAAAAAAAAAAAAGGCAGCTTTCATATATGAATGCGTATAAAAGTTAAGAATGTCACTAATTTGTCAGTTAATCCACTGTGCATTAAAAATCAATCACTATACATGTATCAGGGGAAAATCTTGTTTATACCAATTTATTTTAGAGGGATCCCTATTATATTTCCTATACAAAAATATTCGCAATGAGAAAATATTCGCTAAGCAGGCATCTTTTTATAATTTTGTGAATAAGCTGTTATAAGAGTCGCAATGCAACCTAAACCTCTTCTCCCGGGAAAGAAAATCGTAGATTTTGACACTTTTTACTTTCTCTCTCTCTCTCTCTCCCTCTCTCTTTCTCTTTTTCTCTCTCTCTCATTCTTTCTCTATGTCTTTCCCTCTCTCTTTTCTCTCTCTCTATTTCTTTTTCTCTCTCTCTCTCTCTTTCTTTCTATGTTTCTCTATCTCTTTCCCTCTCTCTCTTCTCTCTCTCTTTCTCTCTCTTTCTATTTCTCTCTCTCTCTCTGTCTCTCTCTCTTTCTCTTTCTCTATCTCTCTCCCTCTCTTTTTCTCCCTTTCTCTCTCTCTCTTTCTTTCTATCTTTCTCTATCTCTTTCCCTCTCTCTTTTCTCTCTCTCTCTTTCTATTTCTCTCTCTCTCTCTCTCTCTCTCTCTCTCTCTCTCTCTCTGAACTTTCAGTCCGTATTATGGTCTTTTTCTTAAGCTTAAAGCAAATACTTCTTTGAGATAATCGTTTTGTCTTTACTTTAGTGTTCCTGTGTCTTATTCACGAACGATAAGAAACGACTTTATTAAAATATGAGATTTATTTTTTAGTGCCCACAATGAAATTTTGCTCTGGGGCCCCAATGAAATTTCGCCCAGGGCCCCGCAAGAGCTCCATCCGGCCCTGGTTAGCACCACTGGGGCCATTAAATTTTCGGTATATACTTAGTGACTGGTGCGTTTTGTTCGATATAACCTTCCTCCTTTTTGTATTGTGTAATGTAATTTTCGCTTTGATTTTCTGATGTTGAAGTAAGGGACATATTGTTTTACCAAGAGTCGATGAGCGTCAGTTATTTTCTTTTGCATGGCATATAAATTCGAGAACAAACCTGAACCTGTAACCTGGAATTTTAATAAACTGTGTGTTTTCTAAATGAAACTTTAATACAGAAAAAGAAAATAGGTTTGAGTTCAAGGCAGCGTGGGTTTCAGTTACATTTATCCTGAAGATGACATCTCTGTTCCTGCTCTGGGCTATGCTGGATTTTGTCAAGCTGTGTTTAACAAAACCTGCCATCTAAAGAAAAAAAAAAATAAGTAGAAGATTATTCAACACGCATGATCCTCGACTGCAATGGAATTCTAATTGCTTTGGCCTTACGGAAAAGCATTTTGCGTTCCATATATTCCCATAGATGGCAGTAATGATACTCCTATTTTGTTGTACCTATGTGCTGAACGACGTCCAATCATCAGAAAGCATGAATACCGCATCGGAGAAGACCCTCCGGCGAATCACAACGTCACATCGGACAATGTGGCTGTCCGAATGGGTGTTGCCATAGCAATGCGAGTCTCTCATCAGCCACTTAACGGAAGAACATAATTCGGGGCGTAATCCGAATGCGCATGGCTCGTTTTCTCGGAGGCAACTCACGACGTATTTTCCAGAACTGCAAAATTGATTTCTTCGCGATCAATGCGCTCTCGGAGAATACAACGCTAGGCAAATTCCTTTGCTTGCTATGGCGTTGTGTGGATATTTTTTCCTCTTTTAGTCCTAGCTGCTAAATGATGTCGTTAACGCACCGACCTTTCTGGGCACTTTAATATTTAATAGTCACTTTTTGCAGTTCACCATCCGAAATTTTTGCAGAAATTCCATTCGCACATAAATGGTACTTAGTAATATTGAAGGGGGGGGGGTCTGTTCTTTGTCAGTATGAGACGAAAAATCCAAACTGTCATGAGATATTTTAATATATAGAAATATTTGAATATCATGAAATAGTAACTTGGGCTTGAACTACGATAGCAGCAGAGATATATTCGTCGTCAGTAATCTTCGGGAACACAGATTCCTTCGTTGATCGGGACCATCCACAGAACAAAGGGAGGCTCACGTCTCACCGCCAAACCGTGGTGTAGTGACACTTGCGTACATGTCAAAGTCCTATGTTCGGGGATAATTATATGTATTTGTAATTATCCCCGAACAACACTGTCACTGTGACCCATATTTTGGATGATTTTAACTTTCATTCACACTTTATCCAGGCTTAGGACTGGCAGCATTTAAGCTGGCGTGTTTACAAGTTGTAGGCGTATTCGCCTCATTTTTTTTGTAGGTGATATTCGTCTTTTTTTGTTGGATTTAATTTTTTTCTTTGTAGATATTTCAATTCACTTTTTCAAAATTTTCTCTAATTTTCTCTAATTTAGCAATATAAGCTAAAGACTTCAAACACTTCTTTACATCTTGCGTACTTTCGTAATGTCGCAGATTTCTAGAGATTCGCTGATCCAGTTTGATGCTGTGCCTTTTCGATCGTTTCTTTCCTTCAAGATTAAGATCTGTTCAATTTATAAGAAAGTCGCTGTACTTAGATTCTTCTTTTAAGCTTTGAATGAGAGTCTTGATTTTAGCATGTGGTATAACGTAATTGTCTTTCTGCTGTAACTGTAGAACTTAGTCCCTAACGTCGGTGATTACGTTATGTGTAAAAAAGTCAGTGTAATACTAGAAGGTACTCATAGGCATTCAAGAAAAAGGTCAATATTTGTACTTTCAAATAAGTTTATTCTTCTTGCATGTCATTTACGCCACACTCATAGTTTGACACTGGCCAACTATATCGTAATCCAGTTCTCTAGAGCACTCAATACAAAACTAGCGATTTAACATCAAATCACAGTGTAACAGCAATAAACAGACGTCTATTATCTATAACATCTATAACATCAGTCCCCCAAAAGCAACCGCTACATCGCATTTTTATCTAACGTTCTTATCAATACACGCATACGCCACTCTCGTTCCGACCTCAGATTGTTGCCAACGTCATTCTCGTTTGAGGGAAAAGACATAGCGTCAAGCTTGAAAATGTCTAATCGAACAAACTCAAATTTACATCGAAAAAGAAACACAAAAGGAAAGTTAAAATAGAATATACGTTACAGTGGTCTACTCATTAAGGTATTAAACTTATTATTCCAGCCCTCTACTGCATTATTGGTTCTGTGCTGTAGACAAGGTGGTTAAAATAAGATATCTGGAGATGTCCTTGTTAATAGAGCAGTATCACTTTGCGTGAAGCCTAACACCGCGAGAGAAGGCCGTCAAAGTGTGGAAAAGCGGATGGTTTTCAAGGCTATTGCAATGCATTTTGTGTTGGCTGAATCGCCTTCTTCCGTCGCAAATGTTTCCAATTTCGCATCGTAACTGGCTGCCAATGTGTGAGAAAATGCTGGATTTATAAAATTCTTAATTATTTTGAGGCTCCTTCCCATTTTTATTTTAAATTGAAATACGCGAACGTTAGTGCGAATTCTAAACAAAACATAACGTTAAAATTGAAAACTTCACTCGTATAAGAAGTATGATTCATTCAGGTTTGATATTAACACTGTTTCAGCAACCAAAATGCACGGTATTCCAAAATACACACAGTTGAAATTAATAGGTACATTGTAAAAAATAAGTGGTGTAAATTCACGGAAAATTTCTGAAAATAACGTGCAACTAAGTTGCCGGTAGATATCCGTGTTTTTCAGGAATTTCCGTTTGTAAAACAGATATTTCCGTAGACATAAATTCCGTTTATTTCAGAAAATCCATTTCTGGTTTTTCCGTACTTAAACTGAAATTCCGCAAAATCAACAAACCTGAACAGCACTTACCCCGCAGCGGTCAGGCTCGAACACCCGACGCTATAACTCGCCGAACAGGCAACATGTGCCTTTACCAACTGCGCCACAAACTCTCAGCAGCCAGCCTCACGTATGTCATAAAACGAATCGCACGACAAAGAACTGTTTTTTTGTCATTAATGTGAGTGATTTAGTCATTTTATTTTCTGTTGGAGCTTATTATTTATCTGAATAGGTTTGAATACCCACAAGACAAATTTCTGGTGGAAATTCCAGGAGATCTTTGTCCAGTAGTAAATACACTGAAGAGCAATTGAATTAGAGACATCTGGCGTTATGCAAATGTGGCGGTGTGGGCGGCCCTGTAAACGGAAACGACATGATGTATGCAGCGAACTGAAAATATAACGAGTGATGCCACGGGAATCAGTAATAGTCGGACGCAGTGTCGGTAAGACGAAGGATCTAAGCACATTTGATCGTGGGAAAATTGTCGGGGCCCCTACGCGAATAGGTCACTCCATCTCGGAAGTCACGCAGGCACTAGGATTTTCACGAGCCACTGTGTCACGGGTGCACCGTGAGTACATTGAATCCGGTAAAACCATCCCTGCAAGGGCCAACTGCTGTGGACAACAGCTTGTGGATGAGAGGGGTCATCGTCGGCTAGTTCGCATTGTAACAGCGGATATACGGGCCACAGTGCAAGAAAACTCGGCAATTTCACGCTGGTAAGCAGCCACACCATCCAGAACCATCTCCTCGCTATGGGGTACAGAAGCCATCGTCCTACGAGGGTACCGCTGCTGACCGCACATCACAGGGTGCAAAGATTAGCATGGGCGCGGGAACATCACCACTGGACCCTAGACATGTGGAAACATGTTGCCTGGACTGATGAGTCGAGATTCACGTTGGTACATGCGGATGGCAGGATACGAGTACGGCGCAAACCACATGAAGCGATGGATCCTTCTTGCCAGCAGGGTACTCTTCAAGCTGGTGGCGGTGGCATTCTCGTCTGAGGACTGTTTACGTGGACTGAAATGGGACCCCCGTTACGTGTGACATCGTCCCCCACAGGTCAACGTTACCGAGATATCCTGGACGACCATTTGCTCCCGTTTGTGCGTCTTCAACATCCCATTAAAGACCTCATCCTGCAACAAGACAGGGCACTCCACCGACGTGACCTCGCTTCCTTGGTTAGCTAGGTCCCATCGAGCACATCTGGGATGCCATCGAGAGAGATGTTCGAGGCTCTGACTCCCCTGCATCAAATCTTCGTGAACTGTGGGAGCTTGTTCAGGGGTCGTGGATCCGTATGGCTTCCGGTGTGTTGTCGAGTCCATGCCGAGACGAATCGCCGCCGTCATCAGGGCGAAAGGTGGTGGCTACACGTTACTAGACAGGTATCTCTAATTCAATTGCTCTTCAGTGTAGTTGCTGCAGAGAATGGCACATTTTTTATTTCTGCGCATTTGATACTTACCCATACTCGACATAAGTATGCTGTTCTTCAACATCAAAGGGAAATTTCATTATTACTTTCTAATGTAAATTTCCTGTTTCTTTACTGGAAATTTCCAACTTTTTTTTTTTTTTTTTTGCATGAACACGTATACAGAAGTTCCACAGAAAAGTTAGCAATCGAACTAAGTGTTATAAAAAAAATCCCTGTTGTACTTTTCAAAAACAAGAAGGGCATACTCCAATTTCCAGGGGAGGACACATGCCCCTCTTTCCCCCTTATATGGGAGCCTATGGGCAGAAAACTAATGAGGGACAACTCAATAGCTCCACAAAATTTGACGAAAAAAGAAAAAAATATTTATTTAACTTAGATGACATTAAAGATTGTTATTAATACTAACATTCGCTGCTATTAATATGACTAGTGCTGCACAACGCTGTTATATTTTTCAGATACCAGCAAAAAAAAAAAAAAAAAAAAAATGGTGCTTTCTGATATTACGAATGCATGGCTTTGATGGGAAGCAAAAAGTGGTTTCTCCCTGATGTTGAAAGATAATGTAAAGATTTTGAAACAGGGTCAAACCTACGACATGCGATTTAACTTCGAGTTAAGTTATGTAAGAGCTGATTCGTCTTTCGCTTAATGCACCACTGACGGCTGAAACCTTACCCTCAGTTTAAGAAATTATCTATGCATTGTGGGTTATACTGGAAAGAATCTTCTTATTCAGATCAATAAACACAATTCACCCGTGAAAAAGGTGCGTTGGATCCGTTGAAAAACAGAATGTGGTTTAAATTCAACACGTATTTCGTTGTACAACACGAAATTGAGACACTGTGCTCCTTCTTCTGTAATTCAAGACACCGTGACAGCCCCAGGCGGTGAAACGTTATTTATATACATAAAAGCGAAAGCATAAGAGACTTCGTGATCGTTTCGCTGTTTTTGTGTGTTTCAGATTTCCTGCTTAACAAAATTCCTTTTTGTCGTGGAAATAATCTCTCTCTCTCTCTCTCTCTCTCTCTCTCTCTCTCTCTCTCTCGTCCGTCCATAACGGGTTGTGTCCCGCAAAGAAGATTATGCGCCTTTGAAGGTTACTGGTAAATTAATGCAGCTGACTTGCCATTCCTCGGCTGCATATGTATAAGGGACAAAGTGCGTCCGGGACCGACTTCACAGGGAACCATCAACGCATTCGCGTCTCCTAGCCCAGGGAGTCAGCAGAAATCCCCGGAAAACCCTCTAAATGGATGGCCGGCCGGACCGAGATATGAAAATAATTACACATGTAGAACAAATACTAGGGCCATACAGAAGGTAAGAACAGTTTGAAAATAAACAAAAAGAAATACCGATAACCAATTTTTGATGTGCGATTAATTCTATTTACCTTAATCTAGTTTTCAACATATTTTTCGTGGATGTTAAGGCATTTGTCATATCGTGGCACAAGTTTCTGGACACCCTCCTCATAGAAATCTGCCGCATGGGTTCTACATACCTTAATCTACTTTTCAACATATTCACCGCGGATGTTAAGGCATTTGTCATATCGTGGCACAAGTTTCTGGATACTCTCCTCATAGAAGTCTGCCACTTGTGTTCTACATACCTTAATCTACTTTTCGCCGCCCCGGTGGCGCAGTGGTCTAAGGCGCTGGCCTCTGATCATTCGTCCGTAAGGGGTTCGGGTTCGAATCCCGGTAAGGCATGGATGTTGTGTTTGTCTTACGGCACTGGCTCTCTCCCTTCCCTGGAACCAGTGACCCTAAATTAGGGACGGGCGACTGCTTATAGCCCGTTGAGTTGCTCACGGTGGTCGTTAAACCTCCAATCAAAAAAAAATAAATAAATAAATAATCTACTTTTCAACATATTATCCGTAGATATTAAGGTATTTGTCATATCGTGTCAGAAGTTTCTTGATACCCTCCTCATAGAAGTCTGCCGCCTAGCATTTGAGCTACGGCTCAACTGTGGTCTTCAAGTCGTCATCAGTATTCCCATTGCAGGGGCTGCTGTTTCGATTCAGGTGTGATGTGAGAGACCCAAGTCTCATCTTCCGTCATTATACTGTTTAAAAAACATGGAGTCCCTCCGCGTTCTGAAAGATCAGAAATTGTGAAACTTTTTTCTCCCTAATGTTTTCATTCACTCTCTCCACCAATCTCCCATGACCGGAGAAGCCTACTACTGCGCCATTCGTCGTGAACGCTCTGCTGTCCTTCATTAAACATTCGAACCCACTTCCACCATTCCTTCCCTCACTGCGTTTTGTCCGTAAATTTCGCAAATTAGCCGCCGAATCTTACTTGGCCTGACTTTTCTCGCATTCAGATACTTTATCATAGACAGGACTTCGCAGTCGGCGGGCTGTTCTATTAAATTACGCATTGTTAACGCGCAGCACAAACGTTCAACATTAGTACAACCTCACAAAATGGCGTCACGGCTTTTTCTAATGGATGAAGGAACACAACTGCGCATGCGCGACTCTGAAGCGAATACATGCACGTAAGTGATGCGATTACTTTCTCGATGGCCCTCGTATACTGATTTATTATGCAGTGTTATGTTAATATGTGAATGATATGTCTTCTTAGGCGCATATCATTCACATACTAAAGTTGCGATACAATTGAAACTTTTAATATGTGAATGATATGCCACGAGGAAGCAGATGGGAATACTTGCAGTTCAAGAAGTTTATTGTCAGTTAAGGTGGACGTCAAGTAAATTTGCTTCCTATACTTCCAATTGGAAAACTTTTGTACACATTTCCTTCGCAATTAGTGTGTTCCCAAGAATGAAAATTTTAACATCGATTAAAATAACTTCATATTATAACTTGGAATACTTAATATTTTGTAAAACATAACCATAATTATATTAAAAATCAATAACTTTTCTTTCGGTGGTGCTGAAACCAGAAAAAAGATGGCGCAACCTGTACTTTGATGACGTCAGTAGACAAACAAATGTTGGATTGCATAATTATGGTTATGTTTTAGAAAATATTAAGCATTCCAAGTTATAAAATGAAGCTATTTTAATCGATGTTCAAATTTTCATCCTTGGGAACGCATTAATTGTGAAGAAAATGTGTACAGACGTTTTTCCATTGGAAGTATAGGAAGCGAAATTACTTGACGTCCACCTTAAAGCTTGTTATCATACGGTTTAGTGAGTTATCTAGGAATTATTTTAGTTACACTCACGTACTTACACTTTCACTTCTCTTGCTATTCATTCTCTTTTCCTAATATCCATTACCTTTTCGTAAAGTCCAGTTATCACGGGCGTTCAAATTTGACCTGGACTTTTGTTTCTAATTAGCTAGTTCGAAAAATTGTGCGTATTATTATTGTACGTGTGGCAGCACTGGTATCTCACGCTACCATAACGCCACTTGTTTCGTTATTTTCGTTGCCATGACAACTCCCGCATTGCAGAAAGAGAAATGGCGAGTGAAGGTGTTTCGACTTCGGTGCAGCAGAGAATAATTATCAAATTTCTTATCAATGAAGGTGCGAGTGGCAGAGAAATTCACCAGAGACCTAAAACACAGTTTGGTGATTCGTGTCTGTCCCGTTTATCCATCTTCGAATGGTGTAAAGCGTTCAAGAAAGGCAGACAAAGCGTCGGCAACGAACCGCACAAGGCACGACCGGCAACTGAACGATGCGATGACTGCATGCGTAAAAAAGCTCATACGGAACAAGAAGATTACTGTGGTGATCTGGGCTCTGTACTGAACATCAGCGCCTGCAGCGTACATAACATCATCCATGATGAGCTGCACTTCAACAAAGCGTGTGCCAGATGGGTACCGAAGCAGCTGTCCGACGAGCAGAAAGCCAGCAGGTTGTAAATTGAGAACATGTTGTTCCGAAGACATCAGAGAGGAGACAACTTTCCCAGACGTGTGGTGACAATGGGCGAGACATAGATTCATCACCATATGCCGGAAAGCAAACTTGCAAGCATGGAGTGGAGACACAGTGATTCGCCCCCACCCAAAACATTCAAGATCAGGGCATCAGCCACGAAAGTAATGGCTACGGTGTTTTGGGACATTAACGGTATTATTCTTACGGATTTCCTGGAAGCTCGTCAAACAATCAATGCTACCTATTACACTGAGGTCTTCAGGAATTCCCTTAAGGCAGAACTGAGAAAGAAGAGACCAAGACTCCTCAACAGTGGAGTATGCCTTCTCCAAGACAACGCCAGGCCCCACACTGCTAAAGTAACTATGGAAACATTGGCGGAATTGGGATGAGACGTTGTACCACACCCTCCGTACAGCCCGTATCTGACTACCACCTGTTCGGCCCATTAAAGGAATATTTGGGAGGGCAAAAATTCAGATCAAATGAAGAGGCGAAAAGTGTCGCCCTGAGATGGTTTAAACAACAGAGTAAAAATTCTACGAAACTGGGATCCATAAGCTTCCAGAACGCTAGAAAAAATGTATGCACAACGACGGAGATTACTTAAAAAAGTAAGTGATATAAAATCACCTGTACGGTAAATAAATATCTGATTAAAAAAAAAGTCCAGGTGAAATTTTAATCCCCCTCGTATTGTTACTTGGCTGTTGGGAAGAACAGACTCGGCCAGTTTTAGGGGATGATATAGTATATACTGTATCTTGACAGTTGTTGATAGGATATATCTCGACCAGTTTTTTTCTAGTGGACATTGTAAGAGAGAGACGTGTCATTTCCCTTGTCGTAAATCTGGTTGAAGATATCTGTTAATTGCTTATGTTACATCAAAGCACTAGCATTACTTCAATGTAAATATTCTTCGTACTGAAACGTTCAGCAAAGTTAAATCGTGCTCCGGATAGCTTAAATAAACACTTAATAGCACTAACTGACAGAAAAGTCAAGTCTACTTACGAATTCAACCTTTCTTTGGTCCTTCATAGGCAGGATCGGTGCTAGAGTGCTTAGCGCTCTTGGAAAGCCTTGCGCCCCCAAAATGTATATTATTCATTTGTGTGGCTAAACATATTGTATCTATTCGATATATATATAATTTTTTTTTTCGATTGGAGGTCCACCACTGTGAGCAATTCAATGGGCTATAAGCAATCTCTCGTCTCTAATTTAGGGCGACTTGTTCCAGGGAAGGGAGAGAGCCAGCGCCGTAAGACAGCATCCATGCCTCACCGGGCGGGATTCAAACCCGGACTCATCTCGGACTAATGATCAGAAGCCATCGCTTAGACCACTGCTCCACCGGGGCGGCTTCGATACTTTCAGGATACAAAAGTACAATGTAAACTGAATAGAAAGAAACTAATGGAAACTGCATCTATTTACTTAGTCTACACGGAAGAGCTATTGAATTAGAGACAGCTGGCGTTATGCAAATGTGGGGCTGCGGGCGGCCCTGGAACGACATGACGTATGTAGCGATCCGACAATATAAGAAGTGATGCGACGGGAATCAGTAAGAGTCAGACGCAGTATGGGTAAGACGAAAGATCTAAGCGCATTTGATCGTGGGCAAATTGTCTGGGCCCGACGAATGGGTCACCCCATCTCGGAAGTCATGCAGACACTGGGATTTTCACGAGCCACTGTGTCACGGGTGCACGGTGAGTACAACGAATCCGGTAAAACCATCCCTGCAAGGGCCAACTGCCCTGGACAACAGCGTGTGGATGAGCGGGGTCATCGTCTGCAAGCTCGCATGGTAACAGCGGATAGACGAGCCACAGTGCAAAAAATCACTCGGCAATTTAACGCTGGTGTACAAAAACGTGTAAGCAGCCACAACATTCAGAAACATCTCCTCGCTATGGAGTACAGAAACCATCGTCCCACGAGGGTGCCGCTTCTGACCGCACATCACAGGGTGCAAAGATTAGCATGGGCGCGGGAATCATCGTCACTGGGCCCTAGACATGTGGAAAAATGTTGCATGGACTGATGAGTCGAGATTCACGTTGGTACATGCAGATGGCAGGATACGAGTACGGCGCAAACCACATGAAGCGATGGATCCTTCTTGCCAGCAGGGTACTCTTCAAGTTGGTGGGGGTGGCAATCTCGCCTGGGGACTGATTACGTGGACTGAAATGGGACCCCTGGTACATGTGACATCGTCCCTCACAGGTCAACGTTACCGGAATATCCTGGACGACCATTTGCTCCCGTTTGTGCGTCTTCAGCATCCCACTGGGGACCTCTTCCTGCAACAAGACAATGCACCGTGCCATCGCTCCCGAATTGTATCCGAATGGTTCAATGAACAGTACACCGACGTGACCTCACTTCCTTGGCCAGCTAGGTCACATCTGCGATGCCATCGAGAGAGAAGACCCCCCTGCTTAAAATCTTCGTGATCTGTGGGAGCTTGTTCAGGGGTCGTGGTTCTGTATGGCTTCCCAACTCTTCCGGTGTCTTGTCGAGTCCTTGCCGAGACGAATCGCCGCCGTCATTCTGGCAAAAGGTGGTGCTACACGTTACTAGACAGGTATCTCTAATTCAATTGCTCTTCGGTGTATTTATTTGAGTAATACATACGTACGCTCACTCTTTGCAAAAAGAAAAAAAATAAGCACCCAGAAGGAATTATCTAATCGAGACGAAAATTGTTATGTGCAATGTGCATGTTCAAGAAAGGAAATGATTGTAATTCCAGGGAAGTTGGGAAATTCATTCAGATAAAACAGCTACACGAGTGGAACAAGTCAGTACGTTGTAGCGCTACCTATGCCACCGCGCCAGTTAAACGCTGGTATCCTCTGGCTCGGAAACAAGCTTTTACCCGGCGTGGCGCAGACGCATACAGGACACAAATACTATCCTGAGGTATAGCATGCCAGATGGTGTCCAAATTGAGGGCAAGTTTGCTAACATTCCGGGATGGGCGTATGAGGCGTCCCAAACATGTTCGATCTGTGAGAGGTCGGGCAATCGGGCTGGCCATTGAAGGGTATCGACATTACAGCGGCAGGTCTTGAAGAGCCATACCGCGTGTGACTGGGTATTATCCTGTTGAAAAATTGCACGGTGATGCTGCAGCAGAATGGCAACGCAACAGATCGTAGAATGTCATCGACGTACAGTTGAGCCGTGAGGGTGGTACACAGGTCTAACAAAGCTGTCCGGATATCGTAGGAAATTTCTCCCCAGACATTCACTCCCTGTGTGCGAGTCATGTGCCGTTCCACTGTGAAGGCAGGATGCGTGTGCTGGGCGGCTCGTCTACAGACACGTATCTGCTGGTCATCTGCGCCAAGTGCAAGCAGTGAACCATCACTGGAAACAACACAACGTCACTGGACACGTTAGATCTCAGTGACCTCAGAAAAGGCATGATCATTGATGCGCGTTTTGCAGGAGCTTCAGTAACTAGAACAGCAAAATAGTAGGTGTAACACCAGGAACTGTATCAAAGACTGTGACTACCTGTCAGAAAGGACACCGAGTTGTCTCCAAACGTTCAAATTCTGGACGCCGTACGAAGATGCCAGATTGGAGCATGCAAACCTTGGCAAGCACTGTACACTGAAGTACCAAAAGTCACGAGGTAGCAGTATGGTATGAAAATTTTTAAATGGCGCTGTCGTCGTATTAAGGCTTCGACGCACGCCACGATTTTTTTCATTTGCGAGGTGTAATCTCGTGAGTCAGGTTGAACAACCGCCGGTAGGATTATGACAAGCCGACGTGCATGATCGGAGTTTACACGAGGCATGGTAGTTAGATCCAGACGGATGGGACATTCTATTTGCGAAGTTGTACAAACATTCAACATTCCTCGATCCACGGTATCACGTGTGTACCGAGAATACCTCATAGAAGGCATTACCCTCACCGTGGACAGTGCAATGGCCAACCACGAGTGCTGAATGACCGTTACCAACGGCGTCTGACCAGGATTGTCCATGTTAACAGACACACGACACTTGCTCTAAAAACATCCACATTCAATGCAGGAGGTACCAGAGACATATCCATCAGGTCAGTGCAGGCAGCGCAATTGAGCGTCCATGGGTTATGGGAGTAGAAGATCCACCAGAGTGCCTTTCTTAACACCACGACATCGGACACAGCCTCTTACCTGGGCTCGTGAACACGGTAATCGACACTGGAAGACTGGCATATGCGTCGTGGTTCGATGAGTCCCGCTACCAGTTCTTACGAACTGATCGTAGGGTTCGGGTGTTTCGGAGACCCCATGAGACCATGTACCGAAGCTGTCAGCAAAGCACTGTGCAAGCAGGTGTTGGTTCCATGAATATGTGGGATGTCTTTACGTGGCACGGTTTGGGTGCTCTAGTCCTCGTAAACATGTCATTAACTGGTAAACGCTGGGTGACCATTTGCAGCTCTTCGTGGACTTCGTGTACCCGAAAAACGATGTTATTTTCCAGTCGGACAATGCACCGTATCATCGGGCCTAAGTTGTCCAAAATTGGTTCGAGGAGTATTCTGGATATTTCCGACGGATGGTGTGGCTACCACGTTCGCCCAACATAAACCCAATTGGGCAATTATGGGACGTTATGGAAAG
The DNA here is from genome assembly GCA_039090855.1 of Macrothele yani. Taxonomy (NCBI): domain Eukaryota; kingdom Metazoa; phylum Arthropoda; class Arachnida; order Araneae; family Macrothelidae; genus Macrothele; species Macrothele yani. The sequence continues at coordinate 12,770,695 of CM076992.1, forward strand.
GTCCATTGGCGCCCACGATCCTGAACCTACAAATACCAGAAAACTGTGGGCGGCTGTTCAGACGTCATGGCTCAACATCTTTAAACAAGTCTTCCAGCTAATTGTGAAATCGATATTTCGTCTAGTTGCTGCACTTCGCCTGGATAGAGGGGTCCTACACGTTACTAGGTAAGGTACGTATCCCATGACTTTTGGCACTTCAGTGTGCAATCAAGGGACAAGATCTCGGTATTGTAACAGAGTTGAACACCTGCTGGAATCATACCGTTTCCTCCATAAGAGTTTGTCAGGAGCTCCCCCGTGGTGGAATCTATGGCAGTGCTGCAATCCACAAACCTCTGATTACCATCATTAATGCAACAAAACATGTAAGCTGCAAGGCACATAAAAACTGGGATGCTAAAGACTGGAAACGTGTGATCTGTTCTGATGAATCGTGCTTCACATTGTTTCTCAGCATTGGTATAGTGTACGTCTGGAAAAATCCTGTAAAAGCTTACCATTCCTATTGTCTGGTTCCGAATGTGAAGCATAGACGTGGATCTGTGAGGTTGTGGGTTAGCATACCATGGCATTTCTTAGAGCCATTGGTTATTCTTCAGTGTCGTGTCACATCTACAATGTAAGGATCCATTCTTCTGCCCCCAATGTTGTAGGCATTGCACCGTGCATTGTGCGAAACGGATCAAGTTGTGATTTGCAGCACATGAGGATGAGGTACAACGGCTACCCTGGCCACCACAGTCTCCAGTCCTCAATATTATTGAACATTTGTGGAAATATCTGGAGCGAAAGGTTAGTTCACACATTCCAACTCCAACATCACTGGCACAATTGAGACATATTTTGCAGGAAAAGTGATCTCGAATTCCATTATCATATGTGCATGACTTGTATAAATCTATTCCGTATCAAAAAGCTTCTGCTCTGAAAGCCTGAAGTGGGCCTACTGCTTATTAATAAAACGTTCTCCACAAACAGAGTAAATGTTTTCATTATTTTGGTAAACTCCTGTATTTCCGTTAAGAGTAGAATTGTTCTGCTATTTTGGGAAGATGATGGATTAACGACCACCGTGAGTAATTGAAAGGGCTGTAAGCAGTCGTCTGTCCCTCATTTGGGGCCACTGATTCCAGGGAAGGCAGAGAGCCGGTGCCGTAAGACAAAAACACCATCCATACCTCATCCAGGATTCGATCAAAATTTCTGCTATATTTATGCTGTCATTAGCAAAGATAATTGGTCTAGAAACCTTTGTAAAATGTTCTTAACGTCTTTGAAAAGGTTTTCCATTTATTCAGAGAAAGTCTCCCAAGAGGAGTCTCTTTTGTGGGAGAGGCTAGCGAGACTGTTGGACGACCACCGTGAGCAACTGAACGGGCTGAAAGCAGTAGCTCGTCTACAATTTGGGTACATTGGTTCGAAAGAAGCAAGAGAGCTTGTAACGTAAGACAAACACACGACCTATGCTTTATCCGGGCGTGATAGAAGCCAACTCATACACCATTGCGCCAACGGGACAGCATCGTTTCTCCATCCCAAGAGCTGTTTTGACAAAATCTTGAATGAAAGGAGTCACAGTTTTAATTCTCAGTGGCATGGATGATGCAGTCAGAGGCGCAGAGAAAACATTGAGTATTATTGATCAACCAACAAGGATGCTTATATTCTCACTAAAAAGTAGTAGGTAGTGTTTGTAGAAGTTAAACGGGCTACAACCTTTCACTTCAACGGTACAAAAATTGAGCCTGAACAGGTAGAACAGGTGATGACTGATGTCATTGATCCAAATTTTCAAATTTTCCTACCGAGCATTCTATACCAATGTACATCGCCAGTCTTCACAACTTCGCTGGATAATGAATGTATTACGTCTCAAACCTTTACAGCGCAGATGCGTTCTGAATCTGGACAGGAACAAGAGCAACAACAAGAAGAGTTATAGAGTAGAACTAAACTTCAAATTTGGCTAATGAAGAGTAGTGAGACATCAATGTTTTAGCAGTGGGATTCGAGATGGGCATCTGCACATTCACTTGAGCGTTCGTTGGAAAAGGCGTTCCACTCGGAGAATGTCGCTGCGATGTGTTGGAAACCGTACTCTCGTGTCGTTATTCATTTTCATTTTAGAATATTCAAAGCAATCAGAATTATGTGATGATTGACTGTGGCTTACTGGTCTTCCATATAACAACTCCTCTAGAAACTTGAAAATTACATTGCCCTTGAGCTGGTATCGAAACCGCATCTTCCGATTTCTGTTCGAGTATGCTAACCTTCACACTTTGTTTTGCTTTCATCTTCGGTGGAAACTGTTTTGTCTTAGCTTCCTTTATTTCCTCATGAAACATGCCTCAAATGCAGCCGATCTTTTTCAGACCCGCTGAAGTTTTGTTGACAGAAATAATTGCGTCTGAAAAAGCGTGTTCTCGATAGATTGCGCGTTTTTGAACTACGGTAATTCCACCTAACATCTCTTCCTTATGTTTCCAATGGTAAAACTTCTTTACATATTTTCTTCGCAATTAATATATTCCCGAGGATGAAAATGTGCCCATCGATAAACCTAACTTTAAGTTATTGCATGGGATACTTACTAAAACATAACCATAATTAAGTAATCAGACATTTGTTTGTCTACTGACGTCATCAATATAGAGGTCGCGCCATCTATTAACAGGGCTGAACATTACTCAAAGAAAAGTGATTGATTTTTAATATATTGGGTTGCCGGAAAAGTCATGACGTATTTTGGCACCCGATGGCGGTTGGGAGGTTTTGGAAGTACTAGAGGCATGCGCAGCTCTGGTATCGCTATGGCATTCGACAGGTGCCAGTTCTAGCTGCAGTCTAAAAGGAATAGTGAGCGATTTGGTTGATTTGCGGAGATTTGACATCAAGTTGAAGATGGAAGACCAAACTGTGCATTTTCGCCATATTTTACCGTTTTACTTCCGTAATGGGAAGAACGCGCGTCAAGCTTCTGAAAGGTTGCGTAAAGTGTACGGTGATAATGCTCTACACGAACGTCAGTGCCAGCGGTGGTTCGCAAAATTCCGTTCTGGTGATTTTGACCTCAACGATGCTCCTCGTTCCGGGAGGCCAACCGAGGCTTATGACGACCAAATCAAGCCATTGGTCGAGTCAAACCCACGTTACACGACACGAGAGATTGCAGACACATTGCACATTCATCATTCATGCGTTCACGACCACCTGAAGAAGCTGGGATACGTAAGCAAGCTCGATGTGTGGATTCCTCATGAACTCAAAGAAGCTCAATTGACGGCGCCTATAAACATCTGCGATATGCTCATTAAACGTAAGGAAAGCGATTCTTTTTTAAGCGACTGATAACTGGTGACGAAGAGTAAATTGTGTACAACAATGTGCTGCGCAAACGGTCTTAATCCCGACGTGCTGCTTTGCCTCAAATGACATCCAAAGCAGACATTCATCAGCGGAAGGTTCTGGTCTCAGTGTGGTGGGATTTTAAAGGTGTCGTGTTTTTTGAGCTCCTACAACGGAACCAAACAATCAATTCGAATGTGTACTGTCGGCAATTGAAGAGTTTGAACGAATGCATCATCCAGAAACGTCCAGAGCTCGTTCGTCGTAAAGGTGTTGTGTTCCATCACGACAACGCGAGACCACACACAAGTTTGATCACCCGCCAAAAATTATTGGAGCTTGGGTGGGATGTGTTGCCACACCCAACATACTCGCCGGAGCTTACGCCGTCAGACTTCCACTTGTTTCGCTCTCTTCAACAGTCCTTGCGTGGTAGATGAGGCTGTAAATCAGCACCTTATACAGTTTTTCGCCACGAAAGGCAGGTCCTTCTATGAACGATGCATTCTGCGGCTCACTGAAAGATGGCAAAGGGTTATCGAACAAAACGGGCATTATATCATTGATTGATCTTTGTTTTTTCTATCAATAAATGACTTTTGCAAAACATGGCTAAAATACGTCATGAGTTTTCCGACAACCCAATAATTATGGTTATGCTTTAGCAAGTATTAAGTATCCCATTCTGTAACTAGAAGTTAGTTCTACCGATGTACAAATTTTCAACCTTGGGAGTACATTAATTACGAAGAAAATATGTGAAGGAGTTATACCATTGGAAATATAAGGCAGAGATTTTAGGTAGAACCACCTTAAAGAAAAGGAGATGAAGAAACACACTGTGCAAGATATATTTGTGATATGTTTCGTGTTAATAATACGATAAGTTTTGTACTGTGATTTTGTTTTAAACGACAAATCCCGTTCGGTCAGTATTGTTGCTAAATGGTAAGTTTTCGAAGCAAATGGGTTTTAATGATAGTGCACGATAAATATTGTCAGAACTTGGAAAAAGGTTTAGTCCTGATTACACAACTGTTTTTGGATCACAACCTTGAAATGGTTTCAAAACTTGATGTTTGGATTTCGCTCGAATTGGTTGTAAATTATTTCACAGAACTGCGTAGTTGCAACAAAATATCAACCGTTTTTGAATGAAATTGTTGCAATGAAGACAAATGGTTGCTCCAAAATGTTGTAAATATGCCACGTCATTAGCAAAACAAAAAGCCGGCTTAAATTCAGAGAAGATATGCCATACACTGTTAAAAATTTGGTGGTAGGTTGCACCAGAAAGTGGTGCTACACCAGCTACACCACTTTCTGAGAAAAAATACACCATCGTGTTTTGCAAACAAAACCCAACAACGTGGGGTTCAGCTTTTCACCACTTATGGTACAAAGTTGCACGTAAGGTTGTACCATGTTGTTGGGTTCATTTTGCACAACAGAATATTGTATCTTTTCTAAGAAAGTGGTGCAGCTGGTGTAGCACTACTTTTGGTGCAACCTGCCGCAACATTTTTAACAGTGCACTGCTGGTGAAATTGACGAGGTGTCTGCTGTATGTGTATTATGCTCTACTAAAACCTAGTTAAATAATTACTTTCGAACATTGTTCCCAATACTGATGCAAGTACTGAAATTTGTCTGGCCATTTTTGGGAATAGAAAAGACTCCAAATTATTATGGCACTATACTTCATATTCTGCTAGCAAAGTGCAACTAGGCATAAAAGTCAGTTTTAACAATGCAACTAAATTTCAAGTTCTGCTAATCGAGTATAACTAGACTTCAAGCCTAGCTGTGAAAGCGAAACTAGGCTTCAAAGCTTGCTGTCAGAGTAGAATTGAGTTTCATACCATGCTAAAGCAGTGAAACTGAACTACAAACTCATCTGGAAGAGTGTGACTAGACTTCTGTTGGAAGAGTGTAAGTTGACATCAAACTTTGCTAGCATAATAAAACCAGATTTCGAACTCTACTAGAAGAATTATAACGAAGTGAATTTCTCCGTCATTTCTGTCCACGCCAGGATTCGAACCCGGGTGCCCTCATTCCGGAATAAGTCACTCTACCAATTGAGCTACGCGGACATTTTATTCTGATTCCTATCTGCCTTTATGTCGTGTGCGTCGTTCTGGCAGGTACGTCACATCTCCTGGTACGTTACATCATCTCCCTCGTGTGCGTCCTTCTGGCAGGTACGTCACATCTCCTGGTACGTTACATCATCTCCCCCTTATTTTTATTTTTATTTTTATTTTTTTTGAAGTGCTGGAGAAAGGATTCTCTTATTTTTCCTATCTCGCGGTGTGGAAATAACATCACACCATTGCGAGATTTTGAACGGTCGGGTCATCCGGATAGTTCGGGCGCCATTATAACGAAGTGAATTTCTCCGTCATTTCTGTCCACGCCAGGATTCAAACCCGGGTCCCCTCATTCCGGAATAAGTCACTCTACCAATTGAGCTACGCGGACATTTTTATTCTGATTCCTATCTGCCTTTATGTCGTGTGCGTCCTTCTGGCAGGTACGTCACATCTCCTGGTACGTTACATCATCTCCCTCGTGTGCGTCCTTCTGGCAGGTACGTCACATCTCCTGGTACGTTACAGAATGCAACTGCATTTCAAATTAATTTGGAAGAGTGTAACTGGATTTCAGATATGTCTGGAGGAGTCTAACCAGATTTCAAACTCTACTTGGAGGTAGATATACTTCAAGCTCAGTTTCTTTCGGTGTTTAAAAACAGCCATTCGCAAATATTAGGGCTGGAAGCTGTCGCGCATCCCTAAATTCGGGCCACTGGTTCCAGGAAAGGGTGAGGGCCAGCACTGTAGGCCCAGCTTGGACGAGTGGGCAGAAACCTCACTCTGCCATCGGGGCGAGGAGTTCAGTTGGAGACTATGTAGATTTAATCATGCAAGTAGACATGCTTCAGATAACTCGAAAATTAAATCGTCCTGGAGCGGAAATCGAATCTGCATCTCCCCTTTTACGTTCGAGTATGTTACTGTTACACAACCCAGAATAAGGGTTCGATTCCAGTTCCAGGACGATATAATTTTTCAAGTTTTCTGAGACATGTCTACTTGTATGACTAATTTGGCATCCATCTGTCCGTAACATCTATTTAACTATGTAGATTTAATATCTGCTGGCAGATTTTAACCAAACGTGAATTATGGAGTGGTCGAATGTATCTGAAGTTTGTTGTAACTAGTTCTGTAGCAAGATATCACTAGACTTCATTGTGACTAGATTAGAAGTTTCCCTAGTAGATTGTAAATTTGTATATCACGGCAGAATTTGGTAAATTGTTACGCAGAAGTACTCTTCTTTACTGAAAATTCATGAAATAGTGTAATAGATTTATGTGACAATATCTCTCTGATAGCATCGAATTTCAGCCTGCGAGAAGGTAGCTGAATCATTTTTATTGCAGTAGTACCGACATTCAATTACATTTCCACTCATGCACAAATCCTGAAGTTCGAACGTTTGTTTCCATTTTTAGTGATGTTAATGAAGCATTTGGAGGAGCAAATTTAATTAAATACTTCATGTTAGACAACTTCTGTCCAGCGTCAGATAATATCATGTTCTTTTTAATGTTGCCAAATCTTTCTTTGTAGTTCAAATATTGAGAAAAAGTTGCTTTCCAACGATAAAGAAAAAAGTAAAACAGAAAGGAATCATTGTCTCGGTCTCTTTCTGAATTGGTACTGAAAGTGATATGATACGTAAATGGTATTTATTAAAGCAAAGTGGATTGTCCACAAGTGCCAGTGATTACTCTAAGTGATGCGAATCTTCAGTTATTATTTAACTTCATAAAGCGATATTCTGATGCAGTGATGCAAAAGAGGAGCGCCAGCTTTTCTTTTTGTTTGGGGGTTTAACAACCACCGTGAGCAACTCAGTGGGCTATAAGAACTCGCCCGTCCCGAATTTAGGGTCATTGGTCCCAGAGAAGGGAGAGATCTAGTGCTGTAGGACAAACCCCAGCTTTGATGTGATAGTTCACATAATTACAGGATGTCACTGAAGACACATCATGTCCTTTACCTTATTTAAATTTTGCGCTTGCGAATCATTGCACCTGAGTATTGGTCCTAAATTGACCAGTATTTGCTGAAGTATCATAAGATCCAGCGAGATACCTTAAGATATATTCAACAATATATTTTCTGTTTGCCATCACACATAGGGTGTGGTGCATCTTCTGGGGTAAAACCAAGAATGCATACTTTATGGACTAAGATACACAACATCCAATGAGATGCCCGGAGAAAATCGACCATTTAGTTATCTTGAGATACCGCGAAGGATCTTTTTCGGGCTAAGGACCTCAAGATTTAGTCAGATGGCTTGAGATGCACCCAAGAATGTACTCTTTGTGAGATGAGATACATAAGAAGCAGTAAAATACCCAGAAATGGGTTCGTGGTTTCGATTGTGGGATGAAAGGCATTATATCCAGTGAGATGTTCTGAACTACATCCAAGGATGTTGGGGACTAAAATGCATTAAGACCCAGTGAGATACCCTGATAAACATCCAAGGATGTTTTGTTTGTGGAGCAAATGCATGAAATCCAGTGAGATCGAAATACACATGTCACAAAAAGTTAGGCATGTTCCGGTTTTGTAGTGATACGCAAATTTAGCGATTACTGGAGATCGGTTATCAGCGTGGGGTAGCTAAGTCATAGGTAAATTAGCATCACGACAACACAGCAGATTTCTACGGCATGGAAATGTTGGAGACCGACACAGGAGTGGTCGCCCGAGGATAACCACCAGGAGGCAAGATCTCTACCGGACAACATGCGCTCGGAGAAGTCCTAGTATCACCAGAAACCACCTCAGGGAATCACTTTGAGCTGCTTTTGGTGTCCCAGTATGTGCTCAAACGGAACGAAACCGTCTTCACGAGTACGAACTCAGAGCAAGGAGACCTCTGGGATGTATTGCCTTGACTTCAGCTCACCGTTGTCAAAGATGTAACTGGGTCTAACAGTACATATCATGGAACGGAAAGTGACACCATGTACTTTTCACAGTCGAATCCAGTTTTGCTCTATATCCTGGTACTCAACGAGGACACATATGGAGGAGATCTGGCACACGAATGAAATCACACCACGTGCAGTCTGTGCAGTCCGTCGACCCTTACCAGCGGCAGAAAGTTATGGTCTCGACAAGAGTGAATTTTAATGGCCGGACTTCCTTGTATGTTTGAGAGTGCAACATAAATGCTTCAGTATACTGAAACGAGATCATTGTGCCAATTGTAACACTGTTTCACGCTACTATTGGACGTGCATTCCGGTCTCTCGATGGCAATGCAACCAGTCACCATTCCTAGCGCGTGCTTCAGGAGCTGAAAAATCGTAGGATTGAATCATTACAGCTACCTCCGAGGTCTTCTACATTTTATCCTATTGAGAATAATTAGAACGCTGTACAGCGACATCTAGATAACCACGTTTCATACCCCAGTACACTGGCAGACCTCCGTAACGTGTTGCCTGTAGTATGGGACGAACTGCCCCAGACACTCATTAATATCATTGAAAGTCTGCCCCGTACGTGCCAAGACGTTCTTCGACACAGAGGTAGTGTTACCTTGTACCCAAATTTAGAAGTATCGACATTCTCCGAATTTACCTTTTTGTCTATATTGCAGTGCTACTTTGTTGTATGAAGAAACTGCATAATAAATTGTTTCTGTAAACACACTCTTTACCGTTTTTGTTACGTGACCTCACTGATGTTTTTTTAATGAGTGTTATTTGAGTCAGATACATACGTCCTTCATTTCATACAATACTACATCCAAAGAGGTTTGTTTTGTGGCCTAAAATGCGTAAATCCCAATGAGATGCAATGAAAGGGATCCAAAGATGTTTTACTGTAGCATATCTGAGCACTTTGTCACAGAAAATTTAAAGCCAAAAAGGAAACGTGACCTGTTTCCAGCTTGTGATGTAGCATGCACGCACACATAACTGCATATCCTATTATTTCACTAACTTTTTCAACAAATTTAGAGAAATAAGGTGTTGTCCTTACGAAATTTTTTTGAACAACTATGAATCCACTTATGTCCATTCAGTTCTTATGTTTGAAAACAGATACATTCTATTTTACCTAAGAAAGAGGTGAATCGTGTAATAAAATATTGAAGTGTCATTGGAATACTCAAGTGTTGAAATTTAAACATTATTCTGACTTTCATCTTTTTTAAAGAATTTAGGCTTCCTCGTCCTTACCTGTGTTCCATTTTTGTCATGATTCTCGAAATTCACAGAGTCTTGGCTTCCCTTCTTCTTTCGAGACGTAGAAGGTGCGAATTTCTTTCAGTATTCTGTAAGTTTAAAATATTCAGGTTGCGGTTTTCAGGTTAGTTAGTCCTTTATGTGAATAGTGCCTGCTAATCTGTCTCACTGTTCAGTTTTTAGATTACAAGAAAAATAAATTCGCTCTCTGAAGCTTCGTTTGAGAGCAAATAAAGTAAAGTGACAAAGTGATGAGAATTATGTATAAATTAAATCATATTTTTTAAGTGAGCACCTGAGAAGTCGTGGTGCAATTTAATCTGCTATTTTGCCTTTAGTTAAACACGTAAGAGTAGTACTAGGTTGTCCTCTGAGTGGCCACTCGCGTTATGGCCATGAAAATGAACACCCACATGTATTAATACTACAGAAATAACAGTTGGTAACTCAAGAATTGTGCTTAAAGCGAGTTGGAGGTTGAACTCTCAAATTTATGATCAACATTGTTTATCACACTTTAATAATACAGGAACTTCTGTGCTATAAATCGGCTGTCTGTCAAACAAAGTCTGTCCATGAGCTGAATTGAAATGAGAGAAACTCGGGGAATCTATTCACCGAATGGATTCAGTACATGCTGAATCCATTCGGTGAATCCATTCGGGAGTCAATATATTTTTCAAACATTTTTATCCAAAAACAGGGTAAGAATTCCTGACACCGAGAATTTGTTTTTTTATTGGGGGTTCAACGACCACCGCGAGCAACTCAATGAGCTATAAGCAGTCGCCCGTCCCTAATTTAGGGCCACTGGTTCCAGGGAAGGAGAGAGCCAGTGCCATAAAACAAACACAACATCCATGCTTCACCGGGATTCGAACCCGGACCCTTCTCGGACGAATGATCATAAGCCATTGCTTAAACCACTGTGCCACCGGTGTGGCATCACCGATAAATTAGTCACTAAATCTGATTCCTGTGTTCTTACAGTTTCTATAAATAAGAGATGCCGAATTTTGACGTGTTAAATAGGGTAGAGTTCAACTTGTCTTTAGAGCACTCTTTATCGAGAAACTTTTTCGAAAGGTTATATATGTAACAGTTTTCCTTTCTAACCGCTCGGCGCAATTTGTCCTACCATTTTTAACCGAACACTTCTCCGTCAACAGTTGGTTGTGTTCTACCTGGGCGCCACATATGAAACTTAACTAGGGGCATGAGATCCGTGCCTGTACTTTAATTGGTGGAGTTGGGTTCAAACTTCGGGTGAAGCATGGGTTTTGTCGTAAAGCGCTGATTCCCGCTCTTCCTCGAAATAGTGACGCCAGTAGATCAGAGCTGGCCGGGGATAAGTATCGTACAGGGAGGCAAATTATTTTTAAGTGTTTAGCTTATATTTTGCCAAAAAAATTCCGTTTTATACAGATTTAACCTGATCCTGATGATGTTACTCCCCCAACAACAACAACAACAAATCAAGTGTAGTACTTATTAGGTGTAAGAAGTGCTGGGAACCATGAATACGAGCCTCTATAGCCTTTCATAACTTACTATCTCTCCGCGAATTTAGTTTATTTACGTCATTTGTTTTAATGTTTGCTGTCATGAGGCTGTTCGTGAATTTCAGTTTGTAACCTGATAAGCAACATCAACTTTTTAAACTGAAATTAGAGAAATTATATCTTTTTACCGCCCACCCAGGCATTCCCTCATAGGACTCCCTCCATTTCACAGAATAGTATATACCACTAAATTCAACCGAAAATTCATTTTATGTAATGGAATTTCTGTCAAGAAATTAAACATTCCCTTCTGGCTATGGCTAACTACCAATACCCATCTTCACAAGTTTCAAACTTCAGGGGTTATATAAATCAACATCACAAGTGTGTAGTCTTGAATTATATATTTAGGGGTTATAGCGATGACAGAAGCTCTTTAGCGTTTCTTTCTTGATTTGCCCTTGGCAAGAAACAACAAAGTCTTTCTTACACACTTAGATGGATTGTGGCCAGAAAGTTCCCGACAGTATTTTATAAATCCGATAAACTCAAATACGTTTATCCAAGTTGCTTAAAATCTTAGATGGCTGCACTTGCTGTATTTTGACTGCTTCAATGCTTTTTTGGTGGATGGAGTGGGCTAAAGAGTGGCTTCAAAGTAAACTTAGATCCGCTGAAGCCCACCCGTAGCGTCGAGACTGCTTACCTGAAGCCAGTGACCCTGAATTATGTACTGGAAACTCCTTATAGCCTCACACGAAGGCCGACAGACCCCGTAACAAGTAAAGCCTTCATTGTACGATTGCAAACAAGAGATGTCTCGATCGACGGAGTGACTTTCAGCGTGAATGATGATACGCTACAATATAACCAATCGGTCTATATATGATTTCAACGACACTGAAGATTCCTAGATGACGGTTAGTGAAGCGACCTGCTAGCTTGTTGCTGAAGCCGTCGTGAAACGGCCCGGGGAACCTTCGAAGCAAACGAAACATGACGAAACAGCCGAGAAAAGAAATTATCCACTCGGAACCCTTGTCAAGAAAGTTGCAGAACACACAAATTCCTGCAAGAGACTAGAACCAGTGCATTACGCAGGAAGCTGCGTGGTATGAGTTGCCATGATCATACAGTAGCCCACGAGGAACATATCACCGTAACCAGCGGCAGCCATCATCTTACCTGGTGTACAGATCATCGTTGTTGTAGAGTACCACTCGAAATCTGTGCCTTGGAGAATCATTGTGTACCAGTCTGATGGACTGAGCCTAGCGAACTCTATTGAATCACTGTGTACCAGTCTGATGTCGAGCCTATTGAACTCTATTTAGAGGAGAGTTTCGTTCTGAAATTCGAGTTTAATCGAAGCAGCTTAATGGAGGCATCGCAATTTTCTAGGTCCGTTTTGCATAGTTTGGTTTGTACAGACCACAAAATCCTAGATCTATCTGGATCTACGGGACAACCTAAACTGTGGCAGCATTTTGGAGCAGGCTCATGGCTGAATCAGAAGCACTATAACTCTCCAAAACATGTTGTGACGGACTAGAGTGAGCTTCCAAGAGTTGGATTAGCTAGACCTGAGCTCTGACCTTGATTTCATCGAGAATCTTTGGAAAACATCGGATTGTGTGTTGCGCGTGAGGAGACACCACTCGAGAAATGGAGCTGCACTAATCTTTTTTTTTTTTTCGATTGAAGGTTTTACGAACACCTTGGGCAACTCGATGGGCTATAAGCAGTCGCCCGTCCCTAATTTAGGGCCATTGGTTTCAGGGAAGGGAGAGAACCAATGCCGTAAGACAAACACAACATCCATGTTTCACCGGGATTCGAACCTGGACCCTTCTCGGGCGAATGGTCAGCACTAATCTTTAGTTGGAAGAATGAATTACGAAAAAAGCCACAATATTTTCACCAGAGGCGTTACTAGGACGAGACAAGCGGGGTGGCTGCCCAGGGTGCAAAAACCATTGCGTAAAATCTGATCAAAATTGAAACCTTCGCACCACAGTTTCTGGTACAGTTTTTTTTTTTTTTTTGCGTTATACATTGTTGTCTATCTATGCACAGAATTTTATTATAATGTTTCGGTACTTTCAGTAACCTTGTCAGTTGAATGTTTGCATTTCTTCCTTAAAATATGCAGGGGATGTTTTTTTGTTTTTTTTTGGATTGGAGGTTTAACGACCACCGTGAGCAACTCAATGGGCTATAAGCAGTCGCCCGTTACTAATTTAGGGTCACTGGCTCCAGGGAAGGGAGAGAGCCAGCACCGTAAGACAAACACAACATCCATGCCTGACCGGGATTCGAACCCGGACCCCTTACGGGCGAATGATCAGAGGCCAACGCCTTAGACCACTGAGCCACCGGGGCGGCGCAGGGGATGTTGTTCACGTTCTGAAATGAAGGCGCGGTTGTATTATTAATACGTATGTTGCAAGTTAAGGGTGTCGTTTACGTTGTTGAAGATTCTCTGGGGTGTATTCGATTATTGCTGCGAGTGTGAGATACAGCTGTATTCTGGGCGTTTGATGTGGTGCCAAAGTTCTGAACCTCGAAGCAGTTGAGAATATGATTTTTTTCATGGCCAAACTTTCTTCTTTCAAAAATTCCCAGCAAATTATTTCCATGAAATTCCAGGAAGTGATGGGGAGATTAACGCGTACATCTGCACACAGTGAGGAGTCACTAGTGGTTAGTCTGCTTCTCTCTTTGGATGATTTCCTCCTGCTTTCTTTCACCCCTCTGCACAACCGTGGGAGTCGGAACATTTTGATGAGATGAGTCACCCAGCGGTTAACCAGCTTGGCTGTTCGGATGATGTCCCCCTGCTTTCTTCCACTCGTGTCCACAACGATGGGAAGTCAAACCATTTTTTACTCGTGTATGTCGTGTGTTTTCTTTCTCAAAATGGAGAATAAAAGGAAAGGTTTTATACAAAACTTGGAAACAAAGTTTTGTATGAATGTGAGAAAAGTTTGAAGTCGAAAAGTGAGATATCAAGAAAATTTGGTCTTTCATCATCTACGCTGTTTACAATTTTAAAGAACAAAGAGAAAATCAAGGGGGAGGTTTTGTCGTATAACGCACCGGCAAAATCCATGAAGTTACTCAGTGGTGAACATAAGGAATTGGAGGAAGCATTGTTTACGTGGTTTTGCCGTAATCAAGCCAAAAACATTCCTGTTAGTGGAACGATGATAAAAGCTAAATTTAATGAACAAAGCATTGAAATGATCGAGACTTTTAGTTGTTCGGCCGGTTCGCTAAACTGATTTAGAACTCGAATAGGGGTTTCTATGCAAAAAACATTTGGGCCGTCCCGGTAGCCCAGTGGTCTAAGCGATGGCTTCGATCATTCGTCCGTAAGGGTTTCGGGTTCAAATCCCGTGAGGCATGTATGTTGTGTTTGTCTTACGGCACTGTCTCTTTCCCTTCCCTGGAACCAGTGGCCTTAAATCAGGGACGGGCGACTTCTTATAGCCCATTGAGTTGCTCACGGTGGTCGTTTTTTTTTTTTTTTTTTTTTTTTTTTTGAGTGGAGGTTTAACGACCACCGTGAGCAACTCAATGGGCTATAAGCAGTCGCCCGTCCCTGATTAGGGTCACTGGTTCCAGGGAAGGGAGAGAGCCAGTGCCGTAAGACAAACACAACATCCATGCCTGACCGGGATTTGAACCCGGACCCCTTACGGACGAATGATCAGAGGCCAGCGCCTTAGACCACTGCGCCACCGGGGCGGCACGGTGGTCGTTAAACCTCCAATAAAAAAAAAAAAAAAAAAAGAACATTTGGAAAATCAGCTTTTGTTAGCACACAAACGGTTCAGAACTGGTCCCCTATCCTTTCAGAATTGGAAAACAAACATCTGGTATGTAATATGTATTGTTTTGATCCCTTTTTATTATCTAGTATTGTTATTTTTATTTGTTATGTAGTATGTACAGTAGCACGTACAGGTACGTAGTATTTGTATGATACAGCTATAAGGAGAAGTTCGTTATAACGACAGTTTTTCCGATTTTTGTCAGCTCTCGTAATATCGGACTTTTACTGTACTAGAAAAGTCGCAAAGGCCTCGTCCCGCCCCAACAGTAAAGTTCCTATGGGAAGGAAACTGAAACAAACTTACACAACTGAAGACACGTACTTGAGGTACCCTCCGTGTTTTGCTGATTAATAAGAATCGGAAGCAGTGTCGGTGTCAGGATATCTTGCGCCCTAGGCAAAGGTAACTTCTTGCGACCCTTACCCCTTTCCCCCCAAAAAATTGCCATGTTCAATTTATCACAAAGTTTAAAAAAAAAACTTTTAAAAAAGAAAATTAAAAACAGCGTATAGTATTTTTTTTATTAAACCTTGATTATATTCCATAGCACTGTTGTAGTGTTTATCTTAAAATAAAAAATATAAATTATTAGCTGTATTTTTTACATGGTTTAAAACACTAATACCTGTGAAACTGTGTACCTCAAAGGTTAGTACTGCGTCTGTCAAAAGTCCTTATTGCGCCGCCCCGGTGGCACAGTGGTCTAAGGCGTTGGCTTCTGATCATTCGTCCGAAAGGGGTCCGGGTTCGAATCCCGGTGAGGCATGGATGTTGTGTTTGTCTTATGGCACTGGCTCTCTCCCTTCCCTGGAACCAGTGACCCTAAATTAGGGACGGGCGACTGCTTATAGCCCATTGAGTAGCTCACGGTGGTCGTTAAACCTCCAATCAAAAAAAAAAAAAAAGTCCTTATTGCGCCACTCTCAAGTCGGCGCCCTAGACGGCTGCCTAGCTGGGCTAACGGTAGCACCGGTACTGACTGCAAGTTTTTATATTAGTGTGATTTTTCTTGTGAATTAAACTAGACGGTAGAAGAAAGTTTATATCTGGTCCAATTTCCTTCTGCGCAATGAAGAATCCATGCTGAGTTTGTGTGCATTAAATAGCCCCGTATACTTTTACAACGTTTTATCAGATCAGTTGGTTTCCTGGAAATGCTGTACAAATAGTCACAGTTTCATTGTGCCTGCCCCGTAGAG
This sequence comes from Macrothele yani, assembly GCA_039090855.1. Classification (NCBI taxonomy): domain Eukaryota; kingdom Metazoa; phylum Arthropoda; class Arachnida; order Araneae; family Macrothelidae; genus Macrothele; species Macrothele yani. Next base: position 12,786,875 of record CM076992.1, read on the forward strand.
ATACCTTTAAGTGGGATGCTAATTTTGTTGAGCTCTGCATATATAATGCAATGCTGGGGTTGGACAGAATAATGTGAACACCACGCTCAGAGACGTGGCTTTTAATGCAGCTGCGTACGTCGCAATACGCAAAGGTATCCACCACGTTTTGGCTGTAATAGCTTTGTTTAGAACCTCAAGGTCCTGTGTAAGTGCATTTAAAGTGTCTTGTTGCAAATTTTCTTTCAGGGTGACGACGAAATGAGCGATCTAACGGACTTTGAAAGAGGGCTAAGTGTTGGTGGCCGGCTAGTTGGTGCCTCTGTTACAACAGTCGCCTGGGTAGTGAAGGTATCGAGAGCTACTGTGTCTAGCATCATGACAGCATACCGTGTTCGTGGCAAAACCTCGTCTGCGAAATACAAGAGCGGTCGGAAAACGACCTTGGCTGATATAAACAGGAGAGCATTAAAGAGGATTGTTACCCGTAATAAGAAGACCACAGCGCCGAAAATTAGTGCTGAGCTCAATCTGCATTTCCGGACCAAAGTATCAACGAAAACAGTGCTCAGGAAACTGTATAAACAAGATATTCATGGCAGAGCTGCTAGTGCAAAACCCCTGGTGACCCGGATGAATGCACAACGGCGACGGCAGTGGTGCCAGGAGTATAGAACGTTCACTGTCGATGCATGGAAGCATGTAATGTGGTCGGATGAATCCACATTCACACTATTCTCCACCGTAGAACATGTTTACGTGTGGAGAACACCGTCTGAAGCGTACAACCCAGACTGTCGGCTCACAACAGTGCAGCATGGTGGTGGTTCTATGATGCTCTGTGTGGTTATATCATGGTTTTCAGCAGGTCGCCTGATAACGTTGAAAGATCGGCTGACTAGCAGGACGTATGAAATTATGTTCCATCCAATGGCTCAGCCATTGTTTCCTGCTGGGGATGCCATCTATCGAGATGATGACGCCCCAATTCCCAGACCTCGGAATGTCCAATCATGGTTTGAGGAACATGAGGACGAACTTTCATACCTTCCTTGGCGTCCCCAATCACCAGACTTAAACATCATCGAGCCACTGTGGTCTGCGTTGGAAAACAGAGTAGGATCCCGTTATCCTCCTCCTGTCTCTCTCAAGAACCTGGAGCAATTTCTGCATGAAGAATGGTGTAACATCCACTAACCACTATCCAGGATTTGTATGTCTCCATTCCAAGAAGGATTCAGGCGGTTTTGAATGCCAAAGGTGGTCCCATAACTTATTAGGTACCTAAACCCATCTTTTCCTAGGTGCTCATATTATTCTGTCCAACCCTTGTAGCTACTAATGTACACTATTAAATTAGTAATGCATTTACACTGGTGGAAAGTGAAAAAAGAACACCAAGAAGGAATTGGCGGACGATCATGAAATTTACATATGTTAACGAGGTCGAGTTTACGTAGGTGTGATGTTGATTTCGGGACCAACCAGTGAGCGCTTACGCCACAGTACGGCATAATATGAAAATTATCGTCGGTGGTATTTAAGGAGTACGGCGAAGTGAATGTAATCAGTCGTCGGTGTACGGACACGTGCGAAGACCGTGAAGAAGCTGCAATGCCTGGACATGGAAGACGTGTACAATTTCAGCAGTTATCGGACTTTGAGCGAGGTCGTCTAGTTGGACTCCGCGAGGCCGGGTGGTCGTATTGTCGAATTGCGGAGCAAATTGGACGGGAAGTATCGGTGGTGGTACGATGGCGGCGTAGATGGTCCAAGGAGCATTCCCACACGAGAAGACGTGGAACTGGGAGTCGCAGACGGACTGATGAGCAGACCGATCGACGCATAAGAAGAGCGGCGTTGTCAAGCAGAACATCCACTGCGACGCAAATCCGAGCTGGCGTTGCACCTGAGGTGACTGTGCGAAGAATCCGCAACTGTCTACTGGATGCAGGACTACGTGCACGTGTGCCTCTGGCCTCTGGCATGTGTACCTCTGACTCCAGCCCACCGTCAGGAACGGCCACAGTAGTGTCGCCAACGTCTGCACTGGAGAACGCAATGGCGATCTGTCGTGTTCAGCGATGACAGCAGATTCTGCTTGGGAGCCTCCGATGGCCGTATGCGTGTTCGCAGACGCACAGGGGAGCGTCTCCACTTTTCTTGCATCCGCCAGCGACACACAGGGCCTACACCTGGGCTGCTGGTGTGGGGAGCGATCAGCTATCACTCCCGTACACAACTAGTGTTTGTACCGGGTACGTTAAACAGCACCTCCTACATCAACAACATCATTCAGTCCGTTGTTGTGCCATTTGTAAGGTCGGTCCATCGTGGTGTTTTCCAGCAAGATAACGCACGCCCACACACGGCACGTGCAACATGCACTTCACGGTGTGAGACAACTTCCATGTCCTGCACGTTCACCGGATTTATCCCTCATTGTGCACGTTTGGGATTTTATGGGACAACGACTTATCCGGTCTCCACGGCCAGCCACGACCATCCCCGATTTACGCGTCCAGGTTGAAGATGCTTGGAACCAATACCTGAAACTTACATCCAACATCTGTACGACAGACTCCATGCCAGAATTGCACAGTGTGACGCAGTTCATGGCGGTTCAACCTCGTGCTAACCATGTTACATGTAAATGTTATTTTTCAGTTTACCAGCAAATACAGCTGTATTTTGCCATAATGTTTGGATTACGTTATCCTCTGCATTCCGTTATTATGCTGTATAAATTTCGTTGGTATCAGACGTCTCCTTCTTGGTGTTCATTTTTCACTTTCCGCCAGTGTATTTATATACACTGGCGGAAATAATAAGGCAGAAACGGGACGCAATATTTTGTAGTTTGCCCGAGCGCAGAAATGCCTATTTATGCCTCTGATTTTCACCTTCCATGGGAAAGGAGGCTATTGTACAGACAAAAGGTTTAAGCACGCGTTATAAGTTTTCCTGTGGATGAAGTTTTTTTTTTTTTTTTGTAGATATACAGGAGTATCCGGATATCAGTAATAGGACACCAGACAGTTCCTTTAATGTTCATGAAGGGAGACTCCATGTGTTTGGTGTTATTTTCTGTGTATGTTTCTGTCTTTTAATCAAATACACACAATAAAAGAAATACACTGAGTCAATGTTTCACATTCGATAATTTATAGATTTCATCTCCTTTCTACAAATTCATGGGCACATAAAGAACTATAGACTAACTCATTGTTATACACATTCATTTATATTACGTATTCTTCTTCAATATATATATATATATATATCGATTTTAAAACATTAATAGTGCTTTTATTTACAAACCAAAGCTGTCTGCATTTGGTGAATATATTTATATACTTATATATATTTGAAAGATTAAGATTTTTTTACAAAGATACACTTCGCTATTTATGAACACATTGAAACTGACTGCAAGTGGTTTGACACAAAACATGGTTTAAATATTTTACATTTCTCGCTTTCAAATTTGTTCACATCAATAATACTATATAAGTATTCATTTTTGCTTTAAAACATACGCCTCATGAATTTTATAGACAGGGGAAATAATATGTACATAAAAGGAGAGTATATGTACTCCTGATCTGACATTGTAGGCATTTACTTTTCTCTTGTTTTGCTATTAAAAATAAGTCCTTTACGGACACAAAATTAAATTAATTCATCCAAATTTCTGGAAAAACAAATAAAAAAATAAATGTCTAAAAAGCTGCATTCATCTTTCCCTCATAATATGAGATCATTTGCACTTAAAATTGTCGAATAAATCGAACTATTATGTCTCATATCATGGGCTTTACAAATTGCAAATTTTTGGAAACAGCACGTACACTCGTACATCATAAATACAAAGAGCTACAGAACATGTCTTCGGTAATAGTGTTTCATATTAAACAATAGTTTTATACGAAGCCTATGCACGCAATCTTCTGTCATAGGAAACCTTAAGAATTCAAAATGAGAGCGTAAAACAAATTTTCTTTGTACTTAACATATTTGTGAAATTTGTTACCTAAACACCGCTCATTTTACCAGAACGCGCACTCTTCAGATTTCGTTAAATGAGGGTGAGGGGGGGGGCGAAATCTTACTCACATTTTCAGTTAGCTTTTTAAGCATCAGCATAAATGTAAAACTTGGAAAATTAAAAGGATAATGATGAAAATTGTGTTAGTGGAAATAAACGACAGATATGCTCAGAAGTGTTCTGAAGACTAAATAAACAATGATACAGACAGACAGACAGAAAAAAGCGAGAGCGGCGATCCTACATTATTTGTTTCATTCGGACTGATCTATTTGGAAAAGTGTATGTCCATAGGGGAGGGGAGGGATAAGGACCTCCATGAAAAATTCAACAGGCTGTAAGCAGTCGCATTTCTCTAATTTAAGGCCACTGGTTCCAGTAAAGGCAGAGTCCGTGCAGTAAAACAAACATACCATGTATGCCTCGCCGGGAATTCGAATCCAGACCCATCTCGGACGAATGCTCAGAAGCCAGAGCCTAGTTCTTTGCGCCACCGGGGGCGGCTTTTACCTATTTAAATAGGTAGATAGGTAAATTCACTAATTCACTAAGGTGGATATTTCACTTTCTTTAGCAGATATCTATCTAAATTTCTGAATTTTCGGATTTCTTTAACAGAGACACAGGTAGACAGGAGACACAATAGACATGAATATATCTATAGATGAATAACCGATAGATACACGGAGAGACAAATTTTCTGATTTTCCCTTAAAGGAGCGCATCCTGTTTCGTAAAACATGGATTCGTACTGAAAAAATGTGCTTGCATTTCCACATCTGTGAAATAACCAAAGAAATAAGACTTACTGAAAACTTTTGTAACCGCAAGTGACGTGAAAGATTAGATCCAATTACTCCTCCAATGCTACTGAATGGAACTGATTGGTCAGATTTTCATCCGCAATTTCCCAGCTGTCGTGGAATAATGGGTTTCAGAAAAGCCTAACAAACAAAGCTTCGCATTTGTTGTGTCCTACGCATGGCTTATCAGGTGCTCCATATTTGTTGTTAAACATGTCATCCATTTAAAGTTTCTCAAAACGTGAGTAACATTCAATTCAAAATTTGCTTTAAAAGAAGTACTCCGTTAAATATCTCCTAAAATATTTTGAATTAAATTTGCATGATTTATCTCGAGTCGGAAAAACATTATTCATAATTAGATGAAGATGTATTCCTTAGATTTCCATTTCGCCAAAAATATTATATTTTGAAATGCAACTTAACGTATATAGGTAAGGTTTGAAGCTGAAATTTAGAAAAAGGAAATTACTTATCGAAAGCAGATGTGACATCCCCGGCGTTTATGATAGAAATATTGTCCAGGACACTAAAAATGTCATTTTTTATTTAACTTTCGGGATATAGGTTGCAAATCCTTGAAGTTTTACATGCATTCCATTTTGTTTCAAAGATTAACGACTTTTGGACAACGCCTAAAAATTTACGGCAAGCATTTGAAGATTTGGGCTACTTGAAACGGTATTCATATTTTTTTAAAAAAATCTGACATTTGGGCCACTAGAAAACGTTATTCATAATTAGATGAAGATGTATTCCTTGAAATTTCATTTCTCCAAGAGATATGTTTCGTAATGCAATTTACCGCATCGATGAAGGTTGATGCTGAAATTTAAGGAACGAAATTATTGATCGAAAGCAGAACAAGTGACATCGCCGGTGTTTATGACAAATGGTTTATCAGGACTCTAAAAATATCATTTTTTATTTAACTTTGGGAATATAGGTTGCAAATCCTTGAAGCTTTATGCGCATGCCATTTTGTTTCAAAGATTAACGACTTTTGGGCATGCGTTTTTTGTACATGCCACTTTGTTTCAAAGATTAACGACTTTGAGGCATGTGTTTTTTGGGCATGTCACTTTGTTTCAAAGATTAACGACTTTTGGGCATGCGCTTTTTGGACATGTCACTTTGTTTCAAAGATTAAGGACTTTTGGGCATGCGCTTTTTGGACTTGTCAGCTTGTTTCAAAGATTAACGACTTTTGGGCATGCATTTTTTGGACGTGTTACTTTGTTTCAAAGATTAACGACTTTTGGGTATGCATTTTTTGGACATCTCACTTTGTTTCAAAGATTAAAGTCTTCTGGACAGCCTTATGGCACGCATTAGAATATATGGACAACTAGAAATAGGGTGAAATAGAAACGTATAATGTGGATTAGGGACAGACAGATAGAGCAACAACTGAAATGAAATAAAAGGCCACGATCAGACACAATAGTAGGTTTATTATTGGTGTTAAAAATATGAAAGAAATGGCGAAGAAAAACTCTGCTGAGATAAACTGAAGTTGGAAATTTGGTAGTTCGAATATTGAGGAACCACTAATTGTGAAAACTTACCAAATACAAATAGAAAATCGGTTGACATGTGAAATATAAGTAAAAACCATGACGTGGCATCAGTATCTAAAAGAAAAACAACAAAAGCTTTTGTTGAAAAGAAGGTAGAAAAGAACTAAAACTTGAATATTTTAAGAAAACAACAAGACAAATATACTGACAGCTCAAAAACAAATTTTGCCATTTCCAAGCAAAAACTTGTTTATAAAGAACTATTAGTGAGTGAATCATAGCAGCATATTAAAGGTAACACACAGATAATTTCCAAAAGAAGTTGGCCGTGGAAAGATACGTTCTCGGATCTGTTAAAAAAATTTAGGATTGATATTAAAAAGAAAATTATTTCCAGTTGTAATTTAGGATTAATATTAAAAGAAAATTATTAACCAGCTTGCTGGAACCGAACTACAAATGTTTGCTCAAGATAGGACCTTCGAATACTTTGCGTAGGAAACAACAAAAGTGAACCGACAGTAAATATAGAAAAAGCAACAAATTGCTGCGTGGTTTTAGTAGAATGTTAATGACAGACATCTGGAATTCTGGAAAATCATGAGGTCCAAAACCAAGGTAAGTAGCTGTGGTTTGACTGTTTGTTTAGCTGTTGCATTTTTAATCTCAATACATTCGAAACAGTCTACGTGCAGACCACATTTAACCTTCAGCATCCTGTTCTCTCTTTTTATGACACCAATTTTGAATTTCCAATAAATTTTGTAAATTGAAAACTACAGAGTTACTTTTAACCACAAATGAGATCACAATGGCCACAAATACATCAGTTTTAATTTGCAAAAAAAAAAAAAAAAAAAAATATTCTATAAACATTTGTTTTAAAACGCAAGAAGTAAGCATTTTGTAACAAATCTCTTTTTAAGAAGCTTTTCGACATCAAAGGATCTTTAATAGCAATACATTTTTTCGGTATTGAAACACTATTCACAATAGGATTCTAATTCACAAGAAACATGACATTGGCGCAATGGTGGCAGCTGTATATTTTTATGACACAATCATTGATTGCACAAGCTGTTCAGAAATTATTTTTACAATGTCACTTAGTTAAGTACTCAACAACATTCAACATCACAGAAAAAGGTCATTAAAAATAATGTTAGTTACGGAACAAGTACCAAGTTTTTTGACATTTAGACTGCTGTGTGGCGCTTCATATGAAGGGAGAGGTGGTCGGACCTGGAGAATGCTCTCTCACATAAGCGACACTGAAAGGGTCTGTCTCCGGTGTGCTTCCTGTAGTGACGCGTCAGTTCATCGGATCGAGCAAATTTCCATCCGCAACCTTTCCACGTACACTGATACGGCTTCTCCCCGTATGGGTTCTCAGGTGAGCCTTCAGATGCGAACTTTTAGTGTACGTCTTGGTACATCCCGGATGGGAACAAGTATGTGTTGTTATCTTTTTGCGTCCGAAGCTCCTCCTTGCCCGTTTGGGCTTTCCAGGAGCGTTGCACACTCCTCCTCCTCCAGGAGCCTCTACATCCGAAACATTGGCCGGAGGTTGTTTCACTTGGGTCGAGTCAATTGGAAGTTCGGTTAAGCTTCCTGCGAATGACGTCGGTGTGGGAGTGAATGATGCCCTCGAATTCGTGAGCAACTCTGCAAGATGTGGGGATGACGGAGGCGTCCACAGTCGAAGTTGTGGCTGAGCGTGAGATGGTAAAGATACTGTCCCTGTCGCTCCGAACGACACTCCATTCAGGGTAGTGGGCATAACAACAGGAGTCCCGAGATGTGGGGGTAGCAGGCCATCCACCCCTGATCCTCCGCCACCTTTGAGAGCGATTTGTTGTTGTTGTTGTTGCTGCTGCTGCTGCTGCTGCTGTTGTTGTGCTGTCCGTTCTGGAGAAGCAGGCGGAGACATTTGACTGGAAACTTGCGGAACGCTGACATATGTTGACCACAGAGCAGGATTAACATTGGTGGTATTTGCCGACGAGAGCTGCGTATTGGTCGGAAGATATGCAAAATGTCCGCCCCTGTCTACTGCCTTGCTAATATTCTGTGTGATGCTGTCCATGTGCAGAATGGAATTCGCGTCGCTTGAAGTCGGTGCAACGAAACCGTTCCCGCATCCTGCACCACCTACTGAACCTTCTTGTTTGATTTGCGTTGAGTTTCCAGTGAATTGGATTTCGTCGGCATAAGGATTCATGCTGTCAGCAGGAGCTGGGTTGTTCATCATGAAATCGTCCAACACGAGTCCAAAGTCGTCGTAATTGTTTTGTCCCGGTGTCTGTTCTTGTGGCACATTGGATGGGGGTGTAGTAGCGACATGGTGCTGTTGTTGGTTCTGCAACTGCGGTACTGTCAAGCGACGATTGGCGACGTCTGGTGTTGGACTATGAATGGGCTTCAGGCCCCCCGATGATAATGGCACCTTCAGTTGGCAGTGTTCAGCTGGGTGAATGTCCCCAAGAAGAACGCTCTCTATGTCTTGCCACATCTGAAAAGACAGAAAAAAAAATTATGTGGAAGTAAATTGAAAGGAGTGCGGAAGCAAACATTATCTTCAAAACTATAAAAGCTCACGAAAGGTGAATGCTATAATTGGTGATGCCTTTTGTGACGTAAGGTAAACAGTGGCAATTTCATGATAATTTCAGAAATTTCCATTTTGACCACAAAAATTGAATGCCAATGTTTATCAAAGCCAAGTACCCCATACGCAACACATTTGTACATAATAGCAGTAACTTGGAGAACAGTAGGACTGTATGTTTGTGTTCCACAACACATGTTTTCTCATAATGTTAACCAGTGGTTATTCTATGATAACATTGGTAACTTCGTGATAATACCTTGCTAAGTTCGTGATAGCGAACAAGTTGTTCATTTGTACCCACAACATTGCGTGAATGTAAATAAATATAGAAATAATAGCATACATGACATAATGCACAGTTTACTCTAGTCAAACATGGAAGAAATACATATTTTGATCAATAAAATGCTCTCTTTTTCTATAAAGTGTCATTTTTGCATTTTGATTTCAGACATTATCAGCAGCTTCCACAAGTACCGCACATGAACACATCTTCACTTTCATCGTAAGAGTTCTGGCACTTCATGTGGTACCGTGTCATGCAAAAGCTACACTGAATCCACTGAGCTCCACTGTTTTTTCGCTTTTTTTTTGACATCCTCGTTAGAGTTGTGTCATCCGAATTCGCCATCCCAGTTATCGTCTTCTCTTTGCATAGGCCTGTTGATAAAAACTGTGCATATGAGCTGTATCTTGCTACATTTCAATTACATCAACTATTACGTATCACGTAGTTACCACCTGTAGGTAACAAATTCGTTATACCTTAAATAAATAAAATACAAAGATCCACGTTCCAGAAACACACAGCAACCGAAAAAATTGTTTTTCAGCCGCCGCTGTGGAATTGAACCACAGAACTCTCGATAACTAGCAGAGCGCGTTACATTTACAGCACGGTGGCCAACAATCCACGGTGTTATGTGTATTTTTAAGTCAGCTTCTGACATCATAAATCCGTAAGATGGGCTCAGCTACTGAGACGTCTCCATCTGGTGGGCATTAACGGCACTGGCTATATATATATATATTATAGCAGTTAAATCCAAAGGGCGAGATCCAAGGTGAAAATCCTCCGAATACGTGGCGTCAGTAAATAAATAAATGCATCGCTCTTTCCACGTTCCAGAAACACACAGCAACCGAAAGATTGTTTTTCAGCCGCCGCTGTGGAATTGAACCACAGAGCTCTCGATAACTAGCCGAGCGCGTTACATTTACACCACGGTGGCCAACAATCCACGGTGCTATGTGTATTTTTAAGTCAGCTTCTGACATCATACACCTTAGTTACTTTGTGACAGTCTGTATTTTTAAGTCAGCTTCTGACATGTTATACCTTAGTTACATCGTGACAGTCTAAAATTAATTAAAAACCGGAACTTGAAGTTTCTATTTGAACCTCAGCTATCATGATTACGATTCGGAAATCAGATACTGTAGTCTAAATTATGGAGAAAAGTTATTTTCTAAATCAACATCAGTACCTGAAAATATTAACATCCGAAAGCTACAGATCATGCTTCTGTGGCTAAACCACTACACACTACAGAATGCTGATGAATGACTTGCAAGTGCATTTTTAAATTAGATGGGAATCTAATCAATAACTGGGTTAAATATTGTTTGCTTACCTCTATTTTACTTCTTGAAATCCGCTTTTCTACCTTGTATACTAAACGCCATCACAAAAGACTATTCAATTCCCGCCACAGGTTGAATACTTTTCTCTGTGATACGAACAAAACAACTTACGGACGATCTCCTTCCGATTTTAGAAAATGGACATCTGCTGCCATTCATGATAAAAAGTTAAAACTAATTAAGACAGTATATATTTATTCTACGAATAGCCACTTACGCTCTATCACGAATTTTCCTATGCCACGAAATTACCAATGTTTATCCTATACCTCTAATTTAACCTTGCTTTTCAGTTCCTGTGTTCTTAGATAAATTTGGTATCTTTGCGTTAAACGTTTTCTCCCTTTACGGCACATTACCTTCCTCGACGAGTTTTCAAATTTGGCATCACTGGCAGTGAGTAATTTCTAATTTGACCTTGCTTTTCAGTTCCTGTGTTCTTAGGTAAATTTGGTATCTTCGCGTTATTTTCTCACTTTACAGCACATTATTTTCCTCGACGAGTTTTCAAAGTTGGCGTCACTGGCAGTGAGTCAGAGGTCAATAAATAGAAAGAATGAAATGTAAGAAATGTGTGCAGTTTCTTTTGGGCACATTCTTGTTAACGATAAGAGCTGTGCAGAGTTACGAACAGAGTTGTGCGATGTTAATGATTTGTAAACGAGTTGCTTGGAGACGTTAACGATGCGTTACCAGCAGAGTTACGACAAATATTTGTTGAATGGAACTGAGATAGCATCTAGACATTGTGTGTTTGAAGATAAAAGTTTAATCCTTTGAAGTGCATGTTGACAGCAGTATTTGTCATTATGAAATGATTAAAAATCAGTGTTGTTCTGCAATGATGTGCCAGTAAGATTAATAAAGCTCAGACATTGAAATTATAAGTACCGTTTCCTGATTCTTCGATTCCGGACGGTTTAATAATATTCTGCACTTAAGACTGATTTCTTATACGCTACGCATAGCACGAAATGATATTATAGTGATCATAAGACTGACTTATTAATGACAATTACAAATTCATAGCTAAGCTTGAAATCTTATAGCTTGCAACTTCTAGGAGCAAGACTTATGCTAAACCTTTAAGTTTTCACAAGTGCCTGAAATTTCACATTGCCACAGTGACAAAACATAATATTTTTACAAGTTGTATTTCATAAATTAAGTCATATAGAGGTTGCTATTTTGTACTTAATTACCTTTGAGGTTTTGAACTAACTGCCAGCAACTGCAAATTCATAGCTAAGCTTGAAATCTTATAGCTTGCCACTTCTAGGAGCAAGAGTTAAGCTGAACCTTTAAGTTTTCACAAGTGCCTGAAATTTCACATTGCCACAGTGACAAAACATAATATTTTTACAAGTTGTATTTCATAAATTAAGTCATATAGAGGTTGCTATTTTGTACTTAATTACCTTTGAGGTTTTGAACTAACTGCCAGCAACTGCAAATTCATAGCTAAGCTTGAAATCTTATAGCTTGCAACTTCTAGGAGCAAGAGTTAAGCTGAACCTTTAAGTTTTCACAAGTGCCTGAAATTTCACATTGCCACAGTGACAAAACATAATATTTTTACAAGTTGTATTTCATAAATTAAGTCATATAGAGGTTGCTATTTTGTACTTAATTACCTTTGAGGTTTTGAACTAACTGCCAGCAACTGCAAATTCATAGCTAAGCTTGAAATCTTATAGCTTGCCACTTCTAGGAGCAAGAGTTAAGCTGAACCTTTAAGTTTTCACAAGTGCCTGAAATTTCACATTGCCACAGTGACAAAACATAATATTTTTACAAGTTGTATTTCATAAATTAAGTCATATAGAGGTTGCTATTTTGTACTTAATTACCTTTGAGGTTTTGAACTAACTGCCAGCAACTGCAAATTCATAGCTAAGCTTGAAATCTTATAGCTTGCCACTTCTAGGAGCAAGAGTTAAGCTGAACCTTTAAGTTTTCACAAGTGCCTGAAATTTCACATTGCCACAGTGACAAAACATAATATTTTTACAAGTTGTATTTCATAAATTAAGTCATATAGAGGTTGCTATTTTGTACTTAATTACCTTTGAGGTTTTGAACTAACTGCCATCAAATGTAGGAAATGTATAATAAAAACAAAAGCGTGACGCATTGTAAGATTTTGTCATTTTCCCTTGAATAAGAGAACATTTTCGTATAAAGCTCGAACTCAAATAAAAGAGTCCCCTCCCATGATGTCCAGCCCACGGCGGCTCTCTTTCACGAACAGCTCCTTTTTCACGATAAGCTCTTAGTCATTTCGATTAATTGTGCTACCTTATGAAGTGACGCTGTCTCATTTGCGGTGAGACTTTTGGTAGGGACGAGTGATGAATGTGCTGACGATGAACGAATGATAAAAATTTCAGAGATGAAAAAGCTGTGCTTTTCCTTAAATACAAGTTAAATGCTTGAACAGTCATCGAAATTATGGAGGTCGGTAAAAAAAGGAAAGAAATTAAGGCGGACATGTTTCGGTTTCGATGAAGATGTTTAGTAGATGGCAGGAAAAAAAACAAATAGATGTTACTCTGAGGAACTGGGAAGAAAAACAATGTTTAAACAGCAAGTTTAGAAAAACAGAAATAACAAAATGCGATTCATTTTTTGGGTGCTACGCAGTAGCATTTTTACCAATAAGTGTTTACTTCACGTGCACAGAAAGATGACATTTAACTTACATTGAAGAGCAATTGAATTAGGGACAGCTGGCGTTATGCAAATAAGGCGCTGTGGGTGGCCTTGTAAACGGAAACGACATGACGTATGCAGCGATCCGATAATATAAGGAGTGATGCGACGAGAATCAGTAAGAGTCGGACGCAGTATGGGTAAGACGAAGGGTCTAAGCGCATTTGATCGTGGGCAAATTGTCGGGGCCAGACGAATAGGTCACTCCATCTCGGAAGACGTGCAGGCACTGGGATTCTCACGAGCCACTTTGTCACGGGTGCACCGCGAGTACATCGAATCCGGTATAACCATCCCTGCAAAAGTCAACTGCCGTGGACAACAGGGTGTGGATGAGCGGGGTCATCGTCGGCTAGCTCGCATTGTAACAGCGGACAGACGGGCCACTGTGCAAGAAATCACTCGGCAATTTAACGCAGGTGCACAAAAACGTGTAAGCAGCCACACCATCCAGAACCATCTCCTCGCTATGGGGTACAGAAGCCATCGCCCACGCACATCACAGGGTGCAAAGATTAGCATGGGCGCGGGAACATCGCGACTGGACCCTAGACATGTGAAAAAATGTTGCCTGGACCGATGAGTCGAGATTCACGTTGGTACAAGCGGATGGCAGGATACGAGTACGGCCCAAACCACATGAAGCGATGGATCCATTTTGCCAGCAGGGTACTCTTCAAGCTTGTGGGGGTGGCATTCTCGTCTGGGGACTGTTTACGTGGACTGAAATGGGTCCCCTGGTACGTGTGACATCGTCCCTCACAGGTCAACGTTATTGGGATATCCTGGACGACCATTTGCTCCCGTTTTTGTGTCTTCAACATCCCACTGGGGACCTGATCCTGCAACAAGACAATGCACCGTGCAATCGCTCCCGAATTGTATCCGAATGGTTGGATGAACACTCCACCGACGGGACCTCGCGTCTTTGACCAGCTAGGTCACCTGACCTCAATCCCATCGAGCACATCTGGGATGCCATCGAGAGAGATGTTCGAGGCTCTGCCCCCCCCTCCATCAAATCTTCGTGAACTGTGGGAGCTTGTTCAGGGGTCGTGGATTGGTTCCATGCCAAGACGAATTGCCGCCGTCATCAGGGCGAAAGGTGGTGCTACACGTTACTAGATAGGTATCTCTAATTCAATTGCTCTTCAGTGTATACAAAGGCTGTTCCGTAAAAACTGAGAGTATTTTTTTTAGTTCGCGACAGTGCGAAGGAGAAAAATATCCACACAGACGACTAACTGAACTAAGGAAGTATCTGTGACAACAGTTATTAGCCGTGGCAGCTGATTCTGGCTTTGTTATTGCGTAGTTGTTTAAGGTACGTCTGCATTTCGCCATAAATCTTGTGACGTGCCTGCCCCGCACGACGCGCATGAGATAAAGGCAGATAGCAGTGAGAGCACATGTCTGCGTAGCTCAGTTGGGAGAGCGACTTACTCCGGAGTGAGGGGACCCGGTTTCGATGCCCGGCGCGGACAAACTTGTGCGTTATATTGGCGCCCGAACTTCCAGGATGACCCGGCTGTTAAGTTTAACGCAATGATGTGATTTTCTTTCAACACGGCGAGACAGGAAAAATGAGAATTCCTTCTTCAGTGCTTCGAAAACATTAATCAATGTGATGTTACGTTCCACACACCAAATTGTCTGGATTTCTCAACTGCACGTTCTTCATGGGATGACTGCCTACAGCGACACATGGTCCCGGTTGACCCGTGGACCATGCCCCCCGGCCCTGTTTCGGGGGGTGAGGGGATATGTGACGTGCCTGCCCCGCAGGACGCACATGAGATAAAGGCAGATAGCAGTGAGAGAATATGTCCGCGTAGCTCAGTTGGGAGAGCGGTTTACTCCGGAGGGAGGGGACCCGGATTCGATGCCCGGCGTGAACAAAACTTGTGTTTTCACAAACTATGGAGGTGAGTGATTCAGAGTTAAGAAGGGAAATGCGTTGCTCGATAAAATTTTGCTATCGTTTGGGTAAAACGGCTCTAGAAAAAGTTGAGGTAACGAAAAAAGCTTATGAAGATAAAAGTTTGGGTGAGTCAACGATTTTTAGATGACACCATGATTTCAAAAACGGGCGTTTGTCGGCAGAACTGGCTCCTAGGCCTGGTCGACCTGAAAGTGTTGTTACGGAGCGTATTGTTAACACTGTTTGGGCAATCCTGCAAGAAGATCGACGAATGACGTGTGAAGACATAGCGGCGTCAACTAATATTTCAAAAACGTCGGCGTTCTGCATTCTACGCGACAAATTACTGCTGCATCGTGTGTGTTCCAGATGGGTACCTCATCACCTGACGAGAGAGCAATTGTTAGCCAGAGATCAGGTGTGTCATGAGTGGAAACAAATGATTGCCAAGGATCCAAACTTTCTAAACACAGTTATTACTGCCGATGAAGCGTGGGTCCACTATTTCGCCCCCTCACGAAAAGTAGAACGAGTGTCTAGAAACACACAGGCTCCCCTCCTCCGAAAAAGTCCACCAAATCAAATCATCTGGGAAGGTGATGATGCTGATTTTCTTTGATCATAAAGGTGTAGTCTACCAGCATGCCGTTCCTCCACAAATAACTGTCAATTCTGAGTATTAAATTTCATCTTGAAGCTTCTGCGACGCGACACATCGATTAAGCAACTCGAACTGGTGGGCAAGTGGACCTTACACCATGATAACGCCCGTCCACATGAGGCTGCTTGTATTCAACAGTTTCTTATGAAATATAGTATTGAAATCATGTCACAGCCTGCCTACAGTCCTGACCTCACCCCGTGCGATTCCTGGTTATTTCCAAGAATGAAGGAGAAGTTTCGTGACGCAACATTCAACACAGATGCTGACGTAATTCAAACTGTACAGGGGTCGCTAAAGCAGCTTCCACAAGATGCCATCGCCGCATGCTTTGAAAAGTGGACTGAGCGATGGGACCGTTGCATATCATCCGAGAAAAGATATTTTAAGAAAGAATAACACATATATTTTTGTACCTATATTTCTTCATTTTGTGTGATTTTACTCTCAGTTTTTATGGAACGGCCGTTGTACATTGAATCGAGTAAAGGGCAATTGAAAGAATTAACTGAACACCGAATATACGTCATATTAAACAATGTGTAAAACTTGAAAACGATTGCTATGCGAGTCTAAGTTCATTCATATAATTTCACCTTTTATAAAAAAATGAATCACTCGTTCAACTGCAAGTCAGAATTCTTCTAGAAACTTGTGTTTCAGAAACATTCTAAGACTGTATTGTATGGTGGTGGTGAATGAAGACATTTTGAGCAACAAATGCGGCCAGTGTGTTTCGTAAAACTTAGGACTACATGAAACCTGAATTTCGACGAAATTGCAACCAAATTCACACAAAAAATACGTATAAAAAGCATATATGTAAAAATGCGCAAGTAATGAATTTTTTTCCGTGAATAAATTACACATTGAACAATCAGTCTCATTTGTCAGTTTCATTTAAGGAAACCCACTTCTTCTTACATAAGGCAGTTGTGTTTCCTTTTTCCAGGTTATGTGGTTATAACCTTTGATGAAATAAGATAATTCAACACAGTTTCTTGTATTACATTCTGCCTTAAATTGTCTTTCTAATGATATACAAGGTTACAAGGAAAGTCCTTGATCAGGGCAATATCTCACGAACTATGGCAGTAACGATTTACTTCTTGTGCAGTTGTATAGGAAACCCCCTACGGCGCACACAATAACACCACGAGGGATCTCCTCGACGCCCTTTTGGTGGGAGTTGAGGGGGCTAACTCGCCCCCCTTTGCAGATAGGGCAAAAATGTCAATTACAAACTTGTTCAGCGAGGCAAAAATAGTACAGAAATGTTTTTGTCTCGTAACAAAAGATGGAAGGGGACCGGGAATGTGGCTCCAAGAAAATCACAACTTCGGGAAGAAACGACAGAGTATTTAGACAAGAACTTATTACTTAGAACTTATCTAAACTGGTAAGTTCTAAGTAAATGAAAGCACAAAGGAAAGTTTTCTACAAACCTTATCAACAGTTCTTGTTCTGAAATAAAACGCAGTTCCTTGACATATTCAATATCACACTTTGATGTCCAACACAGTAAAAAATACACTGAGACAAGGAGAAATAGCATAAAGTGGTGAAACACTCGTCCAATAGGAAAACTGTATGGACATCTAATTGACTTGCGTACGTGGCAAAGCTTTCGACTTCCCGTCACTGGTTCACGAAGTGTTGGCATACCGACCACGCATATAATTTTTGTATTCTGACGGCGGAGCAGAAAGCACATTTGAAATCCATGCAAATATGCTTCGGACACAGCAACTCAGGTAGCTTTCGGCTTTTTTCGCATTTGGAGAGTTCCCTTCCATCTTTTGTTATGGGACAAAAACATTTATATACTATTTTTGCCTCGCTGAACGAGTTTGTAATTTACTTTTTTGCCCTATCTGCAGGGGGGGGGGGGCGATAGCCCCTCAACTCAAGAAAGAAAGGGGGCGAGGAGATCCAATCCCTCTCAACCCAAACCAAAAAAAGGGACGAGGGATCCTTCGTGGTGTTATTGTGTGCTCCATACGGGGTTTCCTATACAACTGCACAAGAAGTAAATCGCTAACTACCATAGTTCATGAGGTATTGGCCTGATCATGGAATTTCCTTGTAACCATGTATAATTCTATGGTATTATTCTATTAATGACTGATGTTACATGAGTCATCAAACCTTGGAAATACAAATTTCCTAAAGGTTTCCACAATTTTGGCTACTAGTGTATATAAATATATTTTTCTCATTGAGAAATTTCAGCTACCAATCAGTAGATAAGTCGATGTGACGTATAAGTCGAGGCTCGTACTTCTGATAGAAAACGTCACTCCTCATACGCCGAAAAATACGGTATATGCAGCAAAAATCTGCTGGAGATTGTCACAGGCTGCTTGGTTCAAGAATATGTCACATGCCTACAATCAAATGTCTTAAAGATATGCAGTGCAAGTATGTCAAACGAGCTGTGAATGACTTTTTCCTTCACACTGAGTTAATTTTTTGAGGAACTAGACTTTCGTGACTCTTCAGCTAAGTATATAAAGTTTTAACAGCTATTTCCACAGATTCTGTCCGCCAAATTCCTTTCCTATAAATTAGAACGTCTTGGCTGACTCCCAGAATCATCTTTTCTTTTCAGAAATCACAGCTAAACACTGTTTGTTCAGCGCGGTCGTTGAATTCTCGTGCGTTCGTGTGCCCTCCATTAAGAAACGAAATTAATTATTCACTTTTATATGATGAGTGGAAGGTTAGTCATGTACCTACGCACAGGGAAAAGAAAAGAAAACAAGAAAAACGAAATGAACTTGCTTGGATAAATTTAACTAGTAATTTCGGGAAAATGGACATCCTTCTTGAAGGGAATAAATGTTCGTGCGGAGCCAGTTCTGAAGAGTTATGAATATTTGATCAGGTCGCAAATGAAGAATTTGAACAACACAATTTAAATCTCGAGATGTCAGGAAGTCTGATCAAAAGAAAGCAGCAAGAATCATAAAATTCGTAGAAGTTTGGGATATTGGCTGAATCAAGTTCTATTATTCCGAGGATGATGTTTCCACATAAAGACACGGATAGCGTTTTAACTCATACCAAAGTCAAGTAGAATCGAAATGAAAGAAAAATCTTAATTGGAAGTGGAAGGGAATTTCAGGTATAAATGCTTGAAATACGCGTAAAGTCAATGGAAATATTGCAGCATTGGTTTCATTTTATGATTATAGGTATAATAAACTGTAGTTATGTATCTAAAACGATTCAACATGTCTAGCAACAGTACTTTATCACCTATATTCCAAATACTATTATGCTAAATTTCACAGAATTCAACTGTTAACCCTTTAACCGACTGGAACGAATTAATTTGGGGATAGTAAAATTGGATGAAATCAGCTCAAACGAATACATTTGCTGTCTAAGAAGTGAGCAGAAAGCGGCTGGAACGAGTGAACCTAAGCATCGAAATGCATTACTTTTCTCTTAGCTTTGTTGCTCAAACATGGTCATTTATAGGGATGATTAGTACTAATTCTTTCTGACTGATTACCCGCCAAAAGTACTATAACAATGGCGATGAATCTGAAAATGATGTTCGTACCAGGAGGACTAGCCTTTCCCATTCATACTTTGAGTCATGTAGAAAAAAATAAAGTACTAGGAGGGAGCACTTACCACTATTAGAAGAGGGCATACCCCATATTGATTTACCAATAGGTGTCCATGGACAGAGCATCTCTGCGTTACTCTAGACTTCAGCTTCACAGGCGGTTGTACCAGCTTCGCATACTCAGGATGTCGGGCACTCTGTATCAGTGTTAAATGTGATATGTTGTGTTCTTAAATGACACGTATTACTGTGTGTAAACATCCGTGATTAAACTACGTACATACAATGAAGTGCCAAAGGTTATGGGATAGCAGTATGCAAATTTTTAACTGGCGCTGCCGTCGTATAAAGGCTTCGACGCACGCCACGATTTTTATCAGTTGCGAGGTGTCATATCGCGAGTCAGGTTGAACACCAGACAGTAGGATAATGGCAAGCCGACGTGATTTATCGGAGTTTGAACGAGGCATGGTAGTGGGAACCAGGCGGATGGGACATTCAATTTCCAAAGTTGTGCGAATATTCAACATTCCTCCATCCACAGTGTCACGCGTGTACCGAGAATACCTCATGGAAGGCATTACCACAGACCGTGGAAAGCGCAGTGGCCGACCACGGGTGCTGAATGGCAGTGACCAGCGGTGTCTGACCAGGATTGTCCATGCTAACAGACAAGTGACACTGGCTCAAATAACATCCACATTCAGTGCAGGAGGTACCAGAGACATATCCATCAGGTCAGTGCAGCGTAATTTAGTGTCAATGGGGTATGGGAGCAGAAGACCCACCAGAGTGCCTTTGTTAACATCATGACATCGGACACTGCGCCTCACCTGAGCTTATGAACACGGTAATTGGACCCTGGAAGATTGGCAACATGTTGCGTGGTCCGATGAGTCATGCTACCAGTTGTTGCGAACTGATGCTTGGGTTCGGGTGTGGCGCAGACCTAATGAGGTGATGGACCCAAGCTGTTAAAGAGGCACTTTGCAAGTTGGTGGTGGTTTCCTACATGTGTGGGGTGTCTTTACGTGGCACAGTTTGGGTCCTCTAGTCCTCGCAAACACGTTATTAACCGGTACTCTCTTTTTTGCTCTGCTGGGTGACCGTTTGCAGCCCTTCATGGACTTCATGTAACCCAACAACGATGGGATTTTTCAGGCGGACAATGCACCATGACATCGGGCCCATGTTCTCCAAAATTGGTTCGAGAAGCATTCTGGACGGTTCCGCCGGATACTGTGGCCACCACGTTTGCCCGACATGAACCCAATAGAACACTTATGGGACGTGGTGGAAAGGCCCATTAGCACCCAAGATCCTGCACCTACAAATACCACGGAACTGTGGGAGGCTGTTCAGAAGGCATGGCTCAACATCTCTGAAGAAGTCTTCCGGACACTTGTGGAATCGATGCCACGTCGAGTTGCTGCACTTCGCCGGGACAGAGGAGGTCTTACACGATACTAGGTACGTATCCCATGACTTTTGGCACTTCACTGTATGTGCAACCCGTGAAAATGTCCGTGCTTAAGTTTTGGACATATGTGTATATTCCTATGCCTCCTCCAAAGGTGAGCGGAAGTTTCTTATTGATCGACCACGTATGTATCTGTAAGAACGTCACTTTTTTCTAGTAGGTTACAAAACTTCTTCCAGTCAAAATGTCTCTTTTTTTTTTTTCAATATGAAGCGAAAATTGCCCCAAAACATAAATTTGTCAAAAGTGCATGATTTTAATTTTTAACGTTGCATTTCAAGCGCAGTATGAGGTTTACTGGTCGCACAGGGCTGCACTTTGTCAGCGAAGTTTTTGCACGCTCACAAAATAAGGAATAGTAGCTTTCTTTAAAAAGAAAATAGTATTTATGATAATAACTGCAAAATACCACTGCATGGAGAGCTCGTATCAAAGATAGAAGCATGCATCATGAGTTAGTTTAATTTAGGATTCGGGTTACGAGTAAGAAGACATGGAATACATTTTCGTTATTGTTACACTAAGTTCCCACCTTCTCTGAAACTTCCCATAAAACCTACTTTCATATTAGTGGGTGTGGCCATTATTTTACAGATTATTTTAGAAAACATAACGTTTAGAAAGATCAGTTCTCAAAGAAACGGATACATCAGGACTCACAAGAAAAATCAGGAAGCAATGTAAATCCGATTTTCATTCCAACTGGTACGAAAGCGCGCAGTTAGCTGTTCTCTGAGATACAGAGATTAGCTCCAGCTCCAACGATCATCTGAAGGTTTACCTAATCGTAAATATAAGAAGAGTTACCGTTGATGCACGATACATTAGAACCCAAAACTCAAGGTTAAAATTCATTTAGTTAAAAAAAATATACAATGACATAAGATCTTGCGGACCTTTAAAAAAGATCCATCATCAGATGTAAAAACCATTGCACGGAACAGAGGCTGTTATAAATACATAAAAACGAACCTTACATAACGTAAGCCTTGATGTAATCAATTAATGTCCAATAAGCGGGCTTGGAAAAATAGTTTATGTGAGATTAAGTGCCCTGGTGAGAAAGGTATTGTTCCTCAGAAAACTCCTGGGAAACTCCAGAGAAAATAGTTCTCCAGTGGGCTGGAACACACTCAGGAATTATATCATTACCAATCCTATCTCCATAACAATGAATGTAAGCACTTTCTGTGAACCGTAACATAGATATGAAGGTTGAGGTATTCAAAATAGTAGTATCCGCACATACTGGAAAATAAGATCCTTGGTTTACAAGACGAGAGAGAGAGAGCAGTGTTGTTGGCACCAATTTTGACACTATATCTGTGCTCTGCCAATCGGATCCGTAAAGTTTTAAAAGTAGAGCCAATATATAGTTTTGTGGATTTGTCTTGATCCACTGATTTCAGACCTATCCATATCTGGAATATAAAGTCCCAGGGTCCCGGTCATTCAAGATCATGGAAAGGAGATTTTTAGTTTTTGTCCCAAAATCTATATTGCACTTATGACAAACATTTTTTTAAAATACGGTTAAGGTGGTTCCACCTAAAATATCTGCCTTATGTTTCCAATGGTGAATCTTCTTTACATATTTTCTTCGCAATCAATGTATTTTCAAGGATGAAAATTTGCACATCGACAAAACTAACTTTAAGTTATAGCATGGGATACATAATATTTACTAAAACATAACCTTAATTAAGCAATCCAACATTTTTTGTCTACTGACGTCATCAACTTACATGTCGCGCCATCTACTGTATTAATAGGTCTGAAGATTACTCAATGAAAAATGATTGATTTTTAATATAATTATGGTTATGTTTTAGCAATTATTAAGTATCCCACGCTATAACTTAAAGTTGGTTTTATCGATGTGCAAATTTTGGCATCCTTGGGAATATATTAATTGCGCAGAAAATATGTAAAGAAGTTTCACCATTGGAAACATAAGACAGAGATTTCAGGTGGAACCACCTTAATCTTCGGAATCATAAGTGATGAAACCGACAAAATTTGTTGCTTTTACAGGTGAGAGTGTAGTAGAATTGTTTCTTCTCATTTTCTTCAATACGCGGTTTACAACCTGTTCGGAATAACTATGTTCTGTGGCGATATTAGTAAACCAGGCGTCGTTGCCGATGGTTTACTTAATGTTGATGTATCAAACGTTTCTATTTACAGCGATTTTGTCGCACAGCTCGAGATTCATTGACATCCATCACACGTCTAACCTTTTGTACTTCAACCTCATTAACGTTTTTGTCCTGCTGCCGCCCCTTGGTACGAAAAATTTGTGAAATTCAGGATTATTTCTGTCATTTCACGGAAAAGGCTGTATCAGAAGTATGCTTCGCTAATTAACAAAAGTAATCACGGAAAGTGGCTCATGATTTCTGAATTTTTTCATAGTGTATACTCATAGTTGCGCAGTTCAAAAAAAATTATTTTAACATCGCGTCTAAATGCAGACAGGCAGAAAAATGAATGGTCAAAGCGATGTTTTATGAACTGCCACTTTTTCCAAAATACTGGCTAAAAAATACGTGCAAATGCATTTTTAAAGCGAATCTTTTGACTGTAATCAATAGTAAGGAAGTAAGAAATTCTGAGAGGATATTGGAAGAGATTTTAGGATATATTCATAGCACGGTGTTGATACAATAACCCAAAAACTATTGTAAAGATCTTTTAAAAGCATTCAGAGATGTCTTGCGAAAATATTGATTCAAGAAATATGCTTCATTTTTGGAACTATTGGGATTAATTGAAAACAAGAGCATCCGATAAATTATTAAGCCTACCAAGTATCCGTGTAACAAAAGGTGCGTATTTCTGTTCAATCATCTAGCCCTTAGCCCGGAGTGGGCCAGGATAACGGCGTCCCCCCACCCCCACCAGGAATCAGGGGCCAGAAAGCAGGGACGGACTACCCTCCTCAACCGGGGCTCCCGGGCCTCAACGCACTGGATGTTTTAAGCTCTCAAACAAACAAAAAAAAAATCTGCCTTTTCTTTTCCGTGAAAGCCGAATTTCCTTTTAATTTGACTTTTGTTTAACGACACAAAAAAATAATTTTGAAAGAGGCACTTTTTATGGGGTTGTGAAAAACACTAAGGGGATGAAACCAGTGTTTCTTTCAGGCATACATCCAGGGGGACGAAGCTCTCCCGGAAACGACCAATCGCCTCCCCGGAGACATTTTAGGTTACAGAGCCAAATTTTAATAAATTCAGGCTATGATAAAAAAGGAAGTTTCGTTTCTTTTTATGATACAAATATTTCTTCAATTTTATTTTTTTAAATATTTGTTCAAATGGTACTAGTTATAGTTTATTTTATTAAAAAATGTATTACAACGCATGGTATTTTTCAAAATATAATAAGCAGACTAATCATACCTAACTGCCTGGGAATCGTGATTCAGGAGCAAGAGGGCGTTGAATGCATTTTAACAGATAAAAATTTCAAGCCTGTGGAACCTCCCCTTCCCTTCTTTAGCTGAAAACAGTTTGTTATTCCTGAAATGCTTGAAGAAGTAATTACTATATAAGGTATGTATATAGAATTTTTCTTCAGGGGGGCGATAAAAGGTAGTTTTTGAAATCCACCATCTGGAACAGAATTAAAGTTAATCAAAAATTGAAGAAAAATTAAAACATTTTTTTCTAATGTAAATTGATACATTTTTATTAAATTAAGGCATTTTTTTCTAATGTAAGTCGTATTTTAACCAAAAGCAAAAAAATGAAGCATTTCCCGGGTGGGAGGCCTCCTCTAAATGCAGCCCTGTGCTAGATATACAGTATTTACTTCTATATATATAAATATAGTAGTTAAAATTATATATATCATCATCATCATCATCATTGTCAACCATTATCAATCCACTGCTGGACGAAGGTCTCCCCAAGTTTCCCCCACAACGGTCTGTCTTGTGCCAGTCTCCTCCATGTCACCCCTGCATACTTTCGAATTTCATCCACCCATCTCCCATGTGGTCTTCTTCTGGGTCTTTTCCTGTCCCTTGGAATCCAATCTAAAATTTCGGCTGTCCATCGATGATCTGTCCTTCTGGCAGTATGTCCAGCCCATTGCCATTTCAGGGATTTAACTCTGATCATGATGTCTTCCACTCTTGTCATTTTTCAGATCCACGAGTTCCTCTTCTTATCTCTCCTGGTTACACCAAGCATGCACCTCTTCATGCTTTTTTGAGTTGTCTGCAGCCTTTGTATGTCTCTTTTAGTTAAGGTCCACGTCTCTGCACCATACGTAAGCACGGGAAGGATGCATTGATCAAACACTTTTCTTTTAAGACATAATGGCATATTGCTCTTGAAAATTATGCTGTTTCTTCCAAAAGCTCTCCAGGCAAGTTTTGTACGCCGATTAATTTCTTCATCAATGTGACCCTCACTTGATATCTGCTGTCCAAGATAAACGTACGTGTCTGTTATCTCCAGCTTTTCTCCATCAATCGATAAATCTTCATTTCTTGTAAAAGCATTGAACATCACTTTTGTCTTCTGAAAGTTCATTTTTAATCCCACTTCTTTACTCTTGTCAGCAAGTTCCTGGATCATACTCTGCAGCTCTGATGGGGTAGTTGCAAAAATGACTACGTCATCAGCAAAACGAAGGTCTGATGGGGTAGTTGCAAAAATGACTACGTTATCAGCAAAACGAATATATATATATATATATATATATACTTAAGAGCAAAACTGAAGACTAAGGAAAAACTTTAGAATTTAAAACGAAGGTTGCAAAATAACCTGAAGATCAAAACGCGCAACGCAGCAGTTTTGAAAATTCAGAATTCACATTCTATAAAGAAGATACCTAAGCAAAAAAATACATATATAATTTTGACTCACACCTAGTACAACATAGAAAAGGTTATGTATCTACCTGTGTGAGTAAAAGGAGAAAAGATAAAAAAATAAAATAAAACTACTGAATGTAGAAGGTGTCGAGAATACTGAGCCTTGGCTTTATCAAGGACCAGCAAAAACTCTGCATTTTCTCACTTCCACAAAGACCTAGTTGGAAATGGGTTTCTGCAAGGCCATAGATGCAAGTAACATTCCCACCTAAAATAGTTTAAAATATATATATATGTCATGTCCTCCGTAGAGTTGCATGACCTAGCACTAGTTAACAATTTCGCTTGCATCCATTAACCTTACTGGCCCGACCCATGCTCTTCATCTGTTACTATTAAACAGAGAGAAGAAGATTAAAGAGAACTCAAGCTGTGAGAGTGACATAATAATTAGAAATGATTTTCAGCCATAACGAAACGCCAAGTTCGTTTGAGAGAGAATTTAAACCTGAAAATCAATGCAAAAGAAATCCAAATTTTTACATTGCAATTAAAAAAGGAAATATTAATTTTTAACGAACAGATTTTTGAAAGAAAACTTGAGTCTAAAACCCCCTACTCTACAACTTACGACAGCACGAAAACGAGAATAAGTTAAAGATAATAATTAACTAAAGAAAACTTTGTGAAAGTTATATACCTTAAACAGTTAGTTGCAATATGTACAAAGTATTTCAGCAGTGCTTTAAGTGCATAATTAATTAGTTATTAAGAACTTAACTACTTTGAAAAAACAGCGCATAGAAAAGGAACAAGCTTAGCCATCTTCTGTTCCTAGGTACCCCAAAAGACGCTCAAAGTTACAAAGAAAAGAAAGAGTTAAAACCCGCAAAAATGTTAACAGACAAACCAATGCCTAAAAGCTGAAAAGCTAAAAAACAACAGAGAAAAAGTACATGAAGTACAAACATTGAACTTATAAAACCTAGAACCCAAAAACAAGGAAGAGAGCTTACCTTTTGCTTAGGTATCTTCTTTATAGAATATATATATATATATATATAGCAAATCGAAAACTTGCCCCTCTAAAGTTCCATCCCCCCGGCCAAAAATTCCTGAAAGAAACACTGGATGAAACTAACCCCAGTACGCATGCGCAAGCACTGTATCACTTTCTTTACGGACCAGCTTGATCGATCGTCAGAGGAGCAAGAAAAAGAAATAAGATGCAAAAGGTTAAACATTTTAAACGATTCCCATGGCGATGCGATACACGCTTCTTGTCTGAACTCTGTATTCCACCCGTGAGAGAAACAAATAAGATGCTACGAAGAAAAGTCAACGAAATCGTGGCACTGCGCAGGTTAATTAGCAACGTAAGGGGTCAAATGTATTCATCTTATGCTAACAAATGGCTGTAATCCTTACCTAAGCATCTTCTAATGGTGATAGAACCTATACAAAAAAACAGAAAAACGTGACTTTATCAGCTCCAGAATCATTATCAGTAGGACAAAGATATCAACCATCCAAGGCCATCAAAGTCTTTCGGCTCCGCGACAGTGTGAAATTTAAAACAAAAATGATACAAATTACTCATATTTTGCACACAAGCAAAACTGCTTTGACATAGTCACGAACCATTAAAGTGGGCGGCGAAACCCAGCGGTGAGATCTTCACGTATTGAAAAAACAAGAATGTTACAGTCATATACGTAATGCATGATGTCATTCATGACAAAATAACACCAAATGAGTTATCGGGGAAGAAAAAATTCACATGACACCACACGAAATGTTTACACTACATTTCACTACTCTTTTAGCTCAATAATTTTCAGTTTACTTGGTTATGTGGAACACAAGTTAAAACGACACTAGTAGTTCCAAGAAAATTTGTTCAAATACTTTCATTTCTTTCACGAGTGATTTAAAAACGCTTCAACTTTCTTGGGCAATTTCTTTCTTCTATTTTATTTTGTTGGCTTGTTTACTAACGGCGCATAAGTGGTAGATATATCATCCGAATCGTATACATACAAGCGCACCTCATAAAAGCTGACAGATATCATATGGACATGTCTGGGATTATTTTACTCGAATGAAGTATGACCAAAGATTTCCACTCATATTGGTCAGAAAGGATTTCACTTAAGCTGTTAGGATCTAGCTTAACCAAATATTTTAATCGGGATTGCTGAGATTTAGTCTATAGAATGGTTTTAATTCAGATTGACTGGATTTATCCAGACGAAAAAATTTCAATCACACTATTGGAGCCTATAAACACGACCAAGTGTTTTAACCCAAACCTTTCGGTTTTCGCTTCATCTAAGACATTAACTCAAACTTTTCAGATCTAGCCTGACAAAAGATTTCGATTCAGATTGCTGGCAGCTAAGTTTCAACTCAGATTGCTAGGAACTAGTCGGTTGAAAATTTTTAACTCAAATTGCTGGGAAGTAGTCTGTCAAAAGTTTTTGATTTAGATTGCTGGGAAGTAGTCGGTTGAAAATTTTTAACTCAAATTGCTGGGAAGTAGTCTGTCAAAAGTTTTTGACTTAGATTGCTGGGAAGTAGTCGGTTCCACGAAAGATTTTGACTCATTACCGGGAACTAGTCGGTCGAAAAATTTCAACTCAGATTGCTAGAAACTTATCTGTCGAAAGACTAAGCTTGGTAGGAACTAGTCATTGTAAATCTTTCAACTACTTCTCAGATCTATCCGGTTCAAAGATTGAATTCAGACACCTCGGGCATAGTTTATCCAAAAATCAACCTCAGTGTTCGGATCTGGCCTTAGCAAAGATTTCAACTTAATTTGATGGAAATCCTTTTATATTGAGCCATACAAAAGGATTTCCTTTAGACTGATGCTATCTAACCCAACCAGAATTTTCAGTTTGGTTTCAGTCTGATCAAAGATTTGAATCCACACTTCTCTGGTTTTGCCTAGCAAATAATTGTAACTTAGATGTTTGGATCTAAATTAGTTAAATGTTTCTTTTTTATTAGGGGTTTGATGACCACCATGAGCAACTTGATGCTCGATGGGCTAATCGCCTGTCCCTAATTTAGGGTCACTGGCTCGAGGAAAGGGAGAAAGCCAGTGTCGTAAGACAAACACAACATCCATGCCTCACCGGGATTCGAACCCATCACGCGCAAATGGTCAGAACCCAGACTGCTTAGATCTTGCTCAAACAAATGTTCGCACGTAGCCTAACTCCAATTTTTAAATCATACTGTTGTATTATCATATTATATTAAATCGTTAATCTAGCCTTGCCGAATGTGTTAACTTAGACTGCTGGTATCTAGTCAAACCAAAGATTGTAACTTACATTTTTCCATGACAAACTCGTCACTTTCTACCTTAAACTGTTCGCATATAGCCCGACAAAAGAGTTTAGATCAAAATATTCGGATCTAGCCTTGCCAAACTTTTTTATCAGGGTTGAAGAGCAAACATGAGCTTGCTTGAGCCGTTGGTAAAACCAAAGTTTTTACAGTGTTTCATAAGTCCCAGGACAGAGTTTTTGCTGTTTTCACTACTGTACAAGATTTGTTCATATTGTGTGTTAATACTGTTTTTTTGTTGTTGTTGTTTTTGTTTTTGTTTCAGGCTACATAAAGAAACAGTGAATGAAAATTGCCGATGGACCATTTACAGTAGAAGAAAGGCTGGCTTTGTACCACTAGAGAAAATGTGCAAACAAGACCGTGAAACAGGAGCAGGATGACTTTGAGGAGCACTTCGGAAAGCGAGCCCCGTCAAAATCGAATCGCCATCTTTGGAAAAAGAAGACATTTCAGGCTGGAAGTGTTTTGGATGCAAAGCGTAGCGGAAAGCCTAAAAATCGCTGTATGGACAAGCAAAACATTCAAGCATCTGCTCTCAGATCCCCAACAAAATCTTTGCGTAACCGGTCTTCAGAGTTGAATGTTTCTTACCCGTCATTTCATTACACACTGAAAGTCGACCTTCACATGAAATTGTATTTCCATGAAAACCTCGTTACTTTTTACCTTAAACTGTTTGAATATTTTGTGTAATATTATCACACCAAGCGTATGTACTCGGTGAACTATCACAAAAACGTAAAAAAAAGTAGTCACAATTCTGTTGTGCTCATGAGCACACATTTTATGTTCTTTTGCATCCTGTATCCACCTTTTGTGCATTTCAAATCTATTTTTCTGTTTACTTAAATATCACAAAGTTCCTGAATGTTTAGGAACCACTACAACAGATTCTGAAAAGGAGTGATAATATGCCGCACATTCGTGTTCGGTTTGTCCTTTACATACTTCGGCCGTTCTTATTTTTTGTAGCAGAAGTACAGGCCACTGATTTTGTGATATGTTTTTTTATTCCATTACATTTGAGGAATACTGACTTTTTATCTTCCGTTTTTGTTAACTTTTCACTTATGTAAAGTTTGTTTGCTTCTCGTTATGTTTTTACTGAACATTTGGTCTCAACTTCCATGAGTGTTTCTTCTTTGGGCTATGACTGGCAGTCAGTTACGTCAGAGTATTACTGGTATAAATATACAGGGCGATTTTAAACTCTTTCAACAAACCAAGATTGGTGATAATGCACATCAAGACGAACAATATTTGCAATGGAACCTAGGGCCGCATTCCACTCCTAGTGCCAGAAAAGAGTAAAGTTACATATCCAAGTTGAGCGTTCAACAGTGAAAACAAAGAGACATACCTCATTTATGAGTTGATTTTTTTGTTTTTTTTTTGATTGGAGGTTTAACGACCACCGTGAGCAACTCAATGGAATATAAGTAGTCGCCCGTCCCTAATTTAGGGTCACTGGTTCCAGGGAAGGGAGATAGCCTGTACCGTAAGACAAACACAACATCCATGCCTCACCGGGATTCGTACCCCGACCCCGTTCGGACGAATGATCAGAGGCCATCGCTTAGACCACTGCGCCACCGGGGCGGCCATTTATGAGTTGCACAATTCCAATCGCACCAGAGAAAGACTCAAAAAACCTGCTCAAACTGGCGTCCAAGGGCGTCGTTTCACAGCCCACACCGGCGAATGAAGGACTGTCGCACCCTCTCGTAGACTCCCGGTGTGGCGTTGATCTTGTCCGCAGCAACAGCGATTCGCGTGACGAGATCTTCCAGGGAGTCCATAGGTGTCTTGTATACCAATGTTTTCATATGCCCCCAGAAGAAGAAGTCTAGTGGATTAAGGTCCGGGGAGCGTGAAGGCCAAGCCACTGGTCCACCGCGTCCAATCCACCGGCCGGGATATGTCGCATTTAGGAAGTATCGGACCTCGGTAGCAAAGTGTGCTGGAGCCCCATCATGCATAAACCACATGTCCCTTCGTGTGGTGAGGGAAGCTCTTGCTCCAGGAACACACAGTACGATGCGCCGGGCAGACGTATACGTCAATTCTCATGTGATGATCGCACGGTAATATCGCTGAACGGGTTCGTATGTGTTTTTTAATGTTTGCTCCTCATCGTCTACGCACGAGTTCAGCGCACCTGATTTGCATCTTGTGCTTCTCATGCACTGGTTGGAACTCCATGTGACTGCTGGACGTTTTTCGAATGTGCTCTTTTCTGGCACTAGGAGTAGAATGCGACCCTAGGTTCCATTGCAAATATTGTTCGTCTTGATGCGTACCGTCATCCCTCTTGTTTTGTTGAAGGAGTTTTCAATCACCATGTAGAATTCATTTAATTTGAATGTCGGCACTGTTTAAGCAACTCGGTCATGTCGGTGTTTATTATGTCTATAAATGTATTCTATAACACTCAATGGACAAAGCATTAGAGATACCTAAATAGTGTGTCGGTCCTCTTCTAGCGCGAATAAACCTGTACAGGCTGAGACTCCACCAGATGCCGGAAGGTTTTCTGAGGTAATGCCAGCCATGCCTGTTGCAGCATTTTCTAGAACTCCGCTCGAGACGTCAGCTTAGGATCCATGGATCTGATGTCCCGCTCCACGGAATCCCAGAGAGCTTCCACAGGGTTGAAATCCGGGGACCTTTGGGTCTACTGGATGGTTCCAAACTCAGGTGAGTGTTCCTCGACCCGGTGGGGCAGCGCATTGTTTTTCTGGGACAGACCACCGGCCGCAGGATACGCGAAGGCCATAAAAGCGTATAGGTTATTATCCAGCACATGCTGGTAGCGTGCAGCGGTTAAGTACCTCTCTAGACACACTAAGGGACCTAATGTGTCCCATGACAAGGCTCGCTAAACCATCACAGAGCCACCTCCGCCTTGAACAAAGTCGATATGGCAAGACGGGGTCATGGCTTCATGCTGTCGACGCCACACCTGCACCTTCCCGTCAGTTCGGTGCAGGCGGAAACGGTACTCATCTGACCACACGATGCAGGGCCACTCTGCAGAGTTCCAGTTTCGATGTTTTAGTCACCAGGCGGAGCGTAATTTTTGATGACGAGCAGTACACGAGTAGGGCGTCGGCTCCCGTAGCCCATGGCATGCAACGTGCGCAATACCATTTGCTCTCTGACGCTGCTTTGGCCTCCGACATTTAACCTGGATGTGATTTCTGCCGCCGTTGCCAATCGGTCTGTTTGTACGAGCCTGTATAGTTTACGTCGACCCTGCGTGTGGTGGGCCACCACTTGCTCTCTGAGCGTTGGTACATTTGCCAATGGTATACTCGGCGTTGCTCTTCAAAGAAACAGGCCAATGGTATGCACCCTTGATACGGTTGCCCTTGGGAACCCTAGGGTTCTTACCACTTGGACGATAGAATGACCCATCAGTCTTGCGCCTACAATGCGTCCACGATCTCAGTCGCTCAGATCATCACGTTTACCCATGTTCGTCGGTTGCGATACAATTTTGAAAAGCCCTACTCTTCGCCTATTTATCGTCTGCATTCGGTTTGGGTATGTTTCACTCTCTCTGCGCGGGGGATGCCCATATCAACTGCCCATCACCATTATCTCTAATGTTTTTTTCTTCTGAATGTACATGCTGCTTTTTTTAGGGGTTTAATGACCACCATGAACAACTTTTAGGGCTACTAGTTGTCTCCCGTCCCTAATTTAGGGCTCGAAGGAAGCAACAGAGCCACCAGTCAAACATACTACCCATTCCTCTCCAGGTGCCCGAACCAGAGCCTATCTCGAACGAATGGTCAGAAGCCAGCACATCAAACCACCGTGGGTGCCTATTGTATGCTAACAAGTATTCGATTGTACTGGTGTTATTATATGTACGCTGTAAAGTCTTCGGTGCTGTTTGAAACTTTGCCTTTGGATTATTTGTCCCATTTGTGCCCGGGTTCGAGTCCCAAATGATGCAAGGTTTGGGTGGTTGTCCTTCGGCGCTATTTATCTACCTTCCCTTGAACAAGTGGCATTAATTTAGGGATGAGCGATTTCTTAATGCCCAACAATTTGCTCATGATGGTCGTTAAACCCTAAAATAGGGGGAGGGGGAAGCGTCTCGGGAAATAGTGGTGTTATCATACGCTATCAAGTCTTCGATTGCAGTAGTGTTAAACCTTGGACTCTAACTCCAGGAACACATACGTAACTCCGAGGTTTGGTTGGAAGTGTATATTTGTACTTATGTTGTGGGCTTGAAAGTCTGTACCCTTAAAACATTACTTACCATGCATCTGTGTACTTGCAATACTGGAGTTTCTTAACGTTATGCTCCGGGTAACTACCACAAAATCTTTAATTACACAGTGAGTAATATTTGGCTTTCTAACGGTCAGGAGAGTAGTATTATTACAGAAATAGTATTTACTGGTAGGTGGCCAACAAGTTATCTTAAAACAGTCAACAAACAGCGCTACACTTCAAACGATCTCAACAAACTGAACCTCTCTAACATGAGGCTCAAAGTGCCTTACTACCAGTGTAATATATATACTGCATATATATATACACGCCATTCAGAACTGATCTCAAGACTGTTGCCTAATAACATTCAGTGAGTGAGAAAATATGACGTTATATAACGAAGTAAATTTCTCCGTCATTTTTGGTATACGCCAGTATTCGAACCCGGATCCCCTCATTCCGGAATAAGTCACTCTACCAATTGAGCTACGCGGACGTTTTATTCTGATTCCTATCTGCCTTTATGTTGTGTGCGTCCTTCTGGCAGGTACGTCACATCTCCTGGTACGTTACATCATCTCCCCCTTATTTTTTTTTTTTTTTTTTTTGAAGTGCTGGAGAAAGGATTCTCTTATTTTTCCTATCTCGCGGTGTGGAAATAACATCACACCAATGCGAGATTTTGAACGGTCGCGTCATCCGGATAGTTCGGGCGCCATTATAACGAAGTAAATTTCTCCGTCATTTCTGTCCACGCCAGGATTCACCCCTCATTCCGGAACAAAGTCACTCTACCAATTGAGCTACGCGGACGTTTTATTCTGATTCCTATCTGCCTTTATGTCGTGTGCGTCCTTCTGGCAGGTACGTCACATCTCCTGGTACGTTACATCATTTCCCCCCTTTTTTTTTCTGAAGTGCTGGAGAAAGGATTCTCTTATTTTTCCTATCTCGCGGTGTGGAAATAACATCACACCAATGCGAGATTTTGAACGGTCGGGTCATCCGGATAGTTCGGGCGCCATTATAACGAAGTAAATTTCTCCGTCATTTCTGTCCACGCCAGGATTCGAACCCGGATCCCCTCATTCCGGAATAAGTCACTCTACCAATTGAGTTACGCGGACGTTTTATTCTGATTCCTATCTGCCTCTATATCGTGTGCGTCCTTCTGGCAGGTACGTCACATCTCCTGGTACGTTACAGTTAAGGTTCAAACGCTTAAGATAGCAGACTACGCTGAAAAGGTCGTTTTGGGTAAAAAATTTGCATTTTTTAAAAATTCTTTCATTTTAAAGTCATGTTCTTTAGAATTCCACAGCTACCTTTGTTTCTTGCCAACACTTTGGTTACAATTGTTTGATGCAATTAATGTTTGCGAAAAACTTTCTGTTTGAAACTTTGTACGCGGTTTTTGAAGAATGATATTTTCGTCCCGAACTCGCTTTACGAGAAACCTGATAACTGGAAAAGGTTCGTAAATAAATTGATGAAACTTGGTATACTTCTTTTTTCGATGTTATGCATACAATGAACTAAACGTTTTGTCCTATGTAAGTTCAAAGTTAATTTATAGCTGTTTACATTCAAAACAGTGAAGAAATTTGTCGAAAATTCACATTAATGCAAAAATGAATGATTGTATCTTAGCAGTATTTGGGAATATCCCTTAACTTTTAGCTCATTGTATAGATAATAGCCATACACGTACACTGATGAAAAATGGTTATCATACATCCGTAACTTTTGCACTTAGAGCATTTACCTTAAAAGACAAATTTCATTAAATAGTTTAAAAAATTTCCCAATTTACTGAAATTTCATTTATATTAATATTTATTTTTTCATCGTATATATGTTTATGTGTGTTAACCTTCCTAAAAACATAATCGAAATATAGTCATTCTTGTATTCTTGCATTTTTTCAAAAAAGTGTCCCTAGCATAGTTGGATACCTTAAAGGGAACGAACTCAAAATTTACATAGGGAAAGAAACTACGGAAAAATGGAAGTTAAATTAGAATATACGTCACATGGCGTCCTATTGAACCCTGAAACATCAGAGAACGCTCGACAGTTACTCGTCTTAAAAAATATATTTCGAAAAAACAAAAACTTGTGATCTATCTAATGCTGCGTATTTTAAATTTGTAGAGGAAGACAGAATGGAAATTCATCGCGTTATGTCGCGATCGTTAGCATTATCGATGCCACGTATACTTCTCACATTTTGGAATTCAGGAAAAGAAATAAAAAGCGACCCTATGATGCGAATTAAACGTTGCGTGATTCCTTTTGCTTTTCATGAAATCAAAATTCGTAAAACACGTTCAATTTATGGGAATTCCATTTCAATTCTTTGAGACATTTCGACCGCATCAGTGTCAACGTTTTTTTTTTTTTTATTTCTTTGCTTTTATTTCTTTCCCTGTCAACCGATCGAATGTTTGAGAGGTGACACAGTTGTCCTGCCATTGTGTTATCACCAGTTCGGAGAAATCGAGGTCATATCCGGCTCTGACTGAAGAGCAGGAGCCCGTTTCGCTTGTGGTTCTCTCGTCAGTGGAGCATTCCCTGCTAATCGAGGGATTTTGGATGTTACAATTGAAACAGCACTCTTGCATAAGACGCACACTTTCTAAAGCCAAGGCGCGTGACCAACCATGTTAGTTGTTTTTTCTTCTTCCTTTCTTCTGCAGTACTGACGGGAAAAACAAATTGCACCAGTTTTATTATGTTTGGGTGCCGTTCCTTTCCTTTCCACTAGAAAAAACATCTTTGTGTCTTACGAAAAATGGCGAAATAAGCCGTAAGGTCGAAAAACAGAAAAACCTTACCTACTAGGCAGAGATTTCTCTTAAATTTATTTATTCTTCCGTGATGTTATTTTAATTGCTTTCTGCTTAACCTTCAGAGAAACTTAATAAAGCGGAAAACTTATTTATTAAATGCTGAATCGACGGCATAATGGTACGGTGTGTGCGCACTGTGTTTCTTTTAAAACAATAGAAACATTCTTTGCCAAACCCATATATGTAAAACGAAGTGTGACGTATATTCTAAATTAACTTTCCTTTTTAATTTCTTTCCCTATGTAAATTTTGAGTTTGTTCTCAGTTATACTTCACAACTTAACGTGACATCTTCTCTCT
The DNA here is from genome assembly GCA_039090855.1 of Macrothele yani. NCBI lineage: Eukaryota > Metazoa > Arthropoda > Arachnida > Araneae > Macrothelidae > Macrothele > Macrothele yani. Next base: position 12,823,413 of record CM076992.1, read on the forward strand.
CAAACGAATACTGTTGGCAACACATTTGAGGTCAGAGTGAACGTGACGTATGACTGTATGAAATAAGAACGATAGATAAAAACTACGATACAACAGTTGCTCGTGTGGGATGTTGAATGTGTGTTGGAGATGTGAATATGAATTATGTTGAAATGTGATATCTGATCTATTGATATAGTGCTGGAATAAAGCTAATTTCCGTAAGTTTGACTTCTGTTTAAATGTTTCGTCTGGCCGTAAAGGTTTAATTAAGGAAGTGTTCCATCGTATTCATACCTAATGATATAGACATAACGTAAGAACGACAATATTTCAGCACGAAAAGGAGTTTACGTTACAGAAGTTAAAGAACGATTTAAAAACATTCAACCTATGCGAACTAAGCCAGACATATGAAAAAATGGCTCTTTTTAGCATATTACATTATATAATTTATAACTACATATGATTATGACTTATATTATTTATGACAGTCGATACTTGTGAACATGTTAAATCCATGTTCACAAGTATACCAATGAATGGAGTTCTCGAATCATTGAAAGCAAGTCTCGTTGAACATCATTTCAACCAACTGGAAGTAGAAGAAATCTTGAGACTAGTGGGAATTTGTATCAAACAAAACAGTTTCCTTTTTCGTGGAAGATTTTTCCAACAGACGGAAGGTCTTGTAATGGGTAGCCCACTGTCACCTATTTCATGCGAACTCTACATGCGTCACTTTGAGGAAAAACCCATTCAGCTTGTTACATTCGATCTGTGGATTCGATACGTAGATTTTGACTGGAATGGCATGCATTCGGAAATACCTAAATTAGTTGAACTTATCAGTCCAGTTGATCCTCATACACAGTTCACGTGTGAAACTGAAAATAATGGCTGCCTACCATTCCTAGATGTCCTTGTGTCACGCTTTGAAGAATCCTTTAGTAGAACAGTTTATCGAAAACCATTTGCTGTTTCCTTATCCCCACATGCAAAAACAAATCACTCATGGAAATAAAAGATCTCTGCCTTATACACACACGTATATCATGCAATACATATGTGCTCAACTGAGGATTCCTTACAGAAAGAGCTTGGTTTTCTTAAACGAATTGCAGTACACATAGGATATAAGCCCTTCTGTTACAGACAAAGCTGTCCAAACATTTTGAAAAACGAAGCCTGACTGCTTGCTCACGCCAATAGACTTCCCAATGCAAAAGAACTAGGCAGTTATTTGATTTGCTTCGGAATTTCAAATATTCTCAAAAGTCTGAATTTCAAAGTTATTTTCAAACCCATAAACAAGATGATTTTTTTACGGATCAAAAGACTACGTCGATAACATAAACTCCTGGGGAATTTATCAGATACCTTGTGAATGCGGGTTTTCATATGTAAGACAGACCCGCAGGGCTTTATGTTTCGATGCGAAGGAACACATGACCTACGTACAGAACTATGAACTGAAGAAGTCATGTATAGCCCAACATTGTCACGAAACTAACCATAAACTTTTGTTTGGAAACGCTACGCTTATTGATAAACCTGATTCGACTATCAAGGTTAATATATTAGAAGCTTTCCACATATACCGGAACTCTTCGCGGCTTGTCAACGACATGACGTCGACTCCATTTCTTTGAAGAGCGTGGAAACAACTCACCAAAATCTGTGACCGTCAGAGCTCTGATGATGTCACAATGATTTAAATGTTTACTCTCCATTCGTCCTGATGATGCACAGCCAAACGCTCTGCGAAACTATAGTCGATGTATAATAAACATTTTATTGTGAGAAACGGTGCTATTTTTATTCTATATTACATTATGACAGATTAAAACTAGTCAATCATAAACTACTTATTAATTAAACGAATGTAAATAATACTTGTTAGTTGAAAACTATCGCTAGCAAAATAATGTGAGTGAGATCTGTAAAGCAAAACATTTAGCGAAAGTAAAAATTAAAATAACTGCCAAAACATTTTAATTTCTCCTGTTACACACTGTTGCCATTCTACTGATTTATCAGTAGATCTACTGATTTTAACTCCTATCACAGATTTTCATAAATAGTGGGGATCTACTGATTTTTCTCGGGTTTAATGAAATCTCCTGAATTTTCTATCGCCATGCCTTAGTTTTTAGCTTGTAGAGTAATTTTCGGCACATGCTATTCCCTATAAAATCTATAATAATATGCATGATGCACTTGTAATACTAATGGTTATATTAATATAACTTTTCAAGCACGTAAGTTACTTTTATCAAATGTCTTAGAAAAGTCAAAAAATCTCAGAGCTAGTTTAATGGATTCTTTTTTTCTTTTTTATGTAAATTGATTAACAATAAATGATATAAAGGAATGCAGTTGGAGAGTATTTTACGAAGAAAGTGTCTGACTTTTCCGGTATTAAACAGATATTAGGTATAATACTGGTGTAGATAATGATGACACTGGCTCTATCATTGTCACAACTAAATCGAGTATATCTCTTTTCTTTCAAAAAAAAAATTATATGCATTTATAAACTTGCGTTTCTTCCTGAACAATACCCAGATGATCTCGAAATGGGTAAAAAAACTGCTATATTAAAAAAAATATCATTAAAACAAATATCTTTTCATAAATATTGAATTTCAAATATCCTTTCTCAAATATTATAAGTTTTTATAATATTTTGGGCTTTAGCAAAATACTTCAGAGAATATCGGCTTAATAGACAAATTACCTATTTGGGTTCAAAAAATATTTAATGACAACCAGTAAGGATTTGGAAAAAAAGTAATTTATACTGTAGGTATTGCTGTAACCAAGACCCTGAGCCGCGGGTGGCCTAGTGGGCAGCGTTCGTGACTGCCACGGAAAGGACCTCAGGTTCGATCCCAGGCAGGTACGAACGCTCAATCCACTAAATATCCGCCGTGCGTCGGATGAGCACGTTAAACCGTCGGTCCCCGGGTACTGGCCCCCCGGTAATAAATAAGGGCGTCTTCCTCCCCCTTTCTACTTCGCTACCGTGTCACTTTCCTATCGGGCACTCTAGCCCAAATCTCCTAGCTTTCCTATTTCTAAGGGTTGTTTAAGACCTGGGGTCAGACACACCCTTCCTAAAATATTCCACATATGATCATTTAACCAAGAACCTTTCATCCAATGGTATCTGGGTGGTGGAAAGAAATGACTGACAGACACACTATAGCTTCCTGTACCTCACTTCCCCCTGTCGTTCCTTTCGGGCAACCTAGCACAAATATCCTTCTTACCTTCACTGCTAAAACTTTTGTGTTCGGTTGCACCAAAAAAGTGTTACTACACAAGCTGAACCACATTTTGAGAAAACATACACCATTCTGTGGGGCAAACAAAACCCAAAGTCATGGTGCAACTTTGAATCAAGTTATGGCAAAAGGTTGCACTACACTACGCTACAAGATTGCACCACATTGTAGTGCACGGTTACACCACATTACGGTGTAAGGTCGCACTATGCCGTTGGTTTTGTTTGCACCACAGAATGGTGTCTTTTCGTAGAAGTGGTGCAAGTGATGTAGTACCCCTTTTGGTGCAACCTTCCACAAAAGTTTTAGTACTTTTGAAGCTATTCTTTTTACAACCTTTTATGGTTTTGTTTAAACTGAGTTTCTGTTCTATATTTATGAATCGTAACGTTTCTTTTTACATAATTGATTTACGGAAAAGAAAGTTCAGTTTCCCTTTTTTTCTTTTTTTTTTTTTTTTTGCACATCCGGACAAAGATTTTAATCGGCATTGCTTATGTTAACACATGGTCACAATCTCAAGATTAATATCAAGGGCCAAGTAATGATGCAATCTGGGCATGTTACAGAACATTTGGAACTATTTCTATGTGAATCGGAAAATATGGAACTGGAAGGCAGATGAAATTTTCATTTGGTGCTTACACGTCAGTTTGACACAACGTTTACAACACGAACTTCTGTTGACATGAAATTTTCACACACTTAATTCAACTTGCTATAACTTTTGTTCGACTGAACTGTTTCTAACCATAATTTATTAAACTCGATCTTTGTGAGTTCAGAAATTTGCTTCCAGAGCTATGCTAACAAACACAAGTGCTTGCTGTTTGGTTACTTAGAATATATTGGAAACTACAATAATCTGTTGAAGCACTACACACACACACACAAGCGGGTTTGTATATTTTCGTTAAAGAATTATAGGAACTACTCCTTTGGTTTTAAGAAATCAGTGCAATACTTTGTTTCATTCCGACAACTAAAGAGCATAGTGACTGACCTGTAAAGTAAAAGTACAGTAGAGTCTCGATAATCCGAGGTAATATGGACCAGATCGAACTCGGATTAAGCAGAATTTCAAAACACGAGCAGATTCTGAACGAATTTAGTTAAATATGAACCTAAAACTGGTAGGAACGATTTTTAATGATCAATGAAAATGTTAGCAAAAATGAATTAAACAAAGACTGTGACTTACATCATCTAATATCTTTTCCTTTTTCGCGGAGCATCTCTTTTTCTGCAGCGCTATCTCTCCATCTTTTTAGAAAAATTACATCAGTTGGCTATGATTTGGTTACTGCTCTACGTATCTAAGGGCCGTCTCTAGCGCCGCCGTACCTTCCGCATGATACTTTTTTTCTTGTGCACAGTCAGTTCCTTCTTCATCAGATTCCGAATGCTTTTCATTAGTAACTCTGGGAATAATTGCTTCATCTGTAATTTCTTCCTGGTCGAGACGTTAAAATAACACCGGTCCCGTTCTATTTTCAGCTTCCTTTTAGGGGCCTCTTCTCCCCTTTCGACTTCCCAGTGGCATCAAAATTGATTCTATTTTTCTTTTTTCGAACGGTCTTAGCTTCAACGGCTTTCCAGGGTTTCACACCAACAGGGTTGCACGTTTTGTCCCTTAGCTATCTATCAACAGACCCTGGCATTGCCTTCTAAATTACCTGAAAAGGGCCTTTTTCAACTCTGTTTCAAAAAATTTCACGTGCAAATCGCCTGAAACTTTTTATTAGATTTTTTATATGATGCATACTTTTTTTGTTTGCTTCATCGCGAATGACCTCTGATTAAGCGGAACTCGGTTTGCCGTGACTCGGATTATCGAGACTTTACTGTACTATTTTAAAACATCTGTAAAATATATGCGTTTTCCTGTAAAACAGTTCCAACTACTACTGCCGCCCCGGTGGCGCAGTGGTCTAAGGCGTTGGCCTCTGATCATTCGTCCGTAAGGGGTCCGGGTTCGAATCCCGGTCAGGCATGGATGTTGTGTTTGTCTTACGGCACTGGCTCTCTCCCTTCCCTGGAACCAGTGACCCTAAATTAGGGACGGGCGACTGCTTATAGCCCATTGAGTTGCTCACGGTGGTCGTTAAACCTCCAATCAAAAAAAAAAAAAAAATCAACTACTACTGTCTCATTTCGATTAACAAAGTACTGAGATGTTTTTACTGCATTCAGTATCTCCTGTTTTTCACCAATTGAAAGATAATCCGGCAGTTTTCAAATGAAAAAAATAAAAGATAAAAAGGCAATTCAATTTGATATATTGAATAGTTATGTTGCAATTATTCAGTCACCATTAGAATATCCGATAACATAGCGGATATCGAATGCTGGCATGTCATGCAATAAAAGCAAGAGACACAGCAAAAGCACACACACAATATTTCCGATCTCGAACTTTTCACCCCTAAGAAGAATGACAAGAGGATTAGCTAGGGTACAATGGCGGAGGGAGGCTCAGGCCTCCAACCATGCTCCGCACCGCCCACTACCTCATCGAGAAAATAACGTTCCCGTGCAATTACATTACACAGCTTAGTATGAAGACAAAACTAACCTTGCAACGTTATAATTTGGTCCTACCTTTATGAAACTGAATAAACACTTCAGAATTTTCCAAAAGATCTCTTGTCCTGCGTAAAAATCCATGGCACAACAATACAGATACGTCTTCTCGTCTACTGCTTCGGGCACGAAGACACGTGGTCGGTTTTCTTCAGTTGTACTTTTAAAGCGGGGCAAGGTTGCCCCACTTTCGCTGCATTTTGTACTTTGCACGAAAAAATGGTGCAAGTCAGGAGATTTCAAGCACCACTTTAAAGTCCAAGTGCCAAAATCACACCACATCATATTGTAAGTGCCTAAAATTGCATCATAATGTGGTGCGACGTCGAACTAAAGTTTTTAACAGTGTAGTTTTAACGGTGTACATTATTTTTTTATAAAGCTGATCATTAGAAATGCCTTGTAAAAATGTGAACTACAGTCAAATTAGATTGAATTTGCATTAAGATACTGAATGGAAGTGTGGGGAGTACTGGTACTATTGGAAATATCAGTAGAGTTTTTTTTTTAAGTTCCTTCGCATTGAAATTACTTTCAATGCTACATTAAATTTTTATAAAGCTGATCATTAGTAATATCTTGTAGAAAAGTGAACTAGAGTCATAGTAGATTGAATTTGCATTAAGATTCTGAATGGGAGTGTGGGGAGTATCAGTAGTTTTATTTTTAGGTTCCTTCGCATTGAAATAACTTTCAATACCTTAAATTTTTTTAAAGCTGATCATTAGTAATATCTTGTAAAACAGTGAACTAGAGTCATATTAGATTGAATTTGCATTAAGATTCTGAATGGAAGTGTGGGGAGTACTGGTACTATTGGAAGTATCAATAGTTTTATTTTTAAGTTCCTTCGCATTGAAATTACTTTCAATACCTGATTTTTTTTAAAGCTGATCATTAGTAATATCTTGTAGAAAAGTGAACTAGAGTCATATTAGATTGAATTTGCATTAAGATTCTGAATGGAAGTCTGGGGAGTACTGGTACTATTAGAAGTATCAGTAGTTTTACTTTTAAGTTCCTTCGCATTGAAATAACTTTCAATACCTTAAATTGTTTTAAAGCTGATCATTAGTAATATCTTGTAAAAAAGTGAACTAGAGTCATATTAGATTGAATTTACATTAAGATTCTGAATGGAAGTGTGGGGAGTACTGGTACTATTGGAAATATCAGTAGGTTTTTTTTTTTAAAGTCTTATCGCATTGAAATTACTTTCTACGCTACATAAATTTTCGGGTGGTCCGTATTTTAAGCAAAAAGGCAAGATCTATTTACTTATACTGATTTATTTAGCTATATGGTCTACTGATTTCCGGCAAAAATATCTTTAAGCACTGTGTTACGTGTTACGTCGGTTATTTATATGAGCCAGTTCTTGCTTCTTTTGTTCTTATCATGATTGCTGTTTTAAATGGGTTTTTAACTTCCTCCGAAGCGGGGGCATAAGATGTTTCTAGATGCAAAATAAACACTTAAATTTCTTAATAGAGATTGAGTGATTGAAAAGTAGCGAGAGGAGGGGATAAAAGACGACGATTGCCATGGGCGGTTAAGGTCGACGAAACCAGGCGGAAAATTATACCACTTGGCTGCGTTATGCAGACGACGTATTTTTTGTATGGCCCCACGGAAAAGAGACTCTTTTCCAATTTTCCTTGATAAAATCAATGATATACATCCTACGATAAATTTCACGATGGAGCTTGAAAGCAACAACGCTTTACCTTATCTGGATGTTTTATGGAGGAAATCGTCTGACAACCGGATCGGTACACAAGTCTACTATAAACCCACGTCCGTCCCCAACCTGATGCTCCGCAGCTCTTTCTGTCCCGCAGAATACAAAGCAGTTATCTTTCGTTTTCGAATTCCAATAGCTTTCGCCGTTTCTTCTGATACTCATTCTAGACAACACGAAATTGAAAGCGTCATCAAGTTAGCCACTGATGCAGGATATTCATTGAATCAGATACGTAGCTTTATCCAAAAAGCCAGAGCCAAACATTCCAGTCTTCCTGTGCCGCAGCTACGTTATTTATGCTCAATTCCCTACATATCAAGTGTGTCTTACAAACTCAAAAACGCCCTCAAGAAGATGAACTACGGCGTCGGCATAAGGTCCCCTGCATCTTTACATACTATTATACTAGAGAGAAATAGTGAAAAACCACATTCTCTCCTGCGAAGCAGGTGTTTATGCGATCTCCCTACAGTATCCGAACGGCTCTAAACGATACTACATTGGAATGACCAAGCGTTCGTTTGGAATCAGAGTCAACGAACATAAAAGGGACACAAAATACGGTAAAGTAGCCACGGCACTACCCAGAGAAGTCAAATTCAAGTCAGCTACTCCTATGTGGGATGGTATAAAGAAATTAGCTAGCTACTCTACCCCTAAATGTACAGCCATTCGGGAAACCTTGGAGATCATTACCAACAGCGATACTTGCAATGATTGTGTCTCGCTCGAGTTGCCACAAATTTGGAACCAATTCTTCAAGTAACGCCTTTTCTCTATCAGGATCCAGCGTGCAACCAACGTGATGCCTCGTATCTTTAAATAAATGTAACGTCGCATCTAATTATTGTCAAGTTCCCGCGTTCAAATTGTTAAGCGTTCTATTTTTCAGTTTGCAGTTTCTGTCTAACTTCCTTGAAAAAGCCATCTGGTTGATGTGCGAAAGCTTGGAAACGCTTATGTGTTTATTTCCTACGCCAATTAATCGGAGGACTAGTACAGTGTTACTATTTACTATGCAAATAATTATTATACCATTATCTTCCATTGGATTACTGTTGGAAAAATTTTGTGTTTCACATTGCGAATGTCATACAAATGTCGCATAAGACAGAAATTGTAAGGTTATCTCACACTGTCACCAACTTTCATTGTTACGAGGGTTGTACTGAAAGAATGCAAAACTGGGCATACATTTTTTATTAACTGACAGCGGTCATTCAAATCACACATGCTGGCCGAGTAACTCTTCCTCCATAGTAACCCTTCTTCTTCATTGCAGGTAAAGAATGGATTCCAAGCAGAAGCAACGTGCCGTCATTGAGTTCTGGACGAAGGAAGAGTGCAGGGTGTCCGACATCCACAGAAGGCTACAGAATGTTTACGGAGATGACACCATTGACAAGAGCAATATGCACAGATGGATGTAAAAGTTTACAGAAGGAGAAACCAACAAACCAACATTGAAGATAAACCACGCAGTGGGAGACCATAATCTGCGACCACTGAAACGAATCGTCAGCGAGTGGATGAATTGATTCGCACGGAGAGACAAGAATTCCGTGAGCTTGTTGCACAACTGGACTGTCGTCACAATGGCATACAGAAGATGGTGGAAGACTTAGGGTATCGGAAAGTGTGTGCAAAGTGGGAACCTCGGCATTTGACACCCGATTTGAAGGAGAGACGGGTGAAGATCTGCTCCGATCTGCTGAAAGCGTTTGAAGTCAATGAAGACACGTTCTTTTTTTTTCGATCTGGTGACAGGGGATGAAACGGGGGCGTAACTTTACGATCCGGAAACGAAGAATCAATCCATGGATGACGTCGCACCTCTTCACAAAGGCCTAAAAAGTTCAAGAGCCAGTGATCAGCACAGAAAGTCATGGTGACTGTTTTTGGGGATGATAAGGGTATCGCTCTCCTTGATTTTCCGGAACGTGGCAGTCCGGTGACCAGCGAGCAGTACATTGAGACACTCTCGAAGCTTAGAGAAGCCATAAGGAGGAAGAGACCGAACAATAATCGGGAAAGGATCCTCATTCACCATGACAATGCGAAATCACACACATATCTGGCAACAAATCAGGCGATCAGCAAATTAGGCTGGTCGGTGGTTCCCCCATCCACAGTACAGTCCAGATCTGGCGCCCTCCGACTTCCACCTGTTCGGTCCAGTGAAGGACAGTCTCCGGGGACAACGATTTGATGACACAGACGAGGTAAAAGTGGCTGTGAAGAATTGGGTACAAAAGTCCACACCTGAATTTTTTTCAAAGAAGGTTCAAGATTTGGGTTCAACGATGGCGCAAATGCATAGCTTGTGATGGAGACTATGTTGAGTAGTACCTTTGTACAGAGAAAGAGTTACTCTACTAGTATGTGCAATTTGAATGACCTCTGTCGGTTAATAAAAAAGTTATACCCACTTTTGCTTCACTTTCGGTACAACCCTCTTACCTTTCGTGTTTTCCGTAGCTCATCTTAGCCCAAAATGGGCCCCTCAAACTGCTGGGCAATAGTGCAACTACACCACCTCCCTGTATGTTACAGGGTGTCCCACTCGCTACTTAACGCGAGCTTTTATTAATAATATTGTGAATAATTACAGTAATTGAATGATGTTCGGTAACAACATACCTTCATCCATGGAAAACAAAACCATATCATAAGAGATATTCACAGAGAAAGGCTTGAACACGAGACTAGATATTTTGGAAAGTTCGCGGTAGTTGCTCGGGCGTAATCGCTGCTACTGCCTCACAGATGTTGTTCTTCAATGCCTCAAGGGTTGTCAGCTTGTTTTGAAACACCAATGATTTGAGATACCCCCAGAGAAAGAAATCAGGGGGTGTTAGGTCAGGAGATCGAGGTGGTCACATTTCTTTAGAAATCAGGCGATCTCCAAAGAATGTCTCAATTTCAGCCATACTAACATGTGATGTATGGCAAGTTGCCCCATCTTGTTAAAAATATCCAGTTGTGAGCTCTTCGGGTTGCAGTTGGTTAACAAATGCCTGGAAAATTTCCATGTAGACTGCTGTTGTGACGGCATCCTGAAAGAAGATGGGCCCAATGATGGTTAACCGGGAAGACATCGTTAAGCTCAAACAATCAGCCTCGCGACAAACAAACAATTGAACTAACCGCAGAGAATCACGAACCTGACATGCGCCAACGTCCAACGTCACAATAAGTGGACCAACAGGCATTGAAGAACGACATCTGTGAGGCAGTGGCAGCGATTATGCCCAAGCAACTGGCGCGAACTTTCTGAAATGTCTCGATGAACAGGGCGGACACTTTAAACATCTCTTATATGTCTGTCTCGATTAACAGGGCGGACACTTTCAAAATCTCTTGTGATATGTCTGTCTCGATGAACAGGGTGGACACTTTAAACATCTCTTATGATATGTCTGTCTCGATAAACAGGGCAGACACTTTCAACATCTCTTGGGATATGCCTGTCTCGATGAACAGGGCGGACACTTTCAACATCTCTTGTGATATGTCTGTCTCGATGAACAGGGCTGACACTTTCAACATCTCTTGGGATATGTCTGTCTCGATGAACAGGGAGAACACTTTCAACATCTCTTGTGATATGCCTGTGTCGATGAACAGGAAGGACACTTTCTACATCTCTTGTGATATGCCTGTGTCGATGAACAGGGCGGACACTTTTAACATCCTTATGATATGGTTCTGTTTACCACGGATGAAGGTATGTTCTTATATAAAATATCATTCAACTACTGTTATTGTTCACGATGTTATTAATAAAAACTTGGGTAAAGCACCCTGTAGCTATGTCACCGGGTACAGAGCTAAAAACCAAACATTTGATGAAAATATTTAACAGTGGAAAAGTGAAAATTGCCAGAAATTTTTTCATAAATTTAACTCCTATTCTTATGATTGAAAACTGAATTGCTGCGGGAAAAAAGCCTTGTTTTCCACATTAAAATCTCAAACTGGAACCGAAGGAATGAAAAACATGTGTTAGCAGATCTCTAATTGAGTAATTAATCTTAAAAAAGAGTGTGCAAGCGGCACTGATTTTATTCAGACAACATCAGTACAGACGCTCTGTATTTGCTCACGTAGAAATTCAGTCTCGTCTCTAGCAATTTGTTTACATGACCCAGGATTATTTGCCCCCACCTATTAGCAACAGATATCGGTATTTTAAGATTGCGTACCCGATTCTCCACGCAGTTTAATTGAGTGCGTTCCAAAATTGTGTCCAGACAACTAATCCAGCAACGTGAGCGATTACCTTGGTCATAAGCGATTCAGAATTTTCTTTGGAAATATAAACAAACGCGACAGCCGGTGGCGGTGCTGGTTAGGCAAACGCGAATGGAAATCACGTACACTTCAGTCAAATGCACTTCATTAAAATACAATACATGCACTGAATATAAAATAAGAAGATAAAACACGAATATTACGCTCCTTCTTTAAGGCTGTGAAGTTAATGTGGTGATTTTTCACCAATTTATCAAAATTCGATGCTGATTATCCTGGAGCAAGGGGCATACGAACTGTTAGCCTCAAATAATAACAGATTGCTTGATGCATGGTCACGTGTTTAACTTTACGCAACCTATCTCAGACTAGAATATCTCAGCTTAAGAACCAGATAAGTGCGAACAGATATTTGAAATGCAGTTGTCACACGAGAGACCATTTTCTTGTTTGGGGGATTAACGGCCACCCTGAGCAACTCGATGGGTTAAGGGCAGCCGCCTGCCCCTAATTTAGAGTCATTGGTTTCAGGGAAAGGAGAAAATCAGTACCGTAAGACAAATACAACATCCGTACCTCATCGGGATTCGGACCCGGACCTATCTCGGACGACTAGTCAGAAGCCTGTGCTTAGGACCACTGCGCCACTGGGGTGGTAGTGATTATTTTTGAAACGCATGATCGCACAATAGCTGCTCCAGGAAGTTTGAGTTGTACAAGCAAAGCTTTGGGTAGTAACAAAAGAAATACTGTATATGAATCCGATTTGTCTAGACTGGGATCTTTATTGCGAAAAATATCAAGATCAAGAAACAATAACACAACTCCAAATTTAAATAAAGAAATTAATTCTAAGACGCCATCTCACACATTTGCGTAAATATTAAATCATCATTTCTCCACGACTGAAAGTAAACGTTTACTAAATCTTCGGCTCAGACATGAATTATTACACTTAAAATAGTGAAACAAAGTTTTCTGTTGTATATTACTTGAATAACATGGAAATTAAATGAGTACCAATGTGCATTTGAAAGTTGTGGTTTGGGATAAGGGTTTCAATTTAAACTATTTTTGCTAGTTACTCAAGTTCTGGACATGTTAAATAAAAATAAAAGATAGACTTTGGAAATTTTTAGAAGGGAAAAATGCCTAAGCTTCCATGTCGATATTATTTTTCAAATGACAAAATATACGTTCCGTGTCTTATCTTTCAAGTTCCTTTTTTATGAAATTCCGATATTAAAATGTATTACGATTAACACAAGAAGCTTTACAATACTTTGAGAAACAGTACCGAGATTATATATAGTATTTGCAAATACAGAAAAACAATACACGTTTCCTAAAATAACATTTGTGACGTGCCTGCCCAGCAGGACGCACACGACATAAAGACAGATAGCAGCGAGTACGAAAGGCTGCGTAGCTCAGTTGGTAGAGCGACTTGTTCCGGAATAAGTGGACTCGGGTTCGAGCCCCGGCGTGGACTAAAAATGACGGATAAATTTACTTCGTTATAATGGAGCCCGAACTTTCCGGATGACCCGGCCGTTCAAGATCTCGCAATGGTGTGATGTTCTTTCCACACCGCGAGATAGGAAAAGTAAGAGAATCCCTTCTTCAGCGCTTCGAAAAATAAATGTGTGTGACGTTGCAATCCACACACCAGATTGACTGGGAGTTCTCAAGTGCACATTCTACAGCGGATGGCTGCCTGCAACGATTTATGGTCACGGCTGACCCGTGGGCCATGCCCCCTGCCCTCTTTGGGGGGAGGTGTGACGTACCTGCCAGCAGGACGCACACGACATAAAGGCAGATAGCAGTCAGAACGAACGTCCGCGTATCTCAATTGGTAGAGCAACTTATTCCGGAATGAGGGGACCCGCCAGCAGGACGCACACGACATAAAGGCAGATAGCAGTCAGAACGAACGTCCGCGTAGCTCAATTGGTAGAGCAACTTATTCCGGAATGAGGGGACCCGGGTTCGAGCCCCGGCGTGGACAAAAATGACGGAGAAATTTACTTCGTTATACATTTTAAAATTATATCTCTCTCCCTGAAGTCATGGCTGGAAGACAATTCTAGAATATGAAATTCAAACCATGAGACTTTGGCCAAACTATAACTCACGATTTTTAGTAAATATATGTTTCACTGCATTTTTAAGTACAGTTGGTTTAGCAAATAGACCTCTGTGATCAAGAGCCAAAGATAGAGTCAAATGGGGAAAAGCGAGGAGGCCTTTGTTCAGTAACGGACCAAACAAGCATGACAAGAAAACACTAGGCGTTCTGATATATTTTTGTAGGGATAAAATAACCGCTAAATGGTGGGTATTTTTGTCATTATTGCTCAGTAGCAGGCTATTTTGATGTACTTTACGGTTTTAATAATGGTAAAACACACAAACACGCTTAAAATGATCCACTTTCATTAAGATCACTGTGACCTGCCTGCCCCACAGGACGCACATGAGATAAAGGTACAGAGCAGCGTTAACGTACGTCTGCGTAGCTCAGTTGGTAGAGAGACTTATTCCGGAATAAGGGGACTTGGGTTCGTTGCCGGCGTGGACAAAAATGACGGGGAAATTTACTTCGTTATATTGGCGCCCGAACTACAAGAATGACTTGGCCGTTAAAGTCCTCGCAATGGTGTGATGTTTTTCCACACCGCGAGACAAGAATAATAAGAGAATCCCTTTTCTTTTTTTTTTCTTTTTTTTTTTTTGATTGCAGGTTTAACGACCACCGTGAACAACTCAATGGGCTATAAGTAGTCGCCCGTCCCTAATTTTGGGTCACTGGCTCCAGGGAAGGGAGAGAGCCAGTGCCGTTAGACAAGCACAATATCCATGCCTCGCCGGGATTCGAACCCGGACCCCTTTCGGACGAACGATCAGAGGCCATCGCTTAGACCATTGCGCCACCGGGGCGGCTCCCTTCTTTAGCGCTTCGAAAAATAAATGTGTGTGATGTTATGTTCCACATACCAAATTGACTGGGATTTCTCCAATGTACGTTCTTCATGGGATGACTGCCTACAGCGACACATGGTCCCGGCTGACCCATGGGCCATGCCCCCGGGTCAGGCGGTGACGCAGTGGTCTGAACGATGGCCTCTAATCATTCGTCCGAAAGGGGTGCGGGTTCGAATCCCGGTGAGGCATGGATGTTATGTTCGTCTTACGGCACTGGCTCTCCCCTTCCCTAGAACCAGTGACCCTAAATTAAGGACGGGCAACTGCTTACAGCCCATTGAGTTGCTCACGGTGGTCGTTAAACCTCCAATAAAAAAAAAAAAAAAAAAAGAAGATAAAGTGTATAATGACATAACTGCTTTAGCACTATCAAAAGCAGAAGTCCAAAATTACACCCGTCCATGACGAGTCAAAAATTACAGCTGACGAGTGAGGCTACAAGGCAAGCATTTTCTTTTAATTCCCAGCCAATTAAACCCACTGGTTTCAATCTCCGCTATAATTCTTTTTTTAACTTCCTGATTTTCTTTCGTAACATGCGTCAGCACAAAAACGTAATTAGCCGTTATATATGACTAATTACGTTCTTGTTCTGCATTTTTGAGAATAGAATAGTGGCTAGCTTTAACTCTTTAAGCGGCCGAAGTACCTGAACCATATATAGTCTTCAAAATTTTCTGCACTTTCCAAACAGAAATGTTCACAAAGCGGCCGAGTTTTACGAAAACTACGGCAAAACGATTCCTTTCCCGCACTTATCTCAGCAGTACGGACCATAACCCTGTCATTCGTGGGAAAATATGCCATTTAGTCCTATATTCTGCGCTCCGTGACGCAAGGCATAATAGGGAAGAGATAGTTCCTCTGACACGGACATCATGCCACAGGGCAGAAACAAGTACCTAAAGCATCTCTCTCCCTTCGTAGGTTCGTCGCCATTGTTTTAGCCCTTTTAGCAAGTAATCAGTCAGAAAAGATTAGTGTCAATTATCCTCGTAAATGACCATTTCCTTTGAACAACAAAGCTAAGGGGAAAGCAACGTTTTCTGATGCGCAGGTTCACTTGTTGCCGTCTCTTTTTAGACAGCAAATATGTTCGTTGGAACTGATTCCAGCCCGTTTTGCTAACCCCGAGTTAATTCGTTCCAGCCGGTTAAAGGTAAAGAATAAATGTGGAAACTCTGTCCCGCAAATGTTAACAGCTGTACCAGGTGAGCCAGCGAGTTGCCCGGCGTCCTGAGCTGTAGGCGGACGTTAAATTGTGGTTGCCAGTCCAATAATATAGAACAAGGAGAGCGCACGTGGAACGTTAAGGTGGGGAAGAGGTGTATCATGGGAAAATTGGGGAATATAAAAAATTGATGGGAAAGGCAGTCTTTTTACTGAAGAGCGAAATGACGAAATCTCTGGCTAGGGACATTTTCTGCTGACTGGTGGACAAGTACCATATTTTTTGACCCCTGATCATAAGCATACATATATATGCACTTGAATTAATGAGAAGAAATGTGTGTGAATACCAAAGCATTCATTTACTAATTTTAGACGTAAGAAAAAGAGATTGATACAATTATCTCGCAGCATTAATCACAAAGAAAGGACAAAACATGCCTCTTTGAGCAAGGCAAGCAACGTCATAAATTGCATTTCTGCAAGTTCGTTGTCAATTTAAAATCAAATCGTAGAAGTCACCCAAAAAATCTCAATAACAGGATTATCTCCTGGTGGTTTGCAGAGGAATAATTCCGACCACTGAAACAACCTTAAGATGAATACAAAGATGATGGCGTTAAAAACGGAGAAGCTGAAAAGCATTATAACATTTGAAGGAACAGCGCAACACTTCGGCAACTGTTTGCACACCAGAGCCCCACTGCGAAGACCGTAACATTAGTCAAGCGGAACAAAATTAAACCTTTTGACTGGAAACTTATTAACGGTGCCAGGTGCATTTCAGATTTCCTCTGGCCTATTATTAATACACACAAAGAGCGAAAGGCGAAGAAGAAAATTACAGTACAAGGCCACTTCAACGGACCGGCATTGCACTTAAATTGCGCTGATTAGATCCACATCGAGACAGGTGAACAATATTTTATCCATGATAAATACAGTTTTTTTTTTTTATGATCTACAGATCTGGATTTTTTATTTATTTCAGTTCTTCTCTCCGATGAGGGGAATTCATTTGATAACTTTGCACGCAAGAGACTGTATCCGAAATGGTAGTTCTTGACCGTCCCACCAATGTCTAGTGGTTTAGTGCTGATCGCGTGTACTTGATGGGTATGGGTTCGAATCCCAGGGAGCTACCCCCTATCGGCGAATGATTTGAGGCTCCATCTTCAGACCATTTGTCAAATATGGGGCCGGGGTCGAATCCCGGATGAGAGCTGGATGGTGTGTTTGACCGATCGCGCTGGTCTTCGTCTCTTTCTTGGAAGCAGTGGCTCTAAATTAGGGACAGAAGAGCGCTCAGAGCTGCTCATGATAATCGTCAAACTCCGAAACAAAACAAAAGAAAAATCCCGGTTAAGACACGGACGCCTTCTCCAGTCCGCTTCCAAAGAACGGGAACCAGCCGAGCACATTTTGTGTATTGCTGGCTTATAGGCAGGCGCGTACTGAGAGCCCTCGCAACCCCAGCATTGCGGGGGCGGGGGCTCATGGCTAAGTGGGCCTCTAGGCTTAGCAAAAGCATTTTACAGAATCTTCTGCGGAGACTTCATCTAAATAAAGAAACAGCCAGCAAATTTTTACGGTAGCCTTGAAAGAAGAATTAAAAAGACAAGAAATCTTCGGGTTTTTTTTTTGTTTTTTTTTTCGCGGTTTAAATTTATAAAAGAAAGAGAATGACGGGGAAGCTTTTACTTTAGAGGACCTGAGGCACCTTCTCACAGTCATAGCAATAGTTCCTATACATGTATATTAACAACAGGAATTGGCAGAAATATCAGTTCAATGAATGAAACATTTTTTCCAATGAGGGTAAAGTGTTATGTATTACAGCTGTTTACACGTAACTACGCGTGCCGCAAAATACTGTAATGAACTGAAAGGGTGTTCTTCACTGGGAGAAGCAAAGTCCTATGGCATTTCTTTTTATAACAGAGTCAAGAGAAAAATGTTTACTAAGTGCAAAACATTGTAACATTACGTTAAGTGTGTTTTTATATTCAAGAGCAAGTACTGTTAAGCATTTTTCTTTTTTTGTGCCACAGTTCTTAAGTGTTACTTATTTATTTGCTTACTTATGTTCTGTATTTTCGTATAAATCGGAAAATGTTATTAGATACTGTAACACGGAAATTATGTGTTTCGTGTGTGCTCGTGAGGCATTTGAAAGAGGCTGGACTTACTTCTCTAAAAGAATAAACTTTTCATGGTATGTTCAACTTTGGAGTAACAGTTTTGTAATATTTTCTATTGGTATAAAATTAGGGCACCTATTTCAATTACAAAGTGCACATTTGTGTGACACGCAGTAAAATGCAATAATTTTGGTTTTACGATAAATACCCGCAGGTTCCAAAGAATTTTTATTATTAAAACGTCTATAAAACCTGGTTAATAATATGGAATTAAAAATTTAAGTAATTGAATGCTAATAGAATTTCGCAAAAGGGCCTCGCAGAAATTTTCGGCTGGGGGGGGGGTCGACTTTCCCCGGTATGTCACTGCTTACAGGTTTGCTAAATCCGCTGCAAGGCTTACCTGACAATGGAATGGAAGCTACCGAATGTACACTTCCGCTACATAATATACACTGAAGAGCAATTGAATTAGAGACAGCTGGCGTTATGTAAATGTGGCGCTGTGGGCGGCCCTGCGAACGGAAACGACATGATGTATTCAGCGATCCGACAATATAAGGAGTGAGGCGACGGGAATCAGTAAGAATCTGACGCAGTATGGGTAAGACGAAGGATCTAAGCGCATTTGATCGCGGGCAAATTGTCGGGGTCCGACGAATGGGTCACTCCATCTCGGAAGTCGTGTAGGCACTGGGATTTTCACGAGCCACTGTGTCACGGGTGCACCGTGAGTACATCGAATCCGGTAGAACCATCTCTGCAAGGGCCAACTGCCGTGGACAACAGCTTGTGGATGAGCGGGGTCATCGTCGGCTAGCTCGCATTGTAACAGCGGATAGACTGGCCACAGTGCAAGAAATCACTCGGCAATTTTACGCTGGTGCACAAAAAAGTGTAAGCAGCCACACCATCTAGAACCATCTCCTCGCTGCTGACCACACATCACAGGGTGCAAAGATTAGCATGGGCGCGGGAACATCGCCACTGGACCCTAGACATGTGGAAAAATGTTGCCTGGAATGATGAATCGAGATTCCCGTTGGTGTATGCGGATGGTAGGATACGAGTACGGCGCAAACCACATGAAGCTATGGACCCATCTTGCCGGCAGAGTACTCTTCAAGCTGTTGGGGGTGTCATTCTCTTCTGGGGACTATTTACGTGGACTAAAATGGGACTCCTTGTACGTGTGACATCGTCCCTAACAGGTCAACGCGACCGGGATATCCTGGACGACCATTTGCTCCCGTTTTTGCGTCTTCAACATCCCACTAGGGACCTCATCCTGCAACAAGACAATGCAAAGTGCCATCGCTCCGGAATTGTATCCGAATGGCTGGATGAACACTCCACCGACGTGACCTCGCTTCCTTGGCCAGCTAGGGCACCTGACCTCAGTCCCATCGAGCTCATCTGGGATGCCATCGAGAGAGATGTTCGAGGCTCTGACCTCCCTCCGTCAAATTTTCGTGAACTGTGGGAGCTTGTTCACGGGTCGTGGATCCGCATGGCTTCCCAACGCTTCCGGTGTCTTGTCGAGTTCCATGCCGAGACGAATCGCCGCCGTCATCAGGACAAAAGGTGGTGCTACACGTCACTAGACAGGTATCTCTAATTCAATTGCTCTTCAGTGTAGATCAATGTTTCCCAACCGCCGGTCCGCTAGGGTTTTTCTGCCTGTCCGCGAGAAACGAATGAATTTATTTAGTTATTTATTTATTTTTGAATCGAAATGAACTCAAGTAAGAGGTGATCTAGATCTAAATATTTTTGAACACCTGTCGCGGAAGATTAAAGGAAGCTTGTGTGTGTATGTGTGTGTGCGTGTGTGTGCGCGCGTGTGTGTATCGCTAGTCTCTTCACAGAAGATCTGAATTCCTTTAGGCTAACTCACCGGGAAAAAAAAGCTTTGTTGAACTTCCTTCTGATGCCAATCTGGTGTAGATATTCAGATCCAAATCTCGGACTCAGTTTTGGGGTATTATGGAGAAAGAATATCCAAGTCTCAGCGACAAGACTCTAAAATTATTGGTACCTTTTACGACCAGGTATATTTATTGTAATTAAAACCTTTAACTCTTTAACGACCATGACCCAAAAATCGTTTATCACTCCAAATACCAAGCGCCCGAAACTGTCTGTTGGTTCACTTCTTTGTTTAATAACAACAATAGTGACTGAGCGTGACTCCTGCTGGTACCTCATAGGTCGAGAAAATTTTAAGAACAGGTAAGGGTAGGAAATCTGACTCACTCTAGACAGGCGTTTCAGGCGGCTATGGCCGTTTGTATATACGGGCATTTTGGGCGTTATGGTCGTTAAAGGGTTAAAGCCGTTTTGGCAATCAAAGCAAAGCACAAGAACATAATGGATACTGATCAGTGGCGTAACTAGGACAAAGTCCGCCCCCCCCCCTCGCCCTCTCGCAAGATTTACTTCAGCGCCCTAAGCGCAGTAATTTTCCAGCTCCAGGAAGGATGCATTTTTTGCGATGTGTGTGTGGTGGATGGGGGCAGGGGGTCAGGGAAAGTGTCTGGAAAAGTAAAGCCGGCACCTAGAGCTCTGTAGTTTTAACTTTTTAAGTAATAGATTTAACAATACATGTAAATGTTTTGTACAAAACTAAAATAAATCACTCGAAAAAAATTCCCCTCTTGTACATGGTAGATCTACGCTTGTGGTGCACGTAATCCTAGGTGATTCCCCACATCCATTGGGAATCCCCATGTGGCCTCGCGCTTTTCCTCAGCAACGCAGAGAGAGGGGGATTGGAGACCGATCGTATTACAACTCGGAACCAAAGGGACGAATAGCTTCAATCTGTAGGACATCGAGTGCTTTAAAAGGGAAACTTGGCATTTATTTAGGCAAATCTAAATGTACTTCATAAGAAAATATGAACCTTTCGGTTGATTATTTGTTTGCTTGTATTTGTGCGTGTCCGAATTTTTTCAAACAAATTATAACTGGACACTGCGGTACGCCCCTAGGTTACTTGCGCCCCCCTCCCCGCAAATGAGGGGGTGGTAGTTACGCCACTGACACTAATGCTGCATTGCGCCTTCCAAAAACGACTCTGGAACTACTGTTCGAGAAGATTATCGAGAAACAGCAGCAACAGACGTTGCATTGTGCCCAGAAAAATCATATTAACTGTAAGGATAATATTGTTGATTATGGATTGCACTTATTAATCATTAAAGAATAATGGCAGATTAAATGATATTTCGGAGCTGTAAGTATGTGATATGTAATAATCTGGTATATAAATTATGGATTGTACGCAGTGATCATTGTAATATAGAATATTACGAGATAAAATGCTTGCAAATGATACTAAAAGTTTTGTTTCGGCATCAGTGGTCCGCGAATGCAAAAAGATTGGGAAGCTCTGATATACAGGGTGCATAGGAAAGTCCCTTTAGATTCAAATCCCTTGCGAACGGAGAGAGGTACAGTAATGCAAGTGAGATAACGGTATAGTAAAGCGACTACGCCCGATCGATTGCAACCAATAGCAGCGCCACCAGGGCGAAAGTTAGCCATTGCAAATCGAAAACGAAAAGAGATGGAGCAAAATTTCCAATTACAAAGTTGTAGAGCATCAATTAATTAGTACAAAACCACATTTGTTTTACACGGATAAGATAATCTGAAGTCGATGCGCGACGATTCGAATATGCATATTCACATTTCGCAAATGTAGCCGTATGCAAATGCAGATTTTGACATTGTACCGTACCTACGATAAAAAAAACCAGTAGCAGGATGTACCCTGATCAAAGTTTAGGTCTACGTAGGCTGTGTGAGAATGGCGAGCTTCATTCACTCCCAATATTGCGAGATGGTGCTTATTTACGGCGAATGCCAACGGACAGAGATACCTCCAACTATTACAGGATATCATACCTGACTTTTTAGATGACATTCCCCTGTCCACATTACGTTCCTTGTGGTTTCAACATGACGGTGCCCATGCACACCAACCAGCAGCAGTGCGAAGCTTTCTCACAGATTGTTTTGGGCAACGAATCATCGGGTGTGGTGGTGCTGTTGAATGGACTCCACGATCGCCGGACCTCACTCCGTTGGATTTCTTCCTCTGGGGTTACGTAAAAAATCAGGTGTATGCAACAGCGCCTACAAGTATGCTGGATCTACGTCATCGTGTTACAGATGCTTGCAATAGTGTGACACCTTCCATGCTGAGGAATGCGCATGCAGAGTTACTTTCACGAATACAAATCTGTATCCTGGGCAACGGAGAACTCTTCGAACATACTCGACATTATCTTTTCATCACTGTGCGCCAGTTTGTCTTTTTTTGTTTTTGTTTTGTCTGGCGTCATCAAACTGTATTGACATAAGTACGCATCTATGCAATAAATTGTGTGTATTTGCTCATACCTATGTCTGTTCCCTTCAAACGTTCACACACAAGGTCGCTCATCAATTTCGGACATTTTAGGGTATTCAGGCGACAATTTATCTTATCCGTGGGAAACAAATGCCGTTTTGCACTAATTAATTGATGCTCTACAACTTTGTAATTGGAAATTTTGCTCTATCTCTTTTCGTTTTCGAATTGCAATTGCTAACTTCCGCACTCCGCTACTAGGGGCGCTGCTATTGGTAGCATTCGATCGGGAGTAGTCGCTTTAATATACCGTTATATCACTTGCATAAATGTACATCTCTCCGTTCGCAAGTTATTTCAGCCTAAAGGGACTTTCATATGCACCCTGTAGATCTAGTGTAAAAGCTCCTACTCGAGCTTGAAGTGAGACTTAAAAAATACATAGTTGTTCCAAATGGTGTGCGTACGTGCATTTAAAAAATGATGATCTCAGTTTCGGTGGAATTTCTAAAAAATACAGATTTTCTTATCTTGGCGACGCCATTTTGATTTCTGTCAATTGATTTTCTTTTGTTCAGCGCCCCCGTCTCGGTGTTAAGGCGGCCACAGACACACACGTTTGAGTGTCACGCCAGCAAAAGGGGGAGTTTTGTGCCTGATGTGGCATGTAGCGTGGAGTGAAGAGGATTTCAGGCAGGCGCTGAAGAGCTTCACTCCTTCTTCACTCCACGATACATAACGTCTCAGGCACAAAGCGTTAAAGAGCTTCACTCCTGGTCTGATCATACGTAGAGGATTTTAGGAAGGGAGTGTCTGACCCCAGGACTTAAACAACCCTTAGAAATAGGAAACTAGCAGATTTATACTAGAGTGCCCGATAGGAAAGTGACGCACGGCGGATATTTAGTGGTTCGAGCGTTTGTACCTGTCTGGGATCAAACCTGAGATTTCTCCGTGGCAGTCACGAACGTTGACCACTAGGCCATCCACGGCCCAGCTTCACTCGTGTTTCAATCCACGATACCTGCCGCCTCAGTCCCAAAAAGTGCGTTTCTGTGGCCACCTTTAAACCTATGCCCGGAAGATATTCACTCTGGGTGGGAGGGTAAACAGTTGGCGGCATTAAGCTCCGCTCTTTTCTTTCAGGAGAAAAAATCGCTGATAGAAGGATCAGCAAGAAATTGTCTTTTTTCAGTGACACCGTCGCGGTGGCACACCCTGAGAGTTTGTTGGATGGTCCCAGACACACTGCACACTCTAGTGTGGATAAATGCTGAAAAACCATGTGCTTTTTTCGATGAAAAGGCTCGCCAAGCGTGCAACCCATAGTCAAGTTAGATTTGCCCCGAGTTTTCCCATTGTGTTCCAGCGAAGAGAATAAGAAATTTACTTCTTTGATTTTTTTTTATTGGAGGTTTAACGACCACCGTGAGCAACTCAAATGGCTATAAGCAGTCGCCCGTCCCTAATTTAGGGTCACTGGTTCCAGGGAAGAGAGAGAGCCAGTGCCGTAAGACAAACACAACATCCATGCCTCACGGGATTCGAACCCGGACCCCGTTCGGACGAATGATCAGAGGCCATCGCGCCACCGGGGCGGCACTTCTTTGATTGGAGACATGCTTTATGTGATAGAATCCGTCTCTGTTCGGCTCAAATATTTGATTTTGTGTGTTCTAACTTGCTGTGTGTATTCCCTGAACAACGGAGAGACAAATGCTTCACTCCAGAAAAGGGTTCCGACAGCTTTAAAAGATATTTAAACAGAAAGCTGTTAAAAATGTAAATGAACGTTACTTTTATGTTACGTCATATTACTATTACATTAAGTCTGTCAGCTAACAAGTCCGTCCATTTCTTTGTGCATCAAATAAGCACACGAAACCTACACCACGCAAGTTTTGTAACTGCTATCAGTAATGACTCCTCCTAAATTGGGAATTTTGAGCACCAAACTTTATGCCTTGCCTGGTAATGCAAGCTGAATGCAGGGCAAATATGACAATGTGAATGCTGCCTTTACCTTTTGCCCATTCTGCAGCAAGGGGTGCCTCTTGCCATATCCAGCTCGAATTTTACAGTAAATTCTATCCGTTCTCCGAAAGATAATCGCAGAGTTATCATTGTGCGGATAGTGGTATCGGAACGGCGGGGGCAGAGGGAGGGATGCCTCCTTACTCATTTGCGTGCAAGAGCAAAACATCACATTTGCCTGTTCGCTTTTCTTCTTTTTTAATTATGCCCGTAATCGGAAGACGGATAAATATTTTGATTTCTTTTTATTCCTTGCGTTTAAAAATTTCTTCTGGTAAAACTAAATATTATTTTCTATTTTGATATTTAATCATCTGGAACTCTGAATTGTTTAGTGCCATTTCTGAGACCTAGGTTAAACCAAGGTCGTCGAGATAGTACAAGGCCATGACTTTGGAGAGATGAGTTCTCTTCGTTTGTGACGTCACTTTCATGTTACATGGCCTGGTACGTTGATGTCATGTTTGACGTATACTTAATATTTTCTAAAACGTAACCAAAATTACATTAAAAATCAATAACTTTTCCTTTGGTGGTGTTGAGACCAGAAAATAGATGGCGTGACCTGTACATTGATGACGTCAGCAGACAAACAAATGTTGGTTTGCTTAATTATGGTTAAATTTTAGAAAATAATATGTATACTAGGCTATAATATGAAGTTATTTTTATCGTTGTTCGAATTTTCATCCCTGGGACCGCATTAATTGTGCAGAAAATGGCTACAGAAGTTTGCCCATTGGAAATACAAGGCAAGGAGTTTAGGTGGATCCACCTTTAGGTCATTAAGAGTTACACGGCCCTAATTTAGAGCCACCAGTTCCAAAGAACGGACAGAAACAACATCGAAGTATAAACTTACTATCGCTCATCCGGTATTCTCAGCGCGCTCAGTTCCGACGAATATCCAAAAGCTCACATCTCTGACCACTAGGGCACTGGTACAGTTTGTTCATTTGCATATTTATTAGGTGACCAAAAAGTTCGCGCGGTTTTCAGTAGTGTTCGCTGCAGTGACCTGTTTTATTTTGTAGTGGTTTGCAGAGCGCATTTGTTTATGTGTGTCATAAGGCACAGATACGCGTCAATCAATCGGTGCGCTCTAACTTTTTGTGTACTCATTTTCTGTGACTTTGAACTTTTAAAATGTCAGTTGAACGTGGGGCTTGTTTACGAATTTAAATTCGGTTCGAAGGCTTCAGAAGCGTCCCGTAAGATATGTGTGGCATTTCGAAAAGATGCAGTAGAAGAACGCACTGCGTAGAAATGGTTTAAAAAATTTGTTTCTGGTGATGAATCACTTGAAGACGCACCACGTTCAGGAAGGCACTCCATTATTGATAATGAAGAATTCCGTGCAGCTTTTGAAAATATTTATAGATTAACATGTGAAGAACTTTTACAAACGTTAAACGTGAGTGGTGTAATATTCGTTTATTACATTATATTCGTTTATACTTGCATCAACTGGGAAAATCATGGAAGCTAACCAAATGGGTCCCACATGCGTTACCATGTATTATAAAACCCCACGAACTTTTTTGGTTACCTGATAGAAAACAAAAACTAGAGCAAGGACCATTTTTGACTAAAGAGTGCCGAAACACACGACAGAAATTGCATACGAAAGACGACCAGCACAGACGAAACATCGCCCCCAATCAACTGGTATAATTAGCCAGGAATTAAAAGAATGTACTGCTGAAACGAATTTCAAACAAAGGCCACATTATTTTGAACCGTTCATTCGAAAACAGCTTCAAACAGGATAAACCTGGGCCACCCTTCTGTGTGTTGGGGGACAAAATATAAAATCTGCAGAACTACAAACTCAACCAGATTTGCTCTCCGATAAAGAAATTACAAAGGTACATAAAAAGTTCAAACATTTTTATTGAAGAACAAAATAGGCCCACATTTTTAGGGGGAGGGGAAGGGATTCAACAAGAAATTTTTGCAGCAAGTTTAACATTTGAGACTCCTACTGTTCGTTTTTTAAATGTACATAGCTTGTCCCAAAACAACTGATAATGTTTTTATAAAAAAATGGACAATAATGCGTTTGACCTTTGCACGAGTCTCGAAAAAACGATAGTCGTTGTAGTAACCAAAGCAACACCTGTTTAACACGCATGCATCATCGGTAGTGCGCAGTTGTTTCGTGAACCTCTAATAGGTGTTAATTTTTCAAAAAGGGGATGTGAAATACTAACAAAGATGCGCCATTAAATTTTGCTGTCGACTTAAGAAGTATGTTGGAGAGACTTTCCGTCTCATGCAAGTGGTTTATAAAGATGAATGTCTAGGAAAATCAACAATTTACAGATGGCATAAAGAATTCATGGATGGTCGTGAGTCGGCGGCTTTAATCGCGCATGGAGGAATACCTTCAGCGAGTGTTACAGAGGTAAACATCAATACAATATGTGTTATTATCCGGGAAGACAGACACCTATCAATTAGAGATATCGAAGATATGGTTTACATTTCCAAATCATCAGTTCATAGAACTTTTAACCGATCATTTGGGCATAAAACGAGTTTGTTCAAGGTAGGTTCGTCATTCCGTTTCATGTACGGCCCAATGCAAGGCCTCACATGTCCAATTCTGTCGATTCTATTTCGAGAAAATGAATGTTAAGTTGATGCTCCAACCTGCATACATTCCAGATTTGTCATCATGTGACTTCTGGTTGTTCCCCGTTTAGAAAAAAAACCAACCTTACGGAACGACAATTTGAGACTGATCAATAACTTATTACAGCTGAGCACGAGTGCTTCAACAGCATTCCGGAAGAATTCCAGAAGACATTCAAAAAGTAAGAGGAACGTTGGGACATCTGTATTCGAAGCAATGGACAGTATTTTGAAAAAGATGGCAATTTCCTTGATAATTAAGGTGCGCATATTTTTTTATGAAACATTCTCAGTTGTTTTGGGACAACCCTTGTATTATTTAAAAATTAATCAAAAGTTGATCTTTGGAAAGGCGAACTGCAGTTGCCCCATTTCCAACTTTGAAAAAAAAAGAAAAAACAACAACACTTAAGGTCTATGCAATTTACTCCCGATAAATTGGCAAAGTGTTGGTGGTGTTTCAACTCATCGTTCTGGCAGCTAATTCGAGAAAATGAGTAATTTGGTCTCCAAAAAGGCGAATTTAGAACGTACTCTGCGTTTAATTTTATGTTTAAATTCTCTTTGTGGCTTCAAATGTATTCGTTACAGTGAAAAGATTGGTGATTAACACAGAACTGACATTTGCCAAATGAAAAGTCATCGAGATTTCCTGATGTAATGCAAGAAGTACCGAGTGCCTCTGAATTTACTGGCTTATGGCAATGTATACTGCACAAAGCATTATGAAGAGACAAAATAAAACCACTGTCCAGATGGATTGTTATTCATCTGGTTCTTCCGGTTATGGGCAGGCCTACTTTCTCCCTACAAGGCTTTCCGCTCTCCTCTGCTCTTAACTGGTGGGGCAAGTATTAATTACGAAGAAAAAGAAAAGAGTTCCCCCTGATGCAAATGCAGATTATCTAGCCTGAATGGATCAAGCAGAAAAAGGGAAAAAAAAAAAAAAAAAAAGAAGCTGGAAACGGCGACATACTAACTTTTAGAATGAGCGCAATGCAGCTGGTTGTTCAATAACGTACAATGGAATTAACAGAAGGTTAAACAACAGATGGCAAGCAATACGACAGAAAACGATTGAAAACCATTCTGCATTTGCTATGCAGTTCAACTAGTTAAAATAATTTATTTCACACAACGGAAAATCCTGTTTTCTCGTTATTTCTCAAATTCCATTCTCCAAGATGCACATAAATGTGACGTCGGATATTTTAATTTTAGAAAGTAGTTGACATGAAGTTTTTCCGAAAGTAATTACATATCTGCATCAGAACACACCCAAAAATTAAAGATCAGTAGCATTATAAATAATATATACAATTGTTCTAAATAAAAAATGACTTCAGGGGTAATTTTAGGACCCCCAAGACCACCAAAGGCTAGAAACGATTGTCATACAGCTAATTCTTTTGTTTGTTTATTTCACAAAAGGGGGATGAACATGTGAAATCACAGCCTTTAATTGTTTGTGCAGAACTATTATTTTAAATGCACTTATATTCAATTTTACTTCAACTTGAAGATTAACTCTGCTTAACCCGTATTATTCCAAATTATTCGTATCGTTGCTTGTAACAGCTGAAACCTTAATAAAGCATTAATGACTTGCTAATTACGCATTTTAAATAAGCACACGGGTAGCAATAAGTCAGTACCTACAGAGATCGATTTCCAGTCTTTATTGTATCAGTCAGCACGTCAAAACAATCTGTCAATAAACACGCCATATCTTATCAACAGGACGAAACTTCACAATACTCAGAACAGAGATTGCATAACCTAATAAATGCCTTTGCGTAACATAATATGATGTCGCTCTCAACTCTGAATACAATTTGCTCATACACAATTGATCTGCTCAACATCTAAGACAGCCGCCCCGGTGGCGCAGTGGTCTAAGCGATGGCCTCTGATCATTCGTCCGAACGGGGTCTGGGTTCGAATCCCGGTGAGGCATGGATGTTGTGTTTGTCTTACGGCACTGGCTCTCTCCCTTCCCTGGAACCAGTGACCCTAAATTAGGGACGGGCGACTGCTTATAGCCCATTGAGTTGCTCACGGTGGTCGTCAAACCTCCAACCATAAAAAAAAAAAAAAAAACATCTAAGACAACCTGCCTTCTTACATCTGCTCTCTGTACACCAGATCTTATCTCAAAAATTAATAAAATAAATCCACGTTGACACCGTTGAACTTTATTACAGTAGCTTTTTTTTCTTAAGAAATGTGAAGAACTAATAACCTCAGGATAGTAAAAACTGCAGAAGAGTTTGAAGCTACATTAGATTTGTTTTGAGTAAGAACAGCTTGCAATCATAAGGACTGTAATGTAGCAAAGCTACATAAATTAACGTGGAATTAATTCTATGTGTAATGATTTTGGGCATATGCAGGTATGTTCTAGTTATTTCATCGTTTTGGTAATTCGACCCTGTGTCCGCTTGTGGACCACTTCTGTGAGTGAAAAGTCAAACCTGAAAACTTAACTTTGTATCTTAGTATGATAAACGAGACCAACACTTTCCAAATATCTTCAGATTTCCTTGATGTACAATCTTCCACTCAGGCGGCGCAAGGACAGCAGAAACACCAGAAAAATTTGCTTTGCACGTTTTACACTAAAGCAATACACCTTTTCTGAAAAATTTTGTTTCCACGAGACGAAATGGAAACGTTCTTTATGAATAGGGTTATAGGCTATTCTCAGTAAAATTTCCTGTATTTGGCATAAATAAACGTTTGTGTTGTTTAAAAAAAATGAAATCTTTTAAAAGAATTTACGTGACGGAACTATTCTGGAAGGTTCCAGGTTTGTTATTTTGTTCAGGAAGGAGAGTAACAACCACTCTTATTTCACCTGAGTCCGTCGTGACATCACACTTGTTTCATCGTACATATATTGGGTTGTCGGAAAAGTCATGACGTATTTTGGCACCCGATGGTGGTTGGGCGGTTTTGGAAGTACTAGAGGCATGCGCAGCTCTGTTATCGCTATGGCATTCGACACGTGCCAGTTCTAGCTGCAGTCTAAAAGGAGTAGTGAGCGATTTGGTTGATTAGCGGAGATTTGACATCAAGTTGAAGATGGAAGACCAAACTGTGCATTTTCGCCATATTTTACTGTTTTACTCCGTAAAGGGAAGAACGCGCGTCAAGCTTGTGGAAAGTTGCGTAAAGTTTACGGTGATAACGCTCTACAAGAACGTCAGTGCCAGCGGTGGTTCGCAAAATTCCGTGCTGGTGATTTTGACCCCAACGATGCTCCTCGGTCGGGGAGGCCCACCGAGGTTGATGACGACCAAATCAAGGCATTGATGGAGTCAAACCCACGTTACACGACACGAGAGATTGCAGACACATTGCACATCCATCATTCAAGCGTTCACGACTACCTGAAGAAGCTGGGATACGTAAGCAAGCTCGATGTGTGGGTTCCTCATGAACTCAAAGAAGCTCAATTAACGGCGCGTATAAACATCTGCAATATGCTCGTTAAACGTGAGGAAAACGATCCTTTTTTGAAGCGACTGATATTAACTGGTGACGAAAAGTGGATTGTGTACTACAATGTGCTGCGCAAACGGTCTTAGTTCCGACGTGCTGCTTCGCCTCAAACGATATCCAAAGCAGACATTCATCAGCGGAAGGTTCTGGTCTCAGCGTGGTGGGATTTTAAAGGTGTCGTGTTTTTCCAGTTCCTACCACGGAACCAAACAATCAATTCAAATGTGTACTGTCGGCAATTGGACAGTTTGAACGAATCCATCATCTAGAAACGTCCAGAGCTCGTTTATCGTAAAGGTGTTGTGTTCCATCACGACAACGCGAGACCACACACAAGTTTGATTTCCTGCCAAAAATTATTGGAGCATGGGTGGGATGTGTTGTCACACCCAGCATACTCGCCTGACCTTGCGCCGTCAGACTTCCACTTGTTTCGCTCTCTTCAACAGTCCTTGCGTGGTATAATGTTCAATTCAGATCAGGCTGTAAATCAGCACCTTGTATAGTTTTTCGCCACGAAAGACAGGTCCTTCTATGAACGAGGAATTCTGCAGCTCACTGAAAGATGGCAAAAGGTTATCGAACAAAACAGGCACTATATCATTGATTGATCTTTGTTCTTTCTATCAATAAATGACCTTTGCAAAACATGGCTAAAATACCCATGACTTTTCCGACAACCCAATATAATTTAAACATCAAGTTTAATCTTACGGTGACACGACAGATTGCTGCTTACGTCTGAAGAATATATCTTTTTGCTTTTGTTTCCCGAGTTTAAAGACCACTGTGAAGCATCTGAGGTTATACGCAGTCGCCTGTGCCTGATTTGGGGCCACTGTATCCAGGAAGGGGAAAGAGAGAGCACCACTTATATGTGGGTCAAGAGCACCACTTATCTCTCATCCAGGTCCCCGACCCTCAGCTCGGCAGAACAGTCAAAAGCCCGCACCTCTAACCACCCATTTACTGGAGCAAAAAAAAAAAAAAAAAAACAGAACATCAAAACTGACGTAAATTCCACAACAGCCGCCCAGACGGCGCAGTGGTTCAAGCGCTGATCTCTGACCTCTCGTTGGAGCGAGTCCGAGCGCCAGATCCGTCATGGACGGCACTCCCGCCTGCCCCATGGCACTTACCCTAAAGTAGGGACGGCCGAGTGCTCACATTCCCTAGAGCTGCTCACAGTTGTCGCTAAACTCCCTGAGCAAAAAAGAAGTACTCTAGAAGGAAAGTGGTAGTTTTCCATGTTTTTTTGGAAAATCAGTGTTCTGAAGAATATGCGTCTTACATTAAATCAATAAACCTGATGCATCCATAATAGAAGTTGTTGTTTAACGACCACCGTGAACATCTCAATGGGCTATAAGCAGTCGCCCGTCCCAAATTTAGGGCGACTGACTCCAGGGAAGGGAGAGAGCCAGTGTCGAATGACAAACACGACATCCATACCTCACCGGGATTCGAACCCGAAGCCATCTCGGACGAATGGTCATAAGCCAGCGTTTAGACCCCTACACCACCACGGCGGCGAATGAATGGAGTAAAACTATTTTGAAGTTTCACTTCAAGAATTACGGTTCCACTCTGCTCCTTCACGGTTGTTTGCCGTAAATAATACGGCATAAAACCGTTATTTTTGTGACCTAATGAAGGCAACCTCGTTAATGGTCCAAAAACGTAAAATTAACGGTCATTTTCTTTATAGTGTACAGTAAATTGCAGAGAAACTCGTTACAGCGAAGTTCCTCACAGAATATATCTGCATTTTATTAGCTGAATTTAGAACACCTTGAGTAAAAATGACGTCGAGGAAATATCGAACGTAATCTTAAACACTACTTTTATAAAAAAAATGCTCTGAAGAGGTGTTGTCATGTGGCAATGAAGTCACGTAAATTAATAGCTCAAGTGTATGCTTATTTACTCTTTGCAAGAAGCAATTGTTTTATACGCATCTATAATTTATAATCATGAATTTAAGTACGTAGCATTCATGTGTTGAAATCTGAGAAACCTCCACAATAGCCGAGTGGTCGGAAGCGTAAAAAGGTAAAAAAGGCAATTACATACAAATTGATATTCAAAACTAAATATAATGTAAAAGTTGAATAAATAAAAAAAGAAATGGGGGTAGGCTGTGTCCAGGACACACCCGCAGGTTTTATTAACGTGGATACGTGTTTGACAGTAAGGGGTTTGAGGTAGAAGTCGGCTGATAAATGAAAGAGGAATGCAGTTAAACTATAACTTTATTTATTAAAGGGCGATGATATGAGAAGTAACAAACATAGCATACAATTCACATCTATGTTTCGTACAAAGGTTAAGTCGATCCAAGTACTGCCTAAGGTAGTTGGTGGAGAATTTATATGTCAAGCCGAAATTATCTTTCGTAAACTTGAGTAATTTGGTGTTTTGTTGCACATCAATGTTAAAGTCAATAGTGAGAATGACAGGCACTTGTGTATCCGGTACCGTATACTTGGTATGATTTCCTTGATGTTTTCAGAGTAAGCGCATAGCATCCGGAACATGAAGACCTCTAGTGATATTTGCGAAACGTTGGGATGAATGTAAACCGAACCAAGTATGAAACGTGTTTGAGCAGACACTGTCACATCAACTAGACACATATCACCCACATAGTCATCTTCAATTCTCAATCTGTTGTTGACTGAAACATTTACGGGTGGACAATCTGTTAGACTATTGATGCTTCTGCAAATGGCAACTCCCCTCTCAGTTCGTTTTGTGGGCGAAGTAGTACGTTTGGAAATGGATGATTTGTGTTGGGTTATTGCCCTATTTCTTTTCGCCTTCAATTCGAAAAAGGGCAAATGTATGGGACTGGAATCATCCATCTAAGTTTCACTCACGTCGAAGTAGTCCATAGTTTCACGTGTACTAGCTGTAGAAGTGCTTGGTTGTAGCTCCACGCGTTGCGCCGCTTCGGCTTTCTTCTTCTGTCTATAAGCGCTATATAGTTCTGCATTAGTCGTTTTGGGCTTATTCGATTCCTTTTGAGTTCTTTCTTCTGATATACGTTTGTAGTATTTTGAGTAGAAATTTTGCTTCAAATATTTAGACATTCTGATTTTCTCACAAATATTTTTTCGTTTATCACTTATAACTTAGAAAGCACTTATTAAATGTTTATGATTATTAGTTTTTAGATAGATCTTATCCAGACGAATCGTTTGAGACCAATATCACGATCCTACCTCTACGCGATCTCGAGTTATACTGATTTCAAGGCGCTTGACTCAGCGTATTCGACACCAACATGACGGACGCAGTCCCCTCTCTCCGCGCATGCGCATGACCTTGAAGTGGATGTTTTTATAATCATTGGTTATTACTCTTTTTATGTCAGTTATTAGATTTTTGCTATTTGTTATAATTTAGAAATTATAAGCATTTGACCAATCGTAAGCTATTATGTCGGTCAAATTTTCCTAGAGAGTAACCTCATGGTACCGATTTTAAAGACGTATCCACGTCAAAAAGCTTGATAGCCAAAGGTTTTATTTAAATTTCGCCTCTGTGGTTAAGCATTCTGTCGGTCGAGCTTTTCCTGCAGCGGCTTCTTATAAGAAGCTGAAGGAGTCTTGGAAAGTTAGGTAAAAGATGGATGGATTGGATTAGAGGTTTAACGACCACCGTGAGCAACTCAGTGGGTTATAAGCAGTCGCCCGTCCCTAATTTAGGGCCCCTGGTTGCAGGGAAGGGAGAGAGCCAATGCCGTAAGACAAACACAACATCCATGCCTCACCGGAATTCGAACACGGGCCCATCTCGGACGAATGAGCAGAAGCCATCGCTTAGGCCACTGCGCGCGGCAGGTAACAAATCTACATGATTTAATCAGAAGGGTATGCAGAAAAAGGAAGCGGAAATAACGTTAATAAATCGTAACGTTTGCAATTACCGATGAAAAATGTCTTACGCGACACTGGAATAAAGACTTAAGCGACACTGGAATAAAGACTTAAGCGACACTGGAATAAAGACTTAAGTGACAGAAAAATGTTTTTTTTAGCAGAGCACACCTAATTTTTGTTTGGATGTCAAATAAGGAGACAACACGCGTGTCGTACTACAGAGGTGACCCACATGTCAAGACTGTAAGTAGCAGTGAAAAGCCCTTGGGCCGCCCCGGTGGCGCAGTGGTCTAAGGCGCTGACCTCTGATCATTCGTCCGTAAGGGGTCCGGGTTCGAATCCCGGTGAGGCGCGGATGGTGTGTTTGTCTTACGGCACTGGCTCTCTCCCTTCCCTGGAACCAGTGACCCTAAATTAGGGACGGGCGACTGCTTATAGCCCATTGAGTTGCTCACGGTGGTCGTTAAACCTCCAATCAAAAAAAAAAAAAGCCCTTGGCGGCATAGCTTAACTGGGAAAACTTCAGCTCCGTAGCAGAAGGTTGTGGGTTCGAGCTGCGCCGCCGGCAAATTTGGGTTTCACGCACATACTATGTATTTGGACGACATTCTAGTCATTGGAAAGAGTTTATCCCAAATTAAAAAGTGGGGAAACTTCTAAATGGAAAACCTGTAATCACAAGTCCACGAGAAGCAAAACTATATTTACATAGGATGGCGGTGTCAAAAAACTCAAAAGGAAATTATTATTTAAATCAACAGCAGAAAACTGAAGAATTAGTACAAACATTTAAATTTCAAAAAAACAAAGCCGACTTTCATTTTACTTTTGCAAAGCACGGTGGAGTGGCCGCTTCACAGCACTGGCTACTCTCCCTCCTCGGAACCAAGGTCCCTAAATTAGGAAAGATCGCCTTGATTGTGGTTGTTCTTAAACCCTGAAATTAAAAAAAAGAAAAAAAAACGACAGAGAAAGTAAAAACCCGGGTAAGGAAATTAATGAGCATTCATCAAATTTCTGGCGATACTCCAGTTCATAAGGTTTATCCGTTGCAATTATTTCAGACTTAATAAACATAAATGCGCAATTAACCTTTTACTTACTACTGAATTAATCGGAAGCGCTAGAAAATACGCAGTAAAAATTAACGAGTTCGGAGATTTTTAACTCCTGTGCAATCAATCTTCTTGTAGTAGGTGCGGCGTTATTGCGACAAGTAAGACGCTACTGTTAAGAATACAAAATGTTTAGACAGTCGATCAACATGGAGACGTTCTGAAGCCCCGTTGTTGATAGAGTGGTTGATTGAGATAACTTCTCCGGTGACAAAAGGGGCTAGTTGGAAATGCAATAGGATGGAAGTAATGATGGTAGCTTAAAATATATTCATCCCGGGTGGTCTGAGTGAAGCACATTACGTTTTAATATGTTTAACATATGACAATGCCTTGACAGACAGAAGTGTTAATGAAAGAAATTACATGTCTTCAAGACAGCGTTTTAATAGTCCTGTTGCACAGCATGACTTTGTTTAGTTAGATTTAAATCTGAAGCTGTAGGTTTTAGTTAGGCATGCTTCAGTGTATGTCTCTTCGATATTTCGTACTGCAATTTTGTGAAGATAACTATATCGCTTATCAACTTGATGTATACCGCTAAATTAACCTTTTTTTTTTTTTTTTTAGTTTCTGTGTTCTCATGTAAATTTGGTCCTCCCCCCCCCCCATTATATACACTCATCGTCAAAAAAAAAAAAAAATAGTTGCATCCAGAAGGACGTGTCGGATTGTAATTCTATTCGGGCGGAAGGTAAAGGTTACCAGGAAACAATAAATGATTAAACATTGAGATTGATATGGGCAATATTTATTGAGCCACACGACAATAAGTAGTGTCTCTCAGTATAGCTTCGGGCCGCCATGTTTGCTCACACAGCATACCAGACGTCTCGGCATCGAGTTGTACAGGTTCCTAATGGTGTCATGCGATAAGCCATCTGATGCAGGTTGAATCTTCTCACGCAGTTCCTGCAGATTGTGTGGTATAGGAAGGGGGAGTGTGGATAACGCGTCCAATAGCACCCCACACGTTTTCAATCGGCGATAAGTCTGGTAATGCGGCTGGCCATGGCAAAGTGTCAGTACCTAGAAGGCAAACTCTCGAGACAGCAGCAGTATGCGGACGAGTGTTGTCCTGTTGGAAAATCGCACCGGAGTGAGCGTTTAGAAAAGTAGGGCCACTGGTTGCAGGACCTCATTAACGTAACGTTGGGCTGTAAAAGTGCCTGTAATGAAGACCAAAGGTAATCTGACATCGTAAGCAATTGCACCCCACACTATGACACCAGGCCTTCTAGACGTGTAACGCTCGACCACAAACCGTTCATCTTGGCGCTGACCACGGTGCCCCCACACACGGATTCGTTGGTCGTCTCCTCCAAGACAAAAGCGGGACCCGCTGCCATTCTGCGTGGCTATATCATAGTCTGGCACGACACCATTGCAGTCCTTGGCGACGATGCACTGGTGTTAAGGGTAGTCGTCGTAACGGTCTGCATGCGTGTAGTCCTACGTCGTGCAGCCGTCTGCCAATGGTGCTGGCACTAATCGGACGATAAATGGAGGGCACCACTGCTGGCTGAATATCCATTGCTTCCGAACTTTTCTCCGAGGCATACTTCACTTGCAAAGGATGAAACCAACACAACAGCATTAGTCAAAATGGCAAGCACGCACAAAGGGACGACCTTTTATCCTGAATGGCCACTTTATTATGACCACCTGACAGTTTTAAGCAAATGAGCTATGGCTGCACGCTGTTGCCGCCAGAGAGCGAGGCTAGTATGAAAAGGGAATGCTTAGTGCTTACGACAGTAGTAGTAGTGATTTTTGGGTGACGAGATGGGTAAGAAATGCGAATTGACGGACTTCCAACGTGGGATGATTGTAGGAACTCGGAGCCATGAAGCGAGTACCACCGAAACCGCCGCATTCGTGAAATGTTGCAGAGCAGCTGTTGTTAAAGTGTTTAAAGGCTGGACCGTCAGCCAAAAAACTGGGTCTCTACGTGCAACGTGTGGTCGTCATCGACTAGTGACTGCTCGGGCTGAACGGAGAGTGTCCAGACTGGTAACAGACAACTGAACGGCAACATTGGAGCAAATTACAGACCATCTTAATCAAGGATCCCCTCAAATGACCTCTGCACGCACTGTTCGCCGTACACTGCATCGGATGGGATATGGCAGCCGAAGGCCTGTTCGAACACCTTTGCTGTCTGCAGTTAACAAGAGAAAACGTCTTTAGTTCGCACAGGAGCACAATCTTTCGATAATTGGAAACAAATTAGGTGCTCCGATGAATCACGTTTTCAGTTGCACCATGCCGATGGCCGAGTGAGAATTTGGCGGAAACAGCACGAAAGCATGGACCCCAAATGCATTGCTACAACCCTTCAAGCTGGTGGAGGCAACGTTATGGTTTGGGGAATGTTTTCCTGGCATGCTTTGGGCCCTTTAATTCGTGTTGATCAACGTCTGACTGGCACATCATATCTAAACATCGTTGCAGACCAAGTGCATCCTGTCATGTGGATGGTTTATCCCAATGGCGATGGCTACTTTCAACAAGATAATGCGTCCTGCCATAGCGCTCATATTGTACAGGATTGGTTTCAGGAACATGCCGGTGAGTTTACTTTGCTTAGGTGGCCCCCACAATCTCCAGATCTCAACCCCATTGAGAAATTGTGGGATGAAGTTGAACGGGCCATCAGACAACTGGATCCACAACCCTGCAATATCACACTCCTGGAAAGTGCTATTCATCAAGCATGATCTTAGATTCCACACACCACCTATCAACATCTCGTGGAGTCCATGCCACGAAGAATCGACGCAGTATTAAAGGCAAAAGGTGGCCCAACGAGCGGGTGGTTATAATAAAGTGGCCACTCAGTGTATAGCCGGTCAGGTACAGCGCTACGACCCCTTCTTTGCTGGCGTCACATGCGCAACCGAGTGTGATACTTGAATCATTTGCATGTCTCACGATGTCAAACCTAACGACCAAGTTTCGTTCATGTCGTTTGCTTCCTTCTCGGTGCAACTATTTTTTTGACGATGAATGTATTTTCTGACTAAACTCCACACGATTTTTACCGGTGAGCAATTCAAAGTTGGCAACGTGGAAATGGGTCACAGGCAGTCAAAAAGGTGAAGCGAGTCTGTATTCAGAGTAAAATCTATATTCAGACAGAGTTAGAGCGATGTTTAGAAAGATATGCTATGAGAGGAGTTTGGTATGTAATATAAGATTGTTATACGTGAGTTATATTTAAAGCAGCCGAGCGATAATTGCGAAACGTATATTGTTATGAATTAGTGAGAGCAGGGCAGGATGGAATTTTAGCGAGGCCTGGGGCTAAATTTTAGTGCGAGACCTAGAAAAAAAATCTCATATTTTAATAAAGTCGTTAAGTGAAAAATTTCGTCCGTACAGAACACACACAAAAACTGCGTGTTCAAACCAGTGGCGTCACTAAGAATGATGGATTGGGTGGGGGGGGGCTAAGCCCATCCGTTATATCATCATCATCATTGTCAACCATTATCAATCCACTGCTGGACGAAGGTCTCCCCAAGTTTCCTCCACAACGGTCTGTCTTGTGCCAGTCTCCTCCATGTCACCCCTGCATACTTTCGAATTTCATCCACCCATCTCCTATGTGGTCTTCTTCTGGGTCTTTTCCTGTCCCTTGGAATCCAATCTAAAATTTCGGCTGTCCATCGATGATCTGTCCTTCTGGCAGTATGTCCAGCCCATTGCCATTTCAGGGATTTAACTCTGATCATGATGTCTTCCACTCTTGTCATTTTTCGGATCCATGAGTTCCTCTTCTTATCTCTCCTGGTTACACCAAGCATGCACCTCTCCATGCTCCTTTGAGTTGTCTGCAGCCTTTGTATGTCTCTTTTAGTTAAGGTCCACGTCTCTGCACCATACGTAAGCACTGGAAGGATGCATTGATCAAACACTTTTCTTTTAAGACATAATGGCATATTGCTCTTGAAAATTATGCTGTTTCTTCCAAAAGCTCTCCAGGCAAGTTTTATACGCCGATTAATTTCTTCATCAATGTGACCCTCACTTGATATCTGCTGTCCAAGATAAACGTACGTGTCTGTCATCTCCAGCTTTTCTCCATCAATCGATAAATCTTCATTTCTTGTAAAAGCATTGAACATCACTTTTGTCTTCTGAAAGTTCATTTTTAATCCCACTTCTTTACTCTTGTCAGCAAGTTCCTGGATCATACTCTGCAGCTCTGATGGGGTAGTTGCAAAAATGACTACGTCATCAGCAAAACGAAGGTGGGTTAGATAATCTCCATTAATCTTTATCCCCTTGTTTTCCCAGCTCAGCGACTGAAAAACACCCTCCAATGTGGCATTAAAGAGCTTCGGAGATATGGTGTCACCTTGTCTCACTCCCTTTCCGATTTTTACGTGTGTTGTATTTTCAAACAGCCTAATCTTTGCATTTGCATTTTCATAGATGTATATATATATATATATATATATATGTATATATACATGTATATATGCATATATGAATTAAAATAGTTAAATACAAAAAAAAAAAATAGAAATTAGAAAACTCCATACATTTTAAGGTTAAAGCACACCGGAGCACCAGACCACTCATCAGGGAAAGACTTCCGGAGGCCCGGGTCCTGAAGTTCAGGTTTCGAGAGAGTGCTGAATTTTCCGTAGTCAAAGGACATACGTCTTAACTAATTTAGTATCAAATACTTCCTTAGTATTCTGGCTTTCCTACCTGAACCGGTTTGTAAAACATAAATGACAATACATTTGGAACTTACATGTAACTCACAAATAAACTATAAATAACAGTAATTAAAATTATGAAGCACACAAGATCCGAACTTAAGCACCCTAAGGCAGAAATGTAAACAAGGCCTGCAGTTGTGGTTAGAAATCACTTCTTAAAGTGAACGGTAAGTCCGTGAGGGTACTTTCCGAAAATAGTGAAATTATTTTGATAACGTCATGAATGAAAGTTCGGGTTGTTAGAAATCTCCGGGGCGACTCGGAGGAAATAAAGTTTTATTGTAGCCCTAAGAAATATATATATAATTATTATAGCCATAAGAATTTATTATAGACTCATAGTATTGCTTATAAGTCTTCATAGCTGGCATAGCGTATGATAAAATTTCTGGTCTGAAGTGGGAAATGTGGACTGCGGGATTATTCTTGCCAGGTTTACTCCCACCTATAACTCCTGCGCAATATAACTTTTCTTTTTTTTTTTTTTTTTTTTTTTTTTGCTTTTCCAGGAAACTAGTGCCTCCGTATTTAAGCACTACTATTGGTAGTCCCCCGTCCACAATTTAAAGCCACTGGTTCCTGTTCAGAGATACAGCGGTACCTCAAAAGTAAGCACTCCAACCACGACGCACTCGGGTTTCGAATCTAGCTCGCCATCGGGACGGAATTCTAACATTCAGACAACGTAGAGTAAAATTCAAATTTCTGTCATACACTGTTAAATATATTATAAAGAAATAAATGTCAGGCGTAGTTATATTTTAAATTCTAAATTATCAAACGCATTTTAAAAACAATATTTATCTTACACCATACTTAAAACAAATAGTGTGCTAGTTTTTTATTTTATTTATTTTTGTATACCCTATGATCTCTGTTATCTCAACAAAAAGAGCTAAACAACGTAGTTGGAAGTCATGACTTCGATTGCCGATACTGTACGCTCTGAATAATCTTGCCGTTTAGAATTAAGGTTTTTTTTAAGAGTGGGGGAAGGGGATTTTAACGACGACCGGGATCAACAAGCAGTCGCCCGTCCCTAATTTAAGGCCACTGGTTCCACGGAAGGGAGACAGACAGTGCTGTAAGATAAACACAACACCCATGCCTCACCGAGATTCGAACTCGGACCCATCTCAACAATCACCACTGCGCCATAGTGGGGGCACAACAGGTATCGTGTTCTGTTTTAAGATGCTGGTTATCCTCTTTCCCACTTATTACTAACCGAAAATTTTTCTGG
The DNA here is from genome assembly GCA_039090855.1 of Macrothele yani. Classification (NCBI taxonomy): domain Eukaryota; kingdom Metazoa; phylum Arthropoda; class Arachnida; order Araneae; family Macrothelidae; genus Macrothele; species Macrothele yani. Next base: position 12,865,075 of record CM076992.1, read on the forward strand.
TGGCTACAATTGTTAATCTTCAATTGTCACGGGTGATATAAAATTTAAAAAAAAAAAAAGAAGTAGAAATGAGAAGGTGGAGCGCGGGCAACACGCTGGAGCGAGGCATTTAGAATTCAACATAAATTTATAACTTAAAAATTATTTCTCCTACTCACAGAATTCACTGGTGTCATAAAAAAGTACAGCAGCCTTACTTTCTAATTACGTACTACAAATATCCTCAATTTATGATGTTTTCTCTAGAAAAAAATTGAAATTCAAGTCAAAACAATCACTGATAAACTTCCGGTTAGGGAGAATTATGAGTTTTAAGATAAAATCTTAAACTGAATCAGCTACTGCCTGAAGCATTTCATGTAAAAGAGTCTATCACAAATGTGGCTAAAATCTTGGCTTAAGAGCAGGACTTTCAGCACACGGTAAAAAATAAGTGGTATGAATTCACAGAAAATTCCTGAAAATAATGAGCAGCCACGTTGCCGGTTAAGTCTTAACAAAATTTCCGTTTTGAAAAATTACCTTTTTTGACTTCAGTATTTCGATAGATATTTTATTGCCAATAATTCCTTTTATTTCAGAAAAGTCTGTTTCGGGTTTTTTTACACAGAAATTTCCCAAAAACTTTGATTTTGACTTTTTCAATCCAGATTCTCTTCTGGATTACGAAGACAGATAACGAATTCTCTCCCTTCGATCCTGGTGGGTATCGAAACGAGTTCGTCTTCAACGGTAGTGAAGCGCGCTACCTACCAAACTAGAAAAACTCTTAAGACCTGACCATATATAGGTAGAAATGAAAAAGACTTGAATTGCGCGATGGTGAAGTATTTTTCGTTATTAATTGGGGTAAATTAGTCATTTGATTTTCAGTTGGAGCTAATTATTTTTCTAAATAGGTTTCTTATTTTTTTTTATAAGAGGACTTATCATAATTTACGAGACCTTTCTAATAAATAAAATTGACTTTCAATTATGTTTAAGAAAAGGTGAAATGTGCTGCTTCACAGTATAAATTCACAAAGCACCTAAATATAAAACTTACTGTTGATGGCTATAATAGCTTTTGATTAAAGGGCTCCACAGACTGCTACATAGACATCATACAATAACCCGTACGATATTTTAAGTACTCGGTTTCTTTCATTATATCACCCACCATACAGCCCTGATCTCAGTCCTGCTTCGAAAAACCACGACTTAGCACAGAAGCATTACAAATCACGAAAAGAAAAAGAGAATGATGACCTATGAGCTTTCAGAAGACAAAAGTTGCTTTTAATATAATATGTGGTTTTATACGATTATGGTAGGAGAATCCGTTGTTTAATAAACTGTAACCCAATATACAATAGCAGGTGAAGAAAAGAACAGGTGTGAAAGAGGTGAAGAAAGAACAGATAAATTTTTGAATGGACGTGGTGAAGAAAAG